>JAOEGL010000005.1:194942049-197342049 GCA_034509955.1 Urosaurus nigricauda
CAAGTGACTAACATAGCTGTCCTTCTCCCACCAAAAAACAAAAACAAAAAAACAAAACACAAAACAAAACAAAACAAAAAACAAACAAACTAAAAAAACTCTGATTGTCCTCTATACTCGTCTATATTCCTGCTCAGCCTTCTGTCACATCATCTGGATCCAAGGATCAAAAATAACTCAGTTGGGGCTGAGAATGGAATAGTGGTTCATGGAGAAAACATGTAGGGAAAAGGATATTTTATTGACTATCAGAGGTTTGACAGGACTGATGTTCCATGACAAGGAGAGACCTAGCCCTGTGCTTTGCAAGTAGAAGAACCAGGTTCGATTTTTGGTATCTCCAATTAAAAAAGGTTAGAAAACATCTAATATGAACTACAATTTCCAATAAAATTTGGTGGGCAGCTGCCAGATAGAGGAAACAGTGCTGGGTCAGATGGATAAATAGTCTGACCAGTTGTTTTTTTACTACACACTTGTACAAGGACATACTGGATGCTGCTCTTCCCTTCTCCTTGCAGGTATTCCATGATATTGCCTATAAAGCCAAAGACAGGCAGGACCTGATCGCTGGGATTGATGAGTTCCTAGATGAAGTAATTGTACTTCCCCCTGGGGAGTGGGATCCTGCCATCAGGATAGAACCCCCCAAGTCACTCCCATCATCTGACAAAAGGTAAAAGAGTAGCATGCAGTGTGCCTTATTATATTTGCTCAGAGTGCCTTGTTTGTAATCTTTGAAAGAGGATATAATTGAATCCAGACCATCTAACTATCAAAGATATGTTGATTTTGATCCAAATCAGAACATGAGGTCAACTTATTGTTGAGTATACAGGTATATTGTAAATGTTGACTTACCACATCCCCATTGATTCAGTAGGGTCTAATCTGTTCTTTGTATGTATTGTTATTTCTTGCAACTGGGTCATGTAAAATATTAGTACTTCTAGGTGAGGGATATTTATTTCTATGTTGTTGTTGCGATGTGCTTCCAGGTTTTTTCTGACTTCTGTTTCTTCTTCTGTGTTTTCATACAGGAAAAACATGTATTCAGGTGGTGAGAATGTTCAGATGAATGGTGACACCCCTCACGATGGGGGAAATGGAGGTGGCGGACATGGGGATTGTGAGGAGTTGCAACGAACTGGCAGGTATGTGATTAAAAACTATGTTCTAATAAGATTTTCTTTTTTGCTTGGTTGTTTTACACACACACACACACACACACACAGGTGTGTGCACCTATATACATATTACCTTCAGATTCTTCTTTTTTTGCCTTGACTTATGTAATTGTAAGATACATATTTCTTCCTTTCCTCAGATGTTTCGGAGGTTTGATCAAAGACATCAAGAGGAAAGCCCCTTTCTTTGCCAGTGACTTTTATGATGCATTCAACATCCAAGCACTATCTGCCATTCTCTTCATCTATCTTGCTACTGTAACTAATGCCATCACTTTTGGAGGCCTACTGGGAGATGCAACAGAAAACATGCAGGTGAGACATGGCTCTGAATAATCCAGCTCACCCAGTGGCACTTGTAATGGCATGGATTTTGTCAACACACCTTTATTTATAGTCACATCTATAGTCTGTTGGACAAAGTAAAGAGTCTATGGGGTCAGGCAACAGATCTGAATTTGTTCATCTTTGTAAGTCCTGTTGTCATACTGTTCTTTGGAAAACACTTTTAATTTGCATCTTTGCAGGACAGGGGAGTAGCAGGACAGGAATAGCAGCATTATGCAGAGATCTTGCATACATGAGAAGTTAAAGGAAAAAGACTAGTGAGGGCAGGACACAGTAGAAGCAATGCTGTCTTGCGTGTATTAATGCAATCACTAAACCAGTCCCAGAAAGCCAGCATGGCGTAGTGGTTTGAGTGTTGGATTACGATTCTAGAGACCAGAGTCAAAACCCTGCTGCAGCATAAAAACCCATTGGATGACCTTAGGCAAATTACAGCCTCAGATGATGAAAATGGCAAACCCTGTCTGATGAAACATACCAAGAAAGCCTTGTGATAGGTTCACCCTAGGGTCAACATAAATAAAAAATGACTTGGAGGTACACAGCCAAAAACCATGCCCATAGGTATGCACAAATTTTTAACAATAAAGTACAAATATGAATTCAAGCAAGTACTATTCCCTGTAGCCTACCTTAATTACTGGTCAACAACTAGGAATAATAGCACTCAGGTATAGCAATGGATTAAAACTAAGACAAACCTTCTTCTCTAATTGTGCCAGTAGTATCATTCTAATAATTAAGGACAGACAACATTTTCATTGTCTGCAGCCATATAACCACATTTTATTTTAGCTATTTTGTTTTAATTAATATTGTAAGCTGCTTGAGATGCCAAAGTGGGCAAAGAGTTGGGCTATAAAGAAACAAATAAATAAATACTTTATAGTAAAGTAATTTAGAGGGAACAGAATAATTATATGAAGTACTTTGTTGATCTCTAGGATTGTTCCAATACTTTTAGATTACTACTTAGTCAAGGAAACATGATAGATAGAAAACCCATCAGTGTGTAATTTGTATTTAAAAATGTGTCAAGGAGATTATGACCCTGACCTGGAAGCCCTGTAATCTCAGATATACAATAGAAGGTGAGGACATCTAGTTGGTCCTGTTCTGTGGTTTCAAGTCATTTCTGACATATGACAACTCCAAATTGAACTTATCACAAGGTTTTCTTGGCATGATATGTTCAGAAAAGGGTTTCCTTTATCTTCATCTGAATCTGAGAGAGTGTGACTGCTAAAGGTCACCCAGTGGGTTTCTGTGGTTGAGCGGAGATTTTAACCCTCGTCTCCAGAATTGTAGTTCAATGCTCAAACCATCTCTAGAGGGTGATGAAAAACATTCTATACATGTTTTCTGTAGATCACTCTTCTCATTATTTTTCCATGTATTTTAGAATGCAGCCTTCCCATTCAAAATAGTCTCTGGTTCTAAGTCCAGGCAAGCTCTGTTAAATCTTGAAATATTATCATTACTGTTTTAATCTAATGGCAATATTTCTGCCAGATAGGAACAAAAGCTACTATTCATACAGAGCAATTTACCTTTAGCACAGGAGTTCTCACTTGCCCTATATGTAGGGCTTAAAAAAACTTTTCCATTTACTAAACAAAATTAATCTCCATGTATGAAACTCAAGAAGATAGGAAGATAAATCACTCTGCTCTCTGCTCTCAGTTAGGTATCTCTGCTCAGTGTGAAGGAAGTTTGCTTAACAAATATCTCCCTGTTTCCTTAGAATCCTTCAGAGCTTCCTAGTTTGCAGGATCCTGTTTCTCTCCGTCAGTTTTTAAATTAGGTCCTTTGTTTTTTTCTTATTGCTTGTTTCTGGTGACCATAGCTCTGTTTTGTTTATTTGGCTCACACAAGCCATTCCCACCCTTTCTTACTCTGATTGTCATGCTTTATATCTTCTTGTTGTGTTCCTTCAAGTCATTTCCAACTTATGGCAATCCTAAAGTCAATCTATAATGGGTTTGGGGGGGGGGTGAGAGTATGTGATTCACCCAGGATCACATAGTAGGTTTCCATGGCTGAATGGGGAATTGAATCCTTGTCTCCAGGGTACACCACACTGCTTCTTGCTTTATCCGTACAGGCATATTATATTTTTAGGCATTTAAAGTTAGTTAAAGTTAATTATTCAAACACTAGAATTATCCAAATGTGAGAAAAGACATGCCATGGTCAGAGGATGCTAGAAGAGAAAAATTCTTCTGAGGTGCTGTTTTAGGAGTCTTAGCTTCATGGCCAGTGCTAGAGTGTGAGGTGGCTGAGATGCCAAGGTGGGATATACCACATTATCATCCCGAACATGTTCAACTTTGTTGGATTTTTAAAGCTAAGCAGCATTTTGTCCAGTTCAGATTTGTAAGTCAAACCAACAAGAAACACCAAGGATCTTCAGGTTGAGCTAGGAAAGAATTATGCCTGAATACCTGGAGAGATGCTGTTATAGCATTGAACTAGAAAAATGAGGGTTGTGACCCAGAATGACCCACTTTCTTATGTTCCTGTGACTTTTCAGAAGAAAAAACTTTATGTTAACTCTTGAGATGCTTAGCATCCAGTGCTCAACACCCCTCATCTTTCTTCCAACACATATAAGCCAGGGAGGGAGAAAATAACTGTAAGGACAGGATCTTACTGATGCTAGTCCTTTGTCAGGAGCTGATGAGAAGAAGAGATAGAATCTCAGAGAATGGGTCTCCTCTCCAAGAAATAGTCCAATATAAATCAGCTGAGAATGTGGATCTGCACGTGCATTATGGCCATATGCACAACTCTGCATCTGTGATTTTTAACTGAATGCAGATATTTCACATTAGACAAAAATGTCCAGTTGCTTCCATAGGGGTCCTTTTTCATATATAAGACACCAACAGGCCACAGATTCCCGATGCAAACATTAATTCCATGTAATGAGGATCAGGAAGCCTATATTTGGGTCAGGCACATGCACTGGCTGCAGCAGCCAGACAACTGAGATTCTGTTCACTCTGTGTGTAGTCGCAACACAAGGGGTGGGAATTGTGTAGGCCTCCAGATGTTGTTGAATATCAAAGCATTAATTGCTATTGGCTGTGCTGAGGTGGGCTAGGACTGCTGTGAGTTCCAGTTCAACAACACCAGCAGGGCCATGCAATGCCTACCCCTCAAAAAACACAAATCAATCTAGGCTAATTTAATTTATAAATTCATCTATTTATTTTTTTCCCAATGAAACTACAGTGTTTACATCTTCTGATACATTGAAACTTTCCCCTCCCATAAAAGCTCTTCCTTATCTCTGCAAACAAAACTTTTGAGGAAAGTAGATTCTTGGAAACAGTGTTACACAATTCTGTGTACATTTCATTCTTTGTATCATAATTAGTTCAATATTAGCACTGCTTCAGAGGTACTTGAGCCATTTATTATTTCCCTGTCCAGTGTTTTGACTTAGTAGATAGAGGATGTTTGCTCCTAATACAATGGATGGCTTTGGTTTCTAGGCCTTGAATCAAGGCTTAACATTGCTGAGAGAGTAGGCTACTTTTAGTTGTTCTGTTTAAACCAAAAGCAGGATTTGCTCATTACTGTGTATTTACAGGATGTATCCTTGCCTTTTAGTGCAAATGCTGCCCAGGCACTTTGCAACAATTAATAAACAAAATAAAATGCAAATACAAAAAATTCTAATGAAATCATGAATATTCTTTTTAAAAAAACAAGAGAAGGTCACCTAAAAAGAGTAGTTTCTTCCTTTTTTTTTTTTAAAAAAAAGAATATTAAATACTGTTAAAGACACCATAGATACATTGCTAGCTGCTATGTGATAATAGAGGCAATATGAACGAACCTGTCCAGACAGCTCCTCAATTTGAGTGCAGACCAAAGTCTTTTGATATTCCTGTATAGTTAGTTCTTTGTAGTAAAGCTCCTAGCAGTGGCAAACATCTTTAGATAAATCTTTGTTAATGTGCAGCTTAGTTAAAAGCAGGGGTGTTGTTAGTACTCTATGTGAAAACCCAAAGCTATGAAAAATTGTATTTTTGAACTACATCTCCCAGAATCTCCCTCCCAGCATGACCATCAGCCATCTGAGAACTCTTGAGAACCAGATTCCTCAATTCAAAGTAGGTCAGACATAGGTCTGAGCTACACTGCAGAATTAACATAGTTTGACACTACTTTAACTGCCATGGCTCCATGCTATGAAATCCTGGGATTTGTACTTTGTTGTGGCACTTGTGCTGTCTGACAGAGGGAGGGCTAAATAGCTCACAAAACTACAAATCCCAGAATGCCATAGGATGCAGCCATGGCAGTTCAAGCAGTGTCAAACTGCTTATTTCTGCAGAGAAGGCCCTCAAAGAAGATTTCAGGCAGTAGATAGGTCACCTTAAACGTGGCCTCTTTCTATACCAACTTTTTGATTTCTTTGGATGTGCTACAAAAGTAATTAAAGTGAAGTTAGGGTCTCTTAGGCATAGTTTACAAAAGCTGCTATTTTGGACTGCTGGAATCATCTTTAGGACAGTTCTGGAAAGCTGTAGTCCAAAATGTATTACTTTTCCTTGACCTGCTCTTAAAACTATCAGATGTGTTACAGAGAGGCGCCAGGTGAAGGTCCACAGGGTCTGGTTTAGGATCTTCATGCCAACTGGGGCCAACTGAGGTCTGTGCTGTGTCTTTTCAAAAATGTAATCCTCTCTTTTATTGCTTCTGCAGAACAATAACTGCTGCTTCTAAGAATGTTGCTTACATTTAATTAAACCAAATAGCTCAGATAAACCATTATATTCAGCATTCCATTTTTACCCTCCATCCCTTTGAAGCATAACCATTCTAGAAGCTCTGAAGTATCTTTTTTTGTTGTTTCTTCTGTTTCCAAAACAATAAAAAGAAATTATGGTGCCTATAACAGTTGGAATCTGTGGTTTGCTGTCAAAGACACCTGATGAACTCCTTTCTTGGCATTGCAGTATGGTACCAAATAGATTTTTTTTGCATTGCACCTAGCCTTCTAGCAGAAATGATGAAAGAGTTTAATGTTGCTTTCCCCAACCTGGTGCACTCTTGGCATTGCATTATGATACCAAATAGATTTTTTTGCATCGCTCCTAACCTAGCAGAAAAGAATGTCTTTTGGGGGGAAATTACTTAAGGTTGTCTTCCCTAACCTGTTACCCTCTAGGTCTACAACTCCCATCATTCTCAGGAAGTGTTTGCCATTAGTCATGTTGTTTGGGAATAAAAGAAGTTGAGTACTAGGTTGGTGAAGGCTGCTTTAAAGAAACTTTTAATGTATAAAAGTCAATTTCTTGCTAGTTAAAAAAAGGTTCACCCCTCTCTTGTTAAGGAAGGTATATGGAGAGGAGGATATTATGTGTGAACATTTTCATGTGCATGGATTCAAGGGAATGTTTGAAATGCCACCTCTAGGATAAAAATCTCAACCTGAAATCTCCTTCACCCCACAAATTTGATGAGACTGAAACAGCAATTAGTTCAGACATAATGCTAAATCAGAAGAGGGAAACCTCTGTCCTATGGGGCTAATCAAGTATGTGAAGTGTGAAGATCTAGATTGCAAGGGATCTAGGGGTGCCATTCTGCCTCTCTGAATTCCCCCCACTCCAAGCTCTACCCATGGAGGAAAGGAGATTCTCCCATATCAGTCCCAGTTTCCATTTGGGAAGAATGGGGGGAATCCTGCTATTACCTCCACTCACATTTGCATGTCTCTTGAAAGGTATCTCCGTGTTCAGTTGTTGTACAACATGTTACATGTAGGTAGAATTCAGAGAGATAGACACATTCGTCTGGAATATCAGTATGCAAAGGGATCTTGTAGTGCCTTTGAGACCTAACTGAGTGAAACAAGTTGTAGCATAAGCTTTCATAGACTTGCTCAGATCTGAGGAAGTGGACCAAGTCTGAAAGCTTGTGCTACAACATATTTCACACAGTTATCCCAAATGTGCAACAAGATCCCTTTGCATATATTACATGTATAATGAGTAGTATATATTTTTATTCATTCATTTAATTATTTGGAGTGTTTATAATCCACATGTCAATAAAAACGCTCCAAAAGTGCCTTACGAATTTTTAATCTGACAGTTCCCTGGCCTCAGGTTTACAGCCTAAAAAGACACAACATACAAGGAAAAGGGGATGGCAGTAGGAGAGGGGATTAAATCCAGCAAAAACTGGCTGCTCTTCTTTCCCTCAGAGGCCACAGCAGTGGCAGTTCCAGCGGAGCATGAGCTTTTCATCAGCTGCAGGGAACAAAGCATGATGGAGCTGTAATGTAGAAACTTTAGAGTAGCCATGCTGGATCAAATCAAAGGCATGTCCATTCTAGCATTCTTTTCTCATAGTGGCTCATCAATAGGACATGAGGACAGGAAAACTCATCCTCTAGTGATTAGTAGTAACTGATCACTGCATCTTATATTAATTCCATCCTTCAGTGATCCATAATCCGTATGAAGAATTACTTGGTTGACTCTTTCTCTTTCGTCTTGGATCCTGTTTTGGAAGAAAGGTGGGATATAAATTCAATAAACAAACAAAAAGCCAACCAACCAAATAATGTCTTGATTCCCTCACTATTCAGCTTCATTAAATCATCCAGGCTTCTAGTATTAAAAACAACATTGTGCACATAATGCATATTTTTAAAAATGTCTATCAATCCCCACAAACCGACTTTGTTTCTGTGTTTTTCATCAAGCTGTCTAATTAACAAACTGTAAGCTGCTCTGATAGCCTTGGCTGAAAAGCGGGTTATAAATAAATATTATTATTATTATTACCTTAAGATTTTTTTTGGTCAGTTCTTGTGAGCTACAGCCCACAACAGGTGAAGTTAGGAGGATATTTGCCACAAAATGGCTAAGTACGCTTGCTTGCTTGCATTGGATCAAGATCACTCTGGGGCTCTTTACAATTCTTCTTCTTCTTTTTTTGCATCCAACCTAAATAATTTCATATTGTCAGCACACTTTGTGACCTCACTGCTGAGTACATGGTTCTTGTGTCTCAAAACGGTAACTAAATAGCCTGTGGGCATTTGCAAAGAATCCTGTGAATTGTGATTTTTTTTTTTAAAAAAAATGACTCCAGCCCTCAGGGTGATAGAAATAAGTTTTAAGATCACCCAGTTGTTATGCTCACAAAAGTTCAAAAGAAGTAAAGCTGAGCCAAAAAGAAAAAGCAGTCTTTCATTTATTAGTTTTTCATGTTTTCACTGATTCAGAAGTAACCCCTTAAATTTTTAGAATTGCTTTGGACATTTTTGAACTTTTGAATGGTAGCAGTAGTTCTTGGTCTCTTGAGCTGGTTAGAATACACTGTTAAGAGCAGACTTGTTAGGCTTCCCACCATAGAAAGGGTGCAGCAGTGAAGAACTGTACAGCTTCTCCTTTCCATTGTAATATGTGCACTGTACTAGTAGTTTTTATTTATTTAATTTATACTCTACCTTTTTCCTGGCACAGGGCCCAAAGCAACTTGCAATTACACAATGCAAGTATATAGGTCCTATTTTGAGAGAAATGCAGGATATAAATTAACCAGTAAAACAAATAATACTGTGTTGTACATGGTTGTCAGTTCACTACAGATCTTCAAATACAAGACTATGTGCTTATGACTAAGTGGAAAGAATATTTGAAAATATTCAAAAAATGGGCTGAAAATTAGTTTCTTGAGTGTCAGGAAACTCTGATGAGGGGAATCCTAGATAAGTGACTTATTCTGTGTGAAAAATGTATGTGAGGTGATTTTTATTTGCACAGAAAACAGCATGTTCTGTTGAAAAAATAATATTTCTATGCAGAAAGTGGAATTTCCCCAACAGAAAACAAGTTTCTTACATAGAAAGCAGCACTTTTTGTGCAGAAAACATTACATGGTGTTTTCTGTGTTGGAAACTGTTTCTGCACATAAAGCATCATTTTCTGTGCTAAATATGGAATAAGCTCTGAACAGCAAAGAGTCTTTTGAAAACTTCCATGGTAATTTTTTTTTTCTGTGAGAATGGAATTTATGATGATCTACATTCCTGTCTCTGATTATTGGGTGCTAAAATATGATTGTCACCCTCTTGACCTGCTGAGATTCTTTCAGCAGCTGCCTGGGCATTGTGAGGAGAGAGGAGAACTGTTTGGTCTCCTCCATCATAGGAATTCTTATGCTTTTGATGGCTTCATCTTGCATCATGCTTACAGCCATCACAAAAAGAGTGAAGTATGACCTATTCCTGGCAGAAGAAGGGTCTACTCGAAGTCATAAATGCATATGTTCCCTCCAGTTTATGATTCGTTTCAACGACTTGCTTCTACTCCTTGTTCCTGCTCACTTATCCTTAGGCTACAATGCCAGAAGGGAAATTGCATACAAAGATTTGAGTTTGTGCAGGTGTGTGATTTGAGCTCATTTATAGTTCAGGTTTGAAAACTATCTTGCCATATGAAATGGCCTCATATCCCCACTGATCTGGCTTTCCATGCATGGGAAGAGATTTAAAAAACAACAGCATACACTATTGATGTTGCCCTTGCTATCCCTTTAAATTATTGTAAAAAAATACCCAGGGGTAGCCTTGTTGGCCATCTGGCAAAATCCCAAACCCACAAGCAGCCAATAAATCTCCCCCCCCCCGCCCCAAAAAATAAATCAAATAAACTAATAAACAAAACATTATGCAAGTCTTCAAAGCTTCTCTGTCTTCTTCATCTGGCATGTTTAAAATGATCCAGGAGAGAAATGATGACAGTGTTAGAATCACAGCCCTATATTCTGTCTGAAATATTATCACTTAAAATGGGAAGATATGAGTAATTCAAAATAAAACTACTTTTCTTTTTCCTCTCCCAAGAGAAGAAAGAAGTGAGAGTGTGTGCTGAGTAGCTAAAAGCACTCCAAGACTTAACAGAGAATTTAAGAAAGTTTTATTCTAAATAAGAAGGATTACATCAGGTTTCTGGGTATCATATCTAGGCCCATCCTTCTCTAGGTATAACAGAAAGATGCAAAGTTACAGGAGCAGATTACATTCCAAAGACACTTTGGAACCAACAACCAGTCAGGGAAACACAACATCATAACTAAAACGGGGAAGTAGACCTGTTCTCAGGTTTTCCCTTGACTAAAGAAGGGGGAGTGTGACCCTTGGAGGTCCGCCTATACCAGCTTTCTACATGCAGATGGTCAGCATCCCAAGGAGAACTTGAAAGAATAGATCAATACCACCATCCCCAACACACACACACACACACACAGGCAGTAAAACATTTATACTCTTGACTTTCTGAAGGTCCAGATGTTTTAGCATCTCTATACTCACACAAAGCTTGATTGGCAAAGAGTATTTTCCTTGATCTTACATAAGGCTCTGCTGTCCTAAATTGTAAATTGACCCCTTGTTAGCTGGATGTAGCTTAGTTCACAGTCACTAGATAATGTATGAATGCATTATCACATGCCCTCCAAATCTCAGATGGTCTGGAAGCAAACTGGCAGGACATATCCACACCATCTGTGATTTCATTCCTGGAATCTAGGGAACAGTAACAGTAACACTTGCAGTATCACTGCAGATTAACTGTAGTTGCCCCCCAAAAGGGGGATTTGGGGATTTAATTGTTGTTGTTAATGTTAGAATGGTGGTGAGATCTCTTTCTCTGGATGACTTCGGAAGCAGGTTAAACAGCTATCTGCTGGGGATGCTCTAGCTGGATTTCTTAAACTGAGTAGGGGTTGGATGTGATGACCTATGGGATCCCTTCCAAATCTGATTCTATGAAAGGGCTTCTGAAATGTTTTTACCTGTTTGTTCCTTTGCTCCTAGGGCGTGTTGGAAAGCTTTCTCGGTACAGCTGTTTCAGGAGCTATCTTTTGCCTTTTCGCTGGCCAACCCCTCACTATACTGAGCAGCACTGGGCCTGTTTTGGTCTTTGAGCGGCTTTTATTTAATTTTAGCAAGTAAGTACAAGAGACTACTGCTGGAGGATAGTGTCACTCTTATTTCTAACAGAATGCTTTTTTTCTATGAAAGATCAGAAAACATATATTTAAAGGGGATGATATCTGCACTGTCGTCTGAATGCTTCATGGTGCAAATGTGAGATTATTGTTATGAAACATGATCTTATCATAAAACAAAGAAGAGATGAGAGTAATACTGGCATCACACTTCCTGCTGTAGCATTAGGATATTTCTGAAGCCTAATCACAAAAAAATGCAGACCCAAATTGTATTTTCTTGCATCGTTTCTGATCTGAAAATTCAGCCTTGTTTGAAATGAAGCTCTTATTTTACAGTTAACAGTTACCAAATTAACAGTTACCAAATTAACAGTTACCAAATTGGAACTGGGGAAACTAATATTAGTATTGGGGAGTTTGCATTGCTTTCTTCTTATCTAATTTAAAGTGTCCTATATTTTTCTTTATGGTTCTTGTCAGATGAAATAGAACTTATTCAAGTAAGGGGCACCCCTCCCGCCCCAAATGATAGTCATCAGGAAGTTCCCATATACTCAGGCCATTAGTCCATTTGGTCCAGTAAAGTTCTCAGTGGAGAGAATGATCTTTTCCAGATTAGATTCCTCTTGAGTGCAGATATTAGGGATTGTGCTTAAGACTTTAGAGATGCCTAGCTCATCTTTCTTTCCCTTTGGGACCATTTACTGACCACCTTAATTCTCAACCATTAATAAGATCTGGAGTTCTATGGATTTCTTCTGCTGAAGTCATAATATCAGAATTAGCATCTGGAATTGTATCATTATGATGCTCATAGTTTCACTTGCTCTCGTAGTAATGAAAATGGGCTTGAAAGTATTTGGCATAGGGGAGAGTAATACAGTATGTGTACTATATAGTCTGAGTAGCTTGATACCATTTTAGCTGCTGTGGCTCAATAAGGCAGAATGCTGGGTTTTGTTGTTTGGTGAAGTACTTGGAATTCTCTGCTAGAGAGCTCTAGTTGAGTGAGTGTACTACAGCACTCCAGTTAAGAATTTAAAGTATCTCACAAAAATTACAACTCTCAGATTCCATAGGATGGAGCCGTGACACTTAGAATGGCATGGCACTGCTATAATTGTGCAGTGTACATGTTCTCTAAGTGATGTTCAGTGGTTGAGTGGATGGGTCTTTCATGCCCTATGTTACACTTTGTCTTCCTACAAGGAAAACAATGAGGGCTTTGTATATATGTGTGTGTGTGCGTGCACGCGTGCATCTGTCTGTTTTGCATAATCTAGCCCACCCCATTTCTCCAGCCATCTTTTTTATGTCTTTCATCTTTATTTTCATTTTTTTATAGAGATAATGGCTTTGATTATCTGGAGTTTCGCCTCTGGATTGGCTTGTGGTCAGCCTTCCTGTGTCTCTTTTTGGTTGCTACTGATGCCAGCTTCTTGGTCCAGTACTTCACACGTTTCACGGAAGAAGGGTTCTCTTCCTTGATCAGCTTCATCTTCATCTATGATGCATTCAAGAAGATGATCAAATTAGCAGATTATTACCCCATCAATTCCCATTTTAAAGTAGACTACATTACACTTTATTCCTGTACCTGCATGCCACCAGATCCAGGTAAGAGAGGGCTGTGTTGTCATCTTTCTGCTCACTATCTCACCTGCACAGCATTTTTCAGCAGTCTAATGTACTTAAATCTTTTCAAGTACTTGTCTTGATACTCTGTCTTCTTAGCTCTGCACCCAGTTTCATATATCAACTTTTACCTACTGCATATATACCAGCTGATTCAATTAATTCTGGGATAGGTAGCTTCTGATGAAGGAATGACACATTTTCTGCATAGCAATGCATTTAAGCAAAAACAAATGCAAAATGTCATTAATTCTCCTGTAAAGTATCCTGCCTTTGTGTCTCAGGTGGCCTATACCTAAATGCATTTCAGATAGGCATTGAAGATGAAACCAAACTCCAAAACCTCAAGAGCTACAGGGGTCATACCTTGAGCCTGCCTGGGAGGTTTGCAAGATTTCAGTACAACACTATAGTCCAAATTCTGGATGTAAAATAAAGTGTATAATTGCACAAAGGAACACATATAAAATCTATATGCATACATTATCTTATTGCCATTGAAGGTGAACACTTTTGGTTCAGCTTTGTACCTTGTACCATGCATTACAATACAAAATGTTTTTCATCTTTATCCCACAATTAGTTCTTGAAATTCTCTACTGATACTTTCAGGGGAAATGGCTGGAGTAACTGTGTGTACTTGTGTTTGGTTGTGTGTACATACAGTACCTATGTATCCCCTAATATATTGTTAGGTTGCTCCTTTTATTCTACATCACAGCATCACTGACATGAAAACTGCATCTTTCATTCTGTAATGCACACAAACTGTTGATTATATTTCAAAGAGTATGTGCACACATCTCTTTTGATGGATATAACAAATGGTTAAAGGTTTATTACCACTGAAGTGCTTGGGCTCCATGTTGAGATTTGATTATGGGTTTATTGCGTCCCCTGCTGCTGAGCAGCCAGTACTGCTTGAAGTGTGGCAGGCTGGGTGGGTTGGTGGGTGGAGAGATCACAAAAGAAACAAATCACCAGATAGTATATAAAACTGTCTGGCTGCTTTTAAACAAAAGGTTTAAAGCTCCTTTCTTCCTCAAGATTCTGTTGTTGGCATGAATTTATTGTTGACTGTTCCCTAGGAGTAGGCTTTTTATTTTTTTAAAATGGCAGGATGATGGTGTAAAAAGTATGGAGGTGTCTCACTGCACTGGGCTGGTTAACAGCATACAAAAGCCTTGGCTCACTCCCAGTATGTACAACAATTTAGAGAGCAGTATGTGTCCACACGAGGCTGTGCAGGCTTTGTGCTTCTATTAAAAGCAACTGCAGTTTTCCATTCAAGCATGTGCTGTTTTCCCAGAATCTAGTGGATCTGGTGAATGAGGCAGGAAGCTTAGATTTGACTCTAACCAGACCTCTGCTTTAAATAGTGACGCTTATGTCCTGGCTCTGTCAAGTCCTGTGACCCTCTGAGACCATGCTAGAGGACAGGCCATCAGCACAAGGATTTCAGCTTAAGGTGTACAGGTTGCCATTCATCATTTATGCTGAGCTAGTCTGCTTGTCATTTTCTTCTGTAGAAATACTTGTCATTTTCCTCTGTAGAAATACTTCAGAACCCCTACCTCTGTTTTCCTTTGGAGTGAATAGAAATGAAAACTAGCTGTTGAGAAATGACCAGGTCAAAGAAATGAACTGTCCTTTTAAAGTTTGTCCTCCTGATAAAGTTTGTTATACAGTTCAGTCTGCCTTATCCAGAATTCTGAAATCCAAAATATTCCAAAATCCAAAATTGTCCACATGGGTTGCTGAGATAGTGACCCCTTTGCTTTCTGAGGGTTCACTTAACACAGACTTCATGGTTTCTTGCACAAAATTATTAAAAACGTTGTATATAAAATTACCTTCAGGCTATGTGTATAAGGTGGATATGAAACATAAATGAATTTCATGTTCAGACTGAGTACCTTCTCCAAGATATCTCATTATGTATGTGCAAGTATCATAAAAATCCAAAAAACTCTGAAATCCAAACCATTTCTGGCCTCAAGCATTTTGGATAAGTGAGACTCAACTTGTATTACATTCTAAGATACCAAAAAGCTCTGTTCCTTGTAATATAATGCTAACCGAACTGGCAATGTCTAAAAACACCATTTGGGATTTTCCCATGTTGTATCAAAATTGCTTTCAGTGTACATCACATACATATTTTAGTCTTTCTTGAAATCCTGACAGTTGGAGTCCCTCCCCCCCCCCCCCCACACACACAGGAAAAGAAAAATGCCGAGTCTTGTTTCTTCCTTAATCGCAAATTTAACCATTTTGTCTTGCAAATTGTCATCCCTATGTAATAAAAGGATAAAATGGCAGAGTTGATAGTGTGACTCTTATTATGCAGATAAAATATACTTTGATCTCCTGGATAGAATGAGGATTTATTGGTGATGAATTTACAATGAAATACTGATAAGTGTTCCAACCTCTAGTCATACAGACATCAAAATAATCTTTGGCAATTATGTATTTTTCCACATCAGGTAACAATGAAATGATGCAAGTTTCAAGTTGTGGCATATAATATTGCTTACTTTTTGAAGGTTCTCTGTGCATTTAGGAGTAATTCTGAATGGTTATTTGGGCTGTTTATTGCTTGTTGCTTAAGGCAATAGAAAGAAATGATATATAGACATAGGATAATTCATCTGTAAGTTTCTTTCTAATTGCAACAGTTTCCCTACTATGTTTGAAGTGGCCCATTCATAAAACACTGCATTCTGCGCTCTTGTCTCTTGCAGTTAATGGCTCATTATCCAATGAGACAGCCACACCATCAGCTTATTGGTCTGCAAATAACTCTGCTGACATGGTAAGTGGAGCTAATGGGGTAATTGGACTTTTGAAATCTCTTTCTTCACTGGAATTACAATTCACTGGCTTTTTAAAAGTCATTTTCACTTTTATTTTTAATCCCATGTTGTAAAAGTTTGCTTGAGAAAATCATAGAATCATAGAGTTGAAAGAGACCACATGGGCCATCCAGTCCAATCCCCTGGCATGCAGGAATACACAATTGAAGCACCCCTGGCAGATGGCCATCCAGCCTCTATTTAAAGATCGCTTCTGCCAACCTAGCAGTTCAAAGGCATGTAAATGTGCAAGTAAATAAACAGGTACCACTTTGATGGGAAGGTTAACAGTGTTGCATGCAGTTGTATTGGCTATATGATCACAGAATCGTCTTTGACAACGCTGGCTCCCTTGGCTTAGTAATGGAGATGAGGACCTCCCCCTACAGTTGGATAAGACTAGACAATCTTGTCAAAAGGGAAACCTTTATTTTTTACCTTTAAGGTGACTCTATCATGGGGTTTTCTTGGCTTGTTTCTTCAGAGGGGTTTGCCATTGCCATCTTCTGAGGGTGTATCTATCCCAAGGTCCCCCAATGAATTTCTATGGCTGAGCCAGGATTTGAACCATAGTCTCCAGAGTCATGACCTTACCCTCAACCTACAACACCATACTGGTTCTTCATAGGCTAGACCCATTGAATCAATTGGTGAATGGAGAATCAACACATTGATAAGTCCCATTGATTCGATGGGTCTTCTCTACTGGGAACAAGCAACAGAATTCAGGCCAGTGTTTGAAAGCATGATATTGGTCAGTAATTAAAACATGAAAAGATGTTGAATTAACAATAATGGTGTTTTAACAATTGAAATTACACATTTTAAACCCCTTTTCAAAATGTTAACAGACTGGAAATAACATCAACTATTTCCATGCTCAGAATTAATATACAGCCACTTTTGCCCACTGTTGTTCTTTCTCCTAAACCATCCTCCCCTCAAAAGAAGAGCAGTACAACTGGGTCTGCACTGAGAAGGGGCTAATTAAAATCACAAGAGCATTCTTTTCAAAATTCTGCTCGGCAGCGAGGCAAAGGAGAGGGAAATGTGCTGAGTATTACAATGTTCTGTGACAAAGTGTCATAGCCTTAAGGTGCTTCTAGGAGCTGACGTCCTACTTACATAGGAAATGGCATGTCCCATCAGTCCTTATGTGCATCTGTTGCCAAAATAGCTGTTGCCCTCTCCTTTCCCTCCCCCTCCCCATCCCTGCTTGCTAAGGTCAGTCTTCTGTTCCTCCTCTACAATACTCAATCTCTGTTTTTTATTATTCAGGTCATATTAACTTTCATCTTGTCATTCCATTCCTCTTCCTCCTCCTAAATCTGTTACTTCTCCTTTTTCTTTGTTTTTCCTCTGCTGAGAAACTTAGACTGCAGTCTCATTAGGGAGTGATCCATATTTTTTTTAAAATGTGGAGCAATAATGTGTCCTAAATTGCACATTATAGTAGGATGAGGATCCTATTCCTTTTCTTCTGCAGACCATATAATCAGGTACTGGTCAGATGGACCAGTGGTCTCCCTCACCTTTTGGATCTCACTGGATGTAGTCTTGATAATACAGTTGGCCCTTTGTATCCATGGATTTTTAAAAAATGTTGTAACTTCTAATGAGCAAATCTTGGTTTTGCCGTTTTATACAGTTGACCCTCCTTATCTATGGATTTTTTATCCATGGATTTCAGCGTACACAGCTTGAAAATATTCCCAAAAAGTATAAATTTCAAATAGCAAACCTTGATTTTCCATGTTATATATGGGACACCATTTTGTTGTGCCATTATATTTAATGAGACTTGACAATACACAGATTTTGTTATCCACGGAGGGTCCTGGAACCAAACCCCAGCGGATAACAAGGGCCCACTGTAAAAGAGACACCATTTTATTATGTCATTATATTTAATGCAACTTGAACATCCACGGGGTGCCCTGGAACCAAACCTCAAAAGATATCAAGGCCCACAGTATTACTCAAACTCCAGTTAATTACAGGCAAGGAGATAGCATGCAGAGAGGCAAGGAGATGGTTATCTTCAGCACATGGTTGGTAAAAGACAGCCACAGGCCTTATTGCATGAGAAAAGAAAGCTACACTTGATCTTAGCCAAAAGGCCGAGAAGAAAGCTGAAATGGGTTGGCAGAGTTGCAGCTTTCTCCTTGCACCTTTGTTCTCTTCTTGAGGGAGATGGTCAGGAAAGTGTGTCATTTTATTTGGCTGGAAAAATCTATTTAGTAAAAGGCATGCTTTTTATGACTGTCTCCCTAGGGAAGGAGAATGGAAGTGCAATGACTGCATGTGGAGAGGCAAGGAGAAAGCCACTTCTCTCTTGCTCTGTTTTAGCTTTCTTTTCTCATGTGATAAGGCTTTATGACACTCATGTGCTGTGATGTGGGAGAATACAATTCAAGACTTTGCCATGTAACATCTTCTAGTCACACCCAGGCTTTTAGGTAAACTTGGGTTTCACCATGTTTTCTAATTCCCCAATTATTGACAGAAGGGGAAGAAAAAGACCCAATGACAAATGAATCTTAAGGCCTTCTATTAACACTGATACCAAATTTGTTTTCTGTTTATAGCACAACGGCACAATTGACTGGTCATCTTTGCCAAAGAAGGCATGCTTGAAATACGGAGGAGTCTTGGTGGGCAACAATTGCAAATATGTTCCCGACATTACTCTCATGTCATGTATCCTCTTCTTGGGCACCTACACCTGCTCTATGGCTTTGAAGAAATTCAAGACCAGTCGTTACTTCCCAACTACTGTAAGCAGATTGGCTTTGTGTGGTTTTCAGTATTCTTGTTATAATTCAAGCTGGGGGAGGGGGGTGTAACTCGACACATTACATCACCTCCGGATTCTGTAGTCCACAGATAAACATGAGGGTTTTCCCCCACAATAAGAAGTTTGCTCCCTCCATTAAATTGTGCTTCAGTCCCCAAATTTTTAGCATTGCAGTAAATTATAACTTAAGTTAAACATCTAAAAATATAGTTTAGGCCTCCAAAGAAAAGGTATAGGCAGAATGACCAAGGAAGTGCAAGCACAGCAAATGCAAGCTATGTGTGTGAATAGGCTGGCTAGCCATTCTTCTTATCCATGCCTTGCTCTGTATCTGTAGGCATGAAATATAGTTTATGTATCAAAGAAGTACACTTTGGAGGAGGCTGGGACTTGCTACATCTACCCAAGATGCAATGTATAGTCCAAGATCCTACATTGAGCATAGCATAAATTGCTGTATGTTGGGTTATACATTAACTGTGCTATAAAACCCTTGTGCTGCTCCATTTATGATGCACAAGCACATCTCCATGGTCAATGTGTAAATGTATGCCCATGAGTAATGCATCCTTTCACATTTCCCAGATGTATACATAGTGGCACCACATGTACCACTCTGCTTCTGCAGCCCTGAAAAGAATGCAAGTGTTCAAAACTGAAAGGCTTATGTAGGGAAATTTATACATATGTAAGATCCCAGCAAGATCCCAGTCATTCTTTGGCTCTACCAACTGTGGCTTTCTCCTGCATTTTCCCTCCACCCCCAAAGGTCTGCAGACCAAGCCTTCTCTATGAATTTTTTAACCTCCTTCTAAAAGTGCAGTAATATAATACAGTACAGTGAAGTAATACAATACAATACTGTGGAAAAGCTATTAAAGACTATGAAGTTACCTAGATCCCATTTTTGAAATATAAGATTTCACACAAATGCAAACAAACATTTTGTGGCTGTTACAGGCAGGTAGTGCACAGGCCATACATTTATTTGCATTGTGAATATGTTTGCAATGTCACCAGAACCTAGAGAGAAGATAGCCTAGTTGATGGACCACAAACTTAGAGAACTGAGATCATATTGCTATGCACTGATGGGTCTGGGCACTACTTCTAGCATCAGTTTCTCTGTTTGTAATAGGAGAATACTGGTGTCCAGAGGTCAGTACTGTGCATTCTAGATCAAGGATTTATAAATTAAATTTTCACAGGCAAGTGCAAACTATTCTACTGGTTTTCTCCCCTCTGTGAAAAAGGCATTGAAAACTGCACAGTTGTTTGTGCAGAATTACTTCCAAACTGTGAAGATTCTCCTGTCCAGGATTTTTCTTGTTAGGTTTTCCTGATGTTTTGAAAAACGCCCTTTTGACTATTGGAATGTTTTTGAGTATGCTTGCCATCCTTAGTATAGAGCAAGTAATACAGAAATCTGTGGTGTTTTTATGAAAGGTACCTGAAATAATTGACAGACTGGATCCTAAACCTTACTACTTTCTTTGCTTTGGTCCTATAAAATAACAAACCAGGTTTGATGGCTGCGGTCAAGCATGTAGATTTGTGTAGCATAAGAGATTGAAGGCAGATGTAATTTGCTCAGTTAGTCGTTTCGACAGTCCATGGTATCCACAGAACTCTCCCCCCAGCACCACAGTGGCACCATTTTACAATGTCATTGTATTTAATGGGACTTGATCATCCATAGATTTTGGTATCCTCAGGGGGTCCTAGAACCAAATCCCAGCAGATACCAAGGGACCACTGTATATATCTTTACATTTGAGAATCTCATCATAGCTACTGTTCTAAGCCCTAGAATTTAGTATGCTGTCACAAATATGAAAGATGCGTTGAGGCAAGAGATCAGAGCCATTCTTTTGAAAGTTGGTAAAATTCTCCCTCCCCACTTTGTTTCCAGGGAAAGTAGTGAATTTTTATTTTAGTTTCACCTTTTGGAAGGTAACAGGGTAAATAGTTGCCTCATGTATCCAAGTGCCATAGGGATTCATGAGTAACAACATATTTGCTGTACAAGAGTACTAAAATAAGGCTTCTCCTGGCTTTTAATAAAAGGAAGACAAAATCCTTACTTCAGATGTCTGAGCTTTGCTTCAAGGTATGTACAACATAGAATGGATACGACTCTAAGCCATAAGTATACACACTCAGGTTGAAGTAAAGTTCATACAGCCATGGCACCTGAGATTTATGTAGAAACCCTTGCACAGGTAGATGCTTCCCTCCAAAATATGTTTGAACTGATTCGTATGGGATTCTGACACCTTTCCTCTCTGCCCTTGGAAAATAGAAGTGAATACCATTTCCAGACTCACTGTCAAACTCAAGAGCATGAGGCTGGCTGACATCTGAATAATGAATGAAAGTGTAAGGAAAGTGTTTCTTTGTGGGAGACTTCTAGGGTCAAATAGACTTCAACGGTTCTATTTGAGATCACCCACCACACCCTAGTTCATAAAAATCAGGTTTCTTTCCCAACATAGTTCTGATTTTCCCATGCTAATGCCAAGATTTGGTTGGTGTACTGGACTGTACTCTGAGATCAGTGAATGCATATGTGGAAGGCAACAGAGTGCCTGTGTTTCATTCAGGCATGCAAAGTATTTTGTTAATTTCAGTCTTTTGCCTGCTTCCTTGTTTGCTTTACAGCAATGGCTTTCTAGTCTAGTCTAGTCAATGGCAGGACATACAAGTTAGTTTCCAACCAATGCTGGCTGTATCAAAGATTATTTTAAACTCTAGTCAGGAACTAGCTTTATGGAAGAAACGGTCAAAGGGGGTGAAAGGAGGTGATCCACTTGCCTCTTTCATCCACCAAAAGCAGATTACAAACAATGCTAATAATATTTTTAATGAGGACTGATAGATTATCATTTTCAGAGTAGTGGCTTCTTTATGTAGCCCGTTTCATTTTTTTTTTTTTTGAAAAAATCTATTTGAAGTATTTCGAAACAAAAATGGAGGAATAGCATTTTTTTTTAAAAAAATTGCAACTATAATAAAAAAGTTGTTACAGTACTCTGTTTTTTACAGGCAAGGAAGTTGATCAGTGATTTTGCCATTATTCTTTCCATTCTGATTTTCTGTGGAATTGACGCTCTGGTAGGCGTGGATACACCGAAACTCCTTGTGCCAAGCGAATTCAAGGTATGCCAGATACTCTTTTCTCAGCTCAAATAAAGGAGGCATAGGATTGCCATATATATGATTCCTGCGTACTTCTGTAGCTAATATATTTACCTTTCACTGGCGCAGTTTCCAGGAGATGGTGGTAATACTTGCAGCTGAGAACCAAATGGGATCAGTTATATAATGCAGCCAGGGTGAAAATCGTTGTAGCAGTGGGACTTTTTGCTTAACATGGACTATGATGTCATCTGCCGTTCCCCTAAGGTTTTTTGTTTCTTTTCTGCATAGATACAATCCACACAGTAGCTAGACGACAAGTAGATTTTTATAGCAGCAATATCTTGTTGTGAGCTCTGCAGAGTGGCCAAGTAAGATCCATTAGCTTTGCAAAAGAAATGCTCTTGCTGGAGATGTGGATCAATACAACTACCTGTATATTTGTGGGGCGGGACCTTTGGTGATGTGGTTGAAGGACTGTCAGGATGAGTATCTGCACTTCAGAATTTAACACTACACTTGTCCCTCCATATTCTCTAGGGTTAGGGGCACAAGACCCCCGTGAATATGGAAAAATTGCAAATAACAAAAAGATGTTTTTACCTGAGAGATCACCTCTCTAGGAACCTCTTGGTCCTCCAGTCCAACTCTGTGGTCAACGTCAAACAGACATTGACCATAGAATTGCACCGGAGGAGTTACAAAGCCCTAGTAGAGCATTCTCTCTAGGAATAATCTCTAGGTCTTTCAGTGTAACTTTTAGTTAAAGTTGACCATAGGGTTGCACTGGAGGAGCTACAAATGCCTAGTAGAGTATTTTTTTCTAGGAATCTCTAGGTCTTTCAAGGGTGACTTTTAGTTAAAGTTGACCACAGAGTTGCACTGGAGGACCTAGATGTTCCTAGAGAGAACATATTAATCAAATCTGTGAATAAGCAAATCTGCAAATATCAAATCCCCAAATATGGAGGGATGAGTGTATATTGTTTTCATGGGAGGGGTACATTGCATGTAGCACTGATGTGGAATGTTCTTATGACTGGACTGTCTTCTTACCTGATTCCCTCTGGTAGTGTTATCACGGCAGTGCTCACACTGCAAAGGACACATATGAATTGGGCATGAGAGTAGCTCAAGTCTTCTGTGGTTCTTTAACTTGTGGCTTTCTGAGCTTTGTCTCATTCTTCCTTCTCTTTAATGCTGGAGTGGGCAACTGTAAAATATTAGAGGCCCTCATTATCCCTGAAGAGCTTGGAGGGCTTCATTCCCCTTCATTTCCCCAGAAGATAGATAGATGATAGATAGATATCATTATAGATATATAGATATAGACATATACAGTGGTCCCCCGGCTTACGAATCCCCCGGGTTACGAAAACCCCGGGATCCGAAACCGGCGGGACCGCTACTGTATCCCCCGGGATCCGAAAGATCCCCCGGGATACGAAAAAAACCCCGCGCGGCCCCTTTAAATCGGCCGCGCGGTCCGTTCGCAATAGCGGTCCCCCGGGAAACGAAAGCTTCCGGGTTACGAAGGTAATCCCGGAACGGATTACCTTCGTAACCCGGTTGACGACTGTATCTGCATTCAGATGGTCCAAACACCCTGGTGTGGGGAGCATTTTTACTATGTTTTAAAGGCCCCCCCCCAGTTTTTTATGAACAGGAAGTGAGTGCAAATTGGCTCCTTAAGCCTGGCCCATAGGTACTAGGGAACATGGGGGGGGGGCGCATTTTCACCATGTATTTTGCCCTCTGGGCCAATTTAGACCCAGGAGAGGCCCTGGGTCTAAATTAGTCCGGAGGGCAGAAGACATGCTGAAAATGCTCCCTTCCCATGTCTCCTAGTACCTATAGGCCAGGCTTATGGGGCCAATTTTTCTTTTAAATGAGGCCCTGGGACTGGTAGAAATGGCATTGGGGATTACATGCAGTTCATGGAGCCATTGTTTGTCCACCTCTGGTTTAATGATTTCCTTCCACCTTTTTTTCTAAACTCAAGCATTAGGAATCAGGAAGTGGTCCTTGTGGGTTGAACACACTTTCTCTTTGCCCCTGAAAGGCTTCTCAGTGCATTTTGATGAGGGATTGGTTGACTAATTGATTGATATATTTGTTTGCTATGGACGTTGGCCATGCTTTTCCCTCTCTGATGCCTGTTTCCATTTCTTTGCCCATCAAGCCAACAAGCCCCCACAGAGGCTGGTTTATTCCACCTTTTGGAGGGAACCCTTGGTGGGTCTACCTGGCAGCTGCCATCCCTGCCCTGTTGGTGACAATCCTCATCTTCATGGACCAGCAAATCACAGCTGTTATTGTCAACCGGAAAGAGCATAAACTCAAGGTTGGTGCCTTACTACATCAGGGTCAAGGAAAGGGCATTTATCTCATGCACAGGAGTCTATGGTAGAATCTAATGCCCAACATTCAATTGTTAGAGTTCAGTTCCATTACTTACATAAGTTTTGATTTACAAAGTTCCCATTGATTCAATGGGTCTTCTGTAGTTGGGACCAACTTTTGGTTTCAGGTTAATGGAAGTAATCATGTGATCCTTCAGGTGTTTTTATTTGAAACCTTTGATTAAAAAAATAGTGGAAAGATGGTCAGAGAATGTGAAGAGACAGATGTCAGTATCATTTGCAATGTTGTTAGTATGTAAATTTGTTACATATGTAAAAGTATGTGTTTTTATGTGTTTATTATGATTTGTATATGCTTAATTTTTTTAAAAAAAATCTTACAATGTTACAGGTTGAGTATACCTTATGTGAAATGCTTGGGACCAGAAGTGTTTTGGAGAAGCAGTTTGTTTGTTTGTTTGTTTGGATTTTGGAATATGATTATCATATTATACTGTATATCTATACTATGGGGCTTTCTAGATTGGCAGGAAAGTGTGACATGAAGTTGCCTTTTCCTTAATGCTTAGCAGCTGCACCACAGCCTTTAGATGGAGCTGCGCTGTTCCGCAGTTTTTAAAAAAGAAGCTTAGAAAACCAGCACCTTTTTTAAGGCGCTTCTTCTCCCCTAAAACGCAAAAAAAAAAAAAAAAAAAAAAAAAGCGTTTTCATGGCACACTTTCCCTTTTTCTCATCTAAAACCTAGACTTTCATGCAGCCATGAACACACTTCTTTTTGCCAATCTAGAAAGCCCCTATATTTGTGAGGCTGAAGAGAGATACAAGGATCTGTGAAATGGTCAGCGTAGTGCTTGGTGTGAATCCATACCTTCTGCCATTGAAGAGATTTTTGTATCTCTCTCTAGCTTTGCATTGTTCAACTTGAAGTGAATGCAAGCAGCAACAATAATAACCACCAGCCCAGTGCTGAGAGTTAAAAGAGTTAGGGGAAAAGATGATGAATGATGAATGAGGCCTCAGTTTAAGCTTGCCAGTAACTTTCTCTGTGGTGGGGATGATGGGGAATGGCTGTATCAGTGCTGTTTGTTGGTGGTGATGTGGGATGGAAGTACATTGAGGTGAGGAGAAATGGGAATCAAGTGCAAGGGTGGTTGAATGTGGAAAAGAAAGAAAGAAAGAAAGAGTCTCTCTCTAGCCTCACATATCTCTCTAGCCTTGCAAATAAAGACATGTACTATGCTATTGGTGTGTTCCGAAATAAAAGCTATTCCAAATTGAATCCTTGAAGCATCATATCTGTGCTCATTAAGTTTTGGATTTTGGACCACTTTGGATTTCTGGATAAAGGATACTCAATATGTACAACATTATATACTATATTATTACAGCAGCTCCCTTCAATCCTTACCATTGGCTATGCTGCCTAGGGTTGATAGGGCTTACAACATCTGGAGTGCTGCATTATTCCCATACCTGATGTAGGCTTACGAATCTGATTAAGTAAGTTAGGATGGGTATTTTTTTCTGATCTATTTGTTGTGTAGAGCCATGAAATTTTGTGTTACCAACTTGTCTGTTGTGCTTGCCCTTCTTTCTTCATGTTTGCCACTCATGGTTGCCATCAAGCAGTATTTTTAGTAACCCCAGGCAGCAAATTAAAGAGATTTTTAGTGGCTAATAATATGGTCACATCAGAAAATGAAGTGTTGCCATAGATTGCTTTTTAAAAATAGTTCCTCAGGTGGAGGAGGTGTGCCAGGAGAGATGGAACTGCAGGTCAAAATGTAAGTGTTGCTTAATTACAGTAAATACTTAGCAAACAGTTCACTATTTAAATCAGTCATCTGAATGCTTCTAAATTGAGCTTCAGCTGTGAAACACAGGTTGGCCCATCTGAAATTAAAGATCAAAATCTTTGTTTCTAGCATTAATTTATTTGCAGCATTTGTATAGGACTTTCAGCAATGTTCTCTCATCAGCCTGCAGACATTAAACTGGGGTAGCCTTGGGACTGCATGTGACCCCTCCAAAGGTGTTTTAAGCCCTGGCTAGACTTCCACAACTGCCCCCTTTCTGGCAAATTAAAAGAGGAGGGTGTAAATTGTTAGTCAGGCTCATTGGAAGATATGCTCTTTCAGTCTGGATCCAAGCTATATTCACCAGAGTTGCCCACCTCTACATTAAATAGTAAGTTATAAACTAGATGTAACAACAGCAGACATATTAGTGTAATCATCTGTCTTCCCTCTGTGCATGTGTGCATGCAATGCCTTACTTTAGTATCAAAAGATGAAGAAAAGGTGAAATAGAGTCTAAAGTTCACTTCCTGGTTTCTCTTCAGTTAGTCAAACAAATGTCTTTTTCCATTGGCTCCATTCATGTGTCAGAAGTAAACTCAGTTTGGAGAAAAGAGCCTGGAGGAATGGTTTGCAAAGAGACAAGGAGGCATAAGATTCAGCTCTGTTCCCCACCTTTTTGTTTTAATTTCCAACATGCCCTCTCCTTCCTTTTATACATGAATGTGATTAAACCAACGTAGCTTCCATGGTCACATCTAGTTTGACCCCAAGAAGGAAAGTTAGAAATGTTTTCTAAAGAAATAAAGATGGCCTTTGTTTTGGCTGAGGTTCAGGAAACATTGCCCAGCCAAATGCTAAACCTGGTAGGAAGTATGTTTTTAAACATTGCCAGCTTTTAATTTCTGTTGGGATGAACATTTACATCTTGTTTATCTCATTACAGCATCTCTATAATATTTCTCCCCCACCCCCCAAATCTGAGTAGCAAGATAGACAATCTTATTCAGGTCTTCCAGTGTGAGGTTGGATAAGACATTGCCCCACATCTATTCCAAAAGCTGGTCAGTTTCCCCAGATAAAGGAAAAGATTGTGAACTCCTCAAAACAGAGACTTTATATTGTTCAAGAAGGTTCTACACATACTGAGGAAGCTGTATAAGTGAGGGCCACTTTGTGAGTCTTGGACTTGTAAGAATTTGTGTGATATAGGGGACCCACTGATGAATGTCAAGCATTTTCCTCACTGTCAAGCATGTAATAACAGATGGGCCAACTAATTCGAGTTTTGTTGTTGCTCAGATTTAGACCAAGTTGGGCAAATAACGAACCCATGAATCATGTGTATAATAATGTCCATTATCAGCTGATTTTTCTCCCCTAAGGTGGCCCAAATCATTCCAAAAATCAGTAACAGTTGCAATTGATTCCTTCCCCTTCCCATTGAGCCACTTCAGTCTCCTCCCCAAAACAAACAGACAAAGGAAAAAGCCAAAAATGGCAGCCTGAAGCAACTTGGCATCTAGGGGTGAAATAGCACCTACAACTCCACAATTACCCACCTATGATTTATGGGGAAAGAGTTGTTGTTTTGTTGTGTGCCTTCAGTTGTTTCCGACTTAGGATGACCCAAAGATGAACCTATTATGGGATTTTCTTGCCAAGTTTCTTCACAGGGGCTTGCCATTGCCATCCTCTGAAGCTGAGTGTGTGTGACTTGCCCAAGGTCACCCAGTGGGTATACATGGTCATGACAGGATTTGAACCCTGGTCTCCACAGTTATCGTACAGTGCTTTAACCACTGCACCATGCTGGGGAAAGAGACCAGGAGTGAGCTTCCAGACCACAAGTATTATTTCACAGCAGACCATGGGAGTTGCAATTTGACACGTCTGGAAGGTGTTTGGGTTGGGAAATGCTGGTCTGTACTCTGCCACTTTTTCTTAAAGTTGTAAAGGACCACAAGGGCCATCAAACTGTCACCATGCAGAAATACACAAATAAAACACTTCTGAATGATGCCCATCCAACTTCTGTTTAAAGACCTCCAAAAACAGAGAGTCCACCACACTCTGAAGCAGTCCATTCCACTGCTCAGCAGGTCTTTCTGCATAGATAATTTCTTTCTGATGCTCTGGTGGAATGTCTTTTCTTGTAATTGTTATCCATCGGTTCATGTTCTCAATTCTAGAGTAACAGAAAACAACTTTGCTCCATCTTGTATATGGCATCCCTCCAGATATATAAAGGTGGCTATCATGTCTCCTCTCAGTCTTCTCTTCTCCAAGTTAAACATAGCCAGCCCTCTAAGCTGATCCTTGTAAGACTTGGCTTGCAGACCTTTTACTATCCTGGTTGCCCTTCTCTGAACATGTTCTAGGTTGACAGTATCTTTCTTGGACTGTGATGCCCAGAAATGGACATAATATTCCAGTTGAGGTCAGACTAAAGTGGAATAGAGTAGAACTAGTACTCTGGAAACTTTCTGAAATAAAAGATTCCCCATCTGAATCTTTGGCTCTTATTCATAACTTAATGATACCCATTGAATCAATTATACTTACTCAGTGTTGATTCACCCTTCCATAACTTATATTTGGAACTACTGATAGTATTCATACTGATAGTAGTTAGCACCCTCATTTGATAAATGTCTGACAGTGATTACTTGTCCTGTCTCTGTGAATGTTCAATATTCATCTCTGTTTGATCAAAAAGCACTTGCAACAAGTAGGAGCTTCTTTGGTTTGATATTATTTCTAGCCATAACTGGTATTTTTAATTTTTGAAATGGCTCATTGTACTTGCCTGCCAGACATAGACATAGACATCTCTTGACATCATCACATGATTAATAAATCATGTGCTATATTGAACATTTTGAATTGTGAAATCTAAACACTATCTACAATGCTGCTGAGTACAGTAAAGCATACTTCCTGCTTCCTCGTCCTTTGTTAGGGGAAATGAACTTTTCATACATGTATAATGTTCTCTTATTATGCAGACCTTAATCTGAGTTCAGGGGGTATTCTAATAATTTGGGGTGCCTCACAAAAGTATTAACAACAGATTTATTTCTAAGGTTGAGAAGAAACCACACATTTTTCTGATGTTCAGCTTCATGGCCTCATCTCAGTTGCACATATGCAAATTTTCTTGATTGTTGTTTGTCTTCCAGTTGTTTCCAAAGTACAGTTATCCTAAAGTGAATCTATCACACAGTTTTCTGGGCAAATTTTGTTCCAATGGGAGTTTACTATTGCCTTCATCTGAGGCTTAAGAGAGGGTGACTTGCCCATGATTACCCATTGAGTTTCTATGGCCGAGTAGGGATTTGAACCCTGGTCTCCAAGAATCCTAGGCCAACATTCAAACCACTCACCCTGGCTCTCTTTGGCAAACCTACATGCATACTTACATAGTCCCATGGCTAGAAATTGTTACTTATTGGGGGGCCTCTTGCCTCAAGCCACCTCAACTCAGAATTACTTTGTATTGGCCTAACTATAGTGCTGGATTTAACTCTTAAAGCCATAAAATGACATATGAGCAGAGTGTCTAAAGGCTTTCTTTCTCCCATCTTTAAACTCTCTGATCAGCAGTGTTGGTTGATGGCTTCCATGTCAGGGTAGTGGTAAATCTGTTCAAGGTTTTAATCTGCACTTGGAGGGAAGTGTTCAAAGTGTTGAACCTATGTAGGGATAATGTCGGAGCACAAGCTCGGTTGCTCCCACCTTTTTGTGGCAAAGCAGGGGCCCATTCACACTATACAGAATTATAGCACTATTATTCCACTTTAGCTGTTGTCTTTTGGAATCTTGGGATCTGTAATTTGGTGAGGCACTAGAGCTTTCTGGCAGAGAAGTCTTGAATCATAATACTTGCAGTTTAAACTGCAAGTCTCAGGATTCCATAAGAAGAAATCATAGCATTTAAAGTGGATTAATAGCACAATAACTCCATTATGTGATTGAACCCCAAGTGATTACAGACCCACAATACCTTCTCACTGTCTAAGTACCCCAAAGGCACCAGTCCCTTTCTTATCTCTGAAGCTCAGCAATTTCAGGCCTGGTTAGTACTTGGATGAAGTACTCCAAGGAAAATCAGGTGGTCTAGGCTATATTTCAGGGAAAGCAATGGCAAAACACCTCTTGAGTATTCCTTGACTGAGAAAATCCTATGAAATCAAATGACAGGTGATTTGAAGGCATATATGTTCACATCAAAATTACCACCCCCACCTCCCCGTGCAGCCTTACACATCAATCCTGTCCTTGCTTGGTTTGAGAACTTTAAAAATATTTTATGGAAATATGAGGAAGAAGTATTTGAAATAAAGTAAAACCATGAGCTGATTATTGTTAGTGAATACACTTTGAGTAGATATTAGCTTGAAACATATAATGTCTCTGTTTCTTGGGACTGAAGAGAGTTTGAATGATCAATTCCTGTTCCTAGTGTGTGTGTCTGTGTGTATGTATGTATGTGTTTATCCTCCTCCTTTCACTTCCTGAACAGGTTATGCAAGTTTGGGTACTGTTTTTGAAACTGTTTGACCCATGAGAATCAGAGCTAGAGAGAGAGAGAGAGAGAGAGAGAGAGAGAGAGAGAGAAACATGTGTCTTCCATTAAAAGCAATACTCTCTCTTACTTAAACTCACTAAAATTCTCATTAAAACTTGTTTCACTCCAGTCTGTAATATACATTATACATTACTAACTCGACACAAATGCACCACAATCAGCAGGATACAAATTAGTGATTTTCTTGCTTAAAATTTTGCTGTCTAACATAACCTTTCCCTTAGTACAATTTGTTCCCAAAATTTGGCACAGCCATGAAAATAAATCCTTCCTGTTTGCACTGAGTTCTCAGGTGATCTGCTGCACTGAACACCTGTTTTTCTCATCAGCCCATGATTTGTTAAATTAGAATGAAAAACTAATTTGAGAAAGTGTGCGTGTTTATACAAATACAAGAAGTAGTAGTTTTACTTGCTTGCTTATAGAGAATTAGAAGGTGGGGGGAGGAATGCAAATTGTGGTGCTAATTAGATTATTTGCAGGTTTGTGGAGTGTCTGCCCTAGGCTGCCATAGCTATTTCTAGATTCTTCTGTCAACTGATGAATTGTATTCCCTCAACTGAAATACAGTTCCTTCAAAGGAAAAAAATATGCTTCCTTTGCCTGTGGATATACCTGGCTTCCATTTAAAGTTTCCCCAGTGTATAGAAACAAGAGTATTAATAAATTAATAAATACTTTAACCGTATTTCTAACTTACATTGTCACTTTTAATTAATTCTGTATGCATTAGACTTCCATACTTAGAACTCTTCCTTGCACCTCTCCTTCTCTGGCCTCATTGATATCTGCTTGTTTCTATGTAGAGGTCTCTAAAGGGCTGTGAGCATGTGAGCAGCTTTGCAGACATGCATGTTGTATCATGGAAATGTTATGTTTTTGAGTACCAGAATCCCTCAGCTAGTCTAGTATTGTGGGTTTCTGGGAGCTTTCTTGAGCTCTAACCCATGTTAGGCTTATAGGAGGCATGAATGTTTGGAGCTTGGTCATGTAGGCCATCTCCTTTACTACCACACTTGTGGACTTTACATGCAGTAATGTTACAAGTCTCTCTGATCCCTTTCTTTGACATTCTGTTAAATATAATGTTCACTGTTGTGAAATCTCCTGTGATGAACGACAATATAGGAATGGTTTCAGTCAACCAATTAATTATACATACTTTAAATGTGAAGATTGCTTTCTCCCATTGTACCTGTTTAGCTGTGGGATGCCACCATTAAGAAATGTCTTGGCTGTGTACTTCTTCTCCAGTGTTTGAAGTCAACCCTGGGGCATTCACTCCAAACTATAGGCAACCGAGAACATGAGGTTTCCTGTGGTGATTCTACAGCAAAGCATCATACCCGAAGTAAGACACACCTTTTTATTTTGTTTCTCCGCCCCCCCCCCCCATCTTATCTTTGCAGAAAGGTGCTGGCTATCATCTTGATCTTTTCTGGGTGGCTGTGCTGATGATTATATGCTCCTTCATGGGCCTGCCATGGTATGTTGCTGCTACTGTGATCTCCATTGCACATATTGACAGCTTGAAGATGGAGACAGAGACATCAGCACCTGGCGAGCAGCCCAAGTTCCTTGGTGTAAGGTATGCCAACAGGGTTGGTCTGGAAGCTAAGCAGCTCAGGAGGCTGCCTCGATTTTCATTCTGTAGGGACCAGAAAAACAATCTGAGTCTCCCTAGAGGGTAGGAAGTAACATCTTAATGTTAGAGATATACTTTGATGTAAAAGGCCCCAAGTTTAATCTATGGTATAGCTTTATTAAAAAGATATGTGCCCAAGATCTCAAAGAGCTGCTGTCAATCAAATAGACATTGTTGGTGAAATCTGATCTCCCTTACCTTTGGAACCTAGAAGTTACATTTGGAATTTTGAAAGAGTATTGTAAGGGGCACTATCAAAATGATTGCAATTGAGGTATAGAATTATAGAATCATGGCTGAATGAAACTATGTGCGTAAGAGATCTAGGAGTCCAAGTAGACCATAAGTTGAACATGAGTCAACAGTGCGATGCGGCAGCTAAAAAGGCCAATGCAATTTTAGGTTGCATCAATAGAACTATAGTGTCTAAGTCCAGGGAAGTAATAGTGCCACTCTACTCTGCCTTGGTCAGGCCCCACCTGGAATACTGTGTCCAGTTCTGGGCGCCACAATTCAAAAAAGATGTGGAGAAACTGGACCATGTCCAAAGGTGGGCAACGAAGATGGTGAGGGGTCTGGAAGCCGTGCCCTATGAGGAGCGGCTTAGGGAGCTGGGGATGTTTAGCCTGGTTAAGAGGTGATATGATAGCTCTGTTTAAATATTTGAAGGGATGTCATGTTGAGGAGGGAGCAAGCTTATTTTCTGCTGCTCCAGAGACTAGAATGCGGAACAATGGATGCAAACTGCAGGAAAAGAGATTCCACCTCAACATTAGGAGGAACTTCCTGACAGTAAGGGCTGTTCGGCAGTGGAACACACTCCCTTGGAATGTAATAGAGTCTCCTTCTTTGGAGGTCTTTAAGCAGAGGCTGGATGGCCCCCTGTTGGGGATGCTTTGATGGAGAGTTCCTGCATGGCAGAATGAGGTTGGACTGGATGGCCCCTGTAGTCTCTTCCAACTCTATGATTCTATGATTGCCATTGAGGTAAATATGTCCTATTTCATGAAATGGCTGCCATGTTGGATTTGCATAGTGAAAAAACAGCCATTTCACAGAAGACAACCTAGTGGAGCAGAAAGAAAAGTGACTGGCTGAAGAATATAAGTACATTTTGAGACTCCATTATCCAAAATTCCCAAATGCAAAATAATTCAAAATTCAAGATTGACCACTTTCTGGCTTTCTGGGGTTTCATTGTATACAGAGTTATGTATACAAACTTTTGTTTCTTGCATAAAAATTATTAAAACTACTGTATATAAAATTACCTCCAAGCTTTGTGTATAAGGCAGATGTAGAGTCTAGTCTTCAGAATTATAACTGTAAGGATCTTTCAAATTATGTATTTTGCATGGTGGTAAACAAACTGTCTGAACACCAATGTACTGCTTAAGAGTGCTAACAGTGGAGTTGCAAATGCTTTGAGAATGCAACTGACTGGATTCCATGTGACAGTAGAAAATTGCTCAATTTGGTTTCAGAGAGCAGAGAGTGACTGGAGTTATCGTGTTCATATTGACCGGTGTTTCAGTCTTCATGGCTCCCATCTTGAAGGTAAATATTCTTCTAACAGTTTTTGCCTCTACCCCATTTACCATATGATGCTGGAAAAACATAATAAACAAGTTACCAGGAGCCCAATTTTAGCACTATGACTATGACTATAGGAGTTTTCTGAAATTTGTGCATATGCATACACACACAGTTTCGCAAATACAGAAAATTCTTCTACAATTGTGCCGAAATTCTTGGCATGCTTTCCTGTAAGGAATAAATTGTACAGTATATGTTTTATTCCACAAATGAAGTTGAAATAAGCAAAATATATGGCATAGATTATGGTATTTCAGAAACAAAACTAAGCAAGTTCTAAGACAAGGTCTAAGGTTTTCTGCACATACTTAACAGCTAGTGCATATGTGCAATTTGCACACATCCTTTTGTAGAAATTTGTTCAAAGGTGCTTTGGACAAAAGGAAGTGATATTTGGGGTTGTGTATTTGGGGTATTGCTAGCAGCTCCTCATCACAAGTATTACATTTGCAGTGACCCTGTGGAGCTAAGCTAAGATGTGTGCTTAGGGTATGCAAGGTTTTCAATGAGATGGGGAGTTTGTACCTTTCATGTGGCATTTTGGGTGATACCACCAAGAAAGCATTCCCCAGGCTTAGATACATGCTCCAAATTGTATATGATACAGAAGATCTGTGATGGGACCTTTTGCTTTTAATCTCATTAAAACCAGTTGTCTCTTCCCTCCCCCCGCTCCTAATTTGGATTGGATTTCTCTATTTCTACCACCAACATTCCATAATACATTCCTGTTCAAAGCCCCTTCCCTAAATCTGCTGGGGAGAGGAAAACCTATAGGCATTGCGAGTCAAAGTGGCTTACAACAGATTAAAACATACACAAAAATATTCTTCAAAGTTTTGGGACATTTAAATATGGAGAGAATATGGATTATTCATTTTTCTCCCTCATTGGAGAGAAATTTACATCAATTATTCATCCTTCAATGAGAGGGTGAATTAGCCAAGGATTTATATCACTAGTAGAATGCAAATTGAAAAGTGAAAGAAGACAGGTGATTACAAGTTTCCTTGCAAAGAAAGAAAAAGAAAGAAAAGCATTACAGTTCCATTTTTATGGCTATGTTTTCATACAGTTATTAACTTATTTGTGTGACCTTTTGTTTCATTGTGTCATGCTTTTTCTTTTCCCTGCAGTATGTTATTTATTATCATTTTAAAAAAAGACTCGCTCCATTTTGTACATATCTCCATAGGATGTTTCTGGGGGTGGAGTAGAACTGCGTCACCCAAACCGGCACCAGTGGGAGTCAAGGTTTTAGTGCCGTCAGCAAAACTCCACTGTGTGTTCCAATTGTTGTAGGAACCACTTTGCAAAATGTCTCACCACATGGTCTATAGGGTAGGCTTTACATCTTGCAGTGCCAGCAGTAAATTGCATGGTAACTGTGCCAAGCCCAGGAAAACTGTCACTCAAAAAAGCAAATGCATTAAAGAGTTTGACTATCTGACCACACTTACTCCTCCTGCTTGGTTTGTCAGATCTGTGTACAGAAATAACTTCCTGATAAAGATAAGGATAAGCAGCTTTTTTTTTAAATGACTTTCCTCCCTTCTCCTTTGATTTTTTTTTATTGTTTAATAGCTAACAACCTCTATACTGGACAGATTCCTCCAGCATTAAGACAGCAAACTTCTTTTGGGAACATAGAAAGCTGCCTTAAACTGAATCAGTTGCTCTATCTAATTCAGTGTTGTCAATGCTGACAGGCAGCTACTCTACAGGATTTCAGATAGGGGGCCTTTCCTAGCCCAAGTACAGATGATGGGGATTGAATCTGGGATTTATTGCATGCAAAGTAGGTACCTCACCACAGGGATACAACTCTTCAACTTGGTTGTCTTCATTAGGTTGTAGCAAAATTCTGATTTCTTTTTTGTTGGAAGGAGCGTGTAGCAGGATGGATACACTCTGTGGATACCATCTTTCACTTCTGTTTTAAAGAGTTCTGAGTACGTTGGGTGTTTCACCAGTATACTGAGGTGAACAAAGAAAGCTGTAAAAGGGATGAGCACACTCCCAAATAGGCAGGGGACATGTGCCAAGAAGCTGAACCAATCACAGTGGCTTGTCATGTGTCCCTAAGAATTTGGAGTTACTCATCATCCCATCATGCTTTGTGTGTTTCTTGAGACAAATGCTTATGTATTCACAAATGCCATAAGGTGTCCTCCAGTTGAACTTTTGCCATCACTTTGATACTCAAATGAAAGAATAGAATTTTCAACCCCCTCGCAAAGTTATTGTTAATCACTGCCATTGAAATGAGAGATGCTGGCCTGAAAGTCAACAAGTGGGACTATGCAGGACTCAGGGCATTCAGGGCATATTAACATGTAGTTCAAAGAATTTATTTTTCTCCAGAAACTTCGGCTGCTCTAAATGTAACATGTGAATGAGCTATTTTAGCTTTGAATGACATTTTCTACAAATTATTCCACTTCCTTTATACCAGGAGTGAGGATCATGTGACCCTCCAGATGTAGTTTAACTGCAAAACCCTAGCCAGTGGTGAGGGATGATGTGAGTTGCAATCCAACAGCATCTGAACGTCACACAATTTGCATCCCCGGTTTAGGTCAGATGGTGATTGCATGCTTAAAATGCTCCTTGTTAGTTTTTATATAAATCAAAGAGAAGCTGTGCAGAAACATATCCAAGGTCTGTCTATCCAGTGTCTTTCTAGCTCTGCATCCAGTGATGTGTAGTCACTCAAGCTCTATAAAATGGTCTAGGAAGTTGACCCAATCTAGTGTCATGTGAGCGAGCTTAGACTTACTTAGTCGGAGTTTGTTTCTCTTTAACCACCACCTCCATCTTGCAGCCTGCCTTACACCACAAGAGTTTTTAATGTAACAGAGAATAGATTTAAAAGTTGCTGCTCTCTCATTTCAGTTTTTTGTTCAGCAGTGCACTTTGAAATAGTGAATACTGTCTATGAAAACAAATAACTACTTGTTCAGCAGGGTTACTGAATAACCAGTGTCTGCCATTTAGTGGCTATTGTCCATTACTACACTTCTTTTTAAGTTCCGGATTCTGTTTCAGAAATATTCTTTAAAATGTTCATTCCTTTGTTCTTTGGAAATGTTCAAATAAGCTATACTAATAATTTTTTAAAGTTATGTTTTTTTCCATTAGCATCTTTTCTTCTTTGCAAAGTGCGACTATAGCAGGAACCTCCTTGCTTAGTTTTAAAATCTTTGTTGTTGAAATAATTGTTGAAAGGATGTATTCTTATCACAATAGGGAGTTGCACTGCTTTTCTCAGCAAGGGGTTTGTTGTTTTCTGAATTCTATGATTTATATTTTTTTTTGTAGTTATTCATTTATTGTGGTATAAGATTATTCTGTGTTTTGTAATGGCTGCATGTGCAGACAGATTTGTGCAGACCCTTGAAAAGCTCAGGGTTTTGTGGGGGTTCTTTTGTGGGGTATTCTATGATCCTTAGGGCTGCAAGGAAGGACCTCAAGGTCAATTGACTGATTTTATGGTCTATTTATGACAATATGCCACTGCTAAATTAAGCATTGTCAATTTTGTTTTGATCTGATAATTCAGTTAAATATGTTGACTCACATTCTGTTCAATATTTACATAACTATGTATCTTGTAATTTCTAGGATTCATATTTATGGTTCTTAATGACTGAACACGACCTCAAAAATACCTTTTAAGCCACACGGTGCCCCAACCAAAGAGTTTTTGAGGTGTTGTAGATTGAAGAACTGGGAAAAGAGAATGGCAACATTCTCCTATTTGTGGGGCGCATTAAGACAAGCCACTGCAGCAGGACCCGAAAGGGTCTCTCCAGTTACCAATCTCAATGTGACCCATGATTGGGAGAGCAGTGCAGTTGTCATTTCCTAGCAACCTGATGTGCAGCAACTTGGAAACCATTTAGCCAGCGTGTTGACTGGCTTAATAGGTAGATTTGGGGGCAATGTAGCATGGTCAAAAGGAGCTACACTACTGAGCTCTGTCATCATAACTACATTTGAGGGTACAGAATTTTGTCTGTTGTTTTCTTAAGCAGTCAGTAATCAACAACAGAAACGTCAAGGAGTATTCACCTGTCTTTCAGCAAGTCTTACATGTTTAAATGTGAATGAACTCTGTTTCCTAGAAAGTTCTTACTTGTCTTCTTTTTGCTTTCTTTCCATCTTTACCTCTCACAGTTTATCCCCATGCCTGTGCTCTATGGAGTGTTTCTATATATGGGTGTCGCATCACTTAATGGAGTGCAGGTAAGTTTTCTCCTTAGCAACAAAGGTTCTTTTTGTAGGTGAAGCAGACCTGATAAAGGCCTCTGTCAGGAAAAATTGGTAAACATTCATAAAAAATGCTCTCCTTCCCATGCATTTGTGGTAGGTCACTCCAGCTCTTATAAAAGAACATGGCACAATTAACCAATTAGCCACTAAGCTTGACCAGGTTGCACCTGCTCCCCAAGCTTTTTGTTATTTCTCCTGCTACACGCTAACAGATTTCACCCCCTTTCATTCTCTACATCATTTTAATTAAAAGAACATTACAAACCATTGGCCAGCAGTGTCCACATTTGATACCACTCCCCCAAAGAAAACTTTGTGTAGCCTGATGTGAAGAGACAAATGCATGAAGAACAAGATATTATGGCTAGATGGTTTTTAAATGATAAACAAATTATTGATTAGGGGATAAAATGTTCATAATGAGAATAAACAGAAGATGCTAGCCACAGATGCTGGTGAAACATCAGGAAAAAACTCTTAGAACATGGCCACATAGCCCGAAAAACCCACAACAAACTATAGTTGTGTGGCTGCTTATATAGCTGAGGTCAGGTTTCTTGGGTACTGCTCCCTCTGATTCCTGAACAGGTTGAAGCTATTGTAGTTGTGCTGACAAAACAGCAAGTGAGATTTGTTGCACATTATCCTGGCATTTTAATTTGCTTAGCTATTTATATCCTAAGTTTTAACAGTTTAAAACAATATAATAATAATAATAATAATAATAATAATAATAATAATAATATTTCTAGCCCGCCCCTCTGAGTAAGCAATTGGGGCGGGTTACAACAGAGGGGATTATGCACACAATAACAATATACATGAATTAAAAAAATAAATGGCAATGTATTAAGCAATAACAATAAAATCAGATAGCAATAAACAATAACAATAACTAGCAAAATACATAACAATTATAGCAACAAAAATTTAAAACAGTAGTTGTAATTTAAGTAGGTTAAAAACTTTAATCTGACAAATTAAAACAAAACTGATTTAGAACCAGTTAAACTTGAACAGTCTAGAACCAGTTAAAACAGTCTGAGATAATTCACATTCAAATTTGGATTATATCAACTGAGCCAAAGGCTCTAGAAGAGAGATGTGCTTTTATTTGGTTCTAGCATGAGAACAGTGCTGGTGCTTCATAAGTGATAGTTGTTCTTGTGTGCCCTCAGGTCATCTCCAGTTTATGAAAATGAACCTGTTGTGATTGCTTCCCCCCCCCCCCCCGCTCAAGATTTGTTCAGCGGGGGTTTGACATTGCTTTCATCTGAGCAAGAGAGTGTGATTTGCCCACGTACCCTCAGTGGGTCTCCATGGCCAAGTAGAGATTTGAACCTGGTCTCTCAGAGATGGAGTCCAGCACTCATGCCACCACACCATGTCAGAATTAGTTCCTTTCCTTAAACAGATTAGCATAGTCTGTTTCTTAAAAAAACAAAAACAAAAAAACCCCTTCAAATCACTGGCTTTCCCCAGCCACCAGTCCAGTGAATTGTAGATGCTACTGCTCTCGTGGGCAGCAAGTTGAGGTAGGGTTGGTCTGGCATCTTAAATTTGCACAAAGGAAAGCTGGTTATATTTGCTTTCTGGAAATTTGTTAATTACATTGCTCTTCTCTGTTTAATAGAGAGTCGAGGGGGAAGAGTGCATGTCTTGTGTTCGTTCACAGAGATTTATTTGGGCCACCTTTAATACAGGCCTGGCTTTCATTCCCTAAATTGAGATTAATTTTTTTCTTTCAGGGTCAGCCAGCATCAGGCTACCATCCAGGGTGCTGCCAAAGAACACACAGTGCATTGTTCATAATCACTCATCCTTGGGGTCTTTACTGAGGCCACCACTGAATCAGAGGCAAATGAGAAAAACAAAGGATGGAGTGCTGTCCTTTCAATCACCAGTTTTTAGCATAGACATTTGTGATGGTAGGGAATTAACTAGAGATGACTATGTATATTTTCATAGAACACTTCCCTGTAGCTTCTCACATTTCCACAACAGTTTAGTTTCAGGTAAAAATTGAGCTGCACATCATCCTGTCCCAGTATCAGCTTCAGTGTGTACACAGAGCTATATGCATAGTAGGAATTTCCTCTGCCTCCCAGTGACTGTTATTATTCACATATTAGAATTGCACTGAGGAACAATTCTCCACAGCATCAAACAGAATAGGGTATTCCCATCTATCCTCATCTCACATTATTGTCATATTTTAAGCTGCTTTGGGAGGATTCCCCCCCCCCCCTAAAGTCTTCTTAAATTAATATGTGGCGATTACTGATGCCTTTCAATATTGGATATTCCTATATGTAATCACATTTGCTCTCTATCTATATGAGTTGTGGTGATCTCTCCATTAGCCTTCAGTGCTGTAGCTGTCCTTGATTTGGCTAGAATATCTAGTGTGACTTGCAATGTGATTCCTCCCAGTTGCTTGGTAGAATTTCCAGTCTAACATGAGAACCTGATACTGGCTTGGAAATTCTCTGTCTGCCAGATTTACATGCCAAGTAATATAGAAGAAAATTGCTGCATCCTCATCTTTCAGTGGGAGATAATAGGTTTTTGAAGAACTTACCAGCACAAGAAAATTTTCCTTATATTTAGGATGGGAAGAACTTGAGAACATAAAAATCAAATGGGAGAGAAACTGAAATCGACAGGTTTATATTCCTCAAAAGTCTGGTTTTGAGTGAGCATGTATTCACCCAAGCAGGTGCTGAATTAGGACTGCCATGTTTTGTTTTTAGCTGACAGGCCTTTTATCTACTTATGGTGGAAAGATGCAAATTGGATTCCCTTGCTTAGAATAGCAGTGCCTACTGAATTTGGGCATTGTGTTTGTTTAGGGAAGGGGATTTCTTTGCACTTTGTTTTTGAAGAATTACCAGAATTCAGAAAATCTTCCATATCTGGGAAGTAGGGTTTAAATAATTTAAATTCAAGAAAAAGCAAAGCTGACCAATTTCCCCATCTCTGTTCCTTGGTTGTGTCCAAAACTGAAGAATGTCCTAGCTTTCTCCCAATTTGATGTGTGCACTTGATATTCTCTGTCCATACTGACACTGCATGACTTGGGTGATGGGCTCCAAAAATTAGTTTGACTGGTGAAGTTCGCATGTGTAGGCATGGACTAGGGTGGTTAGTAAAAACCCATTACAAGGGAATGTGAGCTTTTAAAACTAGATTGTTGTCTGGCACAGATTAAAATCCAAGGCAGTGAAGAATTCTTGCTTTATTTGTAGCCACTTCTTTGCTAAACATAAATTTCTCTTTCCTTTAAATAACACTTTAAATCAAGTCATTGGCAAGAGTAGATGTAAGAAAGAGAGAAAGGGAATCAGGAGGCTGGTAGTGAGATATTCTTGATGAATGGGAGTGTACAGGTGGTGATGGGTGACTTACAAATTTGGTTTAGCTGAGAAACTAAGCCAAGCAATTGGGGGGGGGGGGGGATAACATTTCTCAGTTCACATCATTACTGGAATAATAATAATAATAATAATAATAATATTTATTTCTATTCTGCCCCTCTGAACAAGCAATCGGGGCGGAGTACAGCAGAGGTTAAAACAATATCAAGTTAAAATGCCCCTTCCTTACCCTTACCACCCTCCCTTAAAAAAGAATTAAATCACAATAGAGTTTAAAAAACATAATAGATTAAAATAACAATACACAATAGTAGGGCGCGGACCCAGCTTAGGTTGTATGGAGAAAAATGCAGGAAAAGATTTAAAAAGCCCTTAAAACCTAGGTATGGAGCTGGGGATATTCACATTCTCTGGGAAGGCTTGCCGGAAGAGATGCGTCTTTAGGGCTGTGATCACATTGGTGCACTTGAGGATATAATCCTGCCATTTCTGCTTCTCAGAGTCAAAATGAGATTGGGACATTGCTGATTCATTGGTTAAGTGCTAGAAATAAAGCTGCTATTTTTTTCTGCATCGGTGCATGCCAGTGAACTCTCCTCTCCTCTATCCTAGTTCATGGATCGTCTGAAATTGCTCTTGATGCCTCTCAAGCACCAGCCTGACTTTATCTACCTACGGCATGTGCCCCTCCGCCGGGTCCACCTCTTTACTTTCCTCCAGGTGGTATGCCTGGCTCTCCTTTGGATCTTGAAGTCTACAGTGGCTGCTATTATATTCCCAGTCATGGTAGGTTGGCATGATCTGAACTGCATATCACTGAATCCCTTTTGTCCATCTATAGACATTTGAGGTGTATGCAACAGGTCCACACAATTTCATTCCCCAGCCTCCTTGACTCTGCCCAAGTACCAAAATAAATGAATATATTTACCTTTTTATTTAACTATAATCATTTATTAACACTATATGAAACAGAGAATAGGAAAAGCAATTGTCTTCCTGAAATGAAAAAGTAATAATAATCTATTTTACAGTTCCTATTCTGCATTCCTCAAACTTCCTTGTATATATAGATAATATATTAATAACATAAAAAGCAATTGATGTATCTCTTTATATTTTAAATAAATTCATTTGCTTTTAAATTCATTAATTTATTGACAGTAATTAATTTATGATTAAATAATTAATTAACATTGATTTACATATGTCACCACAGCCATCATTTGTATCTATGGCTAATGAGTGAAGGTATCCAAAGATTCAGGTTTGCTAGAGCAACTTATGGATAATGCTTGTGCTGCACTGAATTATTGTTTAAATACCATGAAAAAGCCCATAGAATGAGGCAAAGTTCATAATGTGCTTTACTCATCAGCCTTATTTAAAATATACAAAAGTAAAATAGTACAGCTGGACTAAGACTAGTTAGGTGTGTGCTACTTCATCATAGTAAAGTAGTGCATTGTCCTGTGCAAGAATGAGATAAGTGAGGAGTTATATTCTTTTTCCACAGTATCTGTGGCAGGTTAACACTATCCGCCTAGATACTGTGTCCTTTTACACTAATTAGAAGATGACTCAAACAAAAGCAGCTGGTGGCTTGAAGGTCAATGGGATGGTGAATCTGCTCCAGTTTTAAACACAAATCTTAAAGGAGATTCAGATACTAGCCCCCCATCTTCTTCATCTAATACCTTTAAAGAATGGATAAAACCCCAAAATGGATTCACAATGCCACTGACATGGAATCTCCAGCCTCTATTAGATCCAAGATATCATAAGCTTGAATGTGAGTGGTAGAGCTCTCAGTCTCCAGTCTGACCTGAGCTTATTGCAGTAGCTGATCAAATGCAGTCAGCCCTTTCGCTGCTATCTGAGATCCACATTTCATCAAATGTGCCAAAGAAGGTAAGTTTTAAATTGCACCTGTGAGGGAAACAGCTTCATGCCAATAAGGGAATGCTAAATTCTGTCCTGATAGATCCTGGCGCTTGTGGCAGTCAGAAAGGCCATGGACTACTTCTTCTCCCAGCATGACCTCAGTTTCCTCGATGACGTCATTCCAGAAAAAGACAAGAAGAAGAAAGAGGATGAGAAGAAAAAGAAGAAAAAGAAAGGCAGCTTGGATAGTGACAATGATGATGTAAGGCCATTTTCACCATCATAAAGATATTCTAGTTTGTTTGCACCCTTGCCTAGCTTGTGACAGCTCTACAGGTTTGGATTGCACAAATATACTCATCCTCATTTCACCCCATCCCATGAATCTGAAAGTTCTTGAACATTACTAAGCCTCTCAGGCATGGGGAAAAAAAAACTACACGGGGGTTTGACATGACATTGTAGGACTAATAACAATGCTGTGCATGATTTGCAATACAGCATGAAGGATGAATATGATAAAAGGTTAGCAGTGACTTCTAGAGCTTTCAAACCAAATTTTGGAAACCCTGTTCTTTTAGGCTACAGCTCCCAGCCACTATCCACTCTGGCTTAGAGATTCTGGAATTTGTAGTGCAAAAATAGTAATTTTCCCAGTCTGTTTCAAATGCAAAAAGCATTTCATATTTGAGCTAGTGGATGCTTAACAGAAAGCTTCACTGCTCCTTTCCTGAAGCTAGCCAAGAAAGGAAGAAATTGTGTACAATGAGATGAAATGTGCACATTTTCATCAGTTTGGAAAAATCTTTTCTCAACCTAGAATTTGAATTGTCTAGGTTTTAATTTTCAGCTTTTCATTTTTAAACTTTTGTGAGACACCTCAGGTTGGGAGAAATGCATTATACAAATAAAACAAGTTTAAAAAATAAATAATTAAAATAATCTTCTTAAGGATAAAATATACACAGCAGTGTTTTGTGCTGTTAATCTGCTTAAAGAGAACTTTGAATACTGCTGCCCATATATATATGCAATTTGCCACATGGTTCCTTGATCATTTCTGTTTGCCCACATCACTGCTGCCAAACACCATCAGACAACTGAGTATTTGGTTGTTTCCACTTTTGTTTGGCAGTGTAGGATAATCTATTGAAAAGACAAACTTTAATGGGTGAGTTAATGCAGGTGTTAAGCATACAGCTTACTTGAAACACTTGAGGGGGTGGAGATTGTGTGCATTCAGCCAAAATTGAAAATGACTTTATATATGTCTGGTGACATTGCATCACACCCAAAGTCACATTTTCTCTCTGTTTGTATGAGTAGTCATACCTTCTAGTTAGATTTCTCAAATGTCTGTAGACTCCAGGGAATTACCTCATCACTTCATTGACTTGACAATGGTACCACAGGGGTTCCTGTCCCCTGCATTTTCATTCAGGATGATTTTGGAGTGCCCCCCCCCCCCAAAACTACCCCAGAGGCGGCAGTTTACTCCACTAACTGCACAAACCTCCCCAAAATAGACAGAAAAGAAAAAAAATACCAAAAATTAGCCCAAGTGGCAGTTGGAAGTGACATCATGTCATTTTTTGGTGTGCTGGGATGTGCCGCTGCAGCCCAGAGGAAGGAAAAATAATGCTTGCTGTTTGCAATTGCCCACCCCTGACCTATAAGATGATGTTCCCAGTGTGGTATTATGTGACTAAGTCATTCAGCCCATATAGACCTTTGCTTTGCAACTTTACCATTTCAGCATATTTAGAGATAAAATTTCCAAGAATGTTTATTTTCCTTAGCAAAGCGTATTGAAATGTGACACTTCTTCCTCATACTCCTTGTATATTAAATTATTTTATTCCCAATTTGACATTTTTCTCCATATTTCCTTGTTTTAGTCTGCTTTTCAGATTATAAAAATGCAGTGGCAGCCATCCTCAATACTACCAATGAAGATATTCTTTCTGAATGTTCTTTCACGTTTATTTTCTTTCCCCCCGGATATGTTCAGCTGTATTCTGTATTCAGTATGCTTTCGGTGACCCTGCAACTGCAAGAGGAGTCTTTAGTATTGCTTTTGCTGCACCCTAATTCCAAGCCTTTGAATTTGCAGACAGATGTTTACCTATATTCTTACCTGAACATGTGCCTTAGAATGTGTTGAATTGTTTTTCCTTACGCAAGTTACAGTAGTAAGAAAAACATTACCTTTGCCTTTAGGTGGGATTCTACCAGGACTCACTATTGCAACCTTCAGCATTCCCACATGATGTTAAAGGAGAGGGAAACTTATTGAAAGTTTTTTATTTAAAGGCAACTCATATGAGGTACTATTCAAAGGCTAGTCAGCTAGCTCTCCATGATCACAGCCTAGTTGGAGGAAGGTTGTTGCTAGACTCCCAAGAAAGACTGGACATCAGTACTCCCAGCACTGTTGCATTTTCATATCAAGGCATGTGACTTCATAAGAAGCTCCAAACTGGAAGCAGTAAATTGAAAAATAACAAGCTTGACAACTGAGATCCAACATAGCACAGCCTGTTTAGGACATTTCTGTTGGTTGTGCTCAGCTCCACTCTCATTCCTTTCTCACATTAATTATCCCTGAAACAAATAAACATAACTAAAAATAAACATAAATAAAAATAACCTACTTTGTAGGTTAGATACACTGCAAACTCAGGTTGAGCAGAACCATAAAGTGATACCTTACCACATGACTTTGTAGCACTTCAGTTCTCTTCCCACAGGAATTGGTTGTAAAAGAGTGTCTTTTGTCAAGTGATTTTTCCAGCATGAAAAAGGTGCTTTTACAACCATCTACATTGTGTGGTAAAGCAGAGAGAAAGCCACTGTCCCCCAGCTCTGTTTCTATTTTATTTTCTCAGGTTCTTAGTTTGTTGAAACAGAAAAACAAAATTTCTGTGCCCTAAAGACAAATGGCATATTACAAGTTAGTCTTTAAGGTGCTTCAAAATTCTTTGCTCTCTGTATTAACTGAGGAAGGTCTTTGTGTTGTGGTATTCTGCTGCACAACCCTTATACAGTACTGCAGTGATGGAGCATGCAATCCTCATTGAGACTACAACAATCTCCTTTTGTTTTTTGTTTGTAGTAGATAACTTCTGGATCTGCAAAAAAAAAAACAAAACAAAACAAAACAAAAAACCCTGCTATTTCAGCCAAATTAAATTAGCAGAATAGTGCATCCTTGTGGCAACTGCTTCAACCTTCTCTAAAATCAACAGCTCACATCCATCTGGTGGAGAATAAATGAGATTAGCAGGAAATACATATCCCTATTGCCCTAAGCCTCATGCAAAGTGAATTCATTAATTGAATGGCATTAAAGTGCACTGAAGAGCATTGTGCATGGTTATTTCTTTAACTGCCAGTAGCAGCAGATGGACGTGTTGCTGAGTGTGAAGCTGCCATTAAAGCAATGGGAAACTGATGCAGAATCCCTCAAATGCCAGAACTGGGCTGGTATGCTCTGTGAATAATCTGTGGGGATAGTAAGAGAGAAAGAGAGTGCAAGCACAATGGAGAAATTCTAAGAAATGTTGTGCACGTTTCTTTCACAGTCTGACTGCCCTTACTCAGAAAAAGTCCCAAGTATTAAAATTCCAATGGACATCATGGAACAGGAACCTTTCCTAAGTGATAGCAAACCTTCCGACAGTGAGTAGAACTAACATCTTGCATGCCTGCTTCAGTCTGAATTGCATTTCCAAAAAAGCAGATATAGAATGATATATTTCTATATATATATTTCTATATCTGTGTATACTTTTAATATTAATTGATATATTTTTTTAAAAAAAAGCATTGTTCTGTAGATGTTTTCTTTGTTTCCCTCCCATACATTTTTTTTTAAAAAAACAGGCTTCTTATGCAGCATGTAAACTTTTTGCTGGCTTTTAAAAATTATTTTTGCTTTTTAAATTGTACATATACTGTGGGTTTCTCCCCGCTCTTTTTCTTCCCTTCTTTGTGCCTCCACTTTTAATTGCTTTTATCCAGCTGCTGACAGGTTGATCGCTAGTGTTCTCTCTCTTTCTCTCTCTTTCTAATCCTCCAAATTGTCCAGCCTATTTCTTGCACGAAATATTCATTTTTCACCCAAACAAAAATGCACGCACCTTCTAATTCTCTTTGCTGATTTCCTTCCTTGCTGGCTAGTAGAAGTAGCACCACTGTCTCTTGGTGTTTGTTTCCTTAGGATCTCTGCTTGGTCACCCTCCAAAATCAGAACTTCAGTATAATATATGTCTGTCACATTTTTTTTTAAAAAAGAAATTGGTTATTGTGTGAATCATTTAGCACTATTAACATACTTGTCTTCCTTTAGGAGGCTTGAGTTACATTCACTTCCTTCTTGTCCAATATATAAATTTGTGCTAACATCCACAGAGTGATTACATTTTCATTTAAAAACAAGCAACCCCTACCCACCTCCCCCTGTCTTTGCCAATTCCCCTGTCTATTTTCTGTTCCTTTAACTTTATTGAGAAAAATAGAAGGCCAAAGGCAACAATTCTTACAGGTCTCTGTGTATATTGCTGAATAGGAGGGATTATGCAAAGCTTGTTGTGGAATAATATTTTGCTTTGTAACAGCCAAACCAAAGGGAAGAAACACCGACAGCTTGCTCTTTGCAAATAGATCCCACATGCTAAATATTTTAGAAGTGCCCTAGAACTGACTGGGTGAAGTGGCCCAATCTGAATGTTTCCTCTTTTCAAAATGCCTAATTTCAGCACGTTACGGAATTCACTTTAAAAGTGGATTAGACAAATTCCAACAGTTCAAGTTTGAAATATTCCTAGAAGGCTGTTGTACTTTGGCCATATCATGAGAAAGCATGAATTGTTGGAAAAGATAATGATGCTAGGAAAGGCAGAGAGCAGTAGAAAGAGAGGAAGACCACATACCAGATGGTTGAACTCAATCAGAGAGGCTATGGAGCTGAACCTGCAGAGCCTAAACACAGCATTGGATGACAGAAGGGTCTTGGTGATGTCTCATCCACAGGGTTGCCATGAGTCAAGGTTGACTCAAGGGCAGTTAACAGCACCAACAAAGGCATTTGGTGGCTTCATCTTCAGGTGAAATGCACAGATTCATTAGCAGGTGAAAAATAGATAACATTAATGGAGAACAGCTTAGAAAATTTACTTCAAAGCTCTGAGCTAGAACACCTTCTCTTCATGCTATGTGCATCCATAAATAAATCAGACATACTTCTTAGTAAATTGGATTGCTGCTAAAAACAAGTTCCCACTCCTGTTGCACTGTATTTCCCTGCATAAAGTCAACACATAAGGCAGCTTGGTATCAATACAAGCACACTGCAGGATTGCCATACACTAACTCCTCAATCTGAGTGCAAAGTGAGTACAAGAAAACTGAGTGATTTCATAGAACTGGTATAACTAACATTTTCTCAGCCATAGCCTCATGTTTTCCAGTACTGAGTATGATCTTGATGGGCCTTACATGATAAGATCTAGGAATAGAATTTTTAAAAAATACAACTGCTAAGTTAGAAAGATCTTTAGTACCACCTTTCATATTGCAAGAGGCACGCTGCTGCCCCTTGGATTTCTCTTTTGTTCATTTATACATCCTTTTCATAAGAGAAGGCTTTTATTTGGAATGAATGAGAGGATCATTCTAAAATGTAGTTGCTTACAAAACAAATTGATATGTCTGAATATTTGCCTTGTATCTTGGTTTCTGCAATAGATTTAGGCTTTCTTAATGAAAGCAGGGAACCTGGGGATATGGCATATATGGAGACTGCCTTACTTTGCCTCCCTCCAGATACCCATGGGTATACTGCCTCTACTGGAAACAATATATTGTGACTCTTAGCTATTGATAACTTCAACCTCCATACATTTGTCCAATTCTCTTTTAAAGCCAACCAAGTTTGTGGCCATTGCTACATCTTGCAATGCTGAATTCCACAAATTTAACTATGTGCTGAATGAGGAAGTACCTTTTCCTTTTATCTATCCTAAATTCTGCCTTCCCCATTTATCTTCAGGTACTGACCCTCTTTCTAATATGAGAAAAGATAAAACCCCTTTCCCCTTGTGTACTTTCTCCACAATATGCATAACTTTAAAAACTTCTGTAATGACTTCCCTTACCTGTCTTTTCAAAGCTAAACAGCCATTGATGTTGTAACCTTTCTTCATAGAGGTGTTGCTTCAGCCCCCTTATCCTTTTGTTTGCCCTCTTCTGTATCTTTTCCAGCTCTACAGTATCCTTTTTGAGATGTGGTGACAAGTAGGTTAAATAATCTTGATTTTCTAATCTGAATGCACTTCTGTGCCTTTGTGATTTACCTCTTATCCATTTGTAATAATCAGATCATCCTACTGTTGTATGTTGTGAACATACAAACTATACATTTTGGGCATGGAAAGGGATGTGTGGTGCTGATAGATATGCTGATTGCATGGAATGAAAGATGATATTTATTGGATAGGTAATCAGAAAAGAAGGTAAGTATTTAAATATTCAGATACAGGAAGTATAAAGATACAACAAAATTCCATTCATGGTGGAAGAAGGTGTTTCAATCTGGGTAAACATGGTGTCAGCAAAATTGTGAATGTACTAAACATTTGTTAATTTTTAAAATCTCCTTTTTATCCTAACTGAACAGTCCCTCTTCTCACCCTCATCTCATTTTAAGAAGGATCCTCCATTTTTTTCCCCAGAATATGGATGAGAAAGGAGGCTAGAACAGGATTAAGGCTCATTTCCCCAAATTTGTCCATAATTAATCCTTTGATTAGATACTGGAGCTTCCAGTCACAAAACTATATAGCCCATCTTTCCTTTTCAGTTGTCTGCTCCCAAGTATTTAACTTATATGAAGAGTTTGGACAGGAAAGTATTAATTTTTGGAGACACAGAGAAACACATGTAGTATCTCCACATCCCTCAACATCTAAATTGCTAAAGAATCTTCGGTTTCATTTCAGATATAGGATTCAGTCTACTTCAGAGCAGACCCACTACAATTACAACATCTCTCAAATCTGACAAAGTCATAATTGATTTGGATTATGTCTAAATCCAAAGCATATCCCCAGTTGGAACTGATATGGAGCAGATAGAAAGCTGCATTTTGACATACACATTATTCATGATGTAGATCTTTGTGAGAATCATTAACAATGAGATAAAACTGGATAGGTACCTTTCACCTGGCCTCTCTGGCCTCTAGCATCTTTGCTGACTCAAGTTGTTTATCTTGTACTTCCTTCCTTGTAGTCCTGGGTTTGTTTAGTGGCACACAGTTTCTATCTCCACTGGACATGTCACAGATTTAAGATCCAGTGGTTATATGCTTTGCTGATCACAAAAGTATCTCAAAAAAGTTTTGAGTTTTTTGCATCTGGCGTTTTATTGCCTTTAAATAACATGTGCATATCACAGTAGCTATGGTCTTGTGCAATGGGACATTCTGACTATGAATATTAGCTCTTGTGCTAGTGGCTATAAAGGGTTTTATTTAAGTTGCTTTGAATGCATTTATTAAAAAAGCAGGGCAGAAATGTCTTAAACATTTTTTTTTTAAAAAAATTCTTACACAGGAGAAGAATCACCAACATTCCTTAAACGCCATACATCATGCTGATAAAATTCCTTACCTCCACTCCCACACAATGCCAAGGTAAGGATCTTTATGGTCTGTGATTTTAACCCATAGCCAAAGTTCTGCAAAGGGTGGGTTTCAATTCCAGTGCAGAATACATACCATCTGATTGATTTGCACTGTGATTTGCAATGAAAGAAAATGGATGTTAATGAAATTTGGGTGCTGAAAGAATGAAACCTGATGAAACACTTCTGTAAAATGTTTGGTGTCACTAAAGCATCAATTTCCTCTGTAACACAAATAATTACTTTCTTGAATGCCAATACTCTTAAATGAAGTTTGCCTGAGCCAGTATGTAATAATGTTGGGAGTTATTTAAGAGCAAATTAAATGAGTGCACTATGAGTGCACTATGCCTTGAAGAATGATAGTGATATAAGAGCCTTAGAGTTGAAACCAGTAGGCCAGGTCATTCCTCACTCACTTGGAAGGTCAGAGTTTGGAAAAGTTATTCTTTGGACTACAACCCATGGAATCCCTTCCCATCATGGCACAAAACCATATTGATGGGAAATTCTGGAAGTTGTCCAAAAAACTATATTTTATAAACTCTGCCCCCCTCCACCTTTGAATTAGAAAATATGATAGCCTCAGTCACCTGGCCTTGTAAATGTTTTTATCCAGTGGAAAATCACCATTTGATGTCCAGAGTTGGCTATCAAAGCTGAACAGTCCTTATAATGAAAGCACACACTCTCCTGGATTTTACTTGAATTCAGTGATGTGTAGCCTCCTATTATATTGGTTGTTGCACCCATCCTCCAGTTAAAGCAGAGGTGGGGAAAGTTGTGAAACCTGGACCCCACTTTTGAGGCTCCATCAGTGTTCTCCCCCAAAACAAACAAACAAACAAACAAACAAACCCTCAACCCCCTATTTTTGTAAAGAATTGTGTGATACCATAATGGGAAATGATCCTATGTATTTCCCATATCCCCCAAAACCACCACCATCAATTTCATATTTTCATTGGGAGTCCCTCAAAATGGTAATAGGAAATGACATAACATCACTTTTTGTTTCTATTTTGAGAGAGACTCTGAAAGAAAACAGGTAATTTGGTATGTGTGTCGTACAAGTTCTGTTAAAAGGATGTTGCCCACTTATGAGTTAAGGGCAGCCTCCTTTCCAGCATTTGTGATCTTAAATTCATAGGTTTTATGGGCAAAAGAATAAAATTTATTTACATCCACTTATGCCTTCAATAATGCCCCAGAACACTGCATCTTCCAAGGAACAGTAGTTATTTTAGGTTGAGAATGGAGACACAGAGAAGCTGAATTATTCAAAATTAAGTGTCTTCCATATTTCAAACACCTCCTCCAGGTCTATGGCTTTTTGTCAAGACCAAGTGCACAGTGGTCCCATGTTTGCTAGAAACTTTGTATAAACACTCTTAATACAATGATGAATCCACTCCTGACTAGGCTTTGTTGTTATGTGCCTTCACGTCATTCCCAATATATGGAGATCCTAAGTCCTCCGTGAGATTTTCTTGACAAGATTTGTTCAGAGAGGGTTTGCCATTGCCTTTCTCTGAGGCTGAGAGAGTGTGACTTGCCCAATATCATCCATGGGTGAGCAGGGATTTGAAACATGGTTTCCCAGCTTCCAAGTCCTGACACTCAAACCACAGTACTATGCTTAGCTTAGTGCAGTGATTTGCTTTCAGAAGTTAATCTGGGTGTATAAATTATGTTTTATGAGTTTTCTTCTCTTTGTTCTCTTTCTTCAGCCCTCCACGAACTCCAATGAAAGTTGTGCCTCAAATTAGAATAGAACTTGATCCTGAAGATGGTGGTTATTTCTGGAGGAGCAAGGGAACAGAAACTACTTTGTAACTTGTCCATTAAGCTTCTGCTGAACTGGCTTTTTTCATTTCTTCCTTTTTTTCTTCTGTTTTACTAGCCAAATATTCAATTGCTCCCTGCCTACGGGAATGCAAGACATATGACATCCCTCTCCATTGGATATTTCCTCCTCCCTCCACTTGGTGTTTTTTTTTCTTCTCAATCCATCTCGTTTTTCTTTCATTCTGACCAATACATGTGGATTTTTATCTGTCTATATATATATATTGGTTTTTGCCTTGTCAACCATGCGCATACATACTCCTCCTTTGGAGCTTTTCACCAGAGGGTGGAAGCATTATCATGGCTTTGTGAAAATGTCAGCAGAACTGTTATTATTTGGGGATTGTTGGTTTGTTTTTTTAGTTTTGAATCAGTGTTTTTCTTTTTATTCTTATTTTTGGTTATTTTTAAAAAATATCTCTAGCAGAACAAAACTGACCTCCAGGCTAATTCCCCATAGTTCTATACTCCTGGTAAAATGCTGCTAATCCTAATCCACTGGTAATGTCAACTTGGCTTCTTTAGTATCAAGCACAGAAAACAAAAATGGTACATCATTGCACAGACAAACTTTTTCCTTTTTTTTTTTTTTTTTTTTGCCAGCCACTTTATAGCGTGTGTTTTGGAATCAACCCTGTCCTATGCAACTTTTATTCTCTAACACTTCAGTGGATTCTTAACCTGTCAGCTGCATTGACAAGTGTTATTATTTCCTAGATGACATCTGTTTTAAATTATGGGGGCCTAACCTGCAACTTATATTTTTTGTCAATTTTTTAAACCATTTTTAAAAAAATTACTGTAAAGAAAAATGACTTTTTTTCCTGCAGCAGGAAACATATAGTTTTGAGTAGTTCTACCTCTTATTTCTAGATGTTGGACTTTCTCTTTAAAAATGAAAAGATTAAAAAAAGAAAGAGAAAGATTTAATAATAATAATGATAATAATTGTATAGTATGTTATATAATGTGATTTTTACAAAAAAAGAACAAAAAACAGAAACAAAAATACACAATCTCAAGGGTATATGGCATAGCTATATTAACATCTTTTGTTGCAAATGCCTGCTCTTTCTCTCTTTCCCCTCTTCCTTCAATTTATATCTTCTTCTTAGCCATCTGACCTGATCTGATTTTGTCACACAATTCTTGGCAGAGTCTTTTTTCAAAGCATCTGGCATTATCTGCCGTGAGTTGGTGCCATGGTGCCTGCCTTCATCTTATAAGAGACTTCTGCTGACCTCCTGCATAGACTCCAACAATAGAAACAGGGCATGTGCAGTGGTCATACATTCTGAGTTACTTTCAGACAGGAATGAGTATTGTTGAATGAGCAGATGTAGATGTAGTCATGTGTTGATTTTCCTTTATTGATAGCATTATTTCATTTGTACCAACTTAATGGCACTGTGTGTGTGTGTGTGTGTCCCCACGCTTGTGGATTTAACATAAAGTAGAGTGGAAATGATTTGAGGGGAGGGTTTTTTAAAGCCTTAATTATTGGTCTACATACTCTAGCTCAAGCGTAGCAAATATTATGTAGTGTGGATTTCAGACCTATTAGACAAGGTTGAAAGGCTGGCTTTATGCTACTCCATTTTTGTTACGCTCTCAGATTTCATTTTGGATCAGTTGTAAACATTCATAATGTGTCTTGTTCTGGGCTGTACCATTTCAGACTGCATATGAAGATCTCATCTTTGAATGTTTCTCTGCAGAAACCTCCCCATGGTGTCCATAAGGAGATAACATATGCGTGAGAATAGCTTGGGGCTAATTTCAGCCCTCCTATGTTCTCTTCTCCTTTCTCTATACAGAGAGTAGGGATGTAAATCTTTGCTTACTTTGTTCTCGCATGTGAGAATGAAACATTTCAAATGTTTTCTCCCTAGTTGGTGAAACTATGAGACTTTTGTGCATTGTTGGAATGATCGTTGCTTTTGAGACATTTTTGTGAAAAAAATTGCAAAGTTTTTTGCACAAAAGCAGTTTTTTGTACAAAATGTGTTTTGTGCAAAATTGCTGCTTGTTGAATAAAATGTAGTGCTTTTTGTACTCTTTGTTTTTGCACAAAAATGTATTGCACGCACAAAGAAGCACCTCAGTATTTTCTCAGAAGTCCCCAAATGAATTAAATGCATACAGCCATGTGAGCACTGGCCATTTAGGTGCTCATGTGAGGATAAAAATATCTCACACTGGATGACTTTCTTTTTTAGTGGGTGTCTAAACATGTTGAAGACAAGAAAACTCATAAACATTATTTATATCCCTTGAATGGAGTAATTGGTTTGTGGTACAATATAAAATGTGACATCCCTCACATAGAACTCATTAAATAATAAGAAGCTTCACATAATTCTGCTGTAAGGACAATGGGACGGACACTGTTTCAGTTTATATATATATATATATATATATAGAGAGAGAGAGAGAGAGAGACAGAGAGAGAGAGACTAGCATATACCCATACACATACCCACATTCATATATACCTAATGGCTGTTAAATAATTGGAAACTCAGTAGTTTTCAGAAAATCCCACACTGCTTTTGGTAAGGAAGTGCAGCAGTGACCATAGTCCAGAATAGTGGTTCCCAAACTTTGGTCATCCAGATGTTTGGGATTTCAGTTTCCACAATTCCTGACTATTGGCTAACGTGGCTGGGGCTTCTGGTAGTTGATGTCCAAAACACCTGCAGAGGACCAAAGTTTGGGAACCACTGGTCCAGAGCAATCTCTGTAGACCTGAGCAGCATTTTAGGCACATTTTAGTCTTCTTCATGCCCCTCCAACATAGATTAAAGCTCCCCTAAATTTTGTGGGCATTTTGTTGTAGTGTTGCAGATGTTCTCTCTGGTCCCAGAGCACATCCTTCCAGATTAGAACTGCTGAGCTGACATTAGGTCTGTATCTACATGCACTCTCAAACAACAGTCATTTATTTTTACAACGAAGTGCATAATTTTTGAACCTGTCTATATGGCCGACTCATTGCAGACTCCAGTTGTCACAAACTTCATGTATCTTAGACATCTCAGTAAACTAAAGGTGTAGACAGTTTCAGCATTACTGGAAAAAACTACTGCTATATGGAAACACAGATAAATCAATCTGCTGATTTAATGAGGTTTGCTGAAAGGCCCACCATATTCATACCAACGTAAATAGTAAAAAAAAAAAAAAAAAAAAAAAGCACAGAAGAAAACAGAATTGTGAAACCAGTAGTAATATGCAGTGTAACACTTCCATGCACCTACTTGTATATGCATTCAGCCTTTTCCCCTTTGGTAGTCTCTAGTGGTCAGTCTCTCCCAGCAAGGGTGTTCCACTCCTATACTCTATTAAATATACTTGAATTCAGCGCAGTAACATTTGACTGTTCAACACATATTCTATTGAATATGTCATATACAGAGCCCTACATTGTATAGGAAACATGACAAAGAAGTACGTTTTTGTTATTTATACCAGTTTGGGAAGGGACAGGAGACAAGAATCTTGAAATGTTGCATTGCATGCATTCCTGGCATTAGTAGCATTAGGCTACCTGATTTATTTATTTATTTGCTTTGGATTACTAAGCACTATGAGGGTATTTACATTAAAGCGTATGTTGGTACTATTACACCAATTTAAAGTGGCACAGCTTCCTTCTTCAGTAAATCTGGGGATTGCTGTTGGATGATACAGGAGATCTTCTGTCAGGGGCCCCAGTTTCCTGAACACTATCACACAGTTGCAGAATCCCATAAGAAGGAACGCCTATTCAACCAGAATGCGTAATAGAGAGATATACCCAAAATAGTTTTGAGCTACAGGAAAAGAGCACTTTCTTGTGTAGAATGACTTACATAAACTGGTTTCTGGAGGAACTTTGGTTCTCCTGTTGTAACAGCCCCTCTAGGTTGCCAAAGTCACAGCTCCCCTGTTTTTAACAGGAAGGCATAGATAAGGAACCATCAGGACCTGATGGGTCAAAGGTTTAAGGGTGAATGAGACAAAAGAGCATATAGACAGCTGTTGAAAAAATACTCTTGTGTGTGGTCACATATGGCTTAGAGGGCACTGCAAAGTAAAGTATTTAAACCTAGGCACCTCAGATGTTTTCCCTTTAAAAAGTGACCATTAAGGTCCCAGAAGGTTCTATTGTCACCATTTATTTACTGGACTGAAGGTCCCAGAAGCTTCTCTTGCCACCATTTACTGGACTACTGTTAATGTGGAGTGGGAGGAGGGAGATGGGGAGCAGACTTTCACAAGGCTATTTGAAATTTTACCTTTTAAGAAAGGGCTTCTTTGCAGCCTAGAAACTTGCTATCTTATCCTGTTCTGCTTTGCCCTACACAACAAGTTCTTATTTTCTTTCAGTTAGTCTCTAAGGTGCTACAAAACCTTTCTAATATTTACCCTACACAGTCTCAGTTGCAATCCTAATAACACTAGTTAGGGCATAAAATACACTGGATTCATTGGGGGCTATTTCCAAGTATAGATTCAGACTGCTGGCCAAGTGAAGGTCATGGTGTCCATAGTTTTGAGAACTATGGATCAAGGATGGAGCCCCTCTGACTTATGGGTCTGATATGGCCTGCTAAGCTAGCTCATCTAGCCTAAAGGCCTTTGGATGAAGGTCTTATCTTAAGGCCTACCCCTCAAAAGGGAGAACGGGCAGGAGAGTGATTGAACCAAGGTCTTAAGGCCACAGCTCTGTTGTTCCACTTCTCCCTCCTTTTCCTCATGTGGAGCAAAACTATCTGTGCACTCAGTACTTCAGAGTGGTCAGTCCCTAAGTTCAGCCAGCTCCTGTAACTGTCAGCATCACTTGTATTCTACCTTCCCCTTGTGGAGGAATGAAGTTGCCTCAATTGTGAGGTGCCATTTTGAGGTGTGATTCTTCCATCCACCTGCCTTGTTGAGCTCCATCTATCTGCCTTGTTGCTCTGCCCCAATACAAATCAAGGGGTGTAGTTTAGAGTCATTACCCTAGTTTCACCCTTTTTGGTGGGATGTCAGTTGAAAACCCCACTCCTAATCATGGTACACTTTTAAAGATGTCACTTCTCATGGACTTGCTTAATATTTATAGTAACCTTTTGGAACTCTTTTATGCGGTGTTAACTATATTAAATTGTGGCCTCCACCTGTTCCTGACCTGCTCCTCCCAGGTTTTGCACTGCACCTGGTATCTGGTAGGGCTCCAGTCCCAGCCACCAGACAAGCATGTGCACACAAGTCACAGTCTTGCAAACAAGCAGGAAGGGCAGGATTGGGGCACCAATGGTCTCCCCGTCATTCTTACTGGCAGTGCTGGTATTAAATTGATCCTTTAGGTCAAATTAATTGCTCTTGGAAGAATATATGGAGCTTTCACTATATAAGGGTAAGGGAAATGCCACACCATGCTCTGTCTAAGAAGAATCCTGTCAAAAAATGACTCCATGGCTGTGAGTGAGTGTCAGTAACCTTCTTATAGGAGTTACCAGGAGCGGCAAAGAAACTTGGGGAGGGGGAGAAAGGAAGAGGGAAATGTTGACTTATTAGGCCCAGTCAGCAAACTTGATGGGATCTTAATGATGATGATGAGTTGGAAGGGACTGCCACCCCCTGCCATGTAGGAGTACACAACTAAAACACTCTTGAAAGATGGCCATCCAATCTCTGTTTATAGATCTTCGTAGAAGGCCAGTCCACCACTTTCCAAGGCAGTTTTTCCATTGTGAACAGCTCTTACCACCAGGAGGTTCTTCCTAATCTTTGCTGCATTTTTTTCTTGTAATTTGAATCCATTGCTTCATATTCTAGTCTCAGGAGCGGCAGAAAATAAGCTCACTCCAACTTCTACATGACATCCCTTCAGATATTTAAAGTAATGGTGGTTACCTCTCAATCTTCTCTTCTACAGGCTCATCATACCCAGCTGCCTAAGCTGTTCCTCATAGAGCTTGGTTTTGAAACCAAGTGGTCTGGAAAGAGTGGTGGGAACATAACTTGGGAAAGTTTTGTGTACTACAATTCCTAGAATCACCTGGCTAACATAGCCCAGCTTGTTTGAGGATTGGGGGAGTTGTGGCTCAAAAGAATCATTGTTCCAGGCTCTTAGGAAATCTTAAACAGGATAAATCCCGTGAGGAATCATACATTTTATTTAGCATAAATGTTCATAGACTTCATCAGATGTGCATCTTAGGAAGGCATGTTGCTCAGACCACGTTTATGGACACACTTTGCAAAGAGGCTTCTCCTCGGGGCTAACATGAGTGAATTTTTGAGAGCCAGAGATAACTTTGTACCAGATCTACAATGTGAACATACTGCCTGCCTGTCTCTGTCTGTCCATCTTTTTGTCTCTTTTCTTTACTAACCTCCCTGATACAGTATGTGTATGCATTATTTCTCAGAATCAAGATGCACTTTCAGATACATTTTATTGTTATTGTTGTTATTGCTATGTTATTTGTTCATTTTAAACTGTTAAAAGTCTGTATTTGCTTTGAATGAATGATGTATTAAGAAAAACACAGCCACTTTATTTTGAAATGAAGAAGATCAGCACAGTAGAACAAACTGAATTTTGTTTTTTGAAACACAAAAAAGAGAAGAAAACATTTCAAATTGTTGAATGATTTTTTCCCCAGTAAGAAGAAAAGTAAAACCATGAAATTACTTAAAACATTATAGGATTTTACAGTTTTATGAGGCTTTCTATTGTGACTTTTATGGAATCAAGAAATGAAGAAGATGAGATATTTTAGCATTTATATTTTTCAAATTAAATGTATACTGAAAATAAAGTAACTTTATGCATTTATCTATGTGGGCTATTTTCCTGTTAGCATTCCTTCTGCTAATACATTTGATTTTTTAAAAAAAATATGTAAATTGATGTAAAATATGTTATATATTAACAATCTGGGGATTAGGAATAATAAACCACAAAGAGTCCTTATGAAGTGCATTGTAAGAATCAAATTTTCATTTTACATTGAAGAGAAGTTTCTAGCCCTCATGAATGCTGTAGTGTTTGCTTCTTTCTCTACACTCTTAGAAATGTAGAAAGCCACAGCAGAAACCAAGAAGAGGCCAGACATAGTAGAGGGAGAGCCAGTGGGGAGGAGGCTTTACAGGGAGTTGTTGTGGCTATCAAAAACAGATCTGCTACAACACATGCAATCTTACCCTATGGAGCCATTTTGTATGTTCTGCTGTATAGAAAGCTTGTTTTCTCCAAACACAGAGGGATATGTAAGCCCATGTTGCCTTCACATTACACACCATATTGTGAATTAAACAAATGAACACATCTCATTAGTGGTTACCACATCTCTTCAGTTGTTTTTCCTTTTGGCTAATGGAATTCTTCAACATTATCCATGGTTTTAGCACACTTACCACCCATGTCTGCCCCTTTGAATCTTTTTTTCCCATCTGTCAAAATCTCCTAAATTAGAATGCTCAGAACTGTTAGACTATTCCAGCTATGACCTCCCTAGTGCTGAGTACAGTGGAATTATTACAACTGAAGATTGTATTATGTTTGGACGTCTTAGACAAAGCTCTGCTAGAAAACATGTTACCATCACAGCAGGCTCTTGAACTGTCCTCTTGGCCCTTCCTTTGCTGATGTTTCTGGCATGTGGCCCACCCAAAGGAAGCCCCGGTGCTGGTTTGCAGACTTTCATACATTTACTTGTGATGACAGCTGGGCTGTTGTGGATGTATAAAATCAAAGCCAAAGACTTGCATGTTTCATCTATCATACTCAGTTCATAGCTTAGAATTCATGAAAGTATATGACATACATCACATGAAATCCCTTTTTATGGAAGTGCCTTATTAGAAACCACATGAAAATTTCATTACTAATGGCATCAATTGTTTTAAAGCTGTAATTAATATAGTAGTGAGCAACAGCCGTTTGTCCTGAAAATGAATTCAAAGGGTTTAAGTGTTCTGTCTGGCTGCTTGGTGGGACATAAATGCTGTACAACTGGATTGCCTAAGAAGGTCCAAATACTTCTACTACTCTTTAGATCATGCTAGTCCATAGGGCAACATCATTTGGTGAGCAGGATGCTATGCCAACACTTTGGGATGGCAAAGGCTGACCTAGGCCTCTCAACACACATCCATAGCTTTGAACACTGAGGAGATGGTTGTGGCTTTTCAATGATGTAACATCTGCTTCTGCTTGCAGCCATGAGGGCTGATGGCTCCCATTTTGTACCAGAGGTCATGGGAACTGTACAGAAATGTATACATGGCCCTAGATGAAATAAGATGCTGCAGCAATAGGATGTTGCAAGCTTTCAAAGAAGTGTTGGGATGAAATAGATGCCTGGGTATGCAGTTATAAGTGTTCATAACTTCTGCTGGAATCACCACCCAATGCAAAGCTTTCCCAGTCTAGCTTCCAACCTTCCCCTATTGGGGTACTTAAATTGGCAGGTGGGGTGGGGTGAGCAGGAATGAGGCAGGTAACCTACATAAAGTGGGTTGAACTGCCCATCTTTTTTCTGCTTAATCGTCACTGAAAGATTGTTCACTCCTTTGATTACTTCTGGGGCCTTTTGACACTAGACAGTTACAGCACTATGATTCTACTCTAACTGCCATGACAACAACATATGGAATCCTGGGATGTCCAAAACCAAATCCAAAGCTCTAAAAATTTCAGTGTCCAACCCCATTCACATCAATGCATATCTCTCCTCTTGGCTTTCTTCCTTCCCATCACTAAAATTCAGGAGCTCAGCACTCTGTGTGACATCGGGAGTAAGCCATGCTTCATTTCAATGTTTAAAAGAACTGACTAAATTTGGGGGGGGGGGGGATTAGGGGAGAAATCATTTGGGACTACTGCTACTATCACTACTACTACTACTACTACTACCGGTGCTACTAAATTTGAATATGAGGGGAACATGAAATGAAAATGAAAATGATAGATTTGTATGTCAAGGGTTTGGGCTTTGAATGTTTAGCTCTTAAAAGTCAGGATATGGATCTCTGTGCCACATTAATGCTGAATTATAATTTCTTTATCACTGACAGGGTCTTTACTTTTAACAGCTACATGTCAAGCAAGTACAATATGGTCCTCTCTATACTTAGAACAGATGCACCTATTGAATTTGGCCAGTGTAGAGGCGTGACAATTGATTGTATTCAGTTTTGACTTAACCAACATTTGCAGATGTTTGCATATTCAAGTCAGCATGAAATTGCATTTTGGGGGAAACAAAGGAATTGAGGGAAAGTGAATCTGACAGAGTCTTGCAGTGCTTCCTCAAGTAACTGGAATGTCTCAGAAATTTCTGTGAAACTAGCAGAGCTGAGCCAAGCAGTGATACAGGTGTGACACTTAACAATGCAATATTCTTTATGTTAAAAAACAAATTACTCTTTGTTTCCCACACCAGTTTTTTTAATGTTAGTTTTTATTGGTTTTAACATCAAGAGAAAACAAAGAGAAAAAAATATGAACAGGACCATCTGAGTCACCTAACAACCAGAATCAATCATGGAGCTGATTCAAACATACTAACGTGACAAGACATCATTCCACAAACCTGCATGAGCAGCTGGAAGATCAGTTGTCTTTCACTTTGGATTGACATACGAAGTAAAGGGAAGTCTTGTTGCTTTGTAAAAGTTTCAGGTTCTCCATTATTCCTAACACTTCGTGTTGTTGTGTGCCAAGTCGCTTCTTATGTATGGTGACCCTATCATAGTATTATCTTGGCAAGATCAGGACCCACTTCCTCTAAGGCTGAGAGAGTGCAACATGCTCAAGGTCACCCAGGTTTCCACAATTATAGTCCAAGGCTCAAGCCACTCTACCATGCTGGCTCTTTGTAGTTTGCTCACTTGCTAATGCTCTGTACTCTATTAAACCTCCTACCCTTCTCAAAATGCATCTGATTCATATAGTTCAGTGTTTATTCACCTTTAATGAGCAACTAGGGCATCAAGTTGTATTGTCAGATAATAGACTTCATTTGTCACGCCTTCCCTTTGCCAGGTAGAACAGAATGAAGTCATGATTCTCCCAGTTGTTACCTACAGCTAGTTTCCATTCTGAGGATCCTGGGTTTGCAGTTGACCTTAGCACTGAATTATCCCTGCTAAGAGAAACAAAAAGGTGCTCTTTCTTGTTTACAAGGAGCCAGCTGGATGCAACCGGCACTATTTTGTTACTAGGAAATTAACTTGGCTGGCCAACAATTCTTTTATGCTTTGACCAAAACCATATGTATGAATGTCAAATGTCACTCACATGACCTTATGAGAAAAATGTCATTCTCCCCAGGACAGGAGAGCTGTTGATTGCTGTGTTTGTTAAGGCAAATTTAAGTGAGTTGTCATGCTGATGGATTGCTGCAGAGTTATACTCAACAGCTGAATTTTCACATTTTAAGGAAGGAGATTGAGCAGTTCATTCATTTATGACATTTGTGTGTCACCCAATTACACTGAGTTCCCAATGGTGTAGTGGAGCCAGGGCTCACAGGGTCAAAGTGATGGGGCATTTCTGATAAACAGGAACAAAATTTCCCCTGCCACCTATTTCAGGTTCTTGTTCCCTCTAAGTTACTATCACTATTACTTATTGTTGCTCTTGTTGGCAGCCCAAATTCACTTGGGGCCCTACATCTACGTTCACATTTGCAGGAAACATAAGCAGTTTCACAGTGTCCATATTCAGCAATGGGCTGCAGTTATATTATTATGTAGACGAGCTGGAATAGAGACCGTCAGGACTGATGCACAATAGTATAAATGCACCATTGGGAGTAATATATAATGGGACCCAGTGTACAATGGGACCAATACAAAACAGGATCAAATGGACATTGCGGTTGATGTACAACGGAACCAATGCACAACAGGATCAATACACAATGGGACCCAATGCACAACAGGACCTATGCACATTGATACTGATGAATAACAAAACCAAATTGAGTTTGGGAATGATGTATGAAAGGACTAATGTATAACAGAACTGGTGCATCAAGGGACTAATGGTGTATCAGAATGCCAGGTAGGGAATTTCTATGCACATTAGTAAAGCCAGATGTGCATCCAGACGCTTGCTGGTGGCCTTCATAGTTCTTCAATTCACATCTTCACAATTTACCAGGAGGGCTTCCTTAGTGCCTCTGCTACATATCTAAGTATGCATAAAGTTACACAATATAGACTGCAGTATAAAATCATGGTCATCATATTCATTTATATACCACCTTTTTCACAGTCTGGGATTCAAGGCAGTTTACAGCAGTTAGAAGAAACATAGTTGCAAAATATACCAAGTACAAAAGTTAAAAATAGCATTAAATGAGCTAAAAATTAAAACAATTTAAAAACAGTTATGAAAATCAACAAACAAAAGACAGACAGTTCAGCACAGAACTGCAAGGCTCTCTTGCTTTGAGCAGTCATCCCTCAAAAGCTTGTTGAAATATATTTTTAAAAACCCCTTAACCTGTTTTTGGGACAATAACAAGGAGCATGACCATCTAAATTGTTTCAGAAGGGAATTCCAGTGCCAGGAATAGCCACCCAGAAGGCCCTCTCCCATTTTCTCACCAGTGTATCTGTGAGGATGGTGGGACAGAGAAAAGTCTCTCTACAGAGGAACTCAAAACATGGGTAGTCTCTCACAGGAGACAATGGTCCTTCAGAAAACCTGGACTTGAAACCTATAGGGTTTTAACTAACACTTTGAATAGTGCCCAGAAATGAATTGGCATCCAGTGGAGTTGTTGCAACAAGGGAGTTGTGTGCGCCTTATAGCCAACCTCAATTAACAATCTGGTTGCAACTCTTTGTCCCTGCTGAAGTTTCTGGACACTTTTCAAAGGCAACCCCACATAGGCTGTGTTACAGTAATCTAAATGGGATGTAACTAAGGCAAAGTGCAAGGATCTCATGTGTGAAAAGATAAATGAGCTTTCACTTGTTGATGCTGAATGCGTTACAGCTCTTCCATCATGACGCTGAATGTGTTGTTGATGCTGAATGTGTTACAGCTCTTCTGTGGGAAGGTCTAATTTCCTAGTTCAGTGCATGCCTAGGTCATGGGGGAAAAAACCCAAAATAAGCTCCAACCCAGGCAAAACATTCAATTGCATATATTCCTTCCACTACATCATTCCTCCCATGTTTGAAGCAAACAAGCTCCAAGAGACAGAGCTGAGAGAGCTGAGAAGGGAGGAGGACTTCATGTAAACAGAAAGCTAGAATGGAGAGAGGCATAAGTCTTTAAAATTAATATATTTTCTTCATTTTGAGATGTACATTACATCCCACAGAGCAACTCAGAGGTGGGACATAATAAGTTACAGCTTATTGGTGGTCCAGTGAACCACTGGTGATCCACTGGTGGGTCCAGTGACCTTAGAACAGTGAATCTGCTCCAGGTTTTAAAGAAACTGTCCACAGTGCTGACTACAGTTGGAGGATAGTATTCAGCACCTTGGACTATTCCTTTGGAGTCTGAACTGAAACCTAGAGCAGATTTAGCACCTCACTGATATTATAGCCACTAGCTGACCTTGGTTACCAGCAACATAGTTATCTCTGTCAAGTTATCTTCCTTTAATAATGAGGATGTAATAGAGTGAGTGGAAGCAAATGGACCACTGTCTATCAGTCCTTTCCTAGATAGCATTCAAAATTCTGGTCCATGACCATCAGTGGCACTTTAAAAGCATTGATGAGTAGTTATGCACCACCTTACACACCTTGGGTCCAGACAATCTGAAAGACCATCTCTACCAAGCCAGAGTTTTAAGATTCTTGGGAGAGGTCTTTCTCTTGGTCCCACCACCATACCCAGGAACATTTGGTGAGAATGTGGTTGCTCCTCTGTGTTCTTTTTTGCAAAGGGCAAATCCTTTTATATGTCACACTTAACTCATGTGTCAAAAGGTTTTTATGAAGGGTGGTGTGGTGTGCTTTTATCTCTATTTTTTGAACTTATGTTTTTCATGTGTTTTTAAACAGTATTATCATTATTATTATTAACATTTTTTATATAGCACTGTAAATCTACACAGTGCTGTACATACAATGTTAAAATTAGATGGTTTTAACTTTGTGTTTTCAACAGAACAATTTAACTTAACTTTAACTTTTTTATGAATAAGATTTTAGATGGAATTTTTAAATATGTTGCAATCTGTCTTTGATCTGGGAGAAAGACAGGATATTAATTCAGTCACTCAGTCAACCAGTCTGTGGTTGCATGAACAACAATGTCCAGTTTCCTGATCCAGTGAAGAAACCACTGGACAGCACAACCGGGATTGCTGGTGTGACTTGCCAACTGGGGGAATCTGGAGGCATTCAATTACTGATCCAACAAATGGATCAACATTTGGAGACCCATTTTTTTTACTACATCATCCTCGGGCAAACATCTCCTTTCTTGCCTCTGAACTGTTCCCCATCTCAATGATATAGGATCTACTTTGAATAAAGGAAAGCATTCCCCCTCTGTTACAGAAAGGTGACGGGCCAACATAGTAGGATGAAGAATCAACACCCTGCAGGAATCAATTTCATCACAGAGCTCCATCTACATTCTGGTAGACACAAGAAGGGCTGTTGTTCATAAATAAGGCTCAAAAGAATAAAAACAGCCTCCTGCCTCTTGGCCTCACATGTTGAGGGTTGATCATGATATCGTCTGTTCTTGTAAAGCAAACACACATGGACATTTGCAGTCACCATAAAAGAAAATATTTTCCACTTGAAGAGATGGAAGTTATTATTTCCCTTCAGGGGGAAGAAAAAAGAGGAATGCATTTTACCTAGGAAAAATAAATAAGAACAAGAGAGTGGCGGAGAGTTGAAAGGGTATTTTATTAAATATTAGCAACCTAGCCAGTGAATGACAAGGTGGCCAGTGCTTTGAGATCCATTCTACCCCTGTCAATTATGCAATTATGTTTGCAAAAGGATAAATATAGCAAAATACATGTTTCCTGGCACAATTTGAAACCCATATGTATAAAATGATTACCTACAAAGTAAATATTTACAATTCTATCATTCTAGGCCAGAAGACAGACAGCTGGACCAACAGATAGACACATCTTTCTCATCTCTCTGCAGACACAAACTCATATACCTGTACCCACACAACACCACACACAATTTATATTGGCAGATCGGGTCACAGTAGTTTACAATTTAGAAACCTCCCAATTAGGCTACTGTAATGTGCATTATGTGGGGCTGCTCTTGAAAAATGTTTGGAAGCTGCAGCTAGTGCAAAGTGCAACTGTCTAATTAATAATAATAATAATAATAATATGCTGCTGTGAGATCCTTTAGGGCTGAAGGGCAGGGTATAAATACTGTAAATAACAAACAAACACACAAACAAACAAACAAACAACAGCCAAACCGGTGATGGCTGTTCATTTTAGAGACCATGTAACATTGGTCTTAAAAGAATTACAATGCCTAAGTTCCAATTTACTTCCAACTCAATTCAGGGTGCAAGTTTTGACTTGTGTGTATATGTGCCTTCAAGTCACCTGTCAATTTGTGGTGATCCAATGGATTTCATAGGGTTTTATTAGTTAAGGAATATTCAGAGGTGGGTTTGCCAGTTCCTTTCTCTGAAATATAGCTGCATCTCCAAATCCAGGCTCTTATACCCTCTAACTGTCCCGATTTGACAGGATTAATCCTCCTGATTAATCTCTGTCATCCTACTTTTTCAGTTGATTTTAAAATGTCCTAGTTTCTCTCTCCTCCCCTACTTTCCCTTTTTATCCTTGGCTTTCTTCAGTTGCTGCAAACTGAGTTCAAGGTGCAAAAGTGAACTCGGTGGGGAACGAAAGGGTGGAATCTTGCCCTTCCTCAAAGACTCAGGGAAAAGAAGCTGCAGCAGCTTCTCTTAGTTTGTCTTTACTTCCTCAGTAATAACTTTTATCATCGTGAGCAGACTCTGGTGTTTCTTGGCCACATGTATCCAGGTTTTTAATCTCTGAACTACTAGAGGGTATGTGATATCTTGGGTCAATGCATAGGTCTCCTGCTTCTAAATCCAGAGGGGATGGTATATACATGAGCGAAAGTCAGGTGTATCATCAGCTGGAGAAAAAGTGTTAGCTTCAGAACCTCTGTTCTACTGGGAAAAGTCCCAATTATTTAAGCCTTTCTTTATCAGGGAGATGGTCCAAAGCCCTAAGCTTGCTTTACTTACCCTTTCCTGTATCTTAATCATCCCTGCTATAAAACTGAGATGGTGCAGAGTCATGCAGATGGAACATAAGGTCTATTTGTTATTAAAGTCCCTTTGAAAGTCACTTCTTGAACCTTTGAGCAAATGAGGCTTTGTTGTGAGACGAGCACATTTATCAAGAATAGGGAACTCTGGGTAACCTGATCCATTGGCTCCAATATAATGAATTAGACACTATGGCAGGTGCTCTTTTTGTGTGCATGTAGGGATGTATGCAGAAATCACACTTTAATAAGAAAGAAGATGATTCTTATTCTGGATGTCAGGACTGGTGATGTTCAAATAAAACATAATTCTCCCCATATATTCTTTAACAGGTGAGATGCTCTCATGCATTCTGTTGTCCAGAAAGCACTCCCCACCATACCTGTGGTTTTTGAGTGGAAACGCATATGCAAAATAAAATGCACTAACAGAAAGTCACATTAATGTCCCACCTTCTCATTTACATCATTTTTTTTTTCATCCCCATCCATCACTTTCAAATATAACACAACGCAACACAACACAGGGAACCTGTCAGTGCCTTATGCATTCGTATGTTCCCCTATGGAAGCAGTTTGTTGTTTTTGTTCAACACAGAAAATTAAGATTCAGTTAAAGGCTGTGCAAATGGAGTTGCACATGTAGTGCCATTATGCATGAGTGTGCAATGCACATAGATTTAGATGGCTGCGCATTCAGTTGCACATTTGATATCTTGGTTCACTTGCACAATGTTGCCATTCAACACAAGTGTTGCATAGTGCTTTTAATGCATAACTCTGCATGTAGAGATTTATGAGGACTTGGAAAGGCAGCCATGTAGGAACAAGATAAAATCTTCAACTGTAAAGATAGCTCAGTAGATACAAATGTCAAAACCATCTGAGACATAGTATTTCTGATTTCTACGTATGGTTGCAAAAGCTGGACAGTAAAGAGACTTGACAGGAAGAAAATCAACTTATTTCAAATATGGTGCTAGAGGAGAGTTCTATGGCTATAATAAATCACTAACAAGACAAATGAATAAGTCCTGAGCAAATCAAGCCTGAACTCGCATTGCAAGGGGAAAAGACTAAATTAAAGCTGTTGTACTTTGGATGTACCATGAGACAACATGACTCATTGGAAAAGATAATAATGCTGAGAAAAGTGCAGGTAGCAAGGAAAAAAGGGAGACAGGTGGATTGGTTCCATCAAGGAAGTCCCAGGTCTGCAAGACCTGAGCAGAACCATTGGGTCACCATATGTTTAAGTTGACTTGGCAGCAAATAACAACAATTGCATTGTAGGATCTCAGCCAATATTTCCACAGAATATACATAAATACCTTGGTCAAAATATCATTCCCACTTGTCCATATGCTTCTTGTATACATATTCAAATAATGAAAGGTTCTTGATGCTAAAAGTACTGCATATCTGTTTTTGTTTTGTTTTTACTGTGGAGGAAATGGAAAAGGTGAAATGGAGGAAACCGAATGAGTCAAAGATAGTGGTGGAAGCAATTATTTATTAGTTACATCTCCTCCCTTTCCTTCAATTGGCAATACACACATTTCTCCTCCTTCTCAGTTTATCATTACAACAACTGTGTGAGGTAGGCCAAGCTGACAGAAAGTGGCTTGCCCAAGGTCAAGTGGAAACTCAAAGAGTTTCATGGCTCAGTGGGGAATGGAGTCCAAACCTTTCAAATCTCAATCCAACCTTCTGACTGCTACACCACACAAGTTCTTCCATGAATTTATATGGAATTATGGTTTGAATGAACTGGGGATAAGATGTGAGGGGTTAAGTGGGTGGTTTTCATAGAAAAGATGGTTTTGGGGAAAGGATTTGACATGAGAAAGAAAGAGAAAGAAAATACACAGTGGCTTTGTGAGATGCATTTAAGAGATGCAATTTATTTAATGGCTAGGTATCTGCTATCACCTGTATAGGTCTAATTATCTCCTGGAGGGAATCTGGAGAAGCCAAATGGCTCCTTTTCATGAATAATTAACATTAATGGAAGTGCAGACAGGACCAAGGAATCTGTGCATATACTAATGATGAATATTGTTTGTAGGTTTATTATTGGCTCAGATCCCATACCTGTGATGTTGGCTTTTCTGGCCTAGTCTATATACAGGAGTCTCAAATGGAAGGCTTAGTTTAAAAATAAAATAGAAAATCCCTAAAATGTAAGTGTGTGTAGTGTTCAAAGTTTCTCAAAATATCAGTAAGAGATGGCTGAAATTTATGATATGCAGAGTTGGCAATTAGGAACTGGCATTAATATCACTGATAAGTCTGTCATGTGTCACAGGGCTATTGCTTTAAATGTCCAGCCCATGTACTAAGTTCTTTCTTCTCTGGCCTGGGTGTTACCACGTAGAGTCAAGTTGCTGGCCAAGTTGCAAAGTATGTTATCAGATCTTACTAAGTACATTTCCACCCTCCTTTATGAGTCTCGTCTGGCAGTTATTAAATTGGTGGCTGGCCAACAGAGAGAAAAGTTACTTTGGAACTCTTGCAACCTTATTGCCAGCCAGCACAAGACTTGTGAGGACACATCAGACAGGCTTCTATAAGGCATATAGAAGATAAAGTAACAACAACAACGACAACAACAACAACAGCAACAATAACAACAACATTTGAGGAATCATAGAATCATAGAATCATAGAGTTGGAAGAGACCACAAGGGCCATCCAGTCCAACCTCCTGCCATGCAGGAACTCCCAATCAAAGTATCCCTGACAGATTACCATCCAGCCTCTGCTTAAAGACCTACTTGAGGAAGTAGACTCAAGTCTAGAAAAGCTCATGCTACCAGCTTCTTTGTGTCAGTTAGTCTCAAAGGAGCTACAAAATCCCTTTGCACACTCATTTTCCAGACTAACACACCTATGTTTTTGAATTCCACAATACTGTAACATTTATTTATAATGCCTTTTAACTACGTCTCCAATCAAAATTAGAGTGTGGTCAAGACTGCAAAGGAGATTTGAACCCTGGTCTCCAGAGTTGTAGTCCAGCACTCAAAAATGCCACAAAGCACAAAACACAAGACTGGAAGTGGCCAGAAATCCGCTTCGGTTCTGAAAACAATTCAGTTCAGTTTTAGTAGAACTTGGAAGGAATTGATAGGACCATGGTCTCACTCACATCTTCTGTTCAATCCAAAAATGAGCTCAGATTTGCACCATCACGTCGTTTTTTCACAACTTGCTTTGATGTTTCTATGTTGCAATATGTAGCTGAATGAAATGATCCTGCAAAGAATTATCCTACAAAGTGAAATACATCTTCTTTATGACATGTGGGGTTGATAATTTCATCTATTAGAAATCTGCGAATAGATTTTTTTCAATTCACTGATATGAAACCCCCAAATCTGTTCAAAAGCACTGGAGCATCAGGGTCCGCACTTAATGGAAGCTGAATAATAACTGAATTGATAAAAATATTGAATTTGTGAAAGAACTGTGTAGGGTTCAACATTTTTACTGTGTTTTTGGAATTCAGCATTCCAAATTTCACTAAAAGCAGCTGGAGAAAGAGGATGCTCAGGGCACTTGGATGGGCCACATCTTGTGTTGTCTCTGTCTAGACATTACAAATCCCAGCTGCTGTAGGCTATATTTCAGAGAAGGAACTGGAAAAACCACCTCTAAGTATACTTTGCCTATCAAAACCCTATGAAATTCATGGGGTTGCCTGAAGTAGACTGGTGACTTGAAGGCACATACATACACAGGCATTATGAAGAAGTTGAAACAAAGACACATGGCTCTCATAACATCCAGGAAAGTCAAAAAGAAAGAGAAGTTTTATGCTGTTAATGGAGCACCCTCTAGTGGATTTTTTAAAGAAAGGAAACATGTTTAGGGTAGTCCTGCTGGGCATGCAGCAAAATACAACACAATCTAAAATCCCCACAATAATGACACCTTTATGAGATGAGCCAAAATGCACAAAACACACTATGCAAGCTTGTGGCTTCTTCTTCAGGCAAAGGTGTTAAAAATCATACAGGAGAAGAAAAAATGACCATGTTAGAGTCACAGGCATGCATTTTGTCTTTACCTTTGTTGTCAGTTAAGGTGGCATGGAGGGATGTCAACAAAGACAGAGATCACTCCCGGTTTTTGGCCATGTTGGGACTGGGAACCAAAGACCAGTAAAATCCAGGCAATCCAATTACAAGCCCATTAGCAACATAAAAGTACCTCCCCTTGAGATCCATGGTGTCTCTGTCCTACCATCCTTTTTAAAAAGGCAATTATACCAGGTTAAAAAAAATTATGATCTGTAAAAGAACATGATATTCGGAGCTGGTTTGAAATGACTAAGATCGTTCTGAAGCTGTTTCATTCATATCAAAATAATTTATTATTGATTGGTGAGAGTTTCTTTAAAATAGCCATGTTAAGAAGAATACTGGGGTATTTTTTATTTAAGGGCATGATGGGGGGAATGGATGCAGAAGGAATGAACCAAGGTTGTTGCGCATATCTAATTAGATGCAGAGCTTAGAAAAGTTATTATTATTATTATTATTATTATTATTATTATTATTATTACAACTCTCTGAGGGACTTTGGGTGGTGTTAGTCCCAAACAGAAAATTTTCCAGGCGTTTAGGAATAACCCCCATTGAGATAAGTTTGTTGTTATGTGTTTTCACATAAACTCCAACTTATAGCAAAGCTATCACAGGAATTTCTTGGCAAGATTTAGGAGTTTATCACATGGGAGAAATTTCTCTCAATTGCGAATGAAGCCAATTCGCAATTACGTAAATTTGCTAGTTTAGCGAATTTACGTGAAATCTGATTGTGTTCGGAATGTGTTCAGAATGACTTCCCATTGCCCAAAATTGCGTGAGATACACTCATTCGCAATTACGTGAAACCTCACGATTGTATTCAGATTGCCATTGCATTATACTCCCAAATTCCATCATATGATAAACTCTTTAGTCAGAGGAGTTTTGCTGTTACCTTCCTTTATTTCCATTAAATTTTATTTTCTGCATGGAAAATGTTGGGGAGACAATGCTTTAGCTGGGACCTTATTCAGTGCCAAATTTGCATGCGGTTGTTTTGCGCAGAAAATAGTGGCTAAGATCTTGCATTGGGAGTATGATGCAACAAGCATTTGTGACATGACATTTGTAGCATGCACCTGAGAAATCCTGTTGTATTTCTGACTGACTTCAAAAATTGGGTTTGAGGATCGCCTTTGGCTGTGGCAAAGGTGTAATGACTGTAAATGTAAATCCCAATTGTTACATCCCAACAGTCTTAATTTTGGCTTACAAAATCATAAATACTATGTAGGATACCAGCCCGTATTTTCTGGGCAGGAAAAAGAATTTTACATTGCATCCCTCTGGTACCTGCGCACAACTTGTACAACTGAACGAGACAATTGTGAAATTAAATGCACAACTCAATTCACATCTGCATGCACAATGGCACCATGTGTGTATGTCTGGTTTTGCAACCCTGAAGTAAACATATTTATTCTTCACAGAACAAAACATGCACAAGTGCTTCTGTAAGGGAACTTATGCAGGCAGAAGGCTCATGTAATATAAGCCTCCTTGGGTCCCATATCGGGAGAAAGTTGGGATATAAATCAATGTATTAAATAAATAATAAATAAGATATGAACATAATTTTGACCAGAGTGTTCATATGTGCAACCTAAGATCCTCAGACCTGTGTGAGTGGATGAGAACAACAACAACAACAACAACAACAACAACAACAACAGCAAGACTTTCACCAGCTTGTGCTATCAGAACTTCCCAAAACATCTGACCTTAAGAGAGATCCATATGCAGACACTCATATGCAGCTTAAATTGCATTGTTAGTGCAAACCAGAGCAGAGCCATTGAATCAATGGAATGTACCTATGTGTTGACTGACTAAAGGGGTTAATCTAGCTGGGATTAGCCAACAGGATTCCAGCTCTGCCTCTGTATGCAAGCCTATAATGCTTTGGGATTCCCATCTAGACCTTTCAAGGTGGCTGGAAATGTCCTTTCATTTGAATTGAACACCTAGAAGTTGTGCATGACTCTTGATAGATCAGAGCCCAATCACTGTTACTCTGCTCTGCCTCCATGCACTTCTCTTTAACCATGGTGGGAAAAGAGGCATGCTTCATCTTCTCATGGTTTAATGTGTGCCTAAGCAAAAATCTTAATATATACATATTTTTTTTTAAAAAAAACTGCTCTTGTTCCCAAAGGTATTTAGAAAATCCCCTCCAGTGTGTGAGACTTTTGTGACAAGGGACCTAAGTGGATTAAAGAGTTGACTTCAGATCTGGCTCTTGAAATCTGTAGTTGATCCTTTTTCCCAGGTTTAGAAAGGCTTATTTGGGTTACTTAACATGCTATTGCTATTGTTTCCTTTCCACTGCACTCAGGGAGAAGCACAATTGCATAATTTGAGGCACATTGGGTACTCTCTTCTCTCCCCATTCAGCCTTGATGAAAGCAGATCATGGGAATAATACGTCTTCATTGTCATCATCCACAAAAAGACCTAATACAATGAGTGTGGGGAAAAGTGTTCAGTTGTTATTGGATTATACAACAACAACAACAACAACAACAACAACAACAATAATTTATAACCTGCCCCTCTCCTATCAGCTGTTGTCAGCAGAGATAATGATGAAGGATGGTGGATGTTGGCCATACTAGATGCTCACTCAATGATCTAAGAAAATGCAAAGTTACTTATAGTTAGAATCAGAGACTTACAGAGCTAGCAGGGACTAGTCCGACCCTCTCCTGTGCAAGAATCCAAAATGAAAGCACAAGCCCCTCCCATGCATGGTCTGTTTTGTTGAAGTGGGCTTTGTCTTTTCCTCCAAGATAATAATCATTGCGGGAGAAAAATGCTGGTACCCAGAGAAGGTTGCCTTTTTTTCCCTTGCATAATGCCCTGGATTGGTTCTAATATTGGAAAGCCAGCCACTCCACAACATGGTGAGGAGATCCCAAAAATGATCCAACTGCCACCAATTGTAAAGCCCTTCCAGAACTTTCTAGACAATTTTGTTGCCAGATGAATAACCCCTGTGTTTGGCCTTCCTTTTTACCCCAAAACTTCCTTTCAACTTGAAGATGAATATTTCAACTTGGTTCTAACATGGTTCTAACATTGGAGAAGATGACAGCTCTGACTCCCCAATGGTCTGGTCCTGGTCACTGTGCAATCTTACCAAACCATTGCTACCTGGCATGATGGGCCCACTTAACCAATATTCCCCTCTATGGGCATGCAAGTTGGCTTTTCTTGACATGAATCCTATTGGGTTGCTCATGGAATCAGCTCGTGGAATCAATTGTTAATTGGTATGTCAACATGTAGATGAATCCCATTGATTCAATGGACCTTCTGTTGAAACTAACTATAGAAACTAACAATAACACTGTTACCAGTGACTAGATTATGAGCATTCTAACTTTTTCATTGGAGTGGATGGGTTGTTGGATTTTTATAAAATCCTCATTATACAGCTAAACTGCACAACTTAACTCCAAAGTCCTTTCATAAAATTCCCTCCCATTATATATAATCACCAGCATAGGTGTGCCTAATGTGCTTTCTTTTACTAGCCTGGAAGCCTTCCCAAATCATGAATCACACCCTTAAATGCTGGAGTCCTTAAGGGCATATGTGTATCTATCTATATAAGTGTTTCTATCTAGGCTGATTTTAATGAGTCAAAAATAAAGCAATTTGTTATCATTACAGTAGACTCTGGCACAAACATAATCGGGTGCATGGAATTTATAGGTGATTAAATTTGCTTTTAAAAGGGAAAAATCAATACAGATACTTTTGAGCAGGGTCAGAAACTGTGCAGGGAGCAGACTTTTGGTTCCTTTTCAATAATGATGCTGATCCCAGTGATTTCTGATTCAACATATAACTCACCTTAATAATGCCCTTAATTAAGAATCATCACCACAGTTGATGTTATCTGATATTACTTATTCAAGGCTATATTCATGCATCAACAGCACCAAATACTATATAGATACAGTAGGGTAAAAGCCTTATTCAAGTGTTCCTTTCTCTAAAATCTTTGTTTCCTTGATAGAGAGACATAATCTAGGCATATTTATCTCCTCATTCCCAACTGCTGGCAACCCTAAGGCAACTCTATCATGGGATTTTCTTGGCAAGATTTGTTCAGGGGAGGGTCTGCCTTTGCCCTCCTCTGAGGCTGAGATAGTGCAACTTGCCCAAATTAGCAAGTTAAAGTGGGTTTTCATGGTGCAGTGGGGATTAGAAATCTAGTCCCCATAGCCTTAGTGTAATGCTCAGTCCAATACACCACACTGGATCCAAAATACAATAACTGTTGGCTTCTAGTCAGAGTTTGGGCTCAGTTAAGACCCATTACTTTATGCTTCTGGCAATTCATGTTGTCTGCAGAACTGTCCTCCTGCATTACATTCTAAAAGAGATGATTATTTTCCTGTCAGCTTTCTCCACTGTCCAACTTTCACAATCATGTGCAGAAATTGGAAGTACCATGGCATGGACCTTCCTGATTTTGGTATTAAAAATATGTGTCTTTACCCATGAGGAACATTGATTTTACCCTTGATGGTGGTCTAGAGTAGAATAGAATGGAACAGAATAGAATAGAATTGCACTTTTCAAGTGCTGCTCTAGCATAAACTCTTGCCACAACTACTGGGTGAAGGGCTAATCAAGATCAACAAATGTAACCCTGTCCCAGATTTGACTTTGTGTTCACTTAGTTTTGGATGCTGAAATACTACTGAAATGTACCAAGGACATGCATGCACTATTTCTGTCTCTGTGACAAAGTACGTTGGTAGTTTTACACTCAATGACTTGAAAACTTTATTTTGCAAGACCTTTATTTTGCAAGACCTTTAAAAGTTGACTAGCATGCCAAGTAGAATATTTTGGAAGAGAGGAGAACATCCCCTTGTGCAAGTTTAGGTTTTCATGAGTTGCATAAAAGTGGATGTGACTTATTGCCATTGTCTTGCTTGTGAATGATAAAGTAATTTGTCATGAGACAGAATTCAAAGATATAGCCGTGTTAGTCTGTAGAATCAGTATGTGGAGAGATCTTGTAGCACCTTTGAGAGTCACTGAAAGAAAGAATTTGGCTGTATGAAAATCATTCTGCCAGCTTCTTTATTTTAGTTAGTCTCACTTGTCATGAGACAGTACTAGAGGTCCTTAAATACTACACAGTTAAACATTATGATTCCACTTTAACTTCCAATTGAAACATCCTATGGATTTCTGGTATTTGTAGTTAAGGGAGGGCTATTTCAGGGTTTTGCTCAAAGCTCTAGTGCCTCACCAGACCACACACCTCCCCAGGATTCCACAGGACGTACCCATGGCAATTAAAATGGAACCACAGTGCTACAACTGTGTAATGTGAAAGGGCCACTGGTCCCATTTTTATGGATTAGGAGTAGGGTATTTAGGGATAGGAGTAGGATATTTCCTGCTATTTCTTTTAGTTTCCCAAATGTTTCAGGCAAGGCTTGTCACCCAAAGCAGTCCACATCAATTTTGCAAGGGAAAAAAAATGGAGGCGACAATCAGGCCCTCCTTTTAGACATATGGTTATTCCTCCCCGTTCATGGGGGATCTGTACTGGACCCCTCCACAAATGAGAAAAAAATGTGTATAGTCAAGCTCTAATGGTGAACGCTCCCGCACATGCCCTTTTGTCCCTCCTGTCTTCCCATCTGCAGAAACTCAAAACTGCAAATGAGAAGTCTGCGAACAGAGAGGGACAAGTGTATAAGATAAGATACACAAGAAAAGGGAAAAGGAGGGGAAATATATACACAGGGGTCCCTTCCTATATGTGGGGGATCTGTTTCAGACCCCCCCCCTCCGCATATGGGGAAAACTGTCTAAGGTTAAATCCTTTTATTGGCAATGGCAGCGCGTTCCCATGTGCGATGCCGCACTGGTGCTTGAGGTGCCCATGCCATTTTGTCCTCCACGGGTTGTTGTATGTGTAAGTTCTAATACACATATGGCAAGCCTGTGTATGGGGCAGGCACACTGTTCTCCTTCCTTAACTACAGATTCCAGAACCCCATAGGATGTTGCCATAGCAAGTTAAAGTGGGGGAAGAGATCAGTCTGTCAATGCAGGAAGACAAACTGATAATAACAGGAAGAAAAAATGAGGAAGGAAGGAAGGAAGGAAGGAAGGAAGGAAGGAAGCTCCAGATAGGGCCAGGCTGCCACTTGCAACGACACTTAGCTTTCCAGTGGTCTATGTGTTGACTCTCAGCAGAATTGATGGTGGCAGGTTAGCCTTGTCCTAAGTGGGTGTTGTGTATTTGTCTGTGGAAGTATGTGAATACCCCTTTTCCCACTGGAAATATTGGACTGACCTTGGCTGCTGAAGATAAATCTCTCAATGTTCTGACTGGCATTTTGTAATTATAACACATTACCACATGCTTTGATCTGATGTACATCCAGTTTCTTCTCACACTCTTGTTCAATGATGTTTTCAAGAGAAAGTGCCTAAAGTTAAAATATCTGTCACAAGGACCAAGAAAAAGGTGCCTGAAAAGAAATTCTGCCTTTTCTCACCTAACAATACAAAGTGACTTGTGTGCATTAGTGGGATAAGGACAGATTAGTTCATTTTTTTAAAGCCTACTTTGTTACCCGTGTGTTATAGTAGAGTTCTTCTCACCACCCTTGCCAAAATATGTGCCCCACTTAGAGGAACCCCAGCCTTCATATTCACCTTGGAACTGGGAAGAGTGAAGTGCAACCACTGTGGGAGAAAGGCAGGATATAAATCCTGGAAATAAATAAATAAAATTAAATAAAAATACTGAAAATACTCATGTATAAGTCAAGAAATTTTAGTCAAAAAATTGACCCAAAAAACTTGGATGGACTTGTACATGGATCAATGTAAGTATTGTACTTTAGCTCATTTTTTAAATGGAACCTCTTCTGTGAGTAGCGTTTCAAAAGGGTAACACTTAATCCATTCTGGGAGCATCTAAAAGAAGCACCAATCTCTTCTTCTCTCTCATCCATCCAGCCTTTAGGGTGAGCACAGACAGTTGTGACTGCTTGAATTTTATAAGTTCTTTGGTATTATTTTCCTTTGCTTCATTCTTTATAAATAAAGTACTGCTATCCCTCCTCCTCTTTCCAGTGGCCATACTGGCTGGAGATTCTGAGAGCTGTGATCCAAAAAGCTAACATTTCCACATACTGAGATTAGCTCACTTGAATCTAGAATCACAATTGCATGACAACTCAAAGCTTTGCCCTCCTTGGGGAGTCTCAGCATGATCTCTCTGGTTGTTCTTTTCACCATTACATCCAGAACTATTAGCAAAATTTTTCTCTAATGAGAACATGAGATAGAGGTCAGGAAATCCCAGGTCGATAGAAGGTCATTTCTGGATAGCACAGCTAGCGTGATGGCAGGCAGTGTGATACTGGTGGGAATGTTGTCTTGGAGATTACTGAAGTGCCTTGAATTTTCTATGTCTCTGGGACTCTGAACAATTAGGTGCATTTGTGGCATTTAAAGGCTTTGTCCTTATTTATAAGTAGCATGGAAAGGTCATTTAGAAAGTTCATTTGCTCTCAAATGGCAGCCAACTCATAAATTTGGGTGAAAAGCAATGCCAACGTCTGATGCCTTCTCTTGCCATAACAACATCCTTAAAACACGTGACTAATGTCACAAAATGCTCTGAGTACATAGAGGTTTCCTTTATAAACCACTGCACTGAGCCATCTACTTGAATGCTCTTTCATCCATTTTTCTTCAAAGTCTCCAAATGTGTATCTACACCACACATTTATAATCACTTTAACGGTCATGACTCCATCCTATGGAACCTGGGACCTATATCTTGTCAACGAAGTAGCATAATGTGCCAGAGTTAGCTCCTTTGCACTACAACACTGGAGCTCTATACCAGATAAGTCTACATCAATCAAACGAGAAATCTCAGGATTCTATGGGATGGAGCCACAGGATTTAAAGTGCTATCAAATTGCAGTTACTAGCATAATGTAATACACCACCAGAAAGGGATCTTTTTGGCTTTCTCACCAGGACTGGTTCCAATGCTCCAGAAGAGCTCACCAGATGACACCTGAAAGAAGAACAGTGCTGGATGAGAACCAAAGCCAATTTAGCCCAAAGTTCTGTTTCTTACTGGAGCTCACCAAATGGAGGTCTACACACAGAACATGATTGCAACAACAGCATTCTATTCATGGTCTTCATGTCCCTCTGTTGCTGGACAATGCAGGCATATCTTAGGCTTGTATTCATGGGCCAAAAGGCTTGTTACCCCACCTCTATTCTGGCATCATTCTGTTAGGACCATGTACATCCTAAAACCTGGTTCTGATGCGAGTAAGACCAGAAGACATCTGGCACATTCTGCACAAGAACTGGGATTTAACACCCTTAAACTGCATTAAAATAATTTACCTGTGCCTCTGGATATACCGGGACAATCCAGAGCCCTCTATTCCTGCCCCATGGGAGGCTGTCTGCACAGACATTCCACTGAGCCATGCAGCATGTCTGCCACCACTGTGAGTCACTCATTCTGAGATCAGAATGAGGAGTCCAGCTATATGATTATTACTGGGCACCTTGGTCTGTCCTCAGAAGTGAGTGACCTGTGGCACTGGTAGATGTGCCAGTAGCTGTGTGGGACACCTGAGCAGACAACTGTGGTGGCACATGAATGGAGGGTTAGGCAATGGGAGAAGGTCGGGGCAGTTGTGGGGCCAGGACTATCCTGGCTAGAACAGACAAGGCCTTAGTTAACAAAATCTCTGGCAGAGAAGATTCTTTTCACAATTTATTTTCAAATCTGCACAAACTTCCCTCTTCCCTCCCTTTATGTGGATGTGTTTTTAGTCACATTGGCACTGTAAGGAGAGTGAAGGAACACTGAGAAACACAGACCTTATGTGTCAGGACCTTGTGCAGGAATATGTCAATGAAACAATGCAATAAAGATTGAGCTGGGAAAGAAGGAACCCTGCTGTAGCTGGTCCTGTTGTTGCTGTGTGTGCCTGCCTACCTGTAGTGTTACTATGAATTTCAGTTTCTTTTACCATTGCAATGACATGCCCACCAACATTTCACAGGTGCAAAATGGGACACATGTGGCCAAGCAACATCAAAGGGTGGTCGAGATGACAAAAGTTAATAATGAAGAAGAACACCCAAAGTAGGAAAGGCTGCATGAGTTTGTTCTTGCTTGAGTCTACAAGGAAGGGAACAATTCTTCTTCTCTTCCTCATGCTGAGTTTACTGAATGCACATTATTTTTGTTCTTTGAAATCAGTTTGCAGCAATTGAAGTAAGATGAGCACAAAGTGGGAGGAGGACACAGAAACTGGGCCTTTTTTTTTTTAAAAGAAGCTGAAAATGTGAGGTGACAGAGGAATAACTGGGATTGCCAAATCAGGAAAGTTGGAGTAGATGCAATTTGTGAGTGGTTTCACTAAATGGTAGAAATTGTATTATCCATGTGCTGGCACCTGTACCTTGTGCCACTGCATTCAGATTTTTGAAATAGTTCTTCTTAGTTACTTTGGTGAAATAGAAAACTAAAGAGCTACTTTCAAAAGTTCTAACTACCACAGTAGTGCAATGTTTGGGTGGTACTGGAACAATGATTCTATTTCCTTGTTAAAATTAACTTTCTAAGCTTTACCTGGTACAGATTGAAGACTATAAATATTCAATGTATTCTCAATGGGTTATTGAAGGTTTTCTGGACACCAGACCCTGGTGGCCTCCAGTAGTTTGGGTTACAGTCTCACAATCCCTGATCATAAGCCATGTTTGTTAGAATTTATGGAATGCTCATTAGTACGATTATTAAATTGGTAATAGGCCAGGCATATTCAGTCCTGAAATTCATGTTAACAGCCAGCTAGCATAACTCTCAGGCTTACTCAGAGAAATGGATAAATATGTCACTTTTTGGACACTATTTTGGGGGATGAATCTGTCACTTGTTCAATCTGAAATTATTTACATTAAATTTATAAGGACATGTCTCACTTTTGGAAAGTTTAAAAAAATATCCTGACCAAACAAATTTCTCACTCATCTTAATGGTCCAAATTAATAGGTACAGCCATTCTCAGTACAGTCAGCCATCTGCAACCATGGATTTACCTATCCATGGCTTGGAAATACTAAAAAATATAAGGGAAATAATTTTACTACCTGATTGTATATAACAGGATTTGAGCATCCACAGATTTTGATATTCACAGTGTGTCTGTGTCCAGGAACCAAACTCCAGTGGATACTAAGGGCCCACAGTCTGTTGTTGTTATGTGCCTTCAGGGCAAATCTATCATGGGGTTTTCTTGGCATGATTTGTTCAGAAGGGATTTACCTGTGTCTTCCTCTGAGGCTGTGAAAGTGTGATGCACCCAAGGATATGCAAACCCAATGTCACAATCCTCACTGAAGACATGGGGCTGCAAAGTCATAAGTTTAAGAGTAGAAGAGTTAAAGTCTTTTGTCTGGATGTTCCAATCCATCAGTGTTACTTTCTTCCACATTAAAAAAATTATTAGGTTATTTTTATCAAATTGATGGAGAATTTTGCAAATTTTGGAAAACAGTTTTCAATAAATAAGCCAGTCTCTGGGAGTTCCCATGTCAGTGGGGGTTTATTCTGAACTGCAAGGGAGCTATCCAAGGTGCTGAACATATTTTATTTGGAATCTTTGGTTTGGAATCTTGGCAGCTCCTTTAAAGTTCAGACTAAACTCCAGAACAGATCTACCTCTTTCCTAATGTGGAAGCTACCAGTCACCACTGAAATGAACAAAATGAAATTATCAAGACATTGTTTCTAAGGAAAGGCTTTCATGAGATAAACCTAATGAAAGCCATCCTTACTTACCACAGAACACTCACCAGCTATAGAAACTAAATGAAACTAAATAAATTAAATTCTTCTCAACAAACCTGAATCTTTTTCAAGAACATATCAGATTTCCTCTTATGAGACACCTACCTGCTGATTCATCTTCAAAAACCCCCCTGTTTGCCAAATAGTAATTATGCAAATGTTATAAACTTAATCATTTCTAAATAAAAAAATAAACAGGTTGAGGCAGCTCCTTATTTCTAAATGATGAGAACTGAGCTGTCAGATATGTATTTTACACTCTCTAGATTGGAAATCATTCCATTCCGTGTAATGGAAGTTTCTCAATCCCCTTGGAAAACTAAAGACCTCAGGATGTTGTGTAGCACCAGTGGGAGAGTCAGGGAACCATGACAGTTTGGAAATCAGTTTGAAAGATAAATCTTTCAATCAATTTATTTCCACATTTTTGAAAATTATTTATTTTGATGTAACCAGGGTTCGAAAAAACAGGTTTTGTTTGGGTTTAAAGTGTTTTTTTTTAAATTTGTTTAAACCATTTTTTAAAATTAATGTTTTAATGTTTTAGTGTTTTCAAATATAGGTTATTATATTAATACTGTGAAAGATTATTTCATGTATTAGAGAGCTTGATCAACTACATTTTAATGCTTTCTAACAGTAACAATCCAAAGTTATCAGACATTGATATGATTTAGATCTTTGAATACATTATTTGGGAATTATATTGACAAGTTGGCAGCCTACATATCGGAGTACAGGAGCACACTAATATAGGACTAAATCAGAAAATTAAGGAGCAAAATGCAATTCAGATGTTATGTCCACTAGCTTAAATAATAATTGTTCTTTTTTAAAATGCTCTTTTGATGCAAGTTGTTTCAGTTAAACTTATCTTAGCCGAAGTATTTGTTTCTGAATGGCATTTTTGCACTATAAAATAAAACAATTAAAAAGAAACAACTGACCCTGGATACTGGTCTAACCAGGAACAACTGCTCATAGACTGTTAAATGTAAAAAGTTTAAATCCAAACAGTCATTGTTGTTCCAGTGGGAGAGTTGGAAAATAATAATAATAAGCAGTCTTAAGATGGAGTACACCTGGCTTGCAAAAGGGATCTAGGAGTCCTAGTAGACCACAAGTTGAACATGAGTTAATAGCATGATACAAAAGCTAAAAAGCCACTGTGATCCTAGGCTGCATCAATAGAAGTCTAGATAGTGGGGAGTAATAGTGTCACTCTATTCTGCCTTGGTTAGGCCTCACCAGGAATACTGTGTCCAGTTCTGGAAGTTCAAGAAGGATGTGGACAAGCTGCAGCATGTCCAGAGGAAGACAACCAAAATGGTGAAAGGCCTGGAAACCTAAGTCATCCAGTTAGGAGCGACTTAGGGAGCTGGGTATGTTTAGCCTGGAGAAGAGAAAGTTAAGAGGTGATATGATAGTTCTGCTTAAACATTTGAAGGGATGACATACTGAAGATGGAGCAAGCTTGTTTTCTGCTACTCCAGAGACTAGGGCCTGGAGCAATGGATTCAAACTACTGGAAAAGGTATTCCACCTCAACATTAGGAAGAACTTCCTGACAGTAAGGGCTGTTTGACAGTGGAAGACACTGTCTTGGAGGATTTTAAATAGAGGCTGGTTGGCCATCTGTCAGAGCTTTAATTATGATTTCCTGCATAGTAGAATGAGGTTGGACTGGATGGCTCTTGTGGCCCCTTCCAACTGTATGATTCTATGATTCTACTCTATGATTATTATTTTTTTTTAAAAAAAGAACTATCAGCCAACTTGGATGTAACTTTCATAGAGACAATTGGTAGAAACCAGTATGACCATTATTCAACCATGGTGTTACATCATGGGTTCTGACCAAACCCCATTTGTTGGTAAGAACTACTGGGATCAACAGGAGTCCATTCACTGGTCGCTTGAAAAATGGCTGTCTGACGTTCTCACTCCTTTCCTGTGAGTGATTTCTGGCATGACAGGCAAAAAAGGGATCTCCCTCCCATCACAAATCCCCCTTGTGTCAGAGATTGTTCTCAGGGTGGCATGAGGACATCATCCAACCACTCAACAAGAGAACAGGTTGCTGTTGATCCCAGTAGCTGCTTACCAGCACGTGAAGGAGTTTCATGGTCTCTATGTAGTGATCCTGAATATGTCACAGTTATGAATGTGTAGCTGTGGTTTATGTATTCATAACTGTCCAACAGGGCTACGGCCAATATCTTGTGGGTCACTATACATTAGGGGTCAACAAAATGCAGCCTTCCAAATATTGTCAGACCATACTCCCATCAGCCATAACCAGTACAGCTAATGCTGGGGAATTCTGGGCCTTGCAGTCCTACAACATCTAGGATGATTGCTCTCTGCTCTTCCCTACTATAAATAGGCTCAGCAGTGGTTCCTAAACTTTGGCCCTCCAGGAATTATGGACTTCACCTCCCAGAAGCCCCAACCATCTTGGTCAATAATCTGGAATTCTGGGAGCTGAAGACCAGAACATCTGGAGGATCAAAGTCTGGGAACTACTGGACTAGAGTGAATTTCTGAACAGAGATGGCCTGTCTTCCAATGGAACAAAGGTCCAAACCAATTGGTGTTTTTGTTTGTGAGACTCTACTGCAGACCTCAAACCAAAAGAAGAATGTGTCTCAGTCTTTTGTTGTGCAGTTGTTTAGGTTGTAACCTTCACTTCAGAAATGGAGGAAGGTAGAGAGAAGACTTTGAACAACAGGTAATAGCTCTGGATAGTCATTATGCTGACTGGGACATTCTTCATTCTTCTTCTCTGAGCTTGTAGCATGTATGGAATTCTTTGGGAAATGAGAATTAAACAAGCAAATAGGGTCCATCAAAAATGAAATTAAAAAAATAAAAAGAGCAGCACAGGAATGTTTCCTTTTGGGGTCATGGCCAGCCTGGAATGGAAAACAGATGTTGTGGAATAATCTTTGAAGGACTTTGGGTGGAGGTCTTTAGAGTTGTCACCCTTTCACTGTCCTCCTCAGAATCTATATTCTAAGAACTATAGGCTTCTCACTCAACCATGCATTTTCGTTTCCTTGGCTCGGCTTCATCCTGTTTCACTTGCTGCTCCATATTCCCAGAATTGTCTCCCTGAGGACTCCTTTCTTCACTGTTTTTCATTGTTGCTCATTGTTTTTAAATTTCAATTAAAAACTTGTTTTCCAGAGCTTTTGGACTTTTAGTTTAATGTTGTTTTATAAGCCAGCTTGGTGTAGTGGTGTAAGTGTTGGACCACTACTCTGGCCAGCAGGGTTCAAATCCCAGCTCAGCCATGTTAACCCACTGGGTGACCTTGGGCAAGTCACACTCTCTCAGCCCTAGTGGACAGCAATGGTAAACCCCCTCTGAAGAAACTTGCCAAGAAACTCCCATGATAGGTTAACCTTAGGGTTGCCATAAGCTGGAATGACTTGAATGCACACAAGAACAAACAAAATTTTGACAGCTAAGCATTGGACTATGGCTTTGGAGACCATCTGCTTTATCACACTAGGTGGCAAACAGGATTTAAATGAGAGTTAAACTAGAGAAAACCAGGAAATGTCTGATGTTTATCACTCATCATCATCATCATCATCATCATCATCATCAATAACCTTTATTTATATAGCACTGTAAATTTACACTGCACTGTACAGACAATCTTTTTAATTGGACAGTTCCCTGCCCTCAGGCTTACAATCTAAAAAGACATGATAGAAAAGGAGAAGGGAATGGTGGCGGGGAAGAGGATCAGGTCTAGCAATTCTTCTCTCCCTCTGAGGCCTGGAGCAGATGGACTGGAGGGAGGGCTCAGCTTCTTAATACAAAGTTAAAATGAGGCATCCTGGGGCAGACAAGAAGTCACTTCTGGGAACGTTTACCTAGACAATATAGTCTTTAATTCAATTTTAAAACTGGTTAGAGAGGTAATGAGGTGCACATTTCCTAATTTTCTCTGGTTTAACTCTTGTTTAAATCCTGTTTGCCTCCTAGTGTGATAAAGTGTCATGTTTCACATCCCCATTGAGCCATGGAAACCCATTGGCTGACCTTGGGCAAGTCACACGCTCCCACCCTCAGAGAAAGGCAAAGACAAACCTCCTCTGCACAAATTCTGCCAAGAAAACTGTGTCATGGGCTCATCTAAAGAGATTATTGCACACAGAAAAACTGGCAGGAGTGGGGTCTAAAGACAAAAACAGTTCTTATTGCATTTACCTGTATCCGTGTTGTAGGCAAGCCATGTCCACCCAGGAGCTCATCTACAACCTGGCCTTCTCCCACTGTTTTTTCAAGAATGGAATATTTGTATTATACTGTCCTTCCCCTTGGTATGTGTTGTGTTGTGTTTTGTGTGTGTGTGTGTATCTATAAGAGAGATATTGAGAGAGACAGGGAGATTACGTGTGTGTGTGAGAGAGAGTATTAAATTGTATGCCTTTGACTGGGTTGACTGCTCTTGGTGGTCCTTTTACTTGTAAAGCACCATTTACTCTGATTGCACAGTATAAACAACAACAACAACAACAACAACATCACAACTGTTCCTAAATACTTTTGCAATAGCAATAGCACTTATATTTATATACCACTTCATAGTGCTAGGCACTCTCTAAACAATTTACAATGTGTTAATCAATTTCCCCCAACAAGCTAGGTACTCATTTTACCATGCTATGAAAGGATGGAAGGCTGAGTCAACCTGGAGCCCTGCAGGATCGAACTCACAACATTTTGACTGCAGTACTGGCATTTAACCACTATGACACCAGGGCTGGCCCTTCCTCCAGCCTTTAAGATTAGAACAAACATTTATGCCTGCTGGAATTTTGAAAGTTCTTTGTCATCATTTGCCTTTGTGCTGTCCTTTACATCCTTTGTTGCATACCTCTAAGTTTTACCCTTGATTTATCCACAGGTCATATCAAAATCCATAATTTTGACTCCCAAACCTGCCCCTGACTTATACATGTAGTCAACTTATAGTCAAGCATATAGGGTATATCTATATCTATAACTGTATTGATCTCAATATAGATATAGAGTGTGTGTGAGTACGTGTGTGAGCATATGTATCAAGGAAAGGGATGTTTTTAAATGTCCTACTTTTTTTCCATGGCTCTTATTTCTCATGACTGAGTTGCTCTGAATCATCAACGAGTGTTTGTTCTATTTATGGAGCAACAGAAAGACACATTAGAGGATAAGAGGTTTATTTTGGCAAGAACTTTTATAGGTATTTTTTTGTTTTGTTTTACTAGATACATTGCAATGGTTGCATAAGCAGCAGCTTTTGCCTGATAACATCAAATGGCTCCGATGCCATGCAGCTCATTTGCATCCACAAGTTTGCATTTGAATGGTAGAAGTCAGGGTATTAGCCTTATAGATTTCATTCAGACTCCCCTACTTTTCCCCCTAGGATCAGAGCACGACTAAGCACAGGGCTTGTCTACACTTGTAAAAACAAAACAAAACCTCAAGCTCATCCCAAAAATGCTGCTGTCTGTCCTCATAATGCAAGTTGCTTCTGAGCAAATACCACAACTTTCCCCTGTTAATCCACCTTTGCTTCAGAGTAAACTAAATAAGGGAAATCTATGGTGTTTTCCTGAAGCTCTGGGGAGAGCATGGGTTTTTTTGGCAGCTGGGCAACAGGATCAAGTCCAATATAGGCCAAGTCAGTTGTCCACACCCCAAGACTCATGCCATCTCCCTTTCCCTTTCCCATGCTGAGCAGCACAGGGGTAAGGAATGACATGTCCATGGAGTCATTGCCAATGCTTCCTCACTGGGAAGAGCTTTGTGGAAAGGCTGCCACTTCTGCAGAAGTCAAAATGAACACCTGTGTGATCAACAAGATCTGAGGATAAAGGGACCCCTGATCACATGGCTGGATGACTCCTGCAGACGTCACAGTCAGGAGACATTCAGCCATCTAATAGAGAGTTACCCTACCTTGTCCTCTTGTTGACCACAGGGGTGTCTATTCTACCTTCAGCAGAAGCAGCAGTACACCACAGCCTTTCCATGGATCTCCTGGTGAGGAAGCAGTGGCAGTGGCTTTGTGAATGCATAAAGGGCTAGTGGAACCAATGCAGTGACCAACCAGATGGTTCATGTGTACACTGTTGTGGCATTGCACTGGATTTGGCTCAGTGCATGTGGCAACCATCCGGGGCCAGTTCGGAACACAATGCTCCAGAATGGCCCTGGAGTTTTGGCCAGTGCAGACTTGCCCATAGTCTTCTTTAAAGAAGAAGAAGGAGGAGGAGGAGAAGAAGGAGAAGACCCCACACTATTAAACCACATTTTCATCTGGTCTTCTCCTAAAACTAATTAAAACAAAACACAGTTCCCTGAGTTTGGAAATCATGGAGAACTGTGGCTAGCTTAAGAACAAAAAGCAGATGCTTTGGATTTCTTCCTTTCAGGCAAGAAAAAGAATAAGTCAGGAGAAACATGTGAACACTTGTTTCTGCTGCCTTAGACCATAATTTCCTTTTATGGTTGAACTGAGTGTGTTTGGCAGTGCTGACTTACACACTACTAGAGCACATCAGAAAAATAACAGTCTCATTTCTTTTCTGATGGTTTCAGTACTCCATTTGTGTGATGTGTCTTTGGATAACAATGGAGAAAGGAAAGAGCAGCATTCTTTCTGCTGACCCTGCCTTCAAACCTAATCTTACATGTCAATTGGAAGCTTCAACAGGATCTACATGCTGAGAAGCCATATGCAAGCTCTATGTCCATTCTTTATTTCAATAAGAAACACAATATATTATTTTTTAAAAAAGAAAACACACCTGGAAAATCATGTAGTTCATTACTTTCCTTCACTTTTTATTGTCCAGTAAGGAATGGAACGCTAGTTATGTCAGCAATGAATTGAAATTGCCCTGAGGTTAACAATGACACAAACAAGTGGAAGGGAATGGGAACTATTTGATTCTTTTTTCAGCTGTGGCCTTCATAAATAGGTGCACAATCCTTTGGAGGAAATGGATCCAATACTTCAGCTTATAGTGAATATAGAAGCTGTGTCATTCCTTCAGTTGACATATCCTTTCTCTTTGTTCATCTCAAATGGGTAGAGAAGCCACAGCAGAAGAAAGCAACTTCTAACTACTAACAGTGGCTGCGATCTTGTTGGTTTGTCCCAGCTAGAGTAGACAAAGTCAATTGATTGTTGAATGATGAGTCAACATGTAAGTAAATGCAGTGGGTTTTATAGGTCTACTCTAGTAGATAGGGCTTAGGCCCATGAGTCCAGACCTCATGAATAGTTATACAGAGAGTTCGCATGGGGACAAGAAGATAAAGTCATAGTTGATATTTAAAGGAACTTGTGATCTTATATCTTTCAGGCACTTTTCAAATTCTCATCAGTAACTCCCAGCTGACTTAAGCAGAGGTATCTAAATGGATGTATTTGTACCAGTGCCTGTTTATTACCAGCATAAAAGTGGCTTGACCACACCAGTTTGAAATCAAGGCCTTTACACAATGCCCATGTCAGTTCTCGGGAGGCAGGGATGGGGACAGAGTTGATTTCCAACACACCACCAGAGAAAAATGCCATTTGTCATTTCTAAGTAAACAACTCTTCCATCATTTATTAAAGTAATGATATTCTCCTCATGGTTTCCTATCTCAAAAGGGCAGTTCAAAGTGTGAGAAGAACAGCTCTCGGCTTATCGACACATCAAACATTAACTTGTCAGACCTATAAGAAGCTGCTTTGTTTTACTTTTGGACTGGTAACTGGTTTTTTAAGGAGCAATCTCACAGATAGTGAGAACATAGGAAAATTATAGATTTTTGTGGGGCTTTCAGGCTACATGGCCATGTTCTAGAAGAGTTCCTTTCTGATGTTTCGCCAGCATCTGTGGCTGGCATCTTCAGATCAAAAGCCCCACAAAAAACTATGGATGCCGGCCATGAAAACCTTTGACTCCACATAGGAAAGTTACTTCTTTGGTCTACAGCTTCCAAAACATGGAGGTCTTCAGAGGCTGCATATCCTTCAGCATTTCATAGACAGAAACCAGGAAATATGGCCAAGCAACATTAGAGTTTCATCAAGATGGGGAAAAAAATTATTAATCAGGAAGAACAGACACGCAAGGAGAAGAGTCAGTAGTTTGTTTTTGCATGAACCTATTGGGAAGGGAAAGACTCTGTCCCTTTTCTCTTTTATCTCCTGCTGAGTTTGCTGAGTATAAACCACTTTTTGCACCTTTAACTCAGTTTGCAGCCACAGAAGCATATGGAGGACAAATGGGGAAAGTGGGAGGAGGAGAGAGAAACTGGGATGTTTTAAGCGCAGCAGAAAAGGTGGGAGGAGAAAGGATTAATTGAGGTTGTCTATACCAAATCATGACAGTTGGAGGATACAGAACTTTAGTCAGAAAGAAAGAAAGAAAGAAAGAAAGAAAGAAAGAAAGAAAGCTTTCCAAATACTGCAAACAGGCCTTTGTCAACATATTTCATGAACAGACATTTGGAGCTATTAAGAGTTAAGGGGTAGCCAAAAATCTATAGATAATGCTTTCACCATCACTTCACCTCCAGAGATACTTGGGTTCAAATTTTCACTGCCTTGATGCTGATATTTCTGGACAAATCACTGTTTGTTAGCCTAACATACCTTACAAGCACCATTCACTATGTAAAAATCTGTTATTTGTGTTTCCATCAGTGAAAAGATGGCAGCCTTGGGTGAGATGTAAAACTAGGCATAGTGGTTCTTTCTCCTTCTCCTTCTTTTAAGAAAAACTGGAAAGAAATTTTCTGCCTTTGCCAGCTTCAGAACAGGCAAAAAGCAACAAGTCATGGCATGAAAGAAAAGTCACCTGCCAATTTCTACCTGTGAAGAAGCCACAAAAGAGACAACTCCCCTGAAGAAATTATAAAAAATAACAAAAATGAAGTGGTTAGGGGTGCCAAAGAATAATATTATAATTACATTAATTTCAAAGGCATCTGTGCTAGCCAGCTGTAGCTAATGGTAATGCACCCCACTTTCTCTAGCCCTGTAGCAGAACGGGATGAGAATGGAAAGAGCAGACTGTTGAGAAAGACTGTACCAGTTCAAGCTAAAAGCAGGTTATGTATTGAATGTTCTACTTTGTAAAACGTCTACAACCACACAAATAGAAAAGGAGCAATGGAACTATTGGTGGGGAGGAAACAAATAAGAAATATTTTCCCCACCATGAAATGTTCCTTCAGTCCCTAAATTTCTACCACTGTAATAACTTCAGACTTCAGAGGAGTGTTTAGAAATACTGTTCAGGCATCCAAAGAAAAGGGACAAACAAGGTGACCAAGAGAGCAGGAACATTGCAAATATAAGAGATTTGTTTGATTGTTTCTTTAGACCAGTTACTCAAAGTGATGGCCCATGGACCAATGACAGTCCACAAGCTGTTGGCTGTTGGCACATGATAAGGTTGGAAAAGAGAGACAGTTGTAGCAAATGGCCATAAATATGATGCTGGTCCTTGACACATTGAAGGAAACAAATGCTGCTGGTCCTCTGCCTAAGATAGCTGAAGAAGCAATGCTCTAAAATAGTCTGCTCTTAAGTGTCATAGAGGCCTCTCATCCTATTTACCACAGCTGAAGAAAGATTCAATTCCCAGTCCAGTTGACCTCTGTATAGAGGAGCAGAGAGCATTCACTGACTTGCCCTTCGCCTTAGACAGCAAAATGTCTAGGGCTAGGAATCACTCTGCTTTTCCTGGCAGACTGGTATTTCCATACCCTACAACATTACTCAGATGAAAACTGGGACATGTGCGGCCAGCAAAGATCAGAGTGTGGCCAAGATGGCAAAAGCTATTAATAAGGAAGAACACACAAATTAGGAGAAAAGGAGGATAACAGGACTTTTGATACCAAACTGGGACAGTTCAAATGCTTGTATTTTTTTTTGTGAGGAACAGTTACTTGCAAAGGTAGAGGGTTTTTTTTTAAAAAAAACAAAAAACCACAAGGATTTTCCAAAATAAAAATGTCTATTTGCACTCTGGTGCCTAGCATGGTGTTGTACTTCATTCAGCCTACTCTAAAAGCAAAGCCTTGTGATCTTATAATATTTTGGTTTGGAACATCTGGCAAGCATGTTGGTTGACATCAAACACCATGTAAATTGTTCTGTGTCCTTAACTAGTAGTATCCCCCCCTTTCACTATCTAGGGCAAACTGAAGATTGAGAGGAACTATTTATACAGATGAGGCAATGTTATGCTTTATTAATAGCAAGGCTGAGTGATCAAGTTATATGTCACCTTATGTGGAGCTTATTGGGTGTCTTAGGATATTGTCATATAAGACTGTAGGTCATAAGATATAAATATTGTAAGGAGGGAGGGCTGGTTTGGAACACCAGTGTATCAGTCCTGAGTCACCATGCAAGCTATAGATTACTGACATCAAAATACTAGTGAATCTCTATTTCTTTGCTCATTAATATTAATTCCTACCAAACTGCTGGACATTACAACAGGTGGCAGGTGTATGTGTGGCAAGGAGTAATGGAGACCAGGAGACACCTTGTAAATTGCAATGAATACCTCCATCTTACTCTGAAAAATATCAACTTTCATGTTATTTTGGATGCTAATCAAGGTTGAGCCCAGTTAGTCATGGGATGGGAGACAATTAGGACACACCAGGGGTTTCCGGTCAGGGCTAGGAGAAATCCTTCCTGAAACTCCAGGGAGTCATTGCTGCCAGTCAGAGGTGACATTACTAGATCGACTAATACGGTAGCTTCATGTGTTCCTGTGTGTCTAAGGAACAATGGGAATGATGTGATAGTATGTTTTGATGCACTCCACAACAAAGACAGATTGTGACTTCCTCCCATAAATGGCATATATCTCTGAAGATTAGTGCGTTCCCTTTTAATGTGCCTTATCCCTGATGGGATAAAGGCACATTTATTTTTAAAACAGGTTTTATAGCATTTATCCATGGTCGGGCAAATGCATCCCATATTCAGCCTGGATGCCAGCTGTGCTTATTTTGCAGCTTTTCAAGAAAAGTATTTCCCCATTCTTGAAAAGATGTGGGATAAGCCTGGCTGGCACCTGGGCTGTAAATGGGATGCATTCACTCGGTCATGGGTGAATGTGATAAAACCCATTTAAAAAATAAATGTGCCTTTATCCCAGCAGGGATAAGGTGTATTAAAAGAGAGTGCGCTAATCTCCTATCAAAAAAGGCTGAGTTGCTTGTTGTCCAGGGACCTTTCACACTACACAGTTAGAGCATTATGATTCCGGTTTCATGCCAGTGTTTTCATCATATGGAATCCTGGGCTTTGCAGTTTGGTGAAGCACTAGATTTGCACTGGAAATCCCAGGGTTCCATAGGATGGAGCAAGGGCAGTTAAAGTGAAATCATAGCAGTTTAGAATCAGAGTTACAGAGTTGGAAAGACCACAGGGGACCACAGGGGCTATCAGTTGCAACCCCCTGGCATACAAGAAGACACAATCAAAGCACTCTCGACCAATGGTCATCTAGCTTCTGTTCAAAAACCTCCAGAGACAGTGACTCCACTACACTCTGATGCAATGTATTCCACTATCAAACAAGTCTTACCATCAGAAGCTTCATCCTAATGTTTAGGTGGAATCTCTTTGTAGTATGAAGTCATTGCTCCATGCTCTAGTCTTTGGAGCAACAGAAAACAAGCTTGCTGCATCCTCAATATGACATCCCTTTAAATATTTAAACATAGCTACCATGTTGTCTCTCAACTTTCTCTTCTCCACACTAAATATACTCAATATCCTATGCTGCCCCTCATAGGGCATGGTTTCCAGATCTTTTATCATTTCCATCACCTTCCTCTGGACTCCAGCTTTCATGGGCCACTAAATGAAAGTGTTTGAATGAGAAGCTGTGGCAACTATGGCTGGTACTTAATGCATAACATTTAATATCAGCAAGGGCTGTTCAAAGGTTTTGGTCTAGAAACCTTAAGGACTGGGATGATTGTGAACTTGCAACCCTAAAACAAATGGTATCTTCCTGGATCTCCTAGGGTCCTCCAGGTCCAGGATAATAATGGTGTCATTTCCCTGTAATTGTTTCCCAGAAAGAAGAGTCTAACTCAGGCCTGTTACAGAATGGCCTAAAGAAGTGTGAGTTCTCGCAATACAGCTCTTCGGGTTTTTGCTTGCTTTTTCTGATTGTTGACAACTCCACACCCACTTGTTCCAAAGGGGTAGGGGGTGAGTGGGTTAATTATGATTAAAAATGCTATTTTACTGATAGACAATAACACGATAATGCTAAAAAGGGAAGAGAATATACAGTCAACACTCCTATCCACGGATTCTTTATGCACAAATTCAAGCATTCACAGCTTGAAAATGTTTTTTAAAAATATACATTCCAAAAAGCACATCTTGATTTTGCCGTCTTATATAAGGGACACTGTTTTACTATGCTATTGTATTTAATGAGACTTAAGCAGTCGCAGATTTTGGGGTCCTGGAACCAAACCCCAGCAGATTCAAGCAATGGCTCATGCAGACTATATTATTATTTTCCTATAAAGAAAGCACGAGGAAGTCAAGAAGTAAAGTCTCTTTTGGATGCTGTATTTCCTTGATGTTGCAATATTGCCATCTGCAGGCTAAAATGGTAAATGTGCGATACCAAAACATTGAGGAGTCAAGTGGTATCTTGAACTTCAGATAGAATTGTGATTAGTCTTTTTCTCAAGACATTTGCAAAAAGGCAACACATATTTTTTCCCCCCTGCCGGATAATCCCCTGGAAGTTTGGAGTATGTTAATATGGGGGGAATGCGGCAGAGAAATATTCTCCCATGGAGCAGAGAGGAAAAAACACTAGAAATCACTTTTCTTGCATTGGAGGATTCAATAAGTAAAGGTTTCCATCCTGATCTCATTGACTGTACAATGGGGAAAAAGATTGTGCTTTAGGGAAGCTCAGTAACAGTTGCAAAGTTTTTCTCTCATTAAAAATGAATGATCTGTAGAAATTGAGTGCATAAAGTAGTTTCAGTAGCATGTTGAAGAGGATAGTTTCCTTCTAATATCAAGGCAAATATTCTTGCACTGAAATCAGCATGGCCCCAGTGATAAGAATAGATATTTTATTATGACTTCAAAAGGCAATACACATGTTGCAAGGCAGCAACAGTATCTCAGGTATGACAGAAGCTACAGGAAGGTGTTTCCCCCCTTAAGGCTCTTCATGTTGTATCTAGGGAAAAAAATGACAAAGAACATTAATTACAATGATCATAAGCAAGAGATAGATGAATAAGAAAAATGAATAGGACACACTTGCAAAGGATATTTGTATGACATAATCAAAGGCCTCAGTGCTATTGTTTAGTCCAAACTAGAAGATACACATTGGAACCATTGTTGTATGGTGAGTCAACATAGATAAATTCCATCGAATTTATGAATCTAACTTTAGCAGGACATAATTATGGGATTTTGACCAAAGGGTTCAATTCTGTGCCTCATGTATTTCTAAAGATAGTGTAACATTGCCATCTGCAGGTTGAAACAGTAAGCATGATTGGAGAAGCAGCCAGCTATGCCCCTGTAAAAAAAGTAAAATTTCCCCCTTTGACACGATTGTCAAGTCATATCCGACTCTAAGGGTAATGCTCATCTCCATTACTAAGGTGAGGGAAGCCAGCATTTTCAGAGATAACTCTATGGTCATGAGGCCAGCATGACTGAATGCCCAGGTGAATGTGACACTGTTACCTTCCCACTGGAGTGGCATTTATTTCTCTGCTTGCACTTTTACATGCTTTTGAACTGCTATATTGGCAGAAGCTGGGACTAGTCATGGGCACTCACTCCATTCCACAGTGCTTGGGTCTTGCACTGCCAATCTGCCAACTTTTTGATCAGCAGATCTAATGTCTTAACTGGTGAACCACCATGTCCCTTATGACTCTGTAGCCAGATGCAAAATGATTATATTGCTGCTAAGATCTGCCAGGGTCCTCTGGAAGCCTCAGTGCTGCTGTAATAATTTTGTGTCTGGTAAAAGGGACATAGCCAGATACTTCTTCAGTCCTAGCTGTTGTCCACAAGGCCTGTAATTCAGTGAGTGCATTGGGTGCTGTGAAGTGAGGAAGGAGACACCAAACTCTGCAGTGTCCCAAAAGGAACATATGCAGACATAAGGGAAACTTACACATCTGTAATATGCTCATATTAATTTTACTAGTGTGCTGCCCTGAGATCTTGGGATATATTAGAAGATGACAAAAATATTTTCTTGAAATCTTATAAGTAAATAATTTGTTCCAAAAATGTAACATGTTAAAGCAATGTGAACAGATCTTTTGACTGACAAGCAATGAGGACTAGCCAATTCACATGCAGCCCTTATCCCTGAGATGTGCAAGCATGTAGGAAAGAATGCTGTCACCCTCTGCCTGGCATTACAAGTTATGGATAACGAATTGCGACAACCTGTTAAAACAGCCACTGTATGCCCTGATTTCAGAGACAATGGGAATGCTTTTTGTTAGCTAACCATTTGAGTCTCTTAACCCTCCCAAAACATAGGATAGCATTTACTTTAGCAAAATTTTATATTTTACCCTCAGTCTTATTGGAAGGGAGATATCCTAATATCACTTATGATGAATGCATATGTCCCTGTGGAATTGGTACAGTGGAGAGACTATAGGCTATGTATTGTTGTATTGTCCCTTTTATTATGGCTATTGCCATATTTTTATTCATCCAATTCTTAGTTGTCTGCCTGAAAGAACTGATGAATTTTATGTCTCTTACTTGCTGGCAGACCAGTGCTCAGCAATAACAAGAAGGGTGGCCAGTTTTTGTGCAGCAGCAATAGTCTGTCGGCGTAAGATGGTTTCTTAAAAATATATATAATATTTTTAGTTTGTTAAAATGTTATTATGATTTCATACATTTATAATGATTTTATATTTATAAATTATATATATATATATATGTTTTAAATATAATTTTATAAGTGAAATTCTAACAGTAATTTACTTTTATAATTTGATGATTATGGTTTGCTGATGTTTTGTTGATGTCTGATCAGTTGATTGTTGTTCTGGTCTATGACCGTAATAAAGATGTATGTGGAAATCTGAATGGGAGGGGAATCAGCTTTCCACAGGGTAAATCTCAGCATGTGGAGTTGAACATTGTTTATATAACATAACTAAGATACCAAATGAATATACATGTTCATCCATGCATGATGCATATACCACCACATACGGTTCTGCATTGTTGAACTGAATAAAGGCATTTCACATCAGAAAAAAGATGTCCAACCACTTTTGTAAGGGGACTTATGCATGTGTAAGCTTCCAAACCGATACTAAAGAAGAATGGCAAGAAAATGCTAGTGGGATTCAGAAAAACTCAAATCAAAACTTAATAGTCTGTGCACAGAGAGACACACACTTTGTAATTTTTCACTTACCTGAGCTTCTAACAAGCATTTCTTGATTATGTCCCCACAATTAATTCTTCACACAGAGGTCAGGAGTACATGTTTGTGCAACTTCAGTTTTTACCTTAAAATAAGAGCAAACACTGAATGGCAATTTCATAGTTTTGTGGCTTTCATGTATATATAGAAAGAAAGCCGTCCCCTGAAGATGTTAATGTTCTTCAAGTTCATATGGGGAGACATGATCTTTCAGATAGTCTGGACATAAGCTGTATCGAGATCTACACCAGACAAGTTTGTTGTGAGAACTAAACAGCAAGCATTCACAAATCATAATTGTATGTGTTCACGTCACCTTGTATACCTTCACGTCATGTCTGACTTACGGCGGCCCTAAGATGAACCTATCATGGGGTTTTCTCAGCAAGATTTGCTCAGAGATGGTTTGCAATTGCTTTCCCCTGAGGCTGAGAGTGTGTGACTTGCCCAAGGTCACCCAATGGGTTTAACGGCTGAGCTGGGAATTGAACTCTCATCCCCAGACTTGTAATCCAATGCTCAAACCACTATGCCACACTGGCTCTCAAAATTAGGCAAACACAATTTCAGATCTTTGGTGGGCTATCTCCTGATTCATTACAAAAGCAAGACAATGCTTTTCTTCCTCTAACATTTCCTTCTTTATTTCTTCTGCCTGCATCCTCAGGAAAATGACCTTGGGTACTCTGGAGCCAAGCACAACTCCTTTCTTTCTGTTTTTTCAGCACAATGCAATGTGATCAACAAACTATCACTGTAAACACTCCACTGCAAGCCCTATCACTATTCATCAGTTGCATCTCCCAATGAGAAGATCCCATTCTATATTAATACTTAAAAGCACACCAGGTAAGATGCATGACATTTACCTTCAATCCGCAATACAATGGAGGTGCATTCAAAAGGCAACAGGTAGAGGCGAAAGTGGCCCTCTGCTCAACCAGCATGGAAACGGCATCTTCAGTAGCGGTGGGAAGCATCTTGATATAAGTTTCTCTTAGTCTGCAGTAAATACAGACGTGTTACTTTTGTGTGAAAACATGCCAAAGCTTTAAGTCACTTTTGGGACTACAACTCCCAGAATCCCCCAACCAGCATGTTCATTAACTGACCAACCCAAATGCCATTTCATCAAGTCAACCCTCCCATGCTTACCACCCAGGTAACCATTAAGGACGTAAAGAATATTTGCCAATTTGTCACCATTGAACAAATTGTTTTTCATGGATTTAGTGTAGGTAAACCCATACTTTTTTTGGGAAAGCATATTTATACTAGATGTAAAAGGTGTCCACCCCCCCCCCCATGCGTATGTATGTGTGCAAAAGCAAATCACTTTGTACAAATGAAACTTTTGTCAAACAATTCTGAAGTGAGAAAAACATTGAAAAATGTGTATGTGTGTGTGTGGGGAAACCCTTATGGAATTTCATCCAGAGGGGAAGAAATAAAATAGCAGACTGAATCCCATATTGGGTACAATATACATCCAACAAACAAACAACTGAAATAAGAGAATATTTCCATCTACCACAAAGTACAAAAAACTAATAATTTAGGTAGGGCAATGTCTGAATTTTTAAATGGTGAATAAGAGGTTCCCCTCCAGGTATTATTGCACTGCAAATGCCCAGGACAGCCAAAGATGAGAGGGCTGATGGGAATTGCAATCCAACAATATCTGGAAGTTGCCCACTCCTGTTTTAAATGGTAATAAAATTCCAGAAGTAGACCATTCTGCAGTCAGAGGACAGGAGCTGAAGAACTCATAGGCACTTCTCAATAACAGTGTACATTTTTAGCCACCTCAGCACACCCATATTATGATAAATACAACCATTTTATAGGCTGTTAAATTGTTGGGTTAAACCGTGAGAGCTGGAGTTGTTGTGTTAAACCTTGACAGGTGGGGTATAAACATGGGGATAATAATGACATATTTATTATTTTTATGTTGCTTCAAACAACTTGTTGTTACACTGAATTGGGCAACTGTGGTATATCAAGGGGGTACATTAGTCTTCCTAGAAATCCTAGAGGGTTGCATTTGCTCCTGCAATAATAATATTATTATTATTATTATTACTTCCAAACACACTCTATGGGACACAAGGGTATGTTTTTGGACCTTGCTGGTCCCATAGTTGTGAAACATTTTGAGGCAAAAAAAAAGTTCTTTGAAAAAAAAGTCTCAAAGTTTCATTTTACTTTTGGGGCGGAGCAGTCAAGGGTGGCTCCAAACAAACAAACAAAAAACATCTTCATTTATATACCGCTTCATACCGCCTAAGGAGTGTCTAAGTGGTTTACAACTGTAAGCTACTTGCCCCCAACAGCCTGGGTACCCATTTTAGTGACCTTGGAAGGATGCAAGCCTGAGTCGAGCTTGAGCCATTTTTGCTGGTATTGAACTCACAACCTTATGGTTTTGAGTGAGTGGCTGCAGTACAGGCATTTAACCACTGTGCCACCAGGGCACTGAGGAAATGCCCTCTACATTCTGTAGAGATCCTTTTTGGGGCATTTTGCAGCATTTGGGGGAACTTTCTGGGACCCTGGGCCAGAAAAAATTGTCCTGGGGGCTTGTTTATAACATGATATTCATCTCTAGAAGTGGAAATAAATTTTCATCCACCATCTTTCAAATGAATTTATGAGAGCCAGTTTGATCCGAGAGTTGGACTAGGGCACTGGGAGACCAGGGTTCAAATCTCCACTTGGCCATGGAAATCCACTGGGTGACCTGGCCAAGTCACACTCTCTCAGCCTAAGAGGAAGGCAAAGAAGAAATTATGGCAAGAAAACACTGTGTTGGGTTTGTCTTAGGGATTGCCATAAGTCCGAAATGACTTGAAGACACATGGCAACAACAGTGCAATCTGTGGTCTGCAGAGTATTATGAAAACCCAGTGTACGTTTTTCAGTTTCCTTTTAGAAGGAGAAAACTGTTAGAATTACAATCTTTTTCTTGTTGTATTGAAATGCAAATGAATCCAGGTATACATATATTTTAAAACAAATTCAGACAAATGTACTTTCATTAGTAGGAAAAAGGTATGCACAGTGTGTTCACATTAAGAACCATTGATAAAAAAAAAATACATTTATTAGAAAAAGTGTATACCAAATGCAGGCAAATTCCCAAGCAGAATGAGAGAAACTGATTCTCAAAACTGGATGTAAAGCAATGGTGAGATGAAAATGTAGGTCCATTTTGAGAAACACAATGAAACTGAGAAAATGAAAAGTTCACCTCTTCTTGAAATCTAGGAAAGGATGATCTGTATAAGCATCACAGAGCTGATTGCCTTTGGAGAGCAATTGAAATAGCTCAGTTGTTGCCTCAGGTCTCTGAAGGGAAGAAAGAAAACTACAATGTTAACATGAAAAAAAGACCTTTGTATGCAAAACAAAAAAGAAAAAGAAATTGAAACTTCGCTGTATGATAGACCACAGCCCACACCTGGAAAAGCCAAAAAGACCAGCACTAGGCTGCATCAACAGGACTATGGTGTCCAAAATTAAGGGGAAAAACAGTACCATTCTATTCAGCTTTGAATGGACGTAACCAGTTCTGGGAGCCACAATTCGTGAAGAATATTGATAATCTGGGATGTGCCCAGAAGCATCAGGTCAAGATAGCAAAGGGTCTGAAAAACAAGCCCTTTTCGAGGAACAGCTTAGGAAGCTGGGTATGGTTAGTTTGGAGAAGAGAAGATTGTAAGTTGACATGGTAACATTGGGAGACTGAGAGGTGATGTGATAAAATATTTGAAGAGATCACTATGTAAAGAGATGTTGTAGCACCTTTGAGTCTAACTGAAAGAAAGAAGTTAGCAGCATGAGATTTCATGCCAACATCTTTCTTTCAGTTAATCTCAAACGTGCTACAAGATCTCTTTACATACTAATTTTACAGACAGGTATATCTTTGAATTCTGCTACTAGATGTCATGTAGAACAGTGCTTCTCAGGCTATCTGATGCATGTGGGGCGGGGGGGGGGGGACCAGCAATTATTTATTTCCAATGTTCCAGGGACCAGCACTACATTAGTGCCCATTGGGTAATAAATAATAATAATAATAATAATAATAATAATAATAATAATTTATTTATATCCCGCCTCATCTGCACCCAGGCAATCATTTCTTCCCACCTAGAAACTTGCCAGGACCAGCAGCCAATGGCTCAGGAACTGGCACTGGTCCAGGGGCCATCATTTAGAGAAACACTGATCTAGAAGAAGAAGTAACTTTGTTTTTTGCTGCTCCAAAGGCTAGTGCATGAACCATTGAATTCAAATGGCAAGAAAAGAAAACCCACCTAAATATTCAGAAGAACCTTTTGTCATTAAGAGCTGTTCAACAATGGAATGGCCTGCCTTTGAGGGTGGCAGAATGTTCTTCTTTGGAGGTCTCTAAACAGAGGTTCAATGGCCATCTCTTGGGAATGTTTTTTTCATGCATGACAGTGAGTCGGACAACATGAGTGTTTCAATCTTATGATTCTGTTATCTTTTTGAACTAAAACTCACAGAATCCCCTAGCCAACTTGTGATGCTGATTGGGGCATCGTGGGAGTGGTTTTTCAGTTTTCCATTCTCTGTGCCAAAGCATTTGGTTCCAACTCAGCTTTGCCCCGGTTAGGTTTCTCCATTAGAAGGAGATGACTATTAAGACCTATTCAGGCATTCTGAATAGGGTTTGAGGTAAACCACGGGGAGGGGAGGAGGCGAGCTCCAAGCCATCACCATATTCATTGCCTCAATATTTTTCAAAGGGGAAGGTTGTACCTTCTGTTGAGTTTCTCCCTGTGCTCTTGATGGGGCTCCTCAATTCAGAAAGTTGTCCTCTACATATAGAAGATGTTAAAAAGGGATAGTTCACGGGTGTATGTCCAGAGACATGCACTCCTCCTTGCTTCTCCTTCCTCCTGCTTTTATTTTGAACCTTATTTGGAATGGCTGGACAGGGGTGTTTCAAGTGTCTTCCCAATTTTGTTGTGCATCCAGTCATACATTAGTCACTTTGGTTCAGTTGTGCAATTCTGTCATTTAGATCAAGGGCTGCATAACATAATGGAGGATTGCCCAAGTAGTGATTTATGTTATACAATACTCATGTTGGATCTTAGCCAATGTGTGTGCAGAGGTCTTTCACCTATTGATTTCTTCATTGGTAGGGGGTTGAACTAGATGGCCTATAGTGTACCTCCCAACTCCATGAGTCTACTAGAGGAGAATGCTCAAAATGTACATTTTACCTTCTGATTAAAACAAGCATGGATGTCTGGGGCACTGCAGCAGGCATTCACCACCTTTTGGCCAGCATCATACAAGGCGGTATGAATAGCTTCTGGAGCACGTGGAAAAGTCCGAGTCATATAATATACATAGCTGTAATAGAAAGAAAGTGTTCCACAACCTTTTGCATTAGCCTAATATTGAAGATGGAGCAAGCTTGTTTTCTACTGACATGGAGCAATGGATTCAAACTACAGGAACAAGAGATTCCACCTAAACATTAGGAAGAACGTCCTGATGGTAAGAGCTGTTTGACAGTGGAAAACGCTGTCTCTGTGTGCAGTAGAGTCTCCTTCTTTGGAGGCCTTTAAACATCTGTCATCTGTCGGGAGTGCTTTGATTGTGTATTTTTGCATGGCAGGGGTTTAGACTGGATGTTCCTTGTGGTCTCTGCCAACTCTCTAATTTTGTGATTCTATCTGAAAGATTATATCTCCTGGTATGAATCTGCCACATATTAAGATCCTTGTGAGAATGCTTTCACTCAGCCCTGCCACCATTGTATGTCCATTTGAAGAGGATATGGGAGAGTCCCTTCTTGGTGGCTCCTCTCAGGTTATAGAATTCACTTCCATGGGAAGTTAGTCTGGCCATTCTCTGCTGTCCTTTTGCCAGTTGGCAAAGATAATGCTATCCAAACAGACACTTAATGACTGATGTCTTTTTAATGGAGTGTCTGGGCTGTATTTTAAACTCTTTTTAAAAATGTTCTTTAGCATTCCATGGCTTTTTAATATGACAACTTGTTTACCTGTGCTAACTTAAGGTCGTACCTCCACAGCATAGTGAATTCTGACCACAGTTACATAGGATCTTAGCTGAATCCCCATCCAGAGCTTGGGAAAGTTTGTTTCTGGATCACAACTCCCAGAATCCTTAGCCAATCATCAGCAAGTGGTCATGCTTCAGTGGGTGATTTTAGAAGTTGTCATCTAGAAAGTAACTCATCCAAGCACTACTACAGGAAAGATGTCTAAAGAACAGGGGAGTAAGAAGGTTGTTCTATCTATGCTTATGATTAAGCAGGATTTAAAATCCTTTAATAACTGTGCCTACTGATAATGACTGACAATGTTTAATAAGCACACACTTCAATGAATGCCCTCCTGTCTCCAGGGCAGGAAGATGGTAGAGTGCTCCTTGGTCCACTTACTCATAGAGTGCTCTCTCTCGCCCTTCACCACAGAGGACTTCTTCACTTGATGGTACATACTCAGGAAGATCAACAGGTTTGGCCCAAGGAAGCGAATATATGCATAAATATTTCCTCAAGCCATTTGCTTCAGAGCAACAATTTTCAACTCTTTTATCCCTAGCTGGAAGTTTTTCACAGATTTTGTCTGTGTGTGTCAGAACCTAGGTCAAACGAAAAGGCAGTCAGTGATTTTGAAAAGAAAGTGAACCAAGCAGAAGTGTGCATGAAGAATAATGTTTGCAGCAATAGCAACATCACACTTGCACTTACAAAGTTATGGCATTTTAATTATACATTACCAGGGCACATGTACACCAGGAGTGTACTTACTGGGGTGTGTGTGTGGCAGAATGAGACCATTGCCCTCAATAATAAAGACTCCATGGATAAGAATGGCTGATTGTATTTTTAATTAGAATTGATCAAATTGCTTCATATTTGGAATGGAAAGACCTTGACTATATTAAAAAAATTGAATGTGGGAGTAATGGAAACAAACTGATTCATCCCTCAAGGATGAGGGACTTTGAGGTTTTAACTCTTCAAAAGTCTAGGTGTGAATTCTGATATATTCAAGTATTAGTTGTTGTTGTGTGCCTTCATGACACTTATGGCACCTCTAAAGTGGAACTATCATGGCATTTTCTTAGCAAGATTTCTTCAGACAAGGTTTCATTTTCCAAGGTGCTGGCAGCAATGAAATGAATGAGACAGAGACTAGAGAGACACAAGCAGAAAGTTCAGAATGGGGCAGTACAGACCGCCCTAAAGGCGCTCTTTAGTGCATGTGTAGATCAAACAAACAAACAAACAGCTTCATTTATATACCGCTTCATACCCTTAAGGAGTGTCTAAGCGGTTTACAATTGTAAGCTATTTGCCCCCCAACAATCTGGGTACTCATTTTAGCGACCTCGGAAGGATGCAAGCCTGAGTCGAGCTTCAGCCCTTTGCTGGTCTTGAACTCGCCACCTTATGGTTTTGAGTGAGTGGCTGCATTACAGGCATTTAACCACTGCGCCATCAGGCCATTGAGTCTGACCAAAAATGGGATAAAGTCTTTGGAAAAGCCTATGGTGCTGCAATAAGAGTAGCAAAACAGATTTTTGGGCTGACACCATTGCATCCTCACAGAATAGTCAAGCAGAGCTGTTTCAAGTGGCCATCATCATCATCAATCACCACCACCATCATCAATATTATATTGGAACTCTTTGGAGTTTCAGTGAAGATTAAATAATTTCTTTAGAAAACCTTTTGCTGTGGTTATGTGCCTTCAACCACTCTATGGTACACCCATCATGGGGTTTTATTAGCAATATATGTTCAGAGTTTTTCATATATGTTCATGGTTTTGCTCATTGCCTTTGTCTGGGGCTGAGAGAATGTGACTTGTCCAAGGTCAGCTAGTGGGTTTCTAAGGGTGAGAAGGGATTTGAATCCTGGTTGCCTAGAGTCCTAGTTTATCACTCAAACCACTACCTCACACTGGCTTTCTCCTACATCATATTTCTTAGTTCCTTGCAGCACTATGATACAATCTCTAGTCAACAGTCATTGAGGGCATAAAAGTGATGGTTTTTTTCATGCTTTTTGGCTAGGGACATACATAGTACTCTGCTCATAAAGAATAAAGAAGGACAGCATGTTCATAGCTAAGTGGTAGTACATTTGCTTTACCTGTATCTGGAAGAAAAAGCCTCTTGCCTGAAGGCTTGGAGGGCTGCTGCTAGTCAGTGCTGAAAATACTATGCTAGGTTGACCAAAGGGCACAATTCAGAGCCAGCATGGGGTAGTGATGTGAGCACTGGAGATTAGGATGTTTTTGGAGATTGGAATCATATTCCCTGCTTGGCAAGGGGAACCCACAGGGTGACTGGGGGTGATCCCATGGTCAAGAATACTAAAAGAGAAGGGAGTTCAAGATGGATGGGAGTTCCTCAAAAGGGAGATACTAAAGGGACAATTTCAGACAGTTCCAATGAGGAAGAAAAATGGGAGATGTCTCAAGAAACCGGTATGGATGACTAAGGAACTTACAAATGAGCTAAGTTTTAAACGGAACATGTATAAAAAATGGAAAAATGGGGAAATCACCAAAGAGGAATTCAAACAAATAGCCAGTACATGTAGGGATAAAGTCAGAAAAGCTAAAGCGCAAAATGAACTCAGGCTTGCTAGAGACGTTAAGAACAATAAAAAGGGCTTTTTTGGATATGTCCGCAGCAAAAGGAAGAAGAAGGAAACAGTTGGGCCACTGCGTGGAGAAGATGGCCAAATGCTCACAGGAGACAGAGAAAAGGCAGAATTGCTCAACACCTTCTTTGCTTCAGTCTTCTCAGGAAAGGCAAAGGGTGCCCAACCTAAGGATGATGGGGCAGAGGACAGAATAGGGGAATTTCAGCACAGAATAAATAAAGAGACAGTACAGGAATACCTGGTTAATCTAAATGAATATAAGTCTCCAGGACCAGATGAACTACATCCTAGGGTATTGAAAGAACTGGCAAATGTAATATCAGAACCAATGGCAATCATCTTTGAGAACTCCTGGAGAACAGGAGAAGTCCCTGCAGACTGGAGGAGGGCAAATGTTGTCCCAATCTTCAAGAAGGGGAAAAAAGAGGATCCCAACAATTATCGTCCGGTTAGTCTGACATCAATACCAGGAAAAATTCTGGAGAAGATCATTAAGCAGAGAGTCTGTGAATATCTGGAAGATAATTCCATAATCACAAAAAGCCAACATGGGTTTCAGAGAAACAAGTCATGCCAGACAAATCTGATCTCTTTTTTTGATAAAATTACTAGCTTGGTAGATGAAGGGAATGCTGTGGATATAGTATATCTGGACTTCAGTAAGGCATTTGACAAGGTTCCCCATGACATCCTTGCAAACAAGCTTGTAAAATGTGGACTAGACAAGGTAACCGTTACATGGATTTGTAACTGGTTGACTGACTGAACCCAAAGGGTGCTCAACAATGGTTCCTTTTCATCCTGGAAAGAAGTGACCAGTGGGGTCCCACAGGGTTCTGTCCTGGGCCCAGTGCTATTCAACATCTTTATTAATGACTTGGATGACAGTATTGAGAGCCTAGTTATCAAATTTGCAGATGACACCAAATTGGGAGGAGTAGCTAATACCCCAAAGGACAGGATCAAAATTCAAAATGACCTGAATAGACTAGAAAGCTGGGCCAAAGCTAACAAAATGAAATTTAACACAGAGAAATGTAAGGTCCTACACGTAGGGCGGAAAAATGAAATGCACAGATATAGGATGGGGGACACCTGGCTGAATGAGACAACATGTGAAAAGGATCTAGGTGTCCAAGTAGACCACAAGTTGAACATGAGTCAACAGTGTGATGCAGCTGCTAAAAAGGCCAATGCAATTTTAGGTTGCATCAATAGAAGTATAGTGTCTAGATCAAGGGAAGTAATAGTGCCACTCTATTCTGCTTTGGTCAGGCCTCACCTGGAATACTGTGTCCAATTCTGGGCACCACAATTCAAAAAGGATGTGGAGAAACTGGAGCATGTCCAAAGGAGGGCGACTAAAATGGTGAAGGGTCTGGAAACCATGCCCTATGAGGAACGCCTTAGGGAGCTGGGGATGTTTAGCCTGGAGAAGAGAAGGTTAAGAGGTGATATGATAGCTCTGTTTAAATATTTGAAAGGATGTCACATTGAGGAGGGAGCAAGCTTGTTTTCTGCTGCTCCAGAGAACAGGACTCGGAACAACGGATGCAAACTGCAGGAAAAGAGATTCCACCTCAACATTAGGAGGAACTTCCTGACAGTAAGGGCTGTTCGACAGTGCAACACACTCCCTCGGAGGGTGGTGGAGTCTCCTTCCTTGGAGGTTTTTAAGCAGAGGCTGGATGGCCATCTGTCAGGTATGCTTTGATTGGGAGTTCCTGCACGGCAGGGGGTTGGACTGGATGGCCCTTGTGGTCTCTTCCAACTCTAAATTTCTATGATTCTATGATTCTATGACCTTGATCGAGTCACATACTCTCAGCCCCAGAAAGCCTGATGATAGGTTCTATTGAGGGTCACCATAAATCAGAAATGACGTAAAGGGACACAACAACAATAAAAACAACAAAACAACAACACATAGTTCTGGGCATGACCAGTGGAATTTGATGGTGCAGCTCTTGCTGGACTACCATGCTGGAGCCAGTTTGGGGGAATTCACCTATTTGAGTACCCCCATATCACAATTATTCTGCATAGACGAAATGGTAATTTCTGTGAGATAAGAAGGTTAGAGCCTTCTCTATGTGCATAGAATCCACCAAGATTTACAACTCACAACCCCGCCAGTGCTGGAATTTGGGTGCAAGAGAGCCAAGCCATTATTGACGAGCCATGTGCTGTTAACCCATTTTTAGCTGAATATAACAATAGCTACCAAAATGGAAACTTGTTTTTTTCTTGAACACTCACTCCCTTCTGGATGCAGTCCTCTTCCAAAGAATCACAGCACTTGGAAAGCACTTCAGCAGAATCTTCGGCTAGTGATAAGACATCGTCAAAGGAAGCATTTGGACTTCTCTGGGTAAATGTTATGAAATAGCTAGATGTAGCACATAAAATAAGGAAGATTTTAGACTGTTTTTATTGCACTAAGGCAACCTGTCTAATCTTTCTAAGCATTTCCTATTGCGTATGTTGGCAACATGTGGCTCTTCAGATATTGCTGGGCTACAACTCCCATCATCCATCAAGTTTGCCTGTGTAGGCTAGAGCTATTAAGAGTTGCAGTCCAACAATTTCTGGAGGGCCACATGTTTACCCTTGTCCTAGTGATTGTGGAAGAATAAATTGAGCCATAAAAAGAATTTGCCAATTTTTGTTACTATTTGGCTTCAATGCAACATCCCGTCATTGTAGTATAAATATTCTCATGCAGTCCTGTGTTACGCTGAGCCAAATACCCCCAACGTAATGTAAAACCTCTGAAGTTTCCCCTCATAGCCATGCCATGCTTTGTGGTAAGCAGATAGGACCAGAGAAGCAGCTGGCTACACCACTGTAACCAGATGCAAAATGATCACAGCAACACTGACACTGATGGATCACAATACTGATGCCATCTTTTTTGTTAGGTTATTGGGGACACAGCCAGACACATCAGTGATCCGATCTGATCACCATAAAGCATGGAATGACTGTGTAAGGCAGCTTCAGGAGCTTTTCAAAGAGGGAAGGACTTTGGGCCCAGTAAGGGGTGTAAGGGAATACCATTACATCCACATGTGTAAAGAAAAGTTACCTGTGTGGATTCCCCTAACAGAATTCCAGCCATTGCCATGACCTCTGCCCCAAGAAATAACCTGGAACACAAACTTGAACTTAATGCAGACATTCTGCATTGTACAAAAATGACTGCTGTATTCTAAGCATGTGCACGATATCAACAGGATGTTGACCATTATGTTTCTACCCAAGCTTCTGCCATGTTTTTTAAACAATGGCTGGAATTCAGTATCAGACTTAAGGATGTGTAACCTGGAGTTACACATCTGTAGTGCATCTGTATCCATGATCCCTTCAGTAACAATTGTGACAACTCTGCCCCCACCCCACCCCACCCCCACCCTACATTAATGGGCATCAGCTGCATAGAGATAATGCTTTTACTCTACTCCTGCCAGCCAGCAAGGCTTTGACAATCAGAAGGAGGACCTCTGTTACCTTTCCATGTTGTAGCCTTTCTGCCTGGTGGGATGAGAGTGGAAACAGCATCTACTTGTGCCTGCATAGCCAGCAACAGCAATAGCAATAGCAAGTACATTTCTATACCACTTATCATGCACTTAAGCACTCCCTAAGTGGTTTACAAATGTAAGCTACTTGCTCCAAACAATCTGGGTATTCATTTTAGTGATGTCAGAAGGATGCAAGCCTGAGTGGAGCTTGAGCCCCTGGCTGGGACTGAATTCACAACTTTATGGTTTCTGAGTGAGTGGCTGCAATACGTGCATTTAACCACTGGGTCACCAAGGCTCCAGCAGAATGGACTTCTTCTCTCCATGCATCCAAATTCCAATAAAGTATTTCTGAGGTTGGGCCTCAGCTGAGAGGAGCTACTGAGCTCTATACGATTTAAATACTTACACAGTGTATGCAGAATTCCTGCCACACTTTTTTTTAAAAGAGTACAAACCTTATGGGGAGAAATGCCAGCCAAACCACATTTTCATGACAGAATAGTCCTTTTGACTAAGACCTCTCTGCACTCATATCTTGAGGAACAGTAATAGAAAAGTGTCCCTTTGAAAATGACAGCAAACCCAGTATCATCTCATAACAATTGATTGTGCTTTGATCATTCCAACCCAGGCATATTTTGTGTTTTCACCATAACATAAACATAATCTATCTAAAATTGAAAGGGTGATTTTTTTAAAGATCTGATCTGCAATAATATGCATGACAAAAACAGATTTACTTTGTACCTGAGCTTTGTTTTATCTTTCCCAAACAAGGCATAGCGGGAGCATGCTTTGTTGGATAGATGTGTAAGTGTCCGAAGAGACCTCCTTTCTAGCCTCTGTAATATACAAGAAAAGAATTTCATTTATCAGAGATTCAAACTGGTATGGGAAAACTCCAGACAGCAGGCTGAAAAGGTTAGGGAAGTTCACCATCAAGTTCCTGATCAAAGGATCCCCTGGCTTTATCTCTGATGAGAGATAAGGGATTTCTCTCCCTCCCACACACACTGCAGTGAGGGTGTAGCAAAGATGGCTTTTAAGATTTTAGATGCAACAGGGGAAGGCCAATATGGGGATGAGAGTGAGGCTGCCAGCACTGTTGCTTGCTGGAATAATGCTGTCATTGTACCAATGACAATATCTTGGATTTTACAGGGAAACCTCATGGATAAGGCACACCAAACTTTGTTTTCAAAACAAAAAACACTGACCTCTTTCATTAAGCAGGCTGCGGGTTGTGCATGGGCACAGCAAGTTCCAACAATGGACAAGTAGGTTGTCGTAGAAGTCAGCAGCAATGGCAATGGAGTATGGCTATGGTCACTGGAATACTCATATAGAAACCTAGAAGGTGGTCCACAAAAGAGAATGTAAGGAGGTGGCAGGTAACAAGTATGGCCAGCATTGTCACTATAATATACAAATTCCATTGCTGGGTGTTACCATAGTCAGTCTAGCCTAGATGGAAGCTAGTCATAAGCTTCTGGAAATGTGGAGAATAAAAGTGATGGACTTTCTTTGTTTTTGAAAAAGGAACATCCATGGCATATAGGGAATGCAGAATATAAAAAGGACAGTGAAGCCACAGTTCAGTAGTAGAACATCTGCTTTGAATGCAGAAGGCTTTTCTGTCACTCCTCCTTCCATCTACTTTTATTACACTTAGACTTATACACACACACACCTAAGTCATTAAGAAAGAAATAAGATGGAATCATTGTGAAATATTTGTTGCTAGATATGTCTGTCTGGAAAAAATGGAGACTCTGGACTGTATCAAAGACAGGGAAGATTTTCTCCTTCTCTTAATAATACCAGTGGGTGCTCAGGCGGGAGATTCCAAATCTTTGTTGACTGGGGGTTTCCATGTTAGAGGGATTATTAAAACTGCAACTGCACTTGATTTTATTAAAACTTTTGAAGGAGCTATCCAAAGTCCTGAATCCTGTCTCTCACATATGTCCCACTCCTTTAGAATACGGATTAAAAACTAAAACAGGTTCATTAATTAATTGGCATATACTTTTTTAACCTGGTCTACTGACTGTTGAATTAATTCCCATAAGATTACAACAAAACCAATATGGGTTGCTTTTATATGGGGATTCCAACATTTCATAGAGATTAAAGCAGTTAATAATTATTAGCCATTGTGAGTACCTATTTTCTCCAGTATACCTCTCATACCAGTTGCTGGAAGCTCTAGTGGTTGTATTGGATGCTATATCCTGCTCTCTGAACTTCACATAGTACTATGGTTGCCCATGGTGGCAGTGGTGGCTAGCAGCTTCCATCTCAGTGGAGCAGTGAATTTGTTCTGGGTTTCAGCCTGGACTTCCAACAAGTTATGCAAGGTTCTGATCCATACTTCCCAAAATAAGTTCAGCACCTTGACTATCTCTTTGAAACTTTAGACCAAATCTTGAACTTTCATTGCTCCATCATTATGAAACCAACCAGACAGGTCTGGATGCCTGAAAAGAGCAGAGCTTGGTAAAGACTTTATTTTTGGACTGCAGCTTCTAGAATTCCGCAGCCAGCATGGTAGCAAACAACAATGCTGTCTGGAAGATTCTGTGAGTCATAGTCCAGAAAAGTAATATTCCCATGCTATACACTAGAAAAGTCTTCGGTGTGATTTAGAAGACCCTTTTTACATTCTTGTTTCTTACAGAATCAGATATAAATAGGCTGTTAAAAACATTGGACCATTTGAAAGGACAAGGAAACCCGGGGTTTTCAATATGTATCTTCTTCATATCACCCAGTTCACCTGGATGCATCTCTGTCACTCACCTGTCTGCAAATTCTATGGGATCCTTCTTGAAGGCTTCACATAATTCATCATTAGATGGTTCTACATATGTAAAGAACTCCTTGGGTGGATGTTTCAAGGCTGCCAAGCAGAGCTTTCGAGATAGGCCTTCCTCAGTGCAACATGCAGCTGTCTCAGCATGCTTAGGGAAAGGGGAATTTGGATCACAGGATTTGGTTGAGAGAACTGAAGACTGAAGTGATGGTATGGGCAGAACAGAAAAGGCAGAAGTGAGAGAAAGAGAGAGAGAGAGAGAAGTTACATATTTGTTGTAACCAGTTCAAGACATCTTGCTGCGTATAGTGAAGGACAAATGGCATACCCTCCTGAACTCATGTACAAGCGTTGTCAGGATTGTCAATGGGAATGTGCACTAATGCTTGCAAAATGATGGTGACCCACAACTGAAGGTTTATTACACCCTCCCAGAGCTTGAAAAAGATTCCTTGTTTCAAGATGGTTTGTCATTATGGGACTGGTATTATGAATTAGTAGAACCTGGAAAACTTCTTTTTTTGGTCTACAGTTTCCCAAATCCTCCTGGCTACCATGGTGGTTCAGGAGTTCTGGGCACCGTAGTCCAAAATCGAATTTTTTCTCTGTTCAGAAGTAGGGGGAATGCAGGTTGTGTGGCATACACAACTCTGTCTTCCAACAGGAAAGAGAGAAGTTGGAATGGAGTGCTTTGGATGATGTTGCTGCAAATCTTACTTGTTTTTCAAATAAGTGAACCTAGAATCTCATAACTATCTCAAAGCTGAGGAAAACTGAATGCCAATACAGGCTGTCATATCATTGGCATGAGTCATCTGTTCTGTTTAAAGGAGATATCAAAGCTGCTGCAACTTTGTTGATAGTGTCCAGTACAGAAGCATAGAACTGAAGAGTTTGAAGGGGCACCATAGACCGTAGGTCCAAACTCCCCTAGCTTCTTTTTGAAGATGCCCAGAGAAAGAGGCCCATTAGCCCTCTGGGCAATTGGTTCCATTGACAAATCACTCTTACTGTCAACAAGTTCCTTCTAATGTTCAATCAAAATCTACCCTCTGGTAACTTCAAACCATTATACCTGGCTCTACCCTCCTGGGCAGCAGATAACAAACCTCCCTCCTTTGCTCTGTGACAGTCCTTGAGATATTTAAAGAATGCAGTCATGTCACCCCTCAGCTTTTTTCCCCGCACCAGGCTAACATGCCTAATTCCTCAATTTCTCTTCATATGCTTTGTTCTCCATGCCTCTTATCATCCTTGCTACCCTTCTCTGAACCTGTTCCAACTTGTCTACAGATGTCTTAAAATAATGTGCCCAGAAATGAACACAGTGCTCGAGATGAGACCTGACTAATAGAAAACATAGTGTTACTATTATGTTCTTGATGTGGAAACTATGGTTTTATTAATACAAGCTAAATTATTATTTGCCTTCTTTGCTGCAGCATTATACTTCTGGGTCATGCTCAATCTGCAGTGATCCCACGGTCCTTTTCACATGTACCGCTGCTAAGCTCAGTCTCTTCCATCCAATGCTTGTGCATTTGGTTTTTGCAGCCTAAATGTAGAATTTTGTATTTGTCTCTGTTAAATTTCACTTAGTGTATAGACAAAAACCAGGAGTGAGTTTATTGAACCAATGTAATGGAAGTCACAGATTGATATTGTTAGATCAATAGCAGTGAAGGAAGCCTAGGAAATGTACCTCAGTGGTATAGCACTCGGGGTCAGCCCCTTCAACACAGCATTTTTCTGCAAGTGCAACAATCTCATTCACAATGTTCATTATTTCTTCATATGTGGCACTGGAATACTTTCTGCTGTTCAAGACAATTGATCTATAAAGAAACCAGAAAGATACATAATAGTCCTCCAGAAAAAAAATTCTGTCCTGATAATTCACATTTATATATTTTAATCTTGCCAAAATATGGAAGATTCAGTGCAACTTCTAAAATGAAACAGACAAAAGGAGATGGGAACTGGACCCCATAGAAGAACAAAAATTTATGTTCTTTTAGTTCATTTAAAATTGCACCATTCTTGTCTTTTCTTCAGTTTGATTCTCTTCTCTTCTCTTTGGTTCAACTTTAAATTTGATTTTTTTTGTGCGTAATAATAATGTGACATCTTCCCTATTTTTTGTCAAGGAATCTTTCAGTTCTCTTGGCTAGGACTTTGGAGTAACATTTCAGATTTGAAAATATCCCTTGGAGGACTGTGGCCTGAAACAGGTGAGCCAAATAAACTGGTTTCCACCCATTTTTGAGGTGGGGTTTTTAGATGATGCATGCCTCAGAACTGGGTGGAAACCATGCCCAAGCTGAACTCCGGGACTAAAAACTGGAGCAGAAAGAAGCTGAACTTTTCCAACTTTCCCCAGAAAATGTGCACCTTCACATGTACATATAAATGTCCTGACACCAGACTGATTCTAAAGAAGTGATCTATCCTAACTCTAAACCCTAACTGTACATATAAATGCCCTGATGCCAAATTTCTTTATCTCTTTCCCATCCTCCACCAGCAGAATTAATCTGCTCTAAAGTCTATATTTTAGTACCAGTCAACCATTGTCTGCAACCTTCAGTGTTAATCCCCTAGCCCTAGGCATCCCTAAAAAGAAGCTTTATTCTTAGGGGCTTCATTGGCTGAGGTATGCTTGTATATATCAGCAGTGGACAAATGGTTTGGGGGCTAATTTTTGCATCCAGGACTTAGAGTTAGCTCTAAATTGAAAGATTATGATGAAAATATTAAAAGCTATTTATAATTTCCATTTAAAAATGCTTTATTTCTGCTGGAGGTTGACTATAGAATCATGCTGGAGGACCACCTGATGCCTAGGAAGGTGATCTCTCTAGGCATCTGGAGGTCCTCAAGCACAATTTTATGATCAATCTGTGGTGGAACCTGACCCTAAAGGACTTCCAGATATCCAGAAATACTTTTTTTCCAGACCAGGAAAAGAATAACTGTGGTTACCGATCCTGTGGATACAAGAGTCAAACTGTACTGTGGATTTTATTTAAGTGATAACAGTGGCTTTCACATTGGGATTTTGATGAACCTGTTCTCAATTTTATTCCAACTACAAAAGAACTTTCCAAGGTGTTGAGCCCATTTTAAGGGGAAGGGTTCAGTCCTTTGTAGAGATCCTTTCACATATGTAATAAAACATAGTAAGTATTCACCACACTCCTGTCATAGAAGCCACCAGTCACCACTGTTTCATGTTTTCACTGCTGTTTCAGGATGAATGATCCAAGACTGTGTTCTGAGTGAACTCCTGGGAACTTTTAGTAAATGGAAAATGCATTTCATTGATATGGGGGAGGAGAGATATGAAGGAGGGCTGCCTATGCTTTGTGGCTACATGTGACCCATGGGCAGCATTTTGTCCATCCCTTATTTATACCAAATAATTCTCCCTGCTGGAGATGAAAAACCCTGCAACTGGTTTGTTGATGTAGATCCACACAGCTGCTTGCATGTGTGGGCTCTTATTGGCAGTGTTTTTATGTGTCTGTGAGGATTCTTAGGATGAATTCTTGAACTTGACATTTTGCCATTCCACTGCTTTGCAAGCAGCAATATTGACATCTTTGTTTCTGCAGTTAATTATTGTTAACAGCAGCCAAATCAAATGGCCACATTTGGTGTCCAGAATGCCAGCAAAGCTAAAGATGGGTCTGTGAATCAGCATGGCATGTGTGAATATACGTACATGCTACGGAACTTATCTTTTCCCAAGCTGCTGAATTCTTGACATATTTTCTCTTGGAAGTAATCTCGTCCTAAAAAAACACAGAAAGGAGGAATAGCAATTAATTAAAATGAATATTATATTGCAAAAATTTATATTTCAAAAAAGGAAAAACAAAAGGAGCAAATTTTTGAATTTTTGTAAAAGGAAAATAAAAAGCTAAATTTCAATAAAACACAGCTGCTTTTGATGTTCAGAACCTATTTGATTACTCCTTCTTCATTTCCTTTGATTTTTTTTGAGCTGAAGCTACAATTGCATATTTAATTATTCTAGAAACAAGATGCTTCAAAGTCCACCTCAAGTCATGTCTCCATTTTTATTCTGGTAAAACTAATGTTTAATTTGATGAATCCTGTATTGGTACAAATACCCAAATCTGACTTTTCTTAAAAGTATGAGTATATTCATTACACGAACATCTAAGATAAATACATAAACATTCCATCATATTGAAAATAAATATGGCATTCAGCATCACAGCACTCTTGTGGTTAATTAACCAAAGGAGTGGCAAAAAGCCATGGCACCAGCAGCTATGGCACCCTCTCCATGGCACAGAAAGGACCCATGTTTTGTGGCTCCTTTTTGCTCCACAGAAAGGCGAAATTGGCCTGGTGTGTAGTAGCTGCAGCAGCCTGTACAGTAGTAGTAGCTTGGGACAGCCTGTACAGCCCCTTCCTTAGCATGTTATAATCTTTGCCTGCAAAGGGGCCTGGCAATTTAATACTAGATAGAAAAAAAATTGAGTTTTCAAGGGGGTTGATGGTATAGCGGGCCCTTAGTATCCATTGGGGTTTGGTTCCAGGACCCCCATGGAAACCAAAAGCCATGGATACTCATGCCCCATTAAATATAATGGCATACTAAAATGGTGCCCTTTATATAAAATGGTAAAATCATGGTTTGCATTTTGAAATAGACATTTTTTGTGAATATTTTCAAGCCATGGATGTTGAATCTATGGATAAGGAGGACCAACTGTACTTTCAAGGAGAATCAAAGTTTATCGGAGTTCTTTGGAGATTTTTAAACAGAGGCTGGATGCCTATCTGTCAGGAGTGTTTTGGTTATGTATTCTACATGGCAGGGGGTTGGACTAGATGGCCCTTGGGGTCTCTTCCACCTCTATGATTCTGTGATTGACTTTTGTTGCTTTTTTTGTTCCCTGCAATTCTATGGACTATTTGGGGTGAAGCCTAATATGTTATCAATCCAGTTTGAGAGTCCTTTCCTCCTATAACTTCTTAATACAAGATATAAACTGTGAATTTTAAGGTGATTTAACTTCACCCAACAAAAGTTTTCCTTGTGTATTTCCAACACCTGTGATTTGGGTGTTAACCTAATGGACTCTTTTTCTGTCTCTCTCTGCCTCTGCTTCCATTGTTCCTTCACACACATTTATGCCAGCACATCACCTCTCCCACATTATGATTTTCTTCTCTAACAAGAAACCAGAAAAAATGTCTTGCTTCCCACAAACAACCCATCCACAGGCCATTTTGAGCCATTACAAAAATTATTTTGTCAAACTGCAGATTCTGATCCAGGAGAAAATAATCAGGTCTAAATTTTTAGTACTTATGAAATTCAGACCTGTATGAGAAATGATGGACACTTATAGAATGAACTCTGAACATATCAGAATTTGGTAGTTGGTTTTGCAGGATTTTTTGGGTAAAGTTTTTCTAATATACACATTTTAATCTACATTTCTGAAAGCAGAAATATACACAAAATGCATTCTATGAGGGGGGAACATTTGCAAAAGACATCCTTGCATCTTTTCACCCAGTCAAAAGTTTGCTGTGCCTGTATGGATCAGAAGAGGGTGATATTGTGCTGTGCACTGATGCAATGGGAGGTATTTGGCTCTATAAATTCAGAAGGGTCTTTGCTCATCTCACACAGAACAGAGCAGTTCCTATAAAACAACACCCTCTGCCTCTATTGTGAAACCACACAAGAAAATGTTGGGATGCAGATAGTCACAATATGTACCAAAGGACTTGTTAATGAATAGCTTAATCCTACAAAGTGGTATCGATTTAGTTGCAGAAGTGTGTTGGCTGGACCTTCTAAGCCACTGCCACCAGATTAAGAGCAAAAGGAAAGCTAGAAACATGATGGTGACCTTTACATTAGCTTTCATGAAGCATGTCCCTTGTGAGAAGATTCCTCCTCTTTACCTCAATATGGGGTGGCGGGGGTGGGGAGGGCAAGAATTCTATTTTTAGAGAACCAGTGTGCTTTATTATTTGAGTTTTGGGCTATGATTCTGGACTATGATTCTGGACTATTAGTTGAGTTTTGGGCTATGATTTGAATCCCTACTAGGCCATGGAAACCCACTAGTTGACCTTGAGCAAGTCACACTCTCAGCCTCAGAGGCAAGCAAAGGCAAACTCTCTTTGAACAAACCTTTCCAGGAAAAGCCCATGATAGGTTCGCCTTAGAGTTACCACCATACACTGAAAATGAGCTGAAAGTGTTTGGTTTCCTAAATTCATAATGGTTTTGAAGACTGAGAGAATTGTGCTCATTTGGATGGCTACATAACATGCTAAGTGAAAAAAAGGGAGGGGAAAAAAGACAAGGCAGACATCCTTGCATTTTTGAAGAGGCATTCTAGTCACTTCTAGGATGTTCTAAATATTTTTGATCACTAATGCATGGTTTAGAGCCAGAATGAGGTAGTGGTTTCAGTGTTGGATGATGACTTTGGAAACCAGGCTCAATTCTCTGCTCAGCTAAGAAAACCACAGGGTGTCCTTGGGCAAGTCACATGCTCCCAACCTCAGCAAAAGGCAATGGTAAGCCTTCTTTGAACAAATCTTGCCAATAAGCCACATGGTGGGTTTGCCTTAGGGTTTCCAGAAGCCGGAAACAATCTGAAGGCATGCAACAACAAGAAATTCTGCTTTCGAGACTGAAGTTTTCAAAAGTATGGATTTCTTTTGGCAGTCCATGGTTTCCATAGAACTTTTTTTTAATAGCATAATCTTTGAAACAATGTGATTCTCTTTCTGCTATAGCAAAATAGCTACAGAGTTTTATTGCATCCGTCCTTGAACAGAGACCATAATTTGAAAGGGTCAAGAACAGCTGGAGAAAGCTGTTTTCACTCATGCTCTCAGTTATAGGTTGCTGCTCATTGGACACCTCTGCTTTAAAAGAACAAATGGCCTGTCTGTGATGATGTCTGCAACTGAGCAATAGAAGGAGGCAGGAGTCTGAAAAGAAGGACATCTTGACCTGCTGTTTCATAATATTTTTAAAAAAGTATTTCCACTCCCCTTCCCCAATACCTCAGTATCAGAGGCTCCATAAAACTGATTCCTCTCTGGATTTACAACTGTCTTATTTATTTACTTATTTATTTCATAGATTTATATCCTGCCTTTCTCTCACAATGGAATTTCTCACCTGATGCCCTCCAATTGTTCTGAACTGCCCATGATGGCAGGGGATGATGGGGTTAGCAGCACTCCAACACATATGGAAGGCATCAGATTGGGAGCTGCTGATTTGTAGGCACTAAATGAGGGCCATGTCTCTACCCCTGCATTTTATTTTTAATACTTTATTAGAGCATTCTACTCCCATTTCTCCAGAAAATTCAACCTGTTGTTTGTTCCAAGCATCTATCAATCAGTAGCTAGTTTTTTTAAAAAAATCCACATTAACCCCAAAACACATTTTTGTTCAAACTTTATTTTGTTGTTTAAACCAGGCTCTCTTTTTTTTTTTTTTTTGGCATTAATGTCTTAATGGAAAAAAATGAAACCTGCTAATTATATCAATACTGTGAAACATTGTTTTATACATTTCATTTTCATTTATTTATTAATGGTCAGAGAAAGTTTTTTGTTTTTATCTTTTATGTATTAGAAAGCTTGTTCAACCAAGTTGTAATGCTTTCTAACATTAGCAATCCAATGTTATTAGGCTTTGATATGATCTACATTTTCCAATAAAACTTTGGGAATTATATTGAGAAGTTAGGGATTAAACAGATGAGCACTAAATGCTGGCATTGGGTTGGAGTGGGGGAATGGCGAATACACACTGGCTACCTCAACTTTTCCTTGATGCTGGTGTCATGCCGCAAGCCTGACTACATGAGACGCAGAGTCATGCCATTTCTTTGGCACAGTGTTTAGATGTGCTGCACCAAAGAATTGTTGGAAAGGCACCAGTGTGGCAGCAAGGGCGGCTTTTTGCGGCTCTAAAAAGGAGTGGCATTTTGCCAGTTTTTTAGAGTGGCAAACTGGATCAGGGCGACAACATGTGGTTGCTGCTGCCCCAGTCTGGCACTGAAAGGAGCACCGGGACACTGCTCTATCATAGTGGTCTGTTTTGCCTCTTAGTAACTTATATATATAGGGCTGTAGGTCTACATCAATATAGGACTAAATCAGAAAAGTAGCAAAATGCAGTTCAGGTACAATGGCTACTAGTTTAAGTAATACTTGTTCTTAAAAAAGGGTCTTTTAAAGCAAGTTTTTTTGTGTGTGAAACTTATGCTAATTAAAAGAATTTGTTTCTGAATTACATTTCTTGTGCTATAAAATAAAGTGATTAAAAAGAAGCAACTGACATTAGATACTGGTCTAGCAATGAACAAGTGCCAATAAACTGTTTAAGTTAAAATGTTTAAATTCAGTCACTGTTGCTCCAGTAAGACGGTTGGAAAATAGTAATAATAAGAATAATCAATTGAAAATCTAGGAGTTTTTTAAAAAGTCTTTTGGTTTACTTTAAACCATGGTTTGCTCTGCTTTAGGCCTGCTGCCCTTTCTGTCCATGACTTCTCTGCCCCAAGAAGCATTTCTCCATTTGCAGAATCATTTTTGCAAGTTTTCCAGGGAGCCTTTCAATTTATCACATCAAGAAAATCCAATTAGAGCTTTAATAAAACACAACATCACTGCAACTACCTCTCCAGAGTAATTGAAGCATTAATTTCCATGTAATTTGTAGTGTTTTAGGCTCAGGGAAATTCTCTGGGGCTTAATGAGAGTGCAAGTGAGCGAGTGAGCAAACAAGTGAGTGAGCAAGAACATTTTCCGCTATACAAACACAGCAAGATGGGTTTATCGGGTGACTAGAAAGCTCCTTTTTCACTTACAATGAAGGCCTCTGAAGTGAAGGTAGATTTAATGTTTTCAGTAAATTAGATACAAGTTCTGGGAGTTTTTGTATCAGCTGGAACACCAAGTGGTAAATTACTGGGCTGTATTCCCAGTAGGCAAGACATATTCTTGTGGAAAGGGGAACATGCTATCTATCATGGTATTCATCATGGTATCCAGACAACATGGTATCCATCAAAGTGTTTTCATTATAGTTCCCATCACCTCTGGCCAGTAGGGTCATTGGTCAGGGATGATGGGAGCTGTAGTCCAAAACAGGGATCACACAAATCCCCTGGTCTGACAGCTCCACTAGCTGCTGTTCTGTTTCTGGGCACAATTTAAAAGTGCTGGTTATGACTTATAAAGCCCTATATGGCTTAGGTCCAGGCTATCTGATAGTCAGTACACTTGACACTTCTGTATTCTTTGGCAATGGATCCACCATCCACAACCTGAAAATATTTTAAAAATATATACTGTTTATATATAACATTAGAAATTGTAGTAAAAAATTCACCCTGCAAAAACTGAATTGATTAAGGGGCTGTGCACACAGCCCCAAAGGGGCGGCATGCAGGTGCCCCTGTTTCAGCTAGACCTGGGTTGTGGCAACCGCACACCACAGCCCGCTATGGCCTTTGAAGGGTGCAGTTCCTTTTCACTCCCTGAAAGGGCATGATAGCCATGTTGCTGCAGCTTGGTGGCACTCCTTTGGCACTTTGTCATCTGGACGCAGTACGAGAGACGCACTGCGATGCCATGCACTGTGCAGTGTGGTGCATGGCATCACACCACCCTGGGGTGGAGCTGGGGCATGCATCATGAAGACACTATGCCCAAACTCCGCCCCCAACTTGGACTTTAAGGTTGGTGTGCACAGGGCCTTATTCATGGATCCATGTAAATATTGTACTTTAACTTTTATTAAAAAAAGGAATTATCCCCTGGTAAAATGCAAGTGCATAATCTGTCCTGGAAGCACCGACCTTCTTTTATTTTCTCACCAATCCAGCCTTTAGTATGAACACAGAGAGTTATACCTGATGGAATTTTGTATGTTCTTTGGCATTGTTTTCCTTTGCTTCCTCCTTTACACACTTTGTGACATGCTCCTAAGTTTTACCAACTACTTATCCAAAGATCATATCAAAATCCCTAATTTTGTTCCCATACTGCCCTAAACTTCTACATGAGATCAACGTATAGTCAAGTATATATGGTAAATTCCAAAGATCCAACCTTGATTTTATCATTTTATATAAGGGATACTATTTTATCATTGTATTTAATTTTATTTAATGGGACTAGATCATCCACAAAGCCTATATTTGGCAAATATTGTCTGAATAAACTGTACTTTAACATTCCAAATGTTATCATTTCCTGCCAAACCAATTTGGACATAATGCATTTTATGTTCCCAAAGTAACAAAATGACTTTTGATTTGTAAAGGTACTAACAACATAGCATTCCCTTCTTCTCCAGCTTTCCTGAAAAAACGGGGGGGGGGGGGGGAAACGGTTTTACTTCCCGTGGTTCAAATTTTGCATCTCTAGCCAGGATTAATACACAGGAATTAGACAAGTGTATTTATCTATTCATTTGTGTTTATGCTGTGAAGGTCTGGACTACCTCTGAAAAAAGAAAGCCAGCACTTTTCTTTTGTTATAGACGTCTAACCAAAGCCTTTTTCATTTGATTTTTTCATGGGAACAGCAAATCGTGTGCATGTGTGTACAGGTTTAAAATCCTTACCTCTCTCGAGAGCATGGCTGCATTTTAACACCAGTAGAAAGATGCTGATAGTCATAAACTTCATTTTTCTTCTCGGATAATTCCAGGAAAGGAAGATTAAATTAACCCCGTCTGTCTTTTAGCAGACTGTTTGGCAAAAGCAATGCAAGGATTTTTCCTAATACTTATATCACTCCAAATTTCTTGATAAATGATTAATTGTGACACAGAGGCCAGGGTCAGATATCCTTGGCCTGGCAGAGATAAAAAATGAAGCACTTGTGACAGGCAAACAGACAACTGTGGGTGTTGATAGATCCCAAACCATGTTGAATTTTAAATATTAACTCAAATGCTCAGAGAACACAGGGAATGCCATAACGTTCCCACTTTGGCCTAACATGATGTTTTTCAGATAGTGCTCCTATTCTAGATTGGCAAAAAGAAGTGTGTTCATGGCTGCATGAAACTCTAGCCTTTAGATGAGAAAAAGGGAAAGTGTGCCATGAAAACGCTTTTTTGTGTTTTAGGGGAGAAGAAGTGCCTTTAAAAAGGTGCTGGTTTTCCCAGCTTCTTTTTTAAAAACTGTGGAACAGCGCAGCTCCATCTAAAGGCTGTGGTGCAGCTGCTAAGCATTAAGGAAAGGGCAACTTCATGTCACACTTTCCTGCCAATATAAATTGTGTTGTGAGTACACCATAATCCACTAGCAAAGGGCAGAGGTATTCATATTTGGAATTGCAGCTGGAAGATTCAGTGCTAATGGGGCTATGAATCTTTTAGTCCAAATTTTATTGTTGGTATTCTTTTGTACCAACAACAGATGCTGGAAATGTCATACAGAGAAAGGTACTATGTACCATATGTGGTGACTAGGCAAAAAGGCCAAACAGTATTGGACTTTTTGGGAACTGGATTCATAATAGTACAATAGAGTACTATAATACTATTGTACAATAGAGTACATAATAGTACAATAGTATTGGAATTCGATTCATAATAGTACAATAGAGATATTACAAATAAAAATCAACAAAAATCCTAAAATGTATTTACTAGGAATGCTAGATGAAAACTTGGGGAAAAGCCATAGAAAAGAAGTAATCTATATGACAACAGCAGCCAGATTAATTTTTGTGAAAAAAAAAAGGAAAGATTAAAAAATTCCAGACATAGAATCATAGAATCATAGAAATTTAGAGTTGGAAGAGACCACAAGGGCCATCCAGTCCAACCCCCTGCCATGCAGGAACTCCCAATCAAAGCATACCCGACAGATGGCCATCCAGCCTCTGCTTAAAAACCTCCAAGGAAGGAGACTCCACCACCCTCCGAGGGAGTGTGTTCCACTGTCGAACAGCTCTTACTGTCAGGAAGTTCCTCCTAATGTTGAGGTGGAATCTTTTTTCCTGCAGTTTGCATCCATTGTTCCGAGTTCTGTTCTCTGGAGCAGCAGAAAACAAGCTTGCTCCCTCCTCAATGTGACATCCCTTCAAGTATTTAAACAGGGCGATCATATCACCTCTTAACCTTCTCTTCTCCAGGCTAAACATCCCCAGCTCCCTAAGGCGTTCTTCATAGGGCAAGGTCTCCAGACCCTTCACCATTTTAGTCGCCCTCCTTTGGACCTGCTCCAGTTTCTCCACATCCTTTTTGAATTGTGGTGCCCAGAACTGGACACAGTATTCCAGGTGGGGCCTGACCAATGCAGAATAGAGTGGCACTATTACTTCCCTTGATCTAGACACTATACTTCTGTTGATGCAACCTAAAATTGCATTGGCTTTTTTAGCTGCTGCATCACACTGTTGACTCATGTTCAACTTGTGGTCTACTTGGACTCCTAGATCCCTTTCACATGTTGTCTCATTCAGCCAGATATGGAAAATGTATGATTATAAGGAAAATGATAAACTTACACAGTTGATCCCTTTCACATGTTGTCTCATTCAGAACAGATATGGAAAATGTATGATTATAAGGAAAATGATAAACTTACACAGTTGATCAGGGACAGATCTATAGATAAATTCAAGACAGACTGGATAGAGATGATAGAATATTTAAGATCCAATTGGGGTCACATAATAGTGATGTGATATTATAAAGATATAAGCTTGGTTCAAAAATATGTATGTTATTTTTGTCCTGTGTATAAAAATCTGGTAAAGTGACAATGGGGGGGGGGGGGAGGGGGGAGAATACATATTCTTATCATTTATTTTTATTTTATTTTTATTTTGTACCAATAAGTAAAAGTAATTAATTATCAGTGTGGATGGTAAAGCCAATGATTAGAGGATAGGAAGCCACTATTTATTATTATTTTAGGATATTAATTCGTATTTTTTTCTTTTGTTATATTGTGGTTGTCCTTGAAACTGTTATTTCCCTTGTTATGTGTTTATCAGTTTTTGTTTGAATGTTTAAATAAATAATGAAAAACCCAACAAATTTTAAAGGTGGTATACCCTGCCTTCCAACATTTCACAGGTGAAAACCAGGACATGTATAGCCAACCAAAATCAGATTGCAGCCAGGATGGCAAAAGTCAGTAATTAGAAAGAATAGACAAGCTAAGAAAGGCTGCAGCAGTTTGCTTTTGCCTGATCCTTCTGGGAAGGGTGAGTTTCTGACCCTTCCCTTCCTCTCTTTTCTGCTGAGTTAATTAAATACAAACACTGCTTTTGCATTTTCAACTCAGGCTCAAGGCTATGGAATTCTAGGAATGGTAGCCTGGTGCCACAAAAAACTACCATTCCTAGAATTCCATAGACATGAGCCATGGTAGTTAAAGTGGTGTCAAACTGGATTATTTCTGCAGTGTAGATGTAACCTTTGTTCCATTTCCCTCCAACCATTTTGGGTCCAGGAGAGGCCTTTTTGGGGCTGGAGGAGGAATGTGGCAAAGATCATCTTGTACAGATCATTTGGAAGCATTTTAAGACGAAAAATTGAATTCTCAGGCTGCATCTGAACTGAAGAAATAATGCAGTTTGACACCACTTGAACTGCCATGGCTGAATACTATGGAATTCTGGGAGCTCTGGTGCCACAACAAATTCCCAGAACTCCATAGCACTGAACCAGGGCAGTTCAAGTGATGTCAAACCACATTATTTCTCCAGTGCAGATGCAGCCCCTCTCTATTTTTTAATCCCCTTGGGTACACTTTGCTCACTCTGCTTTAAAGTTTCTCAGGAAGAGGGAAACAACATTACTCATTGCTCCTATCCTCTGTTTTGTGAGTCGCCCACTTCTTAATGGAGGAAAGAAGGATCTGCAAAGAGAGAAGAGGAGAGGGCAGGTGGAAACTTGTTAAGGCTGGTGCTTGTGCATCTACCAATTTTGCAGGGAAATGAACCCAAACAATTATGAAGCAAAGATAAGATATGAATGGATTTCCGCCCAATTTGCAGGGAATGTTTGCAATTAACTGACTCAAAATATAAGCTATGTGCTGAACATGCAATTCATGGAGAGGGGAGAAAGCCACTTGTAACCCAATTATTTTTCATTCAGAGTAGTGTGGCATACTGTAAGATTCTGATGAGCTCAGCTCAGAAAATTACCCTTTTTGATGCTCTCCAGTACAACTTTGCCTGTTTCCCACCATGTAAACTATGGACAGAGAGCCAGCATGGCATTGTGGTTTGGGTGTTGGACTACGATTTTGGAGATCAGGGTTCGGTTCCCTACTAAGCTGTAGAAACCCAGTGGATCACCTTGATGAGTCACACACTCTCAGCCTCCAAAAGCCCTGTGATAGAAGGTGCCTCTCCACTATAGAAATAATGCAGCTTGACAGCACTTTAATTGCCACGGCTCCGTCCTACAAAACCCTGCAATCTGGAGTTTTGTGAGGTACTAACACTCTTTGGCGGAGAAGGCTAAAGACTTTGTAAAACTGCAAATCCCAGGATTCTATAGGATGGAGCTACAGAAAGTGGTGTCAAACGGTGTTATTTTTACAGCGAAGGTATACTCAGGGTTGTCTTAGGGTTGAGATAAGTCAGAAATGACTTAAAGACTCATCTGCCACCACCAGTGTGGATGGATTTCCATCAAATTTGAAGGGAAAGTTGAAATGGTCTAGCTTATCATAAAATTCATTTTGGGAGGAGCAATCTTGTGGACACCCCAATTATTATTTTTATATATATTTTATACAGAGTAGTATGATTGATGGGTGACTGAGACAGGCACGCTCTAAAAAGCAACTGATACTGATGTTTAATATGAGGCATGTTTGCACATACAAAGAGAAAGGCAGAGCTTTTGCAACTAAACATTAAAAATGCTTAATGATTCTCTAATGCAAAACATTCAGTACCAAATAGCTTAGTCAGATCTGGATGCTTTATAGCTTTACCAGTCAAGGGAAACCAATGGACCTCCCGTGGGAGGTGAGTTTCAGAGGAAGATCCAAAGATTTTTCCTGCCCTCCTAAACAAGTGTGGTAAATTTAGTTCTCCTACCAAGTGCACTAACCAACAGCCCACTCACACTACAGAACTATACAACTGCCATTCCACTTTAACTGCCATGTTTCCAGTTTATGGAATCCTGGGATTTCTGGTCTGGTGAGGCATTAAAAACTTTGGACCGAGAATTCTAAGTGCCCCTCTCTAAACTGTGAATCCCAGTATTCCATAGGATGGAACCATGACATTATAAAGTGAATAATAGTGTTATAATTTTGAACAGGTTGAGTTTCCCTTATCCAGAATTCTGATATTCCACAATCCAAAACGTTTTTCATTGGTGGCTGAGATAGTGACACCTTTGCTTTCTGATGGTTCAGTGTAAACAAACTTTGCTTCATGCACAAAATTATTAAAAATATTATGTATAAAATTATTTTCAGGGCATATCTATAAGATATATATGGAAGGTGAATGTATTTTATGTTTAGGCTTGGATTCCATGTCCTAGATATTTCACTATATGTATGCAAATGTTCCAAAATCCAAATAAATAAATAAATAAACACATTTGGTCCCAAAGATTTTGGATAAGGGAGAGTCAACCTGTAAAGTGAATGGGCCCCAGGAGTCATTTTCCAGTTAAATAGACATCTCTTCCCTTGTTATCCCTCTGACAAATTAGAAATGTCAAAATTAATGCTCTTCTTGACACTTATTTCCATGCCAATAGTCCCACTTGCTAAATCATGCAAAGGATGGAAATGTGGCCAGCAAAAGGCCAGTGGGAAATGTGGCAATCCTACATATCCCCTTCCATCATATTTTACAGCATACACAAGATGAATGGATGGATTTAAGGAGCAAATAGCTATATTAGTGTATTTTGGACTGGTGACAGAAAGTCAAATAGTCACTTCTTGATACTGACAGAATTATGTAATGTGATACAATTTCTGCCAGAGATTGTATGTAACTGGATCTATAATTTAACTTTAATATGCAGTAGCATTATCAGTCTTCTAGCCTTTAGTGTATGATTTTGAAGAATATATACATTTCAGGTATTCAGGAAAACAAATCTACAGTTGCTACCTATACAATGATTATAACGTATGGATGTATTTATCAATGCAATGAGCCTGCAAAATGCCATATCTTCGCATATCTTTTTCTTTAGCAAATCTGGGCCCTATTATATTGATAATAAACAGATGCTGTCTTTTTATTTTAGGTTTGCCAGGATGAAATTACATGAAAATACCAATTATAAAGTGATAACAGCAGGTGCATAGTCAAAGGGAAGTGAAAACCCCCCAATGCCAAACAGAAAACACCCATTGTATTTATTTCCACTGATAGCCTATATTGGATTTTTCACATAGCGGTTTGAGTGTTGGACTAAGACTCTGCAATTCCCTTCTTGGCCATGAAACCCATGGCTGACCTCAGGCAAGTTGCATGCTTGCAGCCCCAGGGGAAGGCAAAGGCAAACCACCCCTGAACAAATTTTGCCAAGAAAACCCCATGATAGGTTCACCTTAGGGTATCCATAAGTTGGAAACAACTTGACACACACAGTAACGACAACAAAGAAAAAGAAAGGATGGAGGTGGTGGTGGTGGTGGTGGAGATGAAATGAGAAAAAAGGAAGAAAGACAAGTACTTTCTATATGAACATTGGCTCACAGTATACATTGATATAAGCTAACCATAGTTCCAAAATGACATTTTCTTGAAGTTGATGTCTATAAAACACATGTCTATGTGTAAGTAAAGCAGTAAGATCTTCAGACCATTCTACGATAGATGATGAATGATTATCTTACCAGTCTTAGACTATAAATGTTTTTATAGCAGCAAAGGCATGAAGGACCCAACATGGCTAGCCCTAGTTAAATTTCACAGGGCAGAAGTATCATGTAAAGGATTATGTGCACCTGTCAACTCATGGTACCCTCATGAATTTCATAGGGTTTTCTTAAGGAACACTCAGAGGTGGTTTTCCCATTTCCTTCCTTTGAAATATAGCCTACAGCACCTGGTATTTGTTGGCAGTCTCTGATCCAAGTACTAACCAGGGCTGACTCTGCTTAACTTCCAACATCAGATGGGATCTTGTGCTGTTAAGGTATTTAGGATGGCACATACCCATCCTCTTTATGTATGCTGATATCCTACATTGCCTACTTAGTTATGTAACTAAAGTTGTGCCTGCACTCCAAAATTACTGCAATTTGATACTGCATTAACTGCCAAGCTTCAAGTCTATGGAATCCTGGGATTTGTATGTTGTTGTGGCACCAGAGCTCTCTGACAGAGAAGGCTAAAGTTTTTAGTTTTTAGCAGTGCAGTGTATATCCTGAATGTGACAAAGAGCAGCAACGGAAATGACAGGGCTGTGATTGAGTAGTTTGGCACCTTTTCAGAAACAGAACACAAGCAGTCCTCCCCTTTCCCAGCTAACCTGTATTTTATGAAAAACAAATTGATTGACCCTCATGCCTTTCTCAAATGTGAATCATGGCCCTGGACCTGGGATTACTCTGGGAGCATGTCTGGCAACCGCTGTTGCAAAATCATTGCCTGTGATAGCCCAGTGACACGTCCAGGCTTATCATTAGGCACACAGAGACAGCCAGCTCAGACAGCAAATTGCTAGTTATTATTGTATTTTTCCTCCCAGGCTTGAGAAGAGGCGTTTATGGGATTTGTTGCCATGGATGCCAAAATTGCATGGCTGGCTCTGGGTTCTATTCACCTTGACTTGGGTGGGATGGAGGAATACCATTTTGTGGGGGGCCCCATGTTAGTAGGTTGGGGAATCTACTTGGTGTTCTAGTCTGAATTTTAAAGAATGTGTCCAAGATGTTGAGCCTATTTTGGGGATAGGGCTCATCACCATGGAAAAATCTTTTAAATTTCAGATTAAAACCCAATGCCATTTCAACATCAATTGCCATTGGTGCCATTTTTTTTTCAAAGAGAGAGAGAGAGAGAGAGAGAGAGAGAGAGAGAGAGAGAGAAATATTAGATTTTTAAAGTATGGTTACAAAGAAATAGAAAGGAATGGGGGGAGGAGAGAAAAAGAAGAAAAAAGAAAGAAAGAAAGAAAGAAAGGGAGGAAGAAAGAAAGAAAGAAAGAAAGAAAGAAAAGTATATATATTTATTAATGGAATGAGCCTGCAAAATGAGATCAGATTTTTTTCTTAAGAAAATAAAAATGTGATTAAGTCCCTATTATGTTGACAGTAAACAGATCCAGCATTTTGGGGAAACTGCATGGCTGAATTACACAAAAATCCCAATTACACAGTGATAACAGCAGGTACATAGTCAAAAGGAGGTGGAAAAAATCCAAGGCAGAAAACATCTATCCTCTTTATTTACGCTGATATCTTATGCTGGATTTTTAAAGTATGCTTATATTTTATATAGAAAGGATGTGGGTGGTGAAGAGGAGAAATAAGATAAAAGAAGAAAGAGAAGTACTTGCTACATGAACATTGACTAGCAATATATATATCGATATGAGATCCAGCATGGTGTAATGATTTGAGTGTTGGACTAGGACTCTGGAGATCAGGGTTCGATTACCAGCTTGGGTGACCATGGGCAAGTCGCATGTTCTCCACCTCAGGGGAAGGCAATGACAAACCTCCTCTGAACAAATCATGCCATGAAACCTCATGGTTTTCTTGGACACTTGCCATCATTCAGAAATAACTTGAATGCACACAGAAATAACAGCAACAGCAACAGCAACAACACCACACTGATATAGGCTGACTGTATTTCCAAAATTACATTTTCTTGATGTTGATGTCTATAAAACACATGTCCATTGGTAGCTAAAGCAGTATGATCTTTAGACCATTGTATGATAGATGAAGAATTATTATCTCCCCAGTCTTAGAGTATGAAGGTTTTTATAGCAGCAAAGGCAGGAAGGATCCAACAGGGATGACTCTAGTTAAATTTCACATTGCTGAATAATTTAAAGGAACATGTGCATCTACAAGTGCTAAAGAGTTTTCTAATATAAAATTAATACATAATTCATCCAACCACAAAGGAGTAATTACATCATATGCCATTGGTGCTATTTGGTTTTCTTCCTCAGGTATCAAAATGTCTTGTATGCCCCTAAAACAAGAGTAACATATGTTGTAAGCATGTTTGTATGTATGCATGCCTTCAAGTCACCTGTTGACTTATGGTGACCCCTTGAACTCATAGGGTTTTCTTAAGGAAGGAATGCACAGAGGTGTTTTTGCCAGTTCTTTCCTCTGAACTACAGCCTTCAGTACTTGATTTCATTGGTGATCTCCCATCCAAGTACTAATCAGGGCTGATCCAGGTTGGTTTCCAAGATCAGACAGGATCTGGTGTGTTTAGGATGTTTAGCCTGGCATGTATGTGGCTCAAAATTGTGTCTCGCCTTGTGCAAGATTGTGTGTGTGTGTTTGTGTATCTTGCCTTTCTCCTTGTATAGGGACTCAATACAGCAGTAGAGAAGGCCTGTTGCTGCTTCCTTTGGTGTGGTAGAGTCATGGTATGTTCCACAAGGTCAGAAATATGTATTAAGAACCCTAGCCCTCCCTGCAGTCATCTTCTTGGTCCAGGCTCCAGAGGGAGAGAAGAACCGAAGAACCATAGAATCATAGAATCACAGAGTTGGAAGAGACCACAAGGGCCATCCAGTCCAACCTCCTGCCATGCAGGAACTCCCAGTCAAAGCATCCCCGACAGATGGCCATCCAGCCTCTGCTTAAAGACCTCCAAGGACGGAGACCCCACTACACTCTGAGGGAGTGTGTTCCTCTGTTGAACAGCCCTTACTGTCAGGAAGTTCCTCCTAATGTTGAAGTGGAATCTCTTTTCCTGCAGTTTGCATCCATTGTTCCATGTTCTAGTCTCTGCAGCAGCATAAAACAAGCTTGCTCCCTCCTCAATATGACATCCCTTCAAATATTTGAACAGGGCTATCTGCAAATTTGATGAGGATGCTCCCAATTTTGTTATCCAAGTCATTGCATGGCAGAGGGTTGGACTAGATGGCCCTTGTGGTCTCTTCCAACTCTATGATTCTATGATTCTATGATTGATAAAAATGTTGAATAGCACTGGGCCAAGAACAGAACCCTGTAGCACCCCACTGGTCACTTCTCTCCAGGATGAAAATGAACCATTGCTGAGCACCCTTTGGGTTTGGCCAGTCAACCAATTACAGATCCACCTAACACTTGCATCCTCCAATCTGCTGGGACTCCTCCTGTTCTCCAGGAGTTCTCAAAGATTATTGCGAATGGTTCCGCTATTACATTTGCCAGTTCTTTTAGTACTCTTGGATGTAGTTCTTCTGGTCCTGGAGACTTATATTCATTTAGATTAACCAGTTATTCCTGTACTATCTCTTTACTCATTCTGTGCTGAAATTTCCCTATTCTGTCCTCTGCTCCATTGTCCTCAGCTTGAGCCCCCTTTGCCTTTTCTGAGATGACTGAAGCAAAGAAATTGTTGAGTAATTCTGCCTTTTCTCCCTGTTTGCATTTTGCCATCTTCTGCATGCAGTAGCCCTACCGTTTCCTTCTTCTTCCTTTTGCTGCGGACATATTCAAAAAAGCCCGCACATTTTGAGACAGAATATACTTAATATTAATGTCCAACTTTCCTCCACTGACTAAAGCATATTTCTATGTATAAGTTTCTGTGTATATTTTTCAACCTGGTCCATTTTAGCCAAAACTGTTCGGCTACCTTGCTTTGGAGAGAGTTAGTGTGGCATAGTAGTTTGTGTGGTGGGCTAAGACTCTGGAGACCAAGGTTCACTTCCCAAGCTCGGCCATGAAACTCACTTTCACAGTCTCAGTTACACATTCTCAACCTCAGAGGATGGCAGTGGCAAACCCCCTCTGAATAAATTTTGCCAAGAAAACTCCATGATAGATTCACCTTAGGGTTGCCACAAGTCAGAAACAACTTGAACACACACAACAACCTTACTCTGGAGATACATTGTTTCTTAAGAATGTCCTCTGAGCCCCACATATATGCAAATACTGAAGGTGAGGTGTACATTTTCTTGCAACAAGTCTCAGGAGATGTTAAAAAAATTGCTACTTTCATTATAATTACTTTCATTATAATTACCAGGTCCAATGAGATTTCTTTCCATTCCTAAACAAAGTGGAAGAACTACTGCATTAATCAGAAAACGGGGTCAAGAGCTCTCTTATATTTTACACCTCCTTAAGAAAGATCTGACAATCCATTTACGCACCTCTTAACCTTTTGAATCAGCTCTATTGATGAATGTTATTACAGCCTTCCATTCTAAGACTTTTTCTCCAGTTCTCAAATTATTCTTATTCCACATGTTGCCAAGGTCAGGGTCAGTATTCTTAAAGATAATAATAATAATAATAATAATAATAATAATAATAATAATAGTTTATTTATAGCCCGCTCCTCTGTTCATACACTCGGAGCGGGGTACAAGTAAAAGAAAAAACATAGATTAAAACAATCCCATAACCCGTTTCCAAACCTCCCACCCCTTAAAAATAGATTAAACCGGCAGTGATTAAAACAGTAATTATTTAAAACCATGTAACAGCATCCTAACCCTTCCTTATGCGGCCACGTCATAAGTGGGGATCAGAAACATGGGAGTAAGCAGGAAATCAAAGTCTGGAACCGAAGCCGGAGATAGGAAATTTCAGGGGAAGGCCTGCCGGAAGAGATGCGTCTTTAGGGCTTTTTTGAAGCAATCTAAAGATGTCATGAGACGCATCTCATCCGGCAGACCATTCCAGAGCTTGGGAGCGGTCGCAGAGAAGGCCCTCTGGGAGGTCTGTGCCAGCCTGGTCTTGATAGGCTGTAGTAGGTTCCTCCCAGAGGATCGAAGTGTGCGGGGAGGATCGTACGGGGAGAGGCGGTCCCTGAGATAAGATGGGCCCGAGCCATGTAGGGCTTTAAAGGTTAGAACCAGCACCTTGTACTGTGCCCGGAAACTAATTGGCAGCCAGTGGAGAGACTTAAACAATGGAGTTATATGTTCTCTCCTAGATGTCCCAGTAACTAATCTGGCTGCCATGTTTTGAACCAATTGAAGTTTCCGGGTTAGGTACAAGGGCAGCCCCATGTAGAGCGCGTTGCAGTAGTCTAGTCGTGAGGTGACCAAAGCGTGTACCACAGTTTCCAAATCCCTCATCTCCAGGAAAGGGCGCAGCTGGCGTATCAGCCGAAGCTGATAACAGGCACTCCTGACCGTCGCATTCACCTGACTCGTCATGTGAAGTGACGAGTCTAGGAGTACCCCCAGACTGCGAACAGGGTCCTTCGAGGATAGTGTGATTCCATCTAGGACCGGGAGATGTATTCCCAGACCTGGTTTCGGGCCGGTGACTGTCAGTACCTCCGTTTTGTCTGGATTCAGTCTCAATCTGTATACCTGCAACTTGAGAAGATGTGAGATAAATATGTTTATACATATACAGGCAAAGGTGTGCTGTTGTTTTTCTCAGCGCCTCCAGGTACTAGGGTGATTTGGAGTATTCATTTCACCTTGAAAGACCCCATTCGTCTCTTTCAACTGGGTCTCAGCAAGACAAATAACATTATTTAGAAGAGACAGCTTCCATTTCTGTTCTTTTTTCCCCCCATAGTACTTTCAGAATGTATCAAGTTGACCAATTCATTTTGTCAATATAATTGTCTTGTCTTTTGATTTTATTTACTGCTTTCTAAACTTTATTAGCAATTATTCAGCACAGGTCCAGGCTATTTGGCAGAGGATTTCTTCCTGAGCCTGTCCAGATCCTGAGCCCTGAGATCACCAGGAGAGGACCTTCTCTCAGTCCCACTACAGTCATAAGTGTGGTTGATAGGGATGTGAGAGAGGGCCATCTTGGTGGCTGACCCTAAACTCTGGAAGTCCCTTCCCAGGGAAGCCAGAATGGTCTCTTCCTTGCTATTCCTTGCTATCCATTTTTATTCTGATAGGCCATTAAAGTGGAAGTTTTTTAAAGAAGGGGATGAGGGTGCTATACTGTTTTAAACTGAACTGCTTTTTAACTTTTAATGGTAAGTTAGCTATTAAAGCATGGTTTTAAATCATTTTAATACAATGCTCCTGCGTCATACGTGGATTTGGATGTTTTTAACTATGTAGTATTTTTTTAAAATTGTAAATAATAATAATAATAATAATAAGTTTTATTTCTAGCCCGCCCCTCTGAACGAGCAATCGGGGCAGGGTCCCCCCCCCCCAAAAAAGTTAAAACATCACAGTTAAAATATCCAATCCCATTCCCACTCCCTCCCCCCTTAAAAAAGGATTAAACCAGGAACAAATTAAAACATAGTGCAAATAGACAAAAATCAACAATATTAAGCTTAAAAGCTCCCTGAGCTGTTTGGGAGGATGAAGACTAGGAACTGGCAAAAAGTTTGGAGCCAGGAGATGTTAGACATTTTCTGGGAAGACCCGCCGAAAGAGATGCATCTTCAAGGCTTTCTTGAAGCTGTCAATGGATGGAATAAGACACATCTCATCCGGCAGGTCATTCCAGAGCTTGGGGGCGACAGCCGAAAAGGCCCTCTGGGAGGTCTGTACCAACCTGGTCTTCATAGGCTGTAGCAGATTCCTCCCAGAGGATCGTAGTGTGTGTGTGAGGTTCATATGTGGAGAGGCAGTCCCTTAGATAGGATGGACCCAAGCCATGTAGGGCTTTATAGGTTAAAACCACCACCTTGTACTGTGCCTGGAAACTGATTGGCAGCCAATGGAGAGATTTTAGCACAGGTGCCATGTGCTCTCTCCTGGATGTACCAGTAATACGTCTGTCTGCCGTATCTGAACCAATTGTAGTTTCCGAGTTAAGCACAGGGGTAGCCCCATGTAGAGCGCATTACAGAAGTCCAATTGTGAGGTTACTAGTACATGTATCACAGTTTCCAGATCCCTCATTTCCAGGAAAGGGCGCAGCTGGCGGATCAGCCAAAGCTGGTAGCAGGCACTCTGCGCCGTCGCATTGAACTGACTAGTCATGTGAAGCGACGAGTCAAGGAGGACCCCCAAACTGCGAACACAGTCCTTAGAGGAGAGTGTGACTCCATCAAGAACTGGAGATTGTATTCCCAAACCCGGTTTTGGGCCTGTGACTGTGAGTACTTCCGTTTTGTTTGGATTGAGTTTCAATTTGTTTTCCCTCCTCCAATCCATTACCGCCTCAAGGCAGCGGTTGAGAGGAGAGATGCCATCTGAGGTCTGAGTGGACGATCTTGTCATGGAGAGATATGTCTGAGTGTCATCAGCATACTGAAGACACTGAGCTCCATGCCTCCGAATGATCTCACCTAGCGGCTTCATGTAGATGTTAAACAGCATCAGGGGCAGGATGGCGCCCTGAGGGACGCCACAATTAAGCTCGATTTTAAGGGAGCAACTGTTCCCGAGCCTCACCCTTTGGGTTCTGCCGGAGAGAAAGGACTGGAACCACCAGAGTGTGGTGCCACCGATCCCCAGCTCTCTCAGCCGATCCAAGAGTATGGCATGATCTATGGTGTCAAAGGCCACGAAGAGATCCAAGAGCACAAGCCCTGTCACACTACCCCTGCCAATGCTCAAGCGGAGGTCATCCATCAGAGCAACCATGGCAGTCTCAACTCCATACCCTGCCCTGAAGCCGGTTTGAAATGGATCGAGATAATCGGCTTCATACAAGACTGCTTGGAATTGGAAGGCAACAGCTCTCTCGATGACCTTGCTAAGGAAAGGTAGCATGGACATGGTCTGTAGTTGTTGCTGTCCAGGGGATCAAGGGAGGATTTCTTCAGGAGGGGCTTCACCGCCGCCTCCTTTAAGCAGGTTGGAACAGTGCCTTGCCTGAGGGACGCATTGATCACCTCCCAAAGGAAAGTTCTCAATGCGTCCCCTCCCTGGACGACCAACCAGGATGGAGCCGGATAGAGAGAGCAAGTCATCTTCCTAGTACTACCAAGGAGCTTGTCCACGTCATCAGTACTCACCAATTGAAGCTCATCCAATAAACTAACATCAGCGGAGTGACTAGATGCCTCACTTATGGGCTCTGAACCAATATTGGCATCCAAGTCGGCTCTAATCCGAGAGGCTTTATCTGCAAAGTAAATGTTAAATGCCTTGCAGCAGGCTGCTGTAGGCTCAAGTAGGGGGTTTGGCACTGGGGGAACCTGCGTCAACTCCCCCACCACCTTGAACAGCTCTGCCGGGTGAGACTCTGCAGACGCAATGCATGCAGAAGAGAGAGATCTCCGTGCTGCATGCAAAGCCTCCCGATAGGTGCGAAGATGCAACTTATGGTGAGCTCTGTCGGATGGGAGGTGAGTCTTCCACCATTCGCACTCTAGTCGTTGTCCAGCCCGCTTCATTTCCCTGAGCTCTTCCGTATACCAGGGTTTCCGATTGGGAGCGGGCTGGAAAGGACGCTCAGGGGTGATTGTGTTGATGGCCCTGGAGATATCAATGTTCCAGGTGTCTACCAGGGTTTCAACAGAATCACCGGCATTCCCAACCAACAGACACTCGAGGGCTTTTTGGAAACCAATTGGTTCCATGAGCCTTTGAGGGTGGACCATTCTAATGGGTCCGCCACTCCCAGTTTGGGAGGAAATTTGGGAATAATAATCATCGTAATAATATAGGCTAAGGTCCAAAACACACTGCAGAAATAATCCAGTTCCACACCTCTTTAACTGCCCTGGTTCAATGCTAGGAAATTTTGGGAACTGTAGTTTGGGGAGACATTTAGCTTTGTCTGTCAGAGAGCTCTGATGCCACAATAAACTACAGTTCCCAGGATTCTCTAGCACTGAGTCAGGGCAGTTAAAGCAGTCTCAAACTGGATTATTTCTGCAGTGTGTTTTGGAGCCGAGTCTCTTATATCTGACATTCTTGGAACCAGAATTGTTTGGGTTTCAAATTATTCATTTTATAAAAAATATTGGAATATCTGCATTTGAATGTATGTACATAATGAGATATCTTGGAGATGGGAATCTACTCTAAACACAAAATTCATCTATGCTTCATATACGTGTTAAACATATAACCTGAAGGTAATTTCATACAATATTTTTAAAAACTGTGTGCATGAAACCAATTTTGTGTGCACTGAACTATCAGAAAGCAAAGGTGTCACTATCTCAGCCACCCATGGAAATAATTTTGGTTTTTGGAATATTTTGGATTTTGAAATTCTGGATAAGGGCAAGTCAACCTGTAATATCATCATCTTCTGGTATGCACATGTTTTTCTAGTCTCTTAACAAGTCCTCTAGGCAGTTAAACATGATCATATTGAGTGGCTGTGAATGGGTCTCTTGGCTGGGTCTGAGGATAATATCTCATTCAGGGTATTTAAATTAGACCATCTTTAATCAACCTGATGCCCCCTGGATTTTTAAAAACTTTAAAACCCCAGCCAACATAGCTACTGGTCAGGAATGCTAGGAGTTATAGTTCAAAGCATGATGAGAGCACAAAGCTGTGGAAGGCTGTTAACTTGGGCTTGCTACAAGAAGCATAAACCTCCATTATTGCAATAACCACTTCTACCAAGTCTATTTTCAGGTCCAATTCAAGGTAATGATTATGGCCTATATGGCTTGGATCTAGGCTAGCTGAAGGACTGCCTCTTCCTCTATGACCCTGTCTGGGTTCTAAGATATTTTGGAGGAGGCCCTTCTCAGTCTGAACACCTTGCAAAGCATGTTTGGTGGGAACAGGAGGCATCACACCCTCCAAATTTCCCCATTTTGGCAAGGACAGCCCCAATTAATCCTCTGTTGACTCACTTTTACATGTGCTATGAAAATGTCCCAGTTTCTCTTTCTTCCTCGCACTTTCTCCCTTCAGCTTATTTTAACTGCTGCAAACTGTGTTTGAAGTGCAAAAGTTGTTTCCACTCATTTAACTAAGCAGGAGGGATAGGAGAGGACAGAATCTTGCCCTTCCCTGTAGATTTAGGCAAAAACAAACAGCTAGAGTCTTTCCTAACTTGTGTGTTCATCTTCATTAATAACCTTTAACATTGTGACCACCCTTTGATGTTGCTTGACACACACATGTCCCAGTTTTCATCTGTAAAATGCTGGAGGATTTGGGGTAGGCTCTTCACAGTGGCTGGTTCCAGCAGGATTAGGGAATCTTCCTCTTTGCTTTCATTTTGCATGTGACATGAAAACCTTTCTATTCTGACTGATTTTAGGAATTGACTGCAATGGGTTTTTAATGTTGTGCTGCCTTGTGGATTTTCATCTGTCTTTTAATGGATTTTTAAATGGTTTTTATTCAGTCGACTGTTAATTGCATTTAAAATATCTGTATATGTTTTAAATTTATATCTTGGTTTGTATTTTATTATGATTTTTAAAATCTCCCTTGAGTCTCACTGTTAGGGAAAAAGCAGGGATTAAATGAAATAATATCAATAGCAATAATAATAATAATAATAGGCTCACCTAGACCCTTAGTTCAGTTACTTTTATGATTCACTGGACTCTCATGGACTATGATTTCACAAGCTCATACAGTTGCACTAGCTTCAGTTCACAAATTATGTTCTCTATTGTGTCCACAATGGGGGAAGAGTGATTTAATGTCTGTGTACTGTAACTAGCAGCTATGGATAACACTATCCTCTGTGAATTTGTCCTCTCCCCTTTCAAAGCCACCTAGGTTTATGGTCAGCGCCACATCTTTGGGTAGCAAAATTATGATGTTGTGTGAAGATGTTCTTCCGATTTGTGTATTCTGAACTTCTTACCATTCATCTCCATTGGATTAGTCCATTGGACTTCTTAAGATGGTGCCCTCCTAAGACACAGGATATCTAATGAGGAAGTTAACAAAAGGAGATGAAGATACTGTGTGGCACTAGTGGCTTCACCATCAATTGGGTGATAAATCTGCTCCAGGTGTTGGCCTTAATTTTCAAAAAGACATTCCTCAAATAGATGCTGAATCTATTTTGAGGCTAGCATTCAGTAACTTGGGCCTCATTCCCACTTACAAAAACAGCGGAGCCTAGTTCCCTTTGCCCCAATCACATTTTTTCCCTGTAAAATAACCCACTTGTGGTACACATTCACAAATGAATCGGTTCAAAATGGACCCACTCCAGCTGGCTGAAGGGCAAATTTAAATCTATTCCAATTTAAATCTAGTTCACATTTGCGCATAATTGATTAATCGAAAAAGATGCAGAAAACATCAGCATCAAAAAGACATGGGTTAAATGGGTCTAGTGTGTGGCCTCCCTCTCCAAATTGCTCCAGCAAATCGATTCAAGTGGGAACCAGGGTCATTTGAACCAGTTGAAACTGATCTGCAATTTGATTTAAAAGGTTGTGTGAATTTAAGGATAGCTTCCTTAAAGTTCAGAGTAAACCCAAGAATGGATTCATAATTTCACTGACATGAAGAGCCATGAGGAAATGGAGGGCTGACAATGAATTTTTTTTTAAAAAAAGATACAAAGAAGAAGGAAAGCACTAATAATGTAAAAGTAGTTGACATAAATACAGACATAGACCAACATTTGATGGTTGCATTTACTTCGTATTTACAAAGAATAACATGAGATTAGCAATGGACCACTGACATTTTGGTCTATAACTAAAGAGCATTTTAATTGTTGTCTGATAAGTATTAACATTTCTAAACTGTTGAGCAACGATGACTCCCCCACATACCCCCAAGACTTCTAATGAGCTGGCTGACTTTTTAGAATGGTTTCACATTAATCTCAGCACAGCACAGGGAGTCCCCAAAGAATGAAAGGCAGCTGCTTTTTCATCCCAAATTTTAACAGGAAAAGGGAAATAATGACTCTCATTATAAAGACTGGAATGGAGCTTAAATGAATGAACAAAAAATTGGAAAGTTTTGTAGTTCAGGGAGGTAAGTGGTTCAAGGACTGATTAATAGACATGCATAATACCAAAATTAATTTTTTTTGCAAGTAAACATTTTATGGTGGAAACTATTGGACTTTTGGGTCATGCTGAAACTATTTTCTTTATTTTTTGTGCCTTTTGTGTTGACCTAATAAAGATAATTCAGAGGAAGGCAAAGGCAAAACCCCTCTGAAAAAATTCTGCTAAGAAAATCTGGGATAAGTTTCTCTGTAAGTCAGAGATGACATGGAGGCACCAAAAACAACAATGATAATACAGCCATGCTGTTGTATGACCTCAGCTCATTTCTGTCTTGTGACAACCCTAAAGTGGACCTATCACAAGGTTTTTGGGGGTTGAGAGTATGTGACTTGCCCAAGGTCATCCAGTGGGTTTCCATGACTGAGTGGAAAATCGAACTCTGATCTCCAGAGTCATAGTCCTACACTCAAACCACCTCACCATGCTGGTTCTTCATATCATCATAGGAGTTTGGACGTTACTCATGGGCAACATGGCTTCCTTTGCTTTTTATAGAAAATAAAAAGTTACTTCTAAAAAGTAATGTGTTGCATTTATAGTGGCAAACCCCCAAGCAGCTGCTATTATAGGGGCTGTACAGACAGTCCTGAAAGGGCGGACTGCAGCTGCTCCTTTCTGCTGCTGAAGGACACCACTGCAGCCAAACTGTGCAGTGTCCCTCCACAGTGAAAAGAGCCTGCTAAAAGCAGGTTCTTTTTGTGGTGCGCTCCGCATGCCATGACTGCGCCTGTTGTGTGCGTTATGACATAAGTGTGGCACAGCAATGTGTGGATACTGCACCATGCTTGCATCATGGACACACACATAATGTGGTTGGGGCTGCACAGTCATGGCGGCACCCATACACCCTAGGATTTGGGGCATGCGGTTGGTGCACACTCCTGAACTCTAGTATCGGTGGCGGCATGCCTCTTTTGGTCCATCTGTCTTGGGCCATAGTTATTTTTAAAAAACCTTCCTAAAGTAGATTCATAAATTTTGAAGAGATCCCAGGGACCATCTAATCCAACACCCTGCCATGCAGGAATAATCCTGAGAGATGTTATCCAACCTCTGTTTAAAAATCACCAAAAAAAGTTGCTTTGTGAGGTCTTTACATTTCTCTCTCTTCCCTCATTTTACATGTAGTGATGACTGATGGCTCCCATCCCACTGAAGCAGTGAACCACTCTGGATCTCACCTTGAACTTTAAATGAGCTATACATGGGGCTGAAAATGTTTTGGGGATGGTATCCAGAACCTTGGATAGCTCGTTCACACTTCAGACAAAAATCTAGGAAATATTCAGCAATTTGCTAACATGGAAGCTACAAGCCACTGCAGACCAGAAGCCACTGTATTGCGGAACAACACATGATCTTTGGTCACCTCATTGCCACATTGTCTTTGGCCACCTCATCTCAACACTTGAAACAAGGAAGAAACCATAGCACAGCACTGCACTTGAACTATGGAGTGCATTGGTTGTGCCATGATGTTACTGACAAGTGACATTGCCAGCCTACAGCTAGAAGTTGCTCCATGTGTAGTAAGGCTTATAGTGCCTTTACAGAGGAATTGATAGGACTGCAGTTTAGGAAATCTACTTTTTGATTTGGACTACTACTTCCAGAACTGTCATTTCTAGATTCCAACTGTCAGATTTCACCTGGATGCACCAGATCAATGTCTGGCTGTTTTTGCCAAATCTTATGGTTTTCTACACAGGAGAAGGCTGTGATCAGTTGTATTAGTGCAATGTCACAAATTCAATTCCTAGCAGCTGACAACTTTCCATTCTACTCCTCTTTTGCTCCCATGCAATCACACCCTTCACTGAACTTTGTTCTTTAGCAACAAATGTTAACCTATAACAGATCTCACTGTTCATTGCACAAATTTACAGCTGCATACTTTAAATTGTACATGGATAGGAATGGGCCTATTTCTGATGTAATAATCTACATTTCAGCTTCATCATATTTGTAAATGCTGGTGTCAGGCTTAACAACAGCTTAATCAGAACAACCGCATATAAAGTAGCTCATTTGGAAAAAAAATAGATGGAAACCAATCCGAAGTGCTGTGGGCCAATAAATATAAATTATTTCCAACCAGCTGTTCCACTCTTCTTTCTGACATGTTTTCTGCAACCATTCTGCCTGCCCAGGCCAAGGTCCTATTCGATGCTGAAGTTCAAAAGGATGAAGGTGGCTCCTTTTCCACCAGTTGTTCAACAGTAGCCAGATTGTGCACTTCCATGGCCAATTTTAATTGAGGGGAGCACAGTTGCACTGAAGCACAATCTGGGATTGTGTGCCTCCAAGTTGTTTCTGAAAGTATGAGTGTGATAGATGTTTTGAATCTGTGGTATTCAGCTCAGGCCATCTATCAATATCAATCTTGAGAGTCATCCCATTGAGAATTAATAAGTTACTGTGTTTCCATTGAGCCCTGCAAATACTGTAGAGAAAGGGTGGCAAAGGACATAGCTTATCTACACAGAACTGAGATCAGGATACTTTTCAATAGTCTGGTCTCACTCCATAGCTCCACTGATGACTGAACTTTTTAATTGTGCACCTGAAATATAAATTAACATGTGAAAATGTGTGCAAACAGGTGTACTTTTTTGCCTACAGCCCTACAAGTCTAGTTTGAATCTAGCTTAGCTAGAACTTGGGGAAATTGTTTTATTTTACAATTCAACTCTCCCAGTAGCCTTGCCGCCTAGGGGATTATGGGAATTGTTGCCCCAAATTGAGGACTTTTCTTGGCTTTGCACTTGAACTGCTTTACAGAGTTGTTATAGGGATAATCATGTTGTAAAATGGTGCAGTTTAAAACTGATCAGAAGATGGGGCAAGTCATTATGAAGCAAGCTTTCCCTCTTAAGCCTCTAACCCAACTGGGATGAGTTTCATCACTTTGTATGCTTAGCAGCTGTGGGGAGTTAACATTTACTTTCTGTTGTATTTATGCTGTGCTGGTTAAACATTCCCTCAGTTCTTTGATGCTTCATTCATTTCCCGTAAGGGCAGCATTCTGCAAACAAAAAAGGTCAATGTGCTTCTGGGTTTATTTTTTCTCTTGATCCGGTCTCCTTTGGACTGTTTGCACAGCGGGGGTATCCCCCCCCCCATTCACACTTTGAGCAGCCATTAGGGCTAATCGCTAATTACCCTCCTTCTTAAATATTCTCTGCATGGCTAGGTCTGACTGAACCCACTGATATTATATCCAGGTTTAATTAATGATATTAGTCAAATGGAACCTGAGAACCTAAGGAGAGCTCAGACAAATAGCAATGTTAAAAAACATGGGTGTGTTGGTTTTAAAAGTCAAGACTGGCTGTTATGTAAATGAGTTGGGTTTTATGAATTATTTTGGTTGGTTTTCTTCACCCCCGTGTATTGTGCTGTTTGTTACATTTTCTTTCCTCTTAAAATTTATTGCATCTCTTTCTCCGCCTGCCTCCTACTAATACTATTGTGGTTTTTGACATGGTTTTTGTGTTCACATTTGGACAGGACTACTTTTATGCATGCTGTATTGTGACTATATGTATGTGTGAGAGAGAGAGAGAGAGAGAGAGAGGGAGAGAGAGAGAGACTGACTTATTTTTTTAAAAAACATTTTATTGAGAGCATCTTCTGTTATACATTGGGCCATTGGCTTCTGCTGAGGTTTGGTTCCAGTACCCCCATAGATGCTGAAATCCCCTTCAATACAGTGGCATAGGACTCTTTCAAACGGGGAGGAATTTCTCCCAACTCCGAATGGAGCCAATGCGGATTTATGTAAATTCGCTTGTTTAGCGAATTTACATGAACCCCTGCTCTGTTCGGAATTACTTCCCATTACCCGAAATTAACCCCCTCCTGCCCGAATTTGCATGCGAAGCTTTAATTCGCAATAAGGTAAAACCCATGATTGCATTCGAATTGGCTTCCCTCCTGCCCGAATTTGCATGTGAAGAGTTAATTTGCAATAACATAAAACCCATGATTGCATTCGAATTGACCTTAAATTATACTTCCAATTTAGCCTTGTATGAAAGAGTCCATAGTAAAATAGTGTCCTTTGTAAAATATGGCAAAATGAAGATTTGCTTTTTTGAATTTAAATATATATTTTAATGTTTTCAAGGCACAGATGTTTGAATCTGTGAAAAAAGAAGCTGTAGTTATGGAGGGCTGACTGTATATAGCCCTTTCTTTTGTGGTTTATAATGTAAATTAGCCATTTTTTTAAAAAAAAGTGCTAAAAGGTCAGGTTTGTGGGCAGAAGTGCCATCTGCTGCAGGCACTGGAGAGAAACATAACTCATCAACACCCACCTTTCTTGAGGTTGGTCCTCCTATTAAGTAGGATGAGTCATGTATGGAACCTTGTATGTTTTCCCATCTCGTTCCCCTATCTTGGGAATTTATACAAAAGTATCTGAGTGCTTCCAGGTCTCTGCTTTATAGCCCTAAAGGGATCTATTATGCCTCCCATTACCCCTCCTCTTTTGAGGTATCTGTCATGTTGGTAAGTAAGGCTGTGATGCATATGAAGATGTCAGTGATAGGTCAGGATCATGTGATGGAAAGTATATATGAATATTGATGGTGATTAATGATTGGCTGAGGAGTGGGAGGAAGGACAAGATGAGGTAGGATATTTCCAGGTTGGACGTTGACTTGAAACTTGGCATGGCAACCTTGGAGGATGATCAACAGCACTTTGTTAGATTTTGAGGTATCTTGCACAATGATCTAATAGAATATGGTTGCCACTCCTCACATATTTGTTTCAATGTTTTTATAGGATTGGCAGTGGCAGTACAGGGTCTTTGCTGTTCCTTGCTAAATGACCACTTTCCCCATTTCATTTAGGGAAAAGTAAATTAAATGGACAGGAGGAAAACAAATTTGAGATGTGGTTTAGAAGAGGAGTTCTATGGATACTGGAGACTCCTACCAAGTGAAATAAGGTCCAAGAGCAAATCAAGCCTGAACTCTTACTAGATGCCAAGATGACTCAACTGAGGCTATTGGACTTTGACCGTATCGTGTGGAAACAGGACTCATTAGAAAAGACAACAGTGCTTGGTAAGGCTGAAAGTACTAGGAAAAGAGGAAGCCTGCATTCCAGATGGATAGACACAGGAGATTATCGCACCTGGAAATCCCGCCAGGATAGACATGGGATTGAAAAGTCAAAATTGGTGTTACCGCACACAGCTGTGGCTGAGTGAGTGCAACCCATATGCAGCCCAGACGTCAGCAAAGCTTACCCAGCAGCTTTTCAAAAACAGGAGCTTGCCATTTTTGAAAAGCCACTGGATAAGAGTGGCTAGTGTCCAAGCTGCATACTGGTTGAGGTCACCTGGCTGCGGCTGTGTGATAACACCTGGTTTTGACTCTTTGATCCTGCGTTTATCCTGGCAGGATTTCCTTGTGCGTTAATCTCCTCAGTCAAGGAAGCCATAGCTCTAAGTCTGGAAGACATGAGCTGGATTGTTGAGGATAGGGTGATTTGGAAGTTTCTCATTCAAGGGGTTGCCAAAAGTCAAAGTTCACTTGATGGAAGCTGACAACAAAATATCTGTGCCTAACCTTCCTCGCCCCTCCATTATTTATTTTTTCTTCTTCTTTAGCCATTCATAGATCAGTTGCCAGTGTCATATTAGTATTTCAATTTTCTCTTTCTCCAGTCATATTTGGCCTCCTGTATGTCCATCTTATGTTTATTACCCCTACTATCCACCATGGTGTAGTGGTTTGGCTTTTGTACTAGGACCTTGGAAACCAGGGTACAAATCCCTGCTTGGTAAAGGAAACCCACTCAGTAACCTTGGGCAAGCCACAATCTCTCAGCCTTAGGGGAAGGCAAAGGCAAGCTCATGCTGAACAAAGCTTGCCAAAAAAACCAAACCCTGTGATAGGGTGGCCTTACGGTTGTCATAACTCAGAAACAAAATGAAGGCACACAACACACATCCAGATGGTGCCTCAGTGAAGCTATGCCCCCTCAATCCAAATTGGCCATGGAATTGCACAGTCCAGGAGAACACCATCTGGCTACTGCTGAACAACTGGTAGAAAAAGAACAGTCTTCATCCTTCTGAATTTCACCATTAAATAGGACCTTGGCTTGGGCAGGCAGAATGATTGCAGAGTGACTGTTAGCAGGAAAAGTGGAAAATCTGGTTTACATCTATCCCCCCCTCCCCCCCAAAGAGATGTACTTTATATGTGGTTGTTTTGATTAAGCTGTTGTTGGCTGGCCCGACACTAGCATTACAAATGTCATGAAGCCAAAATGTAGATCAGGATATCAGAAATAGACCCATTCTGGCCCATGCCACAGCTGTAAATTGATGTAATGAATAGTGAGCTCTGGAATTGGCTAAGATTCGTTGCAAAAGAACAAAGTTCAGTGAAGAATGTGATTGCATGAGAGGGAAAGGGGAATAGAATGGAAAGTTGTCAGTTATTAGGAATTGAATTTGTGACATTGTACTAATACAATTGATCATAGCCTGTGAACAAATTTTGCCAAGAAAAACCCTGTGATAGGGTCACCTTAGGGTCATCATAAGTTGGAAATGACTTGAAGGCACACAACAACCCCTATTTTCACGTTAATTTCCTTTCCACCTTTCTCTTTCTAATAGCTCCTACACAATGCTCTATTGTACTACCACTCATTACATCCCCCCCCCACTTTGTACATTAAACTAAACAATGCCCACTACTATCTGGACACTGTTATGTAATTACTCTGTTTACGCAGTAACTGCTTATGTGAGTGCTCTCGGATCCTCCACAGTTTTTGCCATAGTGAACCATGACTCTAAATTAAGCAGTGCTAGGTCAACATGTTACCTAGTTGAAAGGGGTCTCAAGAGGACACCCACTTGTTGCATTCAATGAGGAAATTACTTTAGCTCAAAAGGGAGCAGTGCCAGGTTTACGATAATAGTAGCCGAGATCTAGCCTATGTTTAATGGTTCCCAACACAAAACTCCAGAGAAAGATTTCAAATTAGTTAGTTTTATTTATAAACAACATGGGGAAATCAACTTTCACTCAGACACACACACACACAAACTAACAATATAAAAGTTGGGAGATGGATAGTGAGTCATTTCTGATCCATCCTAGAGGGGGTGATTTTCAGGAATTGTTCAAAAGCGTTCCTGAAAATCTCCCCCTCTGGGATGGATCAGGAACACAGTGGGAACTTCCAGCAGTGGCGGTGGCATTCTGCTGTGCGGTAAACTGCATCCTTTGCCACATTCTGTTCCCATCCCGTTCCCTTTCATCACGTCCCCATCATGTCCCTGGGGGCAATGCCATAAGGTCCCCAGATTCAGAGGCCTGGCTCTTTAATGAGAGAAGACTGCAAAGTGGATTGGACCCAGATTGCTACCTGAAAGTGGGAAGGCTAGCAATACTGAGGAGTCTAGGTGAAATTTGACAGTTTAAAAAACTGAAACTGACTAGAATGGCACAACCCCATATTTATATAGTATAAAACATGATCTGAGACAGTTAACTCAGGTATTTTGAATAGATCTTTCTAGGAGGAGGAATGGTTAGAGGGATGGAAATAGCCAGAGAATAAAGGCAAACATCCTAAACAGTGAAGTGACAAGTCTGGATGACAATGTCCTTGGAGTTCCAACTTTCTGACAAATGCCAGATGCATCTTCCCCATCATCAAATTCCCAATATTAAAATATCAGTTTAAATTTCAAAGGATGCACCTTCATGTGCCTTTAGTGCTTCCTCACTAAGTCTGTCAGATCTCTGTATAGGCAGACTATTTCCTCACACTGGGGCACTATTCTGGCACTATGTGACTAGGCATGGCTTTTAATATGGAGGTTGATATCAAAGGTTGATTAGGGATTATGCAAGCGTCATTGTGGGATATCAAAATGTGGTTAGATTCAGTCACGTGATGCTCTTCATGGAGAGAATTCAGCTGCTGTCAGCTTCACATGCCAATCCTGAGCCCATTTACACTACACACATATAATATTTGGATTCCACTACAACTGCCATGACAACACCCTATAGAATACTGGGGTTTATACAATCATAGAATCACAGAGTTGGAAGAGACCACAAGGGCTATTTAGCCCAACCCCCTGTCATGCAGGAACTCTCCATCAAAGCATCCCCGACAGATGGCCATCCAGCCTCTGCTTAAAGACCTCCAAGGAAGGAGACTCCACCACTCTCCAAGGGAGTGTGTTCCACTGTCGAACAGCCCTTACTGTCAGGAAGTTCCTCCTAATGTTGAGGTGGAATCTCTTTTCCTGCAGTTTGCATCCATTGTTCTGGGTCCTGCTCTCTGGAGCAGCAGAAAACAAGCTTGCTCCCTCCTCAATGTGACATCCCTTCAAGTATTTAAACAGGGCTATTATATCACCTCTTAACCTTCTCTTCTCGAGGCTAAACATTCCCAGCTCCCTAAGGTGGTCCTTGTAGGGCATGGTTTCCAGACCCTTCACCATTTGAGTCGCCCTCCTTTGGACCCGCTCTAGTTTCTCCACATCCTTTTTGAATTGTGGTGCCCAGAACTGGACACAGTATTCCAGGTGGGGCCTGACCAAAGCAGAATAGAGAGGCACTATTACTTCCCTTGATCTAGACACTATACTTCTATTGATGCACCCTAAAATTGCATTGGCCTTTTTAGCTGCTGCATCGCACTGTTGTAGTTTGGAGTTGTGAGGCTAGAGTTTGACTGATAATTCCAAATCCTCCTCTTTTAACTGCCAGTCTCAGGATACCATGGGATGGTGCCATGGCAGTTAAAGTGAAATATAGTGCTATAAATGTGTAGTGTGAATGGGCCCCTGTCTCCCTTTTCCATGTCAGTAGAATGGTGATTTTACCTCTCTGTTCTAGCCCAAAATTTAAAAGCAATGCAAAGATGGAACTGTGTCCCCAAATAGATTCAGCACCCTGGATGTCTCTTTCCAAATGTGGACTAAAGTCCAGAGCAGATTGATCACCTCACTGAAATGGTCATCTGCAGCACCTACTGCCAGCATTGTTTTAATAATAATAATAATAATAATAATAATAATATATAATATATTATTATTATTATTATTATTATTATTATTTGTATTTCCCGCCTCTCCCCATGGATCGAGGCGGGATTCCAACAACAATAACATCTACAATCTGGAAAGACATAAAATGCAACTACTAATCCAATATAATCATAAAAACAGTTAAAACTCATTAATACTTAATCAGCGTGCATCGCTGTTCCATTGTCTGTCATCAGGTTCCATTTGTTGGTGGGATAATCACAGCAAATTAGATGGAAAAGCTCGCCGGAAGAGATCCGTCTTTAGTGCTTTTTTGAAAGCGTCTAGGGTGGTAATAAGACGGATCTCTTCCGGGAGATCATAATTTCGGAGCCACAGCTGAGAAAGTTCTATTGGAGGTTGACATCAATCTGGTATGCAGACTGGTTTCCAAAAGATTCTTACCCGATGTTCTGAGGGTGTGGGGCGGATTGTACAGGAGAAGGCGTTCCTTCAGGTAGCTCGGGCCCAAGCCATATAGAGCATTAAAGGTAATAACCAACACTTTGTATTGCGCTCAGAAGCTAATTGGCAGCCAGTGTAAAGATTGTAATATGGGGGTAATATGATCAGATCTTGAAGCCCCCGTGAGTAGCCTGGCTGCCGTGTTCTGGATTAATTGAAGCTTCTGAACCTGGTACAAAGGTAGCCCCATGTAAAGCGCATTGCAGAAATCTAGACGAGAGGTTATCAGTGCATGTACCAAAGTTTCAAGGTCCTCTCTGCCCAGGTAGGGATGCAGCTGGCGTATCAACCGAAGCTGATACCACGCACCCCTGGCTGTCGCTTCCACCTGAGCAGTCAGCTGTCAGCAGTCAGTTTTGACATGACTTGTACAATATCAAGTGAAGCAGTAGTGCTACTTTGTTCTGGTTTGGTCAGACCTCACCTGGAATACTGTGTGCACTTCTAGGCACCACAGTTCAAGAAGGAAATTGCTCAGAGAATGGCAATGAAGAGAATCAAAGTTCTGGAAATCAAGCCTTGTGCGGAATGACTTAGGGAGCTGGGTATGTTTAGCTTGGGAAAGAGAAAACTGAGAGTTGACATGATAGCCATTTTTAAAGAGCTGAAGAGATGTCATGTAGAAGATGGAGCAAGCTCAATTTCTGCTGCCTCAGATACTAGAAGAACTAATGGATTCAAATTTACAAGGAAAGAGATCCCACCTAAACATTAGAAAGAACTTCTTTACAATAAGAGCTGTTTGACAGTGGAATAGACTGTTTTGGAGGGTGGTGGACTCTCCCTCTATGAGGTGGCCTTTAAACAGAGATTGGATGGCCATCTCCGAGGACTGCTTTAGTTGTGCATTTCTGCATGGGAGCAGGTTGGATTATGTGGCTCTTGCAGTCCCTTCCATCTATAAAATGTTCTAACCAATTTCATTTAGACTCATTGCTTGGCAAATATTCTTCTCCAGAAAGCTATTCTCTGTGTTTCTTCTGACTTCATGCTACAAAAGCTCACAGGGGTTACTTCCGTAAGCGGCCATTAGAACCAATCCATTCTCCTTTTTGTACCAGAAAAGAACATAATTTTGTACTCTACATAAGAATAACAATCATATGTAGTTTTTGGATTCCAGCTATTTCACCTAGGGAAAGTAATCTTGTTTTTTAAATCATTACAGCTTGGCTATTATTACTGGGATAGCTTTTCCAAAATGCAAGATGACTGGGTGAATAGACTATTTTGTTTTTGAGAGGCCACTTTTTCTATATTTATTTTTAAAAATGGTAATTTTACCATATCCTCATTGTAAGATAATTGTTAGATAATGGTTGAGATGGAAAACATATTCAGGATGCTTTCAAGATGGTGAGATGAAAACAACAACAACAACAACAACAACACAGAGATATCTCTTTGCTCAGAGGCTTAGTGGAAGACGGTCAGAGGGCACCATAGTGGATCCTCATTTGCTTCATCCTTGCACCCAAACACAAGGAATCATACTGAGATACTATGGTAAGATGGGCACAAAGTGGAGGATAGGTCTATCTGCAGCTCTTAATGGCTCAATGAAATTTCTGTATTTCAGAAGTATAGAGAAAGAAAACTGGAGACAGCCCTATATGTAAACTTCTGGAGTTATAATCCAGAGTTACTGTGAGAAAGAGGATGTAGGAGTACATGGAGTGTTGACCAAATCCTATTGGATCTTTAGTCATACATTCCTTTGTACTATTGGATAGTACTTAGCAGTAAATATTTTGCCCAATGGGCTTCTTTGAGTAGAAGCAGTAGCAATGTGGTGACAACTTCAGATTTTACCTTTCCATAAATGAGAGTTAGTGCTGTGCAGTGGCTTGAGTTTTGGACTAGGACTCCAGGAGACAAGGATTCAAATACCTCCTCAGCCATGGAAATTCACTGGGTGATGTTGGACATGCCACATCCTCTCAGCCTCAGAAGAAGACAATGACAAAACCCCCTCTGAACTAATTTTGTCAAGAAAAAACCATTATAGGGTTGCCTTAGGCTCTCTATACATTGAAGCACAACTAGAAGACACACAACAACCAGGATTTGCCTCATTAGTTGTTCTTTTATTCATTATATTCTGACCCAAGAACCAAATTTTTGAGACTTGTTCTGTTTGGGCTACATTCTAATTCTGTTCCAGAAAATATTTTTGATCTCCTTCATAGTTCTAATGGTAACTTTCATATATCATTACAGGAATTGAGTTGGAGCACAAACAAAATATACAGAATCAATTCTAAAATTGCTAGAGACAAAGGCTTGCTGAGGGACATCGTTATATACTTCTTAAGACAAAATGTACGGGATCAACCATTACAAACAAGCTATCAAGAGAAGCTCATTATAGAAGATCAGGAAGTAAGGATTTTTAAGGATGTCCCAAAGAGAATTCTGCAAAAACGAGAAGGATATATATTTCTAATGAACCAACTAAGCAGACATAATGTAATCTATAAATGGGAAAAATTAGAAGGAATTTCTGTCTTCTTTAAGCAAAGATGGATAAAATTAAACTCAATTCTAAAAGCTAAAGAATTCTGGAAAAGATATGAAAAAGAAATTGAGATGAGTAAAAAATTGAGAGACAGCCCCGAACAACTCAAAGATAATAATGAGAAAGAAGAGGAAGAAGAGGATGGAGGAGAAAAAGATGATGCAGTTTCAAAGTTATCGGACAATAAAGAATCCGAAGGAGAAGAACTCTCTGACCAATCAGAACTAGAAGGAGAGGAAGAAGAAGAGTTGAAAGACAAAAAGTCAGATAAATTACTAAAATCGTATACTGAAGAAGGAGAGACAAGTAAGCCTAAAATAAAACGTTGGAAAGCCAAGGGCAAATAAACTAGTGAAGGAATTTTAAAATGTATCAACAACTGCAAAGTTTACGTATATTATCTTGGAACATAAAAGGTTTAAATGAAAAACAAAAAGAAAAGAGGTTTTTCATCTCCTAGGGAAGAAAAAAAATGAGATTCTTTGCTTATTAGAGACACATATAAAACAGAAAGACGAAAGACTATTGAGAAATAAAAGACTTGGAGTAGAATATGCGGCAGCTAATAAACAAAAGAAGAAGGGTGTAGTTGTATATGTCTCAAATAAACTTCAGTCTAAACAGCTTTTTCAGGATGAAGAAGGACATTATATATATTATATATATTATATTATTATATATATTATATATATTAAATGTAAACGAACAAAAAGTGATCTTAGTGGCCATGTACGCACCAAATAACAACAAAGAAAAATTCTTCCAGAATCTGAAAAATGTTTTGCAAGATTATAATGAGGAAAATATCATTTTGTGTGCTGATTGGAACGCTGTAATAGAACCGAAACTAGACCGCTTATTGGCTAAAATAATAAAAGATAACCAAGGCAAATTGCCAAATTCCTTCTTTAAGCTGATGAATAATATGGGCTTAGTTGAAACTTGGAGATTTAAACATGGAGACAAGCGGGGTTTTCCTTTTTTTTCAGACCACCACAAAACATTCTCAAGGACTGACATGTTATTTGTCTCCAGATCTCTTGCTCCAAAAATTAAAAATGTTGAAACACTCGCGAAAACATATTCAGACAACAACCCGATATTGTTGTCAATAAGGAAAGAAAACACAGAATTCAGATGGCACCTTCAAGATTACTTGCTTTCTTGCCCAAAAATAGTTGAGCAAGCCAAATTTGTAATTAAAAATTATTTTCTGGAAAATCAACACAAATAAAATCAGCATACAGTATAGGGATTGTATGGGCAGCAAGTAAAGCGGTAATTAGAGGTTTCTTCATTAAAAAAACACCACGAAGTCATACCAAAAAGGAAGACTAGGATAATAGAAATTACAAACCTAATAACTAAAAAAGAAGAAGAATTAAAACAAAATCCTAATATGGAAAAAACAATAAGAGAATTAAAGCTACTACAAAAACAACACAACATGGAAAATAGAGCTGGAGCAGTGGGGAAAAGCATGGAACAAAAGATTGAAATACTCTATGTGTCAGGATGTTAAGGAGAATTATTATAAAATGTTATACAGGTGGCATCTTTTGCCTGACAAAATAGCCAGTATGTATAATACTGGCAATGATAATTGTTGGAGATGTCAAAAAGAAAAAGGAGCTTTCTTCCATCTTTGGTGGTCATGTGATAAGGCCAAAATATTTTGGAAACAAATACAAAAGGAAATTCAAAATATTCTGGGAATAATGCTAATGTTTAGGCCAGAAGTAATGTTGCTGAACATGTTAAATGATGAAGATGAATTAAGGTATGGGAAAACAATTTTCTATATGTTAAGGGCAGCAGGAATTGTTTTTGCTAGATATTGGGAAACTGATAAGATGATAAAACTGGAAGAATGGTGATTTAAATTGTACAACATTATGGAATTATATATACAAATAACAAATCTGTTATCAGCTAAATTGAGACATTAAAATAAGAGCAAATGGAGGGAAAGTTGGGAAAAGGTCTGGGATTATATGGAAAAGAAATGGGGAAAAGAGGCAAACCTGGGAATGAAAACAAATGCAGATGTATGAGTTTGTAATACAAAGAGGATGTTGTTGATTCGATAGAAGACAATATACAGAAGACTGAAGGGGAAATTAAAGACTTATATGAATTCTGGGAATATAGGAAAGGTAAATTAAGAAAAGTGAGTCACAACTGATAATGAGTTAAAGAGTGAAAGCCATAGGAAAATCCTATTCTAAATAATCTTTTTTAATTGGTATTTCAGTGCTGAATACAAATAAAAATAATTTGAGCAGCTAAATTTTGACTTAGCACACTATAGACTCAGTTTTATATGCAACATTTGTTAAAGTTATTAGGATGGGAGGCAAAGAAAAAACAATGTTATTTTGGCCGAATAGTGTCACAAGAGAAAGGAGTATGATAACAAGAATTTATAGTCTTGGTAATTAAAGGGAAAGGAAGTGGTATGAAATAAACTTATATATATGAAAATTATGGATATGTAGAAGAATGGGATGGTGGGGATAATGAAATTTTATATATGTTTAGAGTGTTTGATAACGCTTATTGTTTTGAACTGTATTTGGTATAAAACTTAATAAAAATTATTTAAAAAATTAATACTAATAGTAACTTTCAAGGTTTCTATTTTTGTCCTGGCAGGAATGAACATTTGGGCAAGATTTATCTCTGATATTTCAGTTGGTTGCTCTGGGGATGCTCTTATCATAGTATTGTTGTTTATAGTCAATGTGTTATAAATGTATTGATTTTTAAAGAAAAATATTAAAAATTTATATGCTATTTATTTTATGCATTACTTTTATATTGTTGCACTTTTAAATTGTACTAATTTATTTTGAATGCTAATGGCTTATGGATGTAAGCATTAATAAATTACAACTGTACAACAACAACATTAAACAATGTTCTGGACACCACTACTTCTGCAAGAAGAAGTTTAAAAGCTGTAGGAATAACTTCTTGATAATAAAAGCTGTTTGATGGTGGAAAAGACTATTTTGGAAATTGGTGGGCTCTCCTTCAGTGGAGGTTTTGAAATGAGGGGCTAGATGGCTTATTTCTGAGGAGTGTTTTATTTGTGGATACTACCACTTGTATGGGGGTGGATAGATGTTCCTTAGGATGCCATCCAATTCTATGATTCTAAGTATTTGTTTTCTAGAATAAGTGCAGGGTAGAGCTGGGAGCTTGTCCCGAGCAGTGAGCTAAGTAAATGAATCATAGAATCATAGAATCACAGAGTTGGAAGAGACCACAAGGGCCATCCAGTCCAACCCCCTGCCATGCAGGAACACCCGATCAAAGCATCCTCGACAGATGGCCCCCCAGCCTCTGTTTAAAGACCTCCAAGGAAGGAGACTCCACTACACTCCGAGGGAGTGTGTTCCACTGTCGAACAGCCCTTACTGTCAGGAAGTTCCTCCTAATGTTGAGGTGGAATCTCTTTGCATCCATTGTTCCGTGTTCTAGTCTCTGCAGCAGCAGAAAACAAGCTTGTTCCCTCCTCAATATGACATCCCTTCAAATATTTGAACAGGGCTATCATATCATCTCTTAACCTTCTCTTCTCCAGGCTAAACATCCCCAGCTCTCTAAGGCGTTCCTCATAGGGCATGGTTTCCAGACCGTTCACCATCTTAGTTGCCCTCCTTTGGACCCGCTCCAGTTTGTCCACATCCTTTTTGAATTGTGGTGCCCAGATACTGGACACAGTATTCCAGGTGGGGTCTGACCAAAGCAAAATAGAGTGGCACTATTACTTCCCTTGATCTAGGCCCTATACTTCTATTGATGCAGCCTAAAATTGCATTGGCCATTTTAGCTGCTGCATCACACTGTTGACTCATGTTCAACTTGCAGTCTACTTGGACTCCTAGATCCCTTTCACATGTGGTCTTCCATCCTATATCTGTGCATTTCATTTTTCCTTCCTAAATGCAGAACCTTACACTTCTTTGTATTGAATTTCATTTTGTTAGCTTTGGTCCAGCTTTCTAGTCTATTCAAGTCATTTTGAATTTTGATCCTTTTGCCACAAAACAAAAATTGAAGAGCAAAGTTTTATACAGAAGGATCAGATAATTTTTAAAAGATGAAATGTAAGGTAGAAGAATTATGAAAATAAGTTTCTAAAGATCTCTTCTGAATTCTGAAAAGAGGTTGGTAAAGAGACCTATTCATATAAAGATAAGGATGTGATACTGAAAGGCAATTGTCACACATGGCTGGAGTAAAAATACTGACCGGCCTATGGGAGAAATAGAAGTATGCAAAATATATTCAAATTTGCACTGTGGCATAATGCTGCTATCATTTTGCTTCAAATTTTTTAAAAATTAGCATATTGTATAAAAAGTACAGATTAGTGTGGGAATAACACAAATTTGCAGCTTCAGTGGATTTGCATATATTGAATGAAAACTTGTTCCAACATTCCCAGTTTACCTATCCTGGTGAATCAATTTTAATTATTTTTTAAAAGTATGGTAGGCCCATGCAGCTTGGAGACTGGAAGGCTAGTATGAATCAGATTGTTCCATAGTAAGGTGCATAATGGCAAACAGTTTCTAGGTCACATCAGCAGAGAATGGATCCCAAGGTTGGCATCCATTATGTCTTCAAATATTGTAAGAATTGCACATAGTTATAAACAATTCATTTTCCTGTGGAATCATTTAATAAAGCTGGAAGCACCAAATATAGCATAGAGTGACATTGCCACCCATCCTGTCACTTTTTAGGATTTTAAACCTGTGAAGTCAATTTCTTGGAAGTGCTCAACTACCAGGAATTTATGCAAGTTTATGCCAAGTGGAAAGAAGCCCAAAATGATACGGGGGAGTGCTAGACTAAAGCCTTCACAAAATGTTTTTTAAAAAGAAATAAAAAAATCTCATGATACAATTGCATAGTGTGCTGAAGGAAATGAACATAATAACTCTCACTGGTGAAATTGTGCTAAATAGAAATAATGATTACTGCAAGGAGATACTCAGCCATTGCATCCTTCCTCATCCTAGTAATGATCTTTCTCTAATCTTGAGGCAGGTTGCCAGATCTGCTATAACAGCTGTTACTGCTCTTGTCCTGTTTACTCAGTGTGTTTAGAGGCAGATTGACTTCCAAAAGGAGATGGCTATTTCTCTTCTCTTACATGAGTCAGGGGAATCATTTTAATTAGTGCATGTGCTTTTTGCTGTAATTACTGAAAAAATTAATTTTTTTTAAAAGCACTGCTCATCCATGAAACCCACTGCATGACCTTGGGCAGGTCACCTGCTCTCTGCCTCAGGGGAAGGCAATGGCAAACCTCCTCTGAACAAATCTTGCCAAGAATACCCCATGATAGGTCTTTCTTAGGGTCACCATAAGTCGGAAATGACTTGAAGGCACAGAACAACAACAAAGCGCTGGGGAAATATTGAGGAAAATATAGGAACATGCACTCTCTCCTACCTGGTACTGCTTTCCTGTGATAGTGGGATTGCATACTTCTGTGAGACAAGAGGCTATGCTGACAGTAGCAGTGCTCCTAGTGAGGTTTCCTGTGTCAGGCAGGATTTTGCGAAGGAGCCAGGCTAAATGTGCCAAAGGAACATACAGAACATTAAATGGAACATATACACACTTCTATACTTGGGGTGAATGAACTAAAATGGACAGGAATGGGATATTTTGAGTCAGATGATTACACAAAGTTTTACTCAGGAATTGAAAATCTAAGAAGAAATGGGGTGGCATCAGTGGTGAGGAGAGTTGTAGCAAAAGCTGTCAAAGGATATGATGCAAAGTCTGACCAAATAATATCAATAAGAATTCAAGGAAAACCCATCAATTTAATCATATATAACCATAATCCAAGTTTATCCTTGGCCTAAAATTCCATACAACAACACAGCAGCTGTCACTGTTTGTTTTTAATATTTACCCTAAGGTGAATCTGTCATGCGGTTTTCTTGGTAAGTTTTTTCAGAGGTGGTTTGCCATTTCCTTTCTCTGAAGATGAAAGCATGTGACTTGTCTAAGAGTACCCAGTGGATTTTATGACCAAGTGAGAAATCGAACCCTGGTCTCCAGAGTTATAGTCCTAAACTCAAACCACTATACCACATTGGCTCTCGTACAAAAATCAAAATACACACATAAATATAAGATTTTTTTTAAAAAAACTATTAAACTATTTATGAGTTAAAATATTAACGCTTAAAAATATTAAGCTTAAATATTAAAATGCATTGAAAGCTTTAGTTTTGCAGGCAAAGTGAAAATGAGACCAGAAATGAAGATTTACATTCCTATTCAGTAGTGCAGGAAAGGAAAAACTTTCATAGGTGGGAAATGAGCTGACTTATACAAGTACTGGTCCTCTCAACATATTGGTCATTACCTTTAAAGACCTATATGGCTCAGGCCCGAGTTACTTGAAGGATCGCCTTTCCCTACATAATCCGTCCCGCACCCTCAGAACATCAGGGAAAAATCTACTGGAAGCCACCAATACAAGATTGGTGACAACATCTAAGAGACCATTCTCTGTCGTGGCTCCCAAACTCTGGAATGACTTGCCGGAGGAGATCCGTCTTATTATTACTCTAGATGCTTTTTAAAAAGCACTAAAGATGGATCTCTTCCGGCAGGCCTATCCACCTGACCTGATATGACAGTTTGAATGGTTCAAGGAACGACAGTAGCTAATTAGGCAGAAAGTGATAACAGTATGGATAATTATTAAAGTTATGCGGTCCTTAGATTTTAACTGTATGTAATAATGTATGCTGACATCTGAGATTATCAGGGTGCATAGAGGAGGGCATACTTTCATGTGCGGTTTGAGACCAGGACTCTGGAGACCAGAGTTCAAATCTCTGATCAGACATGAAAAAAGTAATTCTAATTCTCTTAGCCTCAGAGGAAGGCAAAGGTAAACTTTCTTTAAAAAAATCTTGCTAAGATGACTGCACAATAGGTTCAATGTAGGGTTGTAATAAGTGGGAAACAACTTGAAGGCACATTGCAGCAACAACATGTATGAATAAGGGCATGATTGTTTGTGCCACCTCCTTTTTTACATTCTAAATTCTTTTCTTAATTTTAAGGAAATTTGCACTTAGCTAAATTAAAATCTATTCTCTTTTCACACTTTTATCCAACCCCCCCCCCCATGGGGGATATAATTATTTTCAGTGGGAGATCTATCTTGTCTTTTGCCACCTATAATTTTAACATTCCAAACACAACTGGAATAAGATGTGGAGGTAACGTAGTATTTTCTTGAGGAAGCATTGCTGCAAAATTTCAAGCAAATTGCATATCCCCATTTGAGAGGCAATTTTAAAAGCGGTGATATGTGATACATTTTTTCTTACTCTCTGTTGTGTTCAGCTTTGTTGTTGTTGTTGCTGCTTTGGTTTTTGCCGCCTGTAACTTCAGAGCTCTGAATCAAAAAGGGAACATTATAAAATGGTTTTACAGCACTCCATAAGGGCAGTATATCTGTCAAGTTTGCAATACATCAGACAAAGAAAAGGTATGCCAAAGACAAGGAGGGAAATGATGTCTTTTAATTGCCCCTGCTTTTGAAAGTTAATGAGTTCAGTAGGTTAATTTGTCAGCCTGTTGTTCTTTGAAGAGTTCTTCCAGAACAGCTTCTTTCTGTATAATTTTGGTGTTCTGCATTCAAATGGCAGGAAAATCAGAGATTCTTGTAGTCCCTCTGGGCATTAGTCCTGCCAAGTTCTGAAAAAAATGGAGAAAGTGTACCCCTATCAGCAAAAGGATGGACCATCCCATTTTTTTAAAAAAAATTACCATATCTTTAAGGAGACACTAAACTCTCTTGATCTTCTTTATACATTCCTCCAAGTGTTTTAAAAGCACGGGGTGCACTGGTACAATGTGCAAGAACTTCAATCAAATGATGAGAGACTTCACAGTACAAAAGAAAGTGAGAAAGGCAATAATTAATGAATGAGGTGAATGAACTGCAATGGCTATGGGGAAAATATTCATTGATTTCCAGAATAGGTGTTCACTGGAGAACTCTCAGATAATCATCTCTTCATGAAATGATAGAATATGTTCTCTACATCCGCCACCTTGAGTTCACTGGCAGGAAGATAATATGTGAATGTTACAAACAAATACATTCACACATACAATGAAAGAGTATATAGGAAAAAATGTTCTGGAATCCTGCTGGTGTCATGTATGTGTGTATGTTTCCTTATACATGTGGCTGTACATTTTTGGCCATGCTACAATAGGTGTATTCAGACTGTCAAGTTCCACAAATGTAAACAGCTCACATTAGCCTAAATCATAGAATCATAGAACCATAGAGTTGGAAGAGACCACAAGGGCCACCCAGTCCCACTCCTGCCATGCAGGAACTCTCCATCAAAGCATTCCCTGACAGATGGCCATCCAGCCTCTGCTTAAAGACCTTCAAGGACGGAGACTCGACCACCCTCGGAGGGAGTGTGTTCCACTGTCGAACAGCCCTTACTGTCAGGAAGTTCCTCCTAATGTTGAGGTGGAATCTCTTTTCCTGGGGCTTGCATCCATTGTTCTGGGTCCTAGTCTCTGGAGCAGCAGAAAACAAACTTGCTCCCCCCTCAATATGACATCCCTTCAAATATTTAAACAAGGCTATCATATCACCTTCTCTTCTCCAGGCTAAACATCCCCAGCTCCCTAAGTCATTCCTCATAGGGCATGGTTTCCAGACCCTTCACCATTTGAGTCGCCCTCCTTTGGACACGCTCCAGTTTCTCCACATCCTTTTTGAATTGTGGTGCCCAGAACTGGACACAATATTCCAGGTGAGGCCTGACCAAAGCAAAATAGAGTGGCACTATTACTTCCCTTAATATAGACACTATGCTTTTATTGATGCAGCCTAAAATTGCATTGGCCTTTTTAGCTGCTGCATCACATTGTTGACTCATGTTCAACTTATGGTCTACTTGGATTCCTCGATCCCTTTCACAGCCAGGTGTCGCCCATCCTATATCTGTGCATTTTATTTTTCCACCCAAAGTGCAGTACCTTACATTTCTCCGTGTTAAATTTCATTTTGTTAATTTTGGTCCAGCTTTGTATTCTATTCAGGTCATTTTGAATTTTGATCCTGTCTTCTGGGGTATTAGCTGCTCCTCCTAATTTGGTTTCATCTGCAAATTTGATAAGTATGCCCCCAATTCTGTCATCCAAATCATTAATAAAGATGTTGAATAGCACTGGGCCCAGGACAGAGCCCTGTGGGACCCCACTGGTCACTTCTCTCCAGGATGAAAAGAAGCCATTGTTGAGCACCCTTTGGGTTTGGCCGGTCAACCAATTACTTATCCAAGTAATAGTTAACTTGTCTAACCCACATTTTACCATCTTGTTTTCAAGAACATCATGTGGAACCTTGTCAAAGGCCTTACTGAAATCAAGATATACTATATCCATAGCATTCCCTTCATCTATCAAGCTGGTAATTTTATCAGAAAAAAAGATCTGGTTTGTCTGGCATGAGTTTTTTCTCTGAAACACATGTTGACTTTTTGTGATTATGGAATTGCCTTCCAGATGTTCACAGACTCTCTGTTTAATGATCTCCTTCAGAATCTTTCCTGGAATTGATGTCAGACTAACTGGACGATAATTGTTCGGGTCCTCTTTTTTCCCTTTTTTGAAGATGGGGACAACACTGGCCATAAACCTTCAAAGGGTTTCTCCGTCATCTTACACAATCTTCTGAAGATCTGTAGCTAGTGTGTATCCTATTACATTGTGTTTCCATTCCCACAGCTATATAATTGCACTCAAAATCAGTGGTTTGAATATTGTGCTCCATCAATATATCTGAAGAAGTGGACTGAAATCCACAAAGGCTCATACTAAATAAAGGTGATGCTACTGGCCTCATCCTTTCCCCTTTTTATTGTCTTGTAAACACATTTCTCATGACTGCTTATGTATCATACTCTAGGTTGCCAAACTGAAAACTATGGAAGCAGTTGTATTGCCTCCTTTCCTCTTTACTCTTATTGTTAACATTTTACCTTGTTTTCTTGTAAAAACAACAATATTCAGAGGTAAATATCAAGAAGATGGAGGCTTCCTTTATTGATTATCTTTCACATATCAGCTAGGAGAAAAAGTATTTTGTCATATAAAATTGAGTGAAAAAAGTTATTTATTTTTTTAAAAGTGAGCCCAAATTTACATTTGGAATGTATTCCATTTGCCATGGTAACTCTGCTATGCCTTAAAACAAAAAGTCCCAAGGTGTATTTGATGGGTTTGTGTTGTATATTTGACACAACACTGAGATGGACATAAAACAAGGTGTGAAGTTGTTCTACTTGGACTTTATTACAATGGTCTCCTTTCCTTATCAGCTTCTTCAGCCTAAAATGTGCTGTTGTACATAAGGGAACCAATGACCATTTTTGTAATTATGGACACTATTTTCTCATCAATGAAGTCCATGGAAAAAGCTGTGGATGCATTCATCTACACCCCAGCAAGTGGTAACATTTTTCTCCAGTGAACACAGGTGTGGATTTAGCCAAGGAGGAGTCAAGGGACATAGGACAGGTTATCTGAATCCAAATGTGATTATTAACTGCTTTTTTTAAAGAAAAAAAATATGCATTTCATTTTGTAAAACATATGTTATATATGAAGAAGTATCTTTCTCACACAAGATGTCGAGCACAAATGTTACAAAAGTAAATGTGCTTACAATAAATTTTAGTGTAAAGTGAACACAGTGAGAATTGTAGATTCATACCCTGAAGGCACCAGATCCTGTCTGATCTTGGGAGCTGCTTAGTAATTGGATAGGAGACCACCAATGAGTACCAGGTGATGTAGACTTTTAGAGCAGTGGTTTCCAAACTTTGGCCTTCCAGGTATTTTGGACTTCAGCTCCCAGGAGTCCCAGTCAGCATGGCCAATGGTGAGGAACCCTGGGAGCTGAAGTCCAAAACATTTGGAGGACCAGTGTTTGGGAGCCACTATTTTAGAAGAAGGAACTGGCAAAACCATCTCTGTGAATTTCTTGGCTGAAGATACTCTAGAAATTCATGGGGTCACCTTAAGTCAACAGGCACCTTGAATGTCCACACGAATGTAAGAGTTGGAAGGGACCACAAGACCCATCTAGTTCAACCTCCTGCCATACAGGAACAAACAACTAAAACACCTCTAAAATATGCCCAACCAATGTCCATATAAAGACTTCCAAAGATGGAGAGTCCATGAACTTCCAAGGCAGTCTATGCCATTTTCTAATAGCTTTTACAGTATTTTTCCTCCCTAATGTTTAAGTAGAATCTCTTTTCTTGTAATTTGAACCCATTGGTTCATGTTCTGGCTTGCTGTGTATTCTACATGATATCCTTTCAAAGATGGCTACCATGTCACCCCTGACTTCTCTCCTCCAAGCTAGTTACATTCAGCTCCCCAAAATCAATTACCAGTCCTTTGATCAACTTAGATGCCCTCCTGTGGACATATTCCAGTTTGTCAATATCCTTCTTGAACTATGATGCCTAGAACTGGACACAGTATCCCACAGTATCATTACATGGAATAATTCCTGCATTGATCTGTTTGGAGCTTTCTGCTAGGTTGAAATACCATTTTATAAGGAAGAGAAAGCAACCGGGAGTATTTTGACTGTTATCACTTTATTATTAACATGCGCTATGAATGGAAACCAGTTTTCCATGAGTAAATTAGTTTTCATTATTCCACTAGAGACTCTGACTTCCTGCGTCAGTTTACCCATAAATGCAATTTGGCAAACATGTATGAATCAGTCATTTATCATATAGCCTGTTGGGGTTTCCTAGGACATAGCAATTTCCATTCTAAATACTCTTGCTAGCAAAGTAATAAGATCTTTATGAGGCATGATCTGTAATGAAGGCTGGAAGATAGAATGTGATGCTAGGGATGGAAGAAAAACTCCCAGGATTTATATTTAACGCATGATTGCCAGGCTGGCATATCTCAAATGGAAAACATAACTTGCAATCAGAATTCTTTACATTTCTGAACTGCTGGTGCAATTTCTAAAATACAGAAAACTTTGAATCCTCCCCCCCAGAAATGTGCATTAAAATACATACAGGTGAAAAACACTAACAATATGGGGGAAATGTGCAAAAATTGACATTCATGTCCCTGCAGCATAAAAGTGCCTTGATGAGAAACTAATGGTGACTGTTAAAAGAGGCTATCAGGATGAAATTGCATATAAAACTGGGTGAATAATTACAGAATTCTTTTAAAGTAAATAAAGCTGTGTAGGAAAGGTTAATTAAAGCAGACTCATCATGAGTAAATGGACAGGCTCTTCTGACAACTGATTATTAAGACAAATATGTTTGGGCCTTGATCAAATGACACACCTTGTCTTCTTTCTTTTCATGTTCATTGATGTTAACACTAATAATAATTGACATTTGCACTTTGCTGTGAGATGATTGGTGGGGATGATGAGGCTGGATTAATTGTACCTTAGACTAATCCATGTGGGTCTTTCTTTCATTCTGAAGTGCATTATTTTACAGTTCTCAGCAGCAGAAGGAAAAAAAACCCAACGCTTAAGAGATCTGCTTTGTTTTTCACTGCAATCTCATCTGGAACCAAATGGAAAGTGATGGCTACCTGAGGTTGCAGTTTGAACTCCTAAGGAGCTTCCCAAGATGTTGAACCTAGCTTGTGGATAGGGCTCAGGACCTTCTATAGCTTCTCAGACTACAAACTGGACCAAGATTCACCAGTCCACTGACATGGGGCCTGAGCAGATGGGTCAGGATAGCATGCACACCAAGCCCGTGCTATCCTGCGCCAGGTCCTAACCTAGATCAGTCCCTGGGCTATTACAAGGATTTGTGGGTGTTTACGTGCCAGCCTGTCATTATACCATAGACATCTACCACCACGTGCTGCTATTGGGAAGACCCTCTTTGCCATGTGTGATGCGGGTAGGGGTGTCTGGCTGCACCCACATGACCAGGCACTCCTTCCCACCAGATGTGGTGACAGAGGTCTTCCCAGTAGTGATGATGGCAGAGGAAGGTAAGGGGTACACAGGGTCACCTGTGCTAAGGCCCGTTTGCAATAGGATTGGACTGGGACTGCTGGATCAGTGTCTGGTCTGCCCAATCCTAGCCCAGGGGTATTGACCTGCATCATCTGGATAGGATGATGAGAGGCTGGGGGAACATGGACCTTTTGACTCATTTGGACAGGCCCATGGAAACCATCAGAACCTACTGATGGACACTTAATTGCAGAGCAGTACTGTCTGAGCACTTACTTAGTGCAGGAATTATTTTCAGTATCAGATCTGGCTCACACATATTTTTGTACACTAATCTTTTTTTCTCTCTCTCTCCTGTTCATTATAATAATGGACTCATAGAACTGGAAGGCACCCTTAGGGCTGTCTAATTGAACCACTTGCCATGCAGGAAAACTAAGCAAAAGCACTCCTGAGAGCTTGTAATCCAACCTCTGCTTAAAGATCTCCAGAGAAAAAGAGTCTTCAACCCCTGGCAAACAGTTCTATGTCTGATTTATATTCTGTTCTGTATCATAAGTTTTGACCTGTATAAGATATCTCCCTGTATGATCTGGCCCAGGCTCTGAGATCCTCAAGGGAGGCCCTTCTCTCAGTCCCACTTCTATCAAAGCAACTGTTGGTGAGGACACAAGAAAAGGCCTTCTTGGTATTTCCGCTAGACTCTGGAACTCCCTACCCAGGGAAGCCAGAATGGCTCCTTCCTTGTCCTTCCACTGGGAGGCTAAAGCCTTCTTATGTAGGCAGGCATTTAAAACAGAAAGTTTTAAAGAATGGGCTGGGTATTGTGTTTTTTAACATGTTTTAAACAGTTTTATCTTTTAAAACCATATTTTATTCTTTTAACAAACAATCTATTTTAATACTGTAATAATTTAATTCTATTTTAATGTAACACTTTTCTATGTTTTTCGTTGTACTGTTCGTTGTACTGTTCTTGTGAGTCGCTCTGGGGCCCAGTCCTCCTCCTCCTCCTCCTCCTCCTCCTCCTCCTCCTCCTCCTCCTCCTCCTCTCTTCTTCTGTCAGAAAGGTATTACTTCAATACATTGTTTTATCAAGTGTCAACTAAATTGTGCCCCACAACTCAAAAGAACACTGAAATTCACTGCAAAACTGATCCTGGCAATGAGAACGGATTGTGACCAATACAAGGCATTCTGAGTATCCCGAGTTGCTTCTTCAATAGTGGTAATGCAATGTGATTGACTTCCACCTTCTCCCAGTCAGACTTGATTCCCGCTATTGTGAATGAATTCACAGGAGTTTCCCATAAATAAAATGTTGCTCTCCACTGCTGCTGTGGCTATGGATTTTGTGTGATCCTGTGTGATAATACATGACACAACTGTGCAATTGTATTCCTTAAATTACTTCTTCCCCAGTGTGATAATCTCCAAATAATCTGACTCAAGACTCTTTGACTCAAGAGCGTCAAATTCCCAAAGGCTCTGATAAAGAACCATGTATTAACATGATGCCAAAATGAAGTCAAGGTTGCTACCAGTTGGGCCTCACCTCCCCTTCTCAACCTAGGAGATTATCACATAAGGGATGGGGTGTCATTGCCTTGTCCCCATCCCATCCTTCCTGCCTGATCATGGGAAGGACTTTCACACATGCCCCAGCATAGACCCAGCAGGGAAGCGCCAGTGGAAGTGATCGTGCAAATCACTTTCACTTGCAAGTGCAGTGAACCCATCATTTTATTTATTTATTTCATTTATATGCCACCTTTCTCCCTGGAGGGACTCAAGGCAGTTCACAGATAAAACACTTAAAATCTCAATAAAATTCAAGTAATTCAGCTGCCTGGGAGTGTGAGTGAAAATTACAGAGCGCCTCACTTTCATATGAAAGTGGGCTGAAAAGCGCTTTCAGCCATCAGCTGAAAGCAATTTCTTCTGTTGTTTGCAGTCCTTTGTAATAACAGAAGAACCCATTATTACCATGACGGCCTAAAGTGTTTTCAGATGATGGCTGAAATCACTTTTCAGCCCACTTTCATGTGAAAGTGATTCATGTGATCACTTTCACTCAGGTCACAGACAGGATAAGGACAGGGGAGAGATCCCATCCCTATCCTGTCTCCGTGTGATACTCTTCTTATGCTCTGTCCTGCCCTGTCGTAAGTTCAATGGTTTGTTCCAACTAGAGTAGACCCATTCCAACAGTGCAACTTATAAGTATCAATTTCCCAACTTTTCATTGAGGTAGTAGATGTACTCTAGTTGGAACTAACCAATAGATTCAGCTATCACAGTGAGTGTATCTCTAGATCACTGTCACCTGTGCAAATGGTGACTATTTTCATAGGTTCCCCAAAGTTCCTCTACAGGAAAGGTGCTGCCTGGGCTCTTTGTATATGTTTATGTATGGTCGTCCAGCCCTTTCTCACATATTTCTGCATATATTAGGGAATGATTAGTGAGTCAACGAGAAGGTTCCAATCAATGTTTCACTCTGCTATGTGATTTGCTGTGTGATTCACTGTACAGCATTTGACATGGAATAATAAAATTTTAGAGATGGATGGAAACACAAGAGCCATCTATTCTAAACCCCTACCATGCAGGGATATACAACTAAAACATCCTTAAAAGATGGCCATCCAATCGCTTTTTAAAGACCTCCAAAGATGGCAAATCCACCATCATCCAAGCCAGTCTACTCCACGGTCATACAGCTCTTGAAGTAAAAAGTTTTTTCTTTTCTTGAAATTTCAGCGGAATTGTTCGTGTTCTATTCTCTGTAGAAAAAAACATCTTCTATATGACATCCTTTCTGATATTTAAAGATAGCTATCATGCCTCCTCTCATTTTTCTCTCCTCCAAATTAATAAAATGAATAAAATAAAAATAATCCAGTTAGTCTGACATCAATTCCAGGAAAGATTCTGGAGCAGATCATTAAACAGAGAGTCTGTGAACATTTAGAAGGGAATGCCATAATCACAAAAAGCCAACATGGGTTTCTGAGAAACAAGTCATGCCAGACAAATCTGATCTCTTTTTTTTTTGATAAAATTACCAGCTTTGTAGATGAAGGGAATGCTATGGATATAGTATATCTTGATTTCAGTAAGGCCTTTGACAAGGTTCCCCATGACATTCTTGCAAACAAGCTTGTAGAATGTGGGATAGACAAGGCAACTGTTACATGGATTTGTAATTGGTTGACCGGCCGAACCCAAAGGGTGCTCAACAATGGTTCCTTTTAATCCTGGAGAGAAGTGACCAGTGGGGTCCCACAGGGCTCTGTCCTGGGCCCAGTGCTATTCAACATCTTTTTTAATGACTTGGATAACAGAATTGGTAGCATACTTATCAAATTTGCGGATGACACTAAACTAGGAGGAGTAGCTGATACCCCAAAATGAACTGAATAGACTAGAAAGCTGGGCCTAAGCTAACAAAATGAAATTCAACACAGAGAAATGTAAGGTCCTGCACTTAGGGTGGAAAAAATGAAATGCACAGATATAGGGTGGGGGACACCTGGCTGAATGAAACTACATGTGAAAGAGATCTAGGAGTCCATAAGTTGAACATGAGTCAACAGTGCGATGCGGCAGCTAAAAAGGAGAACACAATTTTAGGCTGCATCAATAGAACTATAGTGTCTAGGTCCAGGGAAGTAATAGTGCCACTCTACTCTGCCTTGGTCAGGCCCCACCTGGAATACTGTGCCCAGTTCTGGGCACCACAATTCAAAAAAGATGTGGAGAAACTGGAGCATGTCCAAAGGAGGGCAACTAAGATGGTGAGAGGTCTGGAAGCCATGCCTTATGAGGAGCAACTTAGGGAGCTGGGGATGTTTAGTCTGGAGAAGAGAAGGTTAAGAGGTGATATGATTGCCCTGTTTAAATATATGATGGGCTGTCATATTGAGGAGGGAGCAAACTTGTTTTCTGCTGCTCCAGAGACTAGGACCCGAAACTGCAGGAAAAGAGATTTCATCTCAACATTAGGAGGAGCCTCCTGACAGTAATGGTTGTTCGACAGTGGAACACACTTCCTCGGAGTGTAGTGGAGTCTCCTTCCTTGGAGGTCTTTAAGCAGAGGCTGGATGGCCATCTGTTGGGGATGCTTTGATGGAGAGTTCCTGCATGGCAGGGGGGTTGGACTGGATGGCCCTTATGGTCTCTTCCAACTTTATGATTCTATAATCAAATCAAATCAAATTTTATTGCTTTTAACCAAAGGTCATTGCACAGTACAACAATACAACAAAACATATAACAGTGCATATAAAATATATCTATAATAAGCATATCATCTCATATTTAATACAAAATTTCTAAACTTGATATTTAAATAATACTTGTTATTATACATGGCGCCGCCCGAATTAACGGGCCGGCGCTGTTGCCGCGTGAAGGAAGGCCTCTCCCCTTCCCGCGCGCCAGGCTTGGGCGCCCCAGCGGCCGGTGTGAGCGCGGGCTCGATGCTGATTGGCCACCGGGAGGAGCAGGAAAGGAACCTGCCTGATTGGCCACAGCAGGGTATGGCGTGCCCTCCTATTGGTGGAGAGCTCGGAGAGGGTGGTGCCTCCATCGTTCCTGAGCCCTCATTGGTTGTTGGGCCTATTTGCCGCACGGTAGGGGGCGGGGCTTTGGGTCTGACAGCCTTCCTCGCTGCCTAATAGGTGGGGCATTTTGTTGGTGAGGGCATCTTTACCACCTCCCCACTTCTTGGTAACAATCACCCGCTCCTTCAGGTTTGTTGCTAAGGGACTGGCAGACAGGGTTCATGTTTTTTGAGAAGGCCTTTTGTTTTGTTTTGTCTTCCTTTTTAGTCTTAATAATTAATAATTGTTGTGCCTGCGGCCTTGGCCCCTGCTGATCACACATCCAGTGTTCAGAATTTTGGCTTCAACTGTTTTTTCTACTGCACGGTGCTCCCGGCGGTGTTTGGAATTTTGGCTTCAACTGTTTTTTCAACTGCACGGTGCTCCTGGTGGTGTTCGGAATTTTGCCTTCAAACTGTTTTTTGTTTTGTTTTGGTTTGTTTTTTGTTTTAACTGCACAGTGCTCCCAGCTTCAACCCTGCTGGGCACGTGCAAACAATCGTCTTGATGACTTTGTGACTGCAAACTGTTCTTCGGCATGGTGCTCGCGGCTTCGGCCCTGCTGGGCACGTGCTCTCTACTTGGTTGGTGATTATTGCACTGCTGACTTTACACGGTGCACGCGGCTTTGGCCAGCTGGGCACGTGATTTGTAACCAGTGCTTGTGACTTGACAACAGTGAACTGTAATTTACACAGTGCTTGCGGCTTCGGCCCTGCTGGGCATGTGTTTCCCTTCACCTATAAGCAGCTTTGCAATACTTTTTTCTTGCTGACTACAGTCCCAATCTTAGTGTTGTCAGACCAACCAATTTCAACATGTCACCAAAATCAAGGAATTCAAGTGGTGCTGCACAAGTTACCAGTTCTTTGTGAAAACAAATTGTAGGTCCTGGGAAGAGCTAGCCCCAGGGACTAGGAGGTGCCCAGCACGTACGTATGCCTGTAGACAGGGGAGTTCGACAGTTGTGGTGGATCCTGCAACAATAGTAATGGTCCAGGCCCATCCTGCCCCATTGCAGGCATCTTTGATCATTAGCCAAGAGATGGCTGCAAAACTGATGTGGTCCTTCTCAGAAATCATTGCTAAGGCCATGGCAGCCTCCCAAGTATCGACATCTGCTGGTGTTGCATGTCTGGATCTGGATCCCGGGAAGGTGACAGGGAACAACAGTTGGCGGATGATGTCCTCAGCTTGGGACCCAGCTCTTCGGCTTGGACCTCCGTTGCTTGAGTGGATGTCTCCAGCTCAAGTTCTTCATCCGGCTCTAGCTCTACATCTTCGAGTTCGGAGGACGACGAGCTTATTGCGGGAACCTCTGTGGCCGGTGGCAAAAGGAAGAAATGCAAGGGAAAAAAATAGTAAATGGAACAGGACTGCATCTGTGTCTCATTTGGGACATGTTGGGGAGGGGGTGTTTCACAGGTTGTGCCTACAGGTAGAGAAGGGTTCTGGGTGGACCATGCTTTGGTCCCTGGGTTTCCCTGCTGTGCTATCCGGTGCAGGTCCTGGCATCCTGGCCTGCAAGGTGTATGGGCCTTGGGCCTTGGGCATCCCTCCCTCAGCTCCTGGTGAGCGTCCTCCTGGGTCTCACCTTTCAAAAAAAAAAAATGTGCAAAAATGGAATTTTAACAGGTTGTTTCGTTGACATTTTCACACTATTGCAACCAAAAGGGCATGATGCCCTTGCTGTTACATCCACCAAATGGGCAAAACAAACAAACAAACAAACAAAACACCCTAAGGTTCCCTCAGCAGAGCATACATTCTCCATAGGGCTGTTATCTCAATGGCATTCCTCAAGAGAGCTTGACACTTAGATTGCCACATGCTTCATGTTCTTAGAGTCAGAGATGTACCTGGTGAGGCAGCTGCTATCACCTATGATGCAGCCTTTTGTCAGCAGGCTTCTCAGAGCTCTAGAGAGCACTGGGATCTTATTCACAATGAAATTTGGTTGCTTGAGGTGGTCGCTCTGACCAGGTCCAAAGGGGCCACCAGACCGGATGGTAAGAGGGACATAAATTGGTCTGCTGGGAATATAATGCAGGAAGATGCTCCAGGTCTCACTGCAGATATGACCACATCTTTGAACTTTGTCGGGGGCCCCATAGTAAGGCAGCTTGCCCAAAATCAGGCCACCATCCCTTTCAGCATGGGGCCCTGCCCAAGGTGACTTGTTCCCCTCCTCCTTCAGAGTCTAAAAATCTTAAATCAGCTTGAGATATGCCGGAGGTTCTTATGAAAAAGATTCAAAAAGAAATAGATGCCGGCTGCATTGAAAGGCCTTTTGATTCTCCGCCTTTCCCAAACATTCAGGTGTCTCCCTTAAGAGTTGTCCCCAAGAAGGCTCTGGGGGAATTCCGACTTAGCTATGCTTCGTTCGACCATGTGGTCCAGCTAGTGCAGGCATGTGGCCGCGGAGCCCAAATGGCCAAATGTGACATTCAGTCTGCTTTCTGCCTTTTGCCTGTTCACTCTGATGATTTCCACCTGTAAGGGCTTAAGGTACAAGGCCGATGGTATTTCGATAAGGCTATACCAATAAGCTGTTCAATTAGCTGCGCAGCCTTGGAGGCCTTCAGTACTTTCCTGGAGTGAGAGGTAAAGCGCAGGGCTTGCTCCCCGCTTGTGACTCATTAACTGGATGATTTCCTTTTCACCGGACGGTCCGGCTCAGACCATTGCCAGATGCTCCTAAATACCTTTTCTGCTTTGGCATCTGAGATCGGGGTCCCTTCAGCAGCTGATAACACTTAAGGGGCCAGCTATGTCCCTCACATTTTTGGGTGTCCAATTGGACTCGGTTGAAGGAGTTTCTCGTCTCCCTCCTGACAAATTGAGTGCTCTAAAAAAAAACAAAACAAACAAAAAAAACCAAAAAAACAACAACAACTTATTTCAGAATTTCTTGCATCCCAAAAAGTTACTATGAGACAGGTGCAATCCCTCCTGGGTCACCTGAACTTTGCGTGCTGTGTGGTTTCTCTTGGTCGCCCCTTTTGTGCCAGGCTGGCCAGAGCTACTGCAGGTATTTCCAGGCCTCATTACCATGTGAGCATTACCAAAGGTATTAGAGAGGATCTGAAGATTGTGATTTGGGCTGTTTTTTCAAGGACACTGGTGTGCTCAAAAATGGCCAAAGGGTTGGGCTTAAGAGGATGTTGTTAATAATTTATTTATTTATTTATTTTTGAATTATTTCCCATTGTGACGGCTGTCATTATTTGGAAACATGAGTTCTCCACCAAACGTGTTCTGTTCTGCTGCGATAATCAAGCCATAGTTGCTGCTGTTAATAGCCTGTCTTTCAAATCAGAAAGAGTCGTGCTGGTGCTGTGGCTCGTACTCACTTGTTTAATTTTAACATTTCTATCACAGCTTGGTTTGTTCTTGGTTTGCAAAATAATTTAGCTGATGCTCTTTCTCGATTCCAGGAAGACAGGTTTCAATGGCTGGCTCCAAAGGCAGACCCCAGGGCATTTTGTCTTCGGTGGCCCCCTCCACTCTCAGGGCCTATAATAAGGTTTTTTCTAAATTGTCCTCCTTGTGGGGTGCCCTAGGCATTCCGGCACTTTGGCCTATGGATTCGACAACTGTTTTATGCTTCATGGCGTGGTTAAAGTATAGTGGGGTTTCCCCGCGCTCTATTTCTGTTCACCTTGCAGGTATTTTGTTCTTTGCAAAAGCCTCCAGCCTGGTTGATCCATGTGCTTGTTTCCAAGTGCGTTGCACTCTGGAGGGTTGGCGATGCATGCATATGGACAAAAACGATGCCAGGCACCCTATCTGTTTTTACACTGCTTCAGGATATTGTTTCCCAGCTTCCCGCCATTTGGGGCCCTGAGGGTAGGGGAGCTGGTCCTGTCTTCGAATACCTATTGCTCAAAAAGATACTTGTGCATCACTGATGTTTTGTTCAATGTTGATGCTGTATGTTTGACAGTTCTCAGGTCAAAATGTGATAAACTGGGCTGAGCCTCATCGATCATATTGGGGCACCTAAAAGACTCGCACCTCTGTCCTGTTCGGGTTCTAAAAAGGTTTATTAGGCACCAGCCTGCATGTCAAGGATCCCTATTTTGTCATGCTGATGGCTCACCTGGCACACGCTTTCAATTTGTTGCTGTGTTAAACCTGGCCCTTCAGGCGATGGGTCTTCTTTTGGTTGAATTTGGGGGCCATTCATTCCGCATTGGAGCGGCCACATCTACAGCCTGTGCTGGACTCTCTACTGATGTCATCAAGTAAATTGGTTGATGGAAGTCTAGGGTGTTTGCGGGCTATGTGCACCCTGATTTGGACTCTTGCTCAAGCGGATGCTATTAATGTTATTTGTGGAGGGTTCTTTTTCGGTTCTTAGGGTTGGCGGCAGGCGCTCTTTCAGACCTGCCTGTGTGGCGGCAGCATAGGCCTGGATCTGGGGTAGGGGTTTCCAGGGCCCGCTGGCACTGGATCGGGAGTCCTCATGACCCGGGTAAGGAGCGGTTCGCTGTGGCCATTGCGGGGGCCACAGTCGATTAATACCCGGTGACTAGGATGTCTCGCAATTCGATGTGAAGCAGCGCAGTTGCCTAACTGCGCAACAGGGCGGAGCTTGGCACCTACGTCATCCCGATGTTTGCCCCTGCTACCAAGGGTACATCAACCAACCAGGGTGTTGCTGATGGCCAGATCCAGACCTTATGCTTTGGGCCAACCCTATGGTTTTGTGTTGTTCTGCATGTGTGGAACAGTTAATAAAGTTGTGGCCTTTTTTCCTCCAACCAGGTTTCTGTATTTATTGGGGGGGGCCCTGACCTGCGCGGCAAATGGCGCCGCCCGAATTAACGGGCCGGCGCTGTTGCCGCGTGAAGGAAGGCCTCTCCCCTTCCCGCGCGCCAGGCTTGGGCGCCCCAGCGGCCGGTGCGAGCGCGGGCTCGATGCTGATTGGCCACCGGGAGGAGCAGGAAAGGAACCTGCCTGATTGGCCACAGCAGGGTATGGCGTGCCCTCCTATTGGTGGAGAGCTCGGAGAGGGTGGTGCCTCCATCGTTCCTGAGCCCTCATTGGTTGTTGGGCCTATTTAAGGCCGTGTAAGGTGAGCGTCGGCACCATTGCCAGTTCTGCTCTCCCACCCTCCCTCCCTGTTTAGGGAGTTGATTGTCACAACTTCTGTTATGGGTGGCAGCATAGGCCTGGATCTGGGGTAGGGGTTTCCAGGGCCCGCTGGCACTGGATCGGGAGTCCTCATGACCCGGGTAAGGAGCGGTTCGCTGTGGCCATTGCGGGGGCCACAGTCGATTAATACCCGGTGACTAGGATGTCTCGCAATTCGATGTGAAGCAGCGCAGTTGCCTAACTGCGCAACAGGGCGGAGCTTGGCACCTACGTCATCCCGATGTTTGCCCCTGCTACCAAGGGTACATCAACCAACCAGGGTGTTGCTGATGGCCAGATCCAGACCTTATGCTTTGGGCCAACCCTATGGTTTTGTGTTGTTCTGCATGTGTGGAACAGTTAATAAAGTTGTGGCCTTTTTTCCTCCAACCAGGTTTCTGTATTTATTGGGGGGGGCCCTGACCTGCGCGGCAACTAGTGTAAGTTTGTCAAATATAATCATCACCTTTGCAGCTTATGGCTATCTCGGTTATATATATATATTTTCCTGATTTTTTTAGCTGCTAGGGCAAACAAAGCTACTTTCCAAGTCACATATTTATTCGGGTCCACTAGAAGGTAAGAAACCACATTCTGTGGGTTCTGATCAGGACTAGTTTCTATTACAGGTGTAATGAATCTTTCTCTTGGTTCTTTATAGAGGGGGCAAAATAGCATGTAATGAACAAGGTCCTTTGCTTCTTGGCAACCGTATATACATACACGTTCCTTTGTTGGAATACCTCTATGTCTTCTGTCTGTAGGCTGTCTCCATCATATTTAATCTTAGTTCAGTAAAAGCTTTCCACAATTTTACAAATGTTAGATTATTAAAACAGTCTGCATGATTAAAGGACTCCTTGAGTTTATAGTATAGAGGGGCACATGAGGACAAATAAGCAGTATACAGGTCCTCTTGTCTAGATATGTCACTTATTGTGTTCTTGATGGACTTTATCTGCGCCATTAGTTGGAGTTCTTTAATTTTAGCTAAAGAAATTCCATATTTGATAACCAGTTGCGCAACATGATGTACCCAGTTTTTATTAGGCAAGCTGTTGTTTAGCTCTATCAAAGATTTCTTTGGAAATCTGTCGTTATCCATTCCCTGAACTTTAAGCCAGTAGCATAAAATTCTCTTATCTATTTGGCTCTCTATGCTAAGTATGTTAGTTTCCAGTGTAAGAATGGCAGTTGGTGTATCTCTAGGGAGACCCAACAATGATCTCAAGAAGTAGTTCTGAGAGGGTTCCAGTTTTATGATACTTGATTTACCTGTGGTACCCCAGACTTCAGCCCCGTAGAGGGACTGTGCCATTGTTTTGGCTTTGTATACTATCATGGCAGAATTTACTAAGTTTCCCCCTCTAGTTGCAGCAAACTTTAATGTAGCTTTTGCCGATCTATAAGACTGTACTTTTATATTTAACAGTTGTTCTTTCCAAGATGTTGTATCTGAGTATACTAGGCCTAAATATCTAAATGATTTCACTTGACTTATGATGTTTCCATCTAAATGCCAAATATACTTTTCAGGGCATTTTCCAAAAACCATAACCTTGGTTTTATCATAATTAATTGTCAATTTGTTATTTTTGCAGTATGAAGAAAGTTTTGCAAGGAGTCTCCTTAGACCAGTCTCAATTCTGGATATCAGTACTAAATCGTCCGCATACATTAACAAAGAGATTTTTGGCATCAAGAATTGTAACAGGGGCATATTGCAAACCCTCCAGATCTTTTACAATGTTGTTGATAAAAAAAATTAAACAGGAAAGGTGCTAATATGCATCCTTGCTTAACTCCTACAGATGCATCAGTCTTTGGGGTTAGATGGCCTGCTAGGTCTACTTTAATCTGTAATGATGTGTTAGTATACAGTGATTTTATAATGAATAACAAACGGTGGTCAATATTTGTTTTCTCCAATTTCTGCCACAACAAAAATCTAGAGATCGAATCAAACACAGATTTCAAATCAACAAAGGCAACATACAGTTTTTTCTTCAGGTTATGAACATATTTGCACATAAGGAAGTTCAACACAAAGCACAGATCAATTGTTGACTTTCCTTTTTGGAAACCAGCTTGTACTTCTGCCAATAAATTATGGCTATCTGCCCAGTCTTCTATTTTTTCCAGGAGGTACCTAGCATATAATTTAGATGCAATATCCAAAAGTCTAATTGGCCTATAATTAGCTGGGTCTTTCTTGTCACCTTTTTTATATATTGGCGCAATAATACTCAGTTTCCAACCTTCTGGAATACATCCAGAGTGATTTATATGAGTGAACAATTTTGCGAGAACCGGGGACCAATATTCCAGTTTTGCCTTATATAGTTCAACAGGTATCATATCCTCACTGGGAGCTTTGTTGGTAGATTGTCTAGCAATGAATCCTTTGATTTGGTTTGGAGTGACATCGGGCCATTCAGGGGTGTCTAATGGTTTGGCGAGATGGGTTGGGTATAAAAGGTCATATTGAGGCTTGTAAATATTGGAGAAGTAGTTCTCCCAATCTTTTCCAAGTGGATGCCAAGTGGAAGCTGCCTGCCTGTGTGAGATTCCTTCTCCACCCCCTCCTCCACCTCTCTGGCTCTCAAGACAGCTCAGCTGCAGTCATTCTATAATCATACCCAACTACCTAGGCCATTCCTTATAAGGCTAGCTTTCCAACCTTTGATCATCTTGGTTGCTCTTCTATGGACATGTTCCAGCACATCAAAGATATAAACATGAAAATACCAAAACAAACATTCCCTTCTCTCAGGAAAATTAGAAGTTTAACTCCTAGGACTCATGGGCATTAGTGATTTGTAAGAAAGCTATGAAAATATGTTCAGTTTCTGCTGCTTTCCAATTAGCAATAGAAGATAAGGATGGACACAAGAATGAAAGGATATCACCTTTCCCTTTGGCTCAAATTCTTTCATTAGTCAGTTAATTAAAAACAACTAATTAAAAATTAATTTAAAAATCCTATTGGCATCCTGTTCAATATTTATGAGACTGTAAATTGGACTTGCAATCTTCTAACTTTTGGGATCAACACTTATGGTCATTAATAACCAGACATTACTTGAAAAGCTTATCTCTTAAGCCAGGACAAGACACAACCAAAGTATTTTCAAGGTGCTGCAGATCAATAAATGACAACTGCAGTGGTCTCTTGGTTGAAATGAAGCACTACTACAGTTAAGAAACCAATTAAAGGAAGCCTTGTGTTGTTTTGTTTTTATTTGTTATGGGTTGCTTATATGTTTGTATTCTTTTTAAAGAGGGAGGGAATGGTAGGAGGAAAGGAAATAGATGTTATATGATGATTTGTTTTCAAGATTTTGGTTATGGGGGTGTGTTGTGTATATGTAAGTTTGTATGTTTAATAAAATTAAAATGAATAAAAAAGAATTATAACTTGAATTATAACTAGTGTTGCCAATTTAAATGGCAAATTTAGAGATTTCTGGGGAGTGCAGTTTACCATTTGGAGATAAATTTGGAGGTCTGGAAGGGGCACCCTGGGTGTGTTAGGGATGAAATGAAGCCTGCAGATATTGCTTTGTTAATCTCTAGAACAGTTGTTAAATTGCTGCATCTCAGGATGCTATTTAAAACCCTGGTAGAATTTGGTTCAAAGTTGCCTTCCCTCCATACAAGCACAGAAACAACTGTAGCCCTAGTTGGATATAAAACTAGAAAATGACAGATACAGAGGCTGAGGAGAGAACAATCACATCCTTTTGAAAACAAGGTTTTTAAAGAAAGCAAGTTGCTTTGTAGCCTTGCCGATTTCAACAGAGTCCAACCCATTGTTTATCTCCCTCACTCTGCAGATCGATGAGAATTTCAGAGAGGTGACACCGGATGGATGGATCATAAGGACGGCAATGACAAAGGTCTCACAGCACATAATGCTCAAAGATTTGGCGGAGGCTGTGAGGTGAGGATAGAAGGGGCATGAAGTGCAAAGAAAGAGAGTAATTGATTGTTTCAAACTTGAAATCCTGTTTATAGCTGTTTTCTGTAAACTTTTTTTTTTGGCATTTCACTTTGGTGGCCAGCGGGCAACTTCCTGACTTTGCTGGCAGCTAAGCAGAAATGCTATTTCCCCCCCGTAGAGAGAAGCATCTCGGCATGCCCTCATGGCTGGCATTACTTGTTTCCCACAAAAGTTTCCCTTTTGTTGGTTCTGAATAGCGGATAGCTTTCAAGGGGGATATGTTAAACTCATGGTGGATACAACTCTCAGTAAGGATAACAGTAAATCCCCTCCGGTATCAGAGGAAATACTATTCTCAGTTCCTCAGTTGCTAAGGAATATGCCATGCTTATATTCTGTATATGGCAACAGAATATTGGGTTGGATAGGTGTACCATTTTCTGGGTTGTATGGGACCAACTATCATTTCTGTAAGCATCTGCTAATTGACATTCAATATCAACTACGGGCTTCCTATTTATTATTGCTATTAAATTTCGATATTAAATTTAACACGCATGCATTGTCTTCCAATTTCTATCTGTCTAATGAATGATGTGCTAGTGCAGGACGTGACTGCAAGACCCTTCTGCTTGTGTTGCTCAGTAGCATTACATTTGGATGAAACTTTAAAGACTTAATGTTAACACAACAAAGGCAAATGCAAGATAGAAATCCCACTACAAAGAATGTACCCTTTTATTGCTCCTAAATATCTAACTACTTTATTCAAGGTGAAAAGGGCCTACTCCTCAATCCTGGCAACTACAATTCCTGTCCACCTCCAGCACTCCTTTTCCCCCCAAAAACTAAGTAAGTATAGCCTCTTCCCTTGGGTCCATCCTTTGGGCCAAACTAATGATTCATAGTGGTTACATAGCTACTACTTAACTACACAAATGCAGATTTATGAGTGCAAACATGATGTAAGATCTCTAACATATATTAGAAAAATGTTTTACCATAGTTTGTTGTTAATTGCCACCAAATCAGTTTTGATTCAAGGCAATCCTATGAATGAGAGACTTCCTAATGTCCCTGCTATCAGCAACTCATGTTTTGTAAACTTAGGGCCATTTAAAGATATTTTTTTCTTTTTCTTTTACAGTACTTTATTTTTATTAAGTTTAAAAGCAGTAATAAATGTTACATAAAAATCTTAATTCCATATTTATTTCTGAAGATATCGAAAGTTCTTGTTTTGTCTTTTTTGCATTAATTTTATACCTGTGTGCTAATCCAGGCAAAGTGAGATAAAAGCGTCTCAGTCCACAGATTTTATTATGCAGTAACATGTCCCTTTCATTTTTTGACATTTAAATTGCACATATTCAGAGCAATTTCTTCTATTTGGGGATGGTAATGCAGGAGTATTTTAAGCTGTCTTGTTTTAATTTTGAGATAAAATTAGAAAAACAAGGCAGTTACATTGCCACTGGAGACAAAGGCCTCTAGAAAGGGTCAGCAGATGTGGATCGTTGTTTTAAATTGCACCCACCAAGAAAAACAAGTTGAGAAAAGCATCTGAACAGTAGAAGTTGGAAAGTGGTGAGAAAAGGTGCTAAAAAAGTAATGTGAAAAGAAATGATGATACTGTAAGAAAGGAGAGGTGGTGCTGTGGGGAAAATTAGCACTCAGATTTTTATACTGGTGCACATGAAATATATTTCCTAAATTCCAATAAATGGACTTTGAGCATAAGTTTACAGTACCCAGGTATTTGTCTTAATATCCAGGTTTGGATGTTTGGAAGAAAGATCTATGGGAGGGAGAATGGACAATTATGCACATACAAACCAATGCTGAAATTTGTGTTTGAGTCTAAATGCCAGCCAAAAGTGTACTTTTATGGACTACAACTTCAACAGTCCTCCAGCCAGTATGACCAGTATTCATTGTAGGTGGTGGATATCAGGTATTTTCCCCGGGCTGCACTCCCAACTTGCTATTATAGTTGTAATTGTTGTTGGTCAATATTGATACATATTTGTGAATATAGACATAGCTGCATAGAATTGTATAAAATAAAATGTGTTGGTGGATATAAATGATAAGAAGTGATATATTTGGAATGTATACTGTATGATATTGAATAAGTTCAATGTAATTATGATATGGTTAAAGAAAGTCATAGAGAGGATGGTGAACAGAATAATATGTGTAAGCAGAAAGTAGGTATGAAAGAAGGAATAAGTGGGAGAAAATATATGTGTAGGTGTATGAAGATATGAGTAAGTGAAAAAGGTATGAGTAAGTGAAAAGTAACTACATAAAAAGAGGGAATAAGTGGGAGAAAGTATGGGTATAAGTGCATGGAGGTATAGGTGTATGGAGGTATGAACATGTAAATAAGGCATGAGTAAGTGAAAAGTGGGTATAGAGAAGAGGGGGAAAGGGTTGAAGGGAATGGAAAAGGAAGGTAAGAAAGAGTGAAGCAGGTAGGATAGGAAGATAAAGTAGATAGGAAAGAAAGGAAATGAAATATAAAAAATAAAGATGAAAGGGTAAAAATTATGGAGGATATAAAGAAAGATGAAAGAATCAGAGATTTTTGTAAAACGTAAGAGAGTGATGTTTGTAAATTACAGATTGTGAATAGATTGTGAATATGTTAGGTTACGTTAGGGTATGTATGTAGAATGGATTTTCGATGTTTATGTGATAGGTCCCATGTTTGTTATTATTGTTATGATTTTATATGTTTAATAAACATTATTTTTAAAAAGTTGACTTCAGGTTTTAATAAGCCTATGAATGAGAGGGCAGCCCCTGACATCAACTGCCCTGCTCAAGTCCTGCAAACTCTGGGCAGCCGAGCTTCTGTGAATGACTCAATCCAGCTGTAATGTGGTCTCCCTCTTTTTGTACTACCTCATACTTAACCAAGCAGCATTGTCTTTTCCAATGAGTCACATCATCACATGATATACAACAGTATATCAAAAGTATAACAGCCTCAGCCTAGTCATTTTTGCTTTTAGGGGGAGTTTGGGCTTGACTTGCTCTAGGATATGTCTTTTAAATAGAATCCGTGGTATCTACAGAACTTTCCTTTGACATCACATCTCAATTGAGTTGATTCTCTTGTGTCACCAGCTTTCTAACTATCAAGCTTTCACAGCCATAGATGGTAATCAGAAACTACTACTATTGACCTCGTGGAAAGAAAGAAAGGCATGGCAATGGAGAGGAGCTTGAAAATCTCTTCCCAAACACTCTGGTTGTGTCTGCCCCTCCCAACTCATGGATGCTTTGATTTACAGCAAACAAAATCCAGTTTTGGAAAGTTTGTGATTCCCAGTTCTCCAGCCAGCATAGTTAAGGGATTCTGGGAGCTCTAGTTCAAAAAAGTAACTTCGCCAAGCACTGCAAAAATGTAGGTGTTTCTATTTACAGTCGAGTAAAGTCTATTTTAGTCCCAAGTGCATTCATACTTATCATTTTACCCCCACATCCATTTTTCCCATCCTTCTACTGCATCCTTTTCTGTTAAAATTCAGGCTCTAAGATCTTCAGAGCAGAGCATTAAATGAGAAGATGGTGCTATAGCTTTTTATATCCTGGCCCTTCTGTGTCAATTATTTTCCTTTCCTCACAGCAAATTGCAAGTATGTTAATAAAAGAAACTGGTTTTCTAGTTATTCCTTACTTTCCATAGCTCCCCTGCCTTTTACATTGTGTCAGAGACCCTATAAAAATGACTATTTATAGAGACCAATTTTCTGTAATGGAACTAGCCTTGATAAATGCAAAACAGAGCTCATTATTATGAAGATAAGCATAATAATCTTGTGCAGATGAACAGAGATGCACATCTATTTTAAGGTACATGTTAAATGAACTTTCTCAGTCTCCTTTCTGAGAATCGTTTAAGAGTGTAATGACAGAGCCACTTCTCAGAAAATTTTCACTGTTCTTTTCAGAAAATAGTAGGTCATGTTGAATAGTACACCTTTCCCCCTTGTTTCCCCCACTGCTTTCCCTGGCCACTAAATGGTAATGGGGATACACATCAATGCTGTGAAACTACCTTGCGCAGTGAAGGAAGGCATTGTACAAGGAGATACCTCCTCCTCCTCCTCCTCCTGTTGTTGTGTGACTTCAGGTTATTTCCATCTTATGGTGACCCCATCATGGGGTCCCTTCGCAAGATTGGTCAGAGAAGATTTCCCACTGCTTTCCTCTGAGGCTGAGCGCATACAATTTGGTCAAGGTTACCCAGTAGCTCCCTGGTCTCAATCAAACCCTGGTCTCCAGAGTCATAGTCCAACACTGAAACCATGCTGGCTCTGTCCCTTCTTCTACAATATCCCAAAAGTTTTTTAAAAACTCTTCCTTGACAACATTCACAAAAGACTTTATCGTACTACCTCTGGTGCCCGACTTACCTCTTCCGAATTTGGCCCAAATTCGGAAGTTAGGCTGATTTTATCGCATGGACATTTCCCTCAAAATGGCTTCCCATTGCCTCCAGTGTTGAATTCGGTCCCTGTAATTGCTTCGGCAGCCATGTTTCCTAATCAGAAGCTTCTGAATTGGAAACAATGGCTGCCGAAGTGACTTACAGGGCCCAAATTCAGTCCTGGAGGCAATGGGAAGCCGTATTGACAGAAAAATCCATGCAATAAAATCAGTCTAACTTCCGATTTTAGCTTAAATTCGGAAGAAGTAAGTCAGGCACCATAGGCGATATGATAAAAGTCCAAAGCCAAATGTGCCCAGGATACACCAGGATGCATCACCCACAGGTGATCCTTTAAAGAAAGGGTAGAAAACTGATAGGAACAAGGGATGACACTGGCCACAGGATGATTTTGGAGGGTAATAATAATAATAATAATAATAACTTTATTTTTGTTGTATCCCCTATATTCACTTCTTATGCCCTATGAAAAAAAAGTGAGATTTTTCCACCCCAGGATGGCCAACTGTACTCCTCAAAGCCTCCAGAAGTTGTCACTGGCCATTTCACTGCAATTGGGGAATTGGGAAAGGGGAATTTTCCAACATCTCCTAGATTGGGGAAAAAAACCCATGTCACATCAGAGTGTGATGGAATCTGAGATTTTCTGTCATGTGCAAATATGTTTTGCTGGGTATCACAGTAGTTATGAAAGAGCTTATGGTAGTGAGGGCAGTGATTCCCACACCTTTGTCTTTGGGGTGTTTGATTTCAGCTCCCAGAAGCCCCCATGGCTACATGCTCTACATGTACTGGGATTCACAGCTTGAAAATATATCAAAAAAGTATAAATTTCAAATAGCAAACCTTGATTTTGACATTTTATATAAAGGACACCATTTTGCTGTGCCATTGTATTTAATGCAACTTGAGCATCAATGGATTTTGTTATCCATGGCGGGTCCTGGAGCCAAACCACAGCGGATAACAAGGGCCCACTGTATTATTCTTTTAAACTGTGGGCCATTTTGAATCTATTTTTGGGGGGGGGAGTGGGGAGTAATAATAATAATAATAATCATCATCATCTGATAGCAGCAGAAGCACAGTTGTGCAGATACATATTCATCTGTGTCTTGGCTTTTCAAATTGTGCATTGTGTACTGTGATTGTGTATCCTATACTTCCCATTTTGGCTGTGCATCCTATTCTTTGCATTGTGATTTACATTAGAGTTATCCATCCTATACCTGGAACTGTGATTATGCATCAGAGTTGCACATCCTATACTCTGCACTGTGATTATGAATCCCATGCTTTGAATTGTGATTATGCAATAGAGTTGTGCTTTCTATACTTTCCATTGTGGTTGTGTATCTACACTTTCCATTGTGATTTCACACTGCAGTTGTGCATCCTATACTTTTCACTGTGGTTGTGTATCCTATACTTTGCACTGTGATTACACATTGTGGTTGTGGATTGTGTGTTTTGCTTGGTGAAATGGTAGCCAGTCATTGATGTGACTTCTCTAATGTTGGTGTTGTGTTATGCTGTTGTGGCATATGACTGCTTTCAGGTATTTACACTGTGTTAAGGGGAAGTTGGATTGAGGCCAATATCTCTGTGTGTATCATGCAGGAGGAGATTTGCCTCTGTGTAGAGGGCTCCTTTGGGAAAGAAGAGAGGAACTCAGTTGATAATCTCCTTTCACACAGCTGTTGTTTTAAGTTATAAAATAGTAAAACAGTGTCATTGCTACATAAATCTCTGCATAAATTTTACAGATTGCAAATTTGGGCTGGATGTGCAAACAGGTTGTGCATAGCCACAAAAATACCTCTTCCTTTTATGGATTTTATGAGGGAAAAGCTTGAAAATCTGCACTCAGAATGAGGCCTGGTGGATTTCTCTGGCATCCTCCATTATAAAAGCTATTCAAACATTTGGAAACCACTGCAGTGTTTTCTGAGCAGGGACAATTAGTTCTGGCAATCTACAGTTTAAACACAACACATTACAATGAATGAGAAGGTGTGAGATGATAGTGTTCAGTTGTTTGTACAGATTGATTATTCCTCATCTAAAATGCTTGGGACCAGAAGTCTTTGAGGTTTCAGATTTTTTTTTATTTTATTTTGGAATATCTGCATATACATAGTGAACTATCTTGGATATGGGATCCATGTCTACTCATGAAATTCATTTATATTTTATATACACCTTATACACATAGCCTGAAGGCAATTTTATGCAATATTACATAATTATGTGTTGATACAAAGTTTATGTACATGAACCATCATAAGGCAAAGTCTTTACTATCCCAGCCACCCATGAAAAATTTTTTGGATTTTGGAACATTTCAGATTTCAGACTTTCAAATAAGGGAAAACTCAACCTTTAATGTGATTTCTAAGGTCAGATGAATCCAATGTGGCATTTGTGATTGTTGTGAAACAGCATTAATGAGATCTGTCTATAATAGATCAGAAAGAGATATTTATTGAAATAGCAATGAATGAAATACATTACCCAAATGATGAAATGCAAATATTAAGTACTATCATCATTATATGAGGGAACATATTAAATTTAAATAGAATACGCTGGAACAAATTAGATTTAAAAAACCCTAATGAGTAATAACTCTACTTAGTATATTAACTTTGCTTTTTGTTCCCCTAAGGGTGTGTGACACACACATCCATTTGTGGCACTTCATTGTCTTTCAAGCTTAAATTTTTAGGTTGATGTTTTCCCCAAGGAAATAGACATGAAAGAAGAGAGCAAAGTGTGACTATACTCTGCATTTTGAATTATCCAGTGCTCTGGGCCAGGCAGCTTAGCAAGATGTATGGCTTCATTTCAGCTTTTTTGATCTTTTGTTCTTTTGTTCTTTTCTTTATGCATGATGGGCTTCATCTAACAGCTTGTTGTCAGTTACCTGCAAAGGCCTTTGCTTGTGCTGCTGGGTGACTTCCATTAAGATCTTCAGTTTTTTCCCCTCTCTGTATCCAGTGGAAACTTGCCCTTTTTGTGCTGGGACACCATGAATCCTCCTGTCAGTATGTTGTTGTTGTTGTTGTTGTTGTTGTTGTTAACTGGCATTGAGTCAGCTCCAATTCATGAGGACCCAGAAGATGAGACATCTCTAAGACTTCTGTCCTCCACTGTTCTGCTTAGATCCTGCAGGTTCGGGCCTTTGACCTCCCAGACAGAGTGTATCCATCTGATATGTGGTCTTCCTCTCTTTCTGTTGCTTTCTTCCTAGCATTATCATATTTTCTAGTGAACCATGCCTTCTCATGATGTGGTCAGACATCATTTTTGCTTCCAGGAAGAGTTCAGCCTTGATCTGGTCAAGGGCCCATTTGTTTGCATTTTTGGCTTTCCACAGCACTCAGTAATCTTCTCCAGCACCACATCTCAAATGAATTTATTTTCTTTCTGTAAGCTATCTTCACTGTCCAGCTCTCGCACCCATATATGGTGATGGGGAATACCATGGTTTGGGCATTTCAGACTTTAGTGTCTTTACACTTTAGGATCTTGTCTAGTTCCTTCATGGCTGCCGTTCCTAATCCTAGTCTTCTTCTGACAGCTTTATTGCAATCTACTGTATGTTCTTATCCATGTTTGATTCTATTTTGATTTCCCCATTACCCTCTGGGATTATTGTTGTTGTTGTTGTTGTTGTTGTTGTTGTTCAGCAGTGAGCCTGCCTTTACACTTGTCCCTTTGACCTTCTTATTAGATGTTCCAAGATATTTTTCACTAATAGTATGGTGTCATCCATGTACCTTAGATTGTTGGTGTTCCTTCTTTTTATCATCCTTCCTCCTTCTCCTGAATCTATCCCTGCTTTTTTATTATGTTTTCTGCATACAAATTGAACAAACAGGGTGATAGAATGCAGCTTTACCTGACCCTTTTGCCAATCAGGAAGCATTATGTTTCTCCATATTCTGTTCTAACACTAGTGTCTTGTCCTAAATACAGATTTATCATCAAGACTGACAAATATAGTGGAACTCCTGTGTCTTTAAGAGTGTGCCATAATTTTTCATGATCTATGCAGTCAGTCTATGAAGTACATGCTGATCTTCTGGAATTCATTGGGCTGATCATTGGGCAAAAAGAGGTGTGTTCATGCCTGCATGAAAGTGTAGCCTTTAGATGACCCACACTGAAAGTTTGGCATGAATGCAATTCTTTTGCATTTTAGTGGGGAAAAAGCAGCTTTAAAAAGGACCTGCTTTTCCCAGCTTCTTTTTAAAAAGGGTCTAACTGCGCAGCTGTGTCTAAATGCTGCAGTGCAACTGTGCAGTTTTTTTAAAGCTCCCAAACCTTAGCTCCAGCTCTAATCCGAACCCTAGACATGCACAGTAGGGACTCTGGGATGCTGTAACTGTTATGCAACTGTGCATAAAATGTCAATTCATTCATAAAATAAAGAAGTTTATTCATAAACTTAAATTGTAACAGATTTAATATCTTTTTAAGGGGGGAGGGATGCAGTTTGTTTTATTGATGTAATAGTATTTTAATGTGTAAGCCATCTCAATTGATCTCAAAGGGGTGGGGTAATATAATAATAATAATAATAATAATAATAATAACTATTATTATAAAATACAGGGGTTCATTCATGGTGCACCAATGCAACTGCACACTTAAAAAAGGGAAGCAAAACCATAATGGTAATTTGACAGATCTTCATAACTCCACAGTTCATGTGTGATGTACCTGCACAACTGTGCAGTTTGCAGCCGGCAACAAAAAAAATTAAAGGTTCAGTGCTGCCAAAAGCCCCATTCATTGCCACCCATGCAGCTGCTCTGCCTGTGTTTCTAGCATCCTGACAGCTTCCAATGTAGTTGGTGAGCAACAGAAAAGACTTCAGATAAGTTGCCTTCACACCTCCTCAGTGTAGCTGCCCTATGCCTTTTTATTACACACCTGGGGCTTGCAGTGTAGCTGCTAAGCATTAAGGAAAAGGCAACTTCATGTCTCCCTTTCCTGCCAATCTAAAAAGGCCCATTGGTGTGCTCCATTCACCATTATATGTTTGCAATGTGGTCCCTAGTGCCTCTTCCTTTTCTGAACCCCTCCTGGACCCCTGGGATTTCTCTCTCCATATATGATTGGAGTCTATACTATTGAATTTTAATATTAATTTGCTTGTGTGGGTTATTATGCTATATTCATATAGTTGCTGCAGTCTTTTGTGTCTCCTTTTTGTGGATGGGGATATGTATAGATTATTTCTAAACTGTTGACCACTGTTTTGTTTTCCATATTTGTAGGCATATATTGATTGTCACTGTTGTTGATTCTGTCTGTGTGGATTGTAGCAATTCTATTAGAATATCACCTGTTCTTGGTGATTTGTTCTTCCCAATATCCCAATTTCCACCCCTCTCACTAGGATTTGGGGTTCATCATCATAGGGTTCTTTATTCCATATGTCATACATCAATTCTTCTCTTTTGTACAGCTGTTCTGCATATTGCTTCCACCATTTTTTAAATTTCTTCCTGATCATAGATGTCCTACCAGCATGCCCATTGGCAAATGCCAATGTGGCATAGTGGTTTGAGCAGTGGGCTATGAATCTGGAGGCAGGATCTGAGTGCCTGCTCAGTCAAGAAAACCCACTGGGTAATCTTGGGCAAGTTACACTCTATCAGTGTCAGAGAAAGTCAAGAGCAAACCTCCTTTGAACAAATCTTGCCATCTAAAATATGATAGGATCTCCTTAGGGTTGCAATGAATTGAAGGTACACAATAATAACATATGCAAAGGACCTTAGCCAGGCTGTTTGAGACCTCAATCTCACATTCTCTGAGGCTCAGTTATGGCAATGCACCAGGTTTTGTGCTATTCATTTGCTGCATTGGGTGTCTACTGTACAAAAGTGGTGACAGTTGAGAACAACCCAAAGGTACACTCACACTGTGTTAGGATAACATTTTCCATGGCTGATGTCCAATGTGGCAAGCCTTTGGTGAAAGGCATTCAAATGATTTTGTTGTTTATCACATGGGTGGGATCCATTGTAAAAAAGGGATTTAAACTGGAAAAAAACCCGCAAAAGCTGATTGATTTTCAGATGACATCTGACATTAAACAGGGCAGAAAGTGGAAAAAACCATCAAAAGTGGGTTGTTTTTCAGACAATATTGGGGTTAATGAGCATTAACACGACATTAACCCAAACAAAAAGTTGACAAAATGCATAGCTTTTACTTTTGGAAAATCCTGAAAGTAAAAAATGGTGTGTTTTGTTGACTTTCTGTCTGGGTTAGTGTCGCGTTAATGCTCATTAACCCCAATGTGTCTGAAAAACAAGCTGCTTTTGTGGTTCCCCCCCACCCCGGGTTTTAAATCCATTTTCTGCATGGGATATGGCCACTTGGCCACAGTATGATAAACTCCATAGATGGTTCACCTCCCAACTCCCATTATAACCTAACTACAAATTTTGGATGATAAGTAACAATAATAGGCAACAGCTGAACTAAGGTTGCTATTTCTGCATTTGCACTAATAATGCAGTTTGACAACACTTTTACTGCCATGACTCAGTCTTTGGGCAGGCGTATAGAGGGAGAAATGTCACTTCAAGTATTGAAACTAAAGGTAGGCCAGCACCAAATAATTTGTGCTTCCATTCTGAGCTTTTATGAGAAAGGGCAGTGTATAAATCAAGTAAATAAACAAACAAATACAGCCACCCCCTCATTTACTTGTTTCCCATTCATAGATTTGATGAATTGCAGATCTGATTATTACAGTGGTCCCCAAACCTTGGTCCTCCATGTCTTTTGGACTTCAATTGCCAGAAGCTGCTGCCAGCTTGGTCCACTGTTAAGAATTTTGGAAGCTGAAGTCAAAAAAACAGCTGGAGCACCAGTGTTTGAGGACCACTGGATTAATTTGTTCTCCAGCACAATACTAGGGACAATTTCCAATGGGAAATTGACCATAGAGTCACACTGGAGGACCTAAAAGAATATTTTGCTAGACATTTCTAGGCATCTATAGGCCCTTTAGCATAATTTTGTGGTCAACTTCAAGCCACAGAGTCATAGAATTATAGAATCATAGAATCATAGAGTTGGAAGAGACCACAAGGGCCATCCAGTCCAACCCCCTGCCATGCAGGAACTCTCCATCAAAGCATCCCCGACAGATGGCCATCCAGCCTCTGCTTAAAGACCTCCAAGGAAGGAGACTCCACCACACTCCGAGGGAGTGTGTTCCACTGTCGAACAGCCCTTACTGTCAGGAAGTTTCTCCTAATGTCTAGGTAGAATCTCTTTTCCTGGAGCTTGCATCCATTGTTCCGGGTCCTAGTCTCTGGAGCAGCAGAAAACAAGCTTGCTTCCTCCTCAATGTGACATCCCTTCAAGTATTTAAACAGGGCGATCATATCACCTCTTAACCTTCTCTTCTCCAGACAAACACCCCCAGCTCCCTAAGGCGGCCCTCATAGGGCATGGTTTCCAGACCCTTCACCATTTTTGTCACCCTCCTTTGGACCCGCTCCATTTCTCTGCATCCTTTTTAAATTGTGGTGCCCAGAACTGGACACAATATTCCAGGTGGGGCCTGATCAAAGTATAGAGTGGCACTATTACTTCCCTTGATCTAGACGCTATACTTCTATTGATGCAGCCTAAAATTGCATTGGTCTTTTTAGCTGATGCATTGCACTGTTGGCTCATGTTCAACTTGCGGTCTACTTGGACTCCTAGATCCCTTTCACATGAGGTCTCATTCAGCCAGGTTTCCCCCATCCTATATCTATGCATTTCATTTTTCCTCCCTAAGTGCAGTACCTTACATTTCTCTGCATTTAATTTCATTTTGTTAACTTTGGCCCAGCTTTCTAGTCTATTCAGGTCATTTTGAATTTTGATCCTGTCCTCTTTAGTATTAGCTACTCCTCCTAATTTGGTATCATCTGCAAATTTGATAAGTATGCCCCCAATTCTGTCATCCAAGTCATTAGTAAAGATGTGCAATAAGACCTAGAGATTCATACAATTTTTATTTATATTTATTTGTAGTCACAGTTTTCCCACTTTCGTGGGGAGAGGCTGTGCCCCTAACTCCTGCAAATGTGGGTGGTCAACTGTTATGTCCAGAGAGTTGCTTCTACAAATCCATTCCTGATGAATTCCTGATCTGAATTGTTCCATTAAAACCGCTTTGCTAGAACAATGGCAAATCACAGTTTCGCGCATCTAGACAGCGACAAGAACATTACTTGTGTTATGCCTGTCATTTTAAATTCTTTGGAGTGTCAGCATGCTATATGGTAAGATGATAACACGAACAATTTTACACCTCTATTTTTCATTATAGTGCCCTCTCAGGAGGACAGATTTATTGAACATTTATTCACACAGGATTCAAACAATATATTGCAAAAGATGATTGATTTCTTTGTATAAATCTGAAAATGACACCCACAGCTTCTTTCCCTGGTAAACCTGGTAGGGGAGAGAAAAACTGGTTTATTTCTATCACCTCAACTAGAGGTCACCCATTCACGAGTATTGATGAGTTTAGAGTGAGATGGGATCTCTACTGGTAGATAAGGTCATTTGTGAGTAAAATAGGCAGAGAGCCATTGACATGATGAAATTAAAGGCCGATGGCTGCAAGAGCTTAGCTCCTGGGGAATATTCTTGCACCCTATTACGTTCAAAAATCACAAACAGAGAAACCAAACAGGTTCTGAAAACTACTCTATTGCAAGATGTCTCTTAGAGATCACTACTTAAGAAGACTTGCTCATATTTAAAAACTCAGCAATCTTTATTTGCATTTGCAAAAAGTGATGCAATTAGTTTCATTGCAGATAAACAAAGAACTGCTTAAGGCTCAAAATAGCCCTTTCATAATCAGGCTGCATTCACACTGGAGAAATAACCCAAGGCTATGGAATTCTGGGAGTTGGAGTTTGTTGTGGGCCCAGAGCGGAGCAGAGCTCTGCTCTGGGCCCCATAACAAACTCCAACTCCCAGAATTCCATAGACTTGAGCCACGGCACTTCAAGTGGTGCCAAACTGGGTTATTCCTCAAGTTTAGAGGATTTGTATTTAAGACCACTACAAGACATCCAGCTTTTATCTGGAAGGGAAGTCTGTGTATACTCACCCTCTAATATTTGGGTGGACTGAGACACATTTCTGATAATTCATTTTTGATTTTAAAAAATTCTAAATGTCTAAATTAATGGATGTCTGCATATTACAAGCTGGTTACAATGCCCTTGTTAACAACTGCTCCCAGTGGGATTTCTGGGCACAATTCAAAGTGCTGGGGTCCATTTTCACTACACGGTTACTTTGCTATTATTCCCCTTTAACTGCCATGTTTCTGTCCTGTGGAATCCTGAGATTGGCATTTTAGAGAAGGGCATTTAGAGTTCTCAGCCAGAGTGTTCCAGTGTATCACTAATCTACAAACCCCATGATAAAGTGGAATAATAGTGGTATACTGTATATACTCATATATAGGTGAGCTTAATGTATTAGTCAAGGCAAAGTCTTGAAGACAAAATTATGGATTTTGATAAAATCTGTGGATGTGTCAAGGGTATGTAACAAAAGATGTAAGGGAGGAGGCAAATGAAAACAATGCCAAAGAACCTCCAAAATTCCAGCAGGCATAGATCCTTATGTTCACTCTAATGGTTTGATGGATGAGGAGGGAACTATGGTAAATAGTGGTGCATTATGTCCGTGGGAGGCAACAAGGCATGGGTGGGGATAAGAAAATGCATACACATAAAAAAAGATGTATTGTCAGCCTCCATAACTACAGATTTTTAAATCCATGGATTCAAGCATCCATGGCTTGAACATACTTAATATATAAATTCCAAAAAGCAACCCTTGATTTTGCCATTTTATATAAGGGCTGCCATTTTACGATGCCATTATAGTTAATGGGACATGAACATCCACAGATTTTGGTATTCATGGGGGGTCCTGGAACCAAATGCCAGCAGATACCAAGGACCCAGTGTAAAGGCAAGAGTTATGGTACAATATGAATTCTTACCAAAAAATAAACCATCCCCTTTGGAGAGTAAAGCGCTGAAAGGTTTGTTATACAGCGGAAAGGGGAAGCCAGGCATAGTCAGACACGCATTCTAGACTTTAGGAGAGCTGATTTCAATAAACTTAGAGAAATACTGGGGGAGATCCCATGGTCAAGAAAACTAAAAGAGAAGGGAGTTCAAGACGGATGGGAGTTTCTCAAAAAGGAGATACTGAAGGCGCAATTTCAAACAGTTCCAATGAGGAAGAAAAATGGGAGGTGTCTCAAGAAGCCAGGATGGATGACTAAGGAACTTTCAACTGAGATAAGCCTTAAACAGAACATGTATAAGAAATGGAAAAATGGGGAAATCACGAAAGAGGAATTCAAACAAATAGCCAGCACATGTAGGGGTAAAGTCAGAAAAGCTAAAGCACAGAATGAACTCAGGCTGGCTAGAGAGGTTAAGAACAACAAAAAGGGCTTTTTTGGGTATGTCCGAAGCAAAAGGAAGAAGAAGGAAACAGTAGGGCCGCTGCGTGCAGAAGATGGCAAAATGCTCAAAGATGACAAAGAAAAGGCAGAATTACTCAACACCTTCTTTGCTTCAGTCTTCTCAGAAAAGGCAAAGGGTGGTCAACCTAAGGATAATGGAGCAGAAGACAGAATAGGGGAATCTCAGCACAGAATAAGTAAAGAGATAGTACAGGAATACCTGGTTAACCTAAATGAATATAAATCTCCAGGACCAGATGAACTACATCCTAGAGTATTAAAAGAACTGGCGAATGTAATATCGGAACCATTGGCAATAATCTTTGAGAACTCCTGGAGAACAGGAGAAGTCCCAGCAGACTGGAGGAGGGCAAACGTTGTGCCCATCTTCAAAAAGGGGAAAAAAGAGGATCCCAACAATTATCGTCCAGTTAGTCTGACATCAATTCCAGGAAAGATTCTAGAGCAGATCATTAAGCAGAGAGTCTGTGAACATTTAGAGGCCAATGCCATAATCACAAAAAGCCAACATGGGTTTCAGAGAAACAAGTCTTGCCAGACAAATCTGATCTCTTTTTTTGATAAAATTACCAGTTTGGTAGATGAAGGGAATGCTGTGGATATAGTATATCTTGATTTCAGTAAGGCCTTTGACAAGGTTCCCCATGACATTCTTGCAAACAAGCTCGTAAAATGTGGGCTAGACAAGGTAACCATTACATGGATTTGTAACTGGTTGACTGACCGAACTCAAAGGGTGCTCAACAATGGCTCCCTTTCATCCTGGAAAGAAGTGACCAGTGGGGTCCCACAGGGTTCTGTCCTGGGCCCAGTGCTATTCAATATCTTTATTAATGACTTGGATGACAGAATTGGGGGCATACTTATCAAATTTGCAGATGACACAAAATTAGGAGGAGTAGCCAATACTCCAGAAGACAGGATTGAAATTCAGAATGACCTGAATAGACTAGAAAGCTGGGCCAACGCTAACAAAATGAAATTCAATGCGGAGAAATGTAAGGTTCTGCACCTAGGGAGGAAAAATGAAATGCACAGATATAGGATGGGGGACATCTGGCTGAATGAAACTATGTGTGAAAGGGATCTAGGAGTCCAAGTAGACCATAAGTTGAACATGAGTCAGCAGTGTGATGCAGCAGCTAAAAAGGCCAATGCTATTTTAGGTTGCATCAATAGAAGTATAGTGTCTAGATCAAAGGAAGTAATAGTGCCTCTCTATTCTGCTTTGGTGAGGCCCCACCTGGAATACTGTGTCCAGTTCTGGGCACCACAATTCAAAAAGGATGTGGAGAAACTGGAGCGGGTCCAAAGGAGGGCAACTAAGATGGTGAAGGGTCTGGAAACCATGCCCTATGAGGAACGACTTAGAGAGCTGGGGATGTTTAGCCTGGAGAAGAGAAGGTTAAGAGGTGATATGATAGCCCTGTTCAAATATTTGAAGGGATGTCATATTGAGGAGGGAGCAGGCTTGTTTTCTGCTGCTCCAGAGACCAGAACGCGGAGCAATGGATGCAAGCTGCAGGAAAAGAGATTCCACCTCAACATTAGGAGGAACTTCCTGACAGTAAGGGCTGTTCGACGGTGGAACACACTCCCTCGGAGTGTGGTAGAGTCTCCATCCTTGGAGGTCTTTAAGCAGAGGCTGGATGGCCATCTGTCGGGGATGCTTTGACTGGGAGTTCCTGCATGGCAGGGGGTTGGACTGGAAGGCCCTTGTGGTCTCTTCCAACTCTATGATTCTATGATTCTATGATTCTAGGTGAGAGCTTATTCCATTCAGGAGAACCTAAAAGAAGCCCTGACCCCCTCTACTCTCTCAGCACTCTCTTGAGGGGAAGTGTCAAAAAGCACTATTTTCCTACTTAGGGCTGTGCAGACCATCCCTAAGGGGCATCCTGCAGCTGCTTTCACTTTACCCGGACTGGGGCAGTGGCAACTGCACGTTGCTTCCCTGATATGGCCTGTCCAGGGAGCAAAAGGCAGCTCCTTTTTGCACCCTGGAAAGGGTGTGATAGCCATGGTGCTGCAGCTTTACAGTGCACCTTTGGTGCTGCATCATGTGCATGCAGTGCCAGAGGAGTGCTGTAGTGCGGTGTCACACTGCCCTGGGGGTGGAGATGGGGCATGGATCATATGGACACTATGCCCCAACTCTGCCCCATACTTGGCCTTTAAGGCTGGTCTGCACAGGGCCTTAGACATTAAAGAGGCTTTGATTCTTAAATAAAGCTTGGTTCATTGCTGTTCAAGATTCTAGTGTGCTAAGATAACATGGACTAAACTTTTAAATATAATAGTGAAGCCATCATTTCAGAGTGTAATTGACTTGCAAAGTCTTTCTTCCAACTCTTATTTGTCTTGAACCATCTTCAAACTTCAGAGGCTATTTTGCTTTCATTCAGAAATCACATCTCCAAACAACAGGTCAAACCATATCTGATGATTAAGATAAGGTCGGAAGGCATAACCAAGATGGCTATTAGCGTATCTCTCTCTCTGTGTACCAAATACACAACATTTCAAATGAGAATGCTCCACTCTTTTGGAGACTTATGGCAACCTGGTGAGGTGGACCCCTCAGACTCTCTGTCCACCCACAACCTATCTTCAACTGTGGCAGCCCTATGGGGAATTTTAATCCCACCACTGCACACCAAATTTTTAAAGGACTTATCACTCCTTCACCCCCAACCTATTCTCCACTGAGGCACTAATATTTGATAGCATGTTATAAATGTTCAAATGGAGGCCAAGTTGTATGACAAACACTAATAAAAGTTTATTCATAAAATACAAAAAGTAAACTAAAAAGTAGACTTAAAGTTGTTTTTTGTCTTGTTGCTTAGTTACAAAAGGTTCTTTAAAGTAGTAATATCAAAACAGCCACTCAGGCAATTGATTCTCCAATACGAAGACCAAAATCTTTCCTTAAACCACTGGCTTGTTCTGAGCCTCTCCCTACTAGACTCCCTCAAGCCTATCCAGTCCCTCTCTGGATTCTTATGAGCCTTCCGTGGTCACCACCTCAACCTAAAATGTTCCCTCAGGAACCCTAAGAGCACACCCTCCCTTCGATGTGACTCTTTCCCTCAAAATCCAAAACTAAAAACAAAACAAAACAAAAAACCCTTTCACTCTCTCTGCAAGGCCCTTTTATAGCCCTGCCCAGCTGGCTAGACTCATGTTACTCTGTGATTGGCTGATTGATCGGCCTGTTCACGACACCTGGGGATATATTCTCAGAGTAATTAAAAGCTGTCAACTTTTCTATTATAGTCAGCATGTTTGTTTTAATCTGTTTATAGTATGTGAAATTCAGTCAACATGAACTTTGGATGTTTACAACAAGGAATCTGTCAATTAAGCAAGAAATCTTGAATAACACTTGCAAAATTGGGGATTAATACTTGTAAGGAGGAAGTTCCCTTTCTTATCCATATGCTAATATAGGACAAAGATGTGGGTGTGAGAAAAAGGGCTAATAGAGATTTCTGGGCTCATGAGTCCAGCTTGGGCATAGCGAATTCATAAATTAAGAGTGAGGGTTTCCATTTTTATTATTTTTATCACCCTCCCATGTGGCCACACTGGAAAAAGAGAGAGAGGAAGTGAAATTTACCAGTAGTAAAGTTAGATGATTTCCAGCTCTAGAAGTAATAGTTTTAGGGTGAGTAGAAGGTAGTTAGAATGGTAATTAGTATTACTTCACTTACTTGAGAATGTGGTATACCAACTGTGCAGCATTTGAGCACTCACCTGCTAATACTTGGACAGTTGCCCCAAATCTTGCCCTAATGGTATCACAAAATCTCATTTTCATAATTATAAGTCAAGATTATTATTATTATTATTATTATTATTATTATTATTTAGTGATACTACCAAATACAGCCAGTGTCAAATCTCAAACTGGCCATTCTGGATGGAGGATTTTCAAAGTTATAGTCAAAAAAGTAACTTTTCCTTTTCTAAAAAATATTATTTTATTTTTTAAAAAGAAAATAAAGTAACTTTTCCTAGCCCTGTTGAAATGCTAATGATTACTTACTAGAAATAACTGGTTGCTATGGCATGTTCACTATCATGTGCCCTCACTTATTGATTACTACTAAACACAGGATCCTACCTAATATGACAAAATTGTCAAATGTTCCCAGCATTGAGTATCAAATAATTCCCAAGCCTGTGATGACTTGAAGTATTGTGATCAATAATTTTAGGATGATGCGCAGGGAGCACCTGAATTTAGTATTATCTGGGGTATATGAAGCTGGAGTGAATGTCATTTTGGCAAGTAGTGAGGAAAAGAATCTGGGGTGTAGTGGGTTGAGTGTAGGACTAGCACATTGGGAGACTATGGCTTGAATCCCCACTTGGCCACAGAAATTTACTGGGTGACCCTGGGTAATTCACACTCTCTCAGCCTCAGAGGAAGGCAATGGCAATCCCTCTTGAAAAATTCTTGCCAAGAAAACCTGTGATAGGTTCACCTTAAGGGTTGCTACAAGTCAAAAATGACTTGAAGACACACAGCAGAATGGATAATGAAACTGTATGACGAGATAATGATGGACAAATTGACCCAACTATTAAGAGGCAAAACAGAAAAGTTTTTTTACCAATGAATGGAGTAGAATAATTGAATTTTTGAAAGAAGAGAAAGTGAATTAGTTCTTCTAGATATATAGATAGCCTTGTATAAGTTGGATCCAGAGAGATAAGTGAACCAATATAAGAAAGTCAACATAACACTAAAAAGACAAATATTGGTAGAAAGGAAGTCATTTCAGTCAGAATGAATGGAAGAAAGGAGAGAAAGGAAAGAATGAAAGGAATAAGAGATGGAAGAAGAAGAATATGGAGAAATAGTAGAAATAGTAGAAATTAGTTTAGTAAGTCAATATGAATCTGAAGCCATATATAGCGAGAGATTAGGGGGTAAAATAAGTGGATAGGAATGTAGAAGTAAGAAAGTGTGTATGTATGTAAGAAGAGATTTGATTTGGATGTATGTTCTTTTTTCTTTACTTTTTATTTTAGGTCTTTTTGTATCTCTTATATTGATGTGTGATCGTTTGATTGTATTGACTTTTAATAAATAAATAAAAATTTAAAAAAAAGAAAGAAGACGCAGCAGCAGCAACAATAGGCCATGAATTGCTATGGAACTTTCCCCACACCTGAATGATTGATGACTCCAATAAGGCACCAATATATAAACTTTTAATATTAAATTGAAAATTTATATTGGACGGAACTTGTGAAGCCTGTAGTTCACCAAGTCATATAACTAACAGTTTTGAAGAACATTGTAGTGTAGTTATAACTCCCACTGACCAAAAAAAAAAAAAAAAAAAATGGTCTTGAGAGTGTGAGGAAAGAAATTAGAGGTTATCTTTTGTAGTCTTCCTGCCCTCTGCATTAAGTAAGTAGTTATCTGATAGAAATATTTTAATAAACATTTCTCACTCCTATGCCCACAGAAAGATCCACATCCTTCACCTCTCTGAGGCTGAAGAAGTGGAATAGAGTTGGATCAGAGATATGGTGTGAATGGATTAGGGGATGCTTTGGATCCACAGGACTTAAGAAACCACCTTCCAAAACATCTCTGGACCCCTAGCATGAGAAAATGCTTACGGCAGACATGGGGCTGGTGTCAATAACTGTTCCCTTCCTGCTTGCTGTGTGAGGATAAATATATATATATTTAAAGGTGGAGCATAAAACTTTTCCTAACTGGCCTTTTCTTTTTCATCTTGGGAATTTCACTGCAGCAAGGCAGTTGATATATCCCAGTCTTTAGTGCTGGAATACTCCAGGCTCATGCATCATGGGAATGCCCTACCTCAAAATGAGTGAAGGTTAATGGGAAATAAACCTGCCCTCTCACCTCAGTTTCCTTTTGTTTCCTGAGTATTATTTTTGAGGGTTGAAAACTCATTGTAGTGCATCATGGGCATTTCCATGGTAATGCCTTGTGGAGTCAACCTGTGTCACAATGGACAGTTTTCCTATAAAGAGCCTGACACTAAGCCATGTGCCCTAGAGGACTTTGGGCTGCTTCAGCCCTCAGATGGCCCTGCTGCTGCTCTCCTAGACCTTGCACGCCTTACCTATCCAAAGAAAATGGCGAGATTCCACCGCAGCAGGAGCAACAGCAACACCAGGCATTGCCGCTGGATGAAGAAAAGGGGGCGCCGTGGTGGTAGATCTGGAAAGCGGAGGAAAGGGAGGAGACGGGGGAGAGGTGGCAAGAAAAGAGGTGGGTTGTAGATCTGGGGTCACTCTTGCGAGGTTGAATGTGAGTTTTGAGTTACACATTCTCAATACATTCTCAGAAATGGATAATCTCTTTGGAGCATGTATTGACCTAACAGCCTTACCTTGGAAACGTCATAATGATAATGTTTCCTAAAGATAAAAACTTGATTACACCAAGTATGATGTAGCTAAGACTATGATATATGTATTAAAATGGGCATCTGTGGCCTACTGTACAAATTTGTTTGGGCTTTACCCTGGAATTGCACTCCGGGTGAAAAGTTCTGTGTGCAAACTGTCATAGGGTACAGATTTCCACAAAGGCAGGAAACTTAACTGCATAATTTGTGGAATCAGCTCTGACAACGATTTCCATTTTTTTTTTTACTCAGTGTAATAGAATGGAAAAAAAAAGGATCAAACCAGTCTAAAATCTATTGGAGTGAATAGTTCCTAAAAATTCTAGGAACATGTTATGGCAACTACAGCACTATTTTGTTCCTCTTCAAAAAGGAAATTAAAATGGAGTGGTTCTTAAGGAAATAATATATTTGACTGATCTTTAATAACTCATTTACTGGTTACAATCATTTATTTATTCAACTGAACTTTAATTGGTGAAGACAGACTCATTCTAATCTAAACTGCCTTTGAATAATTCACAAACAAATCTGGTCATGACTTAAAGATATTGGGAAGTTATTTTCTCTTGCAACTGACCTGTTTGTTTGTTTTTGCCAAACCAATATGGCTAGATATAGATTTGCACTGGGAAACAACTCTTTTTTTTTTTTAGATTATTCCAGGTAAGTGGCTATAATTTCCAGAAGTTTCAGACCCTTTGGTTTAGGGCTTATGCAAGAAAGTGGATAGGAAGAGAATTAATTCATTTGAGATGTGCTTCTGGAGAAGAGTGCTGAGGTTACCATGGACAGCCAAGAAGTCAAACAACTGGATCCTTGAGCATATCAAACTAGAAATCTCTCTGGAATCCAAGATGATTAGACTGAGGCTGTTGTACTTTGGCCACATCATGAGGAGGCATGACTCACTGGAAAAAACAGTAATGCTAGGAAAGGTGGAGGGAAGCAGAACGAGAGGAAGGCCACATGCTAGATGGATGGCCTCTATTAAGGAGGTCATGGGTATGAATTTGCAGGACCTGAGCATAGGTAGTCTTGGAGATGTTTCATCTACAGGGTTGCCATGGAACAAGATCGACTCGAGGATGGATAACAACAAAAAAGCTTATAATTGATCAATGCATTTTTTTTTTTAAAAAAAGTGTCACAGGACCTTATCACATGTGAGGAATTTCTCTCAATTTCGCAATAGTAATTTTCGTATTCAATTCGAAATTTCGCGTGATTGCGTGAAAGTGCATCACACAATGATATAGCTAGGTTATTTCGCAAAATAAATTGCGCTATGGATTTGCAAATCACGCGATTGCACGAAAGCTTATTATACATTATTGTACATTTATACAAACACATTCAGGAATATCTTATTACACCAGTGGATTTCTAAATGCGAAATTGCTCTCCTGCACATGCCCAGTTCTCAACCGATGCCATGGTGACCTCATGTACTTCCAGGTCATTGAGTTTGGGTACTCCCTCTGCAATTTCCAGTTCCTCCCTGAAATGTAAAAGTACTTCTTCCTCATTTTCACGTGAAAGCCTGCAAGCAGCTAAGGGTTTTACTTGTACTTTTTCCTCATTTTCACATGAAAGCCTGCAAGCAGCTAAGGGTTTTACTTGTACTTTTTCCTCATTTTCACATGAAAGCCTGCAAGCAGCTAAGGGTTTTACTTGTACTTTTTCCTCATTTTCACGTGAAAGCCTGCAAGCAGCTAAGGGTTTTACTTGTACTTTTTCCTCATTTTCACGTGAAAGCCTGCAAGCAGCTAAGGGTTTTACTTGTACTTTTCCCCCATTTTCACGTGAAAGCCTGCAAGCAGCTAAGGGTTTTACTTGTACTTTTCCCTCATTTTCACGTGAAAGCCTGCAAGCAGCTAAGGGTTTTACTTGCTGTGCTTTTCCCCCAGATATAGGATGGGGGACACCTGGATGAATGAAACTATGTGTGAAAGGGATTCAGGAGTCCAAGTAGACCATAAGCTGAACATGAGTCTACAGTGCGATGTGGCAGCTAAAAAGGCCAATGCTATTCATAGAATCCTAGAGTTGGAAGGGACTCTAAGGGCCATCTAGTCCAACCCCCTGCCATGCAGGAACTCTCAATCAAAGCACACCCAACATATGGCTATCCAGCCTCTGTTTAGAGGTTAGGTTGCATCAATAGGAGTATAGTGTCTAGATCAAGGGAAGTAATAGTGCCACTCTATTCTGCTTTGGTCAGGCCCCACCTGGAATACTGTGTCCAGTTCTGGGCACCACAATTCAAAAAGGATGTGGAGAAACTGGAGCGAGTCCAAAGGAGGACAACTAAGATGGTGAAGGGTCTGGAAACCATGCCCTATGAGGAACGCCTCAGGGAACTGGGGATGTTTAGCCTCGAGAAGAGATGGTTAAGAGGTGATATTTGAAGGGATGTCACATTGAGGAAGGAGCAAGCTTGTTTTCTGCTGCTCCAGAGAACAGGACCCAGAATAATGGATGGAAACTCAATAAAAAGAGATTCTACCACATTAATAAAAGAGATTCTACCATATTAATAAAAAGAGATTCTCTCTAGGAGGAACTTCCTGACAGTAAGGGGTGTTCGACAGTGGAACACTCTCCCTTGGAGTGGAGTCTCTTTCTTTGGAGGTCTTAAATCAGAGGCTGGATGGCCATCTTTTGGGAATGTTTTGATGGAGAGTTCCTGCATGGCAGGGGGTTGGACTGAATGGCCCTTGTGGTCTCTTCCAACTCTGTGATTCTATGAATCTATGATTTTGGACCATGCCCAAAGCTGCATGCGCGCTGAGATGTTGGTGTGCCATGGAGGAATTCCCCATCAAAGCATCCTCCATGTTGGCCCCGCATCCTAAGTCGCATGCGTGCTGAGATGTTGGTGTGCCATGCCATGCAGGAATTCCCCATCAAAGCATCCTCCATGTTGGACCAGTGCCCAAAGCCCCATGTGCGCTGAGATGTTGGTGTGCCATGCAGGAATTCCCCATCAAATCATGCTGCATGTTATTGGTCAGAATAGAAGACTCTCAGGACCCCATGCCCCATGACGTGAGTGTCATCTTGAAATCACTGTAACAGTGCCAATTCTTATCTACCCGGACAAGTGGTGCCATGCATGAATTCTATGGAATGAATGGGAACCAGGGCAGATGGGGGGTCTGTTTGGATAGCCCTTGGGGACCTCATCTTAACTGGGCAAGTGAAGGAGGAATTGCTATGGCAACTGTTGGAAGGCAGGAATCACGCAAAAAGATGAGGGTAAAGCTGGCACTAGATGAGCATAAAAGTGCTCCCTCTTCTGGCCACCTGTTCATGCATGGCAAAACATTTTGGGCACTACAGGAAGTAAAAAGGAGAAGCCAGTGCCATGAAGGATCATGGGAATTGTAGTAATGATGGCGAAATTGGGGATGAATAGAAATGCCTATCACACCCCCAAAAAGCGAAATGAATACGAAATTGCCAGGGAATAGGAATTGTAAGTCCGCTAGTTCACCGAATTTGCCTATTTTCTGATTGCGTTTGGACCACATTCGCATATTAGGCAAAAGCATATAATAACCTTTCACGCAATTACGTGAAAACTCCCATTTCGTTCGCAAAAACAAGCAATTGCATGTAATGAGAAATCACGCAATCGCACGAAACCTAATGATTGCGTTCGCAAAATCAGCAATTGCATGTGGTGAGAAATCACGCAATCGCGCGAAACCCCATGATTGCGTTCGGTTTTTCAGGAAAAAATTGGTTGTGTAATAAGCTCCACAGAGTTCCACAAAGAATCCTAATGTCTGAGAGGCTGATTTTAATAATAATAATAATAATAATAATAATAATAAATTTTTTTTATTTATAACCCATCCCTCTGAACAAGCAATCGAGGCAGGGTACAGTAAAATATAAAAACAAAGTACAGTTAAAATTATTGCGACCCAATCCCAACCTCTCACCCCTTAAAAAAAGAATAAATTCAGGTGGAAATAAACAAGCAGACAAAATAACAACATTAAAAACAGGCTAACCAGTTTCTCATTGGACAACTAGGGTGGTAGCATCTCATTATGTCAGCAAGGGGAGGAGCTGGAAAACTCCAGACAAGAACATTGGGCAAAAACTTTGGAGCCGGGGGGGGGGGGGGGGAATTAGGCATTATCTGGGAAGACCTGCCAGAAAAGATAAGTCTTTTCTGCTTTCTTAAAGCAAACAAGAGTCGTAGTAAGACGCATCTCATCCAGCAGGCCATTCCACAGCCTTGGAGTGGTGGTGGAAAAAGCCCTCTGAGAGGTCTGGGACAGCCTGGTCTTTATGGGCTGTAGCAGGTTCCTCCCAGAGGACCAGAGCATGCGAGGGGGATCATATGGGGAGAGGTGGTCCCTGAGATAAGATGGACCCAAGCCATGTAAAAAATGATCATAATCAAACATGTGTAATAATGATATGTGCATCATATATCTTCAGGGCCTAAATACCCTAAAGACACCAGATTCCCTATGATCTTGGAAGCTAACCAGGGTCAACTGCTTAGGACCCAGGATGGTCCTGGTTAGTACTTGGCTTGGAGACCATCAATGAATACCAGGAGCTGTAGGCTATATTTCACAGGAAGAAACTGGCAAAACCTACCTCTGAGGATTCCTTTCTCAAGAAAACGATAATTTGATAGCTTAAAAGCACATAAAGGTATAGGTGAAGGTAGTCCTTTGACATGAATGTTTAGTTGTAACCAACTGTAGGAGGCAGTACTCATCTCTGCTACTAAGCAGAAGAGCCAGCGTTATTCGAGGACTACTCTTGCGGTCATGTGGCCAGCATAACTACATCATATGCTGTTACCTTCTCACTGAAGCAGTACCTATTTATCCACATGCATGTGCATGCTTTCAATGCTAGGCTGGCAGAAGCTGGGACTAGTGATGGGAGCTTACCTCATCACGTGGCACCTGGGTCTCAAACTGTCAATATTCCAAACTTACAACCATCAGAATTGGCATCTTAACCCCTAACACAGCACATCCTTGAAGGCGCATACACATGATATAGGTCTTCAGTAGAATTAGTTCTTGGCAATTTTCTTTAATCATGCATGCTCTAAGAATTAGATTAGATCTTCCATAGATGTATCACCAAATAACATAAAAACTGTTGTATTAACACAAGTGTACTTTTCTTGATTTTTCCCCCCAGGCAAAAGCTGTGGAGGAGGAAGGAGGAGGAGAAGACGCTAACCTTCAGGATGGCTTGTCATTGTCCCATGACCTTCAAAGTGAAAGGCTAATGCCCTGTTCAGTCTCTTCTAAAAAATACTGAAATCCAACCCTGTCACACTCTTCGTTGAACAACAGCTACCCCTAAACAACCTTCTGGCAGCTTACATGAGATTGAACAGTGTCCTCTTTCCAATAAATTTGGAAATATCACCACCGTTACTATGGTGTTGCTGAGTTGTTGTGTCATAGAGTCAATTGTTTGCAATATCACCCCATTATCTGAATGATAGGTACAGTGGTTGCCAAACTTTGGTCCTCTTATGTTTTGAACTTCAACTTCCAGAAACCCCAACCAGCTTGGCCAACAGTCAGGAATTCATAGAATCATAGAATCATAGAGTTGGAAGAGATCATAATGGCCATCCAGTCCAACCCCCTGCCATGCAGGAACTCCAAATCAAAGCATCCCTGTCAAATGGCCATCCAGCCTCTGCTTAAAGACCTCCAAAGAAGGAGACTCCACCACCCTCCGAGGGAGTGTGTTTCACGGTCGAACAGCCCTTACTGTCAGGAAGTTCCTCCTAATGTTGAGGTGGAATCTCTTTTCCTGCAATTTGCATCCTTTTTCCAGGTCCTAGTCTCTGGAGCAGCAGAAAACAAGCTTGCTCCCTCCTCAATATGACATCCCTTCAAATACTTAAACAGGGCTATCATATCACCTCTTAAATGTCTCTTCTCCAGGCTAAACATCCCCAGTTCCCTAAGGCGATATTCATAGGGCATGGTTTCCAGACCTTTCACGATGTTAGTTGCCCTCCTTTGGACACGCTCCACTTTCTCCACATCTTTTTTGAATTGTGGTGCCCAGAACTGGACACAGTATTCCAGGTGGGGCCTGACCAAAGCAGAATAGGGTTGCACTATTACTTCCCTTGATCTAGACACTATACTTCTATTGATGCAGCCTAAAATCGCATTGGCTTCTTTAGCTGCCACATTGCACTGTTGACTCATGTTCAGCTTATGGTCTACTTGGACTCCTAGATCCCTTTCACACATAATTTGATTCAGCCAGATGTCCCTCATTCTATATCTGTGCATTTCATTTTTATGCCCTAAGTGCAGTACCTTACATTTCTCTGGATTGAATTTCATTTTGTTAGTGTTGGCCCAGCTTTCTAGTCTATTCAGGTCATTTTGAATTTTGATCCTATCCTCTGGGGACAGCTATTCCTCCTACTTTAGTGTCATCTGCAAATTTGATAAGTATGCCCCCAATTCTGTCATCGAAGTCATTAATAAAGATGTTGAATAGGACTGGGCCCAGGACAGAGCCCTGTGGGACCCTACTGGTCACTTCTTTCCAGGTTGAAAAGGAGCCATTGTTTAGCACCCTTGGGGTTCGGTCAGTCAACCAATTACAAATCCATGTAATGGTTACTTTGTCTAGCCCACATTTTACAAGCTTGTTTGCAACAATCCCTTCATCTACCAAGCTGGTAATTTTATCAAAAAAAGAGATCAGGTTTGTTTGGCATGACTTGTTTCTCTGAAACCCATGTTGACTTTTTGTTATTTTGTGATTTTGGCATTGCCTTCTAAATCTTTCCTGGAATTGATATCAGACTAACTGGGTGATAATTGTTGAGATCCTCTTTTTCCCCCTTTTTGAAGACGGGGACAAAGTTTGCCCTTCTCCAATCTGCTGGGACTTCTCCTGTTCTCCAAGAGTTCTCAAAGATTATTGCCAATGATTCTGATATTACATTTGCCAGTACTTTTAATACCCTTGGATGCAGTTCATCTGGTCCTGGAGACTTGTGTTCATTTAGGTTATAGAGATTCCTATACCATCTCTTTACTTATTCTGTGCTGAAATTCCCCTATTCTGTCTTCTGCTCTATTATCCTTAGGTTGAGCACCCTCTGTCTTTTCTGAGAAGACTGAAGCAAAGAATGTGTTGAGTAATTCTGCCTTTTTTCTGTCCCCTTTTAGCATTTTGCCATTTTCTGCACTCAGTGGCCCAACCATTTCTTTCTTCTTCCTTTTGCTGCAAACATATCCAAAAAAGCCTTTTTTTATTGTTCTTAACCTCTCTAGACAGCTTGATTTCATTCTGTGCTTTAGCTTTTCTGACTTTATCCCTACATGTGCTGGCTATTTGTTTGAATTCCTCTTTGGTAATCTCCCCATTTTTCCATTTCTTATACATGTTCCATTTAAAACTTAGCTCAATTGAAAGTTCCTTAGTCATCCATCCTGGCTTCTTGAGACATCTCCCATTTTTCCTTTTTGAGAAACTCCCATCCATCTTGAACTCCCTTCTCTTTTAGACTCCCATCTGTCTTGAACTCCCTTCTCTTTTAGATTCTGGGAGCTGAAGTCTAAAACATACAGAAGCCCAGAGTTTGGGAACCACTGAATTCTGGTGGATTCCCAAGACAACTTTATCAAGCCAGATTGTTTGATAAAATAGGAACAGAGTTTTCAGTTGCTCTCAGTACTATGATATGTTGTGGATGGTGGCTTCCATGTCCATGAGGTAACAAATGAATTCTGGCTTTTAGACTAAACCTTAAATGATCTGTCTAAGGTTCTGAACCAAGTTCCCAATTAGATCAGGCACTGGCTATCTCCTTTAAAAGGTGGACTGACACCCAGATGAGATACACTGTCCAGAAAGCCACCAGCTGCTAATGTCTGTGTCAAGTGAGCAAAGCTGCATGTGCACTCAGGACCTCCAGGAATCTATTTTTGTATTTTCAATAATTTCTTTGCCCCCAAATGCCCTTTAGGAAGCAGGGGGTGGAATTTTCACCACGTTTTCTATGTTTGGTTTGGATATATGTGTCCAGAAGTATGGTGGTCCTTAGCTACTTTTAGCCATTGATGCATTCATACTGCACACAGAAGAACATGGAAAGGTTTCATGCTGTTTCATTCAATTGCTTATCTTCATCAACTATATTTCCTTACTTGGTTTTACATCTGTGCTAGCAGAAATAAGGAGAAATTGTCAGGCAAGGGGCAAAGAAGAGGTATGCTAGCATCCTCTAATGGGTATAGCACTTTTTATGAATTTAGGGGCAAGAAGAAGAAGAAGAAGAAGAAGAAGAAGAAGAAGAAGAAGAAGAGGAGGAGGAGGAGGAGGAGGAGGAGGAGGAGGAGGAGGAGGAGGAGGAAAAATAAAGCTGGGCCAAAGCTAAAAAAAATGAATTTCAACATGGAGAAATGTAAGGTACTGCACTTAGGGGAAAAAATGAAATGTATAGATATAGAATGGGGGATACCTGGCTAAGGTGTGAAAGGGATCTAGGAGTTCTAGTAGACACCACAAGTTGAACGTGAGTCTACAATGTGATGCGGCAACTAAAAAGGCCAATATGAGTCTAGGCTGCATCAAGAGAAGTATAGTGTCTAAATTAAGGGAAGTAATAGTGCCATTCTGTTCTGCTTTGGTCAGGCCTCTCATGGAATACTGTGTCCAGTTCTGGGCACCACAATTCAAAAAGGATGTTGTGAAGGTGGAGCCTGTCCAAAGGAGGTCGGCAAAAATGGTGAAAGGTCTGGAAACCATGCCCTATGAGGAGTGACTTAGATTCCACCTCAACATTAGGAGGAAATTCCTCACAGTGAGAGCTGTTGGACAGTGGAACACTTTTCCTCAGAGTGTGGTGGAGTCTCCTTCTTTGGAGGTTTTTAAACAGAAGCTGGATGGCCATCTCTCAGGGATGCTTTAATTTTGAGTTCCTGCATGTCAGGGGTTGGACTGGATGCTCCTTGTGGTCTCTTCCAACTCTCATGATTAGAATAGGAGGAAATACAGGAACAGTGGTGTCACTAGGGTTGACATTATATCTGGAATGAATTGAGTTTTCTCCTTCCTTTTTTCTTAATGGTCCAGCTCTACATCCATACATGGTAAAAAGGAATAAAATGGCTTCTGTGATTCTAACTTTTGTGCTCAGTTGTTTATCTTTGCATTTTAGGATCTTTTCTAGTTCATACCCTCCAACATTTCATAGATGAAAACCAGGACAAATAACATCAGAGAGTGGTCAAAATTGCAAAATTTATTATAATGTGAAATAAGAGCCAAGATAGGCTAGGCTGTAGCAGTATGTTTTTGTCTTAGCCTGCTGGAAAGGAGAAAAGGGATGTGGTGGCTTAGTGGTTAAGATGCTCAAAGTCCAAGTGCTGCATGATGGGGTGAGCTTCTGTCACTACTCCCAGCTTCTGCCAACCTAGCAGTTTGAAGCATGCAGATGGAAGTAGATAAATAGGTACCACTTTGGTGGGAAAGTTACAGCATTTGGTGCTGTCATGCTGGCCACATGACCATCAGAGTAGTCCTTGGACAAGGCTGGCTCTTCAGCTTAGCAATGGAGATGAGCACCGCACCCTACCGTTGGTTTTGACTAGACATTTTCCTTTATTGGGAAGGGCACAACTCTCCTCTTCCTCCTGCTGTGGTAACTGAGTACAAGCTACTACCGGTACTGCATAGTGAAGCCTGTTTGCAGCAATTGAAGTAAGTTGAGGACAAGGGGGTGAGTGGAGGAAGCAGGAGAGAGAAACTGGGAGATTTTTTAAAAATGGGACTGTTCCTACCAAATCTAGAGACACAGGAGAGATCAGATGTTTGCATGGACTTGAGTATACATTTAGTCATTCTATAGAAGTCACTATGGCATCAGGCTACACATTGACCATTTTGCTTATCCTTTAGTTCAGTTTCTGTAGCTAGATTTAGAACTTGATATGCACTTTTCCCAGTTTCCATAGAGACTGCAGTATTTACGGCTGATGTGGACAGGAGAGGAGACCTTAAGTCTCCTTGTGTTTTAAACTAATCCTCTTTGCCTTTTCTTCTAGATTCTCTTTCTTTTGTTAATTTCTCCACACTCCCATAACTGGGACTATGAAATTGCTAAGCAAATCGTCTGATTCATATGTCTCCTCTGGTGTTTTTGTTTTTGTCATGTAGCATTTGTAAAACTTTTAAAATATCACTGCTTAGATTTCTCTGGCAGATATAATTTTTCATGATCTAAGCAGAGCTTGAAAAAAGTATTTTTTGTACAACAATTTCCAGAATATCCTAGATGGTTTTAGGAGCTATAGCCTCTAATAGAAACCCTGGAACAAAGATTTCTGTGTACAAGTGCATGTGTTTAATAAAGGCTTCCTGAGGCAAAAAAAGGTGTTAACTGCTAGGATTGTCAGGAGAGCAGCATCCTGTTCTTTGTGATGTCAGGACCAAAACCTGAAACCAGTGTGTATGTCATGTGTGTGTGTACTCTTGTGATGTCACAAAAGCAGGAAAGATAAGGGTTTAGTGTAGAAATGTTGATATTTGACTATTTCATCCTTGCAAATAAAGATGCATGTTTTCGACTGTTTTCTCTCTGTTGTGGAGATTTCTGTGCAGCTCTCATCTGGGTATTTGAACATCCCAAAGTATTTTGGGAAATTATCCCTAAGATTATTCTGTGCAGAAAAGTATGTGGACTAAGATCCTCTCTTGTCACCATTATAATAATCTTGACTTTAGTAAGGCCTTTGATAAGGTCCCCTATGATATTCTTGCAACCAAGGTAGTAAAATGTGGGCTAGATAACAGGACTGTTAGGTGGATTAGCAATTGGTTGACCAGCTGAACCCAAAGGGTGTTCAGCAATGGCTCCTCAATTCAAAAAGGATGTTGACAAGCTGGAGCGTGTCCAGAGGAGGGCGACTAAAATGGTTGAGGGTCTGAAAATCATGCCTAATGAGGAGAAACTTAGGGAGTTGACTATGTTCAGCCTGGAAAGAGATGGTTAAGAGGTAATATGATAGCCCTGTTTAAATATTTGAAAGGATGTTATATTGAGGATGGAGCATGCTTGTTTTCTGCTGCTCCAGAGAACAGGACCTGGACCAATGGATGCAAGCTACAGGAAAAGAGATTCCAATTCAACATTAGGAAGACCTTTCTGACAGTAAGAGCTGTTTGACAGTGGAACTTATTCTCTTGAAGAGTGTGGCATCTCCTTCTTTGGAGGCTTTTAAACAGAGGCTAGATAGCCATCTGTTGGGGATGTTTTGATTGTGAATTCTTGCATGGTGGGGGTTAGACTGGATGCCTTTGTGATCTCTTCCAACTCTATCATTCTATGGGACTGTACAGACGAGCCCCAAAGAGGTGGGTCTGTGCCGTCTCTTTTCGCACTGGATTGGAGCCAGGGCAGCCTCACTGGCAGCCTTGAGGCCCCAGTTTGGTGTTTTTCCAGGCACAGAGATGTGGCAAAATGCTGCTTCTCCATGGCGTGGAAAAGAGGTATCCTTGGGGCTTCATACTCCTGGACACCCTGGCCCTACAGACGAGGAAGGGATGGACCCTTTCTCCTCAGGATCATTCCTGTGGCTTTATGGTTGCTGCAGGAATCATCTGCTCTAGGAAGGAGCTGTGAAATGCCTGCAACATCATAAGGGCTGTGTTGTAGCCCATATGATATTGCTTCCCTGTGCGGCCATGGGGATGCTGCCTGGCGGCAACGCTATCATGATGACCCCTGTGTGGATGGGAGGCCACTATGATGCTGCCACAAGTACGTCCTAGGATCAGGAACTGTGCGGTTGGTGGATGATCCCTAACCCTAGTATTGGCTCAATAATTCTATAATGATGACGATGGCACTCCACCATTATAGTGATGACAAATGATCCCTCCACTACCTTTGCAGTCTGTCAGCCTTGACCAAGGTGTTTTTTTTAGGCACTGGAGATTGGCACATTGGGAAATGACACTCACCAAACTTTCCTGGTTGTGGGCTGCCTTGAGAAGAGGCAATTAGATATCCTTCTGGGTCCTCCCAGAACTGCTTGTCTCAAGTTACCCCATGACAAGGAGCATGATTCAAATATCATTTCCCAGCACTCTGATTCCCAGCATCTTGGAAGCTTTGGTCAGGGTTCTGCTAGGCTATGAAGGTAGATTTGAAGATCACATTTTGCTGTACATCACTATAAATGTTAGGTCCTGTTTACAGTATTGTACCTGTTGAACAGCATGCCAGCTGTTGGGTTTTTTAAACATGAGAATTGTGGAGTTGCTTTAAAATATATACAGAAAATACACCTTTTCCAAATAGCCACATGTAGGGTTCTTTTTTGTGCCAAATTCCTGTTTCCTACACAAAAAAGAGCACAAAATCTTGCCCAGAATACAGCAATTTTGCACAACAAAACCACTATAATTGTATGTGAGCTTGTTGTCTGTTTTTAATGCAAATTCTGTGTGTGTAAGCTCTGTTACATCTTTGCATGGGGGCAGAGAGCCCTGGCATCTGCCTGGAATGGGTAAAGATTGGTGCCTAGGATTTAAAGCAGGGTTGGGAAAAGTGTGGCCTGAAAATACAAGCAAGTCTTCTTTACATATAACTGCTGAACTTCTAGATGTGGTTTTAGTTGGGCTCCTCTGTTAGATAAATGCATTTATTGCTATGGTTGTTTATAGATATCAGCCCCAAGGCATGGAGTATAAAGCTCCCAGAGATGTGGACCATAAAGTAGAAAGTTCATGCAGAGTTTCATGCTATTTACCACTGCTGCCTTCTGTAATTTAAAGAGAATTCACAGAAGTGGTTTAGAAACAATTTCACTGGAAGAACAATTCTTCAGTGTTACTGATGACAATTGTATTTGCATATATGTGTAAACAAGTTCACTTCTCTGTTGATTTTTTGCAATGGGCCAACAAGGTTAACTGCATAATTATTGCAGCAAAACAATGACACAGAAAGGAATAAGAAGGCTTTTTTTCCTATTAAAAATGGGGAAATGCTATTAGAATGATGCTGATTAGAGATGAGAACCACATATTGCTCAAGAAGAGAATGTAATAAGGCTACCTTTCATGCCACTTCAGGTTGTGTAGAATATGGAGTGTAGGAAGCTGATTTATACTGAAATGAGAAACAAGAGGGAGGGAGGGTAATAATAAAAGTGGAAAGAAACACCATATAAGGTGGGGAAAAAACCCAACCATCTAAATTAATTCAATTATTTATTTATTTATTAAAAGATCTGATATATCTAGAATAAATGCAAAAGCAAAAATGTGGCATTGTGCTTCGGTAGTGTAAACAAACACTCACAAATGTAAGTGATGGTTGTACTGCCTCACCTTTCTGCTGAACATCAACATGGTGCAACCAGTCAGATTAGTAGAAGATTTTAAAATATACACATTATTATCAGAAGCTGAAAACTCTTTGACTTGCAGACTTTGGGGGCAACAAGGGCCTGCATTTAAAAGTTACCCATGGTGACAAAACATTTTTGTAGCGTACAGGGAAAACAATCCATGATTGGAATCCTATTAGTGTCAAATACAAATCAGAGTTTCTTTATGCATTCAATTGTGCATCTCTTTGGCTGCTGTGCAACAGATATATTCAATTCATGGTTGCCGAAATGAAATTCCATAAGTGTAACTATTTCACATGGGCTTAAATTCCTATCAAGAGCAGAACCATTGAAACAACTGGATTTAGCTATGTGTTCAGTCACCATTCAATTATTGATCCAATGGGTCAAATTTAATTGGGATAAACCAAGATTTCAACCATGCAGTTTCATATTAATTTATTATCATTTTATTTAAAGTATTTCTGTATTGCCTCCCACCTCACAACCAGGCAATGAACAAATAAAAAAATCAATTAAAACAGTACAAAGATTTTTTTTAAAGAATACTTTGAAATACAGTTATTGGCTGGAATCCTTTGTCACACTCTATATTACTTAACTTCATGTATACTTAGCTACATAGCAGAGGCACTAAGAAATACTGTTAGTGAATTGTGAAGATGCACAACAGGACACCAGCTAGACTGTCATAATGAACATTGGGCTCAATTCAACTCTTCTTGTTGTTGTTGCATAAAATAAATGCTGCATGAATGAGATAACATTGGCTATATACTCAGTTCTGGGCCATTCTATTAAACAAATACCCATATTAACATCTAAGTACTTGTAACAAATCCCTAATTACAGCAATCAGGAGTTCTGTTTCGTGTAGATTTGTGCAAATTTTGGGGAAAAGATGAAGAAACAAGACAAAAAAGACCTTAGGTCTCTGGTCTTATGGTCTTGACGAATATGAGCAATACCAGTGGTGAAGCCTTATCTTGCTGAGATGGCCATATTTAAGAAAAATCCCAGGGTTGGTAACCTTCATTTACAACCTACTTAAAAGTGTATAGATTTCTGATCTGCATTTGGGTCCATATTTGATTCCAGGATGTATGAAATGGGTAATCACATATTCAGTGGTGCCATTAGGGTTGAAGTCACTCAGTGCCGGTCATTCTTAGGTTGTTTGGGCATTACTACTCACCAGGTGTCACCCCTGAGGATACATGGCTGGTCTGGTCAGAGTAAAGGGGATGAGTGCTGCGGATTCTCTTCCTCCTCTTCTTCCTCTCAAGCAAGAGCAACTATGATGGGTGCAAGTGGGTCAACAGGGGTGGAGGCCATCACGGAGGCACCTATGCACCCAACACTAGCCACCCCCAACAACCAGAATGAGGTTGCCAGGCAAACAGCCACCACCACCTCCCTGGTGGTTTCACTCCTTCTGATGGGTGTCACCCAGTGCAGTGTTAACCCCCCGCACCATGCCAGTGACACCACTGCTCCCATTAAAATACAAACTCAATAAATTTCTCAATCATCCACAGCTTCAGACTCCTTTAAGACAAGATCCTCACATTTAAATCTATCTTCAAGATTCCTCCCCCACCCACCACCCACCTCCAAATATCATTTTGTACATCACTAGACGTCCTTGAAAATATTAAAAATGAGTCCCAGGGTTTAAAAACAAAACAAAAGGAGAATTAATTTCCCCTCTCAATAAATTGAGCATGCATTAATTTGAGCGACTGCAAAGGTTTCCCAGATCTGTCACGTCAGCAGATTTCAATAACAGCCATTGTTCTTTCCTCCTAATCGTACGCTAGAAATGGCAGCCAAAATGCTGAAAATGAATTCTGAAACTCCATTCCTTGACAGGCACAGGATGGAAATTTTTATAAAACCAGCTAGTTGTGTCAACAACTCCACGGTTTTCATCCAAGAGACTTTGCGGCACAATTTTAATCAATGATAGTAATAATTAAAAGGTAAGCTAATTAGATGTAAAGTGAATCCTGGCTTGGTAGATTAAGTAACTATATTATAGTCTAAGGACGTGGGGAAAGAAGTCCTTCAGAAAGAAAAAAAAAATCTAATTCTGTCTGAAACACACATTTTGCCTTACCCGGTAATTACTTCACAGTCCTTATTCTGTCAGTTTGTTAAGCTAGTCTTTAATCAAATAGGTCATTCCAGAGTATTTCTTGAGTACCTGTTCAGTCATAGTGGCACTGGAATTGTTGCACAGAAATGCCTCATGAAAGAATGTCAGAGAGAAAATAGGCTTTACCCAAATTAAGAAAATAGCTGTAATGTATCCAGTAATAATATATCAAGGGAGTCGTGCTCACTTTAAACTTTTAAACGAGGAGTGGATAGCAATATGCACTCATTCTGGGCAAGAATTTATTAACTTTCCTCAATTCCTTCATAGTTGCAATGGAAAAATATGTGGGGGGGGGGTTGAAAAAGATAGCTTCTTCCATCCAGGTTCAGGAGCTTTGAATATTTAATCCTTAAAAGCTTGGTCGTTCAATTCTCTTGCTAGTTGCAAGTAGAGTAAACCCGTTGAATCAATGGGATTCACCAATATGTTGATTCATCATCCAGCAATTGAGTCAATGGGTCTACACTATTCTGGGAAAACTGACAGGATTTAAGCCTGGATTTCGATCCTTGTCTATTCAACCATATTATGCTGAATTATGGCTTTTATGCTTTTTTAAAAATCTGAGAAGCTCTTCATGTTTTAGAGAGGTATAGCATACTTCTTTCCCTGCTAGGAAGAGCTGTTAACTGTTGAATTTGGCTGATACCAATAGAGAAGAACTAAAGGTTGTGTCTGCACTGCTAAAATAATCTACTTTGACCCCACTTTGACTGCCATGGCTCAAAGCTATGGATATCTGGGAAGTTTAGTTTTGTAAAACATTTAGCCTTCTCTGTCATAGAATCATAGAATCATAGAGTTGGAAGAGACCACAAGGGCCATCCAGTCCAACCCCCTGCCATGCAGGAACTCCCAGTCAAAGCATCCCCGACAGATGGCCATCCAGCCCCTGCTTAAAGACCTCCAAGGACGGAGACTCCACCACCCTCCGAGGGAGTTTGTTCCACTGTCAAACAGCCCTTACTGTCAGGAAGTTCCTCCTAATGTTGAGGTGGAATCTCTTTTCCTGCAGCTTACATCCATTGTTCCGTGTTCTAGTCTCTGCAGCAGCAGAAAACAAGCTTGCTCCCTCCTCAATATGACATCACTTCAAATATTTGAACAGGGCGATCATTTAACCTTCTCTTATCCAGGCTAAACATCCCCAGCTCCCTAAGTCGTACCTCACAGGGCATGGTTTCCAGACCCTTCACCATTTGAGTCGCCCTCCTTTGGACCCGCTCCAGTTTCTCCGCATCCTTTTTAAATTGTGGTGCCCAGAACTGGACACAGTATTCCAGGTGGGCCCTGACCAAAGCAGAATAGAGCGGCACTATTACTTCTCTTGATCTAGACACTATACTTCTATTGATGCAGCCTAAAATAGCATTGGCCTTTTTAGCTGCCGCATCGCACTGTTGACTCAACTTGTGGTCTACTTGGACTACTAGATCCTTTTCACATGTTGTCTCATTCAGCCAGCTATCCCCCATCCTATATCTGTGCATTTCATTTTTCCTCCCTAAGTGCAGATTCTTACATTTCTCTGTGCTGAATTTCATTTTGTTAGCTTTGGCCCAGCTTTCTAGACTATTCAGGTCATTTTGAATTTTGATCCTGTCCTCTGGGGTATTAGCTACTGCTCCTAATTTCATGTTGTCTGCAAATTTGATAACTAGACCCTCAATAATTTCATCCGAGTCATTAATAAAGATATTGAATAGCACTGGGCCCAGGACAGAACCCTGTGGGACCCCACTGGTCACTTCTCTCCAGGATGAAAAGGAACCATTGTTGAGCACCCTTTGAGTTCGGCCACTCAACCAATTACAAATCCATGTAACTGGTACCTTGTCTAGTCCACATTTTGCAAGCTTGTTTGCAAGAATTTCATGGGCAATCTTGTCAAAGACCTTACTGAAATCAAGATATACTACATCCACAGCATTCCCTTCATCTACCAAGCTGGTAATTTTGTCAAAAAAAAGAGATCAGGTTTGTTTGGCATGACTTGTTTCTCTGAAACCCATGTTGGCTTTTTGTGATGATGGAATTATCTTCTAGATATCCGCAGACTCTCTGTTTAATAATGTGTTCCAGAATCTTTCCTGGAATTGATGTCAGACTAACTGAACGATACTTGTTGGGATCCTCTTTTTTCCCCTTTTTGAAGAAGGGAACAATGTTTGCCCTCCTCCAGTCTGCTGGGACTTCTCCTGTTCTCCAGGAGTTCTCAAAGATTATTGCCAGTGGTTCCGATATTACATTTGCCAGTTCTTTTAATACCCTTGGATGCAGTTCATCTGGTCCTGGAGATTTATATTCATTTAGGTTAACCACGTATTCCTGTACAATCTCTTTACTTATTCTGTGCTGAAATTCCCCTATTCTGTCCTCTGCCCCATCATCCTTAGGTTGGGCACCCTTTGCCTTTTCTGAGAAGACTGAAGCAAAGAAGGTGTTGAGTAATTCTGCCTTTTCTCTGTCCCCTGTTAGCATTTTGCCATCTTCTGCACTCAGTGGCCCAACCGTTTTGTTCTTCTTCCTTTTGCTGCAAACATATCCAAAAAAACCCTTTTTTATTGTTCTTAACCTCTCTAGCCAGCCTGATTTCATTCTGCGCTTTAGCTTTTCTGACTTTATCCCTACACGTGCTGGCTATTTGTTTGAATTCCTCTTTGGTAATCTCCCAATTTTTCCATTTCTTATACATATTCCGTTTAAATCTTATCTCAGTTGAATGTTCCTTAGTCATCCATCCTGGCTTCTTGAGACATCTTCCAGTTTTCTTCCTAATTGGAACTGTTTGAAATTGTGCCTTCAGTATCTCCTTTTTGAGAAACTCCCATCCATCTTGAACTCCCTTCTCTTTTAGATTCTGGGAGCTGAAGTCTAAGACATATAGAAGCCCAGAGTTTGGGAACCACTGAATTCTGGTGGATTCCCAAGACAGCTCTTCAGCTCTCCTAAAGTCTAGAATTCGTGTCTGACTATGCCTAGCTTCTCCTTTCCACTGTATAACAAACTCCAGAAGAATATGGTCACTCCCACCTAAAGATCCCATCACTTGCACCCCATCAACTAGGTCTTCCCTGTTGGTTAAGATCAGGTCCAAAATAGCTGAATCTCTTTGTTGCCTCTTCCACCTTTTGCACAATGAAATTGTCTTCCAAGCAAGTGAGGAATTTGCTAGACCTTGATGATTTGGCAGCATTTGAATTCCAGCAAATGTCAGGATAGTTGAAGTCACCCATTACTACTATATTTCTCCTATCTGAATGTGTGGTCATCTGTTCTAGAAAGGCATCATCCAATTCCTCTGCCTGAGTCGGGTGTCTGTAGTAGACTCCCACAGTAACATCCCTGTTGTTTCCCTCTCCTTTAATTTTTATCCAGATGCTCTCCACTTGGCTTCCAGTATTGATGCTCTGGATCTCTTCACTGGTGTAAATATCCCTCACATATAATACTATTCCTCCTCCTTTCTTGTTTGGCCTGTTTTTCTTAAAAAGGTTATATCCCTCTATTTCTACATTCCAATCATGATACTCATCCCACCAGGTCTCAGTGATGCCTATTATATCGTATTTCCCTTGTCGTTCTAGGATTTCAAGTTCATCTTGCTTATTTCCCATGCTCTGTGCATTAGTGTAGAGACACTGAAGACCATGTGTCCCCTTTACTTGCTGCCTCTGCAATTTTTTTTTTTGCCTCCTACTGTTGGGTCCTTGCACTGTTTACCTAGTCATGGTATTTTCCATTTCTCTGGAAAAATTGTGTGGTTTGTTCTGTCAACAAAGATGAGGTGTTGTCAGAAATCCAAACTTCACATAGATAATAAAGAATGTATTAGGAATTAATATAAATTATAATGGATTGCAGCTAGTTAAGGGCACCTAACAATTAACCTTCTCCATTTTGAAAAAGGTAGCTCCAATAGCTACTTGAGAGATGTCTGCTGGAAATCAATTTTACCTTAGAAAATAAAAATAAAAGAGTTCCCTTGTTGAAAGAATGGAGTGCAACAGCAAAGTGGATAGCATTCCAGCTATGAAAAATGAAATTCAGATCCAGTGTCCTATTTGAAGAGTTGAGCTGATTGCATGTCTTTCAAATAATGTTCACTTCCTTGGCTGCACTTGGTTGATTGAAATTTCTTGTTCAGATTTGACATCAGCCTGTTACTTGTCCCCATTTCTTCATTAATACTTGAATTATCAAACACTTTGGAGAACTTTTCTAGAATTTGTGACCCCAGAACTCCCGCCCTCAAGAACTATTGGTTGTATTGGGTTGATGGAAACTGCAGTCCTACAACAATAGGAAGGACATAAATTCTACATTCAAGATGGTCCAGAAGACTGGGACAAAAATAAAAGATCTCAGTGTACTGAATTGCAGACAAGGAACCAACAGTTATTTACCCAATATTTATTTATTTTATCACCAACTTTGCTCACATTAGGGAAAAACTGAATACATTATAGCATTAGTCAATCAAGTGAAATATCTATTTGTTATAATATGAATGGTAAAATCAAATCTTTGTGTAGTTAGTAGTAAGTTCTGACAATTGGTGTCCTCATGGAATCATAGTTCCATGAGAATCTACAGAGACAGCCCTCACCAAGATCTCAAATGACCTCTTACAGGCCAAGGCGAATGGACTCTACTCTATTCTCATTCTTCTAGACTTGTCTGCAGCCTTCGACACCGTGGACCACTGTCTCTTGCTTGACTTACTTTCTGACCTTGGGTTCTCCGACTCTGTTCTCAACTGGTTTAAATCTTACTTGTCAGACAGATCTTTTGCCGTGGTCACAGGTGGTCAGACTTCCTCCTCTGTTCCCTTATCTGTTGGAGTTCCCCAGGGCTCTGTCCTAGGTCCCCTTTTGTTCTCTCTATACACATTGTCCCTTGGTAAACTCATCAGTTCTTTTGGTTTCTCCTATCATCTGTATGCTGATGACACTCAGCTCTATCTTTCCACCCCTGACCTTTCACCGGGGCTTGAACAGCAAGTTGATTCATAGCTAGACAAAGAAGAGGGGTCGAAAGAGGGTTTCTTAGAATTGGGGAAACGAGAGCATGTTTGAAGTCAGAAGGGAAGGAACCTGAGGAGAGAGACAGATATAGAGGAGTGAGGGCAGAAAAGAAGGGGATATAGAGATTAGAAGACGGGAGGGGATAAGATCACAAGAACAAGTTGTAGGTTTGGAAGAATTTAGCAGCGTGGATAGTTCATCCAGAGAAACAGGTGGAAACACAGAGAGTTTATTAGTAGAAGGTAACAGGAGATTAGTGGTAGGGGGCAAATCAGGAGGAGCAATTTCAGATCGAATAGTAGTGACTTTTGTGAGGAAGTAGTTGGCGAAGTCAGTTGGGGAAGATGATGAGAAGACAGGCGGAGAGGAAGGTTTTAGCAGTGTATTGAAGCAGGGGAACAGACGCTGTGGGCGCCTCTCGTTGGTGCAGATCAATGATTTATAGTAATTCTGTTTTGCCATAGACAGGGTGCGTGAGAAGGATAAGAGAACAAATTTATAGTGAATGAAATCAGCCCGGTCCCTGGACTTTTTCCAAAGGCGTTCGGCTGCTTGAGAGCAGGACCGGAGAAACCTAACTGTGGGAGAGAGCCAGGGCTGAGGCCTAGATGTAGAGGAGGACTTGCAAACAGATGCAGGGGCAAAGCGGTCAAGGGTTGAAGAGAAAGTGAAGTTGAATAAAGACATTGCTGAGTCGGCAGAGTCCCCAAGATTTAAAGAAGAGAGAGAAGCATCCAAGGTCTGACTGAGATGATCAGAATTAACAGACTGAAGATTACGAAAAGTGCGTTGAACAACATGACGAGGAGGTGGGATGTAAGTAAGAGTAAAAGAAATTAGATGATGATCTGACAATGGATAGTCAAATGCCAAGTAGTCGGAAATGACACACTTGGTGGTGAGAACTAGGTCAAGGCACTGACCAGAAGAATGGGTTGGAGAGTTGGAATGACGTTAAAGATCGAAAGAAGCTAAGAGAGAGCTAAAGCGAGTTCTTCTCTTGCTAAAGCGTGTTCTTCTCTTGTCAGAAGCTTCATTTAAAAAAATATTTTTGCATCTTATCTGCCATGATTTTAATGGGTCAGATGGTAATACTGTGATGGTTATGCAGTGAAGCAATTACTGTAAGGAAATGGTTGTTGCACAGCTGCTATAGAACCATAGTAATAGAGTTGAAATACCCGAGGTCATTCTGCTGGGAAATAACTGATGCAAGAAACATGGAGGGGAGGTATGAGAAATGAAGGAAACTATGGTTGATTTGAATTTGCAATGGATGAATAATGAGTCCATGCATATTTTGAAGTTATGTGTAGTTTAATTGTTGATTGCTAATGCTTGCTATTTAGTTCTGAATGTCTCTGGTGTGGAACTATAGTCACTGAAAAAAGGTTTACTGAGTTTTGAACTACCAAACCTAATTTTCTGAACTTGGTTAACTGCTGGACTTGACACCTCTCCTCACTTCTCCCCCAATAACAGAGTACAAATGATGTCAGCAATGTGAATATAGTTTCCGTCAACTGAAGTAAGCTGAGGACAAAGTGGGAAAGTGATGGGAGGAGAGAGAAACTGGGACATACTAAAAGCAGTTGATAAAGTATCATTTAATTCAGTTCCTGATCCCAATTGATGAATCAGTTTTTTTATGTGGGTTAAATGAGTGAAAAGCAAGCCCCCCCTTTCCTAATTGCTTCAGTGATTCAGATTAAGTGGGAACGTTTAAACCAGATGCCTATTTAAACTGGATCATATCGGATCACAATTCGGTTTAAACCATAGTGAGAATGAGGGCTAAGATGACAGAGGATAAATCAGGACTGTCCCTACAAAATCAGAACAGGTGGAGGGTATGCTGAAATCAATTCAGGATGAATGGTGTTCAATGAGAAAACCTCCACTCAGAGAATGTTTATAAATAAATAACAGAGAAACAAGGCATAACTTCATATTTTCCTTTACAATACTGCTTCCTACATATGAGATTTGTTTTAAAATAAGAAGTTTTGCAGTTTGAGCATCCATTTATTTTAATCTTTTCTCCTCTGAAAATAAGATTGAACTGAGCCACACTAGATGTCTGTAGCTGTATAATGAAAATGTTTGCTGGTCTTAATGAGCCTCTGTTTGTATGTACAGCACTGTGTAAACTTACAGTGCTATATAAATAAAAATAATAATAATAAGAAGAAGAACAGAGAGGAAAGGGAAGAAAAGGACTATTGTCTTTCTCATTAAACTCAGGCAACAACAAACTTCTGTAGTGTCTCCTAGCTTGTGTGTTCTTCCTCATTCATAACTTTTGTCATCTTTTCTTATGTTTGGCTACAAAGTTTCCTAATTTTCACCCATGCACACAGTGTTGTATTATTTCCTATAATCTGTATTTTCAAATAGACCACAAGTCCTCAAGTCTATTTTTTTCAGCCTCAAAATCTCCCCTCCTAAATCCCACCATCCGCCCTAAATAATTATTTTTGCTCAAAGCAGCATAATTTTCTTTTTTGACTGAGCCTGAAGTTAAGTACCAGTTTACTTCCATGTGAAATAAAGGCTTAATCTGCCTAGACCTAAAACAACCTAGCCCTATCACCAAAGTGAAATTGCCATTCGTTCTCCATGCTGTGTAGGTTGGTGCTTTCCATAATTTTTATCCCTTCTCCAAATTTAATAAATTTTGATTCCCCCTAAAAAAAAATTTGATGGCGGCGGTGGTGATGGAGACAAAGTAAAGTATGGTCTTCCAGGGTCCCGCCAGCTGGCCTCCCTGAAATAGGCTTTGACTGATTTCTTCAACGTGTAAATAAACCTGAGGTTGAATTATAGTGATATATTTTTTACACTGATGCCTGCTGTCAGAAAGAGGTCTATAGGTTTTTGCAAGCTTTGAAACTACAAGTAGGAGAATAAAGAGAGGCAGGATTACTGTTGGATGAAATCAAACCATATAGCCATGTTAATCTTTGAATCAGCATGTAGAAAGATCTTGAAGCACCTTTGAGACTAACTAAAGAAAGAAGTTGGCAGCATGAACTTTTGTAGACTTAAGTCCACTTCCTCAGATGCATTTGGTGGAGTGGTAAGCCAGGGACAGACTTGTATATGCTGTAGCTTCTCACACACCTATAACATGTATGTTATAGTCTGTTCCTGGCTTACCCCTCTACCAAATGCACCTGAGGAAGTAGACTTAAGTCTACAAAAGCTCATGCTGCCAACTTCTTTCTTTAGTTAGTCTCAAAGATGCTACAAGATCTCTCTACATATTGTTGGATGAAATGTTTTTCAGGTACTATCACACAAATGAAGGTCTGTTTTTTAAAAATTAATACTCACAGAAATAATATTCCACATTGTTGGTATGTGTAGGTTTGGAAATGACACATAGTAGTGGAAAATCTTACTTAAAAACAATGATGCTAATTGAAACGAAGGGACTTAATTAGAGCTGTCTTCCCAAATTGCTTGGATGGTATTCAGTGCTGACAATTTTTGACCCATCCTCACTGTAGTTTTTATTTTAGAAAAAGAAGAGATAATGAGGAACATGCCCTCCATTCCTGAAAGGCGATGCCAAAGAAATTAGAGTTAATTTCCGTTATAGCTTTCTGAAAGCTTTCACTGAAGAATATCATGTTTTTATTGCAGTATAACATTGGCTGAATGGCCTTTTTAACAAGAAACCTAAAATGTATAATTTACAATCCAGAAGTGAGTGAATAGCAATTTCTAATCTGATGGTAGCTAAATCAAGATGCTGGGCATCACATTAGAAAGAAATGCCTTTTAAAAACATGGTGATTCTTAAAACCTGGGGGAGTGTACATGCTAGATTTTGGCTGAATCTACATTGCAGAAATAATGCACTTTGACAACGCTTTAACTGCTATGCCTCCATCCTATGGAATTTTTGGATTTGTAGTTTGTTGTGGCACCAGAGCTCTCTGACAGAGAAGGTGAAAGACCTTGAAAAACTACAGCTCCCAGAATTCCATAGCATTGAGCCATGGCAGTTAAAGCAGTGTTGAACTGCATTATTTCTTTAAAAAAAATAATTTTATTTGCTTTTAAAATATACATTACAAGCGGCATTTATATGTATCCATCAAAATAAAAGCAAAGCAATTCATATTTTACATCTCTTGTACTTATTTTCTTTCCGATAACCTCACGATTATATACATTTATTCCAGCCCCTTATTATACTTTCTACTTATCAGCTTTCTATAGTTCTATCTTCTATTTTTGCTGTTTTGTCTCTCCCTCCCTTTTTGTTGCCACCTACAGTTACCAATAGTCCTTACTCTTCCCCAATACCAACCTATTATTATCCCAATATTTTGTTCCAATATTCCCATATCAGTTTCCAATTATCTTCAAATTCCATATTTTCCTCTCTACTATTTTCTTCCTTAATTTTCCTTGATAATCTATCCGTCTCACTTATTTCTAACAATTTTTTTAGCCCATTCTGCTATTGCTGATGCTGTTACTGATTTCAATTTTTGAGCGTACATCATTCTTGCAGCGGTTACCATATATAATATCAAATTTCTATATCTTTCTTCCACTTTTTTTTCTATTGTCATCGTCATATTTAATAAATATAGTTCAGATCTCATCTGGAATTGTACATCCAAAATTACCTTCTGTATATATTCCCAGTATTTTTGAGCCTTTTCACAGCCCTACCACATGTGGTAAAAGGTCCCTTCTTTTCTTTTACATTTCCAACAGCTTGAATTGGTATTTTTGTAGATTTTAGCTAATTTGGTGTCAAATACCACATGTATAACATTTTATAGTAGTTTTCCTATAGACTCTGTGCTAATTATTTGTATGTCTCCATGATTTTCCCCAGTTTTCTAATTCAGTATTAAAACCAAGAAGTTGGCTCCATTTAATCATTGTTTCTTTAATTTGTTCCTGCTCCAGCTCTCTTTTCAAAAGAACTTCATAATATCTTTTAATTTTTTTCTTATTGTTGCAAATATCTAATAATATCTCATCTAATTCGTTTTTATCTAATGCCACACTTTCATTTTTTAGGTCTTTTCTCCCTCTTTCCTCTAGTTGTTTATAGAAAAACCAATCTATTATTATTCCATCTTTTTCTAACTCTTCTCTTGTTTTTATCCTGTCTTCCATATCATGTCCTTTTTTATTAACTGTTTATATGCTATCCACTTACCTTCTATATTTTTCTGTCTACCAAAAAAAGCTTCCTGCATCGATGTCCAACTTGGTATCTTAATATAAAATTTCTTTTTACATTTTAGCCAAATGTTTAATAATCCTTTCCTAATGCTATGTTCACTAAATTTTTTACATTCCTTGTTTTTATTATACATCACAAACGCATGCCATCCTTCTGTGATATTGTGTCCTTCCAGTGTCAACACCCTATCATTCTTTAGCAAGACCCAATCTGATAACCATACTAGTCCACAAGCGTAGTAATATAGCGTCATATCAGGAGCCCCTAAGCCTCCTCTTTTCTTTATATCTGTCATTCATTTCCATTTTATTCTTGGTTTCTTGCCTATCCAAATAAATTTAACTATATCCTTTCTCCACTCCGCGAAGCATTTTTCTTTAACTATTATTGGGAGACTCTGGAACAAAAAGATTAATTTTGGTAAGATGTTCATTTTAATCAAAGCTATTCTCCCTAGTATCGATAATTGCATTTTTGACCATCTTTCTAAGTCTTTCTTTAGTTCTTTCCATTTTAGTGCGTAATTATTTTCAAAAAGGTCTCCGTTTTTTTAATCCAAATTCCCAAATAGTTTACTTTTTTTTTACTTTTCCATCCTGACATATCGCTTATTTCCTTTTCTTCTTTCTTAGTCATATTTTTTAACAGCATCATTGTTTTTTCTTTATTTATTTTAAATCCTGCCACTTTTCCAAAACTTTCTAAAGTTTCTGTTACTTCTTTTATATTATTAATTGGGTCCTCCAAAAAAAGTACCATATCGTCTGTATATATTTTCAATTTATACACTTGATTTTTGATTTTAACTCCTTGAATCATTTTATTTCCTCTAATATTATTTGCTAACACTTCCATTATCATTATCAAAAGAAGCGGTGATAAGGGACATCCCTGTCTTGTCCCTTTTTGTATTTCAATGCTCTCCGTTTTTTTCTCCATTCACTATTATTCTAGCTATTTGATTTCTATATATATTCTCATTCCAGCTAATGAAATTATCTCCCATTTGATACTGTCTCATCAATTCTTTCATAAATTCCATTCTTACTTTATCAAACGCTTTCTCAGCATCTAAAAAAAATTACTGCAGCTTTCTTTTCTATATGATTTTTAAAATACTCTAAGATATTGATTACTGTTCTGTGATTGTCCTTCATTTGTCTATCTGGGAGGAATCCATTTTGATCTGGATGAATAAGTTCTTTTAATATGTTCTTGAGTCTATTTGCTAATATTGATGTTAATATTTTATAATCATTATTCAATAACGCTATTGGTCTATAATTTTTCGGATCTAACTCGCTTTTTCCTTCTTTTGGTATTAAGGTAATATTTGTTTCATTCCATGTGTTTGGCTTACCCTCTGTTATGATGTTATGGAATACTTTATGTAGCTGTTGTATTAACTCTTCCTCAAATATTTTATAAAAGCTTATTGACAATCTGTCCGGTCCCAGTGCAGTACCTTTTTTTGCTCTTTTGATAGTTTCTTTTATTTCTTCCAATGATATTGGGGCATTTAAATTTTCTTTTTGTTCCTTTGACATTTGCAGTATTTTTTGATTTTCTAAATATCTATAAATTTCTTCTTGATATTCTCCATCTTTTTCCTCCTCTTTATAAAGTTCTTTATAAAACTCTTCAAATACTTTTTTCATATTTTCTTGATCTTTATAGTTTTGCCCTTTATATTCTATTTCTGTTATATTTTTCCCCCCTTTTTCTTTTCTACTCTTTTGGGCTAACCATTTTCTTGGCTTGTCCGCTTCTTCAAAAAAAATCTTTGTTTATTCTGTTTAATTTCTTTCTCTATTTTCTTATTTAATTCTTCATTCAGTTCTTTTTGAAGCAACATTATTTCTAATTCTCACTTCTTATTTTTCAGATTTGTTCTTAATTCTTTTTCCTTTTCCTGTATTTTACCTGTAATTTTTCCTGTAATTCTTTTATTTTTCTTTCTTTCATTCTTCTCTTTTTAACCTCCCATTTTATTAATATACCTCTAGCTACTGCTTTTCCTGCATCTTAGAACAAATTCTTTTTTTATTCCTTCCTTGTCATTTTCTACAAAGTAGAGTTTTAATTCCTTTTTAAATTTTTTTCACTATTTCCTCATCTTCAAACAATTCTTCATTTAATCTCCAATACCTTTCTTTTTTAGACTCTTTTAACTCTAAACAAACCGGGTTATGATCAGAAATAGTTTTTGGGAGTATTTTTATATCTTTTATAATTGGCAGAAACTCCTTTGAAATTATGAACATGTCCAGTCTTGACATGGATTTATGTACCACAGATTAAAAGGTAAATCCTTTTTCTGTACCTTTTTTATACTTCCATGCATCTTCCAATACCCACTCTTCCATCATATCCCTTACTGTCCTTGGTAATTTGCCTTTAGCTTTAATCTTTCCTATCTTCCCTTCCCTTTCAGATCTGTCTATTTTTGGGTCAATCACCCCGTTCCAATCCTCTAATAATATGACCCTCTTTGATTTCTGTTCTGATAGCTTATTTTGAATTTCTTTAAAAAACTTTTCTTTATTTTCCAGTGGTGCATATATACCTATTATTAATGCATCTGTGTTGTTTATATTTACTTCTGTCCCCACATATTGTCCTTCTTCATTGGAGAGTACTATTTTGCTCTTAAATCTTTTGTTCACATATAATGCTACCCCACTTTTTCTATTTTCAGTAGCTGACACATATAACATTCCCAGTTTGACATTTTCTAAATATTTTATATCCCTTTTATTAATATGCATATCTTGCATACAAATGATATCTGGTTTTTGTTTTTGGACATAATGGAACACTTGTCTCCTCTTAGCTCCAGAATTTAAGCCTTTTACATTCCATGTCATCAATTTTATAGTCATCCTTTTATTATACTTTTTTTTCCTTACTATCCTTAGAATGTTTAAACCAAAAAAAAAAAAAATGACGTAAGCAATGTATAGAATCAACAAAAGATATACCAGAAAAACCAACGGAAAACTGAATTTCAAATAAATACTATGTTTCTATTAGTTCGCTTTGATATAGCCCTGTTTAGCCTATACTGCCTTTTCTACCTTTCCCTCCCTATAACGTCTCCAAATTTTCTATTGATTCCCTTGTGTTACAGTCTTTGTTCCCTCTTATTTTGTCCCTGGATTTCCTTTCTCTGTCCTCCTCTTCCTCTTCTCTTCTAAGCTTCTCATAAATTTCCTTTGCTTTTTCTAATGTGTTTACTCTATATCTCCTTTGTTTGTAGCTAAATGACACCCCTTCTGTTTTTCCCCATTTATAATCCACGTTCATTTGTATCAACAATCTTGTCAGAAATTTGTATTCTTGTCTTTTCTTCAAAATGAAACCTGGAACATACTTAAATATACTTATTTATTTCCCTTCTATTTTTAATATTTGACTGTAACTTCTTTCTATTATTATTTATTTTATTTTGGTTCTCACCATATATACCACTATGTCCCGAGATAGCTTTCTTTCCCTTGCTATTGTGGAATTTATTCTAAAAATCCTGTCTATTTCCAGTTCCATTCTATCCTATTCTATCTCCAGAAACTCAGCTAACGCCAGGATTATTATTTCATTTAGATCGTCCTCTATCTTTTCCGCTATTCCTCTTAGTTTCATACATTTCTCTCTGCTTTTTAAATCAAGCATGTTGATTTTTTGTTCCTCCTGACATTGTCTATCCATTACTACCTTTGATATCCTTTCCAAATCTTGTGTTTTGTTTCTCCGGTCTTTCACATCCTTTTTCATTTGTATCACTTCTCCTGATATTTTCTCTATCTTTCCTCCTATTTTATCTATTTCCTTTCTCACCTCTTCCTTTATTTCTTCCTTATTGTCCCTCATTTCCTGACTCATTTCTATTTTAAACCTCTCAAACTCTTCTAATACTTATTTGTTCTCTTACTTCTGTCTGTTTCTTGGCTTCCTCTGAAGGCTTCTGTGCATGCATCATTATTTTTGTTTGTTTATAATTTCTTGTCAGTGGTCTATTGCTCATTCTAATACAGCCTCTACTCCCCCTTCTTATTCTTATTAATATTTGTTTGTACTAATTTAATTTAAACTGTCCTCATTATTCTATTTTCTCACCGGTCACGATGGGTGGAAATAAGCAGAAAGGTAAGGTCAAAATATTAAACAAATGGGAGGCGACAATGAGCCCAAAACAATTGGCTACCAGATATTTCCCTTTCTTGTTTTCTATTTTCCTGTCCAATACTCAGATCCCTATCTTTCCTGGTTTAACTTGAAACCAATATCTTCCTTTGTAAAGGCCCTTATTACCCCTGGGCTCCCTTCACCCCTACCAGGTGAGGCTCAAGCCCTCTGTGGGCACTTTTATTCAGGGCTTCTTCCCCAGAAGCCCTTTCCCTGCTTGCTACAGTTTCTGCAAGCTTGGGTCCTTTACAAGTCTGGACCTGAGCTGGTCCAGGGCTCGACTTTGTGGGGGCTGCTGCCACCCATGCAGCCTCTGCCACTGCTTTGAACTGCATTATTTCTGCAGTGCAGTGCCATGCAAATCCAATCTTTGATAACACTTTAGCTTCCATGGCTGCTTACTGTAGATCCCTGCACTCTGCAGTTTGGGAAGGAGTGCTCAGAATTCTTTGCCAGATCTAATGTTCAGGAGAAAACACCTCACTGAACTACAAAACCCAGGATTCCATAGGAAGACCCAAGGCAGTTAAAATGGTATCACAATGGAGTTTATCATATGGGAGGAATTTCTCTCAATTGCGAATGGAGCCAATTCACAATTACGTGAATTCGCTAGTTTAGCCAATTTACATGAAATCTGATTGCGTTCAGAATGCATTCAGAATGACTTCCCATTTCCCAAAAATGACCCTCATTGCCCGAAATTGCATGAGATACTCTAATATGCAATTATGTGAAACCTCATGATTGCATTCAGATTGCCATTGCGTTATACCCCCAAATTCCATCATATGATAAACTCCAATGCTGTGATTTTGTAATGTGGATATACCCCTGTTGCCTAGTCCCTGAATTAAGCCTGCATTTTCAAAGGTACTGAGATAGCCATCAGAACTGGATAGAATTTGCAAAGATACAAAAACTAAATTTGATATCAGCTGGAAGGACAAAGTATGAAGAGTAATGCTTAATTTATATACGCAACAGAGTGAGGTGCCAGAGTCCAGAAATGGTGGAATAAATCAGCCTTTGTCATACTGTACTTTTTGGGTTGTACTTTTAAATGATTCCACCATTTTAAAAAAAAATAGCATTGTAGCTCTCAGCAAATGAAAAACGTTTCAGCCTCCTGCTGGGCTAGTTTTTCCTAGCAGGTGGTGTCTTTTTTAAAAAACTGAGAACATTCAAAACTATTTTTCCCCACCTGAAGTTCTAAGTGGTCCAATTCTTTTATTTCAGTAGCTCTTCCTCCTCTTAAGGTTTGCATAATCCAATGGATGCATGTTGCCCACAGAGCCTGGAACATTATTCTAAAAAAATAATAACTTATAGAACAGTTGTTGATTCAAGACCCCGGTAGCTATATAACATAGTTATCACCATAGCTAAAACCCTTTATTTTATACACTTTTCAAAGCAGAGTTAATAGAAAAATTAGTTAGTTTTCAAAGTAAAGTTCATTAATGTTGGCAAAGTTACTTTGAAACATGCATATTAAAATTTTACACATGGCTGAGCTGTGGTACAAATCCATGTAGTGTGGCCACAGATTCCTGAAACTATAAATGTAAAATCAGATGTAGTTACCCTGCAAAAAGAGTTACCTGTCACCATGTTGATAATACATCAACTTCTTTCATGTCTAATAATTTAATAGTCTACTCTTCCACTTGGGACATTTTTTCTAATTTACAATATTGCGCAGAAAGTAATCTTGCAGCCGTGAGCATATAAAAGATTGCTTTCCCTTCTTTTTTGTCTTTTTTGTCATTATCTATGTGGTTTAATAACATAATTGCTGGTTTACATTACAATTCAGTCTTTAAAATTTCATTTATTTTTTGATTAAATTGTTTCCAACATCTTTTTGCCACATCACATGTCCACCACATGTGGAAGAATGTTCCCGTTACATTTCCCATTCATACATTTCCAACATTTTGTCTTGCCTGTCCCATATATCTTGTTTAGCTTTTCTGGTGTTAAATACCATCTATAAATTATCTTATAATAGTTTCCCCATAACTTTTGACTTGGTGTATAAATTCATCCTTAAGTTCCATGCTTTTTTCCATTGCTCTAATTCTATATTTTTGCTATAATTTTGAGCCCATTATATCATTTTTTAAAAATAGTTTCTTCTTCTGTATGGTATTTCAATAATATTTTATACAGTCTAGATAACAATGCTTTTTATTTACCCATTATTTTTTCTTCAATTTCTGTTTTTCCAATAGTAAATCCTTTTGGTTTTATATCTAATTTAGTTCTTTCTAATAGTTGTCTGTATAAAAACCAGCTACTTGTTTCTTGCTTGCCCATATATACTGCATAATTCCTTTTTGCCATTCGTTAAATATGTTATCTTTAATTATGGGTATTGCCTGAAATAGGAATAGCAATTTTGGTAGGATGTTCATTTTTAACAGGGCTATTCTACCTAATAGAGATAAATTTAGCTCTTTCCAGCTTTGTAGGTCTTCCTTTGTTTTATTCCAGGCTTTTTTGTAGTTGTTTAATAGGTCTGAATTCTTGTTATTGTTATTCCTAGATATTTTACTTTGTTGCTTATATTAATTCCTTTAATTTTTGTTTTTTCTTTTTCATTCATAATTTTAGTTATAATATTTCTTTTTTTCTTTATTTATTTTTAGTCCTGATATATCTTCAAATCAATTCAGCAGATTTATTAGTTGCTGAATACTTTTAATTGGATCCTCTAGTGTTATTGCAATATCATCTGTAAAGGCCATGACTTTAAACTGGATTCCTTTGCACTTTACTCTTTGTATCTCCTTGTCATCTTTTCTACTGATTATTAATGTTCCCGAAATAATTATAAACAACAATGGAGAAAGTGGGCATCCTTGTCTCGTACCTTTGTTTATCTGTATAGGCTTGGAATACCTTTCCAAAAGTAACCTGCCTACACGCGGAGAGGGAGCTTTTAACCAGACAATATTGCAAGGACAGAGTATACTTCATCTGAGAAGAGGGATTAAGCAGGGCCTGGATTGCAAGCAAATCATACAGAAATCATTGTGTCTGTGATGATGCATACAGCTGCAGAGCTTAAAAAGAAGTGCCTGGATCCAACAGTGGCACTACACTCAAATAACTTCCACTTGTCTGAGCAGCTGTACCTTTTCTTTGTCATCTTACTTTTCCAACTGCTTTTGAAATGTCCCAGTTTCTTGCTCCTTCTCCCACTTTCCTCTTTGTCCTCAGCCTACTTCAGTAGCTGTGAACTAAGTTCAAAATTCAAAAGTAGCCTGCACTTAGGCTGCTGCCACCACTGCAGAATGGAAGCAGTTTGACAACACTTTAACTGCCATGGCTCAGTGCTATAGTATTCTGGAATTTGCAGTTTGGTAGGGCACTAGAACTCTCTGACAGGGAATTCTAAATGTCTCACAAAACTACAAATCCCAGAATTCCATAGCACTGAGTCATAGCAATTAAAGTGGTGTCAAACTGCTTCATTTCTACATTGTGGCTACACTCTCAGTTAACTCAGCAGGGGAGGAAGGAGTAGAGGCAGCAGAATCTGGCCCTTCCCTGTAGGTTCAGACCAAAGCAAACTGCTGCAGCATCTCCTGGTTTTGATGTTCCTCCTCATTAATAACTCTTGCATCTTGACCACATTCTGATGTTATTTGACCACACATGTCCCAAGTTTAAGCCAGGAAATGCTGGAGGGTATGTAAAATTACAAACAAGGTCTCAGAAAGAGCACAGATATAGTACCCTCACTGTCATTAAATAGAGCTAGAGAGCTGGGCATAGCTTAGTGTCTCTACCAATACCAGACAGCCATTGCCTGACTCTTGATGTACTTTGTTTGCTATTCACAGGTTTAGGACTCCTAGATAGCTTGGCAACATGGCTGCAGATAACCCCATAATTTCTGGCATTCAAACAGCTTTTTGACCATGGACTACACAACACCTATACAACACCTACTTCTTATTCTGGATACTAAACTTTGCTCATTTTTGACAAGGTTCACAGATCTGTGTATAGCCAGAACACTTCTTTGGAAGGTTTCCTGGTCTTACTGAGGGTGCCTGGGGGCTTCATGAAGAAACAAAATCTGATACTCCCAATTCTTTTCATGGACTGTTTTCTGTCAGCAGACGTGCACATCTCCATCTCCCATCATAGCATGTCTTTCATAAATGCAAATAGTCTGTTGTGGCTTTGAGTACCATTTAAATGTCACAAGTGCCATTAGAATGTTGCGTATACATACTCTCCTGTCATCTTTTCACAGTTCAAATGCTGCTAGCCCAAGCTTTAAGCATTAGAGCAGAATGCATTTGAAACGGCCTCCCACCTGCTGTCAAATCTGTAACATTTATCCTTTGTTGTTGCTTCTGAGTGTTGGACATTTCACAGACATGTGTCTTCCTTGCCTATGCTTTGGTTGAAGAAGACACTTTCCTTTTCACACCATTAGGAATGGCATAAGATTCCCCCTGCTCTCTCCCAAAACAGGTTGTGCCAACCAGAGCATACCAAATAGATGGCTTTGTACTTCACAGCAATCAGTAAGCATGATGATGAGGAAATGATTTAATACTACATACATTTTGTTCAAGCCTGCACAAAGGAGCTGGATATGAACTCCTTAATGCTGATACTTCATGCATGAAATCTCATAATCCAGTTGGTTAGTCCCAACTACATGAAACTAATTGAATCACTTGTTGAATGGTGAACCAACATATAGAGAAATCCAATTGATTCAATGGCTTTGCTCTAAATAGGACAAACCAAGAGGATTTGGGCCCTCGTTTTTACATTCGCAGCCTCATATGTGTGTTTGTGTGAATATATGTGTGTGATTGAATCTGTACAGCTAAATATAGAGGCAAGCAGAGGTGTAGTGGGATCAGGGCTTGAAGAGTCCAAGCACTGGGACATTTTGATAGATGGAGGATCATCTGCCTATATCACTCCTCATGCTTCTCTTTTCACCCTGGTCATTGCAAAAAGAAGACTGTAGTCAAGAAAATAGGACTTGGAAGGGAAGCTATGAAGCAACTAGATGAGATTCTCAAGTGTAGAGAGATCATCCATGCCATAATATTTCTGATTTCTAGGTATGGTTATGAAAACTGGACAATGAAGAATGCTGTCAGGAACGAGAATCGACACATCTGAAATGTGGTGCTGGAGGAGACTTCTATGGAAAGTTCTATGGACTGCCAAAACAAGCAAACAATGAGTTCCCTCCCTAGAAGCCAAAATGACCAAATTGAAGCTATTGTATTTTGGCCACATCATGAGACATATATGACTTGTTAGAAAATATGACAATGTTTAGTAAAATAGGTGGCTGTTGGAAAAGAGGGAGACTACATTACAGGTGGATATGCTCAACCAGGGAAGCCATGGCCCTTGGGACTGCATGACAGATCTTATAGTTCACTGATTCATAGGGTCACCGTAAGTGGAAGCTGGCTTGCTGGCACTTATTAATGATAAATTTCTGTAGCCCTCATATTATAGAGGATATGGTAGGGCTAAATCTTCTCACCAACAAAATACTGTTATTAGCCATCCCTGTCATAATGAAATGTTTTTGGATAACTTACTCACTGATAGGCAATTAAAACCTACTAGGTTTAACAAACACCAGATCCAGGGGAGAAATGAAAATCTTGGGTTGATGGATCCTTATGCAGAAGGATCTTGTGCTTTTATTAAATGCCTTTTTTTGTTGTTGTTATTTCTATGGCAATCCTATCACAGGGTTATCTTGGTAAGATTTGTCCAGAATGGGTTTATTTTTGCCTTCATTTTACAACTGAGAGAGAGTGTGACTTGTTCAAGGTCACCCAGTGGGTTTCTGTGGCTGAGAGAGGAATGGGAATCAGACCCTGGTCTCCTGGTATCCCAATTCACCATGTTGACAGTATAGTTTATTTAATTATTGGATAGTTTATTTAATTTTTAATCCTTTTCTTCATTTTTAAGTAGTATTGTTGTTGTTGTTTTTTGAAAAAATATCTATGCTGTCAGCTGTTTTGGGACTCAGGTTGGGAGACAGGCAAGATATACAAAACAACAACAACAACAGACAAACTAAAACTGCTAAAACTATTTTTTGTAATATGGCTCCAATACAACTGTTCACATTTTGGGTATTGATGATGGAGTGTGTCAGAATTAGCACTTGCTTATCAAAATTTATCACCATATCAATGCTGCCAAATATCACAAGCTGGAGGCATTTTTAGCTTTTTTGTGGGTTTTATGGGGTATGTGGCCATATTCTAGAAGAGTTTACTCCTGATGTTTCACTGGCATCTTCAGAGATGGAGGCATTTTGTTTTAGAAATGGCAATATCAGAAAATAGAGAGAGAACATTGTCTCCTACAAAAGCCCACCAATAATTTAAGTTTCCTATTTCACAAAGTAATTTTATGGGAATGAACGAAGAATGAAGCTGTTGAATTAGAACTTATAAAGCTGTTTGACTCTGGTCATTTGGCCTAAATGCTCGGAACAGAATGTTGAGAAGAATGAATTGTTGTGTAGGGTTGTTTTTTGTGGAGCTTTTGGGCTATGTGGCCATGTTCTAGAAGAGTTCCTTCCTGACATTTCGCCAGCATCTGTGGCTAGCATCTTCAGAGAAGCTGGCTGAAGATGCCAGCCACAGATGCTGGTGAAACGTCAGAAAGAAACTCTTCTAGAACATGGCCACATAGCCCGAAAGCTCCACAAAAAACTATGGATGCCGGCCATGAAAGCTTTCGACTCCACGTTGTATAGGGTTGCTTTGCTTATTTTGCACACACTATAACATTCAATTGTCTTGTTTATAAAAATGAACTGAGACCCTACATCATGCTTCTGTAATTTAAAGCTATGCTCTCTTAGTTAATTCATGGTAGCTGCTTAATTATGCAAGCAATTGCAGATCTGCAAATGTGTTTACTGCTTCTGCAATCCTAGTGAATCAAGTGGTTCATTAAGGGAACTTGATGAACAGTTATGCACCATCCAAAAATGCACAGCTGTATGTGCAACAGCTGCACCTGTTGAACTCTGCTTATGCAACTGTCAGCTGAATGTGGACATTATGCCATGGCCAAGAAAGGACAATTACATGTGGGAACTGGAAGTCAGACCATATGCCATACTCCCCCCTCCCTTCTACACTATTAAATTTTCTCTTTCATTACAAAGGCATCAGAAACTGTGACTCTCTAGTTGATCTAGGACTGCAGCTCCCATAATCCTTTACCATTGGCTAGGATGACTGATGAATGTTGTAGGCTCAAAACCTTTAGAGGGCTGCAGATGCTCACTGTGCTTTATATACGTTGCAGCAGGGGAAAACACTTTGTGAACCCGATGAAGTGAATTAAAGTCTGAGAAAGCTTATCCCACAATAAACCTGTTGGCTGCTTTTGCTTTGATGGATTAACATAGATACCTCTCTGGAAGATAAACAAATGCATACTCTGAACTCAGTAATTATAAGGTTCAGCAAGGCTTGCCTTGCCATTAGCTAGAGTGAGGTAGGTGCTTCAGACAGGAGATTTTGGGTGCAAGTCTTTCTCTGTTTGTTACTGCTTGTCATGGCAGAATTGCCATACAGCCCATGGTTTCCTCCTCCTCTTTGTAAAAGCAAAGTGGTGGATTTGTAAAGAAACTAAGGTATTATGAAAGCTGATAATGCTGTGACATCTGTAATGAAGACTTTATTCAGTGAATGTCACCAGCATTTTTGCCTTGCCTGCATTGAGGAAGTATCAACTGTTTAGCAGTCTTTCTTGTCTGAGGGGGAAAACAGTCTGGATCAATTGAATTTTGAGAAATCTGTTTAAAACTTCAATGTACTAAAAAGGGAGGCAGCGGATGGGAATGGCATATACCGAAACAAGTAAGGAAGAAATTAACTGTCTTTGAAAACTCCACATTGTCTTTGAAAAAACAGCCACAGTGGAGAGCTTGTTCATATTGTACCCAACTGATGTAACTTAGTGCTTCTCCATGGCCTCGATTGCAATCTCACATATTGAAATAATGAAAGAAGTCATATTATATGCCAGGGACCGGTACCATATTTGTGCCCATTGGCTACAACTCTCTCTTTCTTTTTGGAAACTAACCATGGGACAGAAGCTAATGGCTTGTGGACCAGCACCAGTCCATGGTTTAACAGTTTGGGTAGCACTGTATTTTACTATTAAATACAAACAAATGTCATACTTTGGCCACATCATGAGAAGGCAGAATTCACTAGAAAAGACAATGATGCTAGGAAAGGTGGAGGGCAGTAGAAAGAGAGGAAGACTGCATGCTATATGGTTTGATTCAATCAGGGAAGGAATGATCCTGATCCTGCAGGATCTGAGCAGAGTGGTTAAGGGTAGGGAGACTTGGAGATGTCTCATTCATGGGGTCGCCATGAGTTAAGGTTGATTTGAAGGCAGTTAACAAGAGTAACTTGCTATCACTTTAACTGCTGTGGCTCCATTTTAAATAAAGCTATCATCATCATCATCCTAGGATCTGTAATTTATTGAAGGACCTAGAATCTTCTGCTTGCGAATTCAAAATCCGTGTAGATGGGTGTGCTTTAAAGCTCTCCAACACAGAATTCTAAGTGTCCCACCAAACTATAGGTCCCTGTATCCCATAGGGTGAAACCATGAAAGAGGACATGAGCGGTTACAAACCAGTCAGTTTGATACCAGGAAAGGTTCTACAAGAATCTTGTAGAACATATTATTATACAGTCAGTCTGTTCTCACTTAGAAAGGAAAGCTGTGATTGCTAAGAGCCAGCATGGGTTTCTCAAAACCAAGGCATGCCAAATTGATCTTCTCTCTTTTCTCTTAAAAAGAAAGGATGTTACAAACATCCTCTCCTCTATTATTATTGTGAGCACAATGGGAATCAAACCTGTTTCTCCCCTGTTCTCAGCTCTAGCTGAAACAAAGTTTGCAATGGCAATGGTAGTGGTGCTTTCCACTCAACATTGTCTTCTGGTTGTATCAGTTGAAATGGTCAAATGACAACTGAAATGCATAGTTTCTTATTTTACTTAATGTAAATCATGTTTTCACTTAGACAAAGCTCTGGTGCCACAACAAAATACAGTTCCTAGAATTCCATAGCACTGAGCCATGGCAGTTAAAGTGGTGTCAAATCATATTATTTCTGCAGTGCAGATGCAGCCTTAGTGCAACATATCTCCCTTTGTGAGACAGTAATCTGCTAGATTTGAAAAGAAGATGGATGTACTAGAGTTATGAAACCAAGATGTACTTCTTATAGACAGTTGTAGTCTGCTAGGTTTTGCTGGGTTGCATCTCCTATCAACCCTAGCCAAACTCACCAATAGTACAGGATTAAAAAGAACAGAAGGAAGGGCACTTTTAATATTGATTATGAAGGAGTATGGACACTGTTTATCCAAAACCTCTGGAGGGTGCAATTTTCCATACTTGTTTTACATCATTTTAAACTGTCTCCAAAGATACAATATTTTTATTTCTTTATTTCTTGGCTTTCTCCCAAAGTAGAAGAATAATTCAAAGATTCCTTCATTCAGCTGTATCTTAGTACTTCTAAAATGCAGTAAAAGAAGACTTTTTCCAGTGTATCGGTTAATGACTCCCTTTTAAACTTCAACATCTCACTGTTAAAGTGTAGATATATGAGCAGATGTACCCTCTATTTTCATTTCATAAGCTTCTTGAAAGGGATTTGGAAATTTGTATGACTATAATAGCATGTGTTTGCAGACCCATTGTTCTCTGTAAGTGGTTTAAAATATCTAGCTTCAGGTGGAAAATTCTGGAGAACACTTTTACATAAAACACTGGAATTTGCCCCATTTTGTTCCTCCTCCATAATTCTCAGTGTTATTTCAAAAATCATCTATCCCCTTTTAATTGTGCCAAACATAAGGAAAAATGGGTCAGCAGAAATGTACAGAAATGTTATGGGATAATTCTTATTTTGCTTATTGTGGAAAAAAAAAATGAGATTTTGACATTGTTTAACAGTGGAGAGCCAACATGGTGTAGTGGTTTGTGTGTTGGACTAGGACTCTGGGGAACAGGGTTAAAATTCCCGCTTGGCCATGGAAACCCACTGAGAGACCTGGGACAGATCATACTCTCTCAGCTTCAGAGGAAGGGAAAGGCAACCCTCCCCTCAATACATTTTGCCAAGAAAACCCTATAATGGGTTTGCCTTAGGATCACCGTAGGTTGGAAATGATTTGAAGGCACAACAAAAACAAACAACAATGGAAATTACTTGAACATTCAGAGAAACAGAACTAGCTATATGGACTTATATTAGCTCTGATTTTGGTTTTTATATTTGCATCATGGCTTCTTTTCCAGCTCATCTTCATTCTAGCATATCTCTTCCTTACCTGTCTTCATTCTAACTTATCTCTTGCTCTCAGATGCATAAACTGGAGGAGATACATACTGAAACTGAACATGACAGAAGAGTCACTTAAGGGAATATTCAAGGTGTTATTTTTGACCTTGCTACCAAATTATGTGTTATACAGCTGCAGAAGGATACATATGCCAGCCCTATGAATAGAGATCCAAATATTGTTGCCATTAGCAACAATAAATTTAGTTCTAATAAAAACAGAATCAGTGAAGTGAAAACAAAATGCCTAAATTTGGAAGTGGATAGACATGTGTGCAAAATAGGTCACATTGACTCCTCTTTTAAAACATCCGAGTGAAGACCTTTCCCTGCCCTGATTTAACTTCATGGCTCTATCCTATGGAAAACTGGGAAAGCCAGATAGGCAATAAAGTTCTCCCTAATCAAATCTAGGAATCCTTTTACTGCATTAAACCAGAGATCTAAAGTTCAGCATCAATGGAGTAAGCCAGTGGCACCCTGAATGGACAAAAGCATAACATGAAAGAGAACATGACCATCAAACATTTAACAAAACAGCAATTGCAAACCTCAAGGAAAGCCTTTGAGTACCTCAAGGGCATGCTCAAAAAAGTCTAAACAGTATAGCATTTCTTTCCTTTGTCAGAGGAACCCCCACTTTTGACAATATCAAGTCATGAAAATTTCTTCTCAAACCTGGGGACTTACAGTTCTGATATGCTACAGCTCTCATCAGCTAATAGCTGTTCTGGCTGAGAAGAATTGGAATATAATTAAGTACTCCTGCAAGGCAACAGAGTAGGGAAAGATGGACTACAATACTCCTAAAAGGTAAAGATTTCCTCTTTGACAAGGTTGACAGGTTGTGTCCGACTGTGGGGGAGGGTGTCCATCTCCATAGGTTGGAAATTATTTGAAGGCACAACAAAAACAAACAACAATGGGGATGTTTAGCCTGGAGAAGAGAAGGTTAAGAGGTGATATGATAGCCCTGTTCAAATATTTGAAAGGATGTCATATTGAGGAGGGAGCAAGCTTGTTTTCTGCTGCTGCAGAGACTAGAACGCAGAACAATGGATGCAAACTGCAGGAAAAAAGATTCCACCTCAACATTACGAAGAACTTCCTGACAGTAAGGGCTGTTCAACAGTGGAACACACTCCCTCGGAGTGTAGTGGAGTCTTCTTCCTTAGAGGTCTTTAAGCAGAGGCTGGATGGCCATCTGTCAGGGATGCTTTGACTTGGAGTTCCTGCATGGCAGGGGGTTGGACTGGATGGCCCTTGTGGTCTCTTCCAACTCTATGATTCTATGATTCCATTACTAAGCCAAAAAGCCAACATTGTTAAAGATAACTCCATGATCATGTAGCTATCATGACTGCACAGAATACTGTCACCTTTCAACTGAAAAAGTACCTATTTATCTACTTGCACATTTGCCTGCTTTTGAACTGCTAGATTGGCAGAAGCTAGGGCTAGTGACAGGACCTCATCTTCTAAACTGTAAGTTCCATAAAGACATATGAGCATTAGCCATTCTCACTATGTGACCTGATGCTTTTATCTTCCTGACTTTCATAAGAGAAGATAGGCTTGCAAAAGCTGTATTACTGAACATTTACGTCAGATCCTCCCTTCTCTTTTGCCAACTTATACAAATCCAACAGGGCCTGGTTCACCATATCCATCTCTAGGGTACTCAGCAGTACATCTAGGGTATTGCTCCAATCATTCCAATCATGACCTTTGTCTAGGCATTGATAGGGGTAGCTCTAGACCGCTCAGCGGCTTTTGATACAATTGATCATGACATCCTCTTGGAATGTCTGAGACAGGAATTGGAAGCACTGCGATTGGAAGCCCCAGAGGACAGGATCAAAATTCAAAAAGACCTGAATAGACTAGAAAACTGGGCGAAAGCTAGCAAAATGAAATTCAACACAGAGAAATGTAAGGTCTTGCACTTAGGGTGGAAAAATGAAATGCACAGATATAGGATGGGGGACACCTGGCTGAATGAAACTACGTGCAAAAATGATCTAGGAGTCCAAGTAGACCATAAGTTGAACATGAGTCAACAGTGCGATGCGGCAGCTAAAAAGGCCAATGCAATTTTAGACTGCATCAATAGAACTATAGTGTCTAGGTTCAAGGAAGTAATAGTGCCACTCTACTCTGCCTTGGTCAGGCCCCACCTGGAATACTGTGTCTAGTTCTGGGCACCACAATTCAAAAAAGATGTAGAGAAACTGGAGCATGTCCAAAGGAGGGCAACTAAGATGGTGAGGGGTCTGGAAGCCATGCCTTATGAGGAGCGACTTAGGGAGCTGGGGATGTTTAGCCCAGAGAAGAGAAGGTTCAGAGGTGATATGATAGCCCTGTTTAAATGTTTGAAGGGATGTCATATTGAGGAGGGAGCAAGCTTATTTTCTGCTGCTTCAGAGACTAGAACGCGGAACAATAGAAACAAATTGCAGGAAAAGAGATTCCACCTCAACATTAGGAGGAACTTCCTGACAGTAAGGGCTGTTCGACAGAGAACACACTCTCTCGGAGTGTAGTGGGGTCTCCTTCCTTAGAGGCTTTAAGCAGAGGCTGGATGGTCATCGGTTGGGGATGCTTTGATGGAGAGTTCCTGCATGGCAGGGGTTGGCCTGGATGGCCCTTGTGGTCTCTTCTGATTCTATGATTCTATGATTCTTTCTCTAAGGTAGATTCCAGAGGGTGATGCTCGGAGACAGTTGTTCCTCAAAAACTATGTTTTTTTTAATTGTAGCATCCCTCAAGGCACCATCCTGTCCCCGATGCTATTCAATAATTACATGAAGCTGCTGGGACAAATCATCCGTAGACATGGGGCAGGGTGTTATCAGTATGCTGATGACACCCAAATATACTTCTCCATGTGTCAGTCAGCAGCCATGATAACAGATGGCATCTCTCCCCTCAATCAGTGTCTTGAAATGGTAATGGACTGGATGAGGAAAAACTGACTCAAGCTGAATCCAGAAAAAACAGCCCATTCAGTCTTTCATTGACACAGGAGCTGAAAAGCCATGCCAGGAGTAGTTCATTTGCTATCTTAAATCCTGGGATTTGTAGTTTGTTATGGCACCAGAGCTCTCTGACAGTGAAGGTTAACTATCTCACAACTACAAATCCCATAGTTCCATAGCATTGAGTCATGAAAGGTAAAGTGGTGTCAAACTGCATTATTTCTGCAGTGTAGATGCAGCCTCTATCAGAGAGCTCTGGTACAACAACAAACTACAAATCCCATAATTCCATAGCCTTGTGCCATGGCAGTTAAAATGTTGTCAAACTACATTAATGCTGCAGTGCAGATGCATCCTACAACTGTATCTCAAGTCAGAAAGTGCAGATACACCCTACAACTATATTAATCTCCAAGACAATAACCTTGAAAAATTGATTGGCTACAGAAGCTTTGGGGAAATTCTAAAAGGTTTGTAATTAAGGAGCTTATTGCATAGGCTCTTATCCTGTCATTTTCCCGACGGAATAAACATGCATTTAATTTCAATGGGTCTTGTCGCATTCTCCCATCAGCAGCCTATCCTTGAAAATCCCATCCTTGAAAAGCCTCAGGTTAAGCCTGGGTTGCATATGGGCTTCAGATGGTCTGCCAATGGGAGAATGTGGTAAGACCCATCTTTGAACTTAAATGCACATTTATCCTGTTGGGAAAATGACAAAATAAATCCTGTGTGATAATATCCATAGATGCATGATTCTAGTAAAGTATTTCCATATTTCTACTAAAAAAGGATTCTCAACCCTTATTACACACTTAACTTTCAAAAACCCACTAGATAATACTCCATATAATGCACTGAAAAAGCATTCCTCAACTCTATCATAGTAATTTCAACAACACGATAGCTATTATTTCCTCTCAAGGCAGCAGTCACAAAATGTTAGTTATAACAACTGAACATATGATTTTTATTCTGACCCATAGACTTTGAGGGGAAGGAAGTCTGGTCTAGCAGACTCCTATTGCTCTATCAGTTGTTGTTTGTTGTTGTTCACTGCCCTCAAGTCAATCTTGATCCATGGCGGATGATGAGACATCTCCAGGACCCTCTGTCCTCCACTGCTCTTCTTAATTCCTGAAAACCCATACCCATGACCTCCTTAATAGAGTCCATATATCTGGCATGCAGGCTTCCTCTCTTTTTACTTCCCTCCACCTTTCTTAAAATTATTGCTCCCCCCACCCCAGAGTCCTCCCTTCTCTTGCTATGTCCAAAGTATGCTATGCTATGTCATCTTGGCTTCCAGAGAGATTTCTGGCTTGATCTACTCTAGAACCCATTTGTTTGTCCTTTTGGCTGTCCACAGAGTCCTCAACACTCTTCTCCAGCACCACATCTCAAATTAATTGATTTTCTTCCTATCTTCTTTCTTAACTGTCCAGCTCTCACATCCATACATGATAATAGGGAATATGATGGCTTTCATAGCTGCCCTGCCGATTCTTAATCTTCTTCTGATTTCCTGGCTGCAGTCCCTGTTCCTATCTGTGTTTGATACCAGCTATGAGAATTCTTCCACTATTTCTATTTCCTCATTAGCTAGGTTAAATTTGTGTAGATTCTCCACGGTCATTATTTTTTGTTTTCTGCATGTTCAACAGTAGGCCTGCTTTTGCAGTTTCTTCCTTGATCTTCCTAAGTAGTTGTTCCAGGTCTGGGAGGTTTTCTGCTAGTATTATGGTGTCATCTGTATATCTTAGATTGTTGATATTCCTTCCTTCGATTTTCACTCCTTCTTCTTCTGTGTCCACACCTGTTTTTATTATAATATGTTCTGCATATAAATTAAACATGATAAGATGCAAATTTGTCTGACCCCTTTGCCAATTGGGAGCCATTCTGCTTCTCTGTCTTCTGTTCTGACAGTAGCCTCTTGTCTTGAGTACAGATTCCTCATCAAGACTATCAGATGTGTTGGCACTCCCATGTCTTTAAGGGTGTCCCATAACCTTTCATGATCTATGCAGTCAAAGGCTTTGCTATAGTCTATAAAGTTGATGTTGATTTGGAATTCCCTGGTGTGATCCATTAGCCATTGTATGCTGGCACTGTGGTCATTAGTGCCTCTTCCTTTCCTGAACCCTGCTTGGGATTTCTCTCTTTGTGTATGGTTGAAGTCTATGTTACAGAATTTTGAGCATAATTTTGCTTGTGTGGGAGATCAGTGTTGTGGCCCTAGAGTTGCTGCAGTCTTTTGTCTCTCCTTTTTTGTGGATGGGGATGTATATTGACCACTTCAAATCAGTTTTTAGGCCCCTCCAAGATTTGTCACCAGCAAAATTATTTGATTTTGAGATAACTGTGCAGATATGACTAGGACTGGGGTGCAAACCCATTTTTAAGTTCATAGGAATCAATAGAGCAAATTCAACAATGCATCGACTAGAGATAAAACCAGATCAGTTAAGTTAAAACAAAAGTCTACCACATTCTTTCTAAGGAGAGAGATAATAAACAGATATTCTAAATTCTCCAGCTGGTTCACAGTAGCCTCACAGTCATTATGGAAATTCTGGCACACTTGAGATGATGTATCTAAAGCAAAATAAAAAAATAAGAACAAATAACAAATATCAAACAACTACTCCTGATGAAGATTAGAACTACATCCACACTGCTGAAATAATGGAGTATGACACCACTTTGACTGCCATGACTCAATGCTATGGACTCCTGGGATTTGTAGTTTGTTTTTAGCACCAGAGCACTCTGACAAAGATGGATAAATATCTCACAAAACTATAAATCCTAGAATTATATAGCATTGACCCATGGCCATTAAAGCAGTGTCAAATTGAATCATTTATGCAATGAAGATGCAGCCTAGGAAGCTCAAATAGTATGTAGACCAATTAGATGTAGGTCAAGATGTGATTACCAATAGCATCATTTAATTGGAATTTTTTGTTATATCAACCCATCTATCAGATTTGTGGGTGGAAGGCTCAGCAGAAATTTTACCAGTGCTATACCAGTACTATAGAAGAGCTCGTGGCCAGCTGGCATTAATATACTTTAGTGACAGTAAACTGGGTTGCAGCAATTTCTCCCTGTAACAACCCACTACTGGGGTTTGTGGGTGGATGACCCAACACAGTAGATTTTGGTAGAAACTAAGACTTGAACCCTATTGCATTTCTTAACTAGAGTAGGCCCATTGAATGAATGGAGCTTATCTAAGTGCTGATTTACCAAGGGGCTATGCAGACTAACCTTCAGCTGCCTCTTTTTCAGCCAGATCGAGGCCATGGCAACAGCATGCTGTGACCCTGATCTGGCCTTTCCAGGGCATGAAAAGGAGATCAAAAAGTAGCTCCTTTTTGCATCCTGGAAAGGGCACAATAGCTGCAATGCCATGGCTGTATGGCGCTCCTTCAGTACTGCATCATCTGGAGCCCCATGTTGCCACATGCCATGTGGAGTGGCATGCAACATCATGGCACCCTGGGGGTGGAGCTGGGGCTTGCCCCAACTCTGCCCCCCACCCATTCCAAAGTGCCAGTCTGAAGAGCCCCCCCAGTTACCATTGATTCAGTGAAACCATTTTAAATGATAGGAATAAGGGCTCCATCTTGTCTAAGTTTTTTTGTAAAAAAATAGTAAAATAAAAAGGCAGAAGAAAATTACCAATGTATTTAAAGTTAGTCCTTTATAGTACAGTTTGTTTGCTTTACAGCTCTGAGACTCAAAGGAAAGAGTATTTGTCTTTCAGGGGAAAAATACTATGTGATGCTTCAAATGCAATCCTATTCAGAAGTCCCATTGTATTCAATAGTGTTTATTCCCAGAGAAGCACATATAATGAAGAGGGGCAATGTGTGGGGCTCCAGATCCAAGGCAAAATATATCCATTCTTTTTGGCTATGCTAGCTAGGACTGATGATAGCTGCAGTTCAACAACATCAGGGGCCCTCATTTTTCCACCTAGATATATAGCATGACAGGATTAATGTTGAAAAGGCATGTTTCAAGGTGATTCCCACTCACCCAACTATTTTCCTATTATGGTAACCCCATGGGTTTTGTCATGCCATTGCTGCCACCAAATTGTCCAAGAGCACTTTTACTGTTTCTATTGTGGCAGCCCAAAGGAGTTTTTCTCTTCCCTTGCTCCCACCCATTTTTTACAGACAAGCTTTCACTAAAATAACAAAACTTTTATTTAGCAGATGTTTCAAACAATAGATACATAGTTATGTGTGGATAAGACATTTGTTACTTCATATATTTGTGTTACTTGTTTCACTTGTTTTACTTTCTTAGTTTCAATTTTGTTACAATGTCAGTTTTCTTTACACCACTCTCCTCAGAGAATAAGTGTTACTGTTACCAAGGATCCTCACACAGTCCTTCTGGCTTAATTTCCTTGAACCTAATTAACAAACCTGCTAACTAAAATTCACAGGACAGTCCACTCCAGCAACTCTCTCTCAGAGGAGTTTATCACATGTGAGGAATTTCTCTTAATTTCGCAATTGTAATTTGCGTAGTCAATTCGGAATTTCGCGTGATTGCGTGAAAGATTATCCCACGATTACATGCCTGGGTAATCTTTCACGCAATCACGCAAAATTCCGAATTGACTACACAAGAGAAATTGCGCGATTACGCGAAAGCTTATTATACATTTTCCCGGTTATCTCTGCTTATTTCGAACGAATTCAGGAATATGTTATTACACCAGTGGATTTTTGAATGCGAAATTGCTTTCCTGCGCATGCCCACTTCTGAACCGATGCCATGGTGAACTCATGTACTTCCAGGTCAATGAGTTTGGGTATTTCCTCCGCGATTTCCCCATCAAAGCATCCTCCATGTGCACTGAGATGTTGGTGTGCCATGCATGCAGGAATTCTCCATCAAAGCATCCTCCATTTTGGACCGGTGCCCTAAGCCCCATGTGCAATGAGATGTTGGTGTGCCATGCATGCAGGAATTCTCCATCAAAGCATCCTCCATTTTGGACCGGTGCCCTAAGCCCCATGTGCAATGAGATATTGGTGTGCCATGCATGCAGGAATTCCCCATCAAAGCATCCTGCATTTTGGACTGGTGCCCAAAGCCCCATGAGCGCTGAGATGTTGGTGTGCAAAGCATCCTCCATTTTGGACCGGTGCCCTAAGCTGCATGTGGGCTGAGATGTTGGTGTGCCATGCAGGAATTCTCCATCAAATCATGCTGCATGTTAGGGGTCAGAATAGAAGACTCTCAGGACCCCATGCCCCATGACGTGTCATCTTGAAATAGTTGTGCCATGCATGAATTCTATGGAATGAATGGGAACCAGGGCAGATGGGGGGTCTGTTTGGATAGCCCTTGGGAACCTCATCACAACTGGGCAAGTGAAGGAGGAATTGCTGTGGCTACTGCTGTTGGAAGCCAGGAATCACACAAAACATATGAGGGCAAAGCACTAGAGGAGCGTAAAAGTGCTCCCTCCTCTGGCCACCCATGCATAGCAAAACATTTTCGGGACTAAGGAAGTAAAAAGGAAAAGCCAGCGCCATGAGGGATCATGGGAATTGTAGTCAAGATGGCGAAATTGGGGATCAACAGAAATGCCTATCACACCTCAAAAAAGTGAAATGAGTACGAAATTGCCAGGGAAAAGGAATTGTAAGTCCGCTAGTTCACCGAATTTGCCTATGTTCTGATTGCATTCGGACCGCATTCACACATCAAGGAAATGTATGTAATAATCTTTCACGCAATTACGTGAAAACTCCCATTTCTTTTGCAAAAAACAGGAATTGCATGTGATGAGAAATCACGCAATCGCGCGAAACCTTATGATTGCGTTCGGTTTTTCAGTCAAAAATGGGTTGTGTGATAAGCTCCAGAGTCCTGCACTTTTGAAATCCACCCCTAACCATCCCTGGAGCTTATCACACGGAGCTGTAGGAACACCGCTAGCAAGGAACGAAAAGGGGTGGGAAGGGATGGAACGGGGAAAGGACACATTTTACCACACGCTGGAATGCCGCCAATGCCACCGGAAGTCCCCATTCCATTCCCCATCTGTCCCAGAGGAGGCGATTTTCAAGAATTGTAGTTCTTGTAAATTGCCTCCTCTGGCACAGATGGGGAATGGAACGGGGACTTCTGGGAGCATCAGTGGCATTCCAGCATGCAGTGAAATGTGTTCTTTCCCCATTCCGTTCCCTTCCCATGTCTGTGCATTCTGTGCTAGCTGCGTTCCTACAGCCCTGTGCAATAAGCTCACTTGCCTCACCTGGAACCCTCACTACTACTGTTTTGCTGCCATCTGACTGGAGTTGTATTGTCTCCCCCCTCCCCCCAGCCCAAATTGCAGCCCATTTGCATTGACTTGCCCCTATGAGTATTATCAATGAACACTGACCACGCTTGCAAGGGCAGCCACAAGAAGTGAGTGGAAAGTAGGAATAGCAAGTGAATTGGGGCAGACTGGATTCCCCTGGTTTCCAGTTTTTTTAGGCATTGAAGCTTATCCCTTAAGCTAGGTTTTAGGAGTGGAAGCACACAATGGGGGCAGAAAGCCAGGGGTTGTACTTTGTTTCTGAAACACCACACAATGCATTACATTTATGGCAGGTTTTTATTTCTGTTTTCTTTCACAACAAGCACAACATAAACTTCCAGTGATGTGAGAATTCAACTGCTCTTCTCCAAAGAAAGCCTGTCAAACAGGTACTCTCCTGTGCCATTCCGGGGCAGGCCCAAACGCCTCAGGTTTGTGAGGTGGTCTCCCAGTTGCTTGATGGCCTTCACTTTCTCCTCCAGGTATTCGGACTCCAGAAAGTCACACAGCTGGGGGACCAAGAGACAAATATGGCAAAAGATGTCTACAACACCCATTGGAAAGTTTAAGAGTAAGCCTCCACTTTTCTCTGTTGAAGACAAGTATGTGAATGAACAACTGTACAATGTGGCATTGGTCTCCTTTGGAGGGAGGGATGTCATCAACACTATCCTTTAAGGTCTTAAACATCTTGATTTTAAAGGCTACAGAATACAAGACTTCTAAAATGTGGCTAACTTTGCAACCTGAATGAAGATGAAGCAATATTTCAATTCGGGTTGATAATCATCTAGCCATACTTTTGCAGCCTTGCTGTATTTCTGTTTTCAAACTCACATGAGGGTCTCTCTTCTCAGTTGCCAGCTTGTGCAGATCCAGCAGTGCCTGGTTGACCTCCTTCTCCAGTGCCAGGACACTCTGAAGGGCATCTAAGGTATTGCCCCATCCATCCATCTCTGGTTTCTGTTCCAAGGTGTGAACAACAGATGTATAAGTGATATACAAGCAGCTTCTTATCTCATCAGCTACTTTTCTGAAGTGAAATCCCACCTAAAACCTTCCACAGCATTTACCTTGATGTCCTTGAGCAGAATATAGCCCCCTCTCTTGTTCTGATATTTCATGAACTGCTCAGCATGCTTCCTCTCTTCCTGGGATTGCTCCTTCAGGAACTTAGCTACATGGCACAAAGCTTCATCATCACGGTCAAAGTGGTAGGACTAGAAGGGGAAACAGCATGAAAGATTTGATGTTGTAACCAAGTACGCAGTTACAGAACTTAGATGACCATGGCTCTATCCTGCATAAAGCTGGGTTGAATCATTTGGTGAGATTCTTGGAATCATTTGAGATCTCTAGCAGAAATTCTAAGTACCTCAGCAACCCACACATCCTAGGATATTGTGGGAATGAGTCATGGCACTTAAAGGGGTTATCAAACCACTCGAGCTGTGTAGAGTAGATCACCTCATAGTTTGAGGTTTTTCAGTTACTCTGCCGTCTTAAAGGGAGATTGTGGGCCAATATTGTGCCTATACAATTAGGCAGAGCTCACTCAGCTTTACATTACCACTGCAAATAAGGCATACGCTTGAGTATTTTATGAGCTAAAGGATTAGCTTTAGTTCAGAGCTCACAGTTTTAGGATAACAGTTTCAGGATAATCCAGTTAATAAAGTTTTAAAAGACTATGCTAGGGGCTGCTGCATTGTTTTAACTTGACTGTCCCCCCCCCCCCCCACCTTTCAATTGCATTTTATTTCTTTGCAGTATTAAAACAAGTCTGGTTCAGTAAACAGTTAATTCTATTTTAATGCTCTCTTTTTGTATGTTTTTAATTGCATCATTCTTTTAAATTGTGAACTGCTTTGAGTCCCAATTGTGGGGGGAAAGTGGAAAATAATTATAATAGCAGCAGCAGCATGAGGAGGAATAGATATGTGGAAAGTGATACTAAAGACAGACACATCTAGGCCCAAGACACACTGCAAAAATAATCCAGTTTGAGATCACTTTAACTTCCCTGGCTCAATGCTAGGGAATTCTGGGAACTATAGTTTTGCGAGACATTTAGCCTTCTCTGTCAGAGAACTCTGGTGCCACAATGAACTGTAATTCCCAGGGTACCCTAGCACTAAGCCAGGGCAATTAAAGTGGTCTCAAACTGGATTACTTCTGCACTGTGTTTTGGACCCTAGTTAAATTAGTTCACTGAATTCGACAATGATAATAGTTATGGTAGAAACCAGGGTCCTTTTAGCTTTAGGCTAGCCCACTCAGAGATGGAACCCAGTTCTTTTCCCACTAGTCACACACAATGTAAAGAGGAGGACTGGATCTTCAGTGTGTTTAAGCCTTAGACAAAGTATGGGATATAAGTATAGAATAATAATCTGAGAAAATAGTTTACAAGGGCTACTTTAGCTGGGGTCACTGCAGACCTAAACACAACTTAAGACTTCAGAGAGGCAGACAACATGTAGGTTTCTGGCTTGAATATATGCTTCTACACTTTTGTTATTCTCATGCTACTTATTACCTCTTCTAGGTCTCTGAGCATACCCTCCAACTGTCCCAATTTGACAGGGACAGTCCCAGTTAATCCCCTGCTTTTAGAACTCCCCAGTTTCTGTCTCTTTCTCCCACTTTCCCCCTTTTTCATCATCTGCTGCAAACAGAGTTCAAAGAACAAAAGCAGTTTGCACTCAACTCAACAGGAATAAGGATAGGGCAGGAATCTTGTTCCTCTCAGAAAAATGGAAACTGCTATGGCCTTTCCTGGTTTGTGTGCTCTTTCTTATTAATAACATTTAGTATCTTGACATGTTGCTTGGCTACAAGTGTCCCTTTATTTCCCTACAGCTGACAGCAAAAAACTCCACTGTGTTAATCATAATACCCTGGTAGCTATTTTATCTCAAGACACCAGTTACACAATGCTAGTTTTAATTCCTTGGTATAGGAATTCTATTCGGACTCCAAAAATTATCTGGGTGACATAATCCTAAAGCATCAACCAAACAGCAGAAGCTTAGAATTACTGACCTAGCACTGAGCAGTTATTTAAGTGCTGGAGTACAATGCTGGAGGCCAGGGTTCAAATCCCTGCTTGGTCATGCAAACCGACTGGGTGACTTTGAGCAAGTCACACACTCTCAGCCCTCAGAAAACCATGTGATATCTTAGCCTTAAGGTCACCAACTTAGGATCACCATACATTAGAAATGACTTCACGGCACACAACAACAACAACAACAACATCTTGAGGAAGTAGACTGAAGTCTACAAAAGCTCATGCTACCAATTTCTTTCTTTCAGTTAGTCTCAAAGGCGCTATAAGATCTCTCTACGTACTGATTCTACAGATGCTGCATCTCTGAATTCAACAACAACTGAGTTCTTGTGTAAGCACATTCCCTTGAACTAGAGTGAAGCATAGCAAAATAAATAAATAAAAAATTGAAATTACCAGAATCTCCAAGATAGTATGACCCTGCTGACTTTAGGTTTCTAGGAACTGCACCTAAAAAGAAAAACTTTCCCAAACTTTGAGTCCAGGAGAGAAGCATACATACATTTAGTTAGGAATTTGTCCCCTAAATTCATGGAGATGTAGTGCTGAATTGATACACATAGGGTTGAGAGAAAATTGGGTATGCATACAGAGAAATAAACAGTGCCAGTTTTTGCATAATAGAAGAAAGCTGGACAATGCACAGTTACTTACCATAGACAAGTACACATAGCTGGCATAAAATTCCAAGTTAATCAGTCTGTTTACAGCAGATTCACACTCAGCATGGTAGTTCTGGCGCACTTGAGAAGCCATTACTAGGTTCAAGGAACTGCAGAGCAAGATCACAAGTACAAATCAAGTGCTTCGATAGAAAGATGTGACCCAGGCAGTTTGTGCAGTATATTTATACACAATTTAGAAGCCAATAAATTTGTAATTAGCAATAGAGAATCACCCAATAGAAAGTCTCTTTCTTATCCACCCACTTATTAGGTTTCTAGGTAGAAGGAAAAATCCCATTAGAAAAAATGAAGGAAAATGTGGCCCAGGTGGTAATAATACTTATTAAGTCTGTGATCAGTAGCAGTGCTTAAAATGAGGAAATCCCTTCTTTATCAACCCCCTCAGCAGGATTGGTTTTGCTGAATGAAAAGCAAACCAGCTGATAAGAATGAGGTGGTGCAGCCCTTTGGATGTTATTGGACTGCATGTCCCAGCAGCCCTAAGTACCATAGCCAATGGTAGGGAGTGCCTACAGATGCAGTTCACCAACAATTCTCACAAGTAGAATAGATACTGCATTTTTAAAGCCTTCTGTTTTGCTAATTTTTCTACCTTTTATTGAGAAATGTTTACACAACATTTCATACTGCAGGGTACTGATTTACATCCAGGGGTTTAAGGAAAGATATGTTTTGGGAAATAAAGTTTTTGAAATGTGGCTTTAAGTACCATCCTGTCCACATCTACTCTCAAGTAAGTCCCAATTTCTTCAGTCCCAAGTGCTTGTATGTAAGATGTAAGGTTTCAGTCTTAAAGAGTAAGTTTTTACATGGGAATATGTCCTCCTGGATTAAATGGGACTTCATTCTGAACCAACATGCATAGTATTGTACGATTCATTCTGAGTGGCAATGAAGAAGATTTGGTTGAATCTGAGGCAAGAATGTTATTAACGAACATATTTGCATCCCATCATTCCTAGGTTCAATACTGTGTGGCTTGGGTTCAAAACTCTTGCTTAGCTATTGATTGGACTTGGACATATCAGTAACTCCCAATTTAGTTTTCTTCAAAGGGTAAGCAAAACGGAGCAGTTCCCTTTTTCTTGCCCTTAGGGAGAACAGTGGATATAAACTAAAATGCTTACTATCCCACTGGTGTCTTATGCACATGAAAATTCCCTTATGCAAGTGGTCTTGCTTTTTTGACCATTGCTTAGCATCCCTATTCAGTTCACAGTTGCTTAAAAGTGATGTTTCACATGTTTAACTGTTAGTTTCATACATTCTTGGATGGTGCATAGCTACTCATCAGTGACTTCAATGTACAGTTGGCCCTCTGTATCCACAGATTTTACCACCTATGGCTTAAAAATATTCTTTGCCCTACCCCCCCCCCCCCCAAAAAAAAAGGTCTAAAAAGGAAACCTTGATTTTGCCATTTTATATTAGGGAAGCCAATTTACTGCACCATTCATTGATTTTGGAATCCATGGTGGTCGTGGAACAAAATGCCGGCAGATAACCAAGGACCCACTGTATCATGGGACTGCAGAAACAACAAACAGATTCACATGTTAGTATTCAGCAGAAAGATGGTATAGAGCAACCACCACGTAGCTATGTAAGTGTAGATTTAAACTCTGGAAACATGATGTAAGATCTTGGCCAATGTATAAACCTACTCTGTAGCAATAATCACATTTTATGTTCTCAAGGAATCCTGTGGGGCTCTAATGAGATTGCAGAGAAGCTGAACAGTAAGGAGACACAATAGAGGCATCAGCACAATGGGATAAATGGGTGAAAAGAGCTTGGAGTGGTAACAGCTGGAGGCATCTTTGCACATGTTGTGAAGTGAAGTGATGAATATTTGCACTTGTTGTAAAGTGTGAAGCCTGGCTAGAGCCATTCAATCACAGCCTGGGGGAAAGAATATAACTTAGAGTTAGATAAGAACTGGATGAAATAGAATTAAGGCAAGCAGATACACAGGCTACTGCTGTACTGCATAATTAATGCAGCCTGACACTGCTTTAACTGCCACAGCTCCATCCTATGGAATCTTGGGACTTGTAGTTTGTTTTGGCACCAGCACTCTTTGACAGAGAAGGCTAAATATCTCACAAAACTACTACAAATCCCAGAATTCCATAGCATTGAAATATGGCAGTTAAAATAGGTTCCAACTGTATTAATTCTGCAGTGCAGATGCAGTCAGAATAAAGGCTCCTTAGAAGGAGGGGAATTGACAAGATCTGAATAAGGTTTGTGGGTCTGGGAATGTGGAAGGGGTTCAGGGAATTCATGCTAACTTGTGAAGTGATATATGTTTACTGATTTTGTTTTCTACAGTTCTGACTGGGTTTTTTTTTTAAAGAAAAGAATTTTAAAAAAAGAATCAAGAGAGAGCTGGTCATGCTTTACCACACTGAACCCACTAATCAACACAGCCACTTGTCTGGGGTAGCATTCACCTTGGAGCCCATGAACTGGATCCAGGGAGGGATTTTAAGAATAAAAGGACCTAGGTTAGAACTGACAGGCTAACCTGGATAGGAGTTCCATCACACATGTGCAAAGTTGCAGTGGGTGTGTTAATGCAAGATTGTCATTTTAAAAAAACCTTGCAAAGTTGGAGTGTGTCAAGAAGAAATTGAACAAAGAAGCTTTTCCTTACTTACAGGTAATTGCTCACCTTCTGCCTTTTTGTTCCATACTCTTAAGGGTGCAGGAGTCCATATGTACATATATATGTATGTATGTATAAAATCTTCAGCAAAACCTTTTAAAATTCTGTACTTCCAATGCATCAAGTCCAGCCTTCTTCAACATACCCTCTCAAACAGCAAACACCCAGCTCTGTACAGAGTGGGGCCTTCCCCTTGAATGAATAGACTTGACTGAGATCAATTTAATGTCATCCTGAACCACTGCCTGTTTCGTAGGACCACTTGCCCAATCTTTGTGGGTGAAACAGAAATAAATCTGTTAGTTTTGAGGTGAAGAGGTAAAGGATTTGCCATTATAAGAGGGTGGCAGAGAGATTTCTTGGCTTAATGTTTTACTGTGGGGTGATCAGCTTGATGTTGTTGGGCTTTAGGTTGGTTTTCTATGCTCACAAGGGCTGCTGAGAGTTGCAGTCCAACATTATCTGGAAAAGCACATTTTCCCTACCCATGCTTTAAAGCCCTGGATATTTCATAACCTTTCCTGCCATTATTTGGCATGTTAGCTCTCAGGTAAAAAGAATAACACAGTTTGGGGAAGTGTTTCTCTATAATACTCATGGTAGATCCCATGGAAACAGCATGGGTTGGAGTACAATAGACTTTTAAGGGGCATTGTGAAATAATTAGTTTCCTTATTAGGGCTGCATCTGTACTGAAAAAATAATGTAGTTTGACACTAATTTATATAAAATTGATTTGTTGTTAGTTTCCTTATTAGGACTGCATCTATACTGAAAAATAATGCAGTTTGACACTAATTTATCTAAAATTGTTCTGCTATGGAATTCTGGTATTTGTAGTTTTGTGAGATATTGAGCCTCTGTCAGAGAACTCTCATGCCACAAGAAACTACAAATCCCAGGATTTCATAGGATGTTGCCATAGCAGTTAAAGCAGGGTCAGCAGACTTAATAAATCACTGATTCTCTGAGAACTGAAGTGAGGGATGTGTAAACCTCCAAATGTTGGTTTGCATCTTCCATGTGCTCTCACTATTTCCTTTGCCATTGGAAGTTGCAGTCCAACAACATTCTTTAGGGAAAAAAAAATATCATGAAGAGACAGAAAAGAGGACCCTGGACTAAATGATAAACTTGGTTAGCATTGAATGAAAATTATTTTAATTAATAGGTACATATGACCAGTTATAAAAAACATAACTTGAAGTCTCAGAATGTGGCAGAATCATATTCCATGAAACACACAAACAAGTCATTATATAAAGAGAAGCAACATTTCAGAAGTGGTTTTTATATCCATGCCCGCAAGCCATTGAGCCTTTCACCCAGTGCCACTTGTAGATGCAATGTTCTCTCTCTCTTTACAAGCTTCACACTTTCCGTGAAATATAACCACAGAATCCTTTGGATGAGGACACCAGCGGTTGCTATGTGTGCGATGATCAAATCATTGAAAAAGGGTAGGAGAACATTACACCCATCCAGGTTATATGTGCCTTGAAGATGTGTAAGATTTATGAAACTGTTTTTAAAGTGCCAGACCTTCTTCCTGAAAGGACCTTTTTAAAAATAGATATTTATTTAACCCTTGCAGTGAATGGCCCTCCTTGCAAGCTCTGTTGTTTCTGGTTCACAGGGGTTGTTTCATCTTCTTTCTCATCTCATCCTCATAATGAGTTGCTCTGTAAAAAAAAAAAAGAAAACTGAAATGGCTTTTTTTTTTTACAGTGGGGAGATTAGGAAGGTGGAAATATCATATTAGCTTTCCCACAGGAAATTATTTCTGTTTGTCAAGGTTCTAAACAGACTAGTGTGGTCTGCCTCAGAGAATGGCAAGTGTTCGGTATTTAATTTCCATGATAGCGTTTAAACAATTTGGTTTGGTAAAATAGATTCTTTTCTTTTTTTTTCACTGACAGGGCAACATCTTCACGTAGGCTAGTCTGTTATATTGTCCGCATAACCATTACCTAAATCCTATTATTGGCCTCAAGCAGAGTAAACCTCCCGAAGCAGTGGATTTTACCTAAATGTTGACTCTCCATTCAAGAGTTGGTTCAATTGATTCTACTCTCATAGGGAGTAACCAACAGGATTACAGCCCAAGACTCTAAAATGTTATCTCCTTCCCCTTTACACTGAACATAGTCATGCAGAGTTTTCAATATTATTTTGGGCTACAAATCCCAGTCTCACCCAGGACCATGGTGACTGTGGGATTCTGAGAGTTGTAATAACTTTTCCAAGCTCTTGTTCAATGTTCTGTTCCTCCCCAGAATTGTACATAATAACTAAGGGTCAACAGGGTGCAGTAGATATCCTCTCCCCCTCTAGCAGCCCATTCCAAGCCTCATCTTTCCACTGGCCCTTTAAGTGTTGTTGAACTACAACCAGAGTTCTCTTGTTCACATTTTTGTGTCCAGACTGGAACAGTTTCTCTTTTAGTGGGATGCTTAAGTAGGTAAGGCAGTGTGGGCTGAATCTGGAGGTTCACTAGATTTTTCTGGGTCTGCAAAGACCCAGGAAAAAGAATTAGTACCTTCCCAGTCTCAATAATAGAATAATTCCAATACACATGAACTGCCTTCCTTTAACAGACTGGAGTCCAGTCTAGTCATGGAGTTTACAGTCAGTTGTGACCAGCACAAAACCACCACCGGAGAATGTAACAGAGGTTACCAGATTCAGTGAGACAAAAATGAGATAGTTGCTGTAATTCAGGAATATTTTGCTTATTCCTCTACACATTATCGTGCATGGACTAAAGCAAGTGAAAGAGTCACCCTTACTACTTGCCTAGTCACTGAGGATGTGGTCCTACACTTTAACTAAATCATTTTAAACTGCTATGAATTTTGTGGTTGTTGTGCTATGAAGGTTTTTTCCAGCACAGACAATGCAATTTTCTGGTGGGTGTGTGTGAGAGAACCCAACCCTGTGTATTGTTTTGTAAAAAATATGTGAAATCTGAATAATAATTTTGTAAAGAATAAGTCAAATGGTAGGGATGGCTAGAGTAGAATCCTGCTCTTCTCAGCTGAGGTTTTATTGTGTTTATGCAGACACATTATTGCAACCCGATGTCCCCAAATTTGTGTTTCTCAAGTCCCCCTTCACCATCCACACAATGCCAGTGAACGTAAAAACATCCAGGCTGACATAGGATGAGGAGGAAAAGGAAGATATGGGGGTGTGCTTGTGTGTGTGTATGCAAAAAAGACTTTGAAAACAGGAGCTTTTTCATCCGAGGCTTTTAAACTAAAGTGTAATGATGGAGAGATGTGTATGCTGTGGTTTACCAATAGTGGTCATTATACATATTTTAAAAGATAAAATAGCTAATACCAGAGATAAGAGAGTAATAAATGAACAGATTGACATTATTCCCATTGTGATAGTCTGCTACAGAGTGCTGCTGTAGGCAGTATTAGTCCTGGGAGTTTCTTCCACTGATAATTTTTATTACTGTGCAGCTGGTTCAGCTGAGACTAGACAACACTTAGGTACATAAAGGGATTTTCAAAGAGAGCATGGAAAAGCAGATGGCATAACATAATGGTAAATTTTGAAATGTGAGCTGTTATCATGACAGTTCCTCATAGTCACCATTATGAGAGCTTAAAAATGCAAACTTTCATTTATGAATCAACTTGAAGTGCCCTGGACTTGCATAGATCAAGGTGCTGCACAGGAGGCCTTTTGCTGGCCTCCAATGGAAAGAGGCCAGGTGTCAGGTGCAATTGCACCTGGACAGAGAATGGGTGGTAGTGGAGGAGCCAGTGGATATTTAAGGTCCTTCACCCCCTTTGCACCCTTGTTTGGCAGCTAAATGTGAACTGTTCTACTGTGTTTGGTGATACAGGTTTGAACAGGTGAAAGTGGAGCATTTTTGGCCTCATATGCTGTGTGGTGTAGCTTGTTGCATTTTTATTTTGATTTGGTTGTATTTTAAATATTTTATTATAAGTATCTAAGTATATTAAAGAGTTCCTGCATGACAGGGGGTTGGACTGGATGGCCTTTGTGGTCTCTTCCAACTTTAAGGAGCTTATTGCATTAACAAATAAGCTGGCTTACCTTCCAGCTTGAATTCAGGATCCAGGATGCCCCTGGATGTTATCATACTTAAATTGCCATCAATCAAGCTGAGATATTGCTGTCCAGATGTATCCTGGGTCGAAGTCTCACTCCGCCAGCAATTTTTCAAAGTTGGGGAGCTTCTGACTTCAAAACTTGGCTGGCTAATCGAGGGTTCGACCTGGGATGCATCCGGGCACTGGCATCTCAGCTAGATCGGTGGCGATTTAGGTATGATAACATCCAAGGACTTCTGGATCCTGAATTCAAGCTGGAAGAGGTAAACTGGCTTATTTGTTAATACGATAAGATCCTAAGATTCTGTTGTTCTAAATCAGGTGAATATGGGACACACCCAGTCTCATTTGATTTAGGAAGCTAAGCTGAATTAGTTTTAGTCATACTAGTAAGGGAGACAACCAAGGTATACCAGTAATCTCCAGACAGGTCACAGAAGGGATTTAGGCTGAAATTCTGGAGAGAAACTGCCACTCAGAGAAGATGAAATAGATGGATAGATGAACCATCTTTAGAATATATTGTCTGACTCCAGTACAGTCTCCTCCAGGCACTGTTTGATGTAGGGGCACATCCACATTCCCCAATGTTCTGTCTTCATGGATGGCAGTTCTTGAAAATCATCTAATCCAGTTCCTGATATCCCATTGCTGCCGCCTAAGTACTCACATTACAGATAAGAAAGAATTTGGTTCTTCCCCATCAAACTGAGACTTAGTTAATGAAGTAGATGCATTTCTAGATTTTACTTCTTTAACAGAAATTTTGGTACCAGAGGCAGGAATAACATGGAAAAAATAGCAATAGCTTCATACACCACAAAAACAACAACAACAGTTCAACATATTTCAGCAAACATTTTATTTAAAACTAACGTTTCATGCATATGAAATGAAATAACCAGATCACTTGCAAAAGTGAACAAAAAGCATTTTGAATCTTCTCGAGAACACCTGAAAGCTTCTTCCAAAATGCATCCAGGGAATACCCCCCCCCCCGCCCCCGCTTCAATAATATCCACTGTTCTTATGATTTCCATTTTGTTGCCAACATTCATAGATCTATGCTTTTTTCAACATGCCAGAGTAGTTGATTGGTTTTGTTAACTGCTACCAAGCCAACTTTAAGTCATGGCAACCCTATGTCATCAGCCATGCTCAGGTCTTGGAAATTAAGGGTTGTGGCTTCTGTGGCTGAGTCTATCCATCTGTAATATGGTCTTCCTCTTTGCCTACTGGGTTCTGCATTCCCAAGCATTACTGCTTTTCCTAATGATTGCTGTCTTCTCATAATATGTCCAAAGTACAACAGCATCAGTTTAGTCATCTTGGCTTCTAGGAAGAATTCAGGTTGGATTTGATCTAGGATGCATTTAGGGTAGCTGGTGAGACAGGCTAATCTGTTTTCCCATTTTCTTTCTGGTTTGTTGCTCTTCATACTTTCTCAGTATGTGGTTCTGGGGGCAGATGTTTACATTGCCTGTTGTACATGAAACAAACACAATTATTGTAGAATCACCTAAAGTAGAATAGCATTCTTTCCCAGGTCAAATTTTATTGCATCGTTTACTGCAGACATGCTACTGCAACCCAACAATGAAAGTCTGTCTTTCTCCAATGTCAATGGTGCAAAAAACAAAATTAAAAAAAACACCTCATTTCAGCTAGTCAGAAGACAAGAAAAGGGTGATCTGGGCTCTCATAAAAAGACTTTGTAAAAAAAAAAAGCTTCTTAATCAGAGGCTTTGTTAACTACTGTATGCTTGTACTTACCACAAGCCATATTCTTCATATTAACTTCTCTCCCCCCCCCCCCCCCATTTGCCAAGTTGATCTTGAGCCTAAGACTGAGGCTTATTACACACCACTAGGTCACTGTGGGGTGATTTAATTTTCCTAAGGCTTCAGCCTTTGCTAAGGAAACAAAAATATTGAATATTTAAAATGTCAAAGTCAACCCTGTCAGGGTCTAGCTTTAAATTAGTAGAGCAGCAGAAATGTTCCCTTGTCTAACTATGCTTTCCTAAGAACTGAGACTGGCTCCAAAAAACAAACATGTAGTTTGTAGTTTAAAACAAAAGTTTACTAATGGTTTTACTCTATAGTTATATAGAAGCTTTATCCTAATCTAGCTAGTTGAATAATTCAGGTAAAAGAAAAGTTTATCTCGCCATCTTTCCAAAGAAAGTTGAGAGAGCAGGAAGATGGAAACACAATAGCTCTGGTGAAAATATTTTGGGAGAATGTCTGTTAGTTCCAAAGGAGTAGTAACGTAAGTCATGCAGGAAATCTCTATCAATCTAAGGAGGAGAAAAGAGAATGTAATGATCTTCTAACAGTCCCTGATTAGTTTTCCATTTGGTATTCATACTTTAATTGAACACTGTGTGTAAAATATTAGCTTACAGTTTATAGTTCATCTTATTTTGCATTTTCAGTTCAGACTGGGATTGATTGCTGGGATAATTTAAATTCCATCCATTTAATTTTCATTCAGTCCATCTTGATTCATCATTTGTTTGATTTCTACCTCTGCTTATATTAAGTTCGCTAAAGAACAAACAAGCCTACATATTTCAACATCAACATTTGATTAACGAAATGTCAAAGCTTTCCTGTTTCATTGTTGATTGATAGCCAACAAAGTTGGGGTGCAATGCTTCTCTCACAGCCTAGAAAAGGGCAAATCTATTGATGTTGACTACAGGTATATGTATGTTGGCCATTTACACAAAATGGGTGTGTGAGGGGGAGAGAAAGGAAGCACATAATCCATACAAAAGTATTCACACCCATCAGATCGAGGACTCTGTAAAGTTAAACATATGGCCACTATAGACATATGATGAAACATCTTAGACACATAATGAAATGGTCACCAGTGGTGTAGTAGTAAATGTTATGTGCTAGCCTCACCATGCAATCTCTGTAGCAACTCTTTTCTGTAGAGTCCAAAAATATAGGTAATTGTGTTTTTCTAAAATAATTTCTAGTAGGTATCATCTCTATCAGGAATATTTTTAAAGCTGCTTTGCACTACAAAAGGGATAGCTCTTAATGATACCACACTCTCCAAAATTTCACAGATGAAAACTGGGACACATGTGGCCAAACAAGATCATATTGTGGACAAGATGGGAAAAAAGTATCTGGGAGGAACAACACACAAGCTAGAAAAGGCAAACAATAAGCTAGAGAAGGCAGTTTGCTTTTGCATGAGTCTGCTGGAAAAGGCAAGACTCTGCATCTTCTGCTCTTTGGAAATAATTGGTAAAAAGATATGTCCTGTGGAAGCTTTCATGGACCCCAGTCCAAATCATGAGATGCAACCATGCTTTATACCAAGCCCAGCTGTTTGTTTATCTAATCCAGTACTGTTCATTCTGCCTGGCAACAATTCTGTGGAATTTCAGATAAAGGTTTTTCCTATCTCCTCCTACTTTACTTAAAAACAGAAAGACAGTATTTTGAAAGCCTTCAAAGTTTGAAAGGTTTCATTTACATATGCAAGGACAAACTTGCAAATCTAATCAAAACAACATGCTGTCAGACATTTGCACCTAGTGGGATTAAGAGGCATTTCATGGAACAAAAAATGCCATGCAACATGAACATATTTTTAAAATACACAAATAAAAATGCACACATTTCTAAAATGTGGGCAAATGACTGGTACTGAGAGGGTCCATGCAGAAATGTATACTGTTGAAAAGTTGACATAAAACGTGCACATTCACACAAGTGCATATAGAAATTCATGCATATTTCTATGGGGGAACCACACAGAACTGGAGCAGAATGAGCTTCTTATTGAATACGTATGTAAAGAATATTCAATAATATTTTAAAAATGAACAGAAAACGTATTTTCTGAGTATCAACCCCCTTCCTGTATAATAAGAATCCTGGACTGATGAGAATCTTCACAGTTTGGGTCTAATTCTGTGCAAACTTCAGATGTGGGTGTTTTGCACACAAAAACAGTATTTTCTGTACAGGAATTAATATTTCTACAGTGACATATTATTTCCCACACAGAAAATGGTGGTTCCTGCACAGAACAACCACATGAAAATTTTGTGCAGAATAAGTCCCAAATTGTGAATAGCCTTCGAAAACTTACATGGCTTTTTGAGACCTTTAAAGGCAAGAAAAAAATTGCTGAAATTACTTCTTGCAACCTTCAAGAAGAAAATTAGTGAGGAATTACATCCTTAGCTATGATACTTCATCATCTCTGACACACACTGATTTTAAGTTTTTTCCAGCACAGAAATGAAATACAACAACACCTAATCAGAGATGCTTAGCACAAACAGGACATAGAATGCCATGCTTGACCTGGTGGTTGCTGTAATTAAGAATACATGCTGGGTACCATTTAATTAATTTCATATCAGAAATACATGAATTTAGATCAAAAGGTCAGGACATCTCCCATGGCATGCATTCACTTAGCCATAAATACTCTAAAGCTTCATTGGGTCATTATTCTGTAATCTGTGCTAGGTTCATGATTATGCTGTTATTTATTTTTCACAAACACTCACAGTGAGAGGTTGGTCATTGTACTTTCTTCAGGGGAAGATTCTTCTTTCTGTCCTGCCATCCCTGATGGTACACCCTGATGGTACACACATGGTAGAAGGACTTCTCAATGGCTGCTCCCAGACTCTGGAATTCCCTTCAGAGGGTTAGGCTGATTCCTTCATGGTGTCCTTCCAGAGTCTTGAAGTCCCTTTGTTCCTACCAGCCATTGGGAACTGACTGCATATAAAGAAACATACCCTCCAGAATTTCACAAATGAAACCCAGGATGTGTGTGGCCCAACAGCACTACAGGGCCAAGATGGCAAAAGGTATTCCTGAGCAATAACACATGAGCTAGGAAAAACTACAACAGTTTACTTTCACCTGAGTCTACTGGAAAAGACAAGATGAACTACTTTTGAATTGGAACTTGCACCAATTGAAGTAAGCCGAGGACAAAGTGGGAGGAGGAGAGGGAAACTTGGAGATTTTATAAGCAGCTGAAGAAGTGGAAAAGCAGATGATTATTCAGGACTTTCCCTTCCAAATTGGGACTGTCAGAAGGTAGAGAAAAAGGGTGTTTAATAAAATGCAGCATTGTCTGCATTTTTACAAACTTTTTATTCCACTGATGATGTGATGATATTTTAACTTCTGTATGTTTTTGATGATATGACATTTTATCTTTCCATCCCCTGTTTTAATTTTTCTAAGCTGCTTTGAGCCCCAAGCTCAGATATAAGGTCAGCTATATATAAATATAGATATAATTTTATTTACACATTGTAGTCCCCAGGTTTGATCTCCACTTAGTAGAATCATGAGTTGATGAAATGACATTTGAGAATGACTGCCAATCTGAGTAGATGCTATTATTCTAGAAAGGCTGGACAAATCTGCCTCTTTCAGTTTCATACAGTTCTGAAATATTTTGAAGTATGAGCTCAATCCATTCACATCTTTGGCTGCAGGGCTGTAATATATAAACGTCTGCAAGAACAAGGGCATATTAGCAGTTCTTCAACTCAGCAGTTCCAACAGGCACAAAAACTTTGAACAATGCTGTCTTTCAAGCACATTCCAGCACCTTTAATTGTGGTGAGCGAAATTCTGAATTCCACTTAAGTCAGCAGGAATTTTGCCTGAAAGGGGGAATAAGGCACTCTTTTTACTAAAGTTTTGTACAGGTAGTGGGAAGTATATAATTACTCATGTTAGATGGAATTAACCCCTAGGGTTGCAATCTATTTGATATAGACTGCAGATCCCATTGGATGCAACAGAGCTTCCTTTTCATTAAGCATGCATAGAATATGGCTGCATTTTGACATTTCCTCCCCTGGCTATTAATACAGAAAAACTGTTTGCAGTGTGTTCATTTTTTGTGACTATTCCAGGATAAGCATCTTAAAGCAACTGAGCTGATAATGGCTGAGAAACAAGTGTTTAGCAAAACTCCAGTTCACTATCTCAATTACTAGCTCATGTTCCTATTCATTTTCTTCACTGACCAACTTTCACAACGATCCATAGAAACTGGAAAAACAATGGCATGGATAACCCTAACTTGATTGGCGTGAAGAATCCTAACATTCAATGATATGACTTTATACTTCAGGATCTTGTCAAGTTCCTCCATAGCTCTCCTTCCAAGACCTAGGACTCTTTCAAACGGGAGGAATTTTTCCCAATTCCGAATGGAGCCAATGCGGATTCATGTAAATTCGCTTGTTTAGCGAATTTACCTGAACCCCTGCTCCATTCGGAAGGCATTCGGAATTACTTCCCGTTACCCGAAAATAACCCCCCCCTTGCCCAAAATCGCGTGAGAAGCTTACATTCGCAATAAAGTTAAACCCATGATTGCATTCGGAGTGACTTCCCTTTTGCCCGAATTTGCATGAGAAGAATTAATTCGCAATAACGTGAAACCCCAGGATTGCGTTTGGATTGCCCTTGGATTATACTTCCAATTTCCCACGTCTGAAAGAGTTCCTAGTCTTCTTCTGATTTCTTGTCTGCAATCATGTTTCTGCTTAATGGCTGAGCCAAGTTATGGAAAATCTTGGATTATATCTATGTCTTCCTATTTTGCAGAAAAGTGCTTTGAAGTGAGTCCTACTTTGCAGAAAAGTGAAGCAACATGTTTCAGGAAAGTCCAGCAGAGGTGAGAAGGCAATAGATGAAGGCAGATATTTGCAAGGCTGCCCTACCAAAGAAGTTCAATGATACCAGAAGATGCAGTGGAGTCCTTCCACTGGTCATTACAGAATTTCAACAGTCCATAGAATTTTGAGCCAATATATGTAGGAGTACAATTTTATTCTCCACACAGATACAATCTAAACCTTCACAAAAGAAAATAGAGCAGTTTGAACCAGTCTGTTTTCATGTCCTGTCCTCTCATCATCTCCCCCTCCCCATTTTCTTTGTTACATTTCCTTGAGTTGTTGAAAATGAATCATACAAAATTATAAAACACTCGCACAGAATAACCATCATAAATATTAAATAAATATTACAGAAACAATATTGGCAGGAAGATGGCTATGTGTATTATTTATTGAATGCTAGCATGATGTTGCCAAGGTGTAGGTGGTAATAAAAATGTGCATTAAAAAAATCCAGTCAGACATCGGAATAGTATAATGCCAAAAAGATAAGCTTAACTATGAAGAGTCTAAACAACCTTTCAGATTAGGAAATATGTTTCTAAATTCCCCCTGCAGAGCAATTCTGAAGTAGCCACTGGGCAGGTCTTCAGAGCAGAATTACAACCATTGTAATTGCACAAGTTTCATTTTGCTTAAAGTTTTTAATGTTACTTTTCCAGAGTTATTGTTTTTGGGTTGTGTTTCTTCAATTCCTTTCCAATTTATGGGATTTTCTGGGGCTCAGAGTATGTGACTTGCCCAGGGCTGCCCAGCTGGTTTCCATGGCTGAGCAGGAAATCAAACCTGATCTCCAGTGTCATGATCCAACACACTACACCACGGTGCCTCTCCAAAGTTATTAGTTACAGTTATCATTACAAGTCCACAAGCAGTAAGGTACTATTATAGTTAATTATAGTTATAGTTATATTTTTATAAAGTAACTCTTTACATGCCAAATGTATTTAGATCAGTTTCTTTTACTTCAATTATAAATCTGAAATTTACAAGATTGACCAGGCCTATGCTACAGAATGAGGCCACACTGGAACAATGTGATATTCCTCCTCCATTTATTAATGGTTGCTTCCCTGGTATTTTTTGGCAGTCTCCCATACAGGTATTAACCAGGGCTAACCCTGCTTAACTTCCAAAATCATATGGGATTTGGTGCCTTTGGAATATTTAGGCCCAATGTAAACTAAGAATTCATCCGAAACCTGCCATTTTTTCAGGTAGAATTGAGAATAAATATATTCACTCTCAGATCAGTACATCATTTCTCTGTCTTTGCCTAGATTGACCAAGAAATGAACAGCTGGTTCTGAGAACACATTTTCTTTGTATCATACTGAATGCTGAAGTTAGCAGAGTTCTGTCTACACTAAGACAAAATAGAATTTTATTTATTAATGTTGAGTTGGTTTCTAAGTTAGCTCATGGAAGGAATTTTCTGTCTCCTCGAAGCTATCTTTATTGTTGCTGTGTGACTTCAAGTCCTTTCTGACTCTAAGGTGAACCTGTCACAGTGTTTTCTGGGACTGGGAGTGTGTGACTCACCCAAGGTCACCCCGTGGGTATCAATGGCAAAGCGGGAAACTGAGCCCTGTTTCCAGGATTGCAGACCCATGCTCAAACCGCTGCACCATGCTGACTTTCCTGAAGCCATGTATTTCCCCCCAAAATTATAGAAGCAGAGAGCTGTAAGTGACCCCCGAGGGCCATCTAGTTTAACACCCTGTCATTCAGGTTTGGTTAAAGCACTTCTTAGAGGTGGCCATCCAGCCTCCTGAAATGGTTCTCCTGATAGACATATGCCCTTCTGAACAGTATGGAATGGAGTCTGGTGTAGGAGCGGGGAATCAGTCCTAGACAGACAGAGCTGTATCTCAGTTTTGTGTGATTCTCCTCTTGCCCAGAAGCACCTGGAATTCCATCTCATTTTAGTCAAGAGGATTTTATGACTCCCCCAAAAAGAGAGCTTCTGGTAGCATTTGTCTGACCCATTTTGCACCCATGTGGTGCCCTCCACACACACACACACACACACACAGAGAGAGAGGGGGGGGGGAACAAGGCCCTCACGGTGCTGACTGATGAAGATCACAGCATCCTGCTATATAATAGAACTGACCTGCTAAGATGGCCCCATCAAAGGGACAGGGATGGACCTTTCACTGATAAAGTTTTACTGACAAGCCACACTGTCTGAAATTCCCTCTTCCATCCAGCTAATACAGGTATAGATGCCCTGTCTTGCTTTTTATGTGGATGTCCTAGCTGACCTTACCTGCAGCATAAGGATATGAATTCTGTGGATCATAGGCTTCACCTGAGCCCTGGTAGATCCTACAGTGCATTTTCTTTTTAGAAAAATAGCAACATAATCATTCCCCTAGAAACCAGCAGCTATGTGTGGTTCTTGTGGAAAATAAGTTTCTTGTGGGAAACACATCAGCCTCCAACATTCTATTTTACATCATCTTAACCCTTTATTCCAGACCTCCCAGAGGGCCTTTTATGCTATTTCTCCCAAGCTGTGGAACGACCTGCTGGATGAGATGCATCTTATTACAACCTTGGAAAGCTTTAAAAAAGCAACCAAGACGCATCTCTTCCAGCAGGCCTTCCCGGATAGTAACTAATTTCCCATCGCCTGATGACCCCCCCCCCCCCGCCCCCATCCGGCTGCCTACAGGGGACTTTTAATGAATGTATTTTAAATCTTTAAATCTTTAATTCTGATTAGTTTAATACTATTTTAAGAGGAGGGAGGTGGGTATGTTTGGAGGATTTTAACTGTATATGTTTTTAATATGTTGTACCCTGCCCCGATTGCTCGCTCAGAGGGGCGGGTAAGAAATAATAACAAGGGAAACTTGAAACGTGGTCCAGGGATGTCCAGGAGCTGGGTGAGAAATGGGATGGATATGGCTCCTGGATGCTCTGGAGGTTGTCCATCATTCCTGCACAGTGACCATCCTCATCACCCATGGATGTCCCACTTCTCTCATAGGTATATATGAGCAAGGACATTTGCCCCACTCTCTCTGGATGCTTTTGGAAGAGATTTGGCACAAGTCACTCTAGAGACCTTCTCCTGCTTTGTTTCAAACATTTTTTGGCCTAACCTCCATTGCAGTGAGGGCATTGAGCAGCTGCAAGAGAGAAGGTTTTCATTCTGTAAAAGTCAACTCCATGATTCTGTTATCAGGATATTAGATGTTATTTGACCCATTTGCAATCTATAAACACACTGCAGTTCCAAGAGTCAGGGCTTCTCACTGCTACTCTACATGGTTGCCAGCCACAGCTGGAGATGTAAAACTACAATGGTCCATAAACAACAGACATGCTGTGATGGGGTCATTATTCAAGAAGGGTGCTGTGATCACCTGCAGTGCTGCAGAACCCTGGTGGCACCCACAGCTTGACACAACATCAGGATCAAACATCTTGTCACAAGGACATGCTGGCTCCTGGACCAGTAATGATCTCCCTTGGTTTTCAGCTCTTAATAAACTCAAGCTTGGATGTGCCTAATCCTATTCACTCTAGCTGTTTAAAACATGACTAGGTTAGTCTACTTCCATTTTTTCCTCTAAGGCACAATGGCTGAGATTCTGTATCACTATCTAGGTTGTGTAATTTGACAATTGCAAAGATGCATATCAAGACACTGGCAACAGTGCTCCAAGGCAGATCAGGCATAATTGATATATATTGGGCACTTCTGATGCACACTGGGCACTCCTGCTGTGCTTCAGCATTTCCTAGTCAATGCTCTGACACACACTGGGGGTATCCTGATGTACACTGGTGCACATGGTACATTGAGCTATGGTGCACCAGTCAATCCATCATTCTGCAGTGGATGCCCATATATAGTAGCATCAGAGCAACCACTAGGTGAATATAGGCATTGTGAAACTACTCGGTTCATGGAATCACAGAACTGGAAGAGATTAAAGGACCATCAAGTCAAACCCTCTGCAATGCAGGAAGAACTAGATGCCAGCCTCAGAGACTGGGAAAACATCAGGAAGAAACTCTTCTAGAACATGGCTACATAGCCTGAAAACCCCACAGAAAATGATGACTGCTGGCCTTCGACTCCAGAACTTTCAAAGCACTCCCTACAGATGGTCATCTGGCCTCTGTTAAAAACCTCCAAAGAAGGAGACTCCGCTACACTCTAAGACAACATATCTCACTGTTGAACAGTTCTTACTGTCAGGAAGTTCTTTCTAATGTTGAAATGAAATCTCTTTCCTTGTAGTTTGAATCCACTGCTCTAGGTCCTATTTTCTGGAGCTGCAGAAAACAAGCCTGCTCCATCCTCACTATGACATCCCTTCAAATATTTATATAGGGCTGTCACATAACTTCTTAAACTTCTCTTCTCCAGGCTAAACATAACCAGCTCCCAAAGCCACTCCTCATAAGTCATGGTTTCAGATATTTCACCAGTTTTGTTTCCCTCACATGTAAGTCCAGTTACAGTGACATAAGTTCCACACCCAATTCCATCCAATTTGCTCTCATTCATTACCCATCTCTGGTTTTGTATTCTGTGTTTCTGTGTTTTCACCTCTGTTGAATTTGCTGGTTTACAGTTGTCCAAATCAAAATGCAGCCACCAAATTCTCTGCGTCTGTGAGCTGTGAGGGAAATTTTAGGACCTGGGGGAAATTTGTGCCTGTAGCAACTAAGAAGAGCATTGCCGAGTCTTCTAATGTTTGTTTGCCTAATTGGAAAATCCACTAATTTGCAACTAATAGAAACATTGGGTGAGTTAAGAAGTAGCTCACATACAATACAGGAGTTTATCACAAGACTAGTGAAGTCCAAGAACAGTAGGATAAGAGCATCTTTGGCAGATGCTTATCACACAGTGTTGTGTCTCTCCTGTTGCTGCCTTGTATTTCAGTCCTTGATGCAGCAAATCTTTTCACTGACAAGGAAAACAGCATCCATGAAAAAGTGCTGTCCACCAACGACTGAAATGCAAAGCAGGAACAGGAGAGACACAAAGTAGTGTGATTAGCAACTGCCAGAGATGCTATTATCCTACTGCAATTGCTTTTTACTATCTCATGTGATTACACTCCACAGAGTAAAGATGTTGCTCTCATAAAATCATTCTCAGGGCTTGTCCAATAGAGGGAAATGTATCGGGAGCCTACTGGAAGTTGTAATATTTTTTGCTGTCATTCTCAGGTTTCTTTTTTTTAAAAAATAACAAACCCAAAACCTAGCAACTTTTCTGATGTCCCAAGCTATTTTGTATCCATTCTCAGCACCCGCTGCAACATTTTATTCCCATTCTCAAATATTGTTGTTTAAATTCTGAGATCTATTGCAACCAAACACACACTCTCTCTCACACACACAATTTGTCTTTCCCATCAAGGTACTATGGTGTGCCAGTGCATGCATGAGATGGCACTTTTGCACTTATAACTCCCCCCTCCTCCCCCCAAAATCTAAGGAGCAGGGGAGAAAATGTGCCCTTCAAACTCGGGATAATTTCATTATACCCTGGCCCAGTTTTAGTATGATAGAATCATAGAATCATAGAGTTGGAAGAGACCACAAGGGTCATCCAGTCCAACCCCATTCTGCCATGCAAGAACTCTCCATCAAAGCATCCCCGATAGATTGCCATCCAGCCTCTGTTTAAAGACTTCCAAGGAAGGAAACTCCACTACACTCCGAGGGAGTGTGTTCCTCTGTCGATCAGCCCTTACTGTCAGGAAGTTCCTTCTAATGTTGAGGTGGAATCTCTTTTCCTGTACTTTGCATCCATTGTTCCATGTTCTAGTCTCTGGAGCAGCAGAAAACAAGCTTGCTCCCTTCTCCCAAGTGGAGATGTAAAATTGCACTACAAAGAATAGAATGAGAGATGACAGAGGTGATAACAGGTAGCAAAACCTGTCAGAATTCCAAGAGATGTATCAGAAGAATGCACACTTTCAGCTAACTGCCAACTCTTTCTCAAAGACTGAAACTGTGAACTGTGCAAAGTTCCTCAAGTAGAGGAAAGAAGACTGAATAATGAAGCATTATGAGATGACTGGTATGGTTGCTGGATTATATATCAAGATCTGGATGCTTCCCTCCAGAAGCTACCTTTTCAAGAGTGCAGTTCCCCCTCATTCTTATGTTTCTGGAGAGTGGCAACATGATAAGAGATTCAAATAGCTCTCCTTCTGTAGCCCAGGGATGGACAAAGTGTGACGTGTATGCTGCATGCAGCTCTAGGGACTCCCCCAAAGCCACCAGCCCCCTCAAAAATTTGGGGGGCAATTTCTGGATAAGTTTTTTTCCCTCCAAACTGGCCAAAACCTTCCAAAAACCACCTAATGATCCAGAGTTTGCTTCCCATATCCTTCCAAAGCCCCCCAAATCTCCAAAAACACACACAGAGAAAAAAATTGCCTCCAAATCAGCAACAATGGCAACTCGAAGTGATGTGGCAGCATTTCAGGAATAACAAAACACACCAGTGCTTCTGTTCAGCATGCCCAGTGAAAAGTAAAGAGGTGGACCTGTTTCCACTCATGCTCCCATTCTCTGGAAATGGATGAGGCAGGAGGAGCTGCAAAATTTTGGCAGGAACTTTCATTGTTGCATATGTAACAGTCATAAAAATGAATTGCAATGGCATAAGAAAAACATGGAACATAGTTACTGGACAGGATGCCAGCTATGGTTTCTCAAGTGATTTACTTGCAGGGTGCTGGAATGGACAGAGGGGGAAGAAAGGGAACACCTGGATAGAAGCAAATGTGTACAGAATTATAAACAGATGCAAAAAAATAAAAAATAAAAAATCCCATCGATCTCAGTGGCCTCACATATCCAAGTATGTACAGAACCCAACCTCACAACAGCAAATCTGGGAGTAATTTACTTAGCAGTTTATCACATTGACTTTGCTCCCTCAATAACCATGGAATGTAACTTTAAGAAGGCAGATCTTCTTGCATTTCCCCATTGCTGGGCAATATGCAGCCCATATGCAAGCTGGGCTTCTCCAGGCTCCACGTTCATCTTTTAAACAATGGGATTTTCCTGTTCTTTAAAAGATGTGGCAGAAGCCTGGCTTGTATACGGGCTGCATAATGCCCAGCAACAGAAAAATGTGATAGGATCCCCCTTCTTAAAGTTACATCCTGTGTCTATCACAGGAGCAAAACCAATGTGATAAACTCCTTCCTCAGTATTGCTTGAAAATCTATCTCACTCTCTGTGAATAGAGGAGATTCATACTACTATGACTCAAACTTCTTCATGAAAAAGCAATGTTGCAACTTGTAAGCAAGAATTCTTATTTTTTACTCTTTGTCTCTTCATTGCAAAAAGTTGCCTAAAACTACTTTTTGAAAAATGTTTGGCATTTGGAACTTCCTCCATGCAAAAAGATGCACATACATTTTTGCTTGCACTCTGTGCAAAAGCTCCACATATTTTTTTTAATGCAGAATTAATATCGAACTGTGAAGATTCTCACCCACTGGAGATTCTCTTCATCAAGGTTTTCTGACACTCAAGAAATTCATTTTCCAACATATTTTGCAAATATCAAATATTCTTTTCATCTCTGCTCAAAATCAATCAAGCTTATTCTGGGGTATCATGGAAGGAGCAGGGATGAGATCTATCCTAATTTTCACTTTCTTCAACACATGGACTTTTAAATCTTTACATGTTTGTAATGAATAGAAATTAAAGTCTGACTCATTTTAATATTAGAGAACCCCAACGTCCAACTCCTAGCACATATTAACATGTGCCTATTGTAGTCCAGAGGGAAGTACCATACATGAATAAATGAGATTGTTGCTAAGTGTCTTCAAGTTGTTTTTAATTTATGGTAACCTTAAGACAAATTTATCACAACAAGGTTTGTTCAGAGAGAGGTTGCCTTTACCTTCCACTGATTCAAACCCTGGTCGCCAGAGTTATAGTCCAATATCCAAACAATTAGACCACACTGGATCCCAATAAATGATCAAATTAGCCTCAATTCTTTTATTACTTGAGCTGATCATTTGTCTACATAGAGTAGGTTTAGAGGTTCCCAAAGTTTCAGCGCTGAATTGAGATGCATACTACTACTTCAGCAGAGAATTGCACCAAATCTCTAGTTAGTCCCAGTAAGACTAACTTTTCAAGCATTGCTTACATTGAGGTCCCTGCAACTGAACTACAGCAGAGACAACATCTATATATATATAAAAGTAGGCCTGTGACTCAAACACCATCACTTTTCTTTCTCCTTTTTGTTTTTTTAAATACATCTTTTTATCTATTTCATATTTTAAAACATCTGATAAAGAAGCCAGTGATGCTTTGAAAGCTTGCATTATGTGTTTTCTGCACTTTGGCTGACCACTTCAAATAGCATTCCTTTGTGGATGTTGTATTTTGTTTTAATTTTCTGACAATAAAAGCCAAGCAATCAGCAGTAATCTGAGAGTCATAGTTCTAGAGTAGGGCCTTCAAATGTTGTTGAGCAGCCTTAGCCAGCATTGCCAGTAGCGAAGAATAATATAAACAGCAGACCAACAACATCTAGAGATAATCTCTCTGCTGTAGAGGTTATGATCCCTTGTAGGTGGCTTTGGGGCTGTACAGATGGGCAGCATGCAGCCTCCTTTTTACTGGCTGGATTAGGGCCATGACAACCTCACCTCGTGGCCCCAGTCCAGCCTCTGGAGAGTGCAAAAAGGAGTTGCAAAAAGCTTGCACCCTCCAAGGGGCTCCATAGCTGTGGTGGCGCAGCTTTATGACGCCCCTTTGGTGCTGCATCATGTGGATGCAGCACAGGAGGGGCATCATGATGGTGCATGCTGTGTAGACTGGTGCATGTCAAAATGGTACCCAAGGAGTGAGGTTAAGGCATCCAGTGTGCAGATGCTGCGCCCAAACTCTGTCCATAGGCTGGCACAAAGTGCCAGTCTGTATAGGCCCTTTGAGAACAAGTTAGGTCTTGCCTTGGTTTGATTGAGTTCAACAACTTGGGGTGAACCTGGAGCAACTTTAGGTCTTCTCTCTATGATGAGTCTTGGAGTAGGCTAAGTCTATTAGGTGAAGTCTGAATCATGAAGTAAAATAAATGATGTTACATGTATTTAACATGATAGAATAAGGGTTATGAAGCTAAGTTGTTCATCTGAATTGTCTGTGGCACCTCTCTAATGTTATTGCTGTCATTTTATCTGTCCCATCAACAACTAAATTATGATCCATTAAGAATTTTCAGTAAACTTTCTATATAGGAGCATATAATAGTTTTGAAAGAGGTGAGCCTGCAAGCTGTCATTAGCCTCTTCACCCACTCCAATAGGAATGAATATGTAAGAGAAATGAATGAATCATGAACAAAACAACCGTCATATTCTCTCATAGTTGAATGGGACATAATTGTTGTGATAAGCACTGGAACAGAACAACAGTGTTGGCTGTATTCAAAATGCATTATTTTAGTGAGAACATGTTATTGTCCCCACATGAAAACTCACGTTAAATGAGCATTTGAAACACATTTGCCAGCAATACCAATATGCTACTTGATGACGGCATAGCCAGATTAGATTATGATAGTATTTATTTTAAAATGGAGGGAGAGGTTGCCATTGCTATTATTATTGCAAACTTACAGGCTACATAATGACCTAAATTCTGTTCTTACTGTTGTATAAATTACAGCCATTGAATTACTTGGATAGATCTATTTGCTACCTCACTATTAAACAATTGATTTAGTGGGTCTAATATAGCTGGGACAAACCAGCAGGAATCCAGCCAATATGTTTGGTTTTAGTTTTTGAATAAGACTTTCTATGTAAATTTCAAAAACTGGTTATCAATGAAGGTGCAGTCATGATTTAGCATGAAGTTTCATTTGTTTGTAATACATAGCTCGGCATTATTGTTATTCCATAAGCAGAAATGGGAAAAGCTATCTTTTGGGTCTATATCTCCCACAATCTCCCAGTCAATATAACCAGTGACTGGCAGGGGCTTGGAGTGGATGGTCCTTGTGGTCTCTTCCCTCTATGATTCTATGATTCTATTGACATGACTGCAAATGCCTCCCCCCCCCCAAAAAAAACCCCCAGCCTTAACAGCCAGCAACTGCTCAAAGCAATGGAGACCTGTTCTACTGGTGACCATGTTTTCAGCTCCCTCCCATCAGCAAGACTTTAGCAATCAGAAGCAATACTTCATGGCAACCTTTCAGTCCTGTCACAATTCTGATTGCAACCTCACTCACTGGCAGATGGAAGATGGAAACTTCATACTACTGTGATCTAATTGCCAGCAGAATAGATCTCCCTTGGTTGGTGTGGCTGCTGTTAAGGTAGATTTGGTAACTCAGGCTAAGAGATGACACTTAGGGCCGAAACAGACAGTCATAAAGGGACGGCTTAATGCCGCCCCTTTACTCGCCAGATTGTGGCTGCAGCAACCACATTCTGTGGGACAGATCTGACCTTTTTTCAGCCCCCAAAGAAGCGGCAAAATGCCGCTCCTTTTTGGGTGGGAAAAAACACCCGCATGGCTCTTCCGCATTTCTTCAGTGCAGCAAGTATAAACGCTGTCCTGCAGAAATGTTGTGATGCTGCCCACCATCTGGGCAGGCAGAGAGCATGATGCCACTTTGGGCATGGAGAGGGGTGGATGGTGGACAGTCGCCCCTCCCCCACTCCACCCTGATGCTGGCATTTCTTGCCCATCTGTACAGACCCTCAATAAGCAATGTAGGATCCCCCTTATTAAACTTAGATGTATAGAGCATTATAACTGTGTGCTTTTTAGCATTTTTTGTGTTTCTGCTTTCAACGGCTGCCTTTCAGTGTGATTTTTCAGCATCACTCTTTGCCTTAAGGCATTTGGCCAACTCATTATGGAGTGGAGTTTCAGTACTGGATGCTGAGAGCCTTCGGCATTTTTTGAAAAGACAAATCAAAGTGTATTTAGAACTAAAAGCTGCCACATCACTTCATATAGTAGATGTACTTCTAGATATCACTGTTGTACTGATCAACAGATCTTCCCTTTATATCGTTTGAACTGAGCAGGAGAATGGGATGGAGATCAAAGAAGTATGAACCTGTAGATTCAACCTGTAGATTCATGTTAAGAAGCTGAGCCCTCCCTCCATCCACCTTGGTCTAGCCCTCGGAGTGAAGAATTGCTGAATTTGATCCCCTTCCCCACCACAAATCCCTTCTCCCTCTGTGTTGTGTCTTTTTAGATTGTAAGCATGAAGGCAGGGAACCGTCTAATTAAATGATTGTATGTTCAGTGCTGTGTAAATTTGCAGCGCAATATAAATAAAGGTTAATAATGATAATGATAATGATAATAGATGTCCCCCTTTCCAATTCTAAGTTAGGTGGTTCCAGTAATGTTTCTTTCCCTTTATAGAACAATTCCTTTCGCTATCCATTTCTTAAATATTACCTCCAGCCAAAGTCTTCATTTTTGCACACATTTTGTTTTGTACATTACTGGATTACATTTCTTCCCCAGACTAAAGAGTGCTGAAGCAGTTTTCTACATGCATTTGAAGTCTGGGCCTTTCCCCACTCTGGATACCTCCTCCTCCTCCTCCTCTTTTGGATTCATCATCAGCCATCCATCAGTGTGAGAATTCTAGAGCACGAATAGTATCTACTCCATCAACAGCAGCTGAGATCCTACATCAAGCTTGTGTAGCAGAAATCTATATTCCTGCAATTACACAGTATTGCACCATGCTTGTGAAAGAATCATAGTATCATAGAGTAGGAAGAGACAACAAGGGCCATCCAGTCCAACCCCCCACCATGCAGGAAATCACAATCAAAACATCCCCGACAGATGGCCATCCAGCCTCAGTTTAAAGGCCTCCAGAGAAGGTGACTCCATCACACTCCAAGGGAATGTATTCCACTGTCGAACAGCTCTTACTGTCAAGAAGTTCCTCCTAATATTGAGGTGGAATCTCTTTTCCTGTAGCTTGCATCCATTGTTCCATGTTCTAGTCTCTGGTGCAGCAGAAAACAAGCTTGCTCCCTCCTGAATGTGACACCCATTCACATACTAAACAGGGTTATCATATCAGCCCCTAACCATCTCATCTCCAGGCTAAACATACCCAGATCCCTAAGTGCTAAATATTGCTGTTGTGCTACCAATGGTGTACCTGCTGATGTGCCTGCAGAGTGGAATGCCCAGTGGTTGTTTTTACAATCCCAGTGAATTTAATACATTGAAGGCTTGGGCAAGTAATTATAAGCCTTATTTATTTATTTATTTATTTAGTCTCATTTCTCCCAAATTGTACTCAAGGCAGTAAATTGTAAATAGTACAATTTTAAAAAAAACCACATTAATATAACAAATTAAGAATATGAAGTTATCTAAAATATGCATGTTGGAGCCAGCATGGTGTAGTGGAATGTTGGACTATGACCCTAGAGAGCAGGGTTTGAGTCCCCATGAAAACCCACTGGGTTACCTTGAGCAAGACACACTCTCTCCATTTCAAAGGATGGCAATGGCATCCCCGCTCTGAAGAAATGTGCCAAGAAAACCCTGTGATAGGTTCACTTTAATTATTGCCATAAGTAAGAAATGACTTGAAGGCACACAACCCACACATACAACTTAAAAATATTATTAAAAACAAACAAAAGCAACAGCCCAATAAGAGGCCACCCTGGACGGAGTTACATATTAAAAACCAGGTTGAAGAGAAAAAAATTGCCTGCTGGAGAAAGGAAAGCAGGAAGGAGGCCAACCTAGCCACCCATGGCAGAAAGTTCCAGAGGTTGGGGGAAACCACTGAGAACGGACTGTCTTGTGTCCTGCCCAAGTGAACAGGTGTCAGAACCAAGATATAGCCTTCCCCAGAAGATTTTAATACTGTGGCAGGTTCTTATAGGGAGATACTATATTTCAAATAATCTGGGCCTAAGCCTTATAAGACTTTATAGGTCATAACAATTCCAGAATGCACTTTCAAATGACTGGAATCCTGTTCAATAGTCTCAATTAGAGTAGATGCATTGAATTATTGTTGAATGTTGAGTCAACATGCAGATCACGACAATGGGTTCAGTGCCTGTCCTGTGGCTGGGACTAAGATGAGGATTTAAGAAAACATAGCCAGTGGTAGTTGTGTTGGCCATACAGCAAAGTATAGTAACACCCCAAACCCACACAACAGTGATATTGACCAACTGAAATGCACAAAATACATGATACAAGCTTTTGAAGCTCCACCAGTTTATGCATCAAGCAAAGTTGTTAAAAATCATACAGGAGAAAGAAAAAAAAAGATAATTTTGGAGTCATAGGCCTACATTTTGTTAAGATGTTGTTATAATTGTTCTCAATTAAGATGGTATGGAGGGATATCCATGGAGGCAGGAGCCACTCCTTTTTCTTGGCCATGAGGGCTCTGGGAGACAAAAGGTTGTAAACACCAGAAAATAAAAATTAAAGTCCATTAGCAACACAAAAAGAAACCTCCATAGAAATCCATGTGGTCTCTGTTCTGTGCCAAGGCTGACTGCCCACTTCTTTTGCAGATTCATTATTAACACTCATGGAATTCCACTTAAGCAATCATGAACTGAATATGTCCATTGCACAATGGCCAAAAAGGGAAACTGCATGTGTAAGGGAAACTCACACATTTACAAGACAGCAACAGAATTTGGGCCTGTATGCCCTTGACCAGCCAAGCCAATTGTTATCAGTACCAAAATAGAATTGCAGTCCTTTCATTGAAATGTTTGCTCTTCACCTTTCTTGGCTTCAGCAGCCTAATTTAGGACACCACCACCCAATACCTTTTGTTGTTTAGGGGAATTGAAAAACTCTGACTGCTCTGTTAGAATTCAACCAGAGATCTTTGGCAGATTCTGAACTATTTTTTACATATCTCTACTGCAGTATAATTTTCTTTGCTAAGTATTCTCTGAAGAGCCATAAAATCCCACATCCTATGAAACCTGCAAAAAAGAGGAGCTTCAAGTGAATTTCCTCACTTTGTACCGAAGAAAAACTGCCAAAGGAGTGAGTCTCTGGTTGTCAGTCCTCAACAGGCTTAAATTATTTATTCTGTTCATTTTTGCGCAGTCGAAAGAAAGTTTTCAAAATAAATTATTTAACTGTGGCAGAGCATTGGTTATATCTCTGGAAGGCTGCTGCTTTGAATTGAAGAATTAGTCTTCCTGAGCATGAAGTATTTGATTGTACAGCAGATCAGTTCAGGTGGATTACTGGGAGCCTAACTAAAACACATCTTTGAAAAATGATGCTTAACACTCCTGTTTTCATTTTTTAGGAAAATAAATTTCATTGTGTTTGGGAGAAGCTACTGCATTCCTGAATGGCAGGGGGTCAGACTGGATGGCCTTTATGGTCTCTTCCAACTCTATGATTCTATGATTGATACACAATGATCTCTCTTTTCTACTGCATGTTCCAGAGAGGCGGGGGAAGAATAGAGGAGAAGGAGCTCCTAGCTTTTTTCCATCCATGGCCAAGGCTTGGAAAGGTTAAGTTTTTGGACTACAACTGTGGCTTAAGCATTCTTGTAAATGTTGTCCACAAAAGTATATTTTCTTGTTTCTGGAAGTCTTGCTTTACCTTTACTGGGAATGGAGTGGGAAGTGTACAAACCACAGAGGATAGTGATTGTTCTTGACTCCCCTTTTACTCCCCTGCCCTCCACTATAAAACCTCACTTGTCTCATTCTTATGTCCAAAGGATAAGAAACTATACAGTTTCCTTGATGTCTGGGAGGTGGAGAGACATTCTTCTTATCCATCTCCATGAGAGTTTTCACATTAGTGTGAATGATTTTGGAGTAACTTCATAAAAGACACCAACTGTGTAGCTAAACTATGACAGCTGCTGCCCTGAAGCATGGACTTATAAAAATGAGAAGCATCCAGTAGATTCTTTTGTGTCTTCCCCCCCCCCCTTTAAATCATTCTGTACTTGCTGAGTCTCTCTGAGTTTATTCTGCTTTACAAACAGAAAAGAAATAGGGCACAGGTTTTATATTTTATATAGTCATATTAAACTCTTAAAATGTCAATTGAATTTTAAGAAGTCTTCTCATTCTTATCCTGGAGGCAAGATGTCTCATGGAGGTTAAGGGATTGTCAGCACACTGTCTCCACATGGTGTTACAGCTTCTTTCCCTGAGAATGGAGAAAGATTTTTCACGGCTCTACTCTGGTCATCATATAGTGGCAACTGAGTGCTTCTTTTTTAGTGGGTACTGCATCTGGACTTAAAAGAATGTGTGCATATGTGTTGTGTGCCTTCAGGTCATGCCTGACTTATGGCATCCCAAAGGTGAACCTACATTGAGGTTTTCTTGTCAAAATTTGTTCAAAGGAGGTTGGCCATTGCTTTTCCCTGAGGCTGCGAGAATATGACTTAACCAAGTCATCCAGCGGGTTTCATGACTCAGCTGGAAATTGAACCCAGTCTTCAGAGTCATAGTACAACATTGAAACCTCCATGTCACACTAACTTTAAAGAAGCTACTGAAAACACTGAAACCTCTGCCCCCAATAGACCAGGTGTTAAAAGGACAAGGTGCCAACACATCTCCATCAAATTGTCCAAGAACTGTGTTGCTGTGTGCCGTCACATTGTTTCTGACTTATCACAACCCTCAGGGTTTTCTTGCCCATTTTTCTTGAGAGAAGGTTTGCCAGGACTTTCCACTGAGGCTGAAAGAATGTGACTTGCCCAAAGTAACCTCATGGTTAAGTCAGGATTTGAACCTGATCTCTCAGAGTCTTAGAAGATTATCAAATGGGGGAAAATTGGGTAAAGAAAAAGGTATACTCTCGGCAAAGTCATGCTATCATGTTGAAGATTTTCAGACAATGTCATGACTGTTCAGGACTTAACCCATGAAGATCCAGGAATGCTCCAGCACCTAACCATTCCTGGGACCTCCCCATGAATGGTTTGTTGTCGGAGCATTCCTGGATCTTTGTGTATTAAGTCCTGGATAAGTGCTATGTGTCTGGAAATCTTCAGCACAATTGTGCGACTTTGCTGGGAATATGCCTCTGTGTGTGCTCAGGTCAAGGTTAGCTTTTGTCTTACCAGGAAAAAAAAAAAGAAAATTCTTTTTCTGAAGTTGAAGGCTTTCATGGCCAGCATCCATAGTTTTTTGTGGGGCTTTTGGGCTATGTCCAGCCACAAATGTTGGTGAAACATTAGGAATAAACTCTTCCAGAATATGGCCTAAAAAAATCCCCCAAAACCTCTTTTTATATCCTACCTCCAGAGGGATAGCCAGACTGTTGGTTGAAACTAGCTTCTACACTGCAAAGTGACAGAACCTTTCATTTCAGTTGAGGCCTTCAGCCTTGTTTAGGGCTGCGCCCACACTAGCTAAATAACCCGGTTTGGCACTGCTTTAACTGCCTTGGCTCAAGGCTATGGAATTCTGGGAGTTGGAGTTTGTTGTGGCCCAGAGTGGAATGGAGCCCACAACAACAACAACAACAAATATGCTCCCAATTTAACTGGCTTCTTGTTCAAGGCATCACCCAGGCACAAAACAAATTTTCCTCCACACAAACATTTTTAGCAAACAACAAATTCATTCTATTCCATGCTATGATTTGGAGGTCCCTGCCCCCTTTCACCACTTTCAGGAGCCTTTATGACATATTGCCTACTTTGGAAATATTTCAGATAGCTGTCCCAAGAGGAGAAGAAACCCACAAATTAAGTTCAAAATTCTCTCCCTATCTGCAGGATTTGGAGTATAAATTCAAATTGATATGTTCAACATTCTTTTTTTTTTAATTTATTACACATATAAAAAAGATAGTATACAAATACAGAAACATATACATAATAACAGGGGGAAAAAAAGAACAAAAACGAGATAAAGACTCACACATTAATTACACTCATACATACAATTAATCTAAAAATTGAACTTCTCAAGATTCCTACTCACAGATTCATAAGTTTGTTTGATTTTTCTGCATATTGTATTAGATACAAGATTTATAATAATAATAATAATAATAATAATAATAATAATGTTTTATTTATACCCCGCTCTTCAGCCAAGACTATCAGAGCGGCTTACAATTTGTTAACAAACAGCTTCATTTACAATTATCATTGTTAACATGTGCTTTGTGGTATATAACTAAAAAACATGTGTATTTTCCTAATATTGTTTTACTTCCAGATTGTCATTATATTCTAAATTGTATATTATTTCTTGATATAAGTCAAAGAACTCATTTTGTCAATTATTGATTATATAAATAATTATGTTAATACCACAAAGTAATATATATTTCTTTGTTCGAAATTTGTTACTATCTTAACATGTTATATTGTTAACTCTATAGGCAGATCACATTTCCATTTTTTCTTTAGATGACTTAATATTTTATCCCATCCATCCATATTTACTCTTTTATCATCTTTATCCAGTTTTTTGGGCAATATATCTGTTTCTAACATATCCACCAATTTAATAATCCATTCATCTACATGTATTTCTTTTTGAATTTTCCGTATTTCAACATTCTTAAAAGAAAGAACTGCAATTGTTTCTGCAAGAACTGTTGTACTGTACTTGCTTCCCAAGTACCACCAGGACTTGAGCATTCACAAGGACAAATACCTCTTGAGCATTCTCAAGCACAAAAACCTCCATGGGGGGTCATAAAGTCATGGGCAAACAAAATACTGTTTGTCTGACTGGTGAGTCATCGGTCGGATTTATAACTGGTTTATTCTTGCCCCAGACAAACATTACCATGACCAGAGAGGCTGAATTCTCAAAAGAATCTTCTACTCCTACTCCTTCAACTGTTTATGAAAAATCTATTTAATTATGAAGATCAAGTACAAACTTTGAGGACAATGAAGTATTTGCTGGACCAAAAATGCCTCTTAAAGTTCTGGAGAGAATGCATACAGAGGAATTCTTCTGTTTAGAAAGCACTAACATACAAGCACAGCTCAGAAAATGTACATTGCTGGTACATCACTAGCAGAATTCCTCAGCCATTATGGCTAGTGGCTGAGGGATACAAATTAGTGAAATGGATTACTAGGAACTGGACAAATAAAAAGAAAGACCTCCATCATATAATCATAGCTTGAGGGCATGTTTAACAAACTGATGGCCTTTCAGGTGTCTTTTGACTCTCTCTTTAGCTTGGAGAAGAAAAGACAGAATGGTGACATAAGTCCAATCCCCCCCTTAAAACTGTCTAAATATCTGGAGGGATATCATAGAAAAAATAGAGAGTGATTGTTCTATGCTTCTTTAAAGACTAGAAAACAATTACAAGAGAAGAGATTTCACTTAAAAAATAGAAAGAACTTCTTGACTGTAAGAGCTGTTTGACAGTGGAGTAGATTGCCTTGGAGGGCAGTAGACTCTCCATCTTTGGATGGGAATATTTCAGGAGTGTTTTAATTGTGTATGACAGCTAATTGTGTATGACAACTGCATGACAAGGGATTTGACTAGATGGCTCTTGTGGTCACTTCCAACTGATTGATTCTATAATTTTTCTATCATCTCTATTTATCATGGAGATTATCAGTTTTAGAGTTCACCAGGCACCGGAGAGCACATGTTCCCACCTCTCCTTTACATCTGTGTGCTCAGAAACAAACATGGATGGTATATAGTACAACAAGCTATATTTTCAGTGCTTTACAGAGTCATGATAACAAATTACTTTTCAAAGATTATAATAAGTAACAGGGATGAATTATTCATGAAGTTATTTTCCAAGCTCTTGTATTTATCATCCTATAAACCCCAACACAAATCTTCAAGAAAGACTGAGAGAGAGAGAGAGAGAGAGATTTACTCTTGGTCCTTCAACATAGCTACTTGTTTTTTATTCATTTGGGAGATGACATTACATCTACCATTGAGATGTGGCGCATTTTTTAGCCTGTGCACTGAATTCCTATTTGTGAAGAGTTTCAGAGCCCAGATTCCAGAAATAAGACCAGATGCAAATCTAACAGTTTGTACCTAGTTTGTAGTGTCTATTGCCCACCTCTAATAAAAAGCATAGTGTAATACTGAGCAGTACTGTAGTCAGGTATAAGCCCTAGGATAACAACTTTCAGCATGCAGAGTGCAGCTTAATGCTATGCCAGAATCCACCTAAGAGTAAAATACAGTGCCACAGCTTTGGGGGCTGAAAAACAACACACTTTCAGTAAACTTTTTTCCATGCTTAAAAGCAGAGCTCACTTCCATGCAACAACTCCCTGGCCTGCAAAGCAGAATTCATTTCCATGCAACAGCTGCCTGGCCTGCAAAGCACAGTTCATTGCCTTGAAACATCTCCCCAAGCTGCAGTGCACAGTTTGCCAAGCCTTCTTATCTCTGATCAGAGACAAATATGGAAGAAGCTGTGGATTGGATGGGGGATCCCTCCTGCAAGTTACATAAAGCCGTCATGCTGGAGGTTCACCATCCCTGTACTGGAAATTTCTATAACCCAGGAAAGTTAACAGAATACCCAGATTTCTACACTGCACGACTTCCTGATTGGTTTTATGCAGTCTTGGCTCACAAAGTAAAACCAAACAGCCTATTGTTGTTGTTATGTGCCTTCAAATCATTTCTGATTTATCATTACCCTAAGGCTTGGATTTTTCTTGGCATGTTTCTTCAGAGGAGATGTGCCATTGCCTTCCCCTGAGGCTGAGAGCATGTGACTTGCCCAAGGTCACTGAGTAGGTTCCATGGCTGAACTGGGAAGCCTGTAGTATTTAATAAATACTTCTCCATCCCACCAAGATTCAGTTATAGCTTGCAAGTTTAATTAAAGCAACAGAGTTGAATAGTGAATTAGAAGTTTATTATTGACTGGATTGCCTTACTTGCCCTTAAAGCTGATATATATATATATATATATGGGGAAAGCATTACCTTTTTAAAATATTCTTACGCATTTAATTGGGAAGACTTTAATATAGAATCTACTATCACTTTCAGTGTGATTGGTTCCTTCTTCCTTTTCAGAACTTGAAGAATGTTACTGTTTTGAAATACACTTTCCAAAAACCCCTACTAAGGATAATTGTTGGCTTATATGTCAATGAGGCAGCAAATCTGCCCCAGTTTTAACTTGAAATTTTAAAGGAGTTATCCAAGATGCTAAATTTGGCAGCAGCTCTCCAGGGTCTCAAGCAGGGATATTCTCCCTCACCTGATACATGATCCTTCTAAATTAGAAATGGTAATGTGAAAATTATAGGTAAATGTTACCGGGTTAATCTACACTCATGCTGTTAAGTGGATGGTTGCACAATACCACCCTGAATGCTAATCATGTGTAACTAAATGCATATCAATGAAATATGCTTGTTGTTTCCACAACCCTTGTGAACCCAGTGGCACACTGGATGCACTAAGGAATAATTAGACACCATCTACAAGTGTGAAACTGCACATATAATTGCTAGACTTAGGACTCTCCTTATGCAGCTGTGAACTGAATATGGATGTTATGCATGTATAAGATAACTCATATGTACAGTGGGCCCTACTGGGGTGTGATTTCCATTATATACAATGGTGTACAAAAATGGCATCCCATACATTAAAATGGTAAACTCAAGGTTTGCTTTTTGGAATTTATTTTGAGTGAATACCTTTGAATCATGGTTGGTTAAATCTGTGGACAGAGAATTCATGGAAATGGAGATCTGACTATACAGTCTCACCTCCATGTTTGTGGGGTAAACATTCATGTATTCGATTATTCACAGACTTGATTAATATGATCTCTCTAGGCATTTGTAGGTCTTCCAGCGCAATTCTACGTTCAATTTCTGCTGGAGGTTGACCATAGAATCACTCTGGAGAACCTTCAAATGCCTAGAGAAGTGTTCTTGCCGGTGAAAAAAATAAAATAATATAAAATAGCAGTTTTTGCAGTTTTTCCATGTTTGTGGGGCTGCTATATTCCCAACCCCCATGAAAGTTGAGGGCCAACTGTATATAAAACACCAACAGGATAAGAGTTGTTCCATGAGAATGCATATCTTTTTATTTGTCTTGCATCTGCCAACATGCAGCTTTAGTTAGTGAACCCTTTACGCTCTAGTATTATGACAAAAGAATAAAACCACCTCCTACCCAGTGTCCTCACACATCTAATATTGTACACCTCTACTGTATTTTCCTTTCTTGCCTTTCTTTTGAAATTGAACATGGTAATCTGTAAAGAACCTGCAATATTATCTAAACATCTAATTCTTCAAGGTTTTCCACCTCTCTGACCCAGCAAATTATGGCCATTCGAGCCATTCACAAACGTCAATGGAGCAAAATGATTAGGGGATCATTTACTGGTACTGAGCACAAGTAGGCATATTTAGCAGCATTGTTTAATTTCCATTCTTGCACATGGATTTTAAAAGCAGGTTATGAATGCCTAATGGTCATCATAGCTGCTTATTACATCTACATGGTAATTATATTCTTCAGAGTGGATATGACTGACAAAATAATTCCATGAATTATTTTTCTGCAAAACAACTTGCTCTTATTTCTCTTTTATAATTCAGTTTGCAATTACTCCCAGTTCCTTTCTGAGCAGTCCATAATTGTGAAACTGAAGGCAGCACTGATTGAAACTTGTCTGGACAGAGTCTTATACGTTTCAGAAAAATATGTCCAATCTTCATCCACATTTTCTGTTTATCCCAAACATAATATTCCTAAATAGAAATAATAATATATGAGAAGACGAACCAGTAATTAACAATTCTGTGTTTACACTCTGGAAAACAGAATATTCAGAGATTCATTGCACTGGAATAAATACCTCTTTGTAATGAGAACAAGATTTAAGTAGTATTTTTGGGGAAAAGATGAAGAGCAGTGCACCTTCTATGCCAGTGGTCTTCAAACTAGAACTCTGGAGTTCTTCAGAAATGTATCGGGATTCCTCAATAAGCAGATGCAATGTGGCAGGCAAACTTCCTCCCTGCCTATAGCTATGACAATCTCTCAGTCTTGATTTAGTTGCTTTTCTCCCAAGTCAGCATATATTTTCTTTCCCCCCTTCTTTTCTATCAGGTTGAAAATCCTTTTTTCCCTTCCTCTACACACATTCATATTCATTTGATATACATTTTTCCAAATGTACACATTGTAATGTACACAAACAGAAGGCTGGTGACTCTGAGACTAGTGGGAAATACACCTACTCCATCCCTAAAGTAATTGCAGAACCTTGGACAGTTCCTTTGAAATAATTGTGTGTGTGTGTGTGTTGTTTGCCTTCAAATTGTTTTTGATCTAAGGCAACCCTAAGACAAACCCACCACAGGGTTTTCTTGGCAAGTATCTTCAGAGGGGTTTTGCCATAACCATCCCCTGAGGCTGAGAGACTGTGACTTGCCCAAGGACACCTTATGGGTTTTTATGGTCAAGTGGGGATTTGAATCCTGCTTTCCAGGGTCATAGTTCAATGCTCAAATTACTACACCCCAGACCAGAGGAACTTCGCCTTTGTCTGGGTTGTGTTGTAGGGGTAGTAAAGGAGCTAGAAAGGGGAGGAGCTGTCCATGGTTCTGAAAGGTATCCTCTCAATAGATTCATCTTAGATCTCAATAGAGCAGATTCACTGCTCCGCTGACATTGGAACCCCTAGCCTCCATTGTGTTTCACAGTCACTGGCACCCATTGGCATGCATTTTTGAAATATACGCATTTTCAGTCATGTACATTTACTTTTGTATGGTTCATGAGGAGGAAGAGGAGGGAGGAATCTGATGTTCCCCCCAAAAATTGCCTCTGAAATTGGAGATCTCATTTGATCACAATGGCTAATATTTATTTCTACACCTGTTTTTATTAAAAAGCTTAGTCCTTGTTTTAAAGGAGAGGCCAGAACTTTCACTGACCATACACTTTGCATTCAGATCATCCTTGATTTCGATGTCCAGCACCTTCAGATGAAAGGAGAAGACAGCTGGTGATGCCAAAGACCTTCTCAGCCTTAGATTTAGGAGGTGAAATGCTAGTCAGAACAGACAGTATTGGATTGAATAGACACATAAGATGGAATGAACCCTAGATATAGCTATGGAGATCATAGAATCTTAAAGTTGGAAGGAAACTCAAGGGCCATTTAGAGGAACTGCTTTTTTGTTTCTCTGTGACTTCAGGTTGTTTCTAGTTTATGGCAATCAAAAGGTGAGCGTATTATAGAGTTTTCAGGGAAATATTTTTTCAGAGTGGGTTTGCCTTTGCTCTTCTCTGAGGCTGAGAGAATGTGACTTGCCCAAAGTCATCCAGTGGGTTTCCATGGCCAAGCAGAGATTTAAGCCCTGGTCTCTAAGAGTCCCAGTCCAAAAGCCAAACCATTACACCATGCTGGCTCTCTAAGATATAGCTATGTGATACATGCATGGCACCTGATGCTGGATCGCATACAGTGATTTCTGGTGGCTTACATGTCTGTGAACAAAATGGTGCTTGTCAGGCAAAAAATGCTGTGAATTCTGAGCAGAATAAACCCTGAACTGCAAAGATTTTCATTTCCTCATCAGATTTTCCCAACGTTTGAGAAACACATTTTTCAACATTTTATTGAACATTTTAGCATCTTTTTTTCCATCCCTACAGAATTTCAAGGAGTCATGGTTTGACCAAAAAAAAAAAAATTTTTAAAAAATGTTCTGAAGCAGCCATGTCAATAACCGGTATAACCTTATTTCCTCATTCAAAGACCAGGAAATCTTCAGAGAAATCCTCCAGGGATTTCAGTAATCCACCCATTTTCATCAGCCTTTAGGGCTGGGCCATTAAAACCGGTCTTCCACCTACATGGAACTGAGAAACAGCATGTAAGCCAAACCCAATGAAATTGCAGATTTATCATAAGTTAATACCTTAACCCTTCAGTTTTTTCTGTCAGCTTTAATCATGTTTTGTACATGTGACTGTATCTGCATTTATGTCCCTCTATAATCTTCCCTCTGGTAGCATATTCTGGATTGCTGTTTGTGTGCTAAAACTCTGTGGAATCTGAGACTTAAGTCTTTTAGCTTGCAAAACTCTGTCAAGTGGCATGTATAAGAATACAGGAAACTCAGGAAGGCATTCTTCTTCTCTAGAATGAATCATCACAATGCCAAGGCCCATAAAAATAAAAAGTTCCATATCTTGTGTCATTTCCTTTCCCACTTTATAGAAGACTCACCAACCTTCTTTCTCTTGCCATTAATCCTATAAATTCCATAAGCAACCATTATATGAATTGAGCAACTGATGGTTGCTAGGAGCTGGTCACCGGATATTCCAGGTGCTCTCTGAATGAATCTTCTCATTTCACACCTCTTGCTTTGACCTTACAAGTTTTATTCTTGTACAATCAATAAGAATTGTACAGGCTGTCCACTGAATAGAATATTCTGGGCCAAATGGAAATTCCACGTAATCCAACTATATGCTTCTAAGGCTGCATCTGCACTACAGAAATAATGCAGTTTGACATGGCTTTAACTGCATAGCTTCATCGTATGGAATCCTGGCATTTGTAGTTTGTTCTAGTGCCACATCTGTCTGACAGAGAAGGCTAAATATCCTACAAAACTTCAGTTCCCAGAATTCCATAACATTGAGCCATGGCAGTTGAAGCAGTGTCAAGATGCAGCCTCAGACTGGCCACTCAAAAAAAAAAAAACCCAGGAAAACTCCAAGTAAGGCATTAAGGGAGTAATGTTCCTCTCCAGCATCTGTGTTTGACATTGCCTCCCCCTGAGAGAGTATGACTTGCCCATGGTCACCCAGTGGGTGTCACGGCTGAGCTGGGAATGGAACCCTGGTCCAGAGTCACAGTCCAACATTCAAACCACTATGCTATCCTGGCTCCCTGAAAGCATTATATAAGAGAAAATTGCTTGGGAAAATGAATTTATTAGGGAAAATTATATCAAAATGTGTGTATATTAGGAGAAATTAATACACCTGGCTGAATGAGACAACATGTGAAAGGGATCTAGGAGTCCAAGTAGACCACAAGTTGAACATGAGTCAACAGTGTGATGCAGCAGCTAAAAAGGCCAATACAATTTTAGGTTGCATCAATAGAAGTATAGTGTCTAGATCAAGGGAAGTAATAGTGCCACTCTATTCTGCATTGGTCAGGCCCCACCTGGAATACTGTGTCCAGTTCTGGGCACCACAATTCAAAAAGGATGTGGAGAAACTGGAGCGTGTCCAAAGGAGGGCGACTAAAATGGTGAAAGGTCTGGAAACCATGCCCTACGAGGAACGACTTAGGGAACTGGGGATGTTCAGCTTGGAGAAGAGAAGGTTAAGAGGTGATATGATAGCCCTGCTTAAATACTTGAAGGGATGTCACATTGGGGAGGGAGCAAGCTTGTTTTCTGCTGCTCCAGAGAACAGGACTCGGAACAATGGATGCAAACTACAGGAAAAAAGATTCCACCTCAACATTAGGAAGAACTTCCTGACAGTAAGGGCTGTTTGACAGTGGAACACACTCCCTTGGAGGGTGGAGGAGTCTCCTTCCTTGGAGGTTTTTAAGCAGAGGTTGGATGGCCATCTGTCGGGTATGCTTTGATTGGGAGTTCCTGCATGGCAGGGGGTTGGATGGCCCTTGTGGTCTCTTCCAACTCTAAATTTCTATGATTCTATGAAATCCATATACATTTTCATGGTTTTTTAAAATGCAAAATGTAGTTTAACAAACTGGGGGGGGGGGGGGGGGAATGAGAAACTAAAAGTAACCTACATTCACATATTTGCTCTTCCCTGGGTACAATAGATATTCCCGCAATATTCCCGCTGCATTCAAACACCCAAATGCTGTATGGTACCCTTAAGGCTATGAGATTTATTACTGACTTATTACAGCCCAAGAATTTTATTACATAAAAAGATTTATGAGCTTTTGATGATTGCAATCCATTTCGTGTCTGAATGAAATATAATCGCAGAAGACAGATATAAAGAAACAGTGCATATCAGGGCAACGAAAGTGTGTCACCCCTAAGGCTGTTTACCTGGCCATTGACTCTCAGAGCTGGCTTTTTCTCTGGCAAAAATAAACTGTGACTTCTAGAAGCCTCCAGGATGGCCATTTTAAATTTTAAAATAAGTTGCACCAAGAAAACCCTGCAGCGTTTAACCTTACAAAATAGCCAGCTGTCAAAGCCAAAATTGATGTCTGGACTAGAACTGAAACCGTGGGTTTATATCCAGTTAGTTTTAAAGGGGTTGCCAGGTTCCTTGTGTTTTTCTCCCTCTCCCTGTATCCTTTTTTGGGAAGGGGCACTTCCAGGTTTTTTATTCCATTTTGACAGTCTGTGAGATCAGTGGAGAATCACATGCAAAGCGTGGAAAGTAACTTTTCAAAAGGAATTTGTTATGTTATACCTTTAAAAAGTAATGTTCCATCATCAATAATAATGTCCTTAATGTGCTGACAAATTTTCTTGGTGGCAGCACTGCTTGTAATTTTTCCTTTAGGTTCTGTTAATCTTTTGAGAGGGTAAACATCTGTAAATTGCATAAAACTTGAAAACTTCCAGCAAAATGCATTTTTGAGTGTCTTTAGAAATAACGTTTGAAAATAAGTAGAAACTGCTACTTGTTTCACAAATAAAATAACTTTACTCTTTCTCATGACATTGTTTTTTTTAAAAATATAACATTGTTCTACAACAATTAAAATGGTGTCAAACAACATTATTTCTGTGATATAGATGCACACATAGTCCAGTGCTACATCCCACTGACTCTCAAAGGTCTACATTGCAAATGTGCTTGCATTTTTCTCTAAGGCAGAATGTCTGCATTCAGTTCAAAACTGGAGAAGTGGAGTAGCATATGTGGTGCTGTTACACATGCAGATGTGCACCAAATTGAGCATTCGGTTGTGCATTGGATTGCAAACTGGGTTGTGCAACATTGCCATGCCACTCTATGCTTGTGCATCATCCCATGCAACCCTGATGTAAGGTCTCAGTGGTGCAATAAATATCAGATAGAAAAATCTGGCAGGGGATTGGCCCTTGCAGTCCACCTTCCAGCACTAAGATTCTATGATCTGCTCAACCATTTACCACTGTGAGACACCTTTGGGCTTGTAAAGTGGTGACGAGAAGGTAGGACCCACATTTTAACCCTCAGCATCTGCTGAGTGCCACACCAGTTGTGAAAATAGCAAAAATAGAAACAAAAATAGGGGGGAAAAGTGAAGTGGGAAATGGGTAGACTTGGACCTTCCAACCTATTCAAATCCCAAATCATTGCTCCTGGGAGGTGGCAGGAATGGTAAAACCCAGTGTTTTGCACCAGCTATTTTCACTGAGCACTTACCTCTTCTCTAGGTAAGGCAGGCAGCAAACACTTCTTCAGACACTGGGAGGAATGGTTGTCACTCTGTTTGAAAGACAGCCATGCCAACTTGGAGATTCTGCCTCATTTTCTCAGTACAAAAGTTTTTTGGACCAGAGGTGTTTTGCATTTCAGATTTGTTTGGATTTCTGAATACCTGTATTTGCATACACATACATAATGAGATATCTTATTGCTGGGACCCAAATCTAAACACAGCATTCATTAAGGTTGCATATACACCTTATACACATAGCCAAAAGGTAATTGCATACAAATTTATTTAAATAATGCTGTGCATGAAACAGGATATCTTAGAGCTGGGACCCAAATCTAAACACAACATTCATTAAGGTTGCATATACACCTTATACACATAGCCAAAAGGTAATTGTATACAAATTTATTTAAATAATGCTATGCATGAAACAAATGTTTGCACATTAAACCCTCAGAAAGCAAAGGTGTCACTATCACAGCCACCCATGAAACATGGTTTGCAATATTTTGTATTTTGGAATTCTAGATAAAGGAGACTCAACCTGTACTTGAAAATAGATCTTGACTGAGTAGGTGGCTTCAAGTTGCCTGCCAACTTATGGTGGCCCCATAAATTAGAACAAGAAATGCTCAGAGGTGGTTTTACCAGTTCCTTCCAATATTTTTTGGTGGTCTCCCATCCAAGTACTAGCCAGGGCTCACCCACCTTAGCTTGGATCTGGTGCCTTTATGGTATTTAGATCCTCGGATGGATCTTGACTTCTGCATTTCCCTCTGGTTTTTGTTTTTTTTAATTTTATACACTAACTCTTCTGGACAGCTACATGCCCATGCATCTTCTCTCGCTGAATCATGACAGGAACAGGGAGAGGCACGTTCCATCAAAAAGGCTCAAGAGGTACATGTAAGCTGCTATTTATCTATCTCTTTTATAAAGACACACATCCACTAATGGGTCTCTGAGGCCGTGTTCCCACTATGATTTAAAGTAAATCGCTGATCGGGTTAAATGACCATTGTTCCCATTTGTAACCGGTTCCAATCCTACTTTGATCAATTTCTGTTGCAATAAAGAGCGGCAAACACAAAAACCCCAGTTTTTCCAGACACTAGTTTCCTAGCAGTTCTTTTGAAAATAATTGATTCTGAACCATATTCAATGACAACAAGTGGGAATGACAGATCTGAATTGCATCATTCTGGAGGGGAGGGACTAATGGCAAACAAGATCCCTTGTCAGTTTTTGGTGGATCCACCATCCCCATTCCCCAAATGCTGCCTTTGTGCTTGTGGTGTGACTTATGGGTGCAAGATTTTTTTAAAAAATAATTAAATTGATAGACAATTTGCATTCATTTTGCAACAACTTGCAATCAGTGAGGCAAGTAGTTGCAAAATCAACGAATCAAATCTTCTATCAATTTACTATAGTTCCCAAGCAGGGCTGCCTGGGCTGCCGCTTACATTACTGATGATGCACAAATGATTCACATGCATTTTGATGTGGCGCAAACTAGTGGGGACAACAATTGTACCAAAAAGAAGCAATTACAAGGGGTTAATGAAAAGATCCACTTTCATAGTGGGAATGACAGACCTTTTGGAATTAATTTATCAACACAGAGTGAAGGCGAATTGCAAATTGGTTTAAATGTAAGTGGAATAATAATGATATTTAATATTTATTTTTTCTATTCCGCTTAATCTCGAGGAATCCAAGCGGAATACAATGGTAAAAACAGAATACAGATTAAAAAAAGAATTGCATTAAAATTCCAAAATTCTCAACCCTCCCCCCCCATATAAAAACATAGTTGGACAATAAAAAAGGATTAAACCAAAGAATAATTAAAACATTAATATATATATGTATAGAAAATTAAAATGCAGTAAAAATTTAGGCAGAGTCTGGATGGATTAACAAAAGGTAAAGGATAATGAGAGAAAAGAAGGGAGGGGGAGGGAGAGAGGGAGGAGGGAGAGGGAAGACAGGTAACATGGATGATCAATTAGTCTGGAAAGGCCTGCCGGAAGAGATCCGTCTTAATAGCCTTCTTAAAAGTATCCAGAGTGGTAATCTGACGGATCTCGTCCAGCAGGTCGTTCCAATGTCTAGGAGCAGCTGATGAGAAGGAACGCTAGGTCACTGCAGAAAGTCTAGTCCTCTTAGTTTAAAGCAGATTCTTCCCAGCAGAACGAAGAGTGTGGGGGGGATGATATGGGAGAAGATGTTCCCTCAAGAAGTCAGGACCCAAGCCATATAGGGCTTTAAAGGTTAAAACCAACACCTTGTATCTTGCCCGGAAACTAATAGGCAGCCAATGGAGAGATTTTAAAACTGGCGTGATGTGGGCTGATTGAGGAGTATCAGTAACTAACATGGCTGCCATATTCTGTAGCAATTGAAGTTTCCGAACTTGACACAAGGGTAGCCCCATGTAGAGCGCGTTACAGAAATCAAGCCGAGAGGTTACTAGCACGTGTATCAGTGTTTCAAGGTCTTCCCGCTCCAGGAAGGGGCGCAGCTGGCGTATCAGCCGAAGCTGATAACAAGTGCTCCTGACTGTCACATCCACCTGAGCTGTCAGATGGAGAGACGAGTCTAGGAGGACCCCTAGACGGTGGACAGAGTCCTTCAGGGGAAGTGTGACCCCATCCAGAACTGGCTGGCAGAACTCCATACTGGGAGTGGCAGTCCCTATTACAAGTACCTCTATCTTACCTGGATTCAACTTGAGTTTGTTTTCCCTCATCCAGTCCATTACCTCATTAAGACAGGCATTCAGAGGAGAGATGCCATCCTTAGTCACTGTATCAGTCTGGGACATAGAGAAATATATTTGGGTGTCAACAGCATACTGATAACACCCCGCCCCATGTCTCCGGATGATCTCGCCCAGAGGCTTCATGTAAATGTTGACGCCCGACCTGAGCTCCTTCTTGGCCGAATAACTATTCCCAAGCAACACCATCTGGAACCTACCCGAGAGGTAGGATTGGAACCACTGCAAAGCAGAGCCTCCAAGTCCCACCTCTCTCAGGTGTTCCAGAAGGATACTGTGGTCAACGGTATTGAAGGCCGCTGAGAGGTCCAAGAGCACTAACAGGGTCACACTTCCCCTGTCGGTGCCCAGACGGAGATCATCGACTAAGGCAACCAAAGCCCTCTCCACTGCGTAGCCTATCCTAAATCCGGTTTGAAATGGAGCTAGAAAATCCATTTCTTTTAAGACTGCTTGGAGTTGATTGGTGACTGCCCTCTCAATTATCTTGCTTTAAAATGGTAATAATGAAACAGGCCTATAATTGTTTCTGTCCAAAGGGTCAAGGGAAGGCTTCTTTAAAAGTGGTTTAACCACTGCCTCCTTAAGGCAGGGTGGAAGGAAGCCTTCCCTAAAAGATGCATTCATTATGTTTTTCAATAATAACTTGATGGTTATTAAGATGAATCCTATGAAGTATCCTGTCAGATATGAGTCGAGATCTTTGCTACTCACGCTCAAGTCACTGTCCAACCTGCTTCATTCTCCTGAGGTCTTCAGTATACCAGGATTATGATTAGTAGCGGGTTGGAAAGGATGCTTGGGAGCAATAGTGTCGATAGCCCTGGTAATGTTGTTGTTCCAAATATTTACTAAGGCTTCTATAGGATGGGGGACACCTGGCTGAATGACACCACATGTGAAAGGGATCTAGGAGTCCAAGTAGACCACAAGTTGAACATGAGTCAACAGTGTGATGCAGCAGCTAAAAAGGCCAATGCAATTTTAGGTTGCATCAATAGAAGTATAGTGTCTAGATCAAGGGAAGTAATAGTGCCACTCTATTCTGCTTTGGTCAGGCCCCACCTGGAATATTGTGTCCAGGTCTGGGCACCACCATTCAAAAAGGATGTGGAGAAACTGGAGTGTGTCCAAAGGAGGGCGACTAAAATGGTGAAGGGTCTGGAAACCTTGCCCTATGAAGAATGCCTTAGGGAGCTGGGGATGTTTAGCCTGGAGAAGAGAAGGTTAAGAGGTGATATGATCGCCCTGTTTAAATACTTGAAGGGATGTCACATTGAGGAGGGAGCAAGCTTGTTTTCTGCTGCTCTAGAGAACAGGACTCGGAACAATGGATGCAAACTGCAGGAAAAAAGATTCCACCTCAACATTAGGAAGAACTTCCTGACAGTAAGGGCTGTTTGACAGTGGAACACACTCCCTCGGAGGGTGGTGGAGTCTCCTTCCTTGGAGGTTTTTAAGCAGAGGCTGGATGGCCATCTGTCGGAAATGCTTTGATTGGGAGTTCCTGCACGGCAGGGGGTTGGACTGGATGGCCCTTGTGGTCTCTTCCAACTCTAAATTTCTATGATTCTATGATTCAACAGTATCACCAGTACTACCAGCCATTAAACCCTCTAGGGCTTCTTGGAACCTAATGGGTTCCATCAGCCTTTGAGGGCGGACCATACGAATAGGTCATCCACCCCCGGTGGAGGGAGTGGTGGTCTTCAGCCCAACCTTTACCAGGAAATTATCTGTCCATGACAAGGCAGAGATATTAACTACCTCTGCCCACGGATATGCCTGTTCTGTGCAGAAGACCACATTGAGAGTATGACCTGTGCAATGTGCAGTCATAGTGACCATGAACTCCCGAGCTGCACCTGATAAATTTGTCAAACTGATCTCGAAGGAGATGTTGAGGTCGCCCAGGTCCAAAAGCCTTGGCGACTCCAGCAGCAGCTCCAAGACCAGTTGTCTCAGCTTGGCTAGGCAGTCTGTTAGGCAACGGGGTGGACAGTAGACCATCAGAATCCCCAGACTTTCCCTAGTCTTAAGGCCAAAGTAAATACACTCGGTGTAGGTCGTTTCACGGAGAGGTATCCTAGTCAAGGCAAGATTGTCTTTATGGACCAAGGCCACCCCCCCCCCCCCCATGTTGCCTTACCTGCTCTCTGATGGAGTGTCCGGCTGGTAAAGTCTGAGCCCAGATGACTGAGCTATCATCACCTAGCCAGGTCTCCGTAAAGCAAGCCAGGACAGCCTTTTCATCCTTTAAGAGATTGTGAATTATATGGGACTTGTTTTTGACTGACCTGGCATTGGACAAGAGCAGAGTAAGGTTTCGTGGTTGGTCTGGTGTGCACTCCGGCTCTATTGGAATGAGCCCTGAGTTGTGTATTCAGAATACTAGAATGATAGATCCTCACATCAAGGAATTGGCAACCCAGGGTTCCAGAGTGAAAACTGGAGAGGCTCCTGTGCCTTTAATAGTTGCATCCAAGAGGGAATTTCATCAGGTATTGCTTGTTATCTGGTTGCATGAGAAACCATGCCTACTAAAATCCCTTTTTCAACACAAGCATTAAAAGTACAGTACTGTAGTTCTCTCCAGTTTTCATTCTGAACATCTTCATAACAGGCCTTTAACAACTTTCCAAATTCTTGGCTGGCATTTGGATTCTGCACACACACACAAATGGAGGTCACACTCAAAGGCAAGCAATTACCAATGAAAGCACACTCCACACAGCACTGTCCCATGTTAGCCATACAGCTAGTCATCTGCTACAAGCCAAGTTTCTATTCAGCTAATTACATTTTGCAAACTGCAATTCTCTTATGTGCTTCACATTGCAGCTGCTTCCCCATATCCTGAATACAAGGGAGATCTCTCTTTTTTTGGCCAAGTTCTTCCTGGAAGGAACATGCAGGAATGGAATGTAAACCATTTTTTTGTTTCCAAAATCTGACAGTCTACCTAACCCTTGCATATTAAAGGGTAACAGTGTTGGCCATACAGCAAAGTACAATAACATCCAAATCCACAAAATACCTTTATAAGCCAAACAAAATGCAAAAATAAATAAATAGATAAATAAATAAATAAATGATGCAAGCTTTTGAAGCTCCATTGGCTTCTTCATCAGGCAAATGTGTTAAGAATCATACTGGAAAAAAATAAAACAAAATGTCAATGTTAATCACAGGCTTGCATTTTCTCAAAGTGTTGGTGTATTGAGCTTTGGAAGGATATCTATGCAAGCTGGTCCCTGATCCCTCTGGCCATGTGACACTGGGAAAAAAACATTCTGAAGTCTAGAAGATAAAATCTGAATTCCATTAGCAATGCAAAAAAGGTGCTCCTGAGATCCAAGATATCTCCATCCTTTGTAAGGTCACAGTCCTCTTTGTTAGGCAGAGAACACTGAATTTCTGAAGAGAAGCCTCCATGCTTTTGCCTTAGGAAAATTTTAGATGTTGTTTTGGTAAAACATGTCAAATATATTCTCTCTCTTTTTTAAAATGTTTTACAGTTGTTGGAGGTAAAAACCCCAAATAGTAAAATCCCGGTCCATTGGCTCTCTTTTTAGGATCCCCTGTAGAGGCTAAAATGTGGTATCTTCACATCCTGATTTTGGATGTTATTGTATTTAACTCCTGCATAGATGGTCCCCTCAACTCTTTCCAGCAGAAGCTAAAAAATTGGCTACCAGATGTTTCATTGGGAACCATCATGTTGCATTCATTTCACACAGATCTTTTGATTACACAGCCAGTTCCCTTGGATGTGAAATGAAAGAATCACTGAAATCTTATTGAGTCTGATGATAAGGTATGCCCTTATCACAAAACTCAGTATGTGGTTTACAACTGTGCAAGTGGAATTCTGCAAGTGTAACCATTGTGCATGGAGTTGCATGTCCTTGGATGGTGTGAAACTATTCATCGGTGCCTTCCAAGTCCTACGTGATTCACTGGGCTTGTCCATCGCCCATTACATAATGAGACAATAAGCAAACCCATTTACAGAAATGCAAGTGGTTGTATAATCCTGTTATTCAGCAGAAGTGTGGTGGAGCAAAAATACCACTTATAAATACACGAGCATAGTTTTCACTATTCAAAATGATGTGCAATCTTGGCCAAGGTAACTTTAATGTAATGTGATTAAAAGCCTTGCTGTTATATATTCAGTTCTGTACAAATACAGATGCAATTGACATACAGATACTTCCCCACTCACTCTTTAATGAAATAAACTTGGGCTTTTCAAAGCCTGGCAGAACTTTTTCCAGACATGTAACTGAATTTTTATCATCCCAATGTTTAATGCATGGCTCCACCAACACTAAGAATCACATAGGTACTATTGAGAAGGAGGAATTGTCCCTTAAATTTGTTGCAAAGGTGAGGATAACAGGATGCAGCAGAGAATAAAGGTTTTCATTAGGAAGAACATAGAAAGCAGCTTTATGCTGCATGACTCCCAATGACTAACACAGTGGTGGGACTCAGGTGGTCTTCCAGTAGGACTACAAATCCCATCAGCCCTAATCAGCATAGCTAATGAAGATGAATGCTGGATGTGCCATTCTGCAATGTCTGGAGGCCTGCATGATTCGCACCCCTTGGTTATCATTTTAAAAAACACCTCTCAATATCAAACTGGTATTAAAATGCAGCTCAGATATGTTGGCTGGCATGCTGTTACTGACTTCAGCCTGTCTTCTTGTTGTGTGCCTTTGAGTCGTTTCCAACTTATGGCAACCCTAAGGAGTTTATCACATGGGAGGGATCCCGTGCAAAAACGGGATTTAAAGTGAACCCCCTTCCCCTTGCAAAAGTGGATTTATAATCAGTGGATTTATTGTGGCTGATTAAATCCCTTGCAAAAGTGGATTTATTGGGCTAACCTGGACGACATTCCAGGTTAGCCCAATATTAACCTGGACCGGAAGTAGAAAAGACACACAAAAGCGCAATTGATTTTCACTTGACGTCACTGTTAAGGTGCGTTAATGCGACATTAACCCGGCTACAAAGTAGACAAAATGCAATTCTTTTTCCCTCCGGAAAATCCCAAAAGTAAAAAGAATTGCATTTTGTTGACTTTCTAGCCAGTTTAATGTTGCGTTAACCCTGATGTGACTGAAAATCAATCTTCTTAGTCCCAGCCCCAGGCCCCCCCGGTTTTAAATGCTGTTCCTGCACAGGATGTCTCCCCTGTGTGATAAACTCCTAAGAGTAACCTATCCTGGGGTTTTCTTGGCAAGTTTTTTCCATCCTCTGAGGCTGAGGGAATGTGACTTGTGGGTTTCCATGGCCGAGCCAGGATTCGAACCCTGGTCTCCAGAATCATAGTCCAGCACTCAAACCACTACACCATACTGGCTCTGCATGTCTACATTCCCTCAAAGAAGTATCTGGACATTTTTGCCTGATGGGGACATCTGTAGCCAGTGGAAGGCTGTAGAAGCTGAGGTGTTTATGTGATGACACTGTACTTTATCACATGGGGAAAACTGGAAGTTTAAACTGGGTAGAACCTGGGATTATCCAGGGTGTTTCACAATTGCTTTTCAGACGACGCTGCATGCAAACTGCTTAGCATCTGAAGAGAAAGTGACATGAATCAGGGAATGGGCATTTTCAGGAAAAGGCTGTGTTTTCATTTCTATTTCGTTCACAAATTCGCTTTGCGCAATTGTTGTAGTCTGATAACTATTGGTGGGATTCCCCTTGTTCCCATGGTACCTTTGTTGTGCTGAGAGGGGGGCAGCCTTATTCTTAAAGGGGCAGCAGGCACACACAACACAGACACACACAGAGAGAAAGGGCTTGCTTCTCTCCCTCCCTCCCATGGCTCTCTCTGTGTGGATGTGTCTCTTTCTTTCTTAAGCCTTTCCCAATAGCCATTAGCTGCTGAGGAGAGGCAGGGGCACTTTATAAAGAAAACTGTGTAAATAAAATGATTTCTCTGGGTGACTTTTGGTGACACTACTATTGGTCCTGTGTGCATGCGCAAAATGCTTATTTCCAAGCCATCAACGGGACTTTTCTGCATCTGTCTGAAAAATAAATGCGCTTTCGACCAACTTTGGACCTTTTCAGTGTTATCAATATGCTGATGACACACAAATACGTTTCTCTATGTCTCCGGCTGTTGCAGCAACCGAGGATGGCATCTCCCCTCTGAACTCCTGCCTGAAGTCGGTAATGGGCTGGATGAGGGAAAACAAACTTAAGCTGAATCCAGAGAAAACGGAGGTACTTGTGATAGGCTCTCCTGGCCCAGGGATGGAGATTTGCCAACCTCTCCTGGATGGGGTCACACTTCCCCTAAAGGACAAAGTTCGCAGTTTGGGCGTACTCCTGGACTCGTCGCTCCAGATGACATCTCAAGTGGAAGCGACAGCCAGGAGTGCATGGTATCAGCTTTGGCTGATACGCCAACTGCGCCCCTACCTGGGCAGGGAGGACCTTGAAACATTGGTACACACACTGGTAACCTCTCGATTAGATTACCGCAATGCGCTCTACATGGGGCTACCTTTATATCAAGTCCGGAAGCTTCAGCTGATTCAAAACGCGGCTGCCAGATTGCTTACAGGGACTTCCAGATTCGATCATATAACCCGTTTTAAAATCTTTACACTGGCTCCCAATTAGCTTCCAGGCGCAGTACAAAGTGTTGGTTGTTACCTTTAAAGCCCTATATGGGTCAGGCCTGAGTTACTTGAAGGAACGCCTCTCCCTACATAATCTGCCCCGCACCCTCAGGACATCAGGTAAAAACCTATTGGAAGGTATTAATGTAAGATTGTCATCTACTTCCAAGAGAGCATTTTCCTCTGTGGCTCCTCAACTCTGGAATGCCCTACCGGATGAGATCCGACTTCTTACCACCTTAGAGGCTTTTAAAAAAGCACTGAAGACGGATCTCTTCCGGCGGGCCTATCCATCTGATCTGTTGTGATATTGTGTGCTACTCGGAGTGCTGAATTTGAGTAAGTAGCAGACATTGTGGCTGTAAGTTTGCACTGGATTGTTTTAATCACATTATGGCTGCTATGTTGCACATGCTAATTGATGCTTTAAACTATAAGGAATGTTTTTATTTAATGTTTTATTGAGTTTTTATAAGAATGTTTTATTGTTACTGTTTTAATTGTTGTAATCCCGCCTCGATCCAATGGGAGAGGCGGGAAATATAAATTTTATTATTATTATTATTATTATTTTCAGACATCGGAAATTGGCAATCCGAACACAATCATGGGTTTTACCTTATTGTGAAAGCATCTCATGCAATTTCGGGCAATGGGGGGGGGGGGTCATTTTTAGGTAATGGGAAGTCAATCTGAACGCATTCTAAACTAGTGAATTCATGTGAATTCGAATTGGCTCTATTCACAATAAAGAGAAATACCTCCTGTGTGAAAGAGTCCTCTGTCACAATAGTAATGTGCTTTTAATGTGTTGTTGGGCTCTGTGTATGATAATCAATTGCGTATTTGTGTTCTTTTCCAGGATGCCAATACTTTCATCATTTTCGGGATGCAAGCAGCACATAGGTCCCCATGTGATAAAGCCCACTGTGCATGTGGCCACATTGCAGGGTGCACAGGCTGATGTGCAATTCATATTACCATCATGCCCTCCACCTGGGTTTGCACACTCAGTTTTACAATTCATTCATGCACCGTCCTCACACAACTCCATCAGTGCAAAGTAAGGATGGTAGTAAGGACAGAGTAAATAAGGACAGAAGGGAACAAATTTAATCAATTTCTTTTCTGTTACCAGAAAATTCTGCAGAGTCCAGAAAAGTCTTGGGGGACGGACGAAGTCTCCAGTCACAGGTTTCTCTGTGTGAGGTTCTTGGAAGCCATAGTTTTTTCCCAAACCACTCTCATCTTCCCCCAACATGACATGGGAAGGCCAGAGAAAGGGTCAGAGATGCTTGAGCTTTTCATGGTCTTTTTGGAGCATGCCTACTTGACCACAAAACATCAAGCCCTTGCAGGGTGGGGAGGAGCATTTTAACTTAGGACTTTATCAGACGACGGAATTTGGGGGTATAATGCATTGGCAATCCAAATGCAATCATGGGGTTTCACGTTATTGTGTATCTCATGCAATTTTGGGCAATGGGGGGGGGGGTCATTTTCAGGAAATGGGAAGTCATTCTGAACGCATTCCGAACGCAATTGGAATTCATGTAAATTCACTAAACGAGTGAATTCATGTAATTGTGAATTGGCTCCATTTGCAATTGAGAGATGTGTGATAAACATCACTTTTGGATAAGCCCAGGGACCAAACTGAAGATCTGGCATCCTCCCAGAATAATCACCAAGGAATAACATCTCATAATAATAATAATAATAGTAGTAGTAGTACAAGGACAGATCTGCAAACGACTTGACTTATTAAAACCAAATGAGGAAAAACGGTCAATATCGCTCTCGGGGAGGTCGAAAGCAGGTGAAGAGTTCCGACCATGTCCACAACAAACGCCAACTCCCAGAATTCCATAGCCTTGCGCCAGGCAAAGAGTTAAAGCGGGGCCAAACCGGGTTATTTCTCCAGTGCGGATGCAGTCTGCAGAGAGGCGTCCCCTGGAGGCGCAATCGCGCGTCTGAAGCGGGTCGAGGGGGGCAGCAGGGTCTCTCTCCTTCTTGGCCAACGCCTCCCCTTCTCTTCTCCTCTTGGCAAAGAAGCGGAGGAGGAGGGAAGCGGAGCCCCTTCGCATCTCCTGCAGCCCCTCGAGCCCGGAGAGAGAGAGAGACTGGAGGGATGGGGATGATGGGATCTGTAGTACTACTTGGAAGGGGCGGGGAGGGCCGGTTTAGGCGAGGGAGCAAGAAATCTGCCTCTCCCCCCCCCCACTTCTTGCTTAGTTGACCGACTGTTGGGTGTGTGTTGAATGGAGGGATGGGGACGATGGGATCTGTAGTCCTACTTGGAAGGGCTCCTTTAGGCGAGGGAGCAAGAAAACTGCCTCCCAGTCCCAGCACTTCTTGCTCGGTGGTTTGCTGGCTGCGTGTGTGTTGAATGGAGGAGGGATGGGGATGATGGGATCTGCAGTACACCTTGGAGGGGGATGATGGGATCTGCAGTACAACTGGGAAGGGCCTCCATGTTCGGGCTTTGCAGTGAAGCCCTTGGGCCACCTTGGCTAAAGTCCCCATCCCTTGGCGCAGAGGATGCCTTCCTTTGGTCCCCCTGGCACAGGTCCTCCAGGGGGGGTTTTGGACTGGAAGACCCATCCTCCTCCCCTGCCAGGGGCTGAGGGGAGTCGTGGTGGTTGCAGTCTGCCCAGTGGTCCTCATCATCTAATCCTAGCTCCTCCCAGCCTTTCCACTATATTACCTTGGCATTGCCAGGAGAAGGCATCATTCTTCATCAGCAGCAGAGGACAGAAGGTGCCCGCAAGGAGATTGCAAGGTAAATGCCAACAGCGAAGCAGGCATGGATCCACTTTCTTCAGAGGGATTTTTCCATTAGCCAACCTCTGAGGCTGAGAAGGTGTGACTTGCCCAAGGCAAACCTAACCTGGGGTTTTTCTTGGCAAATTTCTTTTAATTTTTTTTCTTTTTCATTAGCCATCCTCTGAGGCTGAGAGAGTGTGACTTGCCCAAGGCAAACCTAACCTGAGGTTTTTCTTGGCAAATTTCTTCAGAGTCCCCCCCCTTTTTTTCATTAGCCCTTCTCTGAGGCTGAGAGAGTGTGACTTGCCCAAGGCAAACCTGGGGTTTTTCTTGGCAAGCTTCTTCAGAGGAGTTTTTCCCCCCATTAGCCCTTCTCTGAGGCTGAGAGAGTGTGCCTTGCCCGAGCTCACCCAGTGGGTTGAGATGGCTGAGCCAGGATTCGAACCCTGGTCTCCAGAGTCCTAGCCCAACGCTCAAACCACTACACCACCCTGGCTCCCTTTAAGAAGGGACTTCTTTCTCCCCACCTCTAGTTTACAAACCAGGAAAAAAATCCATCTTGGGTTTTGCTGTTCTTACTGCTGTCTCAGTTCAAAATCGAACCTGCCGATGATGGCTGGAAGTCAAGCGGATCTGCCATGAAGATGAAATGAATGAATCCCAATTAGGGGCAGAGTAAGTAAGCCTCTGAATGGCTCTTTGGGGAATTAGATGGGTGTGTATGTACTGTATATGTGTGTGTGTGCGCATGCACACTTGTGATAGTTTATGCCACAATATTCCAGAGCAACAACTGGCAGGAATATCCTTCAAATTTGGTTATTCTTTTTCCTCTGCCGAGGCAAGAGTTGGTTTCGCGTTCAGATCGTTGTGTTAATTAGTATGTTTTCTTCCCTGAGGATTATTATGGGGAAACTCGTGATATTAAGATGATGCTAGGAATTCAGAGAATTTAGCACGCTTCTTAAAAAGAGCTGAGCACGCTTTCTTTAGGGAGGGAGATGAAACCTGAAATGCAAAGTTTCATTTTTCATTTTTTACAAAATATTTATTTAATTAATATTTGGTTCATATTTATTTTCAAACATTTTCAGGTATGAAATATTCTAAATATGAAATGTTTTAAAATATTTATTGTTACCAAATTATTTTTTACTCAGTCTGAACCAAGTATACTTCTTGAAAGGAGCTGCATGCATTTTCTGTTGGGGGGTGGGTGGGGTGGGGAATGAAATCTGAAATGCAAAGATTTTTCTTAAAAAATGTGTAACCCGAATTCTTCACCTGCTTTCAACCAACCTGAGAGATATGGACCATTTTGTTCATTTTTATGAATGGGGGACATTTGCAGATCTGCAGACTGTTTTCCAGTTCCTCTTTGCCAGTTGTGGAAAAAAAAATATCTACTGCCATTGGAAATGTTTCCCATTCTTTGCTTCCACTTCCTATGCATGCATGCTCAAACATAAGCCCCCATGTGCTGAAATGGGGGAACATAAGGTTTGTTTTTAGCGAAGTTTTAGTTAAAACAGTACAGGGCTTAGTTGCAGCTTATTGAAAAGGTGAATCTGTGCTCTTAGAATCCCAGAATTGGGGGAGACCTCAAGGGCCATCCAATACAACCTCCTGCCATGCAGGAACTCTCAATCAAAGCATCCCTGACAGATGGCCATCCAGCCTCTGTTTAAAGACCTCCAAAGAAGGAGACTACACCAGCCTCCGAGGGAGTTTGCTCCACTGTCAAACTGCTCTTACTGTCAGGAAGTTCCTCCTAAAGTTGAGCTGGAATCTCTTTTCCTTTAGTTTGAATCCATTGCAGGCTATTGTGTTACCACTTAACCATCCCTTCTCTAGGCTTAATATAGCCAGATCCCTAAGTCACTCCTCATAATGCATGGTTTCCAGACCCTTCACCATTGTAGTTGCCCTCCTTTGGACACTCTCCAGCTTGTTAACTTCCTTTTTGAATTGTGGTGCCCAGAATTCCAGGTGAGGCTGGACCAAAGCAGAAGAGAGTGGCACTATTACTTCCCTTGATCTAGTCACTATATTTCTGTTGGTGCAGCTGAGAAACGCATTGGCACTTTTAGCTGCCCCATCACACTGTTGACTCATGTTCAACCTCCCTTCACATGTATTCTTGTTAAGCCAGGTGTTCCCCATCCTATATCTATACATTTCTTTTTTTCTGCCTAAGTGCGGTACCTTACATTTTTCCTTGTTGAAGTTAATTTTACTGTATTAGGTTTTGGTCCAGCTTTCTAATCTATTAAGGTCATGTTCAGTTTTGATCCTCTCCTCTGGGGTATTAGCTGCTACTCCTAATTTGGTGTCATCTGCAAATTTGAGAAGCATGCCCCCTTTTTTGTTCTGTATTCTTTCAAATCATTGATAAAATCTTGGATGCTTGCAGAAGGAGCTGGCTATTCTTTTTGTGGGCTGAAGGGGGGTATTTGGAAAGTATTAAGGGACCACACTCTGACTTCCCTTGCTGTAGTCAGACACAACTTTGGTAAATGTGTCTCCATTTCTTTAAGGCCTAGACATCAATGATGTGTGAATACAATCAGTGTGGCTTTCGCCTTCTCCAAATTAACACCAACAAATGCAACCTGATGTCTGTGCTCTGATTCCCTGATGATGTTTTATGTAAAACTTGGATGCCTACTGAGAAATCTGCTTGACTGGGACTGGGTTTAACAAAAAATGTATTACAAGTCTTCCCAGTTGGGGAGGAAAGGAGAAATGTGGTTATGAAGATCATGTTTTCTCCTTCTTTCCTATGAGAAGACTCTGCATTTCTCCAACCGATTAAATTGGCATTTTGGAGTCTCAGCTGGTGTCTGGCTGATCTCATATTTTCTCTAGTCTTTGGTGTTGTGGGCATGTCTAAGAATAATATGTGCAGATATTGTGTATGCAAATTTTAATGGGAATATACAAATCTCCCCTGAGATAGTATTTTAAGATACAGATTTGTGCTTCCCTGGAGCAATATGATCTTGTGCAGTTGCCAAAATTCATGACGGTTCAGGAGGCTTTAAAGAGATTATCCTGGATACATTAACAGCATGTAACTGTCAACATGTGTGTGCAGTTGTATGTTTCTCATCCTCCCCTCTCCAATCTGGCTGCCACATTTTGAACTAACTGAAATTTCTGAACTTGATACAGAGCTACCTAAGTGTCCAGCTAGTTGCTGAAGTACAGCCTTGAGGCTACCAGCATGGACATAACCATCTTAAGATCTTTCAGCTCTAGGAAGGGGAAAAGCTGGTGGAACAACAAAAGTTGATAGTAAGCACTCCTGACCATTGCATCTCTCTTGGTTGTCATTTTGAGTGATGGATCTGATCCAGAAGCACCCCCAAGCTGTGATCACAGTTTTTAAGAGGGACTGTAACTCCATCCAGGACTGATAGACATGCCTCCAAACCCATAATAATGGGCACCTCCATCTTGTCCAGATTCCATTTCAGTTTGTTTTTCAACCCATTATCGTCTCCATTCAGAATGAAAGTTTGTCATAGATAACCAAATAGTTGCTGCTCCAGGTCCTGGATGAATCATAATAATTAAAATAGGTTTTGTTTGTTTGTTTTTGGTGGGGTTTTCGGGCTATGTGGCCATGTTCTAGAAAAGTTCCTTTCTGACATTTTGCCAGTGACTGTGGGTTGAAACTTTAAATTTATCTGAAGATGCCAGCCACAGTCGCTGGCAAAACATCAGAAAGGAACTCTTCTAGAAAATGGCCACATAGCCCGAAAACCCCGCAAAAAACTATGGATGCCAGCTATGAAAGCCTTCGATTCCACAATAATAAAAATGTCCCAGAAAACTGAAAAATTAAGGGCTGAAGCAGTGTGTCAGCCTTGGAAGATGTCTAGTACAATCTTGAAAGAGGAGGTGCCACTTTTATTTTAATTCACGTAAAAAAACCCGGCAAGCTCTGAGATCAGAGATGCCAAAGAAAGAAATACATTTTTTATCTCATAGATTTGTAGTAACTGTTGCATATTTATGTAACATGGGGCTGCCATTCAGATTTCATTCATTTCAATGGCAAACTCTCCACTCAATTTTATACATTCTTTTGATGCTTGCTTTTAATAATCTATATGAACACATTTTTCAGAATGCACCAGATACTCAGATTTATAGAAATCTTAATCTCTTCATATAGTGGGACCTTGGTATCTGCTGGGGATTGGTTCTAGGACCCCACCCCATGGATACCATAATCCATGGATGCTCAAGACCCATTATATATAATGGGGTAGTAAAATGGTGTGCCTTATATAAAATGACAAAATCAAGGTTTCTCTTTGATTTTTTAAAAATATTTTCAAGACACGGATGGTTGAACCAATAGATACAGAATCTGTGGATACAGAGGGCTGACTGTACCAACCAAGGCATGTAATACCTCAGATTCAAAAAGAAGACACACTCTTTGAAGAAAAACACAGTTATTTTACTGGTGTTAGAGAAAATGGGATCTGAGGAGGGTTATCCTCAAAGGCCTGCAGCCACCCATTTTTGCTGCGGAAGTGTGTGCCACACCAAGCAAATGGTGTGGCCTCCGGGAGCCCTAAAAAGAACCCACTCCCCATGGGTTCTTTTTAGGGCGCGTGTGGGATGCTGTTGCTACCCTTGTGTGCACAGATTACGTATGTGCAGTGCTGTTTGGACACTTTGCCACATGTACATCATCATAGTGGTCCCCATGTGGGCCGTGATAGTGCCCGGACAGCGTGGTAGGGCTCAGGAGTGTGTGGACGCTTCGCTCTCCTGAGCCCTAAAATCGGTCCCAGGCCAACACTTTGCACCAGTCTTTACTGGGCAACAGTAATCTTACTGTCTCTGTGAGAAAGACTTTAGTTACTCTGGTTTCCATGATGGCCACAGCTGTGATGGAGGACAACTTGTTACCTCCCCTGGAATTCTATATAGTCTTCAAATCATCATAAAAGTCTTGATTCTACTCAAACCTCCCAACTCATTGCAAGATAGAAAGGACAAACACTTGGATGAAGGATGAATTGTCCTGGGAGAACTTTGTGTTGAGCTTTCTTGTTCCCAGTTGGACATTTTCTTATAGAACATTGGTCTGCTTTGGAGGGATATATTTGTACTTAAGACAGAATTTTAAAAAGTCACTTTAAGGACTTCAGCTCCCACAATCTAGGACTAGTATGACTTCAGCTACAGCTGGGGAAATCTGGAAAGTTATAACCCCTCCTCTCCCCAAATAACTTTTCCACAGTTGGCTAGCTATCACGTTGTGTTGTGGCTGCGGATGGCTGCCACATCAGTGGGATGGTGAATTCACTCCGGCTTGAAAGGAGTCCTTCAGAAGACTGAACCCTGTTCACATAATTGATCCACCACATTGGGTAACTCCTATAAAGTTTGGACTAAAATCCTTAATGGATCCAATGCCTCACCAATATGGGAACCACCAGCTTCTACTCATGCCAGGTGATGCCATTGGTGCAGCACCATGGGGAATTCCGTAATCCTATCCCCAAAAGGATTCAGTATCTCCTTGTTGTTGTTGCTGTTGTTGTTGTTGTTGTTGTTGTTGTGTGCCTTCAAATAATTTCTAACTTCTGGTGACCCTATGGTGAAGCTATGTGGGTTTTCTTGACAAGGTGATTTTCCTTTGCTGTCCTCTGAGGCTCGGAGATGTGACATGCTCAGGGCCATCAACTGGGTTTCATGGCTGAGCAGGGATTTGAACCAACTGAGCATAGGGATGAGAAAGAAACAAGGCCTGGCTGATTTGCAAATGAGTTTATCCAGTATTCTGCAAAAAGTCTTACCAAAATCACACACCCTTATTTCACTTTCTCAGCACTGGTGAGAAGCCATGAATAATAGACCCTTCTCTCCTTTGTTACTTCCCCTTTTGAATTGGATACAACTATATGTGCATGACTGAACTTGTGTGTATTTGTTGACAATACATGCCAGTAACAATTTATTAATTTGGAAAAATGAACAAGTTGTGTACATTTTAAAAAGTGTATTTTAGTTAAGGGGGGGGGGGAGAGAAAAAATGCAGCTGGGATTTGAAGGAAAAAACAAAATGTTCACACTCCTAGGTCTGAAACGTGTACCTCAAAAAGAACAGTCCTGCTGTTCACCTTTCAATAACTAGATTTGTCTCCATGGTACTACAGCACTTTTTAAAGCTTGTACAGTCTGTCTGGTACTGAGGACAAATACCATGGAAAGTAAGGTTACGGTATCTCCACCTACTGCTGTTTTTTAAATAGTTGTCATGATGTTTTAATTCAAATTTTAAGGGCAAGTGCAGCACTGCTGGGGGTCAGGTCTCTGCCATTGGGATCCTGTGCAGACCACAGTAACTGTTCCAAATTCCCTGTACAGACCGGCCTGAAAGGCCGCCTAGGGGTGGGGGCAGAGTCAGGGCATCACATCCATGTGACTCATGTCCCAACTCTTCCCCAGGGTGCCATGATGCCGTGCACTGCTCCACAAGGCGTGCAGTGTCATGGCACTCCTCTGGCACTGCATCCGAATGACGCAGCACTGAAGGAGCACCATCCAGGGTGCAAAAAAGGAGCCGCTTTTTGCAGTTTGTTTTTGCAACCTGGAAAGGCCAGATCAGGGCTGTGGCATGTGGTGGCTGTAAAAGGGGTGGCTGGAGGCCATCTTTTTGGGACTGTGTGCAGATCCTCTGAGTATTTTTTGTTGTTAAATACTGCAGAGCCACCATGGTGTAGTGGATTGGTTGTTGGACTGGGACTCTGGAGAACTATTCTCATTCGGCCATGGAAACCCATTGGGTGGCTTTGGGCAAGTTATGTTCCCTAAGCTTCAAAGACAGGCAAAAGCAACCCCCTCCCCCTGCAAATCATGGCAAGAAAACCTTGTGATAGGTTCACCTTAAAGGAAAAGGTAAAGGTTTTCCCTTGACATAAATGTCTAGTTGTAACTGATTCTAGGGAGCGGTGTTCATCTCTGTGACTAAGCCAAAGAGCCAGCATTGTCCAAAGATGACTCCATGGTCATATGGCCAGGTTGACTGCACTCAACACTGTTACCTTCCCACCAAAGTGGTACCCATTTAGCTACTTGTATTTGCATGCTTTCAAACTGCTAGGTTAGCAGAAGCTGGGGCTAGTGATGGGAGCTCGCCTCATCACTTGGGCCTCAAACTGCCAACCTTTTGACCTTTTGAATATCATCACAACTGGTGTCTTAACCACACCAAAAGTTGAAAATAACTTATAGGCACACAACACCAAGAACAAGTGCAGAGTGGTGATGGCTGCAGACAGTTCCACAGGTGAATTGTGGCTTCCCTTTTTCTGTCTTGGGGCTCAAACCCAGCCCCAGGGATGAACCTCACTTTTATGGCCCCTTAACTTTTTACCAGTCACCAGTTAATTTTGTGGAGTGATTTTGGGGCAATATCTGCCACCAGATCTTGCAGAGAGCCCCTCAAACATATTGAAACATATACTGTATACCAATACCACCCTATCCACACAAGCATCCCAGAACCCTGTACTTCCCCCAGAGACTTCTGATTTCTTCTGCAATCCCTCTCAAAATGGCAACAGGAAGTCATGCAACATTTTGAGAAGGACACCAGAGGAAAATAAACATATTTGAGCTTGCTCTGTGTTTGTGTATGTGTGGACTGTGGAGACATTTAGGTACTGATCTCTGGCCCACACAGAATTGCCTATCTGTTGTACAGAGCTTGGAAAAATTACTTTTTGGTTTACAGCTCCGAGAACTGCCTAGCATAGCTGCTGGCTTGTTTTAGATTCCTTTTCTTTACTGTAAAAAGATTTTTACCTGGAAGTGAGCTGGATTCTTCAGGTGTTGAAAGCACCTTGGAGTGTCCAGATCCAGATGGTGAAACTTATGCCAGGGCGAGGATTCTGCCCTCTGGGGGGTGGGACTTCTGCCATCAAGAGGCTGTGATACCGATTTTTTTAAAAAAAATTTTGTGGGTATGGAAAAGTCTCATATGTTTTATTAGCAGCGAGGTTGCTAGTTATTGAATAAGCTATGTCTTGTAAGACATCTTGTACTAACAACTAATTACATAACATACAGTACTTCTTGTTTTTTTTAATAATGTTTGCAGGGTGGACAGACTTGAGGGAATATATATATATTTATATTTGTGTGTTGTGTGTGTGTCAATCTGCTCGAGGACAGATTGAGTGAACAGTCTGATTCATTTTCAGTGTGCTGCTAAACAAAACAAGAGTTTGAACGATATCCGGCTTTGATACAAAGTACACTTTCATTTATAACTTCTTGGCAGTTAATTGTTTCAGCAGGAGCAACATGGAGAAGTAAATTGGAACTGGGAAAATTCAAGTTATATTCTAAAATACAGCATAGAATGTTAATTATTTTACTGAACAACTTTTTATTGTATTTGCATAACTGTGATTTCAACAAGCAGGCAAGGTATAACTAGGACTTGGAATTTATTGGTGTTTTTATTGATTCATTTTTATTTATTGATTTAAAGACCTCAGGATCATGCACATAAAAGAAAAATCATGTTCAACCCTATCCCCAACATAGATTCAGTACCTCGGATAGCTCCTTTTGCATTTAGAATAAAACCAAAAGCAAATTCACTGTAGCTGCTGGCTACAGCTGGCTCAGAGTATGATGTGATGGGCCTTAAAGCAACCTTAGTTGTGATCACATACCATCCCAATTTAACAGGGACAGAAGGATTGATCCTTTGTCATCCCAGTTTTTCAGCTGCTCTTAAAATGCCCCAATTCCTTTCACTTTCCCTCTTTGTCCTGGGTTTAATTCTGTTCCTGCAAACTGAGTTCAAAGTGCAAAAGTAGTTTGCACTCACTTAACTCAGTAGGAGGAAGAGGAAAAGAGGGGATGGACTTTTGCTCTTCTCAGTAGGCTTAGGCAAAAGCAAATTGCTGCGGCATCTTCTAGGTCATGTGTTCTTCCTTATTAATATTTTTTTTTTTGCTATCTTGACCACATGTGGTTAATGCTTGGCTACCTCTCCTCATTTTCATCTGAGAAATGGTGGAAAGTATGTATATGATTTTCATGTTCATTTCCTCCAAATACAATGCTCTGAAATAGCACATTCCCCTCACATGGGGGCAGAAAACTAGTTTACAGGATGTAGGACTGCAGCTGCTCTCTAAAAGTGAGGAATATTTGGAGACACAGGTTGGCTCTCTCTGCCTAATGCAGTGACAAGTGATTCTGGCAAATATGGGGGTCGTTTTTCAGAGCTCCAGATTTCATGGCACATGCACCCTACCATGTGTCACCAAATGTGAGTCACGTGGCGGCAAATCAAAAGTGGGAACAAAGTTTTCCTCAACTGTGCTGTGCAAGGAAGCAAAAAGGAAGGGTCCACCCACTGATGTATTGCCAAAAGTGCATGGCAGGCTACCAAATTTTATAGCAATGTTTGGGGGGGGGGCTCAAAAGCACCTCTGGGGTGTGTGGATCATGTTTTGCTTCCTCCAGGCCAGCTTGATCAGTGTTGGCTGGAGGTTCCTATGTCACTGGTACAGCAAACCTGCTCTTTAGTCTCAACTTGAAAGTAGAAAGACTATTGGGGGGGGGGGGGGGAGAGGTTCAGCACTTTGGATGTGGAGCCTTTAAAAAGGCTATCCAGCCACCACAGAGTTCTCTGGACCTTCAAGATCCACACAAATGTTCAGATGGGGAGACGATTGCGAGCATCCCTAGGAATATGTCTGTCCTTTGCACAAAAAATACAAGTGGTATGATGAGCATTGATTTTTTTTCTCTCTCTCTTCATCAATAAACATCAGTGTCCTCATTTATATGAATAGCTTTCTTTCTACAAACAGTTCTGTGCCTGATGTTATTATCAGATGCATCAGCTGAATCCAGTACCTGAGATTAAATGAACACTGCTTCTGTCATCCTCCCCCTTTCCCAATACAGAGGATCTTGGCAGGAGACTAATAGGTACCGAAAAGAGTTTCTCCAGTCTGCTCTTATTATTCATCATGAAACTGTAGTCTACTTAGTATTTCCCAGAAACTGTAGGGCGTTAGCAAGGAATGGAAAGGTGGGAAAAGGTTCACAAGCATTTACAGAGGAAATAACTTGGGTTTTACAAGTTGCCCTTTAACCTGCAGGGTGTCTAATTAAAATGATAAAAAAATGCTCTACAAAAATGTAAATCTGCAACATCTCTCTGTGTTGTATTCTTTATGTATGTGCAAAGGGGAAACATAAAATTTGTGTTCTTCTTTACTGGTTGCATATCTAGCCATGTTGGTTTGTATACCCTCCAGTTGTCCCATTTTGAAAAAGACAGCCCCGACTAATCCCCTGTCTCACTTTCTCAGCCAGTTTCTCTTTCCTCCTCCCACTTTCCACCTTTGTCCTTAATTTATTTCAGTGGTTGCAGATTGAGTTCAAAGTGCAAAGGTAGTCTGGACTCAGTGAATTCAGCACTGGGGAGGAGAGGATAGGAAATGAAAGGAGGGGCACAATTTTGCACTTCCCAGGAGGCTCAAGCAAAAGCAAACTGCAAAAGTAAACAGTCTTTGGGGAGGAGGTGTGTGTGAGAGAGATTCGTTTGGTATTAATATGTTTTAGCATTAATATTGTTTAATAAAAATAGGTTTTCTAAGATAGTCATTCTTTTGTGGAGAGCTTTGCAAGTGTGATGCTGAAGTGGTAAAATCTGAAGTGCCAGCTGCCACACTCACTCTGCAAGTTCTCCAAGAAATAAAGACATGGGCCAGCATCATACATCATGTAAATGTCTTCAGTACATATAACAGTAAGCCCTTGGTATCTGCTGGGGTTTGGATCGAGGACCCCCGCCATGGATACCAAACTCCATGGATCCTCAAGTTCCATTAAATGTAATGGCATAGTAATGGTGTCTCTTATATAAAATGGCAAAATCAAGGTTTGCTTTTTGGAATTTAGAGTTTCAAAAATATGTGGATAAAGAATCTGTGGATATGTTACTTAGTTTTTGCACACATTCAAAAGTGATATATAGTGTGTTATTTACATTTTTGTCACTGGTGAAAATTCTTTTGCAAGCTAAAAAGAACTGAGTTCCACTTTTCAATCAATTCCACTTTCAGACTGTCTTCTGGGCTCTAACCCATCAGAAAAGTGGGGGCTTCCTGTAAAGATTGGTACTGTGCATCCCTTGTGTGGAAAGGCAACATTGCACAACTGAACAAGCGTACCATGATCAAAGTCATCACATGTGCAGTTGTGTACATTGGGAACATGTGTGTATGTGTAGGCAGGAAGGGAAGAAATGAATCTGTTCTGGGTTGCAGTCTGAACAATTAAAGGAACTCTGCAAGGTGCTGATTGGGAAAATTGGAGAGTATGGAACACTGGGACTCACCAGCCAGTTAGCCAGTTGACAATAGATGGTCTGAAGTGGGGGTGACACCACTGCTTACCAAACATCTGCCTTTGGGTAGAAATGGGCTGTGGTTTTGACTTGCATTCTTTTCAAATGCTGAAGAGATGCTGTGAATGGGGTGAAGTTCAGTGAGAGGAGAAAGGAGAGGCTTCATGTATAAATGTTTTAAAAATTACATTTTTAAACGTTTTAAATAAAATTATTATTTTTAAATTTTCCTTAAAAACATCACATCTTATCACATTTTCACTTTAACCACAGGAATGTACACATGTAAGTACATGATAGTGTGATTTAAAGGCATAATTTTGCTAGTTGTTTATGTCGCAACTCTTATCATTACATTCAGTGATATATGGGCATTATGATTTATGAGTAATATTAGTACAAAAACCATTAATAAGGAATCTGTATAGTGTGGTATGAGAGGAGATCAGTAGGGAGTGGCACCATGAGTTACCGCACTGCGTGACAGCAACCCTAGTGACACCACTGGTCTGGAGGTTTCAGGGGCTGGATGGCCATCTGTCGGGGATGCTTTGATTTGGAGTTCCTGCATGGCAGGGGGTTGGACTGGATGGCCCTTGTGGTCTCTTCCAACTCTGATTCTATGATTCTATGAGGTCTTGCAAAAGACAATTGGAAATGCAAGGGAAGGAAATGCCCATATTCTTGCCACTATTCTCTCTGATCTAGAAGCAGAGAGACTAGAAGCAGTGGCATCCCCACCTCAGATGTCACCCGGTGTAGGGGCTCAGGCTTCAGGGTGCAGTGTGCTTGGACTTCTCCCTCAGTGCCACCACATTATTCTACTAATGAGTGGGATGATGAAGTGGCAGCAAGGTGGAGGGGCCCTTGGCCCTTGCCTTCAATGCCTCCAGATTGTCATACTTGTGGTGGCAGTGAGGGGTTCAGGAGGAACCCTGACCGGGTGTCACCCTTGTTCTGAGTGTAACCCAGTGTGGAGCACACCTCTGTAGCTCCTAGTGATGCTTCCTTTTTTTGCTCCATTCCAGAACTTTCAAAATGGTCCCATATGTTTGTCCTTTGAAAGACTGCAGAGCTGTTTATCATAACCGGCAGTTTTAGTTTTTCAGTATCAACTGGTTGTCGTGGCTCCTTTCCCTCTGGCAGAAGATACTGGCAAAAGAAATCTGCTTTGCTTGGACTGAACATGGCTTTATTTATTTGCTTTTTCAGTGGTTTGCAAGCTGTTTTCTAGAATGATGCCACAAGTTGGAAATATCAAGAGGGGTTTGGCAAGATTGAATATGACACAACAACAAATTCTTCTCCAAAGATCAAGGTAAAGGTGAGCTGGAATGCAGATACTCTGTGATCCAGGCAGCTTTTAAGATCAAGGAAGCCTCATAAAAATAAAGCTTCAACACTACATGCTTCTGCAGATTTGTTGCCAAGAACAACTAACTTTTGTATATGAAGTTCCTTCTGCTTTTTTCCTAGAGAAATTTTATTCAGTTCAAGTCCAAGTGACAGCATGATGCCCAAATCCTACTGGCTATACTTGCTAGTGGATTCTGGAGAATGTGATCCATAAAAGTCATTGTGCCAAGCTCTGAGCATGTTGGTTAAAATTCCATTGAGCCAAATAGGACTCACTCCTGCTTCCAGGTTGCTGGAGCTGACAGCACAAGCTAATGTGGAAGTCCAGATTTCTTTGGTACACATGCATCAGTCTGTGCCAAGCTGTCGGTGATTTCAGTCCCACTTATGATGCAAGATATATAGGGGGTCAAACTGGCATCACTGCAAGGACAGGGGCAGCAGGACACCAATGTTTAGAGAACTGCAAGTTCTGCTCGGTGCCAAAACCAAGGCCACTGGCCATAGGAAAGCCCTTTCTAATAGGAAGCCAACTTCTGCATCACTACCAAAAGTTGATTGAAATGGCAGAGTTTTAGCTGCTAAACATCATCAGCTCAGGAGGGAGAAACAGCCTGGCTCCAGTTTTCTAGCAGTATAAGTATCGTTGTTGTTAACTGCCCTTGAGTTGACCTCAATTCATGGCAACCCTGTCAATGAGGCATTTCCAAGCCCACTGCTCTGCTTAGATCCTACCAATTCATGCCCGTGACCTCCTTGATTGAGCCCAGCCATCTGGCATGCAGTGTTTTTGTATAACTATAGAGATGACAAAATAAGAATTCTGCAGCCTGAAATAAAATTTTCCTTGAGTCTCCATCTTTCTATGGATTACGTGCTTCTGTGAGTGAAGAAGCTATGATGGTGGTAACAGCACTGCTAGTAAGGTTTCTCATGTCAGACACCTTTTACTGAGAAATCAGACTAAATGTGCCAAACAGCTACTGAGACAATCCAAAATGAAACAAGAGATAGTGCTAGAAGATGAGAATCCCAGTTTAGTTGGCATTCAGCAAACTACTGGATCACAGAGGACAACTAAAAAGTAGCACTGTGGCTAGTGACCCAACTGGACTCAAGCTAAAAGGACGTTCCACTATTGGAATGCTGAGAGATGAAAAGAAAGCCTGAAGCCGCACAATACATATTAGAGGAATGTGGAATGTGAGAAGCATGAATCAGGAAGCTAGACATGGACAAACTAGAAATGGAACATGCAAACTTTGCAACACCTGGGATGAGTGAGTTAAAGTGGACAGGAATAGGACAGTTTGAATCAGAGGATTGCAAAGTGTTTTACTTAGGAAATGAAAATCTAAGAAGAAATGGAGTCGCATTAATAATGAGGAACGATGTAGTCAAAGCAATCAAAAGATATAATACAAAGTCTTATACAAAAGATAAAATACAAAGTGATGAAGGGTCTGGAAACTGGTGAAAGGTCTGAAAACATTGCCCTATGAGGGGAGACGTAGGGAACTGGGTATGTTTAACTTGGAGAAGAGAAGGTTAAGAGGTGATCTGATAGCTCTGTTTAAATATTTGAAGGAGTGTCAAATTGAGGAGTGAGCAAGCTTGTTTGCTGAAGCTCCAGAGAAAAAGTCCCAGAGCAATGGATTCATACTAGAGGAAAAGAGATTTCACCTCAACATTGGGAGGAATCTCCTGACAGTAAGAGTGTGATGGAGTGTCCTTCTTTGGAGGTTTTTAAACAGAGGCTGAATGATGTTTTGATTGTTAGTTCCTGCATGGTAGAATGGGGTTGGATTGAATGGCCCTTATAGTCTCTACCAACTCTATGATTCTATGAAAATCTGATCAAATCATATGAATAAGATTTCAGGGAAAAGTCATCAATATAAGGGATGTTCTTCAGGTTGTATTTTGGCACAATAATTTATTTAGTGTTATTAGCTTTATTCTAATTTTTGATATTAACAGTTAATGGATAACATTCCATTTGGTCAGTCTCAGTCAAGAAAGTCACGACCCTGAGCCTTCAAGACCTGAGAAGCACCAGTGATGCTAGGATGACTTGGATGTTTCTCATAAATACTGTTGTCATAAGTTGAAGTCAGCTTGACAAATTTATTATCACTCTGTACTGCATCCAAAGGAGTGGGCTTATATCCATAAAAGCTCATACAAGACCATATTCCTGATGGATAGACCCAACCAAGAAAGCTACGAACCTGAATCTGCAAGACCTGATCAGGGCTTGGAGGTCTCTTACTCATGGCATCACCATAAGTCGAAGTCAGACTTGAGAGCAGTTAACTACAAAATTCCCAAATGAATGCAAAGACAGCAAGTAGAAGACTTTGGGGTGAACATTTTTCCATGTCTCACTCTCTGCAGTGCTGGAAATTTGGCAATGCAGGACAATTTCCTTTGGACTTACTAAATTCATATTGCAGGGGCAATTCCATTCCCCTTTCCATTGCTGCACCCCTGTGAACAAGATTTCTCATGTGTTCCTTGATAACAATGTTGTCTGATTCAGAAAAAGGGCCAAGAGTGGAGCACAAAATCCCAGTTAGTGACATTTTACATTTAAATTTGACATTTACCTTTACATTTACCTTTTACATTTAAATCTCTGTATCTCTGTCGCTTTTCTTTTCAATAACATGTGCCTTGCTATTTCCTTTGAGAGATATTCTTTTCATGCTTCCATTTCCAGTATTATTAGTATTAGTAATACTTTATATCATGTAGATTTTTTTGTTTTCTAGCAAGCTAGTCAGAGCTTCCTGTTTTCTGCATCAAAGAAACAATTAGGATGGTTGAGTTGTTTCTCATTTTTGTTACAAATTTATTTTCCATCAGGGAGGAAAGCAAAGTGTTCTGAGAACTGAAAGAGACCTGCCATTTTCTGGTAGCCTGGGCAATTCAGACAAAGCAGTTCAATAACAGTTTTAAAAAGAACACAGCTACTGCAAGTTGCTATGATGACACATGCAGCAGGTTATTGGTGTCCTCTGGGGTTTGGTTCTGGGACCCCCATGGATACCAAAATCAGTGAATGCTCAAGTCTCATTCTATACAATAGCATAAAATTGTGTCCCTTAAATAAAATAGCAAAATCAAGGTTTGTTTTTTGGATTTCTTTTTTATTAATATTTTCAAGCAGGGGATGGTTGAATCCATGGATACAAAATCCATGAATACAGGGGGGCAACTATTGCAAGGTATAGGGAAGGCATTTTAGAAAAGCAAGGCAGGTGTCCTCTTAGCAACTTGCAGTACCAGGATGTAGTTAGGAGGATATAGCTGTAGGGGACAGGCTGGGGGCACTGCACCCCAAAAAGAATTCAGTTCCTCATGAAATTTGCCTGGAATTCCCCGATTTCTAGCACTGCAGTAACTTAAAACTTCAGGTGAGTATATTTTTAAGAAATCATCATCATCATCATCATCATCATCATCATTATCATTATTTTGGAGGGGGGTGGAGTATAGGCATCCAAAGAAAAGGAAGGTATGGTAGCAAACGAATATGAATGCACCAGAAACAGTTGAAAGTCCACTTCAGGTTTCTAAGTTCTTGAAAAATGAGTATTTTTAAAAAATAATGTTAAATAGTGTGTGAGTATGTGTGTAGGGAGTTGTCACCTCTTTAAAATGTAAGACCTATCATGCTCACACGGCATAATTATAACAGTTTGTTACCACTTTAAATGTTATGGCTCTGTCCTATGGGATCCTGGGATTTTTAGTTTGATTGCAGTACTTAGAACCTGTAGTTCAAAGTGGAGGCTAGAACTCTTTAGAAGAGAATTCTAAATACCTTACAAAAATAAAAATCTCAGCATTGAACAGGGATATCAGACTACTATGACAGTGCACTGGAGATGCACACAGCTGGAGGCTTCTACATGAGAGGTATTTTTTTTTTACTTTATTTTTCTTTTCTTTGACAAATAAAGAAGACACGTTTCTTCACAGTGTTTTTCCACCAATATCGTTTAGTGTGGATTTTAATGTAAATGGTGTTTAAATTGTTTTGTAGTGATGATTTTGAAGGTTTTATTGTTATGTTATGTTTACTGTTATGTTTGGGTTTTAATAATACTGGTAGTTGCCTTCCCTGCTTTTAGTGGAAATTGTGAATAAGAAACAAAATAAACCTTTGATCAATCAATCAATCAACCATTTATTTATGGCCATAGACCAAATATAAAATAAAGTCCATAAAATTCATAAAAATACATACAAACTCAACTAAATGCAGCATTTAACAAGTCTTTAGCTCTAGGGAGGGTAGACTAGTACAGACCAGGGATCATATTGACAGAGGTAGAGGATTGTAGTCCATGACTTCAGACACTACTATAAATGGCTAAAAAAAGGTTTTTCTCCAAGTACAGTTTTATATGTTCAAGTACTTCTGTTCTGTTCTTTGCTTCTTACTTCATGGGCAAGATAAAATGCATCTTCTTTTCTTTTTGACACAAAGCTCATAAAAAAGTTTAACAGATAAGAGAGAAACTATTTAGCCAAAGTAAATATTCTGATACTTGGGAGGCAGTGCCTTGGTACACCAAAGATGGGTCATGCTGCCATAAAATGGCATAATGGAAATATTCTGTAATGAAACATTTCATGCAGAAGTATTTTGTTTGTCCAAAACTATGCATTCTCATAACGCTTATGTAGTATTCTCAGGGACATAAATGTATAATGCAAAAATAATGTATTAAACAGAGCTGCAGAAGTTCAAATTCCTGCTCAACCATGGAAACCCACTGGGTAACCTTGGAGAAGTCAACCTCTCTCATCCTCAAGGCTCTCATATAACCTCTTAACCTTCTCTTTTCCAGGCTAAACATCCCCAGCTCCCTGAGGAATGCCTTAGGGAGCTGGAGATGTTTAGCCAGGAGAAGAGAAGGTTAAGAGGTGATATGATAGCCCTGTTTAAATATTTGAAGGGATGTCATCTTGAGGAAGGAGAAAGCTTGTTTTCTACTGCTCCATAGATTAGAACATGGAACAATGGATGCAAACTTCAGGAAAAGAGATTCCACCTAGACATTAGGAGGAATTTCCTGAGGGTAAGGGCTGTTTGACAGTGGAACACACTCCCTCGGAGTGTAGTGGAGTCTCCTTCCTTACAGGTCTTTAAGCAGAGGCTGGATGGCCATCTGTCGGGGATGCTTTGATGGAGAGTTCCTGCATGGCAGGGGGTTGGACTAGATGGCCCTAATGGTCTCTTCCAACTCTATGATTCCAATTCACGTGAGCCATTGTGGGAAGCTGGCTTTCCCATCTGCAGAACGGCTAGCTCAGCACCAACTTCATGGATGCAAGAGCTCAGCCAACATCACTGGAATTGAAAACAATAAAAATAATATGAACTTTCTGAAAGCATATTGTAACACTGAAAATTTTTAAGCATTCTTAATGCAAAATGTGTATGTGTACATTTTGGGATGAAATGTGTTCATACCGTTTCCCCTAAAATAAGACATCCCCAGATAATAAGAGCTAATAGAGGTTTTGCTGAATTGCTAAATGTAAGGCCTCCCCCAAAAGTGATTCTTCTTCATGGAAAAATAAGACATCCCCTGAAAATAAGACCTAGTGCATCTTTGGAAGCAAAAATTATTATAAGACACTGTCTTATTTTTGGGGAAACACGGTAGAGGTTTCAATGACAAATATTTTGTATTTTTGGAGTAGCATAATAATTAGGGATGGAGTGTATGTGCAGATTGTCTCCTTGAAGGGAAAGAGTATCTCATCAAGGGTGGCTTGCCAAGAAATCCTATCAAGAAAAAGGTTTAATGTTATGAGATCGTAATATTATTTATTTATTTATTGTATTTGGGGACTTTTTCCTGGGGAAAACAATAATGTATGCAGAAATTTTGGACAAGAGCTCCTTCTGCCTAACCTTGTCCCCTGGGTCTATTCTTTCTTGTTGTTTCTCATTTTCCCTGACTATTTATTTGTGAATTTGATGTAAGGCACAGCTTAAGATGGAGAACAAGAATCTGGACCTCAGCCCTTCCATCAGTAGACTTCATGTGAGAAACTGCAGTGGACACCCAAACACTTGTAACATGGAGACCAATATTTCCTATGTGGATTTTTACCTCCACCAGCCATTCATAGCTGCCATTTTCATCGTCTCCTACCTGCTCATCTTCCTACTGTGCATGATTGGCAATGGAGTGGTCTGTTTCGTCGTTTTGCGGAGCAAACACATGCGCACTGTTACCAACCTCTTCATCTTGAATCTTGCTGTCAGTGATCTTCTCGTGGGGATATTTTGCATGCCTACCACCTTATTAGATAACATTATATCAGGTGAGTCTTATTACTTATTGTCCTTGATGTTTAGGAGCTACCATCCTTTCACTTCTTTTGTCTTTCTTACAAGATGGCCTACAAATATCTAATCAAAGTAATGTGAATGGTTACAGCATCAACGGTTGCATTTTAATGAAAGGACCAGCTGATAATTCCCATATTAATGGGATAGTGAATCTATTCTGGGTTTTAGTTTGAATTTTAAAGGCATCATCCATGGGGAGTAAAATCTGGGCACCTTGGATAGGAGAACATGGAAAGATAGATATGAAAGAACTAGACAGAATCTTCAAGTGTAAAAACCATTGAATACCAAAATCAGGAGTGTCCATGCAATAGAATATCAATTTTTACATGTGGTTGTGAAAGATGGGCACTGAAGAAAGCTGATAAGAAGAGAATTAACACATTTGAAATGGGCTGAAGGAGAGTTCTGCAGATTCTGTGGACTGCCAAAAAAGCCCTGAGTGATCCATAGTAATTTTAATACTAGTATTTTCAAATACATAGAACACCTGTCATTGCTCACATGTGCAACTTTTTGATGTAATTGTCAAGTCCCTTATCTATGCATCCCTCAGTTTTATAATATGAACTAGCTCAGTCCACAATGAGGCATACATAGCTGCTTCCATTACACCTACTTGCCTCCTATATCTCTTTCACTCTCTGGTACCATTCATCTGACATCTTCATCTAATACAATTCATTATATCTTGCAGGATGGCCCTTTGGGAATATTGCCTGCAAGATGAATGGAATGGTCCAGGGAATATCAGTCTCAGCTTCTGTCTTCACTTTGGTGGCAATTGCTGTTGACAGGTACAACTGTCTTAAGATCTTGAAACTCAATGGAGAATACAAAAAATGTCAGTTTGGTCATCCCTAGTGCCCAAGGTGACAATCCATTGTCTGATTCTTCAACTTGTGGAATAATAGCATAGTGCAGGAAAATCAGGAAGAAATTGCACTTGAATAGAAGCATAATCATAAACCAGAGACATGATTGAGAACACATTGCTCTAAAAAGGTCATGCACTATGTATATCTTGTACATTTCAAGTTTCCTAGGGAGGAGGAAATATAGAGAAAGAGGAAAATAAAAGGCAAGAAGGCAAGCAGTGTGAGTGAATGGTTTTGTAGGATTTGGGGTTTATGATCAAGAGACTTAACACAATGCTATACTACTTCCTTTGTAAGTCAAAGATCCCAGTTTCATTGTCTGGTATTTCAAGTTGGGTAAAGTTTCATATTATGGGAAAACCTTCTGTCTGAAATCTTTGGAGTTCCTTCCAATCAGAGTGGATGACATTGGGCTACCTTGGCAGCAGATTGATTTAGTGTACCATTTTGGATAAACCATAATTTAGAATTACCTGAACATTGCAATAATAAACCTTGGTTAGTAGCTGCTTCTGCTCTTTTCTTCATGTCTACTTTAGAGGAAGAGTGAGAATACACAAACCCAACAGTCACCTCTGCTTGTTCACATAGTTTACTGGCCCCAAATGTTTGAAATGTCAGTGTTGTTTGAAGCAAAGAGACATTAATGCCTATATCAAGTAATTAATGGAAGAAGAGCCTAGATAATGTCTGCTGTTTGTTTCACCTTTCTATGGCTGTATCTGCACTGCAGAAATAATGCAGTTTGACATCACTTTGGGGATTTACAGACCACCCTTTTGGGGTGGTCTGCAGCTGCCCCTTTAAGCACCAGGATGGGGCCAGGGCTCCCTCACTGGCAGCCCCAGAGGAGAAGTGCCGCTTCTCCGCAGCCTGAAAGTGGGGTGCAGCCGGCGCCCTGGGTGCCCACTGCACCCCGCTCTCCCCGGCACTGCCGAGGGAAGAAAGGGGCCACCGCCATGGCCCCTTTCCCGTTGGGGTACTTGGCGCAGCCGTCTAAAGGCCGCGCCAAGAACCTGCGCCAAAAAGAACTCTATTTTGGAGCTCTTTTTAGTGCCGTAGAAAGGGCGCCATTGGCACCCTCCCGTGGCGTGATGTTATCAGGCGCACGCTGCATTATCTAAACACGGCACATGCCATAATGACATCATGGTGCACCCGTATGAATGCCACCATTTTAAAATGGCAGCATCCATACGTGTTATGGTTAGGGAGGGTGTGAATGCTGCACCCTCCCTAACCCTAATCATTCCATACAGACGACCCTTTTGGGCTTTTGTTCCCTTTTTCTGGGAAGAGAGCATCTATGGTGATCCAACATCAAAAATGGCTTCTAGTATACACCCACACATATGACACAGCTTTTAGGAGTTCTTGTAACCAAAGGTAGGCCAACTTCATTTGTATATCCCCCTTTTGTATACCAAGATGTATTTCCTGAGACAATAAACCTAAGCTGTCCTTTTACCTTATTATTCAGGATAGCCTGAATAATTGCTCCTCTACTACCACCTTGCTGTACTCTGCTTAATACAAATACCAGATATCCCTCCAAATGCAACATGTCTTCATATGTCCATAAGACAATGTCATTATCATTAAAACTAAGTGATGCCAACAGATCTGTCACCTGGCCATGATTATAGCCATTATAGATGGTTTTTACATAGAGGTCTATGAAAATAAATTCCAGAAAGGCATGTATCTTGGGTTTCCTTTAGTAATCATCTATAAGACATTTCTCTTTGCCAATGTATATATAATCCTGATTTATTCTTATTTCATTATCCATTTATAGTCACAGTACATGAATTGCCTTGGAAATACTTACCGAGTAGTGATATGCAAATTCATCATAAATAAAAAGGAACAAATTTGTGATTGTACCCTGTGAATTGGGTAGATTTGCAAAAATTTGGGAGTCCAAAGGGTGAGAAAAAGAAAGAAGAAAATAGAGATGCTTACATAGCTTCATTTTCACAACTAAGACCATCCTGTCAAATATGAATAGAGCCCTTAAAAACAGAGCAACTTGTGGTTTCCATGTCATTCAGGCCTGAATACAAGCCAGAGATTAGTTTGAATGTAAAAGGAGCTATTCAAAGTTGTTAACCTTTTGGGGGATACGCTTCAGCCCTTAGGATATTTCCATTAAATTTCATACCAAAGCCTGTAGCAGATTCACCACCCTACTGACATGGAATCCACCAGGTACAATTCTTCTGGAGCTGTCCACAGAATATTTGTTACTTAAGATGAAAGTATTCTGCCATCATTCAGAGACATAGTATCCTGAACCTTGCAGTGACAACTGAAAGATGAGTTGTACCATGCTGAGCACCATTCCTTTCTATGCTACTGTTATAAGGAGCTGTGTTTTGAAATTTGAAATGTACAGTCAGCCCTCCATATCCATGGATTCTTTATCCATGGATTCAAGCATACATAGCTTGAAAATATTCCAAAAATATATAAATTTCAAAAAGTAAACCTTGATTTTGCCATAAGGGATATGATTCTACTATGCCATTTTATTCAATGGGTCTTGAGCATCCATGGATTTTGGTATCCATGGGGAATCCTGGAACCAAGTTGCATGATACCAAGGGCCCACTATAATGGGAAAAGTTGCAATTTCACCAATGCATGGCTGTTTTCTCTCTCCATCACAGGTTCCGTTCTATTGTTTATCCATTTAAACAAAAGCTCACCATATGGACAGCAGTTGTCATCATAGCCATCATCTGGGTTCTGGCCATTGCCATTATGTGCCCTTCTGCCGTGATGCTGAAGGTGGAAGAAGAAAAGCATTTCCGTGTGGTGCTTGGTGATGGCAACAAAACCAGCCCCATATATTGGTGTCGAGAGGACTGGCCCAACCAAGATATGAGAAAGATCTACACAACTGTACTGTTTGCCAATATCTACTTGGCACCTCTTTCTCTCATTGTCATCATGTATGCTCGGATAGGGATCACCCTCTTCAACACATCACTGCTAGCCTGTGGGAAACAAGGCCAAGAGCGCCACTCTGTTCAGAAGAAGAAGCTCAAGGTCATCAAGATGCTCATCATTGTAGCCCTGCTTTTCATCCTCTCTTGGCTGCCATTGTGGACCTTAGCAATGCTCTCAGACTATGCCGACCTGAGTGAGGAGCAGTTGCAAATCATTAACATTTATGTCTATCCTTTTGCACATTGGTTGGCTTTCTTCAACAGCAGCATCAACCCCATCATCTATGGATTCTTCAATGAGAACTTCCGCCGAGGTTTCCAAGCAGCCTTCAGGTTTCAGCTCTGCTCTGGGGATGGGATTCCCAGGGAGATGTATTCTCAGCGAGGACCAAGCAATGCCATTTTGCCTGTAGCTGTCCCCCAAGAACCATCACACAGTCTTTCGCCCACAGTTGCAGAGGAATCAGCTCCAAAAGGGAACTGGGTGGGCACCACCCAAGTTTTGATGATGCAAAACCTAGAGAAGGGTTGTAAGAATAATGGTGTGAAACAAGACTTGGTATAAACTACCTTGGTTGGGTGGCTTTGGTGAACTAGTGACCTTGAAGCCCTATCTGACAAAATGGCAGGAGCTATTTTAGGACTTTGATACAGTACTTGTACAATATTGTACTTATTGTGTCATATTGATTATCGGAGTGGGGGATGTTGTATTTATATCAGTATGAATCTGGAAACTAAAGGTCTGAACACAAAGGAGTCTGAAGAATATTTGAGATAGCTGGATTTGTTAAGTATGGAGGAGAAGTGATTGAGTTTGTGATATGACAGCCATCTTCAAATGCCTGTCACATAAAGCAAGTTTGTTTCCTGCTGTTCTAAAGAACAGAGTCCAAACCAGTGAGTTCAAATTATAAGAACAAAGATTCTGACTAAACTTTAGGAAGAACATCTTGATGGTGAGAGCAGAATGCCTCAGAAAGGTGGTAGACTCTCATTTATTCAAGGTTTTTAATAGAGATTGGATGATTACCTGGCAAGAATGTGGTTTGGACCATGTGGCAGCTGGCCTCTTTTCCAGCTCTGAAGGTCTGTGCCTCTACTTTTATGTTTTTGAGGGAAGCCAGTATGATGTAGTAGTTTGAGCAGTGGATTTTGACTCTAGAAACCAGGGTTCCAATCCCTGCTCAACCATAGGAAACTACTGGGTGACCTTGGGCAAGTATTACTCCTCAGAGGAAAACAATGGCAATCCCCCTCTGAACAAATCTTAAAACCCTGTGATAAGTTTGCCTTAGGGTTGCCATATATTGGAAATGGATTGAAGGCACACAACAACAGCAAGGATTTATGGACCAGGGTCCTCTTTATCAGATGCAATCAATTTGAGTGTATCTACATTGCGTCAGTTTGATACCATTTTATCCCTGGCTGAAATCCTGGATGGGTCAGTACAGAATCAAGTACAGTGGTTCTTTAAGTACTTGAGCATTCTTGCATCAGATTTTCAAAACTAAGACCTCCATAGATGTGAGAGAGTCTTGGGACTCGTTTCTGGAACTTAATTTTTACCTTACTTGCATGTAATTAATACCTGCCTATCATTTTTGTACCTGTGGTGTGTGCACTGTGCACATCCTATTCTTTCTAATGTTTGAAAAATGTGTTGCCAAAACAGTGTCAGGAACCAGAACTGTTTGAAATCTTTAGAAAAACCTGTGTGAGTTCAAAAAGTCATGAGCTTTGGAAATCATAAGGAATGTGATGTTTATACTTGAAAGAAGGTGTTTTTTTGTATGTATTTTTAAAAGTCATATTGGTTTCATATTTTCTTCAAGACACTTGGAAAAAAACTTAAATATGCCAAATCCAATTGTGACTGTGGCTGTAATCCTATGCACATTTCACTGGGAATAAGCTCCCTTAAATGTTATGGGTGCTATTGAATAAGCTCCATTAACTGAAAACTTATCTAAATCCCATTGATTCAATGGATCTGTTCAACTACTCTACTCTAGTTGGGATGAACAGTTGAATTTAGTCCAATGTTAATAATGCTTCATTGTTTTTATTAGGTCTGCTTCTAAGTATGTCTAAATTTGGATTCCATCCATTATGCCTTATTTCTGACAAATATTTATAGGATTGAGCTACAAATCCCACTGGAATGATGACTGACTTGCTTGGCAGGTTTCCATGGAACTTAGTTGAAACCTCCATAGGATTAGGGCCAGATCATCTTCACACCCTCCAAACCAAAGATGGTTGAGATGCATTTAGGATGATGTGTCCAATAGTATGATCATGAGAGGAGATCTGAACTAGCAATTTTCCTGAATTTCAGCCTTGACATATGCATGTTCCAATGAGGAATGACCTTTGGTGGAACTACTAAGTAAATTGCATGGAAATTAAAGTTTGAGGTTTTTCTCCCAGACCTGCATACTAATCAGAACTCTGAGCTGTGCTAACTAAGGAAGCTGTCCAGTTTCTGAACATGTCTGAACATTTAGGTGGAACACACTCCCTCCGAGTGTGGTGGAGTCTCCTTCCTTAGAGGTCTTTAAGCAGAGGCTGGATGGCCGTCTGTCGGGGATGCTTTGATGGAGAGTTCCTGCATGGCATGGGGTTGGACTGGATGGCCCTTGTGGTCTCCTCCAGCTCTCTGATTCTATATTTCTGTATTGCATTTCTACTCCACCATTCCACCAGTGCATTTATGATGCTATACACATTTCTTGTTTTCTCCATTTTGTCTCCAAAACTCTTTGTCTTCAACAACTCTGTGAAGTAAGGTAAGTCAAGATGGTGACTAGCACAGAATAAGCAAACAACATCATATCTTAGTAGGGACTTGAAACTGGATCCCTCTAGTCTCACTCCAGTTCCAAAATCAGTATTGTACCAAAATTACTCATTGGAAGAGTGAAAGATTCCTTAAGCTAGGTAAGTGTAGAGGTTACACAGATCTTTTGCTTCTGAGGTTGAGAAGCTCTTTTGGAGTTGTACTTGAAGTGGAATTGTTTTCCCCAGCCGCTCCAGGAAAAAAAAATACTGGCTAAGCAAGGATCCTGCTTTATTGAAAAATGTATTTCTTTCCCACACCCTGACGGGTCAGAATCTGAACAGAATGGGGTCCTGAGCTCAGCTTTCTAATATAGTGCCCTAAAAGTTGCCAAGTCAATAATATATTGCACCTGTGTTGAGGTAACCTTCGACTGAATGAACATATCTAGCATATGTTTAGGTTGTCTTTCTAGGCCAGATGTTAAAACTGACCTTCTACAGATTTCTCCTTCCATGTAAGCAACCGAGTCCTCATTTCTTGCTATCAAAAAGTGCTTGATATTTATGGGCCAGGGAGGGACAAAATATGCTGTGTGTAAGCTCCACTGTGTCAGTTTGTCTGTAGTGCTGAGTGCTGAGCTAGGACACTGAGAAACCAGGGTTAAAATCCTGGCTCAGCTATGTAAAACCAATGGGTGACCATAGACAATCATACTCTCTCAGCCTCAGAGGATGGAAATGGTAAACCTCCTTTGAAGAAACTTGCTCAGAAAACCCTATGATAGGTTTGCATTAGGTTGCTGTAAATTGGAAACACCTTGAAGGTACACAACAACACCATCAACAACAAAAGGTATGCAATCCTAAAGAGATGGAAGCATATTTGAAAAGTTAGCCCAAACAAATTCATATTGGTGTTTCTTTCCACTTTACATCCCATGAAGGACCTATAGCACAGGTCTTGGAGACTTAAACATCAGCCTTAATGGGTTTTTGCACACAAACTAAAATGATTGTCTGGGTTCCCTTCTGTGTAGTCTATGAACTACAATGTCAACATTACACAATTGAATGCATACATTTCCAACCAAATGTACAACTGAATTTCTAAGTACAAGAACATTTATATGCACTTATACAAACAGCAGTGCAAGTGTGACTCAGCCTCTGGGAAAAAAAACAACAACTTCAGGCAGATGTTCCACAAGGGACAAAAATGTCCACCTAGTTCTATAGGGGAACTTGGTATGCTGGCCATAGTTTTCTTGCCTCGTTTGCTCCTATTTTAGGGTTTCCAAACCCAATTAAGTCACTGCAGAGAGGTTTCTGTTTTGTGTTTCTTTTACCACAAGATCTCAGCCAGGGAATCATCCCTGCACCACACAGTTATGCTTGAGTTGCTGCACTTATGTAATGCCATATTGTATTTGAGCTAATATCTTGGGAATTAAGTTAATACCATTTTTGCCTCATAACAAATTATAGGAGCAGGCACAGTGATACTTTCAGATATACATTAGAAAATCTAGGCAAGAACAATATGAGAACCATGGACTCACTGTCAAAATTTGCCCACTTCTTCCCAAACAAGTATCTGTGCATTGGTGTTATCATGCTGTACCTTTCTTTATCATCTTCACATTTGTAGGTGTTTGGAGTGTGAACATGCTAGGAGTAATAATTTTCAGAGCTATAGTTAAGACACGTCAATAGATTGGACAAATTTGATAGGGATGTTGTTGCATCCCCTTGTTTCTCAGTCAACTAGTTCCACCGAAAGCCCAGTGAACCAAAGCTGTTGGAGAATAGCAATAGCAAGTACATTTCTATACCACTTATCAGTGCACTTAAGCACTCCCTAAGCAGTTTACCCAGCTTGTTGGGGCAATTACCTTATGCAGCGTATTCATTTTAGTGACCTACGGAAGGATGCAAGGCAGAGTGGACTTTGGAGTCCCTGGGGTCGAACTCACAACCTTGTGGCTGTGAATGGCTGCAATACAGGCATTTTACCACTGTGCCACCAGGGCTCCCTATGTTCTGGATTATATTCTCCATGCATATATGGTCCTTAATGTTGTTGTTGTTGTTATTATTATTATTATTATTATTATATTTATTTATAGCACACCTTTTTCCCAAAACTGGGACTCAATGTTGCAATGACTTTTCATTTTTACCATGGTGATCATGGTTGGGATCTTACATCAAGATCCAGCCATCCAGTCCAACCCCCTGCCATGCAGGAACTCTCCATCAAAGCATCCCCAACATATGGCTATCCAGCCTCTGCTTAAAGACCTGCAAGGAAGGAGATTCTACCACACTCGGAGGGTGTGTGTTCCACTGCCTAACAGCCCTTACTGTCAGATGATAGCAAAGGGTCTGCAGGGCTGCTTCCAAGCCCTTCCAGGGTAGGATTTGTTGGCAATTACTTAGGACTGTACTTCTTTTAAGGAACACAGTGCCTTAGTGGTTAAGCCAGTGATTCTGATGATCACAATGCTAGCGGGTCAAGACTCAAGCATTGCATGATGGAGTGAACTCCCGTCACTAGTCCCAACCTAGCAGTTTGAAAGCATGTAAAAGTGCAATTAGATGAATAGGTACTACTTTGGTCGGAAGATAAAAGCATTTCATGCATTTCAGCATTGAGGCCACATGACCACAGGATGTCTTTGACAATGCTGGCTCCCTCAGCTTAGTAACAGAGATGAGCATTTTCCCTCACAGTCGGACACAACTTGACAATCTTGTCAAAGCGGAAACCTTTACCTTTTATTCTCCTTTCATTTAATTTTGTGTTGGAATTGTGGTTGGATCACCACAATAGTGGTTTGAATCTGACATAATAGAGATTTCTCTTTGCCTCACCCTTTCTCCACTCATTTTGGCTCTTCTGCTGGTAGATCTTGGCCAAGAGAGCAGTTCTGGTGGCTAGTTGCTCTGCTGACAGATCTGTGAGACCACTGGCAGAAGTGAGTTTTGTCTACAGAAGAGGTTTGTCCCTAATCTTAAACCATTGCAAGGAATGCACCCTTTGGTTAGGAATACATAGATTGCTCATGTCATAACTGTTTCTTGTGGGTCAGACAAGGTAACCATTACATGGATTTGTAACTGGTTGACAGGCCAAACCCAAAGGATGCTCAACAATGGTTCCTTTTCATCCTGGAGAGAAGTGACCAATGGGGGTGCCACAGGGTTTGGTACTGGGCCCAGTGCTGTTCAACATCTTTATCAATGACTTGGATGACAGAATTGGGGGCATACATATCAAATATGCAGACAACACCAAATTAGGAGGAGTAGCTAATACCCCAGAGGACCAGATCAAAATTCAAAATGACCTGAAAAGACTAAAAAGCTGGGCCAAAGCTAATAAAATGAAATTCAACATGGAGAAATGTATGGAAGGCACTGCACTTAGGGCAGAAAAATGAAATGCATATATATAGGATGGGGGACACCTGGCTGAATGAAACTATGTGTGAAAGGGATCTAGAGTCCAAGTAGACCATAAGCTGAACATGAGTCAACAGTGCGATGCAGCAGCTACAAAGGCCAATGCAATTTTAGGCTGCATCAATAAAAGCATAAGTCTAGATCAAGGGAAGCAATAGTGCCACTCTATTCTGCTTTGGTCAGGCCCCACCTGGAATATTGTGTCCAGTTTTGGGCACCACAATTCAAAAAAGATGTTTAGAAATTGGAGCGTGTCCAGAGGAGGGTAACTAAAAGGGTAAAGGGTCTGGAAACCATGCCCTATGAGGAATGCCTTAGGGAGCTGGGTATGTTTAGCCTGGAGAAGTGAAGGTTAAGACATGATATGATAGCCCTGTTTAAATATTTAAAAAGATGTCATATTGAGGAGGGAGCAAGTTTGTTTTCTCCTGCTCCAGAGATTAGGACGCGTAACAATGGATGCAAGCTGCAGGAAAAGAGATTCCAGCTGAACATTAGGAGGAATTTCCTGACAGTAAGGGCTGTTCGACAGTGGAACACACTCCTTCGGAGTGTAGTGGAGTCTCCTTCCTTAGAGGTCTTTAAGAAGAGGTTCGATGGCCATCAGTCAGGGATTCTTTGATTGGGAGTTCCTGCATGGCAGGGGGGTTAGACTGGATGGCCCTTGTGGCCTCTTTCAACTCTATGACTCGTTTTGGAGCTCTAGTGTTGCCCCTGTATGGTGGAGTGCTCTTAAAATAAATTTTTCTCTTCCTGTATATGAAAGATGTCCCATGCTATCAAAAGCTCTGTATGTAGTTTCTGCATCCATAGGGACTGAAGTTTTTACTTGGTGCACTATTTGTATTAGGCATTATCATTATATTCTGCACTCCTGGGATTCCCAAAGGCAGGGACAGGGGAAAAAATGACATTTTCATAAAAACCACTTTAATCCTCACTAATTGAACCAATACTGGAACCATAATGCAATTTGCCTTTGGCTTTCAGACTTCTCAAAAAATCTTTATGCAATTATCTGATTAAACTCAATGTATAAAAAGGTATGCATTAGGGGAAATAATGTGCAAAAAGTAAAAGTGTCTATCAAAGTACATAAACTGGGGAAAACAGCATACGAGACATGCACATAGATTTTTGTGTCCATGAAAATGCATGAGACTACAGATCGAAAACTTCATATTCTATGCATGCAATAATACATTAAAAAATTAATGGGTTTTTTAAAAAAATGTCAAAGTAGGTTGGAATGAACTTGTGCTTCTAAAGTAGAAGTATGAAGACAAAAAAGATAAAACCATTAACATCTGAATAGAGATAGAACAATCCATTTCTACCCAAGGGAAAGAGATTAAATACATTATATTATACTTCACAGAGGTATAAGTTCTTCCAAGGTTCTTCCATGGTTCTTCCATGGTTGGAAAAAATATATATTTATGAGCCACATGTCCACCTGCCCCCCTGATGGCTACAGGGAACCTCCATTTTCAAGCATAATGTATATCTAAATATAAGTTGCTGATACGTAGGAATGGTAATTCTCAATTTTTCTGATTTCTGATGGATATCAAAAATAATGAAACATTTTTTGTCCCATAGCTTCAGGACACTTGGGGAAAAATCTATGATGGGAAACTACACAACATTGATATGAAAGTTTGAGAGTTTGCTCAGGAGACTGCATGGTAATCTGAAACTGCACAGATTTTAGCAGAGGAACTGAAATCTGTGCAGCTTTCCTCACAGAATCAAAATTGTACAACTTTCAAACCAAGAAATGCTGCAATTTAATCAGCCTGAATTTCTTTTCCTGCCACATGAGATTTGGGTTGCACAGCACTCAAAACTGGCAAAGCCTGCAGTCACAATGCCAGGCCATTCATCACATTGGCACTTTTTCCAAATACACAGCAAAACACAACACAAGTGAGTGAGGGCTCCCCCCCCCCCCCCCGCAGAAAGCTGCCCTGTTTTCTGTGCACAGTAAAAAGACTTGAGAGCAGACAATTTTACAAGAAAATGGTCTAGTTTTTGAAGTAACATTATTCTTCTTGCACAAGTTTCATAAAAGGTCAGGAACTTCAGATTTGAATCCTGCTGGGACATTGACAAATTCACATTCCATCCCTGCTGAGCAGCCACAATATGGACAGGCTATTGTCCAACATTTACTTCTTTTATCCGGGAAAGTGAAAGTGCAGCAAAATTTTTCCAATACTTGTAGGAATCTGGTTGGCCACAGGACACCAGAGCCAGAATCTTGGGGCTGTAGTTCACTAGTGTAACTGCAAGAAAAAAGTCATGACTGGAATTAAAGACCAGACTTACAGACGTGTAACATGGAGTTCTGCATCTGGAGTGATGATTATGGCACTATTGCCGCAACCACACACACCAGCTACTATACTGAATAACAGTCATGCTGAGAAAAGGAGGGGTATGGGCAGATAACATTTACACCCTTCTCCTGCCAGCCAGAGTATTAGTAGCAGGTTCCTGATTGTACTTCTCTGTTGCAGCTAGCAAATTCATTGTTGTTTCTTAAACATACAGTAGGCCCTTGGTATCTGCTGGGGTTTGATTCCAGGACCTCCTGTGGATAACAAAATCTGTGGATGCTCAAGTTCCATTAAATGCAATGGCACAGTAAAATGTTGCCCCTAATATAAAAGGGAAAATCAAAGTTTGCTGTTTGGAATTAATGCTTTTTAAAAATATGTTCAAGGTGTGGATGCTTGAATTCGTGGATACAACATCCATGGATAAGAAGAGCCAACTGTACAACATCTGGGGTTTTCTTGATGCTCCACTCAACTAAAATTTGGTCTGAAATTTGATACCTGCTTGAAAGAGAATCTGCAGACTTGCTATTTGCAAAAGGAACAATGAGTGAGAAATTTGATGTTCAGGACATTTTTTGTTTTGTTTTGTTTTGCTTTTTCTTCAGTAATAAAATTGATAGTGCCACAATCATTCATTCTAATTGTGTGAGTCTCAGACAAGGCAATTGGAATTACTCAGCTCCACTGCATGAGGGGATAGGGATAGGGAATTTAATTCTAAAGATAAACACCATCCATCTTTCCTTTTGAAACACTGCAAATGGAGTTTTATGGGTCACACCACTAATTGCAAGAAGAGTTAGGGAGGGAAAGCTAACCGAGTGTTTTATAGCCCTCATTCTTGGGGAATTTGTCAGGAATGATTTGCTAATCTTTAAGGATCAATTAAATTAAAATATTTCATTCTCCACACAGGAGCAAAAACAATAACATTTCCCATCCACCCCATTTAGGGATGTGAAGAATGAAGAGATAAATTTACATCACTTGTTGCAGGCTTGCTGGCTGGTGGAAGGGAGTCAGGCTGGGAGATGCGACTTAGTTTTGCAAGTACATGTAGAATTTCTGACCAGGAGTGCAGCAGCTTTAAAAAGAAAGTAAGGCATTGGAGAAATAGGCCTTTTGGAGCCAGTGGATTTTGGAGCCCGTGGATGGTGACCCTGTGGATGAAACATCTCCAAGAATTCCTATGTTCCACTGCTTTGCTCACATCCTGCAAGCCCTTGCCCATAATCCCTCTGATCAAGTCTATCCATCTGGTTTGTGGTCTTTTTTTTCTCTCTTCTGCCCTCTACCTTTACTAGTATTATTGTTTTTTCTAGTGATCCATGCCTTCTCATTATGTAGCCAAAGTATGATAGTCTCCCCATGATCATTTTAACTTCCAAGGAGAGCTCTGGTCTGATCTGTTCATGAACCCATTTGTTTGGCTTTTTGGCTGTCCATAGTATCCTAAGTACTCTTCTCCAGCACCACATTTCGAATGAATTGATTTTCTTTCTCTTTGCTTCCTTCACTGTCCAGCTCTAGCATTCATGCATGGTAATTGGGAATACAATGTCCTGAACAATTCTGACTTTATGCTCAGTTGTATGTCTTTGCTTTTCAGTATCTTTTCCAGTTCTTTCATAGTTGTCCTTCCCATTCCTAGTCTTCTTATTTCTTGACTGCAGTCTCCATTCTGATCAATGTTTGATCCTAGATATAGAAATTCTTTAACTATTTCAATTTCCTTGTTGTCTACATTGAATTTGTGTATTTCTTCTGTGGTCACTATTTTTGTTTTCTTTATGTTCAGCATCAGACCTGCCTTTGCACTTTCATCTTTGACCTTCCTTATTAACTGTTCCAATTCCTGAATGTCTTCAGATGGCTAGCCAGTCTCCATTTAAAAACTTCTAAAGAAGGAGACTCCACCACAGTTCAAGGCAGTGGATCTCACTGCTGACCAGCTTTTACTGTCTGGAAATTCTTCCTAATATTTAAGTGGAGACTCTTTTCAAGTACAGTGGACCCTTGGTATCCAAGGGGTTTGGTTCCAGCACCCTGTGGATATCAAAATCCATGGATGCTCAAGGCCCATTAAATACAATATTACATTATAATGGTTTCCTTTATATAAAATGACAAAATGAAGGTTTGCTTATTGGACATTATATTTTTTAAAAAAATATGTTCAAGCCGTGAACAGTTGAATCCATGGATTAAAAAAAAATCTGTGGATAGGGAGAGCTGACAGTACATTGAATCCATTTGCTCCATGTGTTTAAGAACAACTGAGTTAAATGAGTCCTAAACAGCCAAGAAGGAAAAAAGTTAATAAGTCTAATTTTTCCCATGGAAAGGTGTGAATTTTTTGTTTTGTTTTGTTTTTACTACAACTGACAGAACTCCCTATCCACTGTGGTCAGTGCCCATACAGGCAGGAGGATTCTGGGAAACGTAGTCCCCAAAAGTATCTTTCTCATGCTCTGAATGTAACCACCACTCTTTCCAAAGTACTGTACATGATATTTCTATTCATTTCTAAACAACAGATCCTACAGCATTAGCCACTAACGTCCCAACAAAGTAATGCTGGAAATACTTCTGTCAGGCTTACCAGTGCTTGTTTAATCTAACATGTCCTTTTATCAGCAATCTCAGAGATAGGCTTGCTTAAGAGGCTAACATAAATTTTGTATATCAGTTCAGACACCCATTCAAATGGGTAGCTTGTATTTCTCTGCTTGGGTAACTATATATTTTGTCTCCTTTCCCCCTGTTTTGGCTGTTTCTGATGAGAATGTGCAAGCCCACCTTTCTAGCATCTCATTTTGTTATTATGTTGTGCTCTGCCATCATGTTCCTCTTGTCCTTTCATGCTTGAGAATTTCTGTTCAAAGGACTGAGAATCTGAGACACAAAAGATAAGCAATATCTGTACAATGAGGTTAAAAATTCTGTGTGCAACACTATGATCAAAAGACTAAAGTACCTTTCATAAGAGGTAAGACGAAAACAGTGGTTTTCAAACTTTTTACCCCTGTGACCCTCTTTACATCAACATGGAGATGTTGTGACCCTCCCTCATTCAACGCAGTATATGAATTAAAAAATAATATATTTTGTTGGTTTAGTGTGCATAGGTTTGGTCATACATTTATGTGTATTCATATTTCAACATTTTATAAGGAAATGGCATTTTTAAAAATAGGTCAGTTTTATTTAAATAAATTGAGTACCTAACTCGGCACAAAATAATATTTTATCCCTAGTCCCTAACCTGTTGAATAAGTCGGTGAATGAATAAGAGGGGGAAAAGATACCACTAAGAGTACATACCAAAGAGGGGAAGAACAACGCCGATTTCCAGCACTCATGCACATGCAAATACAAAAGAACCAAGGGAGAAAAGTGTTTGATCAATCTGTGTACACAAATTTTGTTTCATGCACAATAAAAATATATATAATATTACTTTCAGGCTATGTGTATGTGCATAAGGTGCATAATACAAAGCATCAATGAATTTCACGTTTAGACTCATGTGCTCTCTCCAAAATATCTCATTGTTTCTATGCAAGTATTCCAAAATCCAAAATAATCTGAAATCCCAAACACTTCTGGTTCCAAACATTTTAATAAAGGGGACTCAACCAGTACTGACTTTCACTCAGACAGGTGGGAGGTCACTAACATCATTATCAAAATCTGAGCTTGGCTTCAGTGGCAGATGGTGAAAATCTGTGTTAATAAAATAAGTATTCAGCACAAGAGCATGTCGCAGCTACAGAATAGACTGTACAGATTTCTTGCAAGGAAAATTGTGTATTCTAAATCTGTAATAGATTTTTTGTTGTTGTTAAGAGTTGCTGGTAAAAAAAATTTAAACATTCCAGTATTTTTAGACATACCTGCTTGGACAAAACACTTGAGGAAGGCTCCAGGAAGCTTGGTTTGTTTTAATGATATTTGCAGTATCAACACGTAATAATTTAAACAATTAGTGGTATTTCTACCTAGTATTTCTGAAATCCAGTTGCTAATATGTGCCTCCAGTATGCAGAGAGATCGTGTAGCCCCTTTGAGACTAACTGAAAGAAAGAATTTGGCAGCACTAAAGTCTAATTCATGAGATGTATATGTGTGTCCAGTTGACTATCCCAAACATCCCATTATTAATTGGTTTCATTAGGATATGAAATTGATTTCAATCCATTTCTGTACTTATAACAACCAATGTAGCGACATGGTTTCATTGTTGGACTATGACTCTGAAGATCAGGGTTTGAACCCCAGCTTGGCCATGTAAACCCACTGGGTGACCCTGGGCAAGTCATACCTTTTTTAACCTCAGGTGGCGACGGCAAACTTGAAGAAATTTGCCAAGAAATCCCCATGATAAGGCCACCTTTCAGTCTCCATAAGTCAGAAACAACTTGAAGGCACACAACAACAATAACAACTAATTTCATTTATTGTATTTGAATATAAGCCATTAGACATCTAATAAACAAATACATACATTCGAGTATCTAGAGAAAAAATCAAGTTAATGAGTTCTCTGCACATTCAACAGCAATAGATTTCAGAGCGATAGCAAGAAATGTTTTTTACCAGCCTTAACAAATAGGTTTTTTAAAAAATATGTGACATATGGGTCACAATCTGACAATTGTCAGTATGTTTTTAAATAAGAGCTTTCAGCCAGTAAGGGAGCCAATATCTGTCCCTAGAATCTCTCCTGGGGATTTTGATTTGACTGGCAATAAAGTAAATAATATGAAATATCCTCTCTCTGTCTTACATCACAGATGCAGACCCTTTTCTTGGAATGTTTCAATATCTGCCTTCCAGTAATAATGTTGGCATAGTTTGGAAATGCAATTCAGAAGATGTAGTTCACAGAGGGACAAAGGTAAGGACCAGGTAATTCAAGGTAATTCATTTTAGTTCATTTGATGAACTTTTGTAAAGACAGGGGACTGCTTTTTGCCTCACTCTAAGGCCATCACATCAGAACCTGAATCTGATAAGGTATGCTCATTTTCAGGAATGGAAATTGGATAGCAGAATTTTATTGGATAGCAGAATTGCTCTCCCTCCCCCCAATATAATTTCAAAATTTCAACATGGTTTTGAAAGTCATTGGTAGAGCTATATTCTGGGAAATGAATTCATTCTCCTTTGATTTAGCCTAAAATCCACTGCAGTTCTTGAGATGATACTGGAATGTATTTCATAATTGATGGTATTTGTGAATATTCTTAATCAAAAATCTGGTAAATTTCTATTATAATTTTTTTATAAAAGACCTGTGCCTCCAGATTATGGTGGCTAAATTAAAGTTTTCCCTTGAGTTTGCAAGCTGAAATTACTCCTTGCATAACAAAAAATTATTTTCATGCTAACTACAGGGAGCCTATTTATATAATCAGTTGGTTGACTTTGAGGCTGGTCCAGACATGAGAGAAACTTCATGAAGTCCATTTCCTTGACTACAATTTAGCTTAATTCTTCAAAAGTTCTGTTATCAGTTCTAAATATTCTGGGTTTGTGCTATGCCTTAGGAGTCTTCTCCTTGGGGTGGGTTGGGTACCTTTATTTTGTTTTTTAAAATGATTTCATGTCGTTTAATGTATGCTTTTAAAATGGTGATACTTCAATTTGGTTTAATTTTATTACCATACTTTAGCTAGTTTGTTATCTTGTTTGTGAGCCCCCCGGGTCCCACTTTGGCAGAAAGGCAACATATAAATGCCATAAATAAATAAATAAATAAATAACCTCTGAAAGCTGCTTTAATTTTCACACTAATCCCATCGTGGATTCACTGCTTCACTTACATCAGAACCACCAGCAATCACAATTTATTGACCCAACACACAAAAAAGAAAAAGATGGGGCGGGGGGGGGGGGGTGAAATCTAAATAAAGAGTGTTCCTTAGAACCTATTGAGGAGAATACTCCGGGTTCTCTTCCGCACTACACAGTTATCCTGCTTCCACTTTAACTGCCATGGCAACATCCCTTGCAAACCCAGATTTTGCAGTTTAAGAAGTGGTACTTTGAATTTTGCACCAGAAAGCTCTTGTGCTTCACCAAACTACAAACCTTAGGATTCCATAGGATGGGACCATGGCAGTTAAAGAGGAATCATAATGTTATCATTTTGCAGTGTAAATGGGTTCCCCAGTTGTACTGCAACAAATCTATCTTTCCTTTCCAAAGTCACTTTAATGGATTTAATTTTAAACTGCCTGCCTGGCCCCACACAAATCCTCAACATCTTCTAGATAGACCGTTTCCTAGTAATGTGGAAGTGGGAACACAACTGAGTCCCATCATTTAGGTAAGCCATTACCTACCTAAATGGCTGCAATTTCCTCTCAATTATCAGACTGCTGTCTCTGAAGGCAGGTGTTTCAAGATGCATTTCCAAGCATTCCCATACATATTCTTGGGTATCGGTATGGAAAGGAATCTTGTAGCATCTTTACATCCACAGATTTTTTTTTAAATCCATGGATTCAAGCACCATAGTTTAAATATATATATATATTAAATATATGAATTCCAAAAAAGGAAACCTTGATTTTGCTGTTTTGTATAAGGGGCAGCATTTTACTATGCCATTGTAAAATGTATTGAGCATCCATGGATTTTGGTATCCATTGGCGGTCCTGGAACCAAACCCCAGTGGATACCAAAGGCCCACTGTATAAGCTTTCTATTGCTATAAGATTTCCTACCCCCCTTCATGGTTAATGGTGAAACAAACCTTTTAGGCATGAAATATTGAATTACCATCCATTTAGACCATCATAAGATTGCACAGAACATTGCAGATAATTTCACCCTTTTAAACAGTAAATAGTAACTGCACTTACCAGAGATATTTACAAAAAATAGCTACAAAAATATAATATTTATTACATGAAATTATATTGAAAAGTTCTAATAATTGGATTTTCTTGTTGTTGTGTATCTTCACACAAAACTACATGAACATGCTTTAATCAATGAGGGAATATGTGCAAACAATGCATATTACTTTAAAAAATACACATTAAAAATATCTCTCCCTCCGAAAGGCTCAAACTTTGGCCTGGAAAAACCAAGGTAGACAAGGATCAAATGTGGAAATGGGAAAGAAGCAATTCTCTATATGTTGACATGATAGATATGTATAGCCCAAAGGGAAGGTATTCAGTTTTTGTAGTTTCCAAGCTTTCTGTTTTCACTAAACCAGCCATATTTAATTTATTAAAATGGTCTCCTACTGCATCTCGAGGTCTGATGGCAGCGTTGATCATCCTTCAAATCAATTAAATAGAGCAAAGGGACAAAAAAGACCACAGATGTTTTTTTTAAAATTGCCAGTCTTAGAATCGTGACCAAAAAAGTTCTACTTGGTCCATTAGTAAGCAGTCAAACACTGAACTGGATGCAAACATGGGAGGACAGACCAAGCACCAAAACAAAGAAGAGCATGTCAGAATGGAGTGGGCTTTTATGGCCTGGCATGCCCTGGCATTCCCTATCTCCTTTATCTCCTATAAAGGCAGTATAGGGACATTAAGCAAGATGGGTAGTGACTGATAAAGAGTTTGTTTTAGTATATTAGCATATTTTTTATTATTTTAGCATTTTATAGTGTTGTGTTTTATTGTCCATTTTTTATTATATATGTTTAATATTCCATCCTTTGGTGGAAAGGGCATTATAAACAAACGTTGTTGTTATTGTTGTTGTTATCCCCACATGACAGTTGAGCCTATAGCAATGGGGGAATGGAACAATCATTACTATTAATGTTGCTGTTTGTTATTGTTGCACTAGCATTTTCCTTTACTTTTTCAGTCTCGCAAATTGTTGTTTCAAACATCAAAAGATTTCAGATGCATGACAGCCAGGCAAAACAGACTGCAAATGAGTGGGGAAAAAACTTTGTAGCTCTTGCAGAGTTGATGGATAACTATAAACTCTTTTGTGACTGAGGAAAGATTTGTGTGGAACCATAAAGGTACAGGGGTATGGTGAGATATCAAGTATTTCATAATGAGCATGAAATATCTTACCATTGCAGCCTGAAGCAACTGGACAATTGTTGAAAAGTGGCTGAAGAATTTATTTTTTGCACACAGAGCTGCAATTCTCTGCTTGCCTGATAAAATTTCTTTTAAAAGCTGTTTGTTTCAAAAGGGAAAGTATCCACACAGGAATGAAAATTAATCATGGGATGTTGATTTATCACCTCTGATTGCCTTGGACATACTCATTTTCCATGAAGATATTTCTACAGGTTCTTTATACCATGTAATACTGTGTGGTAAATGGTGTGCATGGGGAATTTAAATACCTTGGTCTGTGATACTTGAACAGGGAGGTAGAGGACAGAAAGTCTTGGAGATATCTCATTCACAGGGTCTCTGTGAGTTGAAGACGACTTGAGGGCAGCTAACAACAAATTACAATACTTTTCCCCCAACAGCCCTTGATAAAGTTGGAAAGATATATCTCATATTGCTATTACAAGGAGGAAGGGAAGAGAAATAACTGCAGAGATGGAAACAGAAGGACCTGTATCTGTCTGCTGCAAACTATGTCCAATTTTTATCTTTCTACCAGAAATCTCACCAACTACACCCACAGCAAGGGCAAATTGGTAGCTCTCTTGGAAAAGAAGATCAGTGTACTATAGCTATGTGCTGAGTCCCTTCAGTACATCAGAGAACATGAGGACTTTCTGGAGAGAACACAGGGAGAAATGATCCTATAGAATGAACAGGAAGAAACTGTCAAGGAAAACGAAGTGGCCTGTAACAGTGAGGAAACACCCTGGAGGAAAGTAACTGTCAAGAACAGATTACACAGAAGGGATTCAGAACCTCTCTAACTAATCAATCACTTCTGACATTTTCATCACTGATTCTTGCATACCGATTCCTAAACGTATCTATTAAAATGCAGATGAAAAAGAAAAGAAAAGAAAAGAAAGAGAGGGGAAAAAGAAACAGCGTCTGTGTATCTTTCAGAATCACCCCCAAGAAAATCACAGATCTTATAAGAACTATCTTTGTTAGCTGATATTGATAGCTACATCAACTGTTAACTAATACTGATAGCCATGGCCCTGAATATTCAAATCCTGAGTAGAGCAGTTGATGGCTACCTATCTTGGAGGTCTCTCATTTTTAGCATCACCATAAATCAAAACTGAATTGATGATATGTGTGGTGTTGTGCTTTGAGTGTTGGACTATGACTTTGAAGACCAAGATTCAAATCCCTGCGCTAGCATAAAAACCCACTGGGTGACCTTGGGCAAGTCAGCCCCTCTGAGCCTCAGAAGATGGCAATGACAACCCCCTTCTGAAGAATCGTTCCAATAAAACCCTCAGAGAGGTTCGCCTTAGGTTACTATAAATAAAAATAAAATACTTGGAGGCACACAACAACAGCAAAAACAACAACAGGCCTGATCATCCATCTGTTGGAATAGGAAGGATATTCTCTTGACCATTTTCAAATCCAAAGCAGTACCAAAAGAAATCTGTATTTTGAGACAAAATATGTAAATTCATTTTAGTTTGTTGCATTGAAAATCAGCAATTTATGCAGAATCAGGACAAAGTGGGCTTATTTGTCCAACTCTTCTGGCATTTCTCTAAAATTACATCTTCTCACAGAGGCTGTGAACAAACTGTTACATAGCAAAGGTTTAGAAGAACAATTTAAGTGTTCTCTGCTTTTTTTGTAGGAGACAGATGTTAATAAAAAGTTTGAAAGCTCAAGAAGGCATTAAGAGAACATAGTATATATGAGAATAGCCACTGGCAAAATAAAATTGCCATCTGTGCAGAGAATATTGGAATTTCTTATTAGAGATTTTAGAGGGAAAAAAAAATACTATTCTTCGTTGTATGTTAGTCATTTAATTGGTTGGTAGGAGACTGATCTACCTTTAAGACATATGCATTTTTGGCCTTCATATTGGATATGATTCCATATTTTGTCTGTTAATTTTATGATAGAGCCAGATGTTATGGAGAGGTGTAAGTTTAGCTGCTAATAAAACCTATGGGTTCTTCTCAAGGATGTTGGGAAACCTTCCCCAAAAATAGGGGTTGAGTGTTAGCTTTCAGACAAAGTGATGGGAAATAGGTTTCTTTCGTCTCTATTTTAGACCCAAACCAAAATATTTGGAGCACTTTTGTCCTTCATTCAGGCTTCCTGTGTCCCATTCACACTTTAAAATTATAGTGCTATGATTCCACATTGCCATGGTTCCTTCCTGAGGTTTGTAAATGGTGCACTGCTGCACCCTGTAGCATGTGGCTGAGAATTCCAAATGCCCTTCCCTAAACAGCAATCCACAGATTTCTTAGGATGGAACCATGGTAGTAAAGTGGAATTAGATGGGAAAAGTTATTTTCTAAATTTAAATTTACATTAAAGTACTTTCCTGAGGAAAGAAACCATTTTGACAGATGTGTTATCTAAACTGCCTCAATATGAGAGTCAAAAGAGAGGAAGAAAGAGAGATGATGCTATATTCATACAAGCACAACTAGGGTTGGAAGTAGCAACCTGAGAATTGGTGGTTAAAGCTTAACACTTCCTATTACTCACCCTTCAGCTCTGTAACTTACCGAAGGTTTGTTCTGTAGTTACTCCATAACCCCACTGGCCAAAACCCCACTAGCACTAGTCCCCTGGGGCTTACCTACAGGCATCAGTCAGAATCAGAAGACAAAGGGCCTGGACAGACTGGCACTTTGTGCCGGCCTGGGCCCGAACTACAACTGCGGTAGGGCGGAATGTTCACATGCTCCCAAACCTTACCATGTGCTGTGGGTGCCATCTTGGTGTACCGCCATTTACACAGGGCATGCCATGATGATGTCCCTCATGTGTGTCCAAATGGCACGGAGCACAAAGGATGACATAGCGTTGCACCAGGGTGCTTATGGTGCCTTTGTAGTTGCGGAAAAAGGAGCCACGTTTCACAGTTCCTTTTTTGAGCGAATTGTTGCCACAACGTGTGGGTGCTGCAGCAACGATCCGGGACAGAAAGGGGCTGCATCTTGATGCCCCTTCCTGCCTGTCTGTTGAGCCCCAAAATTTGGGAAACATATGTTTACATCTTCACCATCCCACATCTACTTGTGGTCTTACTTTCAGGATGTAAAACCTCTTCTCTTCCTTTCATAGAATCATAGAATCATAGAATCATAGAATCATAGAGTTGGAAGAGACCACAAGGGCCATCCAGTCCAACCCCCTGCCATGCAGGAACTCCAAGTCAAAGCATCCCTGACAGATGGCCATCCAGCCTCTGCTTAAAGACCCCTAAGGAAGGAGACTCCACTACACTCCGAGGGAGTGTGTTCCACTGTCGAACAGCCCTTACTGTCAGGAAGTTCCTCCTAATGTTGAGGTGGAATCTCTTTTCCTGCAGTTTGCATCCATTGTTCCGCGTTCTAGTCTCTGCAGCAGCAGAAAACAAGCTTGCTCCCTCCTCAATATGACATCCCTTCAAATATTTAAACAGGGCTATCATATCACCTCTTAACCTTCTCTTCTCCAGGCTAAACATCCCCAGCTCCCTAAGGCGTTCTTCATAGGGCAAGGTTTCCAGACCCTTCACCATCTTAGTTGCCCTCCTTTGGACATGCTCCAGTTTCTCCACATCTTTTTTGAATTGTGGTGCCCAGAACTGGACACAGTATTCCAGGTGGGGCCTGACCAAAGCAGAATAGAGCTTCGTTTAGTTTGAGCGTTGGACTATGACTCCTGGTGATGAGGGTCCAAATCCTGGCTCAACCATGTAAACCCACTGGGTGAACTTGGATGAGTCACATTCTCTCAGCCTTTAGTGGATCTCCTCTGAAGAAAAAGGCCAAGAAAACCCCATGATAAGGTTGTCATAACTTGGAAATGACTTGAAGGAACACAACAACAACATCAAAAAGATAATACAGTGGCCCCTCCATGTCATGCCCTATTTCCAGGATCCTGGAATGTCCTCTGAAAGCTCTGAAGAAGAGTTTGAGAGCCCAGAAGACATGCCAGGACTGCAGTCACAACTCCAGCAGCTCCAGGAGAAGAGTCTGCCACCAGCACAGGGGATGGGTTCCCAGCAGCCACAAGAGCAAAATTCCCTGTAGCCACAACCCTCAGATGAAGAGACAGACTTACCAACACCCACTCCCATGGAGAGATACCAGGAAAGAGAAAGATGATGATGATCTCAGTAGTTAAATAAAGATCATACTACAAATAGAGAGCACCTGGAAGGACTGTAAATAACCCAGCACCTCCCTTGGTCCATTATGGCTGACAACCATCCTTTTCCTTGGGAGAAAGTCATTAGTGCCTCATTCCTCGAATGATTGTCTTGAACTCTGCTTGGACCCTGACTCTTCATTTGGATTATCATTTGGACTGAATACTGGCTTGTTAAGGACTTGGACTGGACTAGGCTAGACTACCTCTGTTTTTCTACTGACTCCTTGGTGAGCTTGGAGTCTCTTTCCCTCCCTAGGGAAAAACAGGATACTCCACATTTGCTGGGGGTAGGGGTTCAGGGCTCTCATGAAAATGCAGGAGGAAATGCACATTAAAAAAACCATTTTTTTTTTTACCTGAGAGAACACCTCTCTAGGTGTTCAGCACCTCAGATAAATCCTTTAAAACTTACATGAAAACTTGGAGAGGATTCACCACCTTTTGGGAACCTCTAACCCCATGGTTTCCAAGAATAACCTCACTAGCAAAATTGGGAATTCACCTTTTTGGGTGAAGTTGGGCCTTACTGTGTCTGTCTGTTGTTACATCATCTCCTAGCAAAACTTCTATTGAAAAATATATAGCTCAGTTTAACACCCTTGTTTCCATTACATGGAAAGTAATTAGTTTTCACTTGACTGAGCCATCTAGGTGACATCTGCAAAACCTAGCTCTGCTTTCTGTCAGAGGAAAGGTGCTGTTTCTCCAGTCTCCAGTCTTCCCAGTCTTCCCACATAGTCTGTTCACAGTCTGTTTTAGACATGTGATTCCCTCTGGATTGAAATTCTTATCAGTGTTACAGGATGAATAAAGATTAGTACCAGATTGACTAAAAATGTAGGAGGAAAGAAGGAGACCTACATACCAATTCACTAGCATAGAGTCAAAAGTGTAGATTACAAATTGATATGGGAGAGAAATTCATTTGTTCATGTTTAACTGCAAATTTACCCAATGCCTACTTTCTGCACCATTATGCAAAGTGAAACACTATCACACTTTAATATTTGTATTTCTAAATTTTGTAATGCAATTCTCCAGTAAAAAGGCAAACAAATATGAATGAAATTAGGAGGGAAAGCACAGAAAAATGCATATATTGGTGAAAATGGCATATAAAATATGTTAGAGAAAATTGTTTGGAAATGTGTATGTATTAAACAAAAACACATACAGAAATGTCTACCCTAGAGCAATGCACACAAGAATGCATATAGATGGGGGGGGGGGGGGGAGGATTGCAATTTTGTGAGAAATCTAAACTGAGAGATTTTTGTATATCCCCCAACTACAAAGTTGCATGACTTTGGAATATGTTCTAGTGGGGACATAGAACAAAATATTGGCTGGCATCATGTTACTGTTTTATGTACATGTAAGTTCCCTTATACATGTGGTTATAGTTTTTGCCCATTATTATGGCAAACATCTGCTTTCAGTTTGCATAAGTAGAGTTCTTTAACTGTAACCATTGCACTTTCTTGGGTAGTTAGTAACCCCTGTACTCATCACTGTCTCCAATATATCATTTAATTTGCTGCAATTTTAGAAACAGTCATTGCATTTCTCCCATTGCACAGTGGGATGAGAAGCAAACATGTTTCCAGATATGCAGATGGTTGCACAATTCAACAAAAGAACGAGGAAACACAACTATCACTTAAATATGTGAGTATATATTTACACAACACAAGCACAATATAGGATCTCAGCCAGTTGTTACACGTATTAGTACTGGTGGTGGCTCTTTTTCAAACTATCTGTAGTAGGGTACCACTGGAGAGGGGTGCTCACCTCAGAGCCCTACCTACTTCAGAAATAAGAAGGTGGGGCAGAACAACACCAGAATGAGAGAAGCAATGGTGCCCAGATTTGAATTACCTGGCATGTTCTGCACATGTCCACCTCCATTGGTCACCCACGGAAAGGGCAGGAGAGGTGAGCTGAAAAGAGATGGAAAGGTGGTGAGGTGAAAAGGTTAAAGGGCAGAGAACATTGGAAAGAGGCAGAAGAAGGAAAAGGAACAGTGAAGGTGGGCAAGCGTGAGGATGGAAAGGCAACGCAGAGCAAGACAGAAAGACAGGGAATAGTAACAGTGACTACCTGGCCGGGCAGAGAAACTAGGAAAGGAGCAGTTGGTAGGATGGTGGCTGAGGGAACAGGGATAGGTGGGAAGCAAGCACCAGGGTAAGGGAAGGAGGATGTGAGGCTTTTCTGTGCTAACCTTTCCTTCCACTTAACACCCTAAGTTTAAATGTAAATAGGGGATGCAGTGGCTTAGTGGTTAAGACACCAATTCTGATCATTGGAAGTTCAGAAGGTTGGTAGTTCGAGGCCTGAGTGCTGCATGATGGGCTGAGATCCTGTAACTAGTCCCAGATTCTACCAACCTAGCAGTTTGAAAGCATGCAAATGCATGTAGATAAATAGGTACTACTTTGGTGGGAAGGTAACAGCGTTCGGTGCAGTCATGTCTTCGGACGACTCTGGCTCTTCGGCTTAGTAAGAGATAAGCACTGCCCCCTACATTTGGTTACAACTAGACATTTATGTCAGGGGACTACCTTTACCTTTACTGTTAACACACTTCTCTGTAGGCTCCCATTCATATTTATCAGGGACTGCTCTTTCCTAAGAAAGCCAGTGTGGTATAATGGTTTGAGTGTTGGACTATGACTCTGGAGAGCAGAGTTCAATTCACCACTCAGCCATGAAATCCACTGGATGACCATGGGTGAGTCACAGTCTCAGAGCGTAGCGATGGCAAACCCCCTCTGTAGAAAACTTGTCGAGAAAACCCTGTGACAGGTTCGCCTTAGTATTGCCATAAGCCAGGCACACCACCACCTCTCTTTCCTGGCAAATTCCTGACACCACGAGGAAGGAAATAAATGGGAAAAAAACTAACTAAATAAACAAATAATAATAACAATCCATTCTTCCATCTGTTCTACCACCTCTTCAGATGAAGTATTGTGCAGGATGGAAAAGCTCCTATGTAATGTTTTCATTGATCCTTCTATTGCAATTGTTTCCCAATGATACATTTTGTTTTCATTGACCAACATGGCTTCCATTTTTTTCTCTTTGTGTGTGCATGTGCATCTTTTTATTGATTCTTGCTTTGTGGGACTTTATTCATGCATTCATCCATTACTCAGCCTCACCCACTAAGTCTAACAGTTTTGTTGGCAGCCAGCAAACTTAATCAGTTTCAGATAGGCATCTGTGAACTTGACCTTCTTATTCTGTGAAATTGTTCCCTTTTCTGCATGTTGGCATTGAACCCTCATAACTTGTATTGTGAAAGCCACTAATGATGCTGGAAGCTGTCCCAACCAAAGTCACAACACAGTCAGAGCTTCTTTGTCATTTGCTCTTTTATAGAATGGATGGGGTACTTTGGTCAAGGCTGAGATCAGCATTGGGAACAGTTTTTGCTGGAACTTTATTTACAAAAACAGATAACAGCATTTCAACAGGTTCGATAAGTTGCCTGGAAACAGAGTGCTCAATTGATACCACTTCTTCACTCTGCACAGAGATCAAGAATTTAATCCTTTTCTAGAATTAACCCATTGATTACATTGCTGATGGTAAGCCATAATGTCTGTAATAATTCAATAATTCAGTGGCTCTCTTTGGCAAGATTGATAGAATGCACGCACAACATTGGGAGGTCCATAGGCTATTTTTCTGCCCTTGTGAGTCTTCAGGGGGCAGCTTGGATTGCCAAGAGGGTGAAAAAGAAAGCAAAATGAGACAAAACAGAAAGAAGAAAAAACGGGAAGTGGCCAGAAGTCCACTGTGTTTTTTTGAGGGTTTCTTTCTCCCCACTTTCAATAGTACAAAATGCCTTTGCAACTTATGTAAAAGTTGCATTGCTGCTTCTGGATGTTTCCAAGAGAGGCGTTTGATTACGTTTTGACTAGAAAAGGATGTCTTTGGGGAGTCTTGAGGGTTCAGAAGCTACAAAAACAACCGTGGAATTGCTTGTGGACCCAAGGAGTCACTTTCCCTGCTCCTGGCCTAAGTACTATTGACTGGTGTCTTAAGCATGCATGGTTGGAGAGACAGTTGGATAGTTTTGTCAAATGCAAAATAACCACCCCACCCCCAATAATATACATGAGCATGAAAGTAGCAATCATGTGGTTACCACTGCATGTGGGGGTACATGTTGTTTTCCTTCAAGTCATTTCTGACTTATGGTGACCCTATGGTGAGCCTATCATAGAGTTTTCTGGGATTGATAGTGGGTGACTTGCCCAAGGTTATCCATTGGGTTTCCATGGCCAAGTGCTACGGTACCATGCTGGCACCATGCATACATGGTGACAAGGAAGGAGGTGAAAGCCCCATGAACATCCAGCAATCCCACTGTCTTTTTGGAATAGCTAGTGAGCTTCTCTGAATGTTGCTGGCAACATAATCCCATGAGGTTTCCTACTTCCAGCGGAATGGAAAACTGCACCCAGATATTTGAAGCAAGTAACCTGTTCAGTCTTATGGCCATCTGCATTCCAAGAGTGTCATTTAGGCCATAATTTTAATCTTTCGATAACTGAGCACTAAATGGTCCTCTTTACAATACTGAGACAATGCTCCCAGTGCTCTTTTGAAGCCAATGAGTGTTCTTCAAAGAATAGTTGCATTGTTTGCATAAAGTAACATTACAATATTTCTTCCAGCTTATTTTGGAGTATGAAAGTTAATGTTGTCAAAATAGCAATGAGGCACAGTATGGCAAGGACATTATCACATGAGGCTTTTACATTGCAATTCAAGTTGGAGAAGCATCTTTGAAAATACTCATTGTATGATGTTGTCTCTGTCTCATTGCTGGTGTGCATGTCAAGTGTTGTTAGAGCAAGCTTTTTTATTGATGGGAAAAACTCATAAGTTCCCAATCACATTGTGTTTCCATTATTACACAGTTGTGAAACATTACTGACATGGCAGTTCTGATATTGGCAATCACATGGTGTCAGTGCTCCTCTTTCTCTCTCCCCTCTCCCCTTTGCTATTCTGAAACAGGCTGTGTCTCCCCCCCCCCCCCATTTTATTTGTTTTCTTTTAATTAAATTGCATTAGCATAACTTCAGAATTGCATTAAATATAAAAATAAAGCATCCCAAAGGCACATTGGGTAGGACATAGGGCGGGAAGGTGGAATTAAGGAGGAGTGTAGAAGAGAGCAAGAGGAAATGGTAATGGAAAAATGCCATCATTACCATGTTGGAGAGATGTGCAATAATGAATGCTCCTAAATCAGTATGTTTACATGTTTACATTTTCTTTTGCTAATGTGATTGCAGCAAGACTGTGGCTCATGTGACAATATTCATAGAGTTGCTTCTGCTTGTCACACTTCCACTTACTGGTGGGAGAGGGCTAGATAGTGCCCTTCTCACCTGCACGGCAGAGCTCTCTTCCTTGGTATGGCTGCCTAATTTTACAGTCAGATTTTGGGATTTGGAGATGGAATGCCACCATGACTATGTGTTTGTTTATTTATGGCTATATGTTTGTTTATTTATTTATTTATTTATTTATTTTTAAACTTCATTTTTATGCCACCTTTCTCCCAGAAAGGGATCCAAGGGGGCTCACAAGATAAAAACATTTCAAAACTCTACAATAAGAATTTTAAAACAATTAAAACCATATAGTTAAAACAGTAACATAAAAACATACAAAAGTTACAAACATAGCTAAAACACACACCCCATATAAAAGCCACTCTTTCATGGTTATGTATTAAAAAGCTTGCCTAAATTAAAAAAAAAAATGTTTTGCTTGCCAGTGAAGGGAAAGTAGCCTAGCCTCCTGCAGAAGGGCATTCCAGAAGTTGAGAAGGCTTTCTCTCATGTCCTGACTAAGTGAGCCTGTGATGGTGGTGGGACTGAAAGAGAGCCCTCCCCTGAAGATCTTAAGGCTCTGACAGGTTCATATGGGGAGAAACAATCTCTCAAAGAGTCTGGAAATAAGCTGTACAGGGCTTTATATTTTCAAACCGGTTTTCGGGCAGGCCATGGGGTTGAGACTGCCATGGTCGCCCTGGTCGATGATCTCCGTCTGGGCTTCGACAGGGGTAGCGTGTCCCTGCTGGTGCTCTTGGACATCTCAGCGGCTTTCGATACCATCGACCATGGTATCCTTCTGGAACGCCTGGCAGAGGTGGGAATCGGGGGCACTGCACTCCAGTGGTTCCGGTCCTACCTCTCCGGGAGGTTCCAGATGGTGCAGCTGGGGGACGTGTGCTCCGATAAGAGGGCCCTCACCTCTGGGGTCCCTCAAGGAGCCATTCGGTCCCCCATGCTCTTTAACATTTACATGAAACCGCTGGGAGAGATCATCTGGAGGCATGGGGCGCAGGGTTATCAGTACGCTGATGACACCCAAATAGTCTTCTCTATGTCTCCGATTGATGCAGTGACCAGGGACGGCGTCGCTCCTCTCGTGGCCTGTCTGGAATCGGTAATGGACTGGATGAGGGAAAACAGACTCAGCCTGAATCCAGAGAAAACGGAAGTACTCGTGATAGGTTCCCCCGGCCCAGGCAGGGAGGTGGTTCCACCTGTCCTGAACGGGATCACGCTTCCCATAAAGGACACTGTACGCAGCTTGGGGGTGCTCCTTGATTCGTCGCTCCACCTTACTTCTCAGGTGGATGCGACAGTCAGGAGCACCTGCTTCCAGCTTCGGCTGATACACCAGCTGCGCCCCTGCCTGGACCGGAGGGACCTTGAAACAGTAGTACATGCTCTGGTAACCTCTTGGTTGGATTTCTGCAACGCGCTCTACATGGGGCAGCCTTTGTACCACACTCGGAAGCTACAATTAATCCAGAATATGGCAGCACGGCTGATCACGGGGGCATCTAGGACCCACCATATAACACCGATCTTAAAAGATCTTCATTGGCTGCCCATTCGCTTCCGGGCCCAATACAAAGTGCTGGTCGTTACCTATAAAGCCCTAAATGGCTTGGGCCCAGAGTACCTAAAGGACCGTCTCTCCCCACATAATCCGCCCCGCACACTTAGATCAAGCGGACAACACCTGTTAAGAGTTCCAGAGGCCAGGCTCTCGACAACTGCCAAGAGAGTGTTTTCTATATCTGCTCCGAGCCTCTGGAACTCACTACCTATTGAGCTCCGCTTGACTACTTCCCTCCCCCAATTTAAAAAGGAGCTAAAAACGCACCTATTTAATCAGGCTTATCCTTGATTGCTATCTGTCATTGCCATCTTCCCCCCAGATAAGCCATTGGAATAAACCATTGTATACCGCTTTGGGATGATAATGTTTTTACTTGTTTTTATTCCTTGTTTTATTGTAATCTTTTATTGTATTGTTTGAAATGTTTTTAACTGTAGATGCTGTACACCGCCCTGATCGCAGGAAGGGCGGTATACAAATAAAAGTTGTTGTTGTTGTTGTTGTTATTATTATTATTATTATTATTATGGCCTGCACTTTGAATTGTGCCCAGAAACAAACTGGTAGCCTGAAGCTGTTTCTACAAGAAATTTATAGGTTCTCTGTAATTGACACTGCTCTCAGCAATCTAGCTGCAGTGTTTTGAACCCACAGGAGTTTCCAAAGTTTCTCAAGGAATGGGCACATCTGGCGTACTAGTTTTATGCACTCCTTTTATGCAAATGCACTCCTGGTTACTGCTGAAACCTAGTCATCAGGCTCAGAGTTGAGTCCAGGAGAACACCAATGTTCTGAGGCCGAGATTTCATGGGGAGTGTAACCCTGTCCATCACAGGCAAAGTTCCTATTCCCTAATCTGCCTTCTGACTGACCAGGGGCACTTCTGTCTTGTCTGGATTATCTTTAAATTTGTTTGCCCTCCACCAGTCATACTGACAGCAGACATTGGCTCAGTACAGAGACAGCTTCGTTTGAATCAGATGGAAAGGAGAGATAAAGTAGAGTGTCATCCACATACTGGTAACACCATACTTCAAAGCTCTGGATGACCTCTCCCAGAGGTTTCATGTACATGCTAAATAACTTGGGGGATCAAACAGAACCCTGTAGGATTTGACAGGCTAGTGGCCAAGGAGTTGAACAGGAGTTACCCAACACCACCTTCTGAGTTTTCCCCTCTAAGAAGGACCGGAACCACTGCATAACAGTGCCCCCAAGTCCCATCCCAGAGAGGCAGCTCAGAAAGTACCATGTCTCATGTGGGATTTCCACCAATTTATTTTTAAAACTTATTTTTACATTTAGGACTGGCACAAACCATTTCAGTTTGTCTGGTTGCAGCAGAGTCAACTGCAGTTAGGCCTTGGGAGGCATACACACTACCCTATTATAACAGCTGGAGACCACTTTTAGTTGTCATGCTCTATCTGATGGAATCCTGGGATTTGTAATTTGGTGAAGCACTTAGAATTCTCTGCTGGAAAGATTTAGTGCAGGTCAGGGAAATGGACTGGAGCACTCTAGCAGAAGATTGGAAATGTCTCTCCAAGTTTCAAAGTTGAAGATTGGAGCTAAGGATCTTACGATGCTGTTAAATTGCTATGATAGTGCAGTGTAGATACACCACTTGTGTCAGTGCTTAAGTTCTGGAAGAAAGATAACATATATTGGCAATGACTTATGGCAATAGCACTAAATGAAAAATAAAATAAAATAAAAAAAGTCAGAGCTTCATTATCACACACTCATTAAGTAGATGATTTTATCATACAACGGTGCAGCTTCATCAACTCCATTAACAAAAATAATTGCTGGGATCCTGTATGCTTGTGTAGTATAAATCTTCACTCATGTAGATAACAAATAAGTTATGCCACGCCACACTTCTGCTGAATATCACCCTTGTGCAACTAACAGTGTTTTTACCAATGTGCCTCCTTATTCTCCCATTGCACATAGTAGCTATTTCTGCATCTCCGGTGAATGAAGTGGTATACTGAAGATGCCAACAAAGATTTGTGCCCCATCCAAGAATGGACAACTGCAAAGCAGGAAAACTGTTGCTTAGTTCCACCTCGAGTAGATCCACATTTAATCAATGCTTGAATGGTCAGCCCATACATATGTAAATCCAACTGATTTAATGGCTCTGCTCTCATTGGCTCTGCTCTCATCAGGACTAATGATAGGATTTTGATCTACCTGAAATTGTAACTCTTGCAGAATTTCACTCATATGACCATGTACTGAACACACATGTTGCTGAATGTCCATAAAGTACAACCTCATCTGCTTAGGAATTAAATATTAAAACACTTAAAATATTTAAGATAGATATATAAAATATAATCAAGGCACAGCACACTGCAATTAAATAACCCTTCTGTCACATCCAGTAAAAAACTGAAGGCTATTTAAACAAAACAGTCTTTGCTTGCCATCAAAAAGAGATCACAAAGAAGGCCAACCCAGTCACAGGTTGGGAACAGCCACCATGACAGCTTTATCTGTGTTCTCATTAAAATCATCATCATCATCATCATCATCATCATCATCATCATCTTTATACCCCACTTTTCCCCCACAGTTGTTACACAAAGCAGGTGAAAGGTGTGTTATAGTGGTGGGATAGAGGGAAAGACCTTAAATAATTGTGTGGCATTCAATTTCTTACCCTAAATAGTTTCTCCTGCCTCTCTCACCAATGTATCATTCTTCTAACAAAAGAAGGCTCCACCTGTACCTTCCCTTTGTACATTACATCTTATAATGTAACATCATTATTCTAAAAAATAACTTTCCAGGCTCCACTTGTATCTTCACCTTGTACATCACATCTTATAATGTAAGGTGTAACTGCACTACACAGTTATGTTAGTTTGATACAACTTCAGTTGTCATCGATCCATCATAATGAATCCTGGGATTTGTAGTTTAGTATCTGTGTTTCAGCAAGGAGGTGGTTCTGGAGTCAGCAAAGATTTGCATCCATTCCAGTTTCAGCCAAAATGCCAAAAGAGATGTCCAAAGTGCTGGATCTATTTTAGGGAATAAGGTTTTCCATCTTGGATAGCTCTTTTCAAGTTCACATTAAATCCTAGAGCAAACTCTTTGCCCCACTGATGCTGAGCCAATTCCTCTAATTATGCTCCTTCCTATTCATTTTCAATGAAACATGATGCAGTTTTCCCACACAATCTACATTAGCAGACATTTGATTTTTTTTTTTTTGGCTGCTTTTTCTCATGAAGGACAACATTTCATTCAAAATACTCTATGAATTAGAACTATCATAATACCTTCTTTCAAAAGAGCTAAGGAGAGAGACCGGAATGAAAAAGAGGTGGCAAATTAATAATCATAGCATACGTTTGCAGGGAAATGTCTATAATCACAAGAGTAAAAAATCAATTTGAGCTATATTTTCTAATGTTGGAACTGTAGCTACAAAATATGAAATATAATTGACACCACGTTGTCAAAAATATTGGAGCCATTAAAAGTGGGATACTGTGAGTGGTTGAAAGCTCATCTGCAGCAATACATCTAGTAGGGATAAGAACTTTGTTTTGTTTCGCCAACAGCTGCATTTCCTGTGGGCATTAGTCTGGGTTTGACACAGCTTGGATACACTATTATGAGACTACAACTCCCAGAATTGCTCAATGTGATGTCACATAAACTGTAAAAAATAGTTTATGTTCCTATATTGTATTGTGCTATAATTTCACATTGATGGTACACATGGTCAAGGTGTGCTTGAGTGACTGTTGGAGAATTTTGAGTGAAATGAATATGAATATTTGTGGTGATGGAGTGACTGTGAGTTGGAGATGCAGTTGGAATGATGTGATGGAAAGGAGTTTGAAATTGTCAAAGATTTGGAAGAAGACGATCATGGGGGGGGGGAATGATATGAATATGAGGGTAAATTGTGCTATATAGCATGGCCTTGCTAGTCTGGAAAATCAGTAGGCAAAGCATTTTGTAGTACCTCTGAGACTAAATGAGGCTGCATCTGCATGACAGAAATAATTCAGTTTGACACCACTTTAACTGCCATGGTTCAATGCTATGGATTTCTGGGAATGGTAGTTTGTAGCCATAGCATTGAGCCATGGCAGTTAAAGTAGTTTCATACTGGATTATTTCTGCAGCATGGATGCAGCCTAAAAGAGAGAAGTTGGTAGCATGAGCTTTCATAGACTTGAGCTTACTTCCTTAGATGGTTTGCTAGTATAGGTTGAGTCTTCCTTATCCACAATGCTTGGGACCAGGAGTGTTTTGGATTTGGAGTTTTTCAGATTTTGAAATATTTTCATGCATCATCATCATCATCATCATCATCATCATCATTATCATCATTTCCCACCCTTCTACCAAGACTGGGGACTCAGGGCAGCTTACAACATTAAAATATACTACAATTATAAAAAAACCATACAAAATAGTACATTAAAACAGAATTAAATTACTACAATAATTAAAACAAATTACATGTATTATGTATTCTTATGTTCTATTACAATCTGCCTTGATCTGTAGGGAGAGGCGGGATAGAAATAATAAAAATAATAATAATAATAATAATATTTGATATTTTAATAATAATATTATTATTATTATTAAAATATCAAATACTTTAAAAAGATAAAAATGTGTAAAATACATTAAAACAATACAGCATCGCAGCCCATTCTTTGAAAGCTTTCTGTTTTGAATGCCTATCTGAAGAGGAAGGTCTTCACCTGTCAGCAGAAGGCCATCAAGGAAGAGGCCATTCTGGTCTCCCTGGGACCACATATATTTTCATGTAAAAAACGAGATATCTTGGAGATAGGACCCAGTTTTAAACATGAAATTCATTTATGTTTCAAATGCAATCTGTACACATAGCTTGAAGGTAATTTTATACACAATATTTTTAATATTTTTGTGCATGAAACAAAATCTGTGTGCATAGTGCCATCAGAAAGTAAAGGTGTCACTATCTCAGCCACCAATGCAGGTTTTTGCATGAAAATGGTGGGAAGAATGAACTATCTGTACGAGTCAGGAAAGAGTGGTTGCAAAGATAGTTTTGGAGTTACAAAGCTAATAATCAGCAAACCAGCAAAAAGACATGAAGAACAGATATATATACTTTTGGTAAAAATTTTCTTTTGTACTTTACTGTTTGACTTGATACAATCATGTTGACATTTAAAACTCCACAGAAAGCAATGACAGAGTGATTTCATTTTAAGATGTATCTGACGCCAAAGACTGGCATTTATTCTCTTTTCTTTTTAAGAAGTGATTGGCAAGGTCAATTTTTTTTCTTCTTTCTAATTCTTTTACCGCCTAGATTGCTGAAAGCATTTTATGCTTTTTCTGTCATAGCACCAAATCCAAGATTTTTTATTTTTACTTTTTTCTATTTCCATTAAAAAACATTTTCTTTCTATTGCTGTTTTATTTCTATTGAGTCTATTTTACTTTCTTTCATTTTAAAAGAATTCTTACCAATTGGCCCTCTTGAACTGTGATGCTGTTTTTCATTTCATTTAGAAAAAGCTATCTCATATTCCTTGTGTCTTTATCCAGGACAATCAACCCAATTTTATGTCAAATTCATAGTAGAGAATAAGTAACCCAGTGTGACTTTGGTTGTTGCCAAGTTATTTGTTTGAGGCAATCAGGATTAGAAAGTTCTGTAAAATATATCCAAGGCTGGCCAAGCTGGCCATACAACAAAGTGTAATAGCTTCCAAAAGCCTCGAAATAGTAATACCTTTATGGGGACAACCAAAATACACAAAATGCATGTTGCAAGCTTTTAAAACACCATTGGCTTCTTCATCAGGCAAAGGTGTTAAAAGTCATAAAGGAGAAAGAATGATATGAGGATATTAGTGTCACAGACTTACAACTTCTGTATTAGGCGGAAATGTCTGAAATAAACTCTGCCTGTATGTCCCTTATGTTGCTAATTTATCCTATATGATGTGAATCTGAGCTTGATGGTTCTCTGGACTGTAATAAAGTGTTGTTGTTGTATTGTATTTACCTGTGAAACAGCTATACTGTTAATTTTATGGGATGCTCTTCATATATCTAAGCCATCTAGAGGGGAGGTCACTATTCTTACAAACCATACCATGGTAATAGACTAGCCACAGGGCAATGGATGCTCATGGCTCTGCACAATAAGTCAGCCAGGCATACCAATTCAACTGCACAATAGTTGTAGAGTGTATGTCTTATGTGCGAAACGTTGCCATAGTAATTGGCACATATTTGGCTGGATCAGTAGGGCATAAAAATAACAGCTGTTGTAATACAGCTCAGAAAGCAACTTTTTTGAATCACAGCATTGTCACATTTCCACCGCTGGCACAAGAATAAGATATTACTTTCAGCATTGTTCATGCTACTAAATATCTGTGATTTCATGTGTTCAGAATTTGTATTTAACATTGGAATCCTCAGGAACATGGGCAGACAGCTAATGGCCAACAGTTCTGGCCAAGCCACCTGGCATTGCTTGTAGAAAGTTCCTTTTTTGGGAGGGCTACAACTCCCAGAATCTGTCTGAAAATGCAAGATTCCCCACCCCTATCTTTTAGAGTGAGGGACTGAGGGTCTTTGCCACTTGTCAGCTACTTCTGGGTCCCATCTGGGGTCACCTTTACCAACTTTTGGTTACCCAAATTATGATATTGGTTAAACCAGACAAGGTAATTAACTTTAACACTCCAGTTAAACAATTTAAGCTCTTGGAGATCCTGGACATTTACATGGGAATGGACGGATTCTTTTGATACTGTTTTAGGCTATTTGCTGTACATATTCATGTTGTTGTTGTTGTTGTTGTTGTTGTTGTTGTTGTTGTTATATGCCTTCAAGTCATTTTTTACTTATGACAACCATAAGGTGACTCTGTCATGGGGTTTTCTTGGCAAGTTTCTTTAGAGAGGGTTTGCCATTGCCATTCTCTGAGGCTGAGAGTGTGTGCTTGCCCAATGTCACCCAGTGGATTTACATGCCTGAGCAAGAATTTGAATTCTGCTCTCTAGAGTCATAGTCCAACACTCAAACCATGTTGGTCTACAGTGCGCTACTTAGAATAAAATGTGAAACAGGGGAGGATGACTGCATACCTTCCTAGGTGATGCTCCTTTGGTCAAGCATGCAGAGAGACTCTTGGGGCCAACATAGTTAGCCATGTGCCCAAATGATTTGAGTTAAAACTCTAAAACAGGGATTCCCAAACTATGGTCCTCCAAGAGTTTTGGACTTCAATTCCCTGAAACCCCAGCCAGCTTGGTCAACAGTCAGGAATTCTGGAAGCTGAAGTCCAAAACACCTGGAGGAATAAAGTTTGGGAATCCCAGGATCCTCTTTTGTTAGCAGACAAATGTGCACATGGCTAAAAAGGTCCTGTAGAACATAAGAAACATAGGGCTAGTACAGACCGGCCCTTTGAGGCGCCCCCGTCATGTGCTACCCTGATTCTTCAAAAATGTGCAACAGGGGAGGATGACTGCATACCTTCCTAGACTATATTGTTTAGGGAAGCATTCCCAGGATTGTGCCATCTGCCCCAGGATGACTCCTTATAACTATGTATTAAGAAGCCGTGCTCTCCCTCCAGTCCATCTGCCTTGGTCCAGGCCCCAGAGGGAGAGAAGAACCACTGGACCTCATCCCCTTCCCACCAAATTCCCCTCTTCCTTTTGTGTTGTCTCTTTTAGACTGTAAGCCTGAGGGCAGGGATCCATCTAATTTACGATTGTATGTACAGCACTGTGTAAATTTACAGCGCTATATAAATAAAATTAATAATAATAATAATAATAATAATAACTGCTGCTATGAGCAACAGGGATCTGTTCCCCTGTTGATCAGGATGAGGCCATTTCCATCCCCTCCTACAAGTGATGTTCACTGGTACAGCTAGCAGCATGATCCCTATTACAATTCACCCTCATATTACAGATCACCTTGTGATGGTGAAGTTGAAAATATCAGTCAGCTGTGTCTCAATCAACAGGAGAAGAGACAGCAATCACTGCAATGCCTGCTGTCTGGTAAGTCTGAATAGGGAAATTTTCATGATGCCTCCATATTCCATGCTCTGTTGAATATGCAAAGATCAAAATCATGAACTCATCATGAATGCAGAACTCTTGGCTACACTACATAACTTTATGATTGTGAATTAATTGGATTGCTTTATTGCTAAATAAAAAATTCAAGTTAGATACAGCTTACAAAAATGATTTTCTAATTTGATACATAGTAGAAAAAGATGGCAGGAAGAGATTGGAATATTGATGTGAATGGAAAATAAGGCAATTTGGGTACCAGCTCTTAGAAAAAAGATCAAAAAGGGTGGCCACAGAAGGAGGCAGTTCCAAGAACAGAGAAACCAGATGATAGTTGGTCCCAAGCCTTCTGGATGAAGAGAACTTGGCTGTCAACCCAATTCATTTGCTTGCTGACATATTCAAAGAATTCTGGAAATTTGTTGAGTCAGTGACTCTCTTTGGAGAAGGCATGCTGCTCTGTTTCTGGCAAAGCCTTATCCTCCATGGATGAAGCAGCTTCCAGCATTTCTGTTCCAATTTATCTGGCACAAAAGGTAGATGGACAGTTTTATAAATTTGCATATTCCTCCTGGATCCCTTTTTAAAAAATGAATGTTGCAATGGCAGCTGTCCAGTCCTTGGCTGATGCTGTCCTCCAAAGAGGCTGATATAGGGAGGAGCTGCTTCCACAACCTCAGCTTCCCATTTGAGTTCCTTAATGAAATATGTATGACATCAGAAATCCTTTAAATGTTTAATCTCATCATTAGCTCCAAAATTTCATATCTTTCCACATGTATTTGATTTCATTCTTTGCAGTCTAATCCTATACTGTTTATTTTAGCTGAGAGGCTATAAGACTTGACAGAAGCCTTGCTACACTAGCTGAATGACAGATGTGCAGCAGCCATAACAAACAAGTCCCTTCTCAAATTGGAATTCAACCTCAGTTTTGAAAAAGGTTCCCAACTGTGGGTTAGAATCTGAAGAAGGGCTCAAAGTATTATAATGCTAATGCAACCAAACAAACAACCAGAGCTGGAAAGATAGGAGCCACATCTAAAAACTTGGCATAAGTCCTGTTGTTGGTTCCAATCAGGATGCAGCTATTAAATCAATGAAAATTTTTATTAATCAATGCTTACATAAATCCCACTGATTCCATGGTAAATGGCAACTTACTCTAATTGGCACTAGTGGCAGCTGGTGGCTTCCATGTCAATGGGGAAGTGAAACTGCTGAACACTATCATTATCCCCCAAACAGGTTAAGAACCTCTTTAAAATTCAGAGCAATCCTAGAGCTGGTTTGATCACACAGGAACCTCCAGCTGCCACTGGCTGGGACTAAGAATTGTTTGTTACAACAATGCAATGAATTGCACATGGCGAAAAGGCAGTGGCAGTTCATTAAAGCAGCATGACGCTGCAATCATCTACCTCTTCCCAGCATGTTAACCAGCCCATCTGGCACCAGAAGAAGTTTCCATATATCAGCAGAGTCACACATGTGAAGCAGAAAGAGAAGAGAGATAAAGAATGTAAGTTAAAGAGAGAAAATGGAGAAGGAGCATTCAGTTCCCTTGTTCCAATAGTTCTGTTGGCTGTCAGCCTGTTTCTAGACACAATTCAGCTCAAAGACCTACATGGTCTAAGTCTAGGTTATCTGATATACCATATTTTCCCATATGAGCTTAACTTTGCCCCGAGGTTCCCATAACAAGCCCTACTTTCAGCACTGCCACCTTCATAGGTTTGAAGGGGGTGAGCTGTAGCTTAGTGGTAGAGCACATCATTTGTACAGAGACGGTTGCAGGTTCAACTCTTGTTATCTCTAGGACTGCCTATGCACTGCATAATTAGTACAGTTTGACACCATAGCTGACTTTCCTTTTTGAAGGGGCTAATCTTTTTGTGACTTGAGTGGCCCTCTTTGTGTATTATGCAGATAAACTGAAGAAGCAAGCAAGATGGCTCATGGGTAAACTTTTAGTTTCCTGAGGGATGTTTCAGTGTTTCAAAGGGGCTGGTTTTCTTAATTTTTAAACTGAAAATTGTTTTTTTTATGTGTATATATTGTTATGTATATTATATTTCATATTTTCTCATTTGTTGTTGTGTTTCCTCATTAACAATGTTGTTTTGTGCTTTTCCTTATGCTTTGGGTTTTGTTTCTTCTTTTTAATTGTTTGATATAGTCAGTAGACTGATTCAATAAAGTTTTACTTACTTACATATTAACTGCCATGGCTCAATGCCATAGCATGCTGGAATTTATAGTTTTACAAAGTCTTTAACCATCTCTGCCAAAAAATCCTGGTGACAAATGCTACAAATTCCAGAATTCTGTAGGATGGAGCCATAGCAGTTAAAGTGGTGTCAAACTTTTGGAGTGTAGATGCACCCTGAGCCATGGCAGTTAATGTGGTGTCAAACTGTATCAATTCTGCAATGTGGCAGCAAACTGGGCTGTTACCTTAAAAGGTGAGGGGACCAGCAGTGCCAATATTTCCTTAAAAGTTTGGGGAAATTATAGCTCACAAGTAGGCTGCAAGAGGAGGGTAACTTTGGGGATATTTTCACCCATGTATACCAGAACTAACTTCAGAGAACACTCTATTTAGAAATCTACAAGGGTGCATGCAAACAGACAAAAACCAATGCAAGCTTCAGAACTACACAAAGCTACTACAAAGATCAAAGCTACTACAGGTCATTATAACCTGAAAACATGCCCAATGCTAGATATTGATTATGAAACCCTATATCCAGCGGGAGGGTTGGAGGCTATGCTAACAGGGCCTAAACTGTAGGGGCTTTACAGGTTAGAGCAAGAACTTTGAATTGTATCTGCCAGAACAGTGGCACTGAAATTGTTTCAACAACTTCTAGAATGGATTTCCTGAAATGAAACAACATGGCTGTATGCATCTTTTACTCTTTTCCAGGAGCTGGTGATAGTGAGTAGTGAGTATCATGATGAATGTCTATAATTTACTCCCTCAACACTGCATTGTAGATGGTGGTGGAATGACAGCCTGGAAGATGGATTTAAAATATCTTTGTGGATAAAGAGTGGTTCTTAAAGTGTATTTGTAACGTTAAATCTTGAACCTCTGAGTGGGGGTGGACAAGAGATCTTAATAAATAAACTCATAAATGTCAAAGTTAATGCTGACTAAAGCCTTGGGGCACCATTGTAATAATAATGCTGGACTCGGTGATATATTACCAGCAGAGGCAATTGGGTTATTTTTGAGGATGCAGAGTTTTGGTTTCCTGAGCCGTTCTGTAAGAACAAATGATATTTCTGTGCATTTTTTTAAAAAAACTGCCACCATAATTCATCAAGAACATATGCAGGGGAAGTGAACGGAGAAACTTATCATGCCTCATTTACAGAGCAACTGTCAAAATTTTACATAAAGAGAGAGATGATTAGGGAAGGAAGGCATTATAAGATTATGTAGAACTGCTGCATTAATATTTTTGTAAAGTTCAGGTTTCATTATGACCAAAATGGCTAGGGAAGTAGAAATTGAGTTGCAAAAAACTGTACCGAAAATAACAGAATAAGAGGGGGGAAAGGTATGCCAAGTCATGAAAATGAAATGGTTTTCCAAACCCCTGCAAAGAGTACTAGGATTTGGAAAGTAATTACGGTGTCACAATACACAGTCCAAATCTTTGGCTAATGATGCTGTCTTGTTTCAGACCTCTGGAGTTTGAGACTTAACAACAAAGCAGGCATTATGGTGTTGCTTCTTAATCAAAGGTGAACATTTTAATTTAAATTAACAAATGATGGTCAGTCCTTCAGGACAAAAATAAACAGAGGAGAAAATGCATGGGAATAAAGAAGGTGTTGCTTTTATAAGGCTATATTTGGTCCAGGATTCAAAATGACTATAATTGGGTCCCCCCCCCCTTTTAAATAAATGACTGAAATTAAGGCTGACAGCTGCCTCTTTGATGCAGATGAAGCCTACTGAAGATGGTGTATTTTTGTGTTTTAAATTCTAATTTTATTTTTTTAAAAGGGAACTGTCCCTAAACATTTTAAATTTCTTAGCAGAACAGGATGGAATAGCAGGAATGGCCTTTGTGGTCCCTGCAATACAAATATATCTGGCCAGTTCCAAAGACACTTATGTTTACAAGCCACTCTGCAACCAAACTGCTCGTACTTGCAGACACTATCCTAGCATTGGCAATTTGCAGCACTCATCTTCTTAAATGTGCATGTTTAGTTGTTTTAGTTGGTTTAGAAGGCAAAGGCAAACCCCACTGAACACCATGTGGTAAGTTCACCTTAGAGATACTGTAAATCAGAAATGACTTGAAGGCACACAAGAACAAGTAAAAATCTTAAAATCTTTACATCAGAAAATGGGAGCATAAAATTCTGTCCAGGTACAATTATATCCTATCTTCTCTCATCTATAAAGAACCTACTCTTTTCATGTTTCCACCCTGACATCCAGTTACTGATCAGTGGAGTATAGGGAACAGCAGAGAAGAAAAGTTCCCAAAGGATGCCTCCTTGCTGTGTATCCAGCTATTGGAAAACAAACCAACTAAAGTCCCTACAACCAAAGAACCCAGAATATATAACCAAAACACCAATCAAAAGGGTTCTGCCAAAAATAGTAAATGAACAGGATAACTGTGGTCCCACTTCCCAATATAAAAAACAACTTTATAAGGAATAAACAACTAATCTAGGGAGCAGATAAAACAATGTAATTTCTCAAAGGGTAACTACCCCACTGAGAATAGTGCAAAATGTCAATATATTACCTTTTGATTTAGCAGAGTCACAGTGTGTGAGCTGAAGAATTGATTTAAATTTGTTTAAATATAGTTAATTTTTCATAGGCAGGCCAATGAGGAAGACTTTCAGTCAAAACGCGTCTGGCCTGAAGTTGGATTTATTATTATTATTATTATTATTATTATCTATTTGCTTTTGACATTTTGCACTTTTCTCAGTGGGGTAGTTACCTTTTTAGAAATTACACTGTTTTTTCTGCTCCCTAGATTAGTTGTTTATTCCTTATAAAGTTGTTTTTTATATTGGGAAGTGGGACCACAGTTATCCTGTTCATTTACTGTTTTTGGCAGAACCCTTTTGGTTGGTGTTTTGGTTATCCAGCTATTGGCACAGAACTAGATGCTTCTCCTCTGTCTTCTACTTTCCTTCAGCAAATAAATGCAGTATGCAGAAGGTGGGATGGTGGGTTGGTTCTTGTGTAAGGGGAGTTGAATTCCTCCCTCTGCAATGACAAAGAGACACATATTGTTGTTATTGTTGTTGTGTGGCTTCAAGTCTTTTCTGACTTAGGGTTACCCTAAGGCAAACCTATCATGGGGTTTTCTTGACAAGATTTGTTTAGATGTTGTTTGCCATTGTCTGAGGCTAAGAGGTTCACCCAAGGTGACCTGGTGGTTTTCATGGCCAAGTGGTAGCCCAACACTCAAACCACTATGCCACATGTGCCAGCATTATATTGGTATGTTCACTGAGCAGGATACCAGCTCATATTTCCAAATTAAAAAACAAAAGCAAGATAAAATATAGTGAATGCTGGCCCAAGAATCTCTGTATGCTCTGCTTGCTTTTATTCCTTGGAGCTGTATCATACTCAAATGGTTGTTCACATGAATTTAATGGGCTACAGAAAGATATTAATGACTTGACACTGTACTGTATCCAAGTACATTAACTTGATTCATATTGGATTGATGTCTCAGTCCTGCTCTCAAATGCTCCAGTAATTCAGCGTAAAGAGTGATAACACGTAATTGACACTTGCTTATAACTCCTTTATACTCATGTGGTTGGATACTCAAGAAAGGAAGCTTTCCTGACACTTGACTGTTGGGTGTTTCGTTAAATTTGTTGCTTGCTAATTTTTCTCGAGGTGGAGGAGGAAGAGGCTGTGACAGTGACAGACAGAGGAACAGAGAGAGGGAGCAAGCAGGGTAGTAGGATAATGTCAGCGTGAATCAGTGGCCAATTTGCCGAGACTGAGATAGACAGGATGATGAAAAGAGCATCATCTGTGCTCATGTTATATTGCTGGCTTAGGGGCTTCATTGTGTCTCCACCCACCAATTAAATATTTCACACTGAGTGCAGTTGATCCACTTTTCATAGATTAAATGAATTACATCTTTTCCCCAGCACGTGCTGAAGCAAACATAGGTGCATGAATGCTACAGCTCTATGCCATACGGCATCTGCCATTACATATGCTACAACCGTTAAAGTATCTTTTAAAACACTCCTAACATATGGCAAGACAATCACAAGCGTCTCTATGGACTTTATCACACAGAGGAATTAAAAACAGCGATTATCCCATGAAAATCATGCAATCGTTATTAACATTTTCACACATCACTGATTAAAGTGCCAAGCTTGCTCCCTCCTCAATATGACATCCCTTCAAATATTTGAACAGGATGTTTAGCCTGGAGAAGAGAAGGTTAAGAGGTGATATGATAGCCCTGTTCAAATATTTGAAGGGATGTCATATTGAGGAGGGAGGAAGCTTGTTTTCTGCTGCTGCAGAGACTAGAACGCAGAACAATGGATGCAAACTGCAGGAAAAGAGATTCCACCTCAACATAAGGAGGAACTTCCTGACAGTAAAGGCTGTTCGACAGTGGAACACACTCCCTCAGAGTGTGGTGGAGTCTCCATCCTTGGAGGTCTTTAAGCAGAGGCTGGATCACCATCTGTCAGGGATACTTTGATTTGGAGTTCCTGCATGGCAGGGGGCTGGACTGGATGGCCCTTGTGGTCTCTTCCAACTCTATGATTCTATGATTCTATGATCCCAGGAATAAAAAGGCAATAAACAGCAACAAATCATTCACAGGGAAATCCCATGAATGATTTGTTGCTGTTTATTGCCTGTTTATTCCCAGGATAATGGCTCTTTAATTGCAATGTGTGTGAAAATGTTACGTGATTTTCATGTGATTTTTGCTCTTTAAACCACCAATTTTCACTGTGTGATAAAGTCCCTAGTTAAATATATCTTATGCCTGAATAAGCACCACTTCAATATCAGCAGCATTTAGGAAAAGGTGGGGAAAATGCATGCTGCTAGAAGTTCACCCTTTCAGCCCCCCAAAACACCTGGCTAGGGAGGAGTGGGGAAGGTTTCATTTCCATTTGTTTTTAAAGACATTACTGAAAACCAGAAATGTCTTCATTTTCAAAACAGAAAGCTCTTGAGGTTTAAACAATTTCAGAAGTGGCAGAAAGAAACTGACAGATCCCCCCATCACATTTCCCCCCTATTTTCCCTCTCCATTCCCCCCCCCCCCACAATTTTCTAGTTTCATGCGATGATGATGAGGGAAGGCAGGTGAGAATCACATCTGACTTGGTTTATTTGTCATGAGCAGAAGCTGCCGTCTTGATCAGCATCAACACAACAAGACAGGGTGCCAAATTTTATCCTAATGCCTAAAATGTTCTTATCATCATTTTGTAAAGCTCTCTCTGTGTGTTTGTGTGTTTTCTACTGGTATTTGCATCCTGCAAGCATCTGCCCTTTAAATATCCAACAAAAAACAATTGTATTTCACCACCCTAAAGAACTGAACTTCTAAACGCATATTTTTCTAACACTGGCATCCTTGCATGACAAGTTACAAATCCCGCCAATAGCATTTATTCCTCTCTTGTGCAACCACCACTTAGTAGTGCTTTAGTGAGATGATACAAACTATGAGCACTGAAGTGGGGCCCTTTATGTTGAAAAGGTTTGTTCATCATGGAATTTTCTCACCTTACTTTATCTCTAAATACGAGAAGCAAACTGGTCTACTATCAGAGACTCAAGCAAATGCATGTTTCTTCTTCCACATTTCTCTCTCTCTCTCTCTCTCTGTGCCTTCAAGTCACCTTTCAACTCATGTCACCCCCATGAATTATTTATTTATTAATTTTGTTATTTATTTATTTTTATTTATATCCCCCCTTTCTCCAGATATAGGGACTCAAGGTGACTAACAAGAAATTTAAAACAATAACATTTAAGAACCATACAAAAACATTTTTAAAAGTATATAATGACAAAATACAAGTAAACAATTTATAAACTTAATAATATTCAACATTAAAATGATTGCCCATTCAGAGGGGTGGGATAATAATAATAATAATAATGTAAAATGTATTTTAAAACACTATATACAGACTTTAAAATTAAAAGCCAAGCCCTCCTCAGTTTGAAAAAGCCTGATGGCACAAAAATATTTTTACCTGCTGCTAAAAGGACAGCAGGGATAGGGCCAACCTGGTCTCTCTACAGAGGGAATCCAGAGCTTGAGAGCAGCCACCAAGAAGGTCCTCTCTCTTGTTCCCAGTGAAGGAACTTGAGAAGATAGTGGAACAGGGAGTAGACCCTCGACAGCCAAGAGGAAATCATAGAATCATAGAGATGGAAGAGACCCCAAGGGCCATCCATTCCAACCCCCTGCCATGCAGGAACACACAGTACCCCTGACAGATGGGCATCCAGCCTCTGTTACAAAACCTCCAAAGAAGGAGACTTCACCACACTCCAAGGCAGAGTCTTGAACAGCTCTTGCTGTCAGGAACTTCTTCCTCATGTTGAGCTGACAGATGGTCATCCAGCCTCTGTTTCAAAACCTCCAAAGTGGGAGACTCTACCACACTCTGATGGAGTGTGTTTCACTGTCGAGCAGCTCTTATCCCTTTTCCTCTAGTTTGAATCCATTGTTCCATGTCCTATTCTCTGGAGCAGCAGAAAACAAGCTTGCTCCATCCTCAATATGACACCCCTCAAATATTTAAACAGGGCTATTATATTACCTCTTAACCATCTTTTCTCTGAGATAAACCTCTTAATCATCTCTTCTCCCTAAGCTGCTTCTCACAGGGCATGGTTTCCAGACTTTTCACCATTTTGGTCGGCCTCCTCTGGCTTGCCCTTTTTGAACACATATCTTAAGCAGATGGCCCTTGTGGTCTCTTCCAACTTTATGATTCTATGATTCTATGAATGGTGATGTCCAGAACTGCCATCCTTCTTGTGCCCAGATTGCCAGCTGAACAGGCTTCCTTCGCTCAATGTGGCTGCTGGCTGTTAATGTGGGTCAGGGGGGCATTGGCAACCATGGCAATCCATTACTGCTATACAAAATGCCAGCCAACTTTTTTTGTTTTTGGAGAAGGAAAAGTAGTGTATTTTGTGTAAAGCACACCTTTCTCTATAAATACTTTTTTTTTTTTTGGTTTTTTTGCAACTAAATTTTCCACAGAATGTGACACACACATCCTACTCCCATGAGAAAAATGCACAAAACCTCTCAGACTCTCACCCAGGAGGGGTGAACCTTTCATTCTTCATGAAGAAATGAAATAAACAGAGATTTACATCCCTAGTCATAACTGCAATCAATCAGGATGTGCAGCCACTCTTCTCTGCTGAATTACATCTCATTCCCAACTGCTTTTCCATCCAATGATTTCAATTCCTTTCATAGGAAACAATAAAGAAAGAAAGAAATATTTTCTCCTCTCCTCTCATGGGTCTTTCAAAACACATTTCTCCCCATCTGACAGCTCAGCTATCGAGAGTATTCATTCCAATCTTCTGTTGTTCCAGTTAAGCTATGTCTCACAACCAGCTCTTCCCTGACATAAATCATCTGTGTTGTATTTCTCTCCTTCTATTTTGGCCAAATCTTCTGAGGACTGGCAGGAAAAAATAAGTAGTAGATGTTGGTAATTCTTGTGGTACAGCTGGAGTCATTTTCCATGGAAAAGGCGGGTTTCCCAGCATGTTCATGCAACAATTATATTGGAATAAACTGAATCTGCACTGCAGAAATAATGCAGTTTGATACTGCTTGAACTGCCATGGCTCAATTCTGTGGAATTCTGGGATATGTAGTTTTGTGAGATATTTAGCCTTCTCTGTGAGAGAGCTCTGGTGCCCCACCAAACTAAAAATCCCAGAATCCCATAGCATTGAGTCATTGGGAGAGCATGATTCTGATTCTCAATCCATAATTCTTAGCACTGTTTGGGGTGGTGTTTAGGGGCCACAAAATGGATGAGAACCATTGTGTCTGTAGGTCATGTATTGCTGACCCCTGATCTAGACCTTAATTATAGTTGCAATGATTTCCCCTGTTCCATCACTTAACTGTAACATGCATTCTTCCTCCTTTGCTTTCTATTTTTCCATGATAGCTGGTCTACCTTACCAGTGAAAGTGTTCTTTCACCCTATCATACCTCCCTCCCTTCCTCCAGCTGGCTTTCATCTGAACTCCAGAATGTTGTCTATAAGAAAAATAATTTATCTCAGAGTGTTGCTTCATCTCAAGGTTCCTTCCCCCCCCCTCTTGATTCTCTCTCTGTGAAGATCGTGCTTCATCTTCTGGTTTTACACCTGTCATCTTCTTCCCTCCAATCTCCTCTCTACACATGGAAAAATCAGTCTCTTTTTAACTGTGTCACATTCTTGTGTTTGCTCGTAAATTTGTTTTATCTTATATATTATCAATCAGGTGAAGAGAAGACTGAGGGGTGACATCATTGTTGTTGTGGTGGTGGTGTGTCTTCATGTCATTTTAGGAAACCCCAAGGTAAGCCTATTGTGGAGTTTTCTTGGCAAGATTTATTCAAAGGAGGTTTGCCATTGCTTTACCCTGAGGCTGAGAGTGTGAGACTTGCCCAAGGCTACCCAATGGGTTTCATGCCCAAGCAGAGAATTGAACCCTAGTCTCCAGAGACATAGTCCAACACTCAAACCACTATGCTACACTGGCTCTGTGATTGTACTTTTCAAATATCTCAAGGGTTGCCACAAAGAGGAGGGTAGAAGTTTGTTCTCTGCATCCCCAGTGGGTAGGCCAAGGTCTAATGGTTTTAAGTTACAGAAGGTTAGATTTTGAATGAACATTAGAGGAAATAAATTGATAAGAGCAATGGAACCAATTACCTAGAGAGATGATGTCTTTTTCTATGGACATCTTCAAAAAGAGGCTGGACAGCTACCTGGTGGGGAGGCTTTAAATGGAGACCCTGCATTGAGCAGAGATTTGGACTCAATGGCCTATGGGTCTCCTTCCAACTTTGCAATTCTAATCAGAGATATTGGCTTAGATCTTGCATTGCCTGCATGGAGCATCTCATAACTTAAAGAGCCAGCACAGGGTACTGTCTCCAGGTTCAGCAAAGAATTGGCAGAGAAATACATTTTGTTGAAAACAGTTACAGGAAGACTCTGCAAAGGAATGATTCTCTGTTCCTGAGAAGACACAGTAAAGATGTTTTTGCACCCCAAATGCCATGATAACCATCCCTCACAAGACTAAAGAAGCATTTCTGCTCTTCAGACATCTCAGCAATGTGAATGTGAACAGAGATCTACGTTTGCTGAACCATACTCTCTGACCATCTCTATTTGACAGGGGCAGCTCCAATTAATCAGCAGCCATCCCACTTTTTCAGCTGCTTCTAAAATGTCTCTGTTTCTGTCTCCCCCTCCTGTCATTTTCCCTCTTTATGAAGCTCACAAACCTCAGTTGGTGCAAACTGAGTGCAAAGTGCAAAAGTAGTTTGCTCTCAAATTAACTCAGGAGAGAAAGAGGAAAGGAGGGGGCAGGATCCTTCACTTTCTTCTAAACTCAGGCGAAAGCAAACTGTGAAGCCTCTTGCTTGCCTGTTCTTCCCCATTAATATCTTTTCCCACTTTGATTTTGCTTGTCCACAGATGCCTCAGTTTTCATCTGTGAAATGTTGGAGGTATGCTGTACATTATGAGAGATCCAAGCAAAAAGTTCCAATGAAGGGAACATCCATAGAGAATGGAAGGGATTTGGCCTGGGTGGAAAAGGACAGCCAATATATCTGATCCAGCAAAGAAAGGAAATCAACAAAGCCTCTGAAGAGCTCTAGAGACTCAAAATCTTTAACTTCAGCACATATGATTACCATATTAACAAACTGCAGTGTTCCTAGAGATCCTTATTGTATGTATGATTCCTAATGCAAAAATGCTGATGATCTATAATCCCCCTTCTACTGTTGATTTATGCTCTGACCAGTCCATTCTAGCTGGGGAATTCTGGGATCTGGAGTCCTAAGGGTTTGCCCATCTCTTGAAAATCTCTATGCATGTGACCTCACAGGAATGTGTAGATGCATCCTAGGTCTCCAAGACCTTTTTACATGAGTAAAAACATGTTTTCATGTTTACAGTAGTTCTCAGTGCTCCCAGAAAGATCCACCAGAATACATCTCTCCAATGTCTGGCAATGCCTCTTTTCCTTAGTAATTTCCATAGTCTTAGGCAGATAGAGCATTACATTATGCTGTCTCGCAACAAAGCTCAGGAGTTGTAGTCTGCAAAAGATTTTTTTTTAAAAAAAGCAAAGAGCAATGATATGGATAGTACATCCCCAGCTAAAAGAACAAAAAGTACTTGAGTGGTGTACTTTGATCGATTAAAAGATAGGAAGGGCAAGTGAGCACCTTGGTAAGTGGCAGCGGAGGTCTCATCATCGACAGCCAGTGAGGATCAAGAGCATCCTTTTCTCTGGGTTTCTACACAGAAATGAACAAGTGTCAAGGGTGAATCACAAAGTGTTAAAACAGCTGACAGCCAAAGGCAAACTTTAAACAAACCTAGGATTTTCCTACTGGGGAGATTCACTGAACAATCTCAGCAAGGAGGCTAATTATTGGTGTGGTTAGAGGGGTGGATTGCCAAAAAAGTAAGGCGAGACATGACTCTTCTTTTTCCCACAGGTTTTTACCTTAACAAACTTTTGGGTGAAGAAGCATTTCCAAGAAACTCTGTGACATTGGAACAAATCTCTGGTCTGTAATAAGTGTAGACAGTGTGAAGACAGATGCAAAATGAATTCAAAATGCAAAAAGTTTGCACTCAATTGTACACCGCCCTGAATGTAATTGTACACTGCCCTGATCACTGGAAGGGCGGTATAGAAGTAAAGTTATTATTATTATTATTATTATTATTATTATTATTATTAACTCAATTAGCAAGGAGAGGACAGAAAGGGGAGGAATTTTATCCTTCCCAGTAGGCTCAGGCAAAAGCAAATTGCTGAGGTATCTCCTAGTGTCCTTCCTCATTAATAACTTTTGTCGTCTTGACCCACTCTGATGTTCCTTAGCAACATAAATTCTGGTTTTCATCTGTGAAATGTTGGTGCATGTGCACTTCTGGTTTAATTTTACCTTTATCTTGATCTGAGTTTCACACCCCCCCCCCTTTTCAACCTCAGCATTGTTTGTTTGTTTGGTAGGCAGGGTGGTCATTTGCCCACTGTATTTTCATGGGATTTTAAATGTAAAAGAGATTTAATGGTTGGTCAGCATCCCTTTTTCCTCTTCCATTTTGTCTGACCAGGCTACTGAGTTGGAGTTGTGGGGCATGCTACATTTCTTGCCTCAGTTGCCTCTCCTTCTTTTCTAAATAAAAAGAAAGTTTAAACTCTCCTCATTATGTCTGTGTGGAAAGTGAACCTTAAAAAAATTGTTAGCCACTGTGCTTTGATGCTTACAAAGGCCAGACGTGTGTTCTGTATTATTAGCTGAGCGGAGGAGGGCTGACTTTTCTGTGTGCTTTCATTCCCACTCCTTTGATGAACATGACTGCCTTTTCCTTTTGACTTCACCCACCTCCCTGCCATGTCAGAAGGTTAGTCCTTTCTATTCCATCTCACTGTCTCAGGCATGCTTTCCAATATATAATTAGACTCCGTTCACATATAATGATAACTGAATTATATCCTCCATTTCGAACACTCTAAAATCAAAGATTTCTATGAATCACTTCTCCTATGAGTACTCGAAGTACATCTTAGTGCAGAAGTGGGCTATTCAAAAGGCTTGGCTAGTGATCACTTGAGACCCTTGGTCATCCCCTCGGGCCTGGCTTAGGAATTACAGTGGACCTTCCATATTTGCTGCGGTCAGGGGTATAGGCCTCTGTGAAAGTGGGAAAACCACAAATTTAAAAAACAAAACAAAACACTGATTTTTTTTTAAACCTGAGAGAACATTTCTCTGGGTATCTCTAGATCCCCCAGGGAAACCCTGTGGTCAACATCTGCCAGAAACTGACCATATAATTGCACTGGAGGACCTACAAATGTCTAGTGAAGTGTTCTCTCTATGAATCTGTAGGCCTTCCAGTGTGACTTTTGGCAGAAGTTCATCACGGAGTTGTGCTAGAAGATCTAGAGATTGGTGGAGAAAATTAATCAAATTCATGAATAATCAAATCTGCAAAAGTAAAGTTCGCAAATGTGGAGGGACAACTGTGGGATGAAACATACTGGCAGAAGGGGTAGCTTGAAGCGGCCCCTTCCAAAGACAGATTCGGGCTGTGGCAAATCTACCTTTTCCCTGGCTGAAAGAGGAAAAGATCCATTCCTTTTTGGTCAGGGAAAGGGTGGCTTTTCCCATCCTGCCACAGCCCAAAGCCAGCTTCCAGATGCTGCAGTTGCATGCGGTGTGTAAATGCCATACCACTGCAGCCTCTTGAATTTGACCACATCTGGGAGGCTTCAGGGTGCCATGGGAGCATGCAGCATATAAATGCCATACTCCCAAACTGCCCGGAGAGCAGCTTTTACAGCTAGTATGTTCTGCCTCTGAATATTCTTTCCAAATGAAAGGAATGAAAAGTAAAACCTGGAGAATGAAGCCTAAATTATATGGTTAGTACCAACTCAGAACAGAGCCATGGAATCAATTAGATCAAACCTGCACAACTTGGCAGTAGTAGGGGCCAAAATTAAAATAGACTAAACGTCTTCAGGCTCCAAATAGGTTTTAAGTATTAATTAATTAATTAATTAATATTATTAATATGAATTCCATCCTCCTCTTCCCCTTTTTGGCCCTCTCCTCAGTAGAATGCCAAGTGGTGGAGGAGCCCTGGTTGTCTTCCTCCTCAACTTGTACTTCGTGGGAGAAAGCTGAGCAGTGGAGGAGCCTTGCAGGGAGAGTGTTTGCCCATCCTCTTCCTCCTCTGCAAGGCCCTCTCCTCAGGAGAAAGCCAAGCAGCAAAGAAGACTTGTGGGGCAACCATTCATTTTCCTCCTCCTTCTCTGCCCGGGTGTCTCCTCAGGAGAAGACCAAGAGGCAGGGAACCTTGAAGTCATTGCACATCCTTACAGGCCTCCCAAAATCCTTTGGCGAGCTACATGTGGCCCTGTGCCATATGTAGAGCAGGCCTGAATTAGCTATACCTGTATGTTGACTCACCACTCAGCAATAGATTTGTTGGGTCTACTCTAGTTGTATATGACCAAAAAGATTCCAGCCAGAGGAATGGGCCAGGGGTCAGTTTTCTGCACTTGAGACCCTTTGAAGGCCAGTGGGCTACCAAAATACTTCCCAAAGAAAAACAAAACAAGCCAGAAGTAGGTGGATTTAAAAAAAACCCGAATTTTTAAAATATTAATTTGTTCAGGGGTCCTCTGCTTTTCATTTAAAGGGGGAATTTCCTCTTCGGATGGCTTTCCACTACTGAAAGTTTCAAATTGAGTCAATTCATTCTTTTGGAGGACGACAGAAAGGTCACCCTGGGGTGCCTGGAGGGGCCAAGGGCCACAAAAACAGATTATGAGGACCACATGCAGCCTTGGGGCCACACATTGACCACCCATATCCTACCTCAAACAAACAAACAAGATGGTGCAATGGCTTGGCTCCGTGAAAGACTGTTCATAACCATTCACATTTCCAGAGTTTCTTGTTCACCCATTCAGCCTCTGCTAAATTCCCAAGAAATACTTATCAAGACATGCCTGAGTTCTTTTCAAAGGTCAGTTTTGTACACGTTGGTGTTGTCACCCCGGAATCTTAATCTTAAAAATAATTAAGAAAAGTGGAAACGAAGACAAATCGTGGGTTTCAGTCAAATTGTGAGATGATTAAATTCTTAAATTTTATGCTGGACCACAGGTCATGAATACTTAATAGACATCTATTTACCATCCCACACAATTATTATTTTGTTCTTCAGTGAGATAAACAAAACAGTCCCATGCACTCCTACAAACCCTTTTACTCTTATTAATTTGTTTACTTTTTCAAGGAGTGCATGCTGTTATTCATTTCCATATCCAATGGAGGCATATTCATTGAAAACTAGCACAAAGATTGATGGAAGTTGTTCTATTCTTGCAACATTTGGGTTGGGATTCTGCTGGTATGATATCCTTATGGCTTCACTTTTTTTTCCAGGATTGTGCAGCAGTGTAACTATGCTGGAAAGAGCCAATGAGATGAATTGGTAACCCATTGTTGGGGACCAAGGTTCGAATTTAACATAGCAACAGAAACCCACTGGAAGATCTCGGCCAAGTGGCCCTCTCTCAGCTTAAGAGGCAGGCAATGGCAAACCCCTCTGAATAAATTTTGTGAAGAAAACCCTAGGATACAGTTGTTGTAAGTTGGAATCAGCTTGAGGGTGCTTAACAAAGGCAAACTATGCTGGAGTGATAGAACTGTATCACTGAGAAAATGGCCTCAATCCCTCATCTCTACATTGTAGTGTAAATATCCTAATGTGGCCCTATTTCATGCCAATCCATATACCACGTTCACCACCCTGTATTACTGTAAAACCCCTCAACCACTCTGCACAGCCATCCCATGCTTCCAAGTGAGCAGGAAGGGCCATAAAAAATTGCACAAAGATGACCTCAGCACTGAAATCCACCGTGGTCCTTCAAGAGTTCCAGCAGTGCTTCTGTGTTCCTTATACATTTGTTTGGAGGGGTGGTGGTTGCCAGATGTCTCCTTGGTTCTGCTTGATCATTCTAAAACCTTTGAGAATCACTCTTAGACACTCTAGACCAAGGTTGGGGAATGTGTGGCCTTCCAGATATTGTAGAACCCAATCAGCCCTAGCTAGGAAAGTCAAGAATGGTGAGAGTTATTGTCCAACAATATCTGGGAGACCACGGGTTTCCAATCTTGATGTAGTCCAGGATTGAGAAAGTGTAGACTGTAGGCTTTATGTGGTTGCTGAAACCCAATGTCCACCCCATTGACAGTCTCCCAAAGTTCCCTAGCCTATCACCAGTTTTTCTAGTACAATTTAGGGTGGTTTCCCACCCGGCACTAAAAACTGCTGCATAGAGATGCAGCAGTTTGCTTTCCTCTCCTATGAACCAGCAACCTTAAGCTTTTTTTTTTAATGTGAGCAATTCAGGTAAAAATAGTGACTGGAAGTAATGTGATGTCACTTCTGGTGCACTAGATAAGCCAGTGTGGCTTTGGGGAGGGGAGTGACCTCTGACCTCCCCCAACTCTCCATCCCTGATGTAGCCAGTCTTCAGTTGGAATGAACAATGGTTGGCTTAAGGCACAATAATTTCCTTTGTACCTTAGAATGATAATTTAAAGTATTTCCATTGGAGGTTCCCCCCCCCCCCCCCCATTGGCTGCTTACCAAATAACCATGTGCACCCAGGAAAAAATGATATGGAGACAAGACACAATCCAAAGACATTTTTACAAAAAAGACTACTTTTGTGGCAGAATAATGGAATTTATCAAATTGAGAAATATACAGCTTTTTTCTTCCTCCATAGAGAGACTTTTGGAGCTTTCAAACTCAAGTTATCATTCATTCTCTAAGGTAGGTCTTCATAAAAACAACTGAGAAGCTCCCACTAATTCTCATTAAGAAAGGAGCAGCTGGTCTCAAAAGACAGACAGGCCTTGTAAAAGCTGATAGTTCAAAACTTTTGTAAAGTATACAAGCACAAACTTCTAAATCTCTCATTTTTTAAAAAAACAAAAACAAAACATATTTTAAATAATTCATAGCTTTATGTGATAAATATTTGCTTTTCAACTTTCTGCTGTATCGACATCTTGCCTCAAGAATTTAAAGCTCTGAAGCTAGGTTTAGAGAGATGGCATGACCTGATTGATGATTACTCTCTTAAAGTCTAAAATCAGCTACAACAGAGTGGAAGAGAGAAGCAGCTATATGTAAGTCTAACTATCTTGACTATCACCTGAGATATATATATATATATATATATATTCAGAGCTGCCTGAATCTTCGTTAGCGAAGAAAAGCCAGATATATATATATATATATATATATATATAATCTCACCCTAAAAGTAGAACGGTGACTATTTGGGACTGCTTTTCCATCATGTTTTTTCCCAAGTTGACTTTCCTGAATCTTATACATGTAAAATTGCCATATACATAAAGCTTCCCATAGCTCAGAGGAGGAACATACGCTGTACATGCAGAAACCTCTCAGCTCCAATACTTGATGCCTCCCAGTAGGTCTGAAAAAGAATTAAGCTTGAAAACCTGGGGAGCCACTTTCAGTCAGAGTCAACAATACTAGTCTAGCTAGACCAATGGGGAGATATCAGCACAGTCCTCCCTCAGTTCTTGTGGTCTTTGGACTCGCATCCCTCACTTATGTGCGAGGGACAAATGAAGGGAGATTGAATGAGGCACACGTCTGTGTGCCTGTGCATATATTCAAGCCAACAGGGCTTGAATATAGGCGAGACTCTATTTTAGCAAGGGGGTCTAGAATGGATCCCCCATGAAATAGGAGGAGTGACTCTAGTTCCTTATGCTCCTATTTTTACAGGGCCTTTTTAGCTATTTGCATACCTGCCAAACTAATAGGAAAGGATCCTGGAGTTCCTTTTAGAATTTTGATTCAAATCATTTGGGGATGCTGGCCAACTATATTAGGCCCACCAGTCTCTCTGCAAGCTTGATCTAGCAGCATTATGTAAGAAGGCATCTAATAATCTTCCACTGCTGCACATTTTATTCTAGGTAGCATTAGTGCATGGGAACCAGCATGGTGGAATGCTCTCAGTGTTGGATAACAACTGAGGAGATCAGAATTAGAATGCCTGATTGGCCCTGGGAACTCACTGGGTGATTTTGGGCAAGTGACACTCTCAGCTTCAGAGGGTTGCAAAGGCTGAATCTGAATTCTTGCCAAGAGAACCCCATCATAGGTTTGCCTTAGAACTGCCATAAATCATAAATGATTTGTAGCCACACAACAACAACAGTGGAAAACTGCTACTGATAGAGGATGAAAGCATTTTGTGTTTGGTATATGTAAATAGTGTGGGAATGTGTAGTGTCATTGGTTTGTGAAGGCCTGACACAGCCTGTGTGCAATTGCTAATTGGTTTTTTTTAAAAAAAAAATTCATAGAATCAGAGTTGGAAGAGACCACAAGGGCCATCCAGTCCAACCCCCCTGCCATGCAGCAACTCCCAACCAAAGCATCCCTGACAGATGGCCATCCACCCTCTGTCCAAAGACCTCCAAGGAAGGAGAATCTACCACTCTCTGAGGGAGTGTGCTCCACTGTATAACAGCCCTCTCACTGTCAGGAAGTTCCTCCTAATTTTGAGGTGGAATCTCTTCTCCTGTAGCTTGCATTTATCACTTCAGGTCCTGTCCTCCGGAGCAGCAGAAAACAAGCTTGCTCCCTCTTCAACATGACATCCCCTCAAACATTCAAACAGGGCTACCAGATCACCTCTCAACCCTTTCCTCTCCAGGCCAATTTTCGAAATGTGTATGTGCAGTGGAGGGTGAGGGAATCTAAAGAAAAATTTGAAATAAAAATTACCAGCATTATGGTAAACATACTCAAGAAAATTGCAATTCAGTGTGTTAAGTGGAGAACCTGAGAAATATTCTAAATAGCAGAGATAAAGTTATGTAATGAAGGATGTAACAGGCAGAAACCAAAATATGTTTTATGCCCTTTATTAGCCTGTTATGCACTGCGATTAAAGCCTGAACAATCTTCATCCTTTCTTTAATTTTCTCATTTCTTGCTCTTTTTTTCCTTCGGTAAACTCTAAACAGCATATCTAGCATTTCCAGATGGCAATTGGACCTATTTAGCATCAGCAAGATGTACGCATGATACACCTTCATAACAGAGCATGCACCTCTCACGAGGAGAAATCTGTACATGGGGTGGAGGTGGGAAATGTAAAAAAAAAAAAAAAAATTCAGAGAATATATATATAGTCTCCCAAATAGAAACATCCTTCTGGAAGTTTGGAAGTTAGTAAACTTCTCATTAAAATGCCCCCCCCCCCCAGCTGAAAAACAAGTGATATGTTTATTACATTTTAAGGATATTCGTATCTGATTTTGTTGCTAGCAACCCACATGTCTTCTGTTTTGGCATGATAACATTTTCACTGACTAAATAATACAACCACATTTGTTTACCATACTGCTGGTAGTTTTTATTTCAGATTTTTCTTTTGATTCCTTCCTTCTCCGCTATACATATACATTTTCAAAATTGGAAAAATATTGACTGCATGGGTTGTGTTTTTTTAAAAAATATCAAGATAAAGTCTTTCTCCAAAATCACATTTATTTTAATACATAGGTGGCCAATGTTTGGTCCCTAAGATACTACTGAACTACAGTTAGCATCACCCATTACTATTAACTATCTTGACTACAGCTGATGGGAGTTACAGTTCAACAATAGCTGGAAGGATGCAAGTTGTCCATAACCATTTTAATGTGGGTTTTAATATGAAAGGCAAAACTTGTGGGGATTAAGTTGTCAGCTTGGCAGGTTCTTGTTGCAAACACTTAGTTTTACCTTCATCACTATTCGAAATAAACACATTTTATGTATACTGACTGCTACATCCAGAAAAAAAATCTGTTATTCAGAGCCACAGATCCAAGACCACAAAACCTAGATATCTGAAATTTTGTATGCATTTTTGTAAGGGGGACTCTAGCACAATTGCCCTGGAGATAATTTAATTTGTAAAGTACATTAATTTATATTAATTCATTCAAATTAGTTGAAATATGTGTGTTTGCAGTCTTCAATACCATCTTTAGTCACCAGATGGTAGACTTTCATAATCAGTGCATAGGACACTTTGTAGTTAATATACAGCCATGGAGGAGCAGTGTAGGAAAAATAATTCTAAGATTTACCTCTCCTTCCCTGGAATGAGGCAGGCCTTCTCTATGTGCACTGAGTGGGCAGACTACTTTCTCAGGGGATTGTAAAGGTGCATCATAACAGAAGCTGTGTTTCAGGATCCCGGAAGCTTTGGTTCTGCTTAGAAAAGGCACAATACAAAACTGACTTTGCTTTACACTGTGTTTAACAACTACCTTAACTTAGTTTAAATGTTGTTCAGTGGGATTTACTTTCAGATATGTTTCAGCCTTGAAATGTAAATAATATTCAGGTTCAACAACTTCTCCATAAACCAAGTAGATCAGTGTTCCCTATATAACATTTCCATTTATCAAACTTCTTCCATTCAGATGGCTGCTTTCAAAAGACATCAATGTACTCAGTAGAACTGATGACAGAAGATCTCTAATGGCTTGTTCACTTTGACCCTTGAGTATTTTCCTGACCTATCTGCATTTGTTATTACTGAACTGGAGTTGGAAATGTTCACTAAGCACACTGACAACTGTCTCTCTTTTTATATATTATCAAATATGGATTTCCTATATGGCCAACATGGCTACCCTTAGATTATTTTTTTAATATATATAGTTCAGTCATTTTTAAGTTTTGATATTTTGCGACTTTTCAGCTATGTTTTTTAATCTGTTGTAAGCTGCTTTGAGTGCCAAACTGGGAAAATGGTAGGATAATAATGATAATAATAATAATGATAATAATAATAGGAGGAGGAGCAAAAATAATATATAACAAAATATTGCTACTTTTAATGGCTGACATTTTTCTAGATGTATTTCCTAGCAACTGTGTGATTTATTTTGTGGGATTTCCCCCTTTTAAAAGGGTATCTTCATCATTTCATTTATATTTATCACATTGAAAATATCATATAGGCCCTGAGCAGACAGGACAGGAAAACATGGGCTGAGCCTGTGCTATTCTGGCCTGGGTGCTCACCTGGGTTGATCCCTGGGTCAGCACAGGGATGGGTGGTTGTTTACTGTGCCAATCCCCACATTGGCCTGGAGACCCTCTTCTGGGGTGTGCTTTGTACCTTTCTGTGCCATCACTCCTAACGGGAAAGCTACCTATCACCACATCTGAGGCAGAAATGGGGTACCTGGCTACACCCACATGGCCAGGTGCTCCATTTCCATTTCAAATGTGGGGACCAGGGACTTTCCAGTAGGAGTGATGGCACAGAGAGGTAAGGAGTGCATGGGGCCATTTAAATAACTGGAGTTTGCTGCAGAGTATCAAAACAGCAAAACAGGAGTCAAATTAACTTGCATTAACTTTTTAGTGCTTTGGGAAAACTTTAATAAAAAAAAGAAAGAACTACTTAACTGTAAGAGTTGTTAAACAATAGAATGGACCGCCTCAGATGGTGGTTGACTCTTCTTCTGTGAAGGCCTTTAAAGAGAGGTTGGATGAGCATCTTTCATGAGCACTGCTGTTGTGTTCTCCTGCATGCCAGGACATTGGATTAGATGGTCCTTGTGGGCCCTTCCAACTCTTAGGATTTTGTGATGCCATCATCCTCCACTTTTTAACTCTTCACTTACCACAATGCTGGTACATACGCTATCAAATATATATCCTCTGAAACATTCTGTTCTTAAATGGAGAAGGTAATCATGAAGTACCAACATGCTTGGAAGAATCAGGACATTTCTGGAAATAAATACCAAAAAGAAACCAGTTTTTAGAATTGGAAAAAGGACATCCTTTTCTCAATTACCAGAAGGACAAAGAAAAAAAGCAAAATTCTGTATAAGTGTTCTTCTTTTGAATTTTATTTTATTGAATTTTAAAGAGATGGCATTTCCTTAAGCAAACAAGTAACAAACAGCCATTCATTAGCTAGAACACTATAGAAAAATCAATATAAAATCAATCATACACTTAAATGGCAAGGCATGAAGCAAAAATCCCACATAGGGTTGAATGAGGACTTGTGTTGGTTCAAACACTGAAAAAAGTTTCAGTGTTTCAAAAGTTGCACATTTCTTCATGACTGTGATTGTATGCTCATTTATTTTTATTCATTCATTAACATACTTTTCACATCATCATTAGCAACCACAGCATTCGAAATCAGGCATTTTCAAAGAAAAAACAGCTTAACCATGGAGAACTAAATTATTTGTAGTAATTTGTGTCTCCCTCTTTTATTGCTTTCCCATTACTGAATGCTTAATTGTTTTTTTTAGATGCTTTATACTGATAAATGTATTTTAAATTGCTAAGCTGAATATAAACCACCTGCTTGATGCTTTAATCAACTTTTATTCTACTTTAAAACTTTTTTGATATACAAGAGCATGGCCTCATGCCTTACAGAGAGGATATGAAGACACACCCAACTAAAACAGTGGCAGGCATGGGGGTGCTCCACCTGTACCCTGGTGATACCAAACCTTTGAAGTACCCAAAATTACTTAGAAACTGAATGTAAAGTTAACAAAAGGGGAAGTTTTATTTAAAGGACAAAAATAAAAACTCTTCTCCTCCCCAGCATTGCAAAACTTGAAAAAAGGGTACTTTGCAGCTTAGGGTTCCGATGATCTTCAAGAAGACGTCCTTCTGGGAATGAACTGGTTTGATTTCCTACTTCGCAAAGCTGGTGCAAGGTCTTTCAGCTACTTTGTCGGTGGTGTTTGGTAACTGCTTCAGCTTAAAGTGTAAGGAATTCCTTTCCCACCTGCCAGGGTCTAAAACAGCCACCAAAAACTGCATGCAACAAGCTCTCTGCAGTGCAGATCTGACTAAAACTGCAACCTAGCACTCAGCTTGCTTGGCTGGGGCAAACCAAAAGCTGCAAAAGGGCAGAGGTTCCTTCAACTCCTCCCACAAGTAATACAGAGTGCCATTCCTACACTAACACTCTAGGGACTAAATATAAAGAAAAATGCAGGGGGAGATGAGAGCAGTCCTAGCAGGACATCACAGAGGGCTAAGAATATCATTTCCATCTGTTTTCCATAAAAACAGCAACACATTACTTACATATTTTCTTCATATGCTGAAGTTGGAAAGAAATTCAGCTTAAATATTTTCATATTAGGGAAAAAAGTGAAATTGTCAGGATCATCTGTCCAGGTGGAGGGATTTAAGCACTTAAACATCTAGGATTTAATCCTTATATATAAATATATACTGGTATATCAGAATATGCATGTTGTTTCCTTTCTTGCTTTTCTGACAAGCTTCTCATCTTTAACAGCAATATACCCTGTTTCCCCGAAAATAAAACATCCACTGAAAATAAGAACTAGTAGAAATTTTGCTGAATTGCTAAATACAAGGCCTCCCCCGAAAGTAAGACCTAGCAAAGGTCTTTTTGTTGTTGTTCAACAATAAATGTGAATTCTTCTTCATAGAAAAATAAGACATCCCCTGAAAATAAGACCTAGCATATCTTTGGCAGAAAAAATTAATATAAGACACTGTCTTATTTTCAGGGAAACACGGCAGCAAACATGCACAACATGATCCACTCATAATGATACTAAAAATGTATTTGATTCATTTTTGAGGAGAACTTATCAATATCCAGACTTTTTTCTTATAGAGAATGGGGAGAACCTATTTTTAAAAAAGCAAGGAAAAGGAAACACACCTATCCATACTTTACAGAGTCATCCACTTCTTCGCCAAAGCTGAGGAGAGGAGCAGGTGTGAGTAACACAGGACACCTTCAAAAATGACATTTCTTCATTTCTGTGACCACATCAAAAGAATAGTGGAGTCCCTGCAGCAGAATCAATACTTCACACCATGCAGTTTTTAAAACAGTTTAACAATTAAAAAACAGCCTTTGGAGATACTTACTGCATGACAATGTCTCCATCTCATCACTGCCTTGTCATGCAAGTGTGCTTACGGTGCCTCTTGTCATTGATGGGAAAACCCATCAATAAGCCCCCAAATGTGCAGTTGTCCCATTAGTCCCCATGTGTGATAAGTTCTCCATGTTGCAATTCTGGGTTTGGGCAGTGACACGGGGTTAGTGTTCCCTCCTCTCGCTCTGCAAATCCCAGAATTCCTTACCATTTGCTATGTTGGCTAGGGCTGATGGGAACTACAGTCTAGCAACTTCTCTCCATCTGTAGCCAAGAACTACTGTGAGCATGAAAGGGGGTAATCTCTGGTGGAAGGACAAAGAGGGTGGTCTAAAAGAATAAAACAGAATGAATAAGTAAACAAATGGCCAACTATTTTTTAAAGTTCTTCCTGGTGCCAGCAGCAATTGCCTGTAGGCGGAAAATGGGGCTTTGGAAATTGCTTGACAACTGAAAGCTGACATATAAACATGAAACATCTAGGAGTCACTTTTGAACGATCGTGTTGTCCTTGCTTCACAGAACTTTATCTACCTTGTCAATAAAACAGAGGGTGGACCTGTGCTTTGGATAATTGATCCATTACTGGTTCCAAACAGGACACCCAAGGTGAGTCACTATAATGGAGCAATTTACAAATTTATATGGGAAAGGAAAGGTAAAGTAGGCGGTGCCCCCTCTACCACGGCAAGCTGAAACTCGACATGCTGCACTGCACCAATAAGTATATGTCTCAGATTTCTCCTGAAAATATATTCTAACAGCAATGGCAGTTTGCACCAACCACAAGCTTCTAACTGCCCCAGTTTGGCAGGGACAATCCCAATTCATCTTCTGCAGTCCCACTATTTCAGCTACTTTTTAAATGCCCTAGTATCTCTTTACTTCTCCCTCTCTCCCTCTTCAGCTTATTAGAATTAGCGCAAACCAAATTCAAAGTGCAAAAATATTTTTGCACTCAGTTAACTCACCACGGGGAAGAAAAGAGAATTTTGCAGAATTTTGCCCTTTCCAGTAGGAACTTGTGGAAAGTAAAGGACGGTCAGGTGTAGCTATCTCTCACACACTTTGTTTAAGGCACTGTTACTGCCCCCATTATATATTTTCCAGTTGTCCCAGTTTTACCGGCACAGTCCTGATTAAACCTCTCTTGTCTATTTCAGTCATTATCAATATGTCCGATTTTCTCTTTAATCCTTCTACTTTCTCCAATATATACACACACACTTACATAAAGTGGGTCCTTGGTATCTGCTGAGGTCGGTTCCAGGATCCCCCTATAGATAGCAAAATCTGTGTATTCTCAAGTCCCATTAGATAAAATGGCATAGTAAAATAGTGTCTGTTATATAAAATGACAAAGTCAAGGCTTGCTTTTTGGAATTATATATGAGTGTCTGTGTGTATACACACAAACACATACTACACACACACACACACAAGCTGTGGATGCTTTTATTGGATTTAAAAAATCTATGTATATGGCAAGCTGACTGTATTGATTTAAGTGACCCACTCATAAACACACACAGTTGCCAGATCAAGACTATCCCAAGCCCTGATAATTCATTGCTAGTACTAGAGTTGTAGGGATGACTCTTTGAGATGTCGTAGCTGGCGTTCCCTAGTGGCATTACAGGGGTTTCAGAAAAGGTGGCCTTGGTGATGTATCCACACTGCAGACAGAATCCAGTTTGACGCCCCTTTAACTGTCATGACTCAGTGGTATGGAATTCTGGGAACTGTAGTTTCTCATGGCGCAAGAGCTCTCTGACAGAGAAAGGTAAATGTCTCACAAAACTACAGTTCCGAGAATTCCCTAGCATTCCGTCATGGCAGTTAAAATGGTATCAAACTGGATTATGTCTGCAGTGTGGGTCCAGCCTCAGCATGCTACATCAACCACAGCCATGTAGAGCATGCCATGGAAATAAAAAGCACCAAGGCAATTAATTTTTTTTTTAAAAAAAGTCTATATGCACATATTTTTAAAGTCAGGGTTCTTGCCCTGGGATTCCTCCTCTTGGCCCTGTGGACAAGAGAAGAAGGTCCAGGCCCTGAATTCTATGGCTGAGAGAGAGAGAGAGAGAGAGAAACTCTGAATCAAAATATGGTACAGCATACTATGATTTGAAGCACGTGAAGAAGGTAGAAGCTGAAACAATTAATTGTAGCATGGAAGCTGGTTAATTTCTCTAATACATTCACACATGTCCCCACACATGATGACAGCCCAGCTGGATAGCACAAGTGCAATTTTTTCAAAGACTCAAAAAGCTACTGATTAGAAAGGTCTCTTGCACACTCTATTGTATTTTCCCCTGCTTTTCTTCCTGGAAGACAAAAGGCAAAGACACTTCACTCTTTTGATATTCATTGCTGTCATTGACCCCAAACACACTGCAGAAATAATCCAATTTCAAACCGCTTTAACTACTCTGGCACTGTGCTGGGGAATCCTGGTAACTGTAGTTCATTGTGGCAGAACACTCTGACAGAGAAGGCTAAATGTCTCACAAAACTACAGTCTCCAGAATCCCCTAGCATTGAGCTGAGCAGTTAATGTGGATTATTTCTGCAGTGTGTTTTGGACCGTTGATAGTGACCTGTTTGTCCAGTGCTCAGGACTCCCTGAATTGCATACTATCATGCATGTTTATTCCATGTTTTGTTGTTTTGCATCTTCTGCATATTTGTTCTATATTTCACACATGCCTTTACAAGAAAAATCAATTTTAGTTGGCTCATTTGTAGGAAGGCAATTTGATGACTCTATTCAACAGGAAGAGGAGAAGGCATCCTTGACAACAACAACAACAATAATAGGTTCTTCATAAAATGTTCAGAGCAGTTACATAAACATAATTAAGTACTTCTTGCTCTTGAATTATGATTCATATTAGAAGGAAGTAGGGAAGAAGCACACAGTTGCTGAAGTACCTTTCAGGCAGGTCAAGAAGTGCTCTGAGCAACTTAGCTCAAAGCTGGCAAAACCTTCATACTCAAACATCACTGAGACTTTCCTAATTTCTCTTGGTAGGCTTTTCATTTTTGATGCCAGAACATTTACTCTTGAGCCCATTGCATTACTGGGAGCAACTGCTGGGAGAAGCCAAACCTCTTAAGCTACACAAGGCTTGGAGAGGCTGCATTTTCCTTTAAGAAAGGAGGAGGAGGAGGAGGAGGAGGAGGAGGAGGGGGCTTTAGTCCATGTGCTTGGGTGAGATCTAATCTAATTTACTCTTGAGCCCATTGCATTACTGGGAGCAACTGCTGGGAGAAGCCAAACCTCTTAAGCTACACAAGGCTTGGAGAGAATTTTCATTTTTCTTATCTAGTCAAGGAAGTTTTTAGACTATAGAAGGGAAGCTGGCCTGAAGCATCAGAGGAAGTTAATCAGAGACTTGCCTCTGGAAGAAGCCTTTAGCCAGGAGCTCAATACATACCTATAGGCCCCGTGACTTGAACTCAGTGTCAGAGCTTGGGAACAAAGGCCAAGTCTAGCAAGGGAAGCCCACAGTCTTGTTTCAGTGCCTCTTTAAGACTTCCCAGTATGGACACTGAAGGCCCTGCAGCAGTCACCTGCAACACCTGTGGGATGTTTGTCTTCTTGCCTACATATGTGGGGAACTACACCTGACCTAAGTGCAAGTTGGTAGCCCTCTTAGAAGAGAAAGTACAGCAGCTAGAGGAGCAGATATCTGCACTCCAGCATCCTAGAGAGCAGGAGATTCTCCTGAACAGAACAGGCCAGAATGTCTTGGGTGGGAAACACACAGAGGAAGTTGCTGGGGTGGAGGAGGTCACTCCACATACAACAGAGGTAGATGCTTGGAGGAAGGTCACACACAGAAGTAAGGAAACCAGGGAACGTTCTGTGAGCTGCTTGCAGCTGCAGAATCGCTTTGAATCTCTCTCTGTTGTCAGAGATGATGAGGAAAAGCAGCAGGGACAGACATCAGGGACAGAGCAGGGGAGCCTGAGAGTATCACGAAAGGGAACAGACACTGCTAAGCCTCGGAGGAGGCGCACAGTCGTGGTGGGGGACTCCTTGCTGAGGGGTACAGAAGCAGTGGTTTGTGGGCCTGACAAGATGTCTCGGGAGGTGTGTTGTCTCCCTGGGGCAAAGATCCATCATGTGACAGAGAGGCTGACAAGACTTGTCAAGCCTACTGACCATTACCCCCTTCTTTTGGTTCATGTGGGAACCAATGATACTGCAAGGCACAGCCTTCAGAATATCAAAAGGGATTATGAGGCTCTGGGAAGGAAGCTGAAAGAGATGGATGCACAGGTTGTCATCTCATCTCTTCTCCCGGTGGAAGGGCATGGTCCAGAAAGGGAGAGGAAAATAGCAGAGGTAAATAACTGGCTCCGTAGATGGTGCCGCCAAGAACAGTTTGGATTCTTGGATCATGGGCTGAGGTTCCATGAGGAGGGACTTCTGGCAAAGGATGGGCTTCATCTCACGTCAGTTGGCAAAAACATTTTTGCCAACAGTCTGAAGAACCTGATCAGGAGGGCTTTAAACTGAGTTATGTGGGGGAGGGAGACAGCATTCTGGAAGGCAAAAGGGATGGAGAGAATAGTCAAAGTGGCATAGAGGGAACAAGGCAAACAGTGAAAGGACCCAAGCGTAGGAGGCAAAAAACCATGCAAAAGCAGCAAGACAAGAGGACACATGGTCTTAGATGTCTCTACACTAATGCACAAAGTATGGGAAATAAGCAGGATGAACTTGAACTCCTAGCACAACAAGGGAAATATGATATAATAGGCATCACTGAAACCTGGTGGGATGAGTCTCATGATTGGAATGTAGAAATAGAGAGATATAACCTTTTTAAGAGAAACAGGCCAAACAGGAAAGGAGGAGGAATAGCATTATATGTCAGGGATATTTACACCAGTGAAGAGATCCAGGAAGTCAATACTGGAAGTCAGGTGGAGAGCATCTGGATAAAATTTAAAGGAGAGGGAAATAACAGGGATTTTACTGTGGGAGTCTACTACAGACCCCCAACTCAGGCAGAGGAATTGGATGATGCCTTTCTAGAACAGATGACCACACACTCAGAAAGGAAAGATGTAGTAGTGATGGGGGACTTCAACTATCCTGATATTTGCTGGAAGTCAAATTCTGCCAAATCCTCAAGGTCTAGCAAATTCCTCACTTGCCTGGAAGACAATTTCATTGTCCAAAAGGTGGAAGAAGCAACAAGGGGATCAGCAATCTTAGATCTTATCTTAACCAACAGGGAAGACCTAGTTGATGGGGTGCAAGTGGTCGGATCCTTAGGTGGAAGTGACCATGTCCTCCTGGAGTTTGCTATACAGTGGAAAGATGAAGCTAGGCATAGTCAGACACGAATTCTAGACTTTAGGAGAGCTGATTTCAATAAACTTAGAGAAATACTGGGGGTGATCCCATGGTCAAGAATACTAAAAGAGAAGGGAGTTCAAGATGGATGGGAGTTCCTCAAAAGGGAGATACTGAAAGCACAATTTCAGACAGTTCCAATGAGGAAGAAAAATGGAAGATGTCTCAAGAAACCGGTATGGATGACTAAGGAACTTACAACTGAGCTAAGTTTTAAACGGAACATGTATAAAAAATGGAAAAATGGGGAAATCACCAAAGAGGAATTCAAACAAATAGCCAGCACATGTAGGGATAAAGTCAGAAAAGCTAAAGCGCAAAATGAACTCAGGCTTGCTAGAGAGGTTAAGAAGAATAAAAAGGGCTTTTTTGGATATGTCCGCAGCAAAAGGAAGAAGAAGGAAATGGTAGGACCACTGCGTGCAGAAGATGGCAAAATACTAACAGGGAACAGAGAAAAGGCAGAATTACTCAACACCTTCTTTGCTTCAGTCTTCTCAGAAAAGGCAAAAGGTGCTCAACCTGAGGACAGTGAAGAAGGGGACAGGGTGGGGGAATTTGAGCACAGAATAAGTAAAGAGACAGTACAGAAATACCTGGTTAATCTAAATGAATACAAATCTCCAGGACCAGATGAACTACATCCAAGGGTATTAAAAGAACTGGCAAATGTGATATCGAAGCCATTGGCAATAATCTTTGAGAACTCCTGGAGAACAGGAGAAGTCCCAGCAGACTGGAGGAGGGCAAACGTTGTCCCCATCTTCAAAAAGGGAAAAAAAGAGGATCCCAACAATTATCGTCCAGTTAGTCTGACATCAATTCCAGGAAAGATTCTAGAGCAGATCATTAAGCAGAGAGTCTGTGAACACTTAGAGGCCAATGCCATAATCACAAAAAGCCAACATGGGTTTCAGAAAAAGAAGTCATGCCAAACGAACCTGATCTCTTTTTTTGATAAACTTACCAGCTTGGTAGATGAAGGGAATGCTGTGGATATAGTATACCTCGATTTCAGTAAGGCCTTTGACAAGGTTCCCCATGACATTCTTGCAAACAAGCTTGCAAAATGTGGGATAGACAAGTTAACTGTTCCATGGATTTGTAATTGGTTGAGTGGCCGAACTCAAAGGGTGCTCAACAATGGCTCCTTTTCATCCTGGAGAGAAGTGACCAGTGGGGTCCCACAGGGTTCTGTCCTGGGCCCAGTGCTGTTCAACATCTTTATTAATGATTTGGATGACAGAATTGGGGGCATACTTATCAAATTTGCAGATGACACTAAAATAGGAGGAGTAGCTAATACCCCAGAGGACAGGATCAAAATTCAAAATGACCTGAATATACTAGAAAGCTGGGCCAATGCTAACAAGATGAAATTCAACACAGAGAAATGTAAGGTTCTGCACTTAGGGAGGAAAAATGAAATGCACAGATATAAAATGGGGGACACCTGGCTGAATGAGACCACATGTGAAAGGGATCTAGGAGTCCAAGTAGACCATAAGCTGAACATGAGTCAACAGTGCGATGCAGCAACTAAAAAGGCCAATGCAATTTTAGGCTGCATCAATAGAAGTATAGTGTCTAGATCAAGGGAAGTAATAGTGCCACTCTATTCTGCTTTGGTCAGGCCCCACCTGGAATACTGTGTCCAGTTCTGGGCACCACAATTCAAAAAGGATGTGGAGAAACTGGAGCGGGTCCAAAGGAGGGCAACTAAGATGGTGAAGGGTCTGGAAACCATGCCCTATGAGGAACGCCTTAGGGAACTGGGGATGTTCAGCCTGGAGAAGAGAAGGTTAAGAGGTGATATGATAGCCCTGTTTAAATATTTGAAGGGATGTCATATTGAGGAGGGAGCAAGCTTGTTTTCTGCTGCTGCAGAGACTAGGATGCGGAACAATGGATATAAATTGCAGGAAAAGAGATTCCACCTCAACATTAGGAGGAACTTCCTGACAGTAAGGACTGTTCGACAGTGGAACACACTCCCTCGGAGCGTAGTGGAGTCTCCTTCCTTGGAGGTCTTTAAGCAGAGGCTGGATGGCCATCTGTCAGGGATGCTTTGATTTGGAGGTCCTGCATGGCAGGGGGTTGGACTAGATGGCCCTTGTGGTCTCTTCCAACTCAATGATTCTATGATTCTATGATTCTATGAACATGGATAAGCCTCATAATCAATGAGACAGCCAACTTTTAGGCTGTAGAGTATTTTATCCTTTTAACTGGCATTTAATTTACAGATGCTTCCATTGTCTCAGGTTGAGAATGAGACCAGCATTTGAGGAATCAAAAAATATCAGAAGTGACATTTCTGAATTATGGAAGAATGGCTTAAGAGTTGAAATTTGTGTCTGCCCATTGTTGCACTTTTGAGACTAATTGAAAGAAAGAAGCTTGCAGCATGAGCTTTCACAGACGTAAGTCTACTTCTTCAGATGCATTATGATCTTCTAATGTATCTGAGGAAGCAGACTTAAGTTTATGAAACCTCATGCTGCCAACTTCTTTCTATCAGTCTCAAAGGTGCTACAAGATTTCTTTATATACTCTTTGTACAGACTAACATGGCTATATCTTTGAATTCTACCACCAAAGTTGTACCTATAAAATTTGCTGAGGGCACTTTTCTCTCAGGTTTGTAACACAACATATATTAATATGCTGATTTTCACCATAGTTGCATATATAACAAAATAATTTTGCTCATATAAGTCTCTTACTTCCAGGGAGCTAAATTTAAGGTAATCCAAATGTATGTTTTGACACGTCAAGACTGAAAAAGGTCAGATGCATGAGAGTTTTATATCATTTAATGCAGTGGTCCCCAAACTTTGGTCTTCCTGATGTTTATGACCGCAGCTCCCATAATTCTTGAATGTTGGCCAAGCTGGCTGGGGTTTCTGTAAAGTGAAGTCCAAAACACTCAAAGAACCAAAGTTTAGGAACCACTGATTCTAACCAATAACCCTTTGGAGACTATTTGCAATATCAACAATTTGCAACTTTCTGCATCCTATCCGAGGGTGTAGCTATGGAGGAGGGCAAGATGAGGGCATCTAAAACATAAAAACTTTTCCCTTCCCCCAAGAAATTTTCCTTCAGTCCCAAAATTTCTAGTTACAGAGTGAAGAAGTGGGAAAGGGTTCACACCTAATACTTTTCTATTTACCCTGCTCACCTGCCCTTGGCAACTTTGTATTTCACTTGGATGACTAAACTGTATTTTTAAATGCTCAGCTGAAGTTTTAAGTGACTGCAATGCTAGAAATCTGGGTCTGAAGGAAAGATTCATTGGGAAGGGGACAGAAATCTTATTTGGAGGCACGATGCCCTCCTCTTCCCTTAGTTACACCCTGAGTCCTATTGCATTCAGATGCCACACCTACAAGTATGTAACTGTGCTTAAATGCTTATTTCTTAAGGACTGTACTCCATCAATGCATCTGAGGAAGTGGTTTGAAATCCATGAAAGCTCATGCTCATAGGTACCGCTATATTTCCCCTTTTTCCTTTTTGTATTACAATAGATTAACATAGGGGCTTTCTAGATTGGCAGGAAAGTGTGACATGAAGTTGCCTTTTCCTTAATGCTTAGCAGCTGCACCACAGCCTTTAGATGGAGCTGCGCTCTTCCGCAGTTTTTTAAAAAGAAGCTGGGAAAACCAGTACCTTTTTAAAGGCGCTTCTTCTCCCCTAAAACGCAAAAAGAGCGTTTTCATGGCACACTTTCCCTTTTTCTCATCTAAAGGCTAGAGTTGCATGCAGCCATGAACACACTTCTTTTTGCCAATCTAGAAAGCCCTATGGCCACCTCTTTAAAAACAGGTATTTTCTGTCTGCATCAGAATGGGAGAAGAAGAGTGGAAGATTCCTAATATGCATAAACACATAAATGAATTAAGAGTTCTAGATCCAAAATGAGATACAGGTTGAGTGTCATTTATCCAAAATGCTACAGACCAGAGTTGTTTTGAATTTAGGATTTGTTTAGGATTTTGGAATATCTGTCTGTGCATATATGTACATAAAGAGATATTTTGGAGATGGGACCCAAGTCTAAATATAAAATTCATTTATATTTCATATATACATTTTTCATATAGCCTGAAGGTAATTTTATAGAATAAAGTTAACCTGTATAAAAGGAAATAAATCCAGAGATCATTCTGCCATGTGTAAAATTCTGAGGTTGCAACATAGGTACAAAACATACTTGAAGAAATAAACCAGGTTGAGACTGCTTTATCTGCCCTGGCTCAATGGTAGAGAAGTTTGGGAACTGTAGTTTTGTGAGACATTTAGCCTTCTCAGTCACAGAGCTCTAGTGCCATAATAAACTACAATTTTCAGGACTTCCTAGTACTGAGCCAGGGCAGTTAAAGCAGTCTCAAACTGGATTATTTCTGCAGTGTGTTTTGGATATAAAATTCATATCACTGAATAATTCAGGATAATAATAACAAATAATAATAATAATAATAATAATAATAATAAATTTTATTTATCTTTCCCACCTCTCCCTGCGGATTGAGGTGGGATTACAGCAAAATGGCCAGATCCATCATGTTCAGTGTTTCTCAGGTTCCCTTTTCCCCCCACTGTTAAGGCCATTGCAATCAATTTTTACATTGGATTGCAAATTATTATGGATTTGGCAGGGGGTTTCTTTGGTCTGCATGAAAAGATGTATTTATTTTCCTTGAACATTTCAAAAATATGTAGGTTTTTTTTCACACACATTGGCATGATTCTGTATCACTGACTTAGTTACGTAACTACTCTAGTTATGTAGCTTAGTAATGCTTTCCAACTGGGCCCACCTTGAAGCCCACCTTCCCAGGTAGCAGCTGCTGTGAGTGATGGGATTTGTTCTCCTGTCACTCAGGAAGCAATGGTTGATGTTTCCACATCCCTCCCACAAGCGATTTCTGGTGCAAGGGGGAATTATGGCAGAAATCCTGTTTCTGACTGCTGATGGGCAGCTCATGGGAAGGTGAGGGGAATGTCAGTCAGCTGCTTCCTGATCAACATCACAACAGAGCCTTGTGGCCTTTACGGTCCCTATGTATTCCCTAAACTAGAGAATTCATATGGATTATGAATACAAATCAGTCGTGAATGCATAACTGTAGGTTATGCATCTATAACTTTCTCATTGCCCTCGCCATTCTTAATAGACTCATGGACCACTCCTGGCCACCCCCAGGCCAGATTCACCTCCTTCCTGCATAAAGACATTTGCTAATAGGGAAAAACCTGATTAAATAATTAGTTCTCCCTTGCAGGAATGAATAATTTAACACACCACATCCCTGTAGTAAGCAGACTTCAGACAAGTGGGATCTGTCATGACTTTTTCCCCTGGAGTCCTGACATTCCTCAACTAGGACCGCGCACAAGACATTCATTAATGAGGCCAGGAATATCTTCTGAGTTCAATAAAAGAATGAGGCACACAGACGTAAAGGCTTCTCATCTTCCCTGTTTCAGTACAATTGAGAGAGAGAGTTATAATTCTATCGATGTACAGATTGTGGTGACATCTTTGTTAGACCAATCTAGAGGTGCAAAAAATTTCACACTGGCTTTCAAAACCTGCTGGCTTCTTCATCAGGCAAAGGTGATGAAAATCATGCAAGGCAAGAATATTGACAATGTTAGAGCAGGGGTGAGCAAAGTGCATCTCATAGGATGCATGCTTTCCTCAGATCCAAGGCTCTCACCAATCCTCAAAACCCCTTCCTCCACAATTAAATAAACAAAATCAACATGATTTTCAGAAAATGCCAGTCAATGCTCATCGAACAGGGTTTTTCTTTGCCATGCTTTTAAATCTGAAGTTTTAAAAAACCCACACCAAAATTCCATCCTTTCCTATTGTTCCTATCTGGCAGGGACAGTCCTGATTAATCTTCTGCTGTCCCATTTTTCAACTGCTTTTAAAATGTCCCAGTTTCCCCCTCCTCCTCCCTCTTTCCTCATCTGTCCTCAGCATATTTCAATTGCTGCAAAGTGACTTCAAAATGTAAACGTAGTATGGACTGAATGAGCAGGGGGAGACGAGAGGAGGAAACAAAATCTTGCCTTTCCCAGTAGACTCTGGCAAAAGCAAAGTGCTTCAGCCTTTCCTTAACTAGTGTGTTCTTCCTCATTAATAATTTTTGTCATCTTAACTACACTCTGGTGTTGTTTGTCCTAGTTTTGCTCAGTGTAATGTTTGAAGATATGCCACTATGGTTATAAAGATGTGAAAGCTGAACAGTAAAGAAAGTTGATAGGAAGAGAACCAGTCTATTTGAAATGAATAGGAAAACCCTTTTTTATTTAAGCAGGCTTTTAACATGTAATTGTACCAGGATTTCTTTCACTGGTGTGTGTGTTTTATGTACTTTTAAAAAATAATTTTATATTGTTTTAATTGTGATTATTTTAAATGTTTTCAAAATTGCAGAGTTAGATTTTAATTGATTTCCTTCCGTAAGCTACCTTGGGTCCCACTCGGGGAGAAAGGTAGTAAATAAAATAAAATAAAATAAAATAAAATAAATGTGGTGCTGCAGGAAAGTTCTACAGAAACCAAGTGCAGCAAAAGGGTCAAATAAATGGGTTCAAATGCAAATCAAGCCTGAATTCTCTATAAACCGAATGACTAAAGTGAAATAATTATACTTGGGAACATTTTATGAGAAGGCATAACTCACTGGAAAAGACAATCATGCTTGTTCAGGTGGAAGGCTGTAAGAAAAGAGAAAGATTGTGTTGCAGATGGATAGATTCCCAGAATGTCATGACCCTATGTTTGCAAGACTTAAGCAGGGCTATTGCTAATAGGGTACTTGGAGGTCTCTTTTTCATACAGTTGCCATAAGTCAAAGTCAACTTCACAGTATTTAACAACAACAACAAATTAAGGTGGTCATGGGTGTGAATCTGCAGGAACTAAGAAAAGCAGTGGGGGTTAGGGAGTCTTGGAGATGTCTCATCCACAAGGTCAATGAGTCGAGGGCAGTTAACAGTAACAACAACAGCAAACAACAAATGCCATTACTCACTAAACAGTCCTTTGTGCATGCTTTTAAATCTGTGATTTTCAAAAATCCATACCAAAATTCATATTTAATTAAGATGCAGATATGTATTTATAAACATCCTTTCCCCAAAGTTTCCCATTTCTAAAGTTTTTTTTTCAAATAATAGGCTGACTATATGTACCATTTTAAAGGGGCCAGTGTTACTTTTTTCATATTTCCAGACCTTCCAGTCATTTTAATATAAATATCATTTTTGTTCTGTTTTCAAGAAAAAGGCCCAGTTATGTTGTGAGAATGGTTTGAAGATCCCTGTTTGAAATTGTAGTTGTCAAAGAAGAAGACATGGTACATGGTACATGATACATGGAAGGGGGTTGTTTTATGATAAGCTGTTGAAAGACCAAAATATGCTGCATAAAATTGTTTCATTGGAGAAATATTCATGGCACAATCATAGTGAAATACAGTCTCCTTCTATGTCTATTTAAATTATTGTATGAGTTCTGTTGCTGGAGAATACTTGTTAGCTCAATATGTTCATGTAATAAAACTTTTGTTATCATATTTTTCGTGAATGCAGAATATTATATAACCTCATTCCATTTTTGCCATCTCAATGTCCCATTTTTGTCTCAACAAAATGTGGTCAGCCTATGAAATAAGCATTTGCAAAGTATGCCGATGACTATTTTTTTAGTTGTTACATTTGAGAAGCAACCGTGCTTAGCAAAGACTTCATCTGTATATTCATTCAGAGTGTGTGGATCCAACCTTTCCATTTTAAAATGGGCAGTGATCAAATTCTTCAGACATCCAAGCTAGGCAAATAGTGGATGCTTCTTGCTGGCAAGAGCTGTGAACTGTGAATGAACAAAGAATACATGCTGGATATAAGTAGAATTAATTCACAGCTGCAGTCATAAGGACAGTGCTGTCTTTTTGAGAAGATTCACATTCAGGAAGCTTTATTATGCCTCCAAGAAATAACGGGGTACTTTGAGAAAACACAGTTTGAACAGCAGCGAATTGATTAACACAATGGGAGAGTTTTGTCTTTTGTGAAATTAATAAGACAGTATTCAACATCTAGGATAGGGTGGGCAACTTTGGAAAGCTATTAGGCTGCATTAGCTCCCAAGGGACCTTTGGGGTTGCCCCCATCAACCCCCCCCCCCACAAATGCCCCAATGCCTTTTGGGAGTTTAGAGGGACTTTTGCCATGTTTTCAGCCCCACTGAGCCATTTTAGGCCTTGCATAGGGCTTTTTCTAAAACCAGAAGTAACCGCCAGAAGTAACACTAAACAAAACTTGAGACTTCCCCCCAGACTTTTGCAACAAAGAATCTTTGTGAGATTTTTCTGCGAGCAAGCCCAGCATAACACTGGAAATATATAATATGGCAACAAAGGGCTGTTTTAATTCTAGGAAGCTGCAGTCAGTTTCCTAAAAGCAATAATCAATGCCAAATAATCCCTCCCATTGGTACTCCTACCATGTACAGAAATGTTTTTGTTATGTAGCTGAGTCAATTACCATTCACAATATGTCTCTGTTGAACATACTAATTTTTAAATCAACGTCTTTTTAAACTTATAGTTTGTATTCTTTAGTTTGGCAAGAGATAATTTCCTTTTCGCTTTCTGCACCTTCAGTTTGTTTCCATATTTCATCTCTACAAAGAATTTTATCAATCCACATTTCAGTCTTGCCAAATACAATTTGGTCACCCATCTTTCACCCCTCCACTCTGGAATTAAGATATAAACTAGGTCAGTAGAGTGCAATCGTCCCAGAGTAAACTCCATTGAAAACAGTGAGATTTACTTCTACTTGTACATAACCATGTTCAGCCTCTGGCTGTAGATAACAGCTGAACTACAACCTAAATCGCCACTTACACTGTTGCCTCCCAACTGACCTTTGGATCACACTTTGCAAAGGGCTAAGGAATTGTGGTCCTCCAGATGAATGTTAGATTCTGTTCCCATCAGCTTTTGTCATCATGGCTAATGGTGATGCATAATAGGAATAGTAATTCATCAATGTCAGGAGGGCCACACTGTTTTGGACTGGGCTGGATCTACAGTGAGCCTCCCGAGGAAACCTGGATATTGCCAAGAAAAGGGTGAAACAGTGGTGTAAAAGAAGGCCAGAATCCCATTAGGACCTTACAGCTTCATAAGTGGACTTACGTATGAGGGAACTGTAAGCTAAGTAGACTTGCCGTTCTACTCATAGTACCATTGGTATACTGGGAGCTGGGAGGCTGGACCCCTTGAACAACCCATGACCAAGCTTGTCATGGGACAGCATTCCTCAAAGTTTCTATTGCACCTCATATCTCTGTATATTCTAATCTCTAACATCTGTATCAAGTAGAGGGCTGTTTCTATGTTACTACATAGCCGAATCAGCAAACAGCCTGGTGCATATTGGTGCCAAAAACATTTTTGGACCAATACACAAAAGGACCAATGTACATCAGTACTGATACACATTGGGCACTCTTTCTGGTGTGCTGTTATGCACTTTCACAATCCAGTGAAGGGGTTTCTTAGCACTGTGGCTAGAGCACTGGTTACAGTGGGCCCTCCACATTTACTAGGTTTAAGGGCACATAGCCCCTGTGAAAGTGGAAAAAACACATATAAATATATTATTTTTAATCGTTTTTTTGTGGGGGTTTGGGGCTATGTGGCCATGTTCTGGAAGAGTTTATTCAGACATTTCACCAGCACCTGTGGCTGGCATCTTCAGGCAATGCTAGTATGGGAGTGAGTGGGGCATATATATACTGTGTGACCCTTCCTTGAGAGGAAGTAATTTACATGTTAAACAGTGTGTTGGTCTGTTGTTGAGGCAAGGCCTCAGGGTGACTATTTAATTAATGATCCTTTGTCTGCTGGGAATCCCCCTCACCCTGGAGTATTTTCATTTGCATTTGCTGGGTCTTGATTTTGGTATTATTCAGGACAGGTAGCCAAACTTTGTTTACTTTAAGGGTTTCTTCCTTCCTGTTGAAGTTGCCCAGGTATTTATGGATTTCAATGGCTTTCCTTTGTATTCTGACCTGATAGTTGTTGGCATGGATTCTGTCGATGAAAGCATTTGACTTCACATTATTGTTCTTTTTTTAACCTGGTTGAACTCTCTAGGAATTTCTAGGTCTTCCAACACAATTCTGTGGTCAGAATCTGCCAGAGGTTGACTACAGAATCATTCTGGAGGACATATACATGCTAGAGAAGCATATTAATCAAATCCATGAATAATCACATCCACAAAAGTCAATGCCGCAAATGTGGAGGGCAAACTGTATACATAAAGTTATGTAATATAACAATCATATAGAAATCTGGCGGAAGATTGTATTGATAACAATAGATGCTGCAGATTTTCAAGACAGAGAAAGTTCAGTGTTTTTATCTACAGTGGAGGGCTGTGATCCATGAAAAACACACCTTTGAGCCCATACATGTTTCGGCTTTGTGTGCCCTAGGGTTCAAAGGTTCGATATGGGACAAGGCTTCCAAAATGTTATTCCTGAACAGGTCATGGTGCAGAATGAGGTACCCTAAAGCTCTGCCAAAGCGGATGAAGGTACTTGTCACCTTCCAAACTGCAACTTTTGGCAACAACCATCCCCTCCCAATGTGGCTATTTCTTGCTCTGTGGAGATCAGGGAATGGGGTGAGAGGGAGAGCATGGAGGCACCAGTGACAAGAACAAAATTGGCTACATTTGCAGTTATATTCAGAGGAGGTTTTTTTGTTTTGTTTTGTTTTGTTTTTTTGAGGGGAGAAAATGGTGGCTCCTAACCAGAAAGCATAGCTTCATTAAGAGGTACACTATTTTGATTGTGAATCAGATGGAGGTGAATAAAATCAAGCCTGGGGAGCCATTTGGGTCCTGACTTTCTCCAGAGCACCTCTGAGATACAAGCTGAAATTCTGGCAACCTTTCAACGCAGCCTTGGTATAATAACAGTTGTACAAGTAGAAAGGGCAACAACAACAAAAATATTGTCATCTCCCAGCTTCTAAATTTTACAACACATTTGTAGCATCTTTCTAAAGCACAATAAATGGCCTTTCCAGTTCACATACCCTACCTAGACAGCCAAGAGAGACACCCAAACAACAGTATATGGGATTATTTTCCCAGCTGGAACTTTTATTTTTAAAGGTGTGATAATATAGAGCTGAAATTCTTATTTTCAAAGGTGAGATAATACAGAACTAGAAGTATTACTGTTTCTAAAGGCATGGCCAGAGCTGACATCTCAAGGAACAGGTGCTGCTGGCGCACAAACTTTAACTGTACAAAGGCACTCCTAGCCACCGCTGAAACCTGGGCTTCCAGTCACAGAGTTTAATCCAGGAGCACACTCAAGCTGTGAACCTGCATCTTCAGGGGGAGTATTACTCCATTCAGCACAGGCTGAATCCCTGTTCCCTGATCTGCCTTTCGACTGACCAGGAGCACTTCCATCTTGTTTGGATTAAATGTCAATTTGTTCGTTCTGATCCAGCCCATTACCATTAGTAGCTGCCTTGGCATGTGGTGGAACAGAGTAATAAAAACTGGGCATCATCTGCATATTGACATCCTATTGGGGGCTAATTATTTGACAATGGAGAGCTCAAGGGAGACTGCACAAAAGCCTTGTGAATCACATGTGGCCCATTGAGGGAACAATTCCTTCTGCTGCTCTGTATAATTAGATTAATAAAATCATAGAGTTAGAAGAGTACTCAAGGATCATCCAGTCCAACCCCTGCCATATGGGAACACACAATCAAAGCATCCCTGATAGATGGCCATCCAGCCTCTGTTTAAAAACCTCCAAAGAAGGAGACTCCACCATGCTCCAAGGGAATAAGTTTCACTGTCAAACAGCTCTTAGCATCAGGAAGTTTTTCGTAATATTTAGATGGAATCTCTTTTTCTTTAGCTCGATTAGCAGTAGCCATGGAAACAGTAGCCACCCTGGATTTATTGAGAAAGAGACAAAAAGGGCCAGAGAGAGTTATTTGAATAACAAAATCATGATCCCATATAAATCACTATTTTAATGTTTCTTCTCTTCAGTACTTCTGCCTGGAGGATCTCATCACAGGCAGACACTAATTGCTTCTTATTTTGACATTCAGAATTATAAATGTTACTGGAAATGTATATTCCAATTCCCTGATCCAACTGACTGATTGATCATTTTATTTCTTTAATAACATTGCCTATTAGACTGTCGGGTAAAGGAATTGGGGAGAGGGGAACAAATGACATTATCATCCTAAGATATTAGTTTATGATAATGACAGCTACATCAACTTTGAAGATGTAGAATACCGTATCTTCTTTTCAGAGGGAAATATAGCAATGAATGGTCTATAAAGTTGGATAGGCAACCAGGTGCCCTCCAAATGTGTTGGGCTATTCGAGATGCAAATAATATTAACCTTTAATTTGTTTCCAAGCTGTGTGTGTGTGGGGGGGGGGGGGGGGAGGGACAGTTTTATCCTAGTATTCACACATCCTGAAGTGATCCAAGGAAATATTATGAAGATAAATGATCTTGGTTTTAATATGCAAAAAAACAAAATAAAAACAAAACAAAAAAAAACAGTGGAGTTTTTGCAAAGAGAATGCACAGAAAGCATGTTCTCTTCAGAGGAAACACATTTTTAACACATACAAAAAAACTCATTAATCCATACAGATTAATTCCTCAGAACTCTTTGTGATATGTAAAAATGAGGGGAATATTGCAGAGACTGCAAAAACAATTGGGAAAGTTACTTTTTGGACTCCAATTCCCAGAATCCTCCAAAATGGTGGAAAGCAGTGATATTAGTTTCATGGCCTTTGTATTTATTTTTTTCAGTAGCATCTCCCAGAAAATGCAAATGCAGACTCAGAAGCCTAGCTGAAACCTTTTTATGTAGGTTTGCTGATTGTGGATGTGTTTTTGCAGTAGCATCTCTAAAAAAAAAAGTAGAGCTGATGGCATTTCTTGGAGAAGCATGGTCCATATATTTAGTTTTGCAGCAATAGCTCTTGAAAACAGTAAATACAAGTTTGGAAGGACATCTGGAACCTTTTGGTGACCTGCTTCATGGCTGCTTATAAAACATTTCTTTTATCTGCATTGCACCCATCAGTGAACTGTTCAAGACGGCAATGCAGGCAACACTTCTTCAGCTGCTATCATCATTAATTTATAAGACTTTGTACAGTGGGAATATCTGTGAGTAAGCACTGCCAGTCCTTGAAGTACTTGAGTGCCGTAAACACAATGGAGTCCACTGGTACTTATTTATTTTGCTAGCAGATGGCTACCAAGAAGCTCTGAGTTATCTTGTACTGCTATTAGAGTAAAGTGTGAGAAGATGGCCTTGTTTCTTCTCAGACAAGTTCCTATTGTAGATTAAGCCAATGAGTAGGAGACTCTGAGTGGAGAGCAGCTTCAACTGATTTCCTGTGGCACAGAGATTAATGTTTCAGTCACAAAAAAGCAAGGAAAGTTGCCATTTTAGCCAGTTGGAGGATATCCAGCTACAAGGATAGAGATTTTTTTTGTCTCAGATGTGTAACCTTGCATGTATTGCATTGTATGTGAAAGGCACTCTACGTATGCTTAGAAGTTTTTTTTTACCCTGAAACCTCTGCTGCTCTCAGAGTAAAATAGAGAGAGAGAAATAACATATGTTCTGCCTTCTTTCAAAACCTCCCAAAAAGTTTCCACATAAGGAAAAATTAGTGTCAAAGATCACTGTAGGCTGTAGGCATTGTTCATTGCCTATGATATTTTTATCTTGGTGTCTTATAAATGCATTATTATTGCTGTTTTTTCTATCTTCCTTTTAATAGCTCCTGAAGAAAGCCACAGTATAATTACTGGCCAGTAGAATTACTTGGCTAGGGCTAGGCTACATTTCAGAGGAAGAAACTGGAAAAACTACCTCACTTATTCCTCGCTTATACAGAGAAAACCCTATGAAATTCATGGGGTTGCCATCAGTCAACAGACGACTTGAAGGCACGTACACAAACAAAACACAAACATGTTGGATGTTTTCTATGAAAAAAGTTGATTTTCTGCATCTCGAGACTTGATACTCCTTCCTTCATAGAACAGGCTAGGTTCCAGGCTAGGAATCCTCCAAACCAGGCATTGTGAGCAGAGTGGCTTTGGAAACACACATGCATCCTCTGCAGCCACTGCATTCACAATGCCTGGCTCTGAAGACTCCTCACAGCCAAATATTTGGTTTCAATAGAGCAGGCTAGGGGTCAAGTGCCTTTTGCTGGAGGATCATCAGATCCACCAGCATTGTGGTGAGAATGGCTCTGGGGAAAAGTAAAGCTACTTCACTCACTATGCCTGGTTCTGCAGACTCCTCTAAGTAAGATATCATGGATCTTCCTATTAAATATGGCTTGTTCTGAAGACTCCTCAGAGCCAGATATTTGGGATCTAGCCTGGTCTCTGGGGAGCAGTCCTCATCTCCTTTGCAGCCCATGCTTCTTCCTAAGGGAAAGAAGGAAGATGTAGGGATGAAGGAGACAGGCAAGTGAGCAAGATGGGAAGGAAAAGCCAACAGAAGAGAATGCTCAGGGGACTTGAAACAAAAGCCTAAAGGTTTGCCACCATGACAACCCAGCATCTGTCACTAGGTGGTGACTTTGTTGTTGTGTGCCTTCAAGTTGTTTCTCATTTACAGTGATCCTAAAGCTAAAGAGAACTTACTGAGTTTTCTTGGAAAGATTTGTACAGAAGGGGTTCATCCTCTGAGTCTGAGATTTGCCCAAGGTCATGCAAGTGGGTTTCAAAGCTGTTGGGAATTGAACCCTGGTTTTCAGAGTCCTAGTCCAACACTCAAACCACTGTGCCACAGTGGCTTTCGTATAGTGGTTCCCATGTTAATGGTGTGAGAACCCCATTTTAGCCTGGAGCTATCCAAAGCGCTGAAACTATTTGCAGATCAAGGTTCAGCCCTTAACGATAGCTCTGTTAATATTCAAATTAAAATCCTTAGTAGATCCACCATTTCACTGACACAGAAGCCATCAGTGACTATGCCTGCCTCTTGACATGGTTTCCTCACTCTGCCCAACTTTTGTTTTCACACAAAGTGTGATGCCTTGAATCTTGGAATAGGGCCTTGGGAGACCAGCATCTGAATATTTGCTTGGTCATGGACACCCACTGAAAGATCCTGGACAAGCTCACACTTTCTCAGCCTCAGAGAAAGGCATTTGCAACAAGTGTCCTCTCCATGAATCTTGCCAAGAAAACCTTATGAAAAGCCTGAGCTTTCACTCAAGAGTTTTGAAAGCTCATAACAACAAGAAGAACACATTTTATGCCTTTTCAAAGTCTCACCCTGCTTCTACATTTCTAACATTGATTTGATCATTCAGGAGTTTTGTAGGAACTAGTTCTGCTTTAATAAATACAAAACTCATGTACACAGTAGTGCTCTGTATGTGATTGCTTAGGAAGATGAAAGAAACAAAAAAAACCCCACTGTTTTTATCTGTGGAAAGTGAAAATGGATGTAGTTTGTCAGAACACTTTAATTGCCTCATTCAGGATCAGATCTATCGTTGTAAAGCCACAGAAAGAGAAATAGAATTAAGAAGGAGAGTAGATTTTATTTTGCCTCAATGTTCTTTTATTTAAAATGCCTGGCTTGGCTTTTGCCATGAAGTGCAATTTCATGTTAGTGCTGTCTTCAGCATTAAACAAAGAGGGGTTAATTGATGGCTAAGCAATTCAATTTCAGTATGTTTGGTATGTTACCAAAGCCTCAACATAGATGAGATTCAGGATCAGACGTTTTCATACCTCATTAAATGGCTAATTAAAATTTATCTCTACTGTCTAATCAAAACAAACCTTAGATGATAAGTCTACTGATTCAAGCTTGAAGCCCTATTTAATCCCCCCCCCCCCAAGAAAATATTCATAATTTAGGTTTCTCAATCTTGAAATGGTTAGAACCGGTAGCCATCAATCTATGCAATTCCTTCTATTTCCAATGTTTGCGGTTGGAGTATTGTGGCTTATGTAGATGCGGCTGCTTTGCCTACACAAAAAGTCAGCCTTTTGGTTTACAAAAACACAACTCTAGTCTTTAGGAGGGAAAATCTTAATAGGTTGGGGCATCCACTCTGGGTGCAGTCTGAAATTTAAAGGACTTATCCTACAGGTGCATCTACACAGTAGAAACAATGCAGTTTGACACCACATTGGATGTTGTAGCTCCATCCTACGGAATCCTTAGATTTGTAGTTTTACAAGGTCTTTATCCATCTTTGACAAAGAGTGTTGGTGCCTCACAAAACTAGAAATCACAGGAAACTCTAGGAGGGAGCCATGGGCATTACAGAAGTCTCAAATTGCATTGTGTCTATAGTGTAGACTAACACAGCATATAGCTGCATCTAACTGAAGATAGGATTCAGCATTTTACATAGCCCCTTTAAAGTTCATACTAAAAGCCAGAGCAGACATTGACTGCATCATTGATATGGAACTCGCCAGGAATGACAGAGACTTGGGTCCCTTCCATATGGCACAATTATAGCACTAAAGTTCCATTTTCAACTGCCATGGCAAGGTCTTATGGAGTCCTGGAATTTGCAGATAAGGATGGAAAGAATATTAAAAATAGTTGAAAAACATGTTTGTTTGTTTGTTTGTTTGAGTGTTGAGAAATCTTGGTGAGAAATTCCTGGACTGATGGAACTCTTCACAGTGTGGGATTTATTCTGTGCAAAAAGCAGTCTTTTCTGAAAAGGAAACAGCATTTTTAGCATGTAAAATAATATTTCAAAGCAGAACTGTTAATTTTGCAGTAACGGTACACCGGGGCATAACCAATGGTGAGGGCAATGGGAATTGCACTCCAACAACATCTAGAGGTAAAATTAGAATCATAAAATCATAGAATCATAGAATCATAGAGTTGGAAGAGACCACAAGGGCCATCCAGTCCAACCCTCTACCATGCAGGAACTCTCAATCAAAGCATCCCTGACAGATGGCCATCCAGCCTATGCTTAAAGACCTCCAAGGAAGGAGACTCCACTACACTCTGAGGGAGTGTATTCCACTGTCGAACAGCCCTTACTGTCAGGAAGTTCCTCCTAATGTTGAGGTGGAATCTCTTTTCCTGCAGTTTGCATCCATTGTTCCACGTTCTAGTCTCTGCAGCAGCAGAAAACAAGCTTGCTCCTTCCTCAATATGACATCCCTTCAAATATTTAAACAGGACCATCATATCACCTCTTAACCCTCTCTTCTCCAGGCTGAACATACCCAGCTCCCTAAGGCAGTCCTCATAGGGCACGGTTTCCAAACCACCATCTTAGTTGCCCTCCTTTGGACACACTCCAGTTTCTCCATATGTTTTTTGAATTGCAATGCCCAGAACAGGACACAGTATTCCAGGTGGGGCCTGACTAAAGCAGAATAGAGTGGCACTATTACTTCCCTTGATCTAGACACTATACTTCTATTGATGCAGCCTAAAATAGCATTGGCCTTTTTAGCTGCTGCATCGCACTGTTGACTCATGTTCAACTTATGGTCTACTTGGACTCCTAGATCCCTTTCACATGTACTTTCATTCAGCCAGATGTCTGCCATCCTATAGCTGTGCATTTCATTTTTCCACCCTAAGTGCAGTACTTTACATTTTTCTGCGTTGAATTTCATTTTGTTAGCATTGGCCCAGCTTTCTAGTCTATTCAGGTCATTTTGAATTTTGATCCTGTCTTCTGGAATATTAGCTACTCCTCCTAATTTGGTAGCATCTGCAAATTTGATAAGTATGCCCCCAATTCTGTCATCCAAGTGATTAATAAAGATGTTGAATAGCACTGGGCCCAGGTCAGAGCCCTGTGGGACCCCAACGGTCACTTCTTTCCAGGTTGAAAAGGAGCCAGTGTTGAGCACCCTTTGGGTTAGGCTGGTCAATTAATTACAAAATCCATGTAACAGTTACCTTGTCTAGTCCACATTTTATAAGCTTGTTTGCAAGAATATCATGGGGAACCTTGTCAAAGGCCTTACTGAAATCAAGATATACTATATCCACAGCATTCCCGTCATCTACCAAAAAAAGAGAGATCAAGTTTGTCTGACATGACTTGTTTCTCCGAAAACCTTTGCCAAACCATTTTGGGGTGGGTAGTGGCAGGAAAGTCCCAAAGTACCAAAAAAACCAAACCCCACCAAACAAAAACAAAAACAAAAAACCTCATTCAATATATAACTCTGCTAATTCAGATAAATCTGTTACACAATATTACAACTCTCTTTTCCCAAAATCTTCCTTGGGGAGGGGGAATTCACCAGGATTGTCATCAAAGTGGACTTTTTAAAAGCTAGGCACTAACTAAGTAATTGTCAAACCCATGTTATAAAATTGCTGCTATACAATTTCTGTGATCTAACTATTCACAGGTAGAGAGAGAAAAATGCCATCTGTACTTCCCCCCTTCACTTTCAGTAATAGAAATAGTTAAATGGTTATCATTATCCAACACTCAGCTTTCCCAGAGTACAGTAAAAATGAGTATTTTTTTGAACAAAACAACTCTCATCTTTTTGCCTCCCTTCTCTACTGTCAACACAGCTAGCCAATTTAAAAATGGGCATCAAGTCCAAGGATTTATGAACAACTCCATTGTCAATGGTAAACTTTGTATTTATATTTGATTGCTTGTCCCTTATTAGACTTCCTCCTTAATCTTCTCCCCCTCCATGTTACCTCTTTTCTGTTCTCTGAAGGATCTTGTTGAGATACTGCTTTTTAAAAAACTCATCTTGTCATTCATCCTTTCATTTTTTTTATCATCTTTTTAAGTTACTGTTGTTACGCTCTGCAATATAGTTCGGTTTTCATTTGCATCACTACTTAGATGTGAGTTGACTATCTGGTGCGACATACAGCTAAACCCAATGTATGTTGAGGCCCAAGCAGCCATGATGTTACTAGGGGGTACCAAGAAGACATCTGCTTATTGACTTCAGTGAGGAAATAATTTTGCTCAATAGGAAGCAGTGAGAGGTTTAGGGTAATTCAAGCCAGGCCTTTTAGCCTATGCATATTGGTTCCAAACCCAGGACTCTAGAGACAGGTACCAAAACAGTTAGCTTTATTTATAACAGCAAATAGAAATCACCTTTTGCTCAAAAGCACTCACTCACACCTGTATGCAAGAACTAATAATGCAAAAAGTGGTAGCTGATAGAAATGCAAAGGAACAAATGATACATTACTGGCTTCCAGCACAGAGCTCCAAATGGGGGTGTGCAGTGGAAAATTCTGGTTTAGCACTCAGCTGGGTCTTTATGCCAAGGAGTCAAAGGAGCAATGGAGTGTCCATCTGTGTCCTACTGAGACTGAATTGTAATTGCTCCAAATGGGCATTTTATAGGGAGAAATGGTTCTTGAGGCAATTTACCTGGAAATCAAAGGGATTTGTCCAGAATAAGGATGGCCATGGTTTGGGGACAATGGTGGGGCAATCAATCTGTGTCACAGATGTGTCACAGAAAAGGGTGTCATCTCTAGAGGGATGTGTCCCTGGATTCCCAAGTTTTGGCAAGTACCAGATGCATTGCTCTCCATCATTCACTTGTGTGAAAGGATTATGCAGATTCCAACCTCAGAAAGACCGATCTTGTCTACATGCAATAGTGCTCCCAAGCCAAGTCTCCTGGATCTCCATATCTGGGCAGGCTACTGTCCTTGCATTGGGGCACCTTTGGGGCTATGTGATCAAAACTCCTATTTAATATCAAGCTGATATCAAAGGTTAACTAGAGGTGACTGGGGGCTCATCTGTGGGGTTGCAATGGGGGGGGGAAAAGCAAAATGAGGGCATTGTCACCTCAAAGAATTCTCACCCCCAATTAAATGTTCCTGTTTCCCCCCGTTCCCTCCAGGCAGGACTATGACTTCTGGGCATGTCCTCCAGGGGAATCCATCCCCCTTGTTTGCCCAGTCAATGTATAGCCAAGCAGAGAAAATTTATAGTAACAAAGAAATACTAACAACAATAGAAAAGATAACCATTTAATGCGAACAACCCTAGACACTAGAACAAAAATCCTATTAACCTTACAGCACCCCCCCCCCCCCCACACACACACCGAGAACATTCCTCAGTTACGGGTGGGTAGGATTTCTCCTCCTCATTGCTGAAAACAAACATCTCACAAGGTAAGCCAATGTTCATTTTTCCAGCATTGAGGGCAGAGCCATCCTTCATGATGGACATACCAAAGATCCCTGAATGGGTGGGAACTGAGGTAAGGAAAATTATAGGATGGACTGAAGGATCCGTCTATCGAATGATGCCTCAGACGATTGGAAGGCATCAATTTGGTAGTGATGGATAAAGGTAGAAGGAGACAACCAAGTGGCCACCCTGCAAATATCGGAAAGAGGAGCATTAGTAGCTAGGGTGGCAGACGTGGCAGCACAGTGAGTGGAATGAGCAGTGACCCTTCCTTGAAGCATATCACCCAACACTGAGTAACACTTAGAGATGCAAGCCTGGATCCATCGAGCCAGGGCCGATGAAGAAATTTCCCTTCCCTACCCCAGTTAAGCATTCAGAAACAGAATTTAGCCATCCAAAGAAAAGGGGCAGGCAAATTTACCAAGGGAATGCAGACACAGCAAATGGAAGTGCTCTAAATGTGAAAGATTCTCAATGTCTCACTCATTACAATGCTAGAAATTTGGGGGATGATGGGAAGCAAAATTCTTATTTGGGGGCCAATGCCCTCATTGGCCCACCCCCCAGGTGTACCCCTGCAAGGAAGCAAGGGCATCTTGGGGCACAATAGGGAACATGTAAGGTAACAAACCATAACAGAAATGCCCTGTTGGGACAGCACAAAGGCTACACCCCTACTTCCTGGTCCTACAATTTTATCCTGACTTCCATGTAATCTTAGGCAACATTTTGGCTTCATTTTTTGTTGTTTTTAAACTGTGAAATGATATTCAAAACTCCAAAGAGCATGACATGGGCTGTCGTGGCTTGTTCTTTCCATGATTTGTTTCTTTACATTTTAGGGCACAATTCTTTACATGCTTATGAGTACACAGATATTGCTTTATGGTCCTAGTAATTGTTTCACATTTTGAAATTGGCAGATTATCAAAATCATTCATTAGCTGATGCCAGCTGAAGAAAGATCTGGGACAGCAATTTGCCATTATCCTGATTACGCTGTTAAAATCTTAGTGACTGTTCTAAATTGTGGGTGAACGAAAAGTCTATTATTGACAATGAAGCAGATAATGAATCCTTGGACTTGATGTCCCTTTCTAAACTGGCTAGCAGTGTTGACAGTTGAGAAGAGAGGCAAAAAATGAGAGTTGTTTTGTTCAAAAAGTACTAGTTTTATTGTGCTCTGGGAAAGCAAAGTGCAGGATAATGATAACCACTCATCTATTTGTACTACTGAAAGTGAAGCAAAAAAGATTTAAATTGTACAGATGGTATCCCCCCCCCCACCTTTCTCTGTGTATTTGTGAATATTTAAACCATAGAAATTCTATAGCAGCAATTTTACAGCTGGGCCTTGACAATTATGTAGGTTAGTGCCTAGCTTTGAAAAGGTCCACTTTGAAGATAATCTCTATTCCCTTTCCCTCCACCCCAAAGGAGGCTTCTGGGAATAGGGAGCTGTAATATCATGTGGCAGATTTATCTGATTTAGCAGAGTTATACATTCAATAGACACTAACCATCTGCAGAACTTGTTACATGATGGACAGACAGACCAACAGGCATATGTTAATGGCAAGATGATTGAGTGATTTGCCATTCCCTCTCCTTCTGAGCAGAGAAATGTAAATCTTTGCTTGTGCCATTCATTCATGGAAGATTAAATACTTTTAAGACTTTTTTCCCAGCTGGCCAAAAGTCTGGCCAATTTAAGCACTACTTTATTGCTGATAATGCACTTGAAATTCTACTGTCCTTCGTCAATCAATCAATCAATCAATCAATGCCTTTATTGCAGTCCACAGACCATGAGGCAATAAACAAACACAACAATATTGAAACAAGATATAAATATGCAAACATGATAAAATAATCAATACAAAACTGATACAAAACACAGGTTTGTGACTAACATCACTTCTTTTCTTCTCTAGTGTGATTTTAAACATCTTTGCCTGATAAAGAGGCCAGTGAAGCTTTGAGAGCTTGCATTATGAATATTAGGCATTTCAGTTGGCCAATAAAGGTATCACCCTTTTGTGGATTTTGGATATTGGTGCATGGCCAATATAGCTAACCCCGGGCCTCAAAATGGAGTAGAGGTGGTGGAACTAATATACAGCCTAAAAGGACAGATAATTTTTTTTATACAAACAGTAAAATAAAGGATTGTTTACATCATATTCCATCACTGAACTAAAATAAACTCTCATTTTTATTATATTATTTGTACTCCATCCTTTTAATTTTTATTATGTTGTTTATGGTTAATATTTGTATTTGTTTTTTTATTTAAATATTTATAACCAAGGATCAGAAGGTGGCATACAATGAGATGAATTTAAGCAGTTGAATTGTAACATTTTTATGAGCACCTGGAATTGATCCAGGTTAAAAGACACATTATCATGATCTGAATCACCACCATCATCAGTAGTAGTAGTACTACTGGTAGTAATACTGTTTGTAGCAGCAGCATCAAGAAAAAAGCAATCCCAAATTTAGTATTATCTGGCTCACAGACCATTAAATTGCTCCACCACCATATTCTTCCATAAACAGCTGAGAAAGAGAACAGTATATTTGGTTTATGTCATAAGTATATTAACATTTCTTCTCCCAATTGTTGTAACCTTTTAATTAGGAAGACTGATGAAAATTTAATTAAAAGCCTTCTTATGGCAACATGAAGTGTCTGTTTCATCTTGATCCCTTGCCACTCTTTGAGTCGATAGGCACTTAAATATGTCATCTGCCGGGGATTATTTTCGCCACCCCATCTTTCTGGGTTTTACTCAGAAGGGAGTACACAAGACCATTTTGATATATCTCCATGAGCTATGAACTCAACATGGGCTGCTTAATGAGTAGAGAAGAAATTCTTAATTGTTTTGTAAAGCTCTGATGTTAAACACAGCATGATTTCCCACATCATCCAAGTAAATCTTAATGAAATTCAATTTGCATACTCTGTTTTTAAAAATAAAAAACCCAAAAATGCCATTAGCTGGACACAGGGATTAAGTATTTCTATCTGATTTTTTCTACTCTTTTTTTCTACCTTAAGTTTGTTTCAGCTACATTTTAGACAATTTATACACTTTTACATGCATACAGTGGACCCTCAGTATCTACTGGACCTCCCATGGATGTCCAAATCCATGGAAGCTCAAGTTCCATTAAATACAATGGCATAGTAAAATAGTGTCCCTCTGACAAAATGGTAAAGTCAAGGTTTGTTTTTTGGAGAACTCTATATCTATATCTATTCAAGCCATATTCAAGCCATGGATGGTTGAATCTGTGAATAAAGAATACATAGACACATAGGACTGAATGCATTTTCTAATGTGCAGTGGATTCAAGTTAGAGCAAGAAGAGATTCAACCTCAACATTATGCACAACTTGTTGATGGTAAGAGTTGTTCGACAGTGTTGCCTTGGAGAGTGATGGAGTCTCTTTCTTTGGAAATTTTAAAACAGAGGCTGGATGGCCATCTGCTGGAAATGCTTTGATTGTGATTTCCTGCATGGAAGGGGGTTGGACTGGATGACCATTGTGGTTTTTTCCAACTCTGATTCTATGAAAAACTCTCTAGGGACTGACTGATAATAGTTTACCTGTCTTGCCAGTGCAGAGGAAAAGAATTGTATTTTTCTTGTTCTTGCAATGAGAATACAGATGACGATCTGAATCTCTAGCATTTAGCAATCTGTTTGCTAGCACAGTCATTGTAAGTGTAAAAATGTAGGGAAAAGAGAAGGAAATTAATGCCAGGATGTCAACATGACTTTGGGCAACGTTTATAGGACTGTGCATTGTAAAAACCAATCTGTCTAAATGGTAGCATAGCTTTCGCTTGCTGAATCAAAGCAACGGAGTCCCTTCCACATTTATCAAGTGGTTCTTTTCAAAGAACATTTACTTTTCAGCAAAGCTGTCAAGATAAGGTACAACTGAGGTATAAAAACACCACAGTAAAATCACACTTTGATATATGCATCAGAACAGCTTGAAAAAAATGACAGCAAAGGAAATGCAATCCTCATGCAATTATTATTTCATGTGAAAAACCTGGGCAAACAAAAATGCATTCCCTCTAACTGTACTGGTTGGGCAAGGAGGGCCCCAGTTGGCTCCAATGTCCAAGACTATATTAATTTGTTGCTGCAGCTTGCAAAGAGTCTTAGATCTTCACTTCCTTACAACCATTGTGATACTAGGACTGCTCTAGCTATAGGCAAGTGGGATACATCAAATATTCCTTACCCCATCTCCCTAGTAAATGAGATGGAATAAACCCCTCATTTTACCTTCATCATGGAACAACGTAGACTTTAGATAAGACTACTATCTTAATTTCTAAACAGGAATATACTTTCTCTTGCTCACTCTTGCACACACACACACACAATCTGTGTGTATTTGGCTGACAAGCTATGAGCAACCCTGGTTGGTGCTCAATGCATAATGCTTACTAACATCATCAGGGGGCATCACTTGATCTCAGATTTTGGCTCATAAACCTCAGAGTATGGGATGATCCTGGATTTGAAAGCCTAATTTGGAGGGGTATTTGGATGTGCCTCAAAATTGCTTGGAAGAGTACTGGTTTGATAGGTTCATCACAGTAACTTGAACCCTTTTATCATTCAAAGCATGTACATGAGGAAAAAAAAATAAAATGTCTAGTGACAGACAGATAGAGATAGTGATAGCAAAATAGAGTAATAAATGCCTGTTGAAATACATGCATACAGTCAGGACCACTGAACATTTCTCTGAATATCAGGTCCTCCTGGGATAAAATTAGACACTACGGGGAACCTGTTACTTTTTTCAATTGATCTGTTTTTTTCACCTGCAACAAGATTTTCTCAAAGATAATGTGCATTGGCAATCAGATTTGCAAATCAATTTCAACTTAAAATCAAGAAACACAAGACCAAGCTTACAAAATACAAGATAAGCAATTGAGGGAAATTGCACACTATAGCAAACACATGTCTTTCACCATTTGAAGGGACACATTTTTCTGAAATCCTGCTGAGTGTATCATTTATGCAAATGTCATGTCTCCTTGAACCCTGTCATGTCATGTCTCCTTGAACATGTGGTCCTTCAGATGTTGTTAGACTGCAAGTCCCATCAAACTTAACCAGTCTAGACAATGGCTGCTGAGAAGTGATGGGAACTGCTCATCAAGATGATCTAAAGGAAGCAAAGGAATTCTAAGGCCCACCATGACCATGGATTGCAACACCCAGAAGCCTGATCCACCAGAGTCAATAATAAAGAATGGTGGGAGCTGCAGTTCAACATCTGAAGGGCTTCATATTTCTTACCCTATCTGTAGACAGGCCACAAGTTGCCCATCCTTGTCACATGGAATTAAGTATTTAATGTGAAAACATTGAGTGAGTTCATGAATAGCACTAGTGATCCCAGAGACATTGCCAAGTAAAAAATGAGACAGGACTCCTTTACCTTTACTGTTTGTGCAAGAGAGAGACTTTCATGCAGGTGGAATCTGCATGAGGAATAACACCTGCTGAAATTCCTTCTTCTACACAACTATTAAAGCTACAGGAGTCTTGTCCTCTTTTTCACACGGAAGCCCTAGTTTCCACTTATGCTGTTTTTCCGAGAGTTAGCATTGCTGCACTCCAACATCCTTTCTTCTGTTTACCCAAAGGTCATTGCAAAAATTTTGGCCCTCCCAAATGAGGCCAGGTAGGGGCAATAAAACAATTAGGAGAATCCTCTGCCAGCTCCTCTTAAAATGATATGGTCCTTCCTTCTCTACCTTGACTAAAGGATGTTGCCAAAAACAGCCCCATATATTCTTTAGAGGGATGGCTGATGATCCTGGGAAAGGAGAGAGGCTATTCATTACATTACTGAGGCTGTATCTACACAGCATAATTAATACAGTCTGACACTGCTTTAATTGCCATTGCACTATGCTATGGAATCCTGGGATTTGCAGTTTTTTGTAGCAGCATAGAGTATCTCGCAAAACTAAATTGCCCCAAAATTCTGGAGCATTGAGCCATAGCAGTTAATGTGGTGTCAAACTGCATTATTTGTGCAGTGTAGATGCTGCCTATGTTAGACACACAGACCCTAACAGATTTCAAGGAAGATCTAGCTCTGCTCAATAGAGTATGTCGAAGGAGAATGGACAATGACATACACCATTTAACAAAGTTTTGGTACTACACATGGTGTTTTCACAGCTCTCTTGTTCCCTTAACAATTGTTGCAGATATCCAACAGGTGAAGACCTCCCTATAATCACATCTACAAGCAATGCAAAGCAAAGCTTCACCTGTTTGGTTTCTGATTGTCAAATACCCGGTAAAGTGACAGGAGCACTGGGGGAAAATAGTTTTTCACTGAAAAAATAAACTTTTCACATATGCAAAAGACCAGTCACCTGTAACTACTCCATACCTTCTACTCTTGCCATCTTAATCATCCTAAATGTGCCTCCTCACTGTTCAGCATCTGCATTTGGGAAGGAAGGAAGGAAGGATTCCTTGATGGTAGGACAGTGAAATCATATTGGTATTATATGTATACATATATATTATATGAAGAGATCTTGCAGCACATTTGAGACTAACTGAAAGAAAGACATTGGCAGCATGAGCATTTGTAGACTTTAGTCTACTTTCTCAGATGCATTTGGACTAAATTGGTCTAAATGCACCTGAGGAAGTAGACTTAAGTCTACAAAAGCTCATTCTACCAATGTCTTTCTTTCAGTTAGTCTCAAAGGTGCTACAAGATCTCTTCACATACTGATTTTACAGACTAACACGGCTATATATTTGTATATATTATATGTATGCCATATTCACATTTCCTTCGAGTAGTTGCCACCATTCTTGACCTTTGAAGAAATCCAGGTTAGGAATTAGTGACTTATTCCCAACCGTTCAGTGGCTAAGCAAGAAGAACCTAGGACTCTTCAGTTCCTGTATGATACTGGTGAATTCAGGTCCAAATAAATCCATTATGTGTCTGTTCCAAAGAAGCAATCCAATGTATGTTTATCCAGAAGGAACCCCCATTAGCTGATCAGAGCTTACACTGAGGAATGGAAGTAAATAAAGAAATTGAAATAGAACTAAAGCCTAACGCAAGAATCCTACACAAACTATTTGGAAGGGAGACCTATTGAAAACACCACTGAAATCACTTTCTAAGTAGATATGGAAAGGCTTCCATTGCATAGTCTATTGGGTTTTAGTGAGTATTGTTCCCAGAGACATAGGGTTTTCATTTTACGTGCTAAACTACTGGACATATCAGGGCAGACTGCAGGATACAAGCATAAAGGTCCATCTACACTGTTGACATAATGCAGTTTGTCATCACTTTAACTGCCATGGCTCCATGCTATACAGGACAACCAGATATCATAACTCCAAAGGAGGACAAGGCACTCCAATAAAAGTCATAACTCCAAAGGAGGACAAGACACTCCAATAAAATTCAATAAATATAAAAGACATTTCAAAATAAAAAAAAAACCCTAAAAAATGCTACTATAAATATAAATTCTTAGTCATAGTCAAAATGGAGGACATTTTGCAATCCTTCCTTGAAATGTAGGGCATGTCCTGGAAAAGGAGGATGTCTGTTTACCCTGATCCTATAGAATGTTGGGGTCTGTAGTTTTGTGAGGCATCAGCACTCTTTGCCAGAGAAGGCTAAAGACCTAAGATTTCATAGCATGGAGCTACAACACTTAAACGTAGTGTCAGACCGCATTATTTCTGCAGTGTAGATGCCCCCTAATTGAAAGTTCCATGCTAGAAACAAAACATGGCAGAAAATCACAAAATAAAAAGTTCTTGGATAAGGGTAAGCCTTCATTCCCAGTGACTGCTATCCTTGCCCTACACAAAGCAAAACCCATTCTGCTTCTCCCATCCACAAAGCCAATTGGTGGGTTGATACACAAGACAATACCAATTGATTGGTGCTGCTGATACATATTTATCAATGCTAAACTATACTACCATCACCTGTGCCATATACTCTCTACACAATTGTAGAATTTCTGCTGATCCAGCCTCAATCCCTCAACCTGATTGGTGGATTGATATGAGGGAGAATTTGTATTGGGTAATGCCACTGCTAATTACACATTGACCAGCCTCCAAAAATGTATATATACATTGCTTGAGTCTCTTCACTCTCATTAGGAGTAACTGATAAGTAATTGTGGTGTAGTCTAATTTTCCAAAGGACAGAGCAATGGCTTCTCAAGTGCGCCAGAACTTTGATGCTGAATGTGAAGCTGCTGTGAACCGGCTGGTTAACTTAGAGCTCTATGCTAGTTATGTGTACTTGTCATTGGTAAGTATCTGTTCATAATTTCCCTTACTGTGAAGAACATGCTAATATAGACTTGGTTTTGCTAGATATCTATGTCTGTTTGTTTAGTATGGAATCACTGAGCTTGCTGCATTGAACTGAAGGAAAATTCAAGGTCCATATATATGTAGACCTTTTGATGTGGGAATATGGGGATCCTACATTTTAATATGTGAGCCGGTGTAGTGGTTTGAGTGTTGGACAATGACTTTGGAGACCAGGGTTTGAACCCCAACTTGGCCATGGAAACTGAATGGGTGACCTTGGGCAAGTCACTCTCTCTCAGCCTCAGAGGACGACAATGGCAAACCCTGCATGAAAAAAACATGCCAAAGAAAACTCCATCATAGGTTCAATTTAGGGTCTCCGTAAGTCCAAAATAATTTGAAGGCAGTCAACAACAACATTTTAAAAATAATTTCAGGGTTGTGGTAGACCCCAAACTCTTAAGACTGGATAATTTTTGTCTGTGGGTTTTCTGGGCTATGAGGCCATGTTCTAGAAGAATTTATTCCTGACATTTTTCCAGCAGCTGTGGCTGGCATCTTTTTCTGACAATGCCAGCCACAGCTGCTGGAAAATGTCAGGAATAAACTCTTCTAGAATAATAGAGTTGGAAGACACCACAAGGGCCATCAGTCCAACCCCCTGCCATGCAGGAACTCCAATGTTAAAGTTTAAAAGAACAGCATACAAACCTTTAAAAAAAAATGCAGAACATGGCCTCATAGCCCAAAAAATCCACAAAAAACTATGGATGAAAGCCGTGAAAGCCTTTGTCTTCAGACTTCCTTCACATTATTTTCTCTGGAGGCTTGATCAAATGTCATATTCTCAACTATCCCATCTCTCATCTATTGCTCTCTTCTATCGTGTGAGTGAGATGTTCCTGGCTGAGCTCTGGAATATTATTTTCCTGTATGTTAAACAGAATTTGTTTAATGTTAAACTAATCACTAATATTTAAAGGGTTGTGTGAGTCATTTTAGTATGAGAACATAGGAAGCTAAGCTCTGTACAGGCCCTTCTCTCTGTTCCACCACCCTCTCAGACTTATTTGGTAGGAACAAGGAAGTGAAACCTCTTGGCGGTTGCTCTCAGGAGTTTTATCACACGGGAGGAATTTCTCTCAATTTTGAAAGAAATGGAAGTGAGGCCAGTTCGGAATTGGGTAAATTATTTACGTGATTGCATATTGACACTGCATTGCGTTCAGAACTGCCTGAAATTGCCTCCCAGTGCCCAAAATTGCATGTGATAGTTTCTCACGCAATCATGTGAAACCCCACGATTGCGTTCGGAAGGACTTCCCATTGCCCGAAAATGTGTGTGATCAGCTTTCACACAATTATGCGAAACCCCATGATTGCATTCAGATTGCCATTGGATTATACTTCCAATTCTCGTCGTGTGATAAACTCCTCAGACTCTGAAACTCCTTCTTTGTGGAGGCTAGGGAGTTTATCACACGAAGGGAATTGGAAGTATAATCCAATGGCAATCTGAATGCAATCATGGGGTTTCGTGGGATTGTGTGAGAAACTATCACGCCGCAATTCCAGGCACTGGGAGGCAATTTTGGGCAGTTGCAAACGCAATGCAGTGTCAATGCGCAATCATGTAAATTCACTGAACTAGTGAATTTACTCAATTCCGAACTGGCCTCACTTCCATTTCTTTCGAAATTGAGAGAAATTCCTTCCGTGTGATAAACTCCTAGGATGGCTCCATCCTTGCTCTCCTTCTGTCAGTCAGTTAAAATATTTTAATGACATCAAGCTTCTAGAAATTGACCAAGGAGGGCTCTTAGTGCTGCATTGTTTTTAAGGTTTGTATGCTGTTCTTTTAAACTTTAACATTTCTAATGTTTAATATTTTTAACTGTACAAATAGTTGTTTTTTAGACTTTATTGAAGCTGTTGCATACTAAATCTGTTAGTATGCAAAGAGATATACAGCATTTTAAAATAAGTTAGCCACCTTGAGTCTCATCGGTGAGAGAAAGGATACAAATTAATAGTAGTAATAGTAATAGTAGTTAAAAATGACTGGTTCTGATTGTGGCTTTCATGTTCCTCCCTCTTTTAGTCCCAGCACTTTGATCGTGATGATGTAGCCCTGTGCCATGTGGCTAAGTTCCTGAAGGACCAGTCCAAAGAAGAGCAGGAACATGCAGAGAAGTTTTTGAAATACCAGAACAAGCGAGGGGGACGTGTTGTGCTGCAGGACATCAAGGTGAAGACACCTTTTGCTGTCCTACAAAAATACATATGATGATGCTTGCATATAGCATCCTGTCCATGACTTCACTTAGTCTTCTGTATCTCTTTCTTGATACAGAAGCCAGAGAAGGATGAGTGGGGTAACACCCTGGATGCCCTTCAGAGGGCCTTGGAGCTGGAGAAGGAGGTCAACCAGGCCCTGTTGGATCTGCACAAGTTGGCCACTGAGAAAAGAGACCCTCATGTGAGTTCCTGAATGACATACCAAGGTTCTGCATTTACACTGTAGAAATAATGCAGATTGACACTACCTTAACCGTGATGGTGCTATCTTACAGAATCCTGGGATTTTTAGCTTTGTGAGGCACTAGTACACTGAGTAGAGAAGGCTAAAGACCTTGTATGGCTAAAGACCTTGTAAAACTATAGAGGATGGAGCTACCACCCTTGATATTCTTCTCTCCTAGAACAGATAATTAATCACCCTTTAAAAAATGTATAGCTGGCCTTCCATATCTGTAGCTTTGACTTTTGCAGATTTGATTGTCCACGGATTTCCCTCTAGGAATCTTAGTCCTCTGGTGTGACTCTTCTGGAATTTTGCCATAGACTATATTGGAGGATGTAGAGATTCCTAGAGAGATCACTTCTGTAGGCATTTGTAGGTCTTCTTGCACCATTCCATGGTCAAATCCTCACAGAGGTTGACCGTAGAGTTGTGGCAGAGATCCCTAGAGGTGTTTTCTCATTTGCAGTTTTTCACTTTTATGGGAGTCCTGAGCCCCTAACCCCAGCAAATGTGGAGGGCCCACTGCATATAAATTCTTTCCTTTTTAATTGATATTCCATATAATATTTCATTATTTGTTTTTTGGAATCATGCATTCCTACCACTCTTGATACTCTTCTCTCCTGGAAAAGAACAGTGACGTGACGATCCTCTAAAAATGTATATGAATTCTTTCCTTAATTTTTAATTGGTATTCCATGTAATATTTTAATATTTGTCTCTTGGTTCCCCAGCTGTGTGACTTCCTGGAGTCTGAATACCTGGAGGAACAAGTGAAGGCCATTAAGCAACTGGGAGACCAACTCACAAACCTGAAGCGTTTAGGCTTGCCCCAGAATGGAATGGGGGAATACTTATTTGACAGGCTCACGGCAGGGAAAAGCAGCTGAATCCATTTATCAGTGAAACTTTGCTTTTTGTTTGGAAGAAAAATAAATAAATTATTGCATCAGTACAAAATGTCATGTCTAATGCTTTCAACAGAGCTACATAAAGTTTGGTGTTTGCTTTTGAGCCAAATGCATGGGAGCAGTTTGCCGTGTTTTAAAAATGAACGGAGATCCAGTGTTTTCTAAAGGAGGGATGGGAAACTATTGGCTCTTCATAGGCGTGGATTTCAGTTCCCATCAGCCCTAGTTAGTATAGACAAGGAAAAAGTATTATAAAAAGTGTAATCCAGAACTTTCAGATGACTAAAATGCTCTGCATCCACATTCTGGTTCTCAATGAAGACTCATGCCTATTAAGTGCCTCTACACTAGAATAACTACAGCCTGTTTGAGGATTAGTTGACAAAACTAGTGATATGTTGGTAGGAGTTAAAAATTTCAGGCAGCTCAGTACTAATGCTTGTCCCTTGGTCGTCAGAGCTTTTACTATCCCACAGAAGATAAAAGAACCAAATCTGTGCTAGTTAACACATCCTTCCAAAAGTTGGGAGCCTTTGATACTGCACAATAATAGTGTTATATTTAAGTGTCATGTCTGTGTCCCATGAAATCCTGGGGTTTGCAATGTGGTGAAGCACACACTCTGATTAAAAATTCTAAATACCTTCATACCCTCCAACTGTCCTATTTGGCAAGGATAGTTCCAATTAATCGTCTCATGTCACACTTTTCAGCTGCTTGTAAAAGTAGTTTGCATTCCAATAATTTAGGAGAGGAGGAGGGTGAGTTTTGCCCTTCTAGTAAGCTCAGGCAAACACAAACTGCTGCAGCCTCCTCCAGCTTATCTGTCCTTAAATAAACCCTGTTTTTGCTTAGTCACGTATGAACTGGTTTTCATCTGTTAAATGTTGAGGATTATGTTGCTGTTGTGTGCCTTCAAGTTGTTTTTGACCTATGGGGGCCCTAAGGTCGACCTATCATGGGGTTTCTTGTCAATATTTGCTCAGAGGAGGTTTGTAATTGCCTTCTCTTGAGGCTGAGAGCATGTGACTTGCTCAAGGCTCACCCAGTGGATTTCATGGCAAAGTCAAGACTAGAACCCTGTTCTCTAGAGGTGTAGTCCAACACTCAAACCATTATGCCATGCTGGCCCCTCAAGGGTTATGTATCCTTCCTTAGACTGCAAACCTGAAGATTCCATAGGATGTTGGCCATGGCAGTTAAAGTGGAATCAAAGTGCTAAAACTGTGTAGTGTGAAAGGGACCCTGGTTCAAAAACCCTAAGTTGCATCAGGCTGTGGGCCTTTTTACTCTGCGCATTCATAGCACAATACTATGGCAATATCTTGGGATTTGTAGTGTGTGTGTGTGTGTAGCTTAGAATTCTTAAATCAGTGATTCCAAGGAGTTTATCACACAGGAGGAATTTCTCTCAATTTCAAAAGAAATGGGAAGTGAGGCCAGTTCGGAATTGAGTAAATTCGCTACTTCAGCGAATGTACGTGATTGTGTATTGACATTGCATTGCATTCAGAACTGCCTGAAATTGACTCCCAGTGCCCGAAATTGCGTGTGATAGTTTCTCATGCAATCATGCGAAACCCCACAATTGTGTTCGGAAGGACTTCCCTTTGCCCGAAAATGTGTGTGATCAGCTTTCAGGCAATAACGCAAAACCCCATGAATGCATTCAGATTGCCATTGGATTATACTTCCAATTCTCTTCGTGTGATAAACTCCCTAAACTTTGGTCCTCCAGGAGTTTTGGACCTCAACTCCCAAAAGTCCCAGCCAGCTTGGCCAACAGTCTGGAATTCTGGGAGCTGAAGTCCAAAACATCTGGAGGACCAGAGTGTGAGAACCACTAATAATAATAGTAATATTTTTTATTTATACCCTGCTCTCCAGCCAAGGCTATCAGAGTGGCTTACAATTTGTTAATTAGACATTTCCCTGCCCTCAGGCTTACAATCTAAAAAGACACGACACAAAAGGAAAAGGGAGAGGTGGTGGGGAAGGGGGAATGTCCAGTAGATCTTCTCTCCCTCGGAGGTCTGGACCAAGGCAGATGGACTGGAGGGAGGGCTCTTATTCCCTTCAGGCAAGGCCTGTTGGAGGTGGCCTGTCTTTCTCTCCTGTCTTAGGTAGAAACAGTGCAGTTTTCCCCAAACTTTGATCCTCCAGGTGTTTGGGATTTCAGCTTCCAGAGGCTCTAGCTAGACATATCAACAGACAGGAATTCGGGGAGCTGATGTCCAAAACATGTGGAGGACCAAAGTTTGGGAAACACTACAAGTTTACCAGACTACAAACCCCAGGATTCCATAGGATGTTGCCATGGGGGTTAAAGTGGAATAATAGTGCTATAAGTGAAGTGTGAAAGGGCTCCTTGTCTAGCAAATCTTTTGCAGTTAAGAGTCTCCTTTTCTTGTTACTACCTTATTTATGAGTCCAGACAAAAGGTGAACCTACACTGTTGAAATAATGCAAAATAACTGCAAAAGGTTTTGCTGTAGCCCATGGGTTCCTGGGACTTGTAGGTTAGCTTTCTCTGCTAAAGAGGGGTGGTGTTTCACAAAACTACAAATCCCAGCTTTCTGTTGGATGGAGCCATGGCAGTTAAAGGGTGTCAAACTGCATTTTTTCTAGAGCATAGATACGCCCGAGTCTATGGAAAACATACGCTACAACATTTCTGTGTCAGTCTCAAAGGTTCTGTAATATCTGTGTGCAATGGATGGATTGGCATCTTTTCCTATTTTTTTTCCTTTTTCTATTCTCCAGGCATCAAAAGTGTCTTGGTATAGCCCCATGGGCTACGTCTGATGGTTGAAGACTGGGTTGGCCTGACTGTCACCCAATTGTTGCTTGGATTGGTTATTTTTTGTGAGATACTCTTGAGTACATCTAAAGAGAAGCAACTGTTCCTTACATGCATGGTGTTACTATTGATGCAGCCATACACAAAAATGGGATCAAGTGCCTGACAAGTTGCTTTCCAATTACTTATGTCCTCCTTGAAAGCAAAACTTCCCCAACCTCAGTTCGCTGTAGGCAAATAGGTAGTCCTCACCAGCCCATCCATCACTGTTCAACTTGTAAACAGAAATAACCTACTTACAAGGCAAATCCAGCTTTTTATCCATGGGATGATTCCCTCCCTGGGTGTGAAGTAATTATTTTTCATTATTCTGTCAGGGAAAATGTTTTCCTCTGAAAAGTGATTTTAAGCACGTAGAAACACTGAAGATGTCAGCACACTTTTCAGCCATTCTTCTCTAACAGGAGTCTCTCTTCAAGCAGAAAATAACCAATTCCTGTTATAAGGGAAATTTTCCCAAGAGATATTCAGCGCTCCATCCTACCCTTCTCTCCCACACTCAAAGTTTGGAAAGTGTCATATTGGTGTTGAACCCAAGTGGTTGTATTTTTTGGTGTAATTTCTGTGCTCTGTTCACAGCTGCATAAGTCAAGTTCTAATTTTGTAACTATTACACATACATTCTTAGGTGGTGCATAACTATAAATAAATTAGTGCCTTAATATTTTCACTGGGATTATAGAAACATTAAACACATCCACAGATATGCAGTTGATTGTAAAATGTTAGTTTTCTGCAGAAGGAGGTGTAAAGCAACTACCACTTAACTGTATGAGTGTCAATTTACTTTCTGCAAGCACAACCTACAATCGTAGTTTCTTTGAAACATCTACCTACAGTTCTTGTTTCCAGCCAGTCATGAAGACTTTAGAAGTAACTGGTTACAAAACAGTTATTTTGAAATGGAAATTACTTATGAGTAATTTGTAACCAGTTACATCTAAAGTCTTCACGACTGACTGGAGACAGTAAGTGTGGGCTGGTGTTTCAAAAAAGCAGCTGAGATCCTACCTTGTGCTTGCATAGCATAAGTTATAACTACATTACATTATGATTGTAACTGTATATGAAATAATTTATTTTCCAGTGAAACTCTTTTACGTTAACTTTGTGGTTATGCGTCATGGCCCCAATAAACACTGGAAAAGGAATGTCATAGGTACAAGGAAATTGACAGAACATAGATCCATCTGGGTTAACATTGTCCCCCCTTAGCTGGTAGTAGGTATCCAGCATTTCATGTAGGATTATTTTTTAGACTTGGAAATCCCTCATATTCCTCAGTGGTTTTAACTAGGTTCATCCCTGTGCAGCATTCAAAATCAGGTGAAAGTTGGTGTGGTCAGGGTGATACTATATTATACTTTATAACATTTCATATATGGAAGGCAGGACAGTGTCCAAGCAACATCAGAGTAAAGTCAAGATAAAAAAAAAATGTTATTAAGGAAAAACACAGAGGTTTGGAGAGATGGCAATAGTTTGTTTTTGCCTGACTGTGCAGGGAAGGATAAGATTCTGACTCTTCCTCTCCTTGTAGATTTGAATGAGTGCATACTACTTTTTGCAGCTTGAACTCAGATTGCAACAAATGAGCATGAAGGGGAAAAGTGGGAGGAGGGGAAACTTGGACATAATGTAGCTGAAAAAGTGGGATGGCAAAGAGTTAATTTGGACTGTTCAGGCCAAACTGGAACAGTTAGTGGGTATGTCACTTTTTCAAGTTGGTGGTGCTCTTTTCTTGGTATTGCAATAACAAGGATGTAGAGTGTTGCTTGTGCCACAAGCCAGGAACTTGTAGCACACACAGATTTTTAAAGCAACAATTTTAGCTGTTTTTGAGAAATGGTAAAAGGCAATTTTTAAAACCTTGTGATTGAGAAGGGTTTTTTTGGTATTGTCATCATGATGTATAATCATAATGCAAATACATATCTTAAGATATAGGTTGCATCTACAGTTCAGAATTAATGCAATTTGTCACCGCTTTAATTGCCATGGCTCTGGAATTCTGGAGTTTTTTGTGTTATTGCACCTTCTTTGTCAGTGAGCACAGATGCCACAACAAACCAAAATCACAGGATTCCATAGGATGGAGCCATGCCAGTTAAAGTTGTATCAAACTGTATTAATTGTGGCAGCTGACATAGGAACTTATCTCACACACAAATATGCTTACCTCTTCTGCATTCAATTCAGGATACAGGATGACCCCAGATGTTATTAGACCTAAATCAACACTGATCTAGCTGTGATGCTACCACCTGAATGCATCCCGGGTTGAAGCCTCACTCAGCCATGACTTTTTTGAAGTCAGAGAGTTTCTAACTTCAAAAAATGGCTGGATGAGTGAGGCTTCAACCCAGAATGCATCCAGGCAGCAACATTGCGGCTAGATCAGCACTGATTTAGGTCTGATAACATCTGTGGGCATCCCGCATCCTGAATTGAATGAGGAAGAGGTAAGATGGCATATTTGTGCATACAATAAGCTAAATAGATAGGCCTAAATCTTGCAGTTGGTCCTCCTGACTAGAGTAGTATCAGGATTGGTCAATCCTGTCATGATTCTGATAATGTTAATGCTATGTTTGGCAATGTTGATGGTATAGTTATGTTGATGTTATGATGAATTAGGATGTTCAGTTGTTTGTAATGATTATAGATAGATTTTAAGTTGTGCTGTTTTATTATGTTGGTTATGCTGTTACATTGTGTTGTTTGTTTATACATGATTACATACAATTAAGCCCTTGTGTGTATATATATATATATATATATATTTGTAAAAGATATGTCTGTTCACTGGTATATTGTAGTCACAATGAGGGTCACTGATACTAGCATCCCAGGTCTCTCTTGGGTATGCTTAATGAGATATTTCAAAGGGGTTTTGGTTTAATGTTAACCTTATAAGAGGGATAGGTTTGGTTATACTGAAAAGGATTAACATAAATGCATTCGGGTCTATAGGTTGTGTGACATATTGTTTGACTAATAGCTTTTTATATGTCTAGCATTAACAACATGGTATTTTATGAAGAGAAGAAAAGGCTGAGACTGGCCTTCACTGTAAACAAACAAAAGATGGATGGAATGCCAGCTGCATGTGTAGGAGGGATTCTATTGCTCAGAACATCTAGTTGTTATCTACTGGTTTCAACACACGAGGAGGAGAGTGTGAAACATTAGTAAATTGAAAAGTGCCCTTTTTGAATGGATTAGAGACAGCCTGCCAAACCTGCAGGGAGAAGCCAGACTCTTTTACTATTGCATGTGGGGTTAGTATTCAGTTCTGTCCAAGAAGTTTTCCTGGTAACATCTCTGCAACTTCAGAAATAAAGCCTTGCTGTGTAGCTCACGGAGGATTGATTTATTGAGATGGGGGAAGGTTCAACCAGGTCTTGACATGTAGACCCATTGAATCAATGGGATTTACCTATGTTCAACAATTGATTGAATGGATCTACTCTAGTTGGATGACCCAACAGGATAGTGGGGCAAGCAACCATGATATCTGTTCATATATCTGATAACGGATTGTAATTTGTGAATATATCCCAATTGAACTGTTCCTCTTTCCAATCTACCTTTGATTTTGTTGTTGTTTGAGAACTGCTGCTTACAAATCAGAGATGATGTGTCTGCCAGCAGAGTTCCAGCCCTTATCCCAGACATGCCCTAATAGCAAGTCTCTGGTTTCTCAATGTAGATAGAAATGTCTTTTGGAGGACTAATCGTATAGATGCTCTGTAGAGCTTTTGAGACCAAAGAGATCTCCTGTGATCTTTTCAAAGGCCCTGTTTGTGAGCAGACTCGAAAACAGCTGCTAAAGCCTTCACTGTAGCCGCAGAAATCTGACTGCCTGTCAAGACGCCTGGTTATTTTTTTTGCTTTGATACTAACTGAAACATTTTCTCCCTTCAGAGCACTTCATTTTTGCTCCTGTTGCTAACACCGAGTCTAAATCGATCCCAGCAGAATATGGTTTGCAGTTGAGTTGTATTTTCTAATGTGCTTGGAGATTTGTGTGCTTGTGTGTGTGTGTGCTTTAATATATTATTGATATTTTAATGTCTTGGCATGCTTTTGACTTGCAAGAGAATATGTTTTCATCATTTTAGTAGAGGATTGCTTTTTTTTCTGTTTTGAACCAGGCTTTCTGTCTTAAAAGCAAACGTAGGTGATTTTGATGTTTTTATATTCAGTATTATCCCCCATAGTGGCTCAGTGTGTGTGGGCTTACTAGCCAGACTGGTTCTAGTATATTCATCAACATTTCATAGATATTAAATGGGAAGCATGTTGCCAAGAAGCATCACAGTGTGGTCAAGATGGAAAAAAGTTATTAATGAGGAAGAACACACAAGGTAGGAGAGGCTGCAGCAGTTTGTTTTGCCTGAACCTACTAGAAAAGGCAAGATGTTGGCTCTTTCTCTCCTCCTGTCCATTGAATTAGCTGAGTACAAACTACTCTTGTACTTGAACTCAGTTTGCAGCAATGGAAGTAAGCTGAACACAAAGGGGAAAATGGGAGAGGGGGAGAAACTGGAATATTTTATAGACAGCTGAAAAAATGGGATAAAAGAAGATTGATAGGAATGGCCCTGCCAAATTAGGACAGTTGGGAGGTATGCTTTAATCTCTTTTATACAAAACTTTTAGGCAGTGTAGTTAGTGCCAAGATACTTTTTAAAAAACATCTTGGGTCCTCTGAAGACCACACAGATAGCCAAAATAGGATCAGGAGACCTTATAACAGCCAGAACAGAAGTCCATTTGTGGCTGAAAAACAAAAATGAAACCTAGATATATTCGGATGCTGAACATTGTAAAATGCACCTTATTTGGATAGGTGAACTGCCGCTCCAACAAGGGCCCTTTACAGACTACAGCACTTTACCATGTCTGTATCCTGTGGAATTCTGAGGTTTGTAATATGAGGTGAGGTGTAAGAGCACTGTAGAAGAGCATTCGAAACAACTCTTGAAACGACAGGTCCCGGGATTCCATAGCACAGAGCTGTAACAGTTTAACTGGTATCAAACTCCTATAACTGTGGAATGTGAAAGGTGGACTGGTGGCTTATGGGACAAGCAATTTACCCTTTGGGGAGGGGCAGGAACAAAGAATAAGATGCTGCAGGTGTCGGGAAAGGTTGAGACCTCCAAAAACAGCTTAGGGGTCACTGTATAAAACACATGCCTGTTCTTGGCTATTGGTTCCAGGCACAGACATTGGCTGCCATCCTAATAGTTAGCCGTGATAAGAGTAATCATTCAATCAATTTCTGAATGATAAGGCAACACATAGATAAATTCCATTCAGTGGGTCTACTCAAGCTAGACCTAATGACAGGAATGAGGCCACTGGGTCCTTAGCATCCTTTTTTGTACATAATCGTACCCACCTGTCCCAGTCAGCATTTTGTTTTTTTAAATTTCAGTTTCTCTTTTCCTCTCACCTTCCCCCTTTGTCCTTGGCTGACTTATATGGCTGCAAACGGAGTTCAAAGTGCAAAAGTAGTTTGCACTCAGCTCAGCAGGAGAGACAGGATGTGGGAGAGAGGAATTGGCTGCATGTGTCCCGGTTTTCATCTGCGAAATACTGGTAGGATATGCTTCAGTCAGTCTGGCTAATAAGTCCACACATGCTTGACCTTGCATGGCCAGATGCAGAACACAACTCAGCCGAGGGGAAAAGGGAGGAAGGGGAGAGTGGAATCTTGCCCTTCCAAAGGCAAGCAAACAACCTGCAATCTTTGCCTAGTTTGTCTATTCTAGCATAAGCTTTGCTAGATCAGGTCTGTTTCCTTGGGTACATTGAGTGAATTGGAGTCCAGGAAGGACTTTATCATCAGACTGTATGAATAGCCATAGATACAGTGGTCCCCCGGGTTACGAAAGTAATCCGTTCCGGATTACCTTTCGTAACCCGGAAATATTTGCAACCCGGGGGACCGCTTTGTTTGCCGGACCGCGCGGCAAATTTAAAGGGGCTGCACAGTTTTTTTCTACATACCCAGGTTTTTTTTCGTAAGCCGGGGCCATTTTTGCGGCCCCGGCTCTTTCGTACCCCGGGGTTTTCGTACCCCGGGGGATTCGTAACCCGGGGTACCACTGTATGCAAAATTTGTGGGTATGGTGATGAAGGGGCAAGTTCAGTCTTAAGGATGGCCATTGAGGGACAAAGACAGGAGGAAAGATGTTGCCTACAACCAAAGTGGGTGGGTGACCATATGAATTGTGGGGGGAGTTGTGGAGTGTGGTGTGTGTATGGTGGAAACCAGAAAGGAGATATGATGAACAGGCCAGCATTATGTTTAGTGTGCCAGGCAGCCATTGCACAGTCCAAATATCATGACACTGGTTAACACCCCAACCTCATGAGGATAACACCCCAACCTCATGAGGATGTGCTTGGACATTTTATCTGATGATATCTACCCATACTATGCTGTTTGACTCATCCAAACTGCAGATTTCTAAACTCATTAGAAGGTGTGAGTTGCTTTATGCTCAGCCTGCATATTTACAAAGAAATGCAGACTTTACAAACTCTTATTAAAATCTCCAGTGAGGCCCTCTTTCAAAAGGAAAAGAAATCAAAACTGGGTGATTGATTCCTTAGATCAAAGAGGCAGATAGGTGGTTAGGAGATTGCAAAAAGTTTTGTAATATTAAAGGAGGGACTTGTCTTTTCCTTTTTTAGTTTACTTGAGTCGACATTTGGCATCCAGGTAACTGACTCAGCCAAGGAAGCTTTTCATATCTTTGCCTCCATCTGTAGCCATAGACACACATGCATACACACAGAGAGCCTGCTTGGTGGTGCTGGATGGAGATATAATTTCAAATTATGCCCCAATTACAATGCTATAACTCCACTTAACTGCCCCATGGCAGCATCCAATGGAATCCTGGGATCTGCATTTTTGGATAGAATTCTCATCATATAGTCTGTAAAAGACATTCAAATAGTCTGTAAAAGACATTCAAAAATGGTGCCTACTTCTCTGTACTGTAGTACTAATAAGAATTAGCTGTCACTGCTGTTGTCTCTGAGAGATTCTCTGCCAGTGTCACCCCTGCTTTTGCCATGTAGGTGTTTGGCACATTTGGGCTGCATCTGCACTGCAGAATGAAAGCAGTTTGACACTGCTTTAGCTGTCATTCCTCTATCCCTTGGAATCCTTTGATAGAGGAGGCTAAATAATATTTCACAAAACTATGGTTCCCAGAATTTCATAGCACTGAGCCATGGCAGTTACAGTGCTGTCAACCTGGATTATAAGTTATGTTGGAGACTACCAGTAAAAGCAACAGTAAAAGGTAGCAGAAATTATCATTGCAGGAGGGTGGATATACACTGAAGTCTTTATTGCTAGGTATTACAGGTACAGCAGTTGATTTCAGTAGTCTACACTTTTAATAAAAGAGGGATTTATTTTGAGAAGAACAGAAAGATCCCAAGGCAGTATCTCTCCATTCCAAAATAACTTTGAAAACTCTGCTTGATTCATAAAAAGAGAGATGTGGAATAAAAGACCTTAGTTCTGAAACATTTTGGAGAAACATCCTAAGAGTCCATTTAGGTCTTAGAAGCAATCTTCAAATGCTTCCTTCCTACCTAATGATCATTCCTTTGACTTGTGAAAGGTTTTTTTTTTTTGGGGGGGGGGGTTCCAAAAATAGCATCTCTTGCTAGAACAGTGCTATTTCCTTGTCAGGCCAAGAATACCTCTGCTTTTGGAATTCAGACATAGATGTCATCTATGGATGTCATCTTTGTCCCAGCATTGCACCTAGTGTGGGACCTAAACATGTTCTCAGTCAGCTGGATATGTGACTTGCGCTACCTATTTGTTTTAAAATGTACATCCTATTTCCTATTTTGAAAAAAAGCAGGGACTCAGTTTTATGAAGAAGAAAAATCTCTTAGTAGGAAAACAATTGTTTTAAGAAAAAAGATTAGCCAAGGGTTTAAGCAAGATTTTTTTTTCCTATGAAAAAATGGCAAGTCTTTGGAAATTTCATAGAATAGAAAGAAAGGAAGTGACCACCAAAGAGACCCTATCTATTTTTGATAGCTATCTTTTCCTATAAGGTAGAAGTAGTTGACCTGGGCACTCCACAGATGATAATGCACACATGGTAGATAGGGGTGAAGGTTTACCACACACTTTGAAAGAAATGCTGTGCAACTGCATAAGGTTAACAGTGAGATGGGAAAGGAACAGCAGCAGATGGAGACCAGGGTGCAAAGTAAAATGAGGAAGGAAGCTTTATAAGAAGGAAGTAGGGGAAACAGTAGAAGACAGAAAGTTAATATTGGTTTAGGAAGCATACCATTTAAGTTACTGTAAGAAATGCAAAATTGTTCCCTTCCTCCAGCTTTTGAATGAACTCTTTAATAGGAATATTAATGTCAGTCTATCTGCCATACTTTCCTACATTTCACAGATGAAAACTGGGATACATGAGGTCAAGCAACATTAGGATGAGCTCAAGATGACAAAAGTGATTAGGAGGAAGAAAACACAAGGGAGGAGAGGCTGCAGCAGTTGGCTTTTGCCAGAGCTGACATTGGAAGTTATCACATAGGAGGAATTTCTCTCAATTTCGAAAGAAATGAAAATGGGGAAAGTTGGGAAATGAGTGAATTCGCTAGTTCAGCATATTTGTGATTACGTACTGATGATGCATCGTGTTCAGAACTGCCTGAAATTGCCTCCCATTGCCTGAAATTGAGTGTGATACTTTCTCATGCACTAACATGAAACTCCACGATTGCATTCGGAAGGACTTCCCATTGCCCAAAAATGCATGTGATCAACTTTCACACAATAACGCGAAGCCACATGATTGCGTTCAGAATGCCATTGGATTATATTTCCAATTTCCATCGTCTGATAACATCTATTGGCACTTTGAACTCAGTTTTCAGAAATGGAAGTAAGCTGAGGAAGAAGGGGGAAAGTGGGAGGAGGAGAGAAAACCTGGGGTGGTTTAAAAACACCTCGGAAAGTGTAATGGCAAGGGTTAGTTGGTACTTTACATGCTAAATAAAGAGGGTATATATTAAAAGCCAGAATAAATAAGAAGCATTGAGATTCAAGTTCCCTAAGGTTTCAGCCTTTGTTAAGGAAACAAAAATACCAAAATATCAAAAAATATCAAAGCCAAGCCTGTTAGGGTCTAGCTTTAAATCAGCAGAGTAGCAGAAACGTGTCTTTGCCTAACTATGCTTTTCTAAGAACTGAGACTGACTCAAAGACAACACAAATAGCTGGCAGTTTAAAACAAAAATTTACTAATGGTGTGAATCTGCATATGCATAGAGGTTACATCCTAACCTAGCTAATTAATAGTTCAGGTAAAAGACAAAATCTTTATCTCACCATCTTTCTGAAGAAAGTTGAGACAGTAGGGAGATGGGGGACCGGATAGAATCATAGAGTTGGAAGAGACCCTCCAGTCCAACCTCCTGCCATGCAGGAACTTTTGTGTGAAACACTTCCTAAAAGAAGTGACCCGAATCACATGGTTTGTTTACCAATTTGTGAAGGTGTTTATTGTCCCTGTGATTCAGTAGCACCAAATGAGAGAAGACATTGGAGGTTGCATGCAGGGAAAAATCTATCTATCTGAGGAGGAAGAGAGAGAATGCTGAAATTTTCCAACAAAAAGCAGCTACCATAGTTTGAGAATATTATAACACAACTCACTGGAAAAGATTATAATAGGGCAGTACAGATGGGCGGCTAGAAGCCCTGTGTCTGTGCTACAGCATCCGGATGCTGTAGCACAAACATGCCATCCAAAAGAAGCCATTCTAGCCGGCTCCTTTTTTGATGTGTCAACACAGCCCTATGATGGCTCTTCCACCCAGAGGCATGTGGGCACTCAGGGCACCCTTACGTCACGACGCTGCACCCCATGTGGATGGGACCACAGCCTTGTGACATAATGGCGTTATTAGGGCTTGGTGCATATGGATGCTCTGCTGTATTGAGCCTTAATATTGGTGCAAATGGCCCGCCTGTACTGGGACAATGTTTGGTAAAGTGCACAACAGAAAGAAAAGAGGGAGACTATACTGTAGGTGGATTGACTTGATAAAGAAAGATATGGGCTCTGAGCATGCAAGGCTTGAGGAGGGCAACTGATGTCTGGGACTATTGGAAATCTCTCATTCATAGGCTCACCCTAAAACAAAACAAACAGCTTCATTTATATACCGCTTCATACTGCCTAAGCAGTGTCTCAGCGGTTTACAACTGTAAGCTACTTGCCCCCAACAATCTGGGTACTCATTTTAGCGACCTCGGAAGGATGCAAGCCTGAGTCGAGCTTGAGCCCTTTTGCTGGTCTTGAACTCATGTTATACAGAGAAGCGGGTTATAAATAAACTGTTGTTGTTGTTGTTGTTTTGAGTGAGTGGCTGCAGTACAGGCATTTAACCACTGCACCACCCTAGGCTGAAGCTGAAGTGACAATACAACAAATTTTACCTCTCCATTAGTGGCTAATTGTCAGCACTCCTCTTTCCTCCCAAACTCTAGAGCAGTGATTCCAAAACTTTGGTCCTCCACATGTTTTGAACCTCAGCTCCCAGCTATTGCCCAGGCAATATTTGGAGGAACAAAAGTTTGAAACCAGTTCTCTTTAGTTGTTCTAGTAGAGAAATCAGCAAAGATGTGTTGAAAAAGGTGGCCTTAGGTTCATTATAACCTGTGCCTTTTCCTTTGTTTTCCCTCCTTGCTCCACATGTATTCAGGAATATTTTAAAATCCACAATAGCATTGCTCAGATTTTTGGAGAGGATACTGGGGAGTTCAGAATAGAATCTATAGCCATGATAACCCCTTCCAGTCTAACCACATCATGGTTAGATCATCATATAAAAAACAAGAGCTATGGAGGTTGCACAAAATATAAGAAATTCAGGAGCATCTCCACATTTCTGTTCCACATGACTGCCAAACAATAGTGTTCCGCAGTCATAACTGGACGTCAGTGACCAGTATCCATTATTGTCATTACACTCGTGCAAATGATACTGCACTTTTGGAGAACCTAGATCTGACTCCTGTTGGTTACTGCAAACTAAGATCAATTCACTGAATCAATTGCTAAATTGGGATCCAGTATGTAGTTAAACCCCATTGATTCAATCCATCTACTAGTTGAGATTAAGAATAGCACTCAGGCTGAGATGAAGATTTTGACACAAGAGATGGTATGTATCACATTTTCCAGGTGTGGCATTGTGGTTTGAGTGTTGGAGCGCAACTCTGGAAAGCAGGATTTGATTCCCAGCTAGGGCCATGAAAGCCACCAGGTGACCTTGGGCAAGATACATCTCTCAGTGTCAGGGGAAGGCAACAGAAAACCTCCTTTGAACAACTTTTGCCATTAAAACCTCATGATAGGTTTGCCTTATGGTCACTATAAGTCAAAAATGACTTGAAGGAACACAGCAACAGCAACAGCCAGTTGCATAACCCATTTCACTAGCAGCAGTATTTCTAGGGTTCACACAAACAAATATGACCCCTTACACAGCTGGAAAAACATGTAATGCTATGCACCCCCTGCACAGCTGGAAAAATAATATAACATTGAGTACAATTTTTTCTTTGCTAAAATTGCTTTTAAGCTTAGTATGTGTATTTTTAGCAGGATATGAGCTATAGCATATAAATATCTTTATAGAGTGTCTCATATTTTTCTGCATTACATTTGTAATAGGTGAGAAAATCCATTATTTTGTGTATATTTAAATATTCAGTACATAAAATACTAGCCAAAAAAAAAAAAAAAACCAACAGCAATGACATACTTTTAATAAATAGCTTTACTTTTCATTCCTATATACAAGTACTTTACAGCAAAACCCAGGAGAGAAGAGTACATCTGCCTCACAGGAATGGTGTACATGTTCCATAGTGGCCCAAATTTATCACAGATAAATATGCTAGTGTGGGTAGAAAGACATCCTTCCACCACACCTTGAGATCCATGAATGTATATGTTTGTGTTCAGCCTCATCTGAAAATGCCACATCTATGTCTCATCTTTAATGCCTGTTCTTGTTTGGAGATGTTTTTTGGTTTGACAAATGTCTAACAGGCTATTTAGTAGAAAGAATAATAATAAAACTGCAGCATTGCCTTCAAGCATTAGCATATTTTGACTGTAGCACCCAAAGAAAAATATGGCTGATGCTTCTCATGAGCCTCACATTTTCTTTTTTGGGGAAAAGGAGTGGTACATGTACACTAATATGTTCACATGCAAATCTAGATCCTTCTTCTGTGAGCATATACTGCTGCCTTGTATTCAGTCAGACCAGTAGTCTTTCTATATCAGTAGCCCCTAGTACCAGGCCTCTTTCAAATATGTTTTCCAACTCTACTATTACAAATGTCAAGGCTAGAGTCTGGCACCTTGTGTATGTAAAGCACTTCTTGGTTTTACTGCTACATTCCACCTTTCTTTTATGGAATTAAAGGTAGCAATCCACAGGCTCCTTAAGCAGTTGCTCCATGTAGATACTGGCCACACTTGCCTTAGCTTCAATAGTGCTGGTTTATTTTCTGCTCTACAGAACCATGTGCAATGTCAGTGTGTTATGTCAAAGATTTTTCACAGCCTTGGGCAAAGGGCATAGTGCCCCCTATCAATTCATCTGCTGAACTGAACTGGATCAGCAGCTGACTCTTCCTTCAAAACTGATGACAGGACAATGGCATTATCACAGGTGACAGCAGCATTCTGTTTAGTAGCTTTAGTACAGACCATTTGATGCACACAACCTTGCCCCTCAAAAGAAGAAAATGGCAGGTTCAGGAGTAATAGCTAGGAGCTACTGTTGCTGCTGTCCACCAGCATCCCCTTTCTGAGGCTCTTTGCTCACTACACCTAATGGTAGGGCCAAGATTTTTTTTCAGCTACCATTCATCTTCATGGGGATGTGCCCATACAGACCTTTCTCAGCCTTTACATTAATTTCTCCTTCATAGGCTGTTGTTAACCTGCAGCTTTCCTGGTACATCAGTAGGTAGAGCCACCCTATGGTAGAACTCACCTGTATGTAAAGGGGTGCAATGTGGTGCAGGAGAGATTCAGCATGGAAATCTCTCTTGACTTACTGTACAGATGCCAGCACTATAAATGGTGCATGTTTGCAATGCTGCTTGTATAGGCAAGTTTTGGAATTCAGTGTGCAACTTGGACTATGGCCTGTGCACACCTCCCATGTGCAACTGATCCTGTGGATTTCCAGTGGGGCAGGGAAAAGAAAGAAGGCACTGTGATGCCAGGCCTCAATAAAGCCCCTTTAAGTATAGGCTGGGGTTTTAGCTTGGATCTTTCTTTTCTTTCTTTGTTCTGTTTGGAGGCACAGAGAATCAGTTTTGCTTTACTTGTTAGTACATTTCCACTATCCGCCTTACATCCCCTAAAGTGGCAAAAATGAATCACCTCAAAACACATACATTTTGTACCTTACCATTCCCCAAGCTATGTGTTACAGGACTGTGATCATAATCCAACAGCTCTTTGAAGTGACAGACAAATGGGAGATTATCTCTCACAGTAATGCTATAAGCTGGGATCCAAAGAGCTGTAGGCAGACCTTCCACTCCACCATCAGCCTTCTGATAGATTTGTACCAAAACTAGAAGGAAAGACTTTGAACTTTCTGAGTTAACTCCTTTCTTTCCTACTAATGACTCTGTGCTCATGAAAACCCACTCAAGAGCTGCTCTGTTGCAGCACAAGGAAATCCAGAAATCTCCCAAAGCTGTTCAACCACATATATGGAAACAGCTGAATGTGTGAATTGAGCTCTTTGGATCTCAGTTGACAAGCATGCTCATGGAATGTGAATAAGGCAGAACTTGAATGGCAGACCCTGAAATGTAAAAATCATACATGAATGGCTGAAGAACACAAAACTCTGAAAAATAATACTGCTTTTCTTTCCCTTCCTCTGTTGGTAATATACACTATCTACAAGGCAGCTGCAACTTTGAATTGAACTATTAATCATTTTATAGATATAAATTAGCAATACAATTTGTTGTTCCATGGTAAAAAATATTTTGTAGAAGTGTAAAAGTTTAGTTCTTCTGATTGTTTGCCTTCCCCCATTCTCAACCTCTTCAAACAACATTCCTTTTATTTTTCTTCATCTTTAGGTAATTAATAATATATCTTTTGGGTTTTTTTTTAAGCAGCTGATGTACAACATAGATTTCTGGTTGGCAGGAAAGGGCCAGCCCACTCAACTACCTGCTTTCTTGTGTCATTTTGGAATTTCCCTTTGAAATATGCAGGTAACCAGATATTGAGGGAGGGGAAGAAAGGAAAAATAGGGGAAGGGTGGATTTGACTGCAAAGTGAACCTGCACTTTCCCCTGCTCTCCATTTCAGTTATTGATGTTGAGAGTCCTGCACTTGGAAATTTTGCATGCACCATGATATTGGGAACGAAACAACAAGACAACTGCTCCACTTTCATCAACCCTCTCTTTCCCCATTTCTAAGTTTCATCTTTCCACAGTTGAAGCCCTTGGAAGCTGCCACCTGTCAGTTTGTTTCTCATTTCTCCGTGAGGTTCTGTGTGGAGAATGAACATCAGCTGAGCTGTTGCTTTCTACTATGGTTGGACTACTATCTAATGAGGCTGAGGAATTGTGGATAAGGAGATGGCCACTTTTGGTTGGTGGCTGGTATGGCATTGCCACTGACCCAGAAGTCTTGTTTCTTGCTTGGTTCTTCACTCTTCGTTGCAGTGGACTGATGACTCTGGCCCTGCTGTGGGTCTGAGGAACAAGTGCATGAGTGTCTTCTACTGAGGACATCCTGCCCAAAGACCCTGGACCCTCAGACTGAGGTGAGAGTAAAGATGTTGGACCAACCAAAGTCTTAGGTGGGTCACCATGGCTGACCATTATTTCCTCTTCAGTTTCTGCAGCTTCACTCAGAAAAGGAGGTGGCAGGGTGCTACTACGTTTGCTGCAAGATTCACAGCACAACTTTTTGTAGCCTGGGATTGAACAGTACCGGGCAAGCACCTCCATCTGGCAGAAGATGGATTTATCTCCTTGGCAAGGTTCATCTGGAAAAGAAAAAGAAAACCCACCATAAATTATGAGTGACATTTTGTTGAGAAGCAAGGTATAACTCAAAAGGAGCTGCATCCTGAATAGTCTAAACTTTCAATGGTGCTAATTCTGAAAGGAATGCATTCCATTGATTTTGATAAGTCTCAGTCCTAGGTGCTAATGAGATTTAGGACAGAGTACTTAACTGGAACTTAAATGATACTAATTTCAGTGAGATTGGTTTAAAAATCAGAGAGCCAGTGTGGTTGGACTACAACTCTGGCCACCAGAGGTTTGAATCCCCACTTGGCCATGGAAACACACTCTCAGTCTCAGAGGAAGGCAAAGGAAAACTGCTTTTGAACAAATCTTGCCAAGAAAATCCTATGATAGTTTCTCCTTCGGATCACCATAAGTTCAAAACAACTTGAAAGCACACAAAAACACAAAAACATTACAAATTTCTCTATGTCTGGATTCAGCCCTATATATAATTGCTGTGATCCTGTTGAAAAGGTACTCATGGGTACCTTTTCTTACACATGCAGATGTATCTAGTTGACCAGGGTTGTAATCCTTTATTATTTTCACTCTTGATGGAAGGAACAACTAATTTTAGCAATTTTCTTCCCAATGCAAGAAAGTCTTTGAAAGCAGAAGTAATATTATCCATAGAGTAATTGCTGTGACCAGTGCAGAAAATGCTGTTTTCTGTTGGAATATGCCTGTTTTCAAAGACTTTTTCACGGCAGGAAGAAAATTACTAAAATTACTCATTACTTCCTCTAGTAAAACAATCATAGCCCTACAATTTCCTTACTGGAATAATTGGGATGAATATACAAACTGGGAGGCAGTAGCTGGGAAAGTGAGGAGAATCTAAAAGAACATTATTTCTTTCACCTCTCGGCAGCTGCCTGCAATTCTTTCAGGATATCAGCTGTCCCCGCCTGCTCTACTCTAAGCTTAATAACACTGCTTTTAAAAAGTCAAAGAGCTCTAAATGTACACCTTGGGAGGACACTTTCATTGAGTGGCTTCTAAAGGTCAGATTAAAAGCACATTTTAAAGAAGTCCCCTATGATTGCACCATCATTTGAAAATCAATTTATGCTGTGCTTTATTGCTGAGCTGAGAGACCTATTTTAAAGTGGAGTATTACATCTTTGTTCCTCAGCATTCACACTCCCCCCCCCCCCCCATACATCTGCAGATACTTCATCTAGCAGCAATTTTTAAGCTGAGAGGAACAGGATGGAAGGATCAATCCCTCGTCCATTAGGAAGGCAAACTAGGTTGACCTTCGGGCAGTAAATGGGATGTGACACCTTAAAGAAAAATCAACACAATGAGCTGCTATGAGACAGAGGTAATTTTTCTGATCCTGTCTGATTTTGGAAGCTAAGCAGGGTCAGCTCTGGTAAGATCTTAGATAAGAGACTCTCAAATGCTGTAGTATATATTTTAGAGGCAGGAACTGGCAAAACCGTCTCTGAGTATTCCTTGCCTGAGAAAACTCTATGAAGTTTATGGGGCTGCCATAAGTCAACAGGCAACTAATAGGCACATACACAAACACACAGTGTCTTTCCTCAGACACTGATCATCTAATGCAACATTTTGGGGCAAGAAAATCCCATTCTGAAATAGTAAACTGCCTCTTCTGAAATAGCAGTCCACTTGTTGCAGGAGGCCTCACCCCCAAACCCACCAAAAAAGGTGTCGAATAGTAGCTCTATTGTCACTTTTGGGGGATAAATTTGGCCCAAAATGGGGCAGTGAGGCCTGTTGTGGGTCTGCAGTGGTGAAAATTAACCTTCACACCCACTCAAAGATTCTTGAAACCCTGACCTGCAGAAAATCTCAGATCTGGCACAAGATTATTAAATAAGGAGAGGGGTTGTAAATAAGGCTGCATCTGCACTGCAGAATTAATACAGTTTGACACTGCTTTAACTGCCATGGCTCAGTGCTATGCAATTCTGGGATTTTTAATTTTGTGAGATATTTAAGTCTTCTCTGTCAGAGAACTCTGGTGCTACAAAAAACTACAAATCCCAGTTAGAAGTGGTGTCAAACTGCATTAATCCTGCGTGTGGCAACAGCCATTGCCTTTTAAAATTTGCTTGCAGGTTTTTAAACATCTGGCTAGAGTACTCAATGTTACTGTTGCCAGCTTTTTAAATTTACTGTGTTATTTTACCAGGGTTATATTGCTTTTATTATCTTTTTTGGGTGAGTGTGTCTGTGTGTGTGTCTCTTGTTCACTTTTATCTTGAGGGATATGATGTCCATTTATAAAATAAACAATAAACAATAAAGAAGGTAAAGATGAATCAAGAATCACGAGGGAGTTAAATTTCACTATTAATTATTATTTTAGTGAATGTTTTTTCGTATTAGTGATTGTATTAATAAATAATTATTTTTTATTAACGGCAAAAATAAATTTATAATAAAGAAAATTCCCACGGTGGCTTCTACTTTTCAAAAACAGTTAATATTGGTGTTGAAAGAAGTCAATCAACATAGATCTATAAAACAGCAATGAAATGCAAAAATTCAAAAGATTTTTTTTTAAAGAAGTCAAAATGTACAGTACCTGTATAGTATAAACAAAGAAAGAAAGAAAGAAAGAAAGAAAGAAAGAGGATCCCACAACCTTTATTGTTTTAGGATGCAGCTGCTCATACCATCACCTCTTTTAGAGAATAAGTTAATCTGATTTCCTCTTCTTAATTTTGCTCCATTCTATGGCTACTAGATCTTCTCTGTCCCTTTCTTCTTCAAGAATCTGTCAGTGTGATATTTATTCAAACACTATGAAGCATAAAGAAGTTTCTCCCCCACTCTCTAAAGCAGACATGGTCAACCATGGAGCTCTATTTGCTGGTGGATTGCAGCTCCCATAATCCCTATCAAGGGGGAATGATCCTAACTGATGCCGTCTTGCATTTGGAAGGCCACAGTTACCCAGTTCTACTTGAATTACATGTGGACATTCCTTGGAGGTGCATTCATTTTTACTCACACACCACCTAGGCTTAAGCAATGCAAATTCCTGCAGGTCATATGTGTTGCAACAAATGGGTTTTATCTCCCTTGCATACCACCCCATTTGTTGCAAGATGCAATCTTGAATTTTTCAGTTCCATAAATTACTTTTCTGCGTCTAGGCAAAACAAAAATTTCAAGAGATTGACAAGCATTCTCAGAACATAACAAAGCATTAACAGCACCCTGAGCCAAGCTAGATGTGCTTTTAGAAGTTCTGTAATGAGCCCTCCTACAGGCTTTGTGTTGTTTTTCATTTGTTTGTTTGTTAATGGTAGAGCTACATAGGAGGGGAGAGATATTTGGACTGGGAAAGCTAGTGGGTTTAATCTCATTCTCCTGTTATTTTCCTGGTCTAAAATCCCTCCGTCTTTAGTGCACGCATCCCATATTTTTGTAAGTAAATTAATAAATTTTAGCCCAGCTATCCAGAGCTTGGACCACACCTCCCAGAACCTCCAGATCAGCACAGTCATGGGCTAATAATAATAATAATAATAATAAAATTTTATTTATATCTCCCGCCTCTCCCTACGGATCGAGGTGGGCTTACAACATATTAAAAACAGTACAAAATAATACAATATAATATAATAACATTAAAATCAGTTATCAACTAGTTCCAATACTTCCTACTAGCAAGCAGTCAGTAAGATGGAGTAGAGTTGATTTTTAAATGAGGTCAGGTGGATAAGCCTGCCGGAAGAGATCCCTCTTCAGTGCTTTTTTGAACGCCTCCAATGTGGATGTTAGACGGATCTCTTCCGGCAGGTCGTTCCATAGCTTTGGAGCTACAGCAGAAAATGCTGATTGTGATGTGGATATCAGCCTCGTATATTTATGATTTAATAATTTTTTATCTGTTGTTCTCAGTGTGCGGGGCGGATTGTGTAGGGAGATGCGTTCTCTCAGGTAACCTGGGCCCAAGCCATATAGGGCTTTAAAGGTAACGACCAACACTTTGTATTGCGCCCAGAAGCTAATGGAAGCCAGTGTAAAGATTTCAGAATGGGGGTAATGTGCTCTGTTCTTGAGGCCCCCGTCAACAATCTGGCTGCGGCATTTTGTATCAGCTGAAGCTTCCGAACTTGCATTGCATGTAGAGTGCATTGCAGAAATCTAAACGAGAGGTTATCAGTGCGTGTGCTACTGTTTCTAGGTCCTCCCTGCCCAGGTAGGGACGTAGCTAGCGTATCAACCGAAGTTGATACCAGGCGCTCCTGGCGACCGTCTCCACTTGCAATGTAAATTGTAGAGACGAGTCCAGGATCACCCCCAGACTACAAACCTCGTCCTTTAGGGGAAGCGTGACAACACCGCGCCCCATGTCTCCGGATGACCTCTCCCAGCGGTTTCGTGTAAATGTTAAATAACATGGGAGACAGAATGGCGCCTTGAGGGACACCAGATGTCAGTTCCCTTTTACGGGAACAGCTGTCTCCCAGTTTCACCATCTGGAATCTACCTGAGAGATAGGACCGGCTAAGCCATGTTGGTTGGAGAATTCTGGGAGTAATAGACCCTAAAGTGATCTGCATATATCCGGTTTCTTAATATCTACGTTCAACTGCTTTAGCAGTAACTCCAATGGTGTCTGTATACAGAAAGACCTTGTAGCACCTTTCACATTTATCACATGGGAGGAATTTCTCTCAATTGTTTAGCAAATTTATGTGAAATCTGATTGCATTCAGAATGTGTTCAGAATGACCTCCCATTGCCCAAAATTGTGTGAGATACTCTAATACGCAATTACATGAAACTCCATGATTGTGTTTGGAATGACTTCCCATTGCCCGAAATTGCATGAGATACACTCATTCGCAATAACGTGATTGTGTTTGGATTGCCATTGCATTATACCCCCAAATTCTGTCATATGATAAACTCCTTTGAAGCTAACTGAAAGAAAGAAGTTGGCAGCATGAGCTTTCCTAGACTTAAGTCTACTTCCCCAGTAGTGGAAAGCCAGCTACTCCACCAAATGCATCTGAGGAAGTAGACTTAATCTATCAAAATTCATGCTGCCAACTTCTTTCTCTCAAAGGTGCTACAAGATCTCTCTACATACTGATTCTACAGACTTAACATGGCTGTATGTTTGAATTCCAATGGTGTGTCCTGGCTTCCATGCCCATGGGATGGTGAATTATTCTAAGGTTTGGGTTTAAAGGAACTATCCAAGATGCTGAAACCAATGTCCAAAAGGGCTTCCTTGGCAGGCTACTACTTGGCAGGCTGCAGACTGTCAACTTAAACTCCTCAGTTTGTGTGATTATGTATTCTTGCATGTCAGGGGGTTGGACTGGCTGGCCTTTGTGCTCTCTTCCAAGTCTATGATTCTATGATCAGGTCACAACTGCAATGGCCCCAGGCCCAAGGGGATAGTCTGCAGGCTCTTAATGTCAAACTGTCTGAAGATAACATGCAAACCTCATGATTCTTATTATCATCATTTCCCCTTTCCCTGTTTTCATTTTAAAAATGGCTTTGCCTGATGAAGGCACTTCATAGTCTTTTTGAAAAAAAATAAAATAAAAAGGGGTTCTCAATCATTGGCCCTCCAGATGCTTGGAATTTCTGGTCCCAGAATTCCTGCCCAGTGGTCCTGCATCTAGCTGTATAATTCTCTATTTGATTACTATGGCGAGGATACAATAGGCAAAAGAATGGAAAAAATTTACAAACACCTTCAGAAGAAGAGAGGCTTGTTAAACTATGTGAAGCTATGGAAATGGACATGTTATCGGCTCTCATGAATGAGAATACAATTAAAAAAGTGACAGAAAATTGGGAGTGTCTCAGTATTTTTTGGAATAGACAAGAGTAAGAATAGTTTTGTATTTATCAATACTATTTCTGTATATTACATTTTGTTTTGGTTTATTTCAAAAAGTCAATATGACAAGAGTATTTTTGCTAATTTAAAACTAACTTTAGGAGGGAACAATAATCCTCTAAACAAGAGATAAATGTAAATATCTTGGAAGTCAGACATCTAGATGGAATGTTAAAATAAATGTAGAGCTTTATATGTGTTCAATTTTGAACGTTGAATGTTGTTTTGCCTGTTTCACATATTGTATTTTATTGTGCTGTATTGTGCATTGTACTGTATTGTATTTTATTATATTGTGAGGTGTTATATAATTGTTTAATAAAACTTTAAAAAAAAAAGACCACCGAGTGACCTCAAAGTTTGTGGTGTTGATTTTTGCGGCTTTGATTATTCACAGATTTGATTAATAGGAATCTAGGAATCTCTGGCCTGATACAGTGCGATTAGGGTTAGGGAGGGTGCAGCATTCACACCCTCCCTAACCCTAACACATATGGATGCCACCATTTTAAAATGATGGCATCCATATGGGCGCACCATAAAAATGTCATGGCTCACACAGCATTTACATAATGCTGTGCGCACCTGACATAATAATGCCACTGGAGGGCATCTAGGGCGCCCTTTCCATGGCGGCAAAAGGAGCTCCGCAACGGAGCTCCTTTTTTGTGCCTGGTCCTTGGTGCAGCCTTTAAATGGCTGTGCAAAGAACCCCAAAGGAAAAGGGACTGCGCTGGCAGCCCATTTCTTCTCTTGGCAGCGCTGGGGAGAGCGGGATGCAGAGGGCACCCAGGGTGCCTGCTGCACCCTGCTTGCAGGCTGCGGGGAAGTGACAGTTCACCGCTTCTCCACGGCCTGCAGAAGTGGTGAAATGGGGCCTCTGGGGCTGCTGGTGAGGCAGCCTTGGCACCATGTCGCCGCTTCTTGCAATGAGTACAGACCGCCCCATTTGGGCAGTCTGTACCACCCCAATAGGTACTCCAGCACACTCTGCCAAGACGCTGACCATAGAGATGAGATGGAGAATCTAGAGATTCCTAGAGAGAACAATTTTCTAAGCATTTATAGGTATTCCAGTGTGATTCTATGATCAACCTCTGGCTGACGTTGACTACTGAGATGTTCTAGAGCACTTAAAGAGGTGTTTTCTTAGGTAAAGAGAACAATGTTTTCTTTGCAGTTTCCCCTCTTTCATCAGGGTCCTTTGCCCCAAACCCCAGCAAATGTGGAGGGCCTACTGTATAACCCAGTGCATACTTCTTATATGGCTGGACTCAATGGTTAAAACACGTCATTTCTTCACAAATCAAGTAAAATCCCCCATGGCAGCTGAGGAAAATAAATGCAATAACATACATTTGGTTTGTGAAATTAGCTTGCTAAGTGTATAACAATATCTTGGTTTGGATGTAGAAAGAATTTTTGGTTGCCTGGGGGATGCTGCTTGAGCTCTTTTCCTCTACTCTGAGCCAAGAATGCATGAGGGACTGATAGGATAGTTTTATAAAGTTCTTTTTAAAAAAAGAGAGCAACAGATCGAAAAAAATACAATTTCTCCTAGAAGAAAACCCATGTTCATATAGCAGGTAACTCTTTGCTTCCCTCTGGTGTCCAAATGGTGACAAAACACTACAGATTTCATGAAGTTATGCTTTTTTTTTCAAGGCCTGTTTCTGCAGGTTGGAGAATAACACTTCCAGAGATTAACCAAAATAACCCATATGGACAAGGATGGGAAAACTGTGGCCCTCCAGGTATTTATGCACCACATGCCCCACCATCTTTAACCATTCGCTCTACCTGGCTAGTTTTGATGGGAGCTGCAGTCCAACATCATCTGGAGTGACACAAATTCCTCATCACTTGTTTTTAGAAAAACCCATGATAGACTCATCATCAGTCAGAAACAACTTAAAAGCATGCAACAGTATTACTTCCTATTGTCCTAAATGTTTGGGGTTCCAAGTACCATCGCGCCTAGGCAATAGTGGACTCCTCTTGTTCCTACAATTTTTTCTGGTGTGTCTTCTCAGGACATCCTTTCACATTACGGAATGATAGCACTGTGATTCACTTTTCAGAGGTATGGGAGCATCCTATGGAATATTGGGATTTGCATTTTAAAATAAAAAGAATTCTCAGCCAGAGAGCTACATTTCCTCACCAAACTTCAAATCTTAGGATGTCATGAGGAAGAACTATGTCAGTTAATGGTGGAATCATTCTGCTGTAACTATGTAGTATGAAAAGGCCCAGAGAGAGAGAGAGAGAGAGAGAGAGAGAGAGAGAGAGAGAGATTTTTTCCCAGATGCAGGAGGGAATTATGGTAAATGCTTTGCCTTTCCAAGATCCCATGACAATTTCATTCCCTGGTACCTCTTGTTATAGTGGTGGATGTCAGGAAAGAGCTCTGTTCTGAAATGATGAATGGCAGCTAGTGGCTTCTATGTCAGTAGGGCAATTAATCTACTATGTGTTTTAGTCCTGAATTTCAGCACCTTTGATGTTCATGGTAAAGTTGCATTCACCATCCTAATGAGACATTGGAGAGTCAGGGTCAAAAATATTGGCCTAGATAGGTGATTAATTTGAACTGCTATGAGTAACGTTTTTATGTCTCTGGAAAATATTCTGTTAGCTAGGTCAGTGCATTTTTTTTGTCCAACTGAGAGATTGTATTTCCCCATATGAACCAGTTTGGGCTATGAGTCCTTGGGAGATGGCTTTCTCAGCCCTACCACCTTCATAGCTATGTTTGGAAAGGATGTGAAAGAGGTGTCTTTGGTGATTGCTCCCACTTTCTGGATATCCTGTTGAGAGCATGGTCTGCTTCCTATTATATTTCTGTTGAGAAACAGCCTTCTAAAGTTGGAGTTGTGTCTTTTAATGCACACTCACCTATGTGCACACACACACACTGATGTCTTTTAAAATTGCTTTTAATACTACTGTGCTTTAATATCAGAAATAAGAATAGCCATTTATTTAGCCATTAAGGCTGAAGAGTGGGGTATAAATACTATAAATAAATAAATAAAATAAAGAAGAACATTTGTTTTTGCAACAGTTGTTAGTTACTGGGTGTTTCCAGATGAGACTTTTATAATCTCTCAATACTGTTTCATTTATTATGTGTGGGTGATCCAGACAAGGATGTTTGTAACCCTTCCATGTTTCACTATTACAGAATCATAGAATCATAGACTTGGAAGGGACCTCAAGGGTCATCCAGTCCAACCCCCAGCCATGCAGCAATACACAATCGAAGCACCCCTGACAGATGGACATCCAGCCTCTGTATAAAAACCTCCAAAGAAGGAGACCTACTACATTCTGAGGCAGCTTATTCCACTATTGAAGAGCTCTTACTGTCAGGAAGTTCCTCCTAATATTTAGGTCTAATCTCTTTTCCTGTAATATGAATCCATTGCTCCATGTCCTAGTCTCAGGAGCAGCAGAAAAGAAGATTTTCTTTATAACTTTTTAAAGATTTTATAAGATTTTCAGTATAACTTCCTTTCAAGTATTCAAACATAGTTATCATGTCAGCTCTTAACCTTCTCTTCCCCAGATTAAACATATCCAGTTCAGTTTTCCACTTTTTCTTCTTTCCACCCAAAAGAAAGAAAGAAAGAAAGAAGACAGACTAACAATGTTTTTGGCTTCCTTTCTATTGTTATTAGCAAGACTTGTCAGTCCAGAAGCACTCATTACTGGCACAAGGGGACTGTGTTGTAAATATCAAAAACTAGTCAATCCCATCCTAATGTAACCAACGGTAATGTTTTGCTTACCATGACATGGAGGAAGCTTGCACACTCTCACAGATTCTGGCTTTTCTCCATCGCATTGGTCACCAGTACGGCATAAGACCTGCCTGGACTCTGTTCCTTCACCACAGGTCACAGAACACTATGAAGAAAAGCAACAAAGTACTACAGAGAAGAATAAATTTCTGCAATCATATCCTTAACTGGATGAATAAAGGCTGTTCCACAGGGCTCGGAAAGAAATTTACTTTAACCCAGATTTTTCTTTAACTAATTCATTCAGTTCATATTCTAAAAGATTATTTATATCAGGAGGCACATTATCTTGAATAGCAAGAAAGCTCAAATATCACACTCATATCTTCTGGGATATACACAAGTAAATGCAAAACTGAAAATGTGCATATTTTTAAAAAGAGCCAGCACAGTGTAGTGGTTTGAATGCTGGATTAGGACTCTGGGAGACCAGGGTTCAAATCCCTGCACATTTATGGAAGCCCACTAGGTGGTCTTGGACAATTCATGCTCTTTCATCTTCAGAAGAACACAATGGCAAAACCCATCTGAATAAATCTTTTCAAAAAAACCCTAGGATAGGGTCATTATAAACTGGAGCTGACCTGAAGGCACATAACAGCAACACAAACCCATTTTTTTTTAGTGGGGAACACATTCAGTTTCAATGAGTACCTTAAAAGCTATGAGTGAATAATGAACAAATTGGGGACAATTTAAACCAAATACTAGGGAAAGAAAGAAATATAATTGGACCTAACTGTGTCAATGATAATAGCATTTTTGCACCTCCTACCTTCTTACTTTGGATGAGAAAATGTGCACCTTTCCATCAGCATGTGCATAATACTGAGGCTTGCACAGAGTGATTGAGCAACCAAATGCATAAAAATGTACATATTTTGAAATAATCATGGTAGAAATGCACATGGTTTAGTAAAAAAAATATAGGAAAAAATGATTCAGTCAAGTGGGAAAAATGGCAAAAAATAAGATTAATTGTGCAAACAAAGATGGAATTTACAAAGTGGATAAAAGAAATGCCCAAATTTCAGTACAGAAAATAAATACAGATTGAGTCTCCCTTATTTGAAATGCTTGGGATCAGAAGTGTTTTGGATTTCAGATATTTTAAAATTTTGGAATATTTGCCTATACATTATAAGATACCTTGCAGATGGGCCGCAATTGTGAACACAAAACTAATTTATGTTTCATATACACCTCATATACATAGCTTGAAGATAATTTTATACAATATTTATAATAATGTTGTGCCTGAAAGAAAGTTTGTATACAATCATAGAATCATAGAATCATAGAAATTTAGAGTTGGAAGAGACCACAAGGGCCATCCAGTCCAACCCCCTGCCGTGCAGGAACTCCCAATCAAAGCATCTCTGACAGATGGCCATCCAGTCTCTGCTTAAAAACCTCCAAGGAAGGAGACTCCACCACCCTCCGAGGGAGTGTGTTCCACTGAACATACTGAACACACTGAACCATCAGAAAGCAGAGGTGTCACTGTCTCAGCCACCAATGGAAAAAGCTTTGTTTTTTTGAATATTTCAGATTTTGGAATTGCTGATAAGGAAGACTCAGACTGTAGAAAATCTCACAAATCATGATGAAACAAGGAAGAGAAGCAAATGCAAGTGGGATTCAAAGAAAGTCGATGGAACTGGGAATGAGAAATTTGCACACCCCCCAACTAAAGGCATGCGCCTTTCTGTTCAGTTGTAGCAGTTACAATGGAGTTCCTACACCTGCAAAGAACAGCTGGATCTGGGATTTTTAACCACTACACTAGTGTCAATAACTCAAACATAGAAGACATGGGGTGCTTACTGGACTCCATGGCCACGTCTTCCACTGAGCAGGACATGGAGTTCTGTTACAAGGCCTACGACTCTCAGGTCGATCCCCACTGCAGTACTTAAAATGCACAGAGCGGTTTGCATTATCGTGAAGTGCCTGAATGCAACGGACTGTTCGGATTTGATAACCAGCAGTCCCACAGGTTTTGGTGCAGTGCTCCCATTCTTCTGCAACCCAGCTGGGGAGGGAAAGAGAAGAGCTATTATGCTGAAAAATGGTAAACAACTCCAAATACTGATTGTATGCATACACAAATATTTGATGATTCATTAATAACTAAGTTTCCTGAGAGAAGAGTTCTACAGATAGGAGCAAATGGGTTTTAATAATGTATAGATAGATCTACAACCAATTTGGTGACTAAAAAAGAGGAAAAGCTTGTGTGGGAGATATAATTTTCCATAATACCATGTTTAGCTCATCAGATTTCTTCCCATTTCAGCTATGAAAAAGAGACCAATTTTCCTCACTTGCTAAGAAACCAACTAAGTGTGGAAAAAGCAAAATATCAACATCAAAGTTCACAGCAAAATCTCAGCTTTGCCTGTTAGGTAAAGGAAACTCCTGAGTGAATTTTGCTTCATCAAACATAGTTTTCCATCCCAAATGAATTGTTTTAGACTATTTAACTTTGCTTTGGTTCTGAATTTTTCCATTATTTATTATATGATGTCTCTTACAGGCTGAGTCTAGCTGGATGAGAATTCACCCAATCTAATTCATATTTCATGGACTTGTACATGGATCATGCACAGTCATCCTTTGGAAAGTGCACTCTTGTGGTGCAATCCTCATCTTAAATGCTGTATACAAAATGTGGACATTAAGAAAACTTACTTACAATACAAAGATATCCTTAATTGTATTTGAACACATGGGAAAGGTGCTTTAAAAATGAATGGAAATGTGTGTCTGTTTTAATTGCCCAGTTACATGGAAATTGTATGCAACTGTCCTCTGGCTAGAATAAGGGTGTGAAGAATAATTGAACATATTCTCCTTGAGAATGGCTATCTTGGCATTCTAAGATACTGCTTCCAACCACTCCAAGATCAACCACTCCAAGATATTTTTCCACCTCAGCATTTTTGTGAACATTTCATTTCCGCCCAAAAATGTTGGGCAATCAATGTATTGTGGAAGAACAGTACATTTTGCACCAAATAAAATGTCATCTTACATAACACACTTCAAATAATAATAATAATAATAATATAGCAATGGCTTTTATTACTGTTTATTTCTTTAAAGTGCTTATTTGTCATCTCTTACTGCTTTATCACACTAGGGGGCAAACAGGATTAAACAAGAGTTAAACAAGAGTTTATCATAGGACATTTCCTGTTTAACTCTTGTTTAACTCTCGTTTAAATCCTGTTTGCCCCCTAGTGTGATAAAGCAGCTAGGTCTGCCTGGGCCCTTGAAGTGATGCATGACAGATAAAAACATTATTTAACATTGTAAATCAAACAGATAATCCAAATAAAAAGATTAATTAAACACACTAAGGGTGCAGTTACTCTAAAAAACAAACAAAACTGAGGACCACAAATTTCAGGCAAGGGCTTCTAAAAGGAGGCAGTTGTTCATATATTCAAAACAATTTAAAAAAAAGAGTCGTCTCATGGAACGCACACGCACACACACACACACATTTGCGTGTAAGTGTTAAAAGTTTTGCTTAACAGGGATATTTGGAATACTTTGCTTTTACAGGGAAAGACAAAATAAATTATGACTAATACTCCTGTGTTCCTAGACACATGTGAAACTGAGAAGACTGGGCTACTCCAGCAAAATAACTTTTCCAAGCACTGAAGTTGAAGTACAGTGGAAACAGACTGATTTGTCCATCCCTAGCAGGGGCTTTAGCAAAGTTGCAAGATACTGAATAGCAAAGCCGAGTGTCATTTTGCTGCCCTATGTCACTAGTGTAGATAGGTCACTGAAAGTGAGTAGATGCTTACAAGGGCTGTGTGCATTCCTGAAGATTGCACATCCTGCGAATAGGCTTGGGTTTTTTGCTGGCTTCACAGAAGCCACGGTGAACCATTTTGCTATCGCTCTTCCTGCGGCATCCATACTTGGTGTATTGAAAACCTGTAAGGAAAATAAAATTGTGATGAATTCCATGTCGGGTGAAAGCAGCAAGCAAAAATTTGAGTGTAGAAAGTGAGAAAGTTAAGCACAGAATGGGAAATTACAATTTAACAGCAATTGAAGAAAGGGTGTGTGTGTTAACTACTCAGATCTGATACCTAGGGAATATCATGGCTGCATGATCTACAAGATGAACAGATGTGAAATAGCCTTGTGTGACATCAGATACCTTTTCAAGCTGGAGAACTGCCAGCACATTGCCATTACATATGACCTCTCTTTTAAATTGGCCTCCTAATTATTCTACCTGCGTCCCAAATTTCCACACCCCTTAGGTGCACAAATAATATTGGCAGTTTCTCAACGATGGTTAGGAAATCTAGAATGGGCCTACTGGTTTGTACGATTCTCCACAATGCAGACTATAATTTTGCAGAAAAATTAGCATCTTTGTGTTAATCTTTCTGACTGGTTTTCTTGCACAGTGGGGAATCCATTTTTCAGCCAAGAAACACATTACAGTGGAAAAAGTAGACCTCCTAGTGTAGCTCCCATCATTCAACAGGTAGCTGTGTATAGTTATAACACACACACACACACATTTGCCAAGTTTCACTCCCTTCCCCTCAATAATGAAAACTTGCCTCCTCCACATGGCTTGGAACACTGTGACCAACTTTTCAAAGCCCACTCAAATGTATCAAGATCCTCCTGAAGGACATTGTTGCTATTGACATTGGGTACAGAATCCTCATGGATGATGTATTTGTAAGTCAGACTAGACTGGGTGTCATTGTCCTGAGGGATGATCTGTAAAAGAAGAAAAAATATTACAATACAAACTCTCAGTGTTGAAAAGTACGACATCTCCCCTACTCCTTCCACTTAGCATTTTTGAAGAAACATGAAAATCAAGGGCCTAAATCTGATTTCTAATCTCAACTAGAATGTTCCTAGAATTATTCCTATGGAATAATAAATGAACAGTTATGTATATCCCATTGCTTCAGTGGTTCAACCCTATTTACAAAGCAATTGGGGTATTATATTATAACAGGGTATTGCCACAGCTTAATAGTTGGGTTGTGTGTGGGGATATCTTACAATGTTGCTGCCAAACGTGAGGTTTTCTACTCAGGCAATCCCACCAGTGCTATGAAATATGGGGGTTCCCTCCCCTTTATTCCACCAAATTGCCACCAACTGTGAGGATTACTCTCAGGCAATCCCATTCATTGTGGCCAAATGTGAAGCTTCTACACTTTAACCTGCCAACTGTGAAAAATCCCATGATCCTCACTGCAATTACTAAGAGTGAGGGCTTTCTCTGATCCCAACCCTACCACAATGTAAGAACTTACTCTTTGTGTGACACCCAACTGTGGAGACCATTTAAAGGCTGTCAAAGTACCTATGAGGATTTATTCGACTACTATCCTCAAAGGACACCACCCCCTTATATTCAATGCTGTCACCACAGATCTCAAATAAATACTTGACATCCTACATATATATGATAGTGCTTTGCTCTCCTAGGCAAGCAACACAGTGAATTTTGGCTTGTTACCAAACCACTTTTAATTTTGTTGGTAACAAGTGGGGCAAAATCATTCTTGAACCACAGCCTAGTGACATTCTCAATAGTTCTGTAATGGAAGAATCTGAACTCTGCTTGGCCTGGGACGCAAGACACTGGCCCTGCCATCCACACATGAAATTTTTATGAAAGAGTGAATGCAGTGTTACTTACCAACACAACAACAGAATCATGCAATGGTCCATCTGTCTGAAGTGTTTCTATGTCATCCTCTATGTGGTATTCCCATTCTAAGCCCAGATCAATGAAGGAACGAGAGCTGGACCCCTCTCCTTTACCATTCAGAATATAGTGACCTGTTGCTTGGTTCTTAATGGCTAAAAAGAGCAAAACCACAAATAGTTGATCAACTGCAATAAATTGGCAGATGACTTTTTCTTTTTCTCACAATAGGCATACAACGTTTCCAGTTTTTCAGTTTCTATCTTTTTTTATCCATGTATTTTCTTTTGCTGATCCACAACTTTTAAAAAATGTATCTGCCTCACACAGCTATACCAGTGTGATATCATTGTAATTGTTCGTGGCTCCATTGCATAGAATTCTGAGATGGTTATGCTGGTGCATTACCTAGAATTCTCTACTAGAGAGCTCTTGTATTGTAGTTCAGGGGTGGCCTAAAACTGTCTAGAAGAGAATTTTAAGTACCTCATCAAACTACAAATCCCAGGATTCTTTAAGATGGTATGTACAATGATATCAAACCATTATAAATGTGTAGTGTGGATATACTCTCAATCTTCTTTCCTTTTATCTACTGCAACTCTCCTCTAGGTATAATTCTCCACTCAAATTCATTCCAGGCTCAGAGGAGAATATAGGCCTGATCTAGATTGGCAAAAAGAGGTGTGTTGATGGCTGCATGAAAGCCCAGCATTTAGATGAGAAAAAGGGAAAGTGTGCCATGAAAACGCTATTTTGGTGTTTTAAGGGAGAAGAAGCACCTTTAAAAAGGTGCTGGTTTTCCCAACTTCTTTTTTAAAAACTGCGGAACAGCACAGCTCCATCTAAAGGCTGTGGTGTAGTTGCGCAATTAAAGGGGCCGCTGTATCTTTAAAGCGCCCATTTAAAGGCAGCGCTCCAGGTGCGGAGCATAATGGATCGTGGGTTGGGAGCAAGCGTGGTGTGGAGTTCACTTCTAATTAAAACGCTCAATGCCCTGCAGGTGTAAAAGCTGAGGTTTAACTGCACAGCTTTTCCCAAACCCTAGCTCCACCCCTAATCGGAACCCTAGACATGCGCAGTCGGGACTCTGGGATGCCGTTACTGTTATTCTACTGTGGATAACATGTCAATTCATTCACAAAATAAGGAGGTTCATTCATGATGCACCAGTGCAATGGCACAGTTTAAAAAGGCAGAGGAACCGCAATGATAATTTGACGGATCCCGCAGGTTTGCCAGCTGCCGGCTACAAACTGCGCAATTGCGCAGTTCCCAGCCGGCAATGATAATTTGACTCTATGGTGTACCAGCGCAATTGAGCAATTCGCAGCTGGCAAGGAAAAAAAATTTAAAGGTTCAGCGCGGCTAAAAGCAGCGTTCCTTGCCGCCCATGTAGCTGCTGCGCCTGTGTTTGTAGCGTTCTGACAGCTTCCCATGTAGCTGCTGAGCCACAGAAAAGACTTCAGATAAGTCGTTCCCACACCCCTCAGTCTAGCTGCCCTGTACCTTTTAAATGCACACCTGGGGCTTGCAGTCTAGCTGCTGAGCATTAAGGTAAAGGCAATTTCATGTCACACTTTCCTGCCAATCTAGAAAGCCCCACAGTGTCATCTATGCAAGGAACAAATAATGCATATATGTTAGAACTGTATATAACAAAAAATCCATATTTTTATTATTTAAAAGCAACAAAACACTTAGCCCACATCTACATTGGTTGGAACAGTCCCAGAGCTTGCCAAGTTACTTTTTGGGAAAACAATTACATTCTCCCAACCAGCATGGCTACTGGCTAAAAGTAATGTTGCCAAGTTGTGTGGAAAACTGTCATGGGTGGAAAAACAGACTGATCTTCCATCCCTAAAAGAGAGTATTTCTTTTTCAAAAACTTAGTGCACTGTACAATTTAAAATAAGGGTGGAATGAATTTTCATTGGGCTGATGAAAGCAGAATTCCCAAGACTAGTGAAAAAATGAATGAAATGCAGATTTGTGAGGCTTGCAAGACGTTTTCAAGACATTTTCAAGATATAGTGCATACACAGAATAATGCATCTATTTTAATATGCAAATACAGTGGTCCCCCGGCTTACGAATCCCCCGGGTTGCGAAAACCCCGGGATCCAAAAGCCGCGGGACCACTAAACTATCCCCCGGGATCCGAAAGATCCCCCGGGATACGAATTTAAAAAACCGCACGGTCCCTTTAAATCGGCCACGCGGTCCGTTAGCGAAAGCGGTCCTCCGGGAAACGAAAGCTTCCGGGTTACGAAGGTAATCCCGGAACGGATTACCTTCGTAACCCGGGGGACCACTGTAATACAAAATCAAATAATACAAAACCAAAGCAAGTCCTTGGGCTACTTCTTAAAATGAAACCACTTTCTCTAGTCTTCAAAAAAATGTGTAAATACACCTATATGGGGCAGAATTCTCAGTCCTGTGGGATCTGATGAACTTGTCTGTAGTCCATGAAAATGTATACCATACAAAACTTGTTAGGTTTTTAAGGTGCTATTTCATTCGTTGATGTTCTTTTAGCTATGAAATATAAACATAATTGCTACCCTGCCTGCTGCCACCCAAAAACATGCAACATTAACAGAAACCAATTTAGACAAAGCCACATGTCACGGATAGGAACAGAGAGTCAGAGACAGATGAATAAAACAGAGAAATGTACATGGAGAAAAGGCACATGCAATGAGATGGTACGAGGGTAATACTTTTCCATTTGAAGAACACAAATGGAGGCACAAGAACAGAGTGATATTAATAAGCAATTAAACAGAGTATTGTTAAGTGTTTAAATGCTTCACATCCAACAACCCTTTATGTGTAGTCACTACTGACAACCAGTATCATGCATCCCAGACCTCATTCCTCAAGTGCTACCACTGGATAAACAACAAATGGGAGGGGGTGTGTGAAAATCATGCTTCTAGAAATCTCTCGCACTAACAATTGTTCCCTAAAGCAAGCCTTCAGTGCAGAGCTTGGCAAAATACAACCCTCCAGGTTGTGTTGTTGATGTTGTTAACTGCCCTCAAGTTGATCTCGACTCATGACAAACCTGTGAATGAGATATCTCCAGGACTCCCTATCCTCAGTTGCTCTACTCAGCTCCTGCATGTTCAGGATTGAGTTTAACAATCTGACATGAATACTTTTTCTTTTCCTATTGAACTCCACCTTTCCTAGCATTATTTTCTTTTCTAATGAGTTGTATCTTCTCACTTTGTGACTGGTGTATAACAACTTCAACTTAATCATCTTGGCTTCCAGTGAGAGTTCACGCTTGATCTGTTTTAGGACCTATTTGTTAGTCTTTTTGACCATTTATGGTATCCTCACCACTCTTTTCCAGCAGCACATCTGAAATGAGTTGATTTTCCTTCTGTCCACTTTCTTCACTGACCATCTCTCACATCCATTCATTTTGAAAGGAAATACAATTGCTTGGACTTCAATGTTCAATTGTACTAAAACCCTTAGTATTTCATGCCATTGTACAGGTTGGCCAGGGAGCTAGTGTGGTGTATTGGTTTGGACTCTAGAGACCAGGGTTCAAATCCCTGCTCAGCCATGGAAACGCATTGGATGGCAAACTACCCTCTTTAGAGTCACTCTCTTTGATTTGAAGGCACATAATAACAAACAAATGCTGGGTAGGAATTATGAATGCTGCAGTCCAAGAGCATTTGAAGGACTGCAGTTTGGCCACTGCTGCTTTAGCAAAAGGATACTCTCTCTCTCTCTCTCTCTCTCTCTGTTTTTTAAAAGCAGAAATCAATTGCTTTCCTGACAAGTTCAGCAAGGTTGTGGCCCAGACCAGGTCAGAGTGGGTCCACCAAAGCTGTCCATCCTTGTATAGAGATACAAATAAATAAAATATTTCAAATTTGGGGGCACTCCCCCAAAATATGGGCCTTTTCGCACACAAAAACTGTATAAAAGATTTTTGCACAAGAATATTGCATTTCTGCAAAATACATCTGCATTTGTGCAAGATGTCATTTTTACAAAATTCAGCAAAAGGGTTTTTATGGGGAAAAATGAAAAAAGACAAGCCATTTCTCTCTCACACAGGGGTAAAAAATTTTGCAGCACCTGTCAATGAAGTGCTGTCTTCACATGTCTGGGTACTGTTTTGCAAATATTATTTGTATTCTTACTACTGTGATTCAGAAGCATCTGATTTCTGAGCCCTCCACTTCCACAATGCTTCATAAGTGTTGCCTGTCAATGATGTACCTTTCCATTCTGCTCCCATACTGTCTGCATAACCCTTCTTAAATCTTTGTACCAAAGGATAAATAGAAGTCATATTTCTATTTCTCTATTATGCTATTTTTTTGCTGCTGAGATTTCAGATAACATGGCAGATGGCGTAACAAGTGACACAAACTGTGCCTCAAAATGGATCCTTTGAATGCAGTCACTGAAAAGAGATGCTATTGGCTTGGTTGGCATCACTATCAGACAGGCAAATTTGTTGTGCTTTAGGTAATTTCATAAAACTAAATTGTACACACTTCAAACACACCCCAAATACTAACAAAAACAGAAATTAATGTACCTATTTTATTCAGGAAGGAAAGCACATACCACTTTTAAATGGGGGGGGGGATTAAAAGATTCAGTATGATATAGGGGAGGCAATGTTGGACTCAGTATCTCTTAAGTCATATAAAGTGTTTCTTGTAGACAGAAATGACATTGGGATGTGCACTTGATGTCACCACAGCTTTGCTGCTGCTAAAATGTAGTCCATTGGAATAATACATTATCCTGTATTTTGGGATATTGATGGTGGCTGGTTCAACACTAAGGATAAAAAAATAGCCTGTTAAATTTGCGATTTATTCACCAATTTCTCAAAATGGAGACAGCAATTTTTACTTTCAAGGACAAAATCTTCTTCTTGTTGAACACACTTAAAATTTAAGAGTGTATACAGTGAAGAGGACATTTTGTGAAGACAAACTATTGTATATGGTTGCCATTTGAACTGCATGTGACTACTTTACACAGGTATTTAGGTGATATAGAAACTAACTAAATAAGTGTCTGCAAAACTCAGTTACATTGGTCAATACCACATCAATTATAATGGCACTAAGGAATTCTGAGATTTCAAGTTTAGTAGAGGAAGTAGAGCATACGTACAACTCTCAAGGATCACCCCGAATGTGGTGTGAGACTTTGGCATCAGGGCTGTTAACTGAAGCAAAGAAGCACTTACCAAGAATGTGAGGTGAAGCCTCGTCTTCTTGGACGCTCACATGTCTAGCACCTGGTGGGATGTCAAACATCTTAAGGTACCCTTTGGCATGTGCAGCAAGGCATTTGGGAGAAAGCAGAGTAGAAAACAAAAAAGAGAAATAATTGCTAGCATTAGCAGGTTGCAAGAAGAGGTGGACCCCATCTGCAGAGGTGGTACATCCATAAGGCCATGAAATGTAAATGAAAGGACAGAGAGGTTTGCAATACTGGTGATTAAGTTGCTTTGCATTCCCCACCTACATATGGGGCAAGGGGGAAACAAGCTAATTTTATTGCAAACCACTTTGTTATGTTCTCAGGAGACCATAGCAATCTGGATAATTTAGGCAAAGAGTTTATTTTATTTTATGTTTCCTATGATTTGTGGGAGAAAAATAGCAGTTTGCATGGATTGTTCCCTTTACCATTTCTCCCTAACGTCTGAGCATGAGAAATGCTCTACATGTATTGCAAATTCAAAATGCAATTCATATTGTATATGCATCAAAAGCTGCATCTGTGGTAAATATGTATTACAGGGGAGAAGTCATTCCTGCTTTCTGCAGTGGCTGAGATCAGGATTTTTGGACATTGCTGAAATTGCTACCGTAATGGTAGATCTTATCTTGATTTTTTTTTTAAAAAAAACCCTAATAGACAATAGACTTCAGAAAATAAGATTCAATGGTCAGAATACTCTCTCATCATAAGAGATCAAGAGGTTCTCATAGGAAACATATAAGGTTTGCCTCTTCTTGCAATGTTTATAAGTGACTGGCCAGCAATGAGAAGTGAAGCAATGGTGGTCATGGATGCCCAACATCCTGCAGTGGGGCAAAACTTACCCAGGATATTTTTAGATTCCTTGTTTTCAGAAACAGAAACATCACGAGCTCCTTTAGGCAAAGTGAATGCACCTCTTGTCTTCCCTTAAATAGAATTTTTTTTTGTTAGCGATGGAACATCAAAGTCTTGAGTTTTCATTGACTATGTTTTCATAGGAGTGCATTTTAATGAATCAAACTTATCACATAAATTCTAAATTGCATTTTTTTAAAAAATGCAACAATTCTTTAAAATAATAGTCAATGAAAGTTAAGACTATAAAAAAACCAATAGTCAGATACTTGCAGATTTCATTTTCCAGAACCTTGAGTTCATTTTGGCATCTCTTGCTTAATTGTTTCCCTGTTGGAAAAGGCTGATTAGATTTTGCTGGAAACATCAAAGCAAACAAAACAACAACAACAACAAAAGCATCTTATGACAATGGTGAAATATTATTGTGTGATGGAAAATCAGGTGTCGCTATCTCCAAATGTTGACCTCAAGTATAGTTTTCAACCACCAAATAATAGAGCTTCCCCCCATTACTTTTGTATTAGTTTCAAGATGGTTCAACCAGTATATTGGAAATGTTACTTGGGGGGTGGGGGGGTGGGGTGGGGGCTGTAGCTCTCAGATTGCCCTATCCAGAATGGCCTGTTGTCATGTTGGCAGCAACATTTTAGTAGTAACCCAAAAAAGGAACTTTGGAGTGACATGTTCTACAAATCTTATGAAAAATGTATTGAGTTACAAGTTAAATTGTGCTGTGAGACATAATCAAGATAGCTGGCCTCTCTCTCCCTCCTAACAAGAGAAAATCCAATTCCAGTTGACATCAAATGGGCATGTTTGAAGTAATTTTAATGGAGGTTACAGTACAGAACACAGGCCTATATACACAAAAGGACTATAACAGTGAAATCTAGCCAATCTAACTCATCTCCCAAAAGCAGAAAGGAGTGTTTTTAGTATCATTTTACTATTTTATCATTTGTTAGGCACAGGTATCAGTACTAGTTGGAATACATTATTTCGATGAAGAGTCCAGAAAAATCACATTTTTGGTATGTAATGCCCAATAGCCACATGTAACTGGTGCTACTTATCACTTTCCATTCAAGTATAAATATAAAAATCAGGTTTTTTTTTCCCAACAGGTTTTGGAGGGCCCATGGTTGTGAGAATTGGTTTTTAATATAATTGGGGGCCAATGGATATCTCACACCATTCTGCAGGCCCAATTCTGCAATGTTAATCATGAGTTTTGGGGAAAGAAAACAGCCCTACAGTCTCGTGAGCTGTTTAGAAGCTGTCAGGGCAGCTTTCTTTCATGGTGGAGATCATTTTCTCTGCTGTTCCTTGCCATTGTTTAAGCACTACTCCAAAAGGTGCTTCACAGTGTCACAATGAAGCATTGCACTGTTCGTCAACAACAGATGCAGCAGCAATAACCATGGTAGCTAGATGTGTGTTCTTCCTGGCTTTATTTAAAGAGAGTCAAGAGATTTTTTTTTTCTTCATAAAATGTCCTGCTAATGAAATTCTATGATTTGCAACCATACAGTAAACTACCAGCTCTGAACAGTGTAGAAAGCATGCAGTGTCTACTATAAGACTGTTTACAGTGTCTCATAGACAGTGGCTGCAATCCCATACTTCACATAGGTCCAATGAGGCCAGGGAGAGTCAAACAAGGCAGGGTGGCCTCATGACCTTCAATCCCAGAAAACAGTCTCTGTGTACATCTGCACTCTTTGCAGAGAGTGCCCTCTAATGCAAAATAACAAAGAGAACCCCAGATTTTGTGGAGGTCTGTGTGTAAATTGGAATCTCCATAGGTGCAATGGACTACTAGTTCTAGCTTTTTACTTTAGGTTTTCGTTTTTAGTTATTATTACAAATGCAGTGCACAGAGGAACAACTGGAATTCTCTGAAGAGAAAATATCCCTACCAGGCTTCTTTGGGGTTCGAGTGAAGGTCCCTTTCACAGTCCGGCAGTGCGAGTTATCTCCCCCACACACTCCACACTTGTCTTCAGCTTTGTTGGACCCAATTTCCTTGTCACAGCCCACTTTCTGCAGGAAGATGTTCAAATGTATCAGCAGAACTGAGAGTCATAGGAAGTATCATTTGGAAATGCACACAATCCAGATCAAAAGTGTCACTCTTGGTTTAATTTTAAATAAAAGCAAGGGTGGTCTGTACTTTGGAATTACAGAACTCAATATCAACTATATACTTCAGAATCTGGAAGATATTGATATCTCTTGTGGTCAATGGGACTTTCTATTGGCAGTGAATTTCCTCTATCACTGTCTCATGGTCTCAGGAAATATTAAGAGAAATACACAAAGTGCTATTATATTATCTACCGGTATGCTGACTCACAGTATCTCTTCAGGATTTCAGGCAAAGGTCCTAGCCAAAGCTGGACATCACAGAATCACAGAATTGTAGAGTTGGAAGAGACCACAAAGGCCATCCAGTCCAACCCCCTGCCATGCAGGAACTCCCAATCAAAGCATCCCTGACAGATGGCCATCCAGCCTCTGCTTAAAGACCTCCAAGGAAGGAGACTCCGCAACTCTCCGAGGGAGTGTGTTCCACTGCCGAACAGCCCTTACTGTCAGGAAGTTCCTCCTAATGTTGTGGTGGAATCTCTTTTCCTGGAGCTCATTGTTCCGGGTCCTGTTCTCTGGAGCAGCAGAAAACAAGCTTCCTCCCTTCTCAATATGACATCCCTTCAAATATTTAAACAGGGTTATCATATCACCTCTTAACCTTCTCTTCTCCAGGCTAAACATCCCTAGTTCCCTAAGGCGGTCCTCATAGGGCATGGGTTCCAGACCCTTCACCATCTTAGTTGCCCTCCTTTGGACACACTCTAGTTTCTCCACATCCTTTTTTAATTGTGGTGCCCAGAACTGGACACAGTATTCCAGGTGGGGCCTGACCAATGCAGAATAGAGTGGCACTATTATTTCCTTTGATCTAGATGCTATAATTCTATTGATGCAGCCTAAAATTGCATTGGCCTTTTTAGCTGCCACATTGCTCTGTTGACTCATGTTCAACTTATGGTCTACTTGGACTCTTAGATCCCTTTCACACATAGTTTCATTCAGCCAGATGTCCCCCATCCTATATCTGTGCTTTTCATTTTTCCACCCTAAGTGCAGTACCCTACATTTCTCCGTGTTGAATTTCATTTTGTTAGCATTGGCCCAGCAGTACCTTACATTTTTCTGTGTTGAATGTTAGCTTTGGCCCAGCTTTCCAGTTTATTCAGGTCATTTTGAATTTCGATCCTGTCCTCTGGGGTTAGTTACTTCTCCTAATTTGGTGTCATCTGGGGATTGGGGATTGAAACTGGGATATTTGGGGTTGAATCAGGGGATCTTCTCCAGGTAAAGCACCATGGGTTACTACCCTTCCTGTAGGCTGAATCTTACAATACTCATGATGCATGGATGTCCAAATCATTTTATTGTGAAGAACGTCAGCTTCAAAAAACAAAAAGCAATCAATATGATAAAAAAAAAAACTAAACAACTCACCACACACTCTCCACGCACACAAATGCTGAATGGGTCTTTGTATGAGCAGCGAGTTCCATCATGAGCAAGTTGTTTCATATAAGCAACGTCTCCTGTCTCTCTGGATTGGCAGTAAAGCTGGCACCTCTTGGTGGCTATGTGATACAAGAATGCAGTCAAAATGTACTTTCAGTGTATCCTAAAATTTAAACACAATTGATAGTTCGAACTAAAGCAAATTCATTTAATCACTGGAACATCAATGAGTGTTGACTTGTCAATCTACAATTGAGTCATTGGGTCTACACTTGCTGGGATTAGCAACTGCATTAAGGTCACTATCAGGAACCATGTCTATATTATAAAACCAGTCCAGAAACCTCAACATAAATGGATATAGTGTGATTAAATAATGCTTGGCATGTGCAATAGTGGTCCAAGTGTTGGACTAAGAGTCCACCAAGGTTCAAATCACAGCTCAGCCACAAGTCACCTCGGACAAGTCACACTCTCTCAGTCTAAGAGGAAGTCAATGGAAAACCTCCTCTTAATAAATATTACCAAGAAATCTCATGTTAAAGTAGCCTAAGTTGGATTTGACTGGAAGGCACATAGTTACATCACACAATGACACTCCCCCCCCCCCCCCACCTTTTGTCATGTAAGAGAGAATTGATGATGGGGATGGGTAGAGACCATGTAATGTAGAGCATTTCTCATGCTCAATAGTTATGGATCCTTTGGAGAAATGGTAAAGTAGGAATAATTTGCCTATAAATTTTTGTCTTCCTCATTCATCATTTGCATCCCACACATATTCAGTGAGTGTCTGTTGGGCCTCTTTAAACGTTTATGAATACCTGCTAGAAACGTTTGTGAGAAAGAACACTTGCGTATCAGTGGTGGCTAGTGGTTGCTACATCTGCCATCCATTATGGGTTTCAGCCCTGGTGGGGCAGTGGTTAAATGCCTGTACTGCAGCCACTTACTCAAAACCATAAGGTGGTGAGTTCAAGACCAGCAAAGGGCTGAAGCTCGACTCAGGCTTGCATCCTTCCGAGGTCACTAAAATGAGTACCCAGATTGTTGGGGGGCAAATAGCTTACAATTGTAAACCGCTTAGACACTCCTTAAGGGTATGAAGCGGTATATAAATGAAGCTGTTTGTTTGTTTTTTGTTTTGAATTTGAAAGGAGGTATCCAAGATGCCGAGCCCTTTTTCTAAAACAGATTCAGCATCTTTATTAACTCTTTTAAAGTTCAACCTAAACCCAACAGAATATAAGATTTCCAATGACAATCTAGAACAGTGGTTCCCAAACTTTGATCCTCCAGAGATTTTGGGCTTCATTTCCCATAAATCCTGATTGTTGGCCAAGCTGGCTGGAGTTTCTGGGAACCTAAAGGACCAAAGTTTGGGGATCACTGATCTAGAAGAACTTATACTCTATTACTATTTAAATCTCGCTCTGATTTTCTGTTATCTTTTCCACTTGAAATAGAATTTAGCAGTTTTTCTAGTAATCAATCAAAGGCAGTGCAAAGACTTCTGAAAAAAATATATATCCATGCCAAGAGTGTATTTGTTCTTTTTTCTCCTGTTCTTTACAATATTTGAAGCAGGTTTTGTGAAAGAGGAACAGAAGCAAGAAAACCTCATTGCATACCGTCAGGATGCTCATATGGCAGCCAGTGGTGTTTACTGCTCTGATATTCAAAATGTGAGTTGCGTTGTTGACATTGCTGGGCTCGGAAGTCTTCATAATGCTTTGGACACTCTTCCAAGTTGCATAGTTGGTACTCAAAGTTGACACCGGCACAATCTTGACCCCCATTAACAGGCCTTTAAGGAGCAAATGGTTAGAAGCAAGTACGAATTAGGATGCTTGAATTACCTTCTTGCTTCCCAATTACCTTCTCAGCACTATGAAACCTATCAACTCAGTTCTATTCTTGTCTGTAAAGCAAGATTAGTGACTATGTGGTACATCCAGATATTGGTGGACTATGACTCCCATCAGCCCCATCAACATGGGCTATAGTCAGGAATGATGGGGACTGTAGTCAATAACATCTTGTCTTCTCCACCCCATGTCAATTGTAAATTCTTGTTGTGGGGACTCTCTCTTATATGGTAAGGATTAACCATCAACTCTTTCCCTCCTCCTCCTTGATTTAGATCCTGAAATGAATTAGCTTATGGAAGTTAACTGATGGTACATTTCCCTATCCCTGTTCTTCTCACAGTATTCAGGTGCATTCTCTGATACTCTGGAAAGGCTTTTCTTGGGGTGGGCTACAAACATCTGCAAGACAGTGAAGGTAGATTTAAGAAACTTTCTTTCTGTTAACTTCCTCATCTCCAGTTTCAGGTCATCATGTCTCCTAGTGCACTTCATGAACTTCACACCTGTTATCTCAGTAAAATAGTTATTTGACTGTAGTCCAAGAGCCATCTCTTATTTACTCCCCTATGATCCTGATATCAAATTGGTAACTTTAAGGCAAGTAGCCCTACAAGGGCTTCTCCTGAGCAGGAAATTAACCAGATGACACCTGCAAATTTAGCATGGAGATGCTAGAGGCACTTAAGCTGGATATGAGATCAACATCATCCATTTACATAGGGATGTGCAGAGAACTGGGCTTGGAGATGGGTTGTATATCAAAGATAAAGGAGCTTCTTTCAGGTAACAGAACTCTTTTTGATTGGCAAAATGTACAACACTTTTCAGATCAAACATTACTCCCCTTACTTTGGAAAAACACATAACCATAATAATCCCTAAATGACTGCCTTCCACTGTATTTTTGAGTATAAATATAGGTGCTCAGACAATAGCAATTTGGTCTAGCTTGGAATCATACAGGATCTCTGTCGGTTTCATCTGGACACCTCTTTGGCTGACCACCCTACTTGTCAGCAGCCACTGAACCATCCTCATTCCAGTTTCCCCCGCAATTGGAATGATGCTTCAGGAATGGTGTAGCATCTCCATTAGTAAAGCCTTCAGTTATCCATTTTCTCCCACCTTTGCTTTGTTAGTTCTTGTGTGTTTGTGTGAGAAAGAATGATTGCATGTGCATAAATAAAGTGTATAAATAAACTACATTAATTTGGAAGCTGCCTCTGGAGTTTTGTGAGTTGGGAACTGTTAGACAAAAGCAAAAGATCTAGGCTGGTGTTACCCTGGCCCTCTTGTTGCTTCGTATTGAACTGAATTAATTTCTCCATCATATTCAATTTGTGGGTTAGGACCCCCAGCAATTTAAGTAGCATGATTAGCCCTCATTATATACACCCCAAAATTTTGTACGTGCAAAGTTTGCTGGTTTACATGGGATGATTTACATGGGATTGTTGCACTGCCTTGTTCTGAAGCGAACACCGGTTCCACATGTTCTGGAGCAGGAGCCAAATTTCGTCCACGCTCCCCAGTTGCCATCTTGCTTCAGCTGGTTCGTATTCTTCCACATGCAGTGACCTTTATAGCACCACTGAGGGGTGAAAGGAGAAACAAACAAAAATATTCTAGATCATAATTATACTTTGCCTTCCAGAGATACTGTACTTAAGTGATCTCATTCAGAGGAACCACTTGTCAATTGAGAAGCCCATTCTCCGTGAGAGACTCAAGGAAGGCAGAAAGCAGCAGAAAACACTGTCTCACTGACTACTGGGATATTTCAATTGAGGGAGCGGGAGTTAACCTGTGAGAATGAGAGAGAGATGATAATAGGTTCACTGTAAGGTAGCTTTTGTGTTATCCCTGGTTAGATGGAGTACTACCACAATGTGGTTTTGTATATCTCTTGGAAGGGAGCATAGGGGTAGACAGGGTTGCTTCTGAACTCATGTTCTGTTAATCACTGTGTGAACAGAATACTGAGATACACAGGCCTTTTGTTTTATCTGGCATGACTCTTCTTGTGTTATTTGAATGACCTCAGTGTTAGAATTAGTGTAATCAGAATATGAAGTAAATCCATTATCCTGCTTGCTGTCAAGTACATATTTTTATACTGAATCTTTTTTCTTCTATAAACTCTGACATAATTGTTGTTATGTACGAGAAAAGAAGCCTAACTTTCAATGGATTGATAATTTGGTTTTTTTTTTTTAAATTAATATTGACAGGCCTTCTTTTACATGGGGGGGGCATTACCTCTTAGATACTAGCACGGAACCAGGACTTCCATGGAAGTGGAATCTACCATTTTGTAGCAGGTTCATTTGTAAATAAACAGCTGAAGATGATTAAATCAAATTAGCTAAGCCATACTTACAACCCTGAACATATCTGAATCTGTCTTATACTGGAAGCTAAGCAAAGTATTTGGATGGGAAACCAACAAGGACCACCAGAGATCTCCAGGTGAGATCAGGAAGGGATCTTGAATAAAACCCCAGGAAGCAATTGGCAATCATTGGGCTGAAAAGATGAATGCTCTGTGGACTTACGATGAACCCATGAATTTTATAGGATTTTCTTACACAAAGAATACTCAGAGGTGGTTTGGCCAGTTCCTTTCTCTGAAATATAGCTTACAGCATATGGTAATAATTATCACCCTCCCATCCAAATACTAAGAAGGGCTGATCCTGTTTAGTTTCCAAGATCAAATGTGATCTGGAGCATTTTATTAGGCCCTACTATGGTCTTACATCAGTGAGCACTACTCCTGGAAACGCACAGCCAGTCCTGAAGCTATATGGATGATATGGATAGTAATTCACTGACAAATACACAGTGATGTATTCAAGTATTTTAGTCCAAGTCTCAAATCAAGTCTAACTTCTCTATTCTCAGGTCTCAACTTGAGTCTCAAGTCCTTTGCCAATACCATCAATTCAATTGTCGAGACTCAAGTATGGGTGGAAAACTTAACAGAAAAAAAGGAAGTGGTGTGCATTTCTTGGAGGGGAACAGTAAATATGTTAGGCAATGGGCTTGAGACTGAGTTTGAGGTCTGCTTGGCAGCCTGTCGCTGCTTCACCTTGGAGAAGCTTTCTAAATCTTTTCAAAAGCTTTAGAAGAATCCTTCTGCCTCAGGTCCGTGGTCTAACACATTTGCTGTTCCCTTCTGAGAAACATACCTGTGCTCGATTTTGGGTAGGTCTTACCTCCTGCTTGAAGTGAATGACATCAGCAAATTGGTCATTAAAAATACACAAGTCGAGTCACCTCAGTGTGTCATTTATTGTTGAGTTCAGTCCAACTTGAGTCTCTGAGGGGACTTGAGTCCAAGTCAATTGACTTGACTCTACTTCATTGCAAATAAGATGCATTGCACATGGGGGGGCGGGTTTGCATCACTGAGAATAAGATGCATTGCACACAGGTTCAATCCTGGCTATTGAAAGAATCAGGAAGCAGTTGATGGTAAAGCACTTCCTCTGTCAGAGATGTTGGGCAGGCTGGCTAGTCAAGAGAAGACAATAGTAGGCCACATGGACAAACAAACCCATGTGTTAGTGAAGATTCCTCTGTGGTCCTGTACTTGGACAATGATATTAGGGTTCTATGGAAAATTCAAAATTGTCTCATACTGGATGTAAACATATTGAAAAGCTCTATCAACAGATGTTTTTGTACAAAGCTTTCTTTTTCAAATCTGTAAGATTTTAACACAATCAACAAACAGTGTATTTTGTGAAAATACACTCTCTTTTCACAAATGAATTTTTCATTAGAAGTGTGAAAAATAAACAGAAAACACACAAAAACCCTTGTAATGTCACCTAGCAGGAAGACAAGTTTTGAAATTATGCCTTATTGCATAATAAGGATGAAACAAGTACATATTTACATCCTTCAATTATATCTTTAGTTGGAAGCTACCACATTTCCCAAGAGTCACCCTTTGAACAGTGACCAAAAGTGTGAACTTTAACTTGAAAGTACATACTCACTTTACTAGGGGCACATTCGGTCCCATCAAGTGGAGGCCCCTTCTTTGTCTTGCAGAAGTAGGGGTTGTCTGGATGGCTGCACCACAACTGTTTACATGGGTCAAAGGTTCGAAACTGGGAAGGGTCAGACACCAAGGTAACATATATTAAATACAAACAGTTTCAACATGCAGAGAGTTTCTAACAAAAAATGAATGAAAAAAGTTTTACAACAATCATTATATTCCTAAAACCTGTTTTTTAAAAATACATCTTTATTTTTGCACACAAAATCAAGCTGTTTTTTTAAAAAATAAAAATGTAAAAACATGTTACAGTATGAACCCTGTATCCATGGGTTCAGCAACTGTGTGTCCAAAAAAAGGTCTCTCTAGGTATCTGGAGATCCTCCAGTGTGACATATGGTCAAGTTCCACATGAAATACAGGGTTCACCATTAGACTTTTGCTAACTGTAGTAACTCTGCAAACATATCCCCCAAGGCTACCAGAGTCATACTGGTCTTATACAGAGCTATTTTACTACATTTGCTAGGATTCTAAATGTCTTCTTTTGCACTTCCCTTATGGAAGAGAATACATTTCTTCTTTAGAGAATGGATCATCTGCTTCATGGTCCACTGAAGCATCCCCAGCTATCACAATGGCTGAGATCATGGGAATTACAGTCTTACACATCAGAAGTGGAGGAAAAGTGGATTTTATATACACATCCCACTATTTAAAACAAATAGAGCCATTAACATGTAACAAGTGAGACCTGCAACAAAATGATGCAGCATATTGTCACAACCCAGCAAGGGTCCTGTAAGTTCAGAGTCCAAATATACAGTCAGATGTGCCTTTCTCCAGGCCCCTTCAGCCTATTTCACATCTATCATCACCTCTGTTTCCCATTTTTCAAGTGATGATCAATATTCCGTACTATTGAGAATGATCAGTCTTCATTGGGCTATTTTGCCCAACCCTATAGCACACAAAGTGATTGGGTAACAATGCTATTAACTTTCCTTTTAAAAGAAATAACACAACTAGGGACCGTATTATGACATTAAATGAATGAGTAATGGCTAAATTGTTGTCCATTGCTATATTTTTAACTATATATTTTTGATCATAACTATAATGTATCATTCAGAGACATGCCCATGTTAATCTGGAATATGAGTAAGGAAAGAATGCAAAGAGATCTTGTACCACTTTTGAGACCTGGTTCCAATTCATTCTACCCATTTGAGGAAATAGACCAAATTTACAAAAGCTTATGTTGCAACTTCTTTCACTCAGTGTCAAAGGGGCTAGAAGATCCCTTTCCATACATAAAAAGTAACATGTCACTAAAATCCAATAAGCCATTCAATTTTAATGAGGAGTTAAAAGAAACCAACACTGGACGAGAACAAGGGCTTTGGGTTTTTTTATATAAAAAAAAATAAGGAAAAAATTGCTCCAGTTCTGATGGTTTCCCCTTTCTTAATTTTCAGACGAACAATACAGCCCATTACCAAAGAGTCACAACTGGGTAAAAGTGACATATGATTAGTAACACTGTTATGACATTAGTTAAACAAATAATGATCCTAAATTTGGGTAGGTTTTTTTGTCCAATGTTGCCCATTTTTATATTTTTAATGGCAGTTTTTAAACACAGCTAAAAAGAAACATGTTGATCATGTGGGTCAAGTCCCATACAACAAGCAAGTGAAAGAAAACATTTTGACTGAACATCAGAAGGAACTTCTTGATGGTAAGCTTGGTTTGGCAATTGAACTAATTACCTAGAAAGATGGTGGGATATCTTTATCTGGAAATCTTCAAAGAGAGGCTGTTTAGGTACCTAATGGAGATGATCTAGCTGGAGTTCTTGCATTGAGTATAAAATTGGACTTGGGGCCTGTGGAACCCTTCCAATTCTATCATTATATGATTTCAATTTGAACAGAATTGTGCCCACCCCTCTGATTCTGCAACCCTATTTGTGTATCACAATATTGAGAAAGATTTCAGATACTGTAGAGGAACAAGACACATGGTTTTCAGATGTAATTAGTGGAACCCCATACTGGGGTCTGTCTCCCAGAATGTAACCTACATGAAGGCACTGGGTGTATGAGGTGAGGTGAGGAGACAGCAATCATCAGCTGCCTGTGAGTGAGAGTGCCAGAAAGCATCAGCCTCTCTACCCTATCAGCTCCACTGAAGACTGTGAAAGAGATAAAGTAGATGCACACACCCCTTCTCACCCAACCCTCTTCAAGTTCAGGCTGAACTTTTAACAGTCCAAAAGTTTGGTCCAGCCTTACTTTCTAGAAACTTCTCTGGACATACCGCCGTGCACATTTTGTAGCCCACACCAAAATCGAAACGGCACTGTTCATCCATCGAATAATTTATCCCTGGTAGCTCAGGAAGTTTGGGCCAATCATGTTCAAAGGGATCATCAAGGAGGCAGTCATAGGAGCTGGCAATGCAACAGGGAACAAAAGAGAAAAGATGAAAGCTGTCAGCTGGAATTGTGATTTCCAGTTTACTTTTCAATCAGAATGTAATTAATCAATCACATGGATTATGTGCACTTGGATGCATCACCGATCATGAATAATGAGGGCATCGCCTGTCTATAACAAGCCTTGCTCTAGTCTCATACTTATACTCTACATTTCAGAATTATCTATCCATCTATCTATCTTATCCAGCACTAGAGGGCAGCAGATTCCTTGATCCATGTATCCATCATGTCCAGCACTAGAGGGAAGCAAATTATCTATCTATCTACTCAATCAATCATTCATTCAGTCAATCATGAAAGCCCTCTAAGTGACATTGGGCAAATCACACTCAAAGTAGGGCAAGGGCAAACCCCCTTTGAACAATTTCTGCCAAGAAAACCCTGTGCTGGTTCGCCTCGGGGTCCCTACATATCAGAAATGACTTTGAGGACACACAAGAAATCTATTCATGTATCATTTCCAGCACTAGAGGGAAGCAAAGGCTCAATAAACTTTACAACAACCACAAAAATAAAATAAAAATGGAACAGGACATAATCAGGGGCAGAACAGAATCACATATGGTTTATAACTGGTCTTGAATAAAGCGAGCTACTTTGTATTTTGGGGAGCAAATAATACAGTTTTCCAAGGCTGGTTCTATAAGTCAAAGTGAAATGGCCATCTCAAGCAGCAGATGCTGGAAGGTAGCCACAAACTGTTGAACAAAAGAGTCATGTTCAATCTGGCATGCTCTGCATCTCCCAAATTAACTTTGTTTCCTTTAAGTGATATGGAAGATACTATCCATTACCAGTGTTGAACAAAGATTCAACTGCGGGTCCAGTTTGGTTTTGTATAAGGACATACGGGGGAGCCATTTTGATCTTTTTCGCAGGTCCCAAAGTACCTTGACATGGCCTTGCAGTTTTATAGTAAACAATGATTGTTACACAGGAAGGCTTCCACCATTGCTATGTACTATCCCCCTCTGCAAATTGTCAGTAGAGAATTACCCAACCACACTCTGGTCCTTACTGTATGTATCTTTTGAGTTCCTGGCCGCTGCACCGGGACCAGTGGTATCGGTGAAAAGCAGCTTGCACCAATGGAGCCATGACACTCCCCATTGCCGTCTCATCCCCACACCTGTTCCCTTGACCATCATGTTCCATTCCCAACCTGAAATCAAAGATCAACAAATGGATGTTAGTACATAAATACGGGGTAGTAAATCATAGGTTCTTCAGATGGTTTAGATTTCAATTTCTAGTAGCCCCTCTCAGCAGGGACCATCATAAGGGATTATGATGCAAAATCTTATCCATTATCATTGGTATCTACTAACTGAGCTAGAAGATACTGAGCCTCCTTAAAGATGTTGTAAGTTCATGTTGAGCTGACTTTTTCCAGCACAAGATTCTTTGGAAGGGTTTAAGCTACCTGCATTTCACAGAACCAGAACTATCCCTGAGCATGTCCTAATTTTCAGTGTGATGGTAAACCTGATTCTTATTTCTCCCTAACAATCCTGATTCTTCAGAATCCAGCAAATGGTTCGTGTGTGGGAATGATCTCTCATTAAAAAGAAAGAAGGCTCACCTTACATAAGAAATTGTAATGTTACAAAGAAGACTCTTTAACAGACTAGTCTTCTGTAGAGCATTTTTTCTTGTATCTATGGGGTTATCTACACTGGCCAGAATACTCCAATGTACTATTCTGGCCCCATAGCTGCCCCGGATTCCCCCATTACCTGCGTACTCCATAGTGATACCAGGTGGCTGTCTACACACGTGTCCATTGTGGCATACATTCCTCCCTCTGAGGTCAGAAATGAGGTGCCCAGCTTGATCACATGGCTTGGTGCCTTGTTGGGCCCTCAGTGGGAGTGATTCATGCCAGCAGCAGGACAGTGGGAAGCATGTGTAAAAAGCTGCCTGGTGTAATTATGGAGCATGTCAGATTTTCCTGCAAAATCCAGAGCAAACAGTGAATTTTTAAAAAATCAATTTAGGCAGGGATTTGGTGCAAAACTGGCCCTCACTTGTAAAGACAGCCCACACTCAAATTGGGGATTTGTTTCTACATGATGTAGACAGGCTGCAATGATGGCAGGGGGAAACTGGTTGATTTGGTTTGTGTAGACATGCCCTAGAAGATGTCTGTTAGTGGCATAGTCCAAACCACACTTTTCACCACAGTAAGACCAATATAGTGTTGTAGACTTCCCTAACCTGATGCTCCCCAGCTTTCATCAGCCCCAGTCTCCCATTAATCACAGACAACATGACCAATGGCTAGGGATGACCAATACTAAAGTACAAAACATCTGAAGGACACCAGGTTGGGGAAAAATGAAGGAACATGATTCAAAGATTTTTCTAGTAAAGGCAGAGTGGACCGAGACCTTGACCAAAAGGTCTTCTGTGGATGGACCCATTGAAAGAGGGGTGGAAGCCCTCATCAGCTTTCACTATGGGTATGTACATTCATAAAACAGGGTGGTATGAAGCTCACTAGCCCAGTTCTTTCCAGATGGAAGCTTTGATAGAAGAACACCTGGATAGCATATATACCTGCCTTGAATTCAAAGGTGGAGTATAGCTCCAATAAACAAATAATGTAAATCTATTTTTCGGGTGAGAATGGCTTAAGGCTTATCAAAGGTTATTTCTTGGAGAACCACAACAAGAAAGCAGAGAATGACAACCAGACAAGCCTTAGTGTCCTCAAATTGCTAGGAAGCAGATTCTGCCATAGAAATCACTACCATTGCATCTTCTTGCTTTGAATCTCTTTGTGTTTGGGGGGGGGAGGGATGGCATTTAATATACAGTAGATTAGGACAGAGATCTCTAATTGTTGATACTTATTTTCTAGTAAGACTTACACATGGCCAGTTTCATGGGCAACCACAAATGCTGAAGAAAACCCATCTTCATGGTTAAGAGTGCAGCTTCTGACAGGATGACACATGCCTGTTACTGGAGCATATCCTGTTGAAAATATTAAAGGTTGGCATTTAAAAGCAAAACATACAATCACATTTGCTTATAACCCCACCTGGAAAAAATGTCAATTTTTAATTTAGCTAAAGATTTTGTGGCCAATATCTGCAGGTTCAGAAGGAGACATTCCTTTACCTTGTGCAATAGGAAAATACATGTTTCCTGTTGCTTCAAAAGAAGATGTCATCTAGTGAGTCATGCCATTTGGTCTATTTAGCTAAGTATTACACATACTAAGCTGCACAGCTTTCTAGGCTTTCCAACAGGGTTTGTCTCTCCATTCCTTACATAGAAAGCTGGAGATTACGCTTGGGACCTTTTCTATGCAAAGCTACAGACTTTTCTCTAAGACATTTCTTGACCTCACTTTTATGTAACAAGAAAGTGCACATCATAGTCCTGTGGAATAACCACTGTCCAGCCAGCTATGATTCACAGTGAACAAGTGATGGCATTCATAAATTCTGGTTTTCCTTATTGTCCTATCTTTTTGATAAATACTGTATGCATAAGAATAAAAAACAGCATCAGGCCAAACTCTGTTAAGTCTAGCATTCCATTCCCCAAACCCACCAGATTCAGGTAGTTTTGTGAGTACCTGTATTACACAGTCATAGCAGATCAATGCCACTAACCACCATGGTTCCAATCTTTGAAATCCTGAGATTTGTAGTTTGGTCACAACAAGTTGACAGGTGACTTGAAGACACCTACACGCACAAGAGGCATCTAGAATTCTTTGCTACCAAGCTCTAGTCCATTGAACTACTAGCACTTTCTAGCAGATACTTCTGAATACCTCACAATCTCAATGCCACAAATTTCAGGACTGCATAGGATGGAGGAATGTAGTTAAAGTGATATCAAACTGCTGTAATGCTATAGAACAGACAGACCTGTAGGACAGTGAATTGACAACTTTATTTCATTCTGATTGGCCTTACCTACTCTCTTGCGATTTCCTCAATATGATCTGGGAGATGGACTAACAACCACTATCTTACGTATATTTATTTGGGAGCAAGTTACATTTGATTCCAAAAATTACTTTTACATATGACTGAACTGTCCATCATTGTTGTCCACTAAAACAATTTAAGTCAAAAAACAAGAACAACACACACAACAAACCCAAATATGCTGACAGGATGGATAACTTAATCATTATCCCTTGCTGCAAGGCTGACTTCTTTTTATGCCTCACTTAGAAGGTTTTCTGTTCTGCATGTCAATTTAACATGTCTACCTGACAGCATAGCTCAATTTTGCAGTGGCAACTTTAGTTCTCTCTTGTGTTTCTGAAGTTCATTCCTCCAACAGAGTATTGTAAAGAAAGCTCAATTAAAACACTCCTCCAAATTCTTCACTACATCCTCAGGTTGAAATGCTAAGGGGTGTTTTGGCCACTGTGAAAGATGGGAGGAGAACGGGTATGCAAGAAGTGTTTAACCCCATACACTGCAATGGGAATACACACTCCATCTTTTAATTGTTTTGTGGGTTGCAAAAGAAAAAAACCCCTCCTACTATCACATATTATGAGATGATTTTTTTATTAAAAGAACTTTCTGAGAAAATGAGCACATTCCCTTCAAGCTGACTTCAACCTCTGGTGTCTCTCCTGGCACCCCTAAGACACCCTGTCCCCAACAATCCTGGTCAGTACCTACAGATTTAGGGCCATGTTGTCTTTGACTGAGTCTATCCATCTGGTGTGTGGTCCTCCTCTCTTCCTACTGCCTTCTGTCTTTCTCAACATTATCTTTTTCCTAATGAGTTACATCTTCGTGTGATGTGCCCAAAATATGACCAATACAATTTAGTCGTTCTGATTTATAGGGAGAGTTCAGGGCTGATTTGTTCTAGGACCCATTATTTGTCTTTTTAGACATCCATGGTATCCACTTAACTCTTCTCCAGCACTAAACCTCAGATGAATTGATTTTCTTTCTATTAGTTTTCTTCACCATTCAGCTCTTACACCCATACTTGGTGAGGGGAAATACAATAAATACTACACGTGTGAACTAGATGTATTTCGAATAGATGGATTTCATACAGAACTAGATGTATTTTGTATACACTGGCCAATATCCCAAGTAGGGCTTTATGCTAGAGCTGGTTGTACTGGCAGATGTTTGCAATGGGCTCCTATAAGGTGATCCCCTTAGATAAGTGGCTCCCTACAGTTCCCTGGCACTATGCAGAGCTCTTAATGGGATGTTCAAGAATAGTTCTACATATTCCCCTTGATGTGCTGGCCTCCTCCATCCTCACTGGTGTTGTTCACAGTTACATTAGTAGAACTTTCTGTTGCTGATGATCTTTTGGCTCTCAATCTTGCTTTCAGTGCTGTGGGGTTTTGTACAAATTATTTTGCAATTCTCAGTAATATCAAAACAAAACCCTCCCCAGCGTTAACATCTCAGTGCAATGATACCAGAATGAGGGCAGAAGCATGCCCTGATTCATCTGAGCAGGAGAAAATTCTGAATTCAAATGACTCTTAGCAGCCAGGAAGACTGAATGTTGGAACTACCTTGAAGAGAATATGAGCCAAGGGAAAGCCCATATATGAGCCCACTTTTCCAGCTGCTTTTAAAGTGTACCTCCTTTTCCCCCCCACCCCCTTATCATAAGTTTACTTCTGTTGCTACAAAATCATTTTACAGTGGGAAAGTAGTCTGTGCTCAGGTAACTCAGAAAGGAGGAGAAGAGGTGGTGGAATCTTAGGACCTTATCACATGGAGGCACTTATGTGGGTGAAATGTTGCAGAACTGTTTCAGAAGCATGAAGGTGGGATCATCCATCACGCTTCTAAAATGTAATTGAGGCTTCCCGTTTTCCTTCCATTGACAAAGTGTTCATGGAGAAGCCATTTCTTGAATAATTATTCAAAAAATGGCTCTTCCTGGCTTCTCTGCGAACACTTTCTCAATGGAAGGAAAATGGGAAGCCTCAATTACATTTTAGAAGCACAATGGATGATCCCACCTTCATGCTTTGCAACGTTCCACCCATGTAAGTGCCTCCATGGGATAATCCCCTTAGTTTTCCCTGCAGATACAGGCAAAAGCAAATTGGCGCAGCCTCTCCTAGCTTGTGTGTTTTTCCTCATTAATAACTTTTGCCATCTTGACCACACTCTGTTATTGCTTGGCCATGGGCTTTAGTTTTCATCACTGAATTGTTGGAGGGTATGGGAGGAACATAGAAGTAGTTTGTCTCATTTTTTACAAACTTTCAATAAGGAGAGTAAAAACTGTCTGTGGATTGAACATTTCCAGAATGAAGCACAGGTAAGTAAGTATGTGTATGACAGTTTCATCAAACTACCTTGCATTCCAGCTGGCCCAAAATCTTGTCTGGTTAGAAATATGGCATGATCATGGTGCTCTGAATGACTAGGGTCTGTTTTTTGTTGCTGATATGCCCAACGGCATACATTCTCCAGGCTCCTTGATGGATTTCCCCGTTCTATGAGGCTGATTGACTAAAAGAGAAAGTAACAGAACAGAATTAAAGAGATTGTTTCCATTTTTGACCTGCATGTAACAACTGAAAAAGCAGTAGCTCACCTTTTGCTGATCTTTGCCACTACAAACTACATAACTAGCACAAATGGGCAAAATAAGGTACTTGCTTCCAACAGCAGTTGTTGGGGATACTGGAAAAAGTAGCTTTCTCATCTTTCATATAGCCCTTCAGTAGTTGTTGGTTTCCACCTCCCAGAATTCCTCACCATTCTCTTTGTTGGCTAGGGCTACTGGAAATTGTAATCTAGCAAAATCTAGCACAGCACTACTCAAAGTGGTGGTCCCTGGCCCAGTGCTGGGCCTTGAGCCACTGGCAGCTGGTTCATGGTGAGTTTCCAGGAAAGAAAGAAACTTTTTTTAGCCAATTGGTCTCTGGAATATTGAATAAAAACTTAACAGTCCCTCACATAAAATCGGATAGCCTGAGAAGCATTGACCTATAGCATTGCACTTTGCCTATCCCTGCTCTTGTATCTGATAAATTTAATTGCATGCATGTGTTGATATCAGAGCATAGCAAAGTTACTTCTTGGACCCCAGCACCCAAAAATTTCCCAGCTAGAGGATTCTGAGAATCACAGTCCAGGAAAGTAGATTTTCAAGGCTCTGGCTGCCATCATGCCGAATCCCTTCTTCTTCTGTCAGTGGCAGTTGATGATACAGAACGGAGACAAGTAAACTTGTGGTGTGATAAGTTTCCAGTCCATATAGTGAGCTTCTCTAGATTATATGTAGATGTGGTGAGAGTCAGACACCTCCTTGGCTCCAGGGTTTGGGGTCTGCTTGCTAACATTGTATATTAGATATCTTGCAGAAATCATTATCTTCAGTGTTCATATTCTTTATCAGACTAATGAGCTTGGAAACCTTTTCTCTATAGGAGAAGCTACATAGATGACAAATGGCTAGCGAGTAAGACAGCTGCTCAGCCAGGACAACTGGAACCACACAGCTGTGCTTTGCTTACATTCCAATCTACTGGGGAGGAAAATGCACCAGTCTTTTAAGATAAATCTGAGGGCAGTGACATGTGTACACATGGACTATTAGCATTCTGCTTGAACCACAACATATATACACAAGTGTTGTGTGTTCAAATGCAAAGGCTGTAAATATTTATGAGCATTTAAGGATGTCAATGAAGTGGCCATTTTACCTACCCAAGATGTTTTACCCTGCTTTATTAAAGGAAGTAATGATATGAAAAATTGCCTACCTCACACAGAGAGACCCATGCAAAAGCTTCTGTGCAATGTACGAGAAACCATGCAAATGCATTCTTTGTATCATTGGAAGAGATAAAATATTTCATTTTTCAGAGATCAGATTCCAGATGCTGTTGGGCATGGAATTTTATTCTCTGAAAAAGTATGGAGCATACTCATTCATTGTCTGTGCTCTGTTTCCCTCCATCCAACTGAGACCTACAGATATATTTAAAAATGAGGAATAGCTCCTTCTATGACATGTTAGAGCAGAGATTAGCAGCTGTGGCCTCCAAGATATTTTTGGTCTACAAGGCCCACTATTATTGTTGTTTTTATTATTATTTTATATAGTGCTGTACATTTACACAGTGCTATACATACAATCTTAAATTTAGACGGATCCCTGCCCTCAGGATTACAACCTAAAAGAGACAACACAAAAGGAAAAGGGGAAGATAATGGGAAGGGTATGAGGCCCAGTGGTTCTTCTCTCCCTCTAGGGCCTGGACCAAGGCAGATGGACTGGAGGGAGGGCAGGGCTTCTTAACACATAGTTAAAAGGAGGAATCCTGGGGCAGACGGGACAACCCTGGGAACGCTTCCCAAAACAATATAGTCTTTAACTCAGTTTTGAAACTGGTTAGAGAACTGATGAGGTGTATACGTGGGGGAAGAAGGTTCCAAGAGTGCGGTGCAGCAAGTGAGAAGGGACGAATCCGGGACGGGGCAGTGGAAATCCTAGGGTGTGACAGGAGACCTTGACTACCAGAATGGAGAGTATGAGAAGGAGTGTGAGGAGAAAGAAGTTCAGACAAGTAAGGAGGGGCCAGTCCGTGGAGGGCTTTGAAAGTCAACAACAAAAGCTTGTACTGGAAGGGGAAGGGGAAGGGGAACCAGTGAAGGGAGGATAAGAGGGGAGAAACATGGTCAAAGTAGTGAGCGGATGAGACAATACGTGCAGCTGAGTTCTGGACAGAGATTAAAGGATGGAGGTGAGAGAGAGGAAGCCCTGTCAGAAGAAGGTTACAATACATGAAACCACCAGCGCATGGACCAGAGTTTTGGCAGTGGAGGCTGAGAGGAATGGATGGATTTTAGCAATGTTGTAGACTGAGAATCTACAGGTCTTGGTGGTGGCCTGAATCTGGGGAATAAATGACAGAGAGGAATAAAAAATGAAACCAAGACTGCGGGTTTGCTGAACCAGTTGAATAGAAGTGCCATCAACAGAAACAGAAAACGAATATTGAAGGGTGGGCTTAGGTGGGACGATGAGAAGATGAGAAGTCTTAGACATGTTGAGCTTCAAGAGCCGATGCCACATCCACTGAGAGATGGATCAGCCATCAGCCAGCACAGTCTACGGTTAGGGATTATGGCAGCTAAAACTAAAATGGCTGGAAAGCCAGAGTTGCCCACTGCAGTGGAAAAGCGAAGATACAATTCCTATTACTTTTTGTCCCTGATAATAAAATTCAGAACAGACATACCCCCAAAAGTCTAGGATTTCCTTACAGTGCCTGAAACTACAGAGGGTCTCCTGGGCCAATTTCATGCTACAGGCACACTCAGGGAGGGGCACATGGATTGCTAAAATTCTTTAGAAAAACTGGAAGCCTAATTATTGTTAATTTTTTTTTAAAAAAATGTGAAATAGTGTAGGGTATCAGAGTGGATGGTAAAAGTGAGATGCTGTTCCTGTTTTTGGAGAGAAAAAGGGTGGCCCGGGGAATCTGGAGGGTTCAAGGGCTACAAACAGCCTCGGAGGAAGGTTCTGCCTGTGGCCCCAGGGACTTTTTGCCCACCCCGGTTTAAAGCATTTACAGTAAGTTCTGTTTTTTAATTGGACATGCAACAGCACACTCAACATCACCCCATCTAGTACAAGTAATTAGAATGAAAAAGGAGAGAGATGAACAATTCACCTGGTTTATTTACCTTGGCATAGCCCAACATCATCATGCGAACCAGTACTACATTTATATGGACACCCAGGGATTCATCGTGGTAAATTTCATTCACCTAAGAATTGGGGGGGGGGGGGGGGGAGACAACAAAAATAAGAAACAACCACAACCATAAATAATAACAGATTCAGGAGAAACACATTGAATAATGAACTTTTGCAGCCTACCACACAACCCTTATATCAATGTACTTATCCACATCTGAAGGGGGGGGGGGGAGTTCTTTCTAGGTATTTGTACTGGAAGACCTAGAAATGCCTAGAGAAATATTCTCAAACTGGTCCTCCAGTATGATTCCATGACATGGTTTGGCCAGAAGTCATTTGTCTCATTGAAATAACAAGGTTCCTATTATCCATGATTTTGGGTATCCATGGGGGCTCTTGGAATTTAACTCCCTTGGATACTGGGGTCATACTGTACTTATAAACAGCCATGTTGAATCAGGAAAAAGGACTATATAGTCCAGCATTCTGTTCACATAATGGCCAACCAGATGTCAGTAGGAAGCCATCAAGTAGGATGTGAGTGTAAGAGCACTCTCTATCTTTTGCTCCCCAGCCACTGATACACAGAGGCATATGTCCTCAGATGCTGGAGGAGAGATAGCCACTCCAGCTAGTAGCTACTGATGGCACTATCTAATTATCCACTCCTCTTTTGATGTGGTTCAGATTTGCAGTTATAACATCTTGTGGCAGTGAGTTCCAAAGTTTAACAATGCACCTATACCTATGGCCTGAAACGCAATCCCACTCAGCCATGGAGACCTACTGGGTGACTTTGAGCAAGTCACAAAATTTCAGCCTCAGGAGAAGACAACAGGAAAATCCCTCTGAACAAATCTATTCAAATAAAATAAAATAAAATCCCATTGATAACCTAAGTCAGAAATGACATGAAGACATGCAACAGCAATCAAGATGACATCTTAGCTGTCCACTCTTCTAATGTGTATCCATCCTCCACTTTATGCCCCATTTTGCTTCAGGAGTAGGGATGGAAAGGAAATTCCATTTTACGTGAAGTGGCTTCTGGATGTTTTGGGGGTGTGACTCAAGTAAACACAGAGTAAGTCCCAAACTGAAAATTCTTGCTCATATAAGATTCTCTTTGTCAGGAATTCCCAACACATGCAAAGTATGCTTTTCAACTATTCTTCAAATATTTTGTATACTCTTTCCATTCCTATTCAGCAAAATTTAAGGAGAGTGTTTTACTGATAGGGTAAGGGATCCTGTTATGAGATTTTTTTTCTGTGAGAGATGCAGTTACAATCTCAGCAGCAGGAGAACAGTGATTTTTGTGAATGTGGTAGAGTAATGTGTTCTCTAAGAAACACTGAAATCTCTTTCTTATGGAGGAAAGGGCAGACACAAAAGGAGATTGCTGTAACTCCTCCAAATTCAAGTTATGAAGATAAAAATATGGAGGGTTTTCTTCTACAGATCCCACAGTGGTTTCTCCCTGACTGCTTCATGAGTTGTGGGTAGGGATGTGAAGAAATATCTCTATATTGATTTTGCTGAGTTTCTCCAAATTTTCTTCCTGCCTTAGTCTTGTATTAAGTTTTTTTCTTCAACCTTAAATCTGCAGAATTGCTAACTTATTCACATTTTAGCTATTTTCATTTTAAATCTGCATGTTGTTTTGTGTGCAAATGGTTGAGGTGAAGAGAACATCATCATAAGTCTTGAGAGATATAATAATGCTACTTTCACAAAAATTGGCAGGTTCAATGAATTTCCTTTCCATCCCTCCTCCTGGAGCAAAATGGTGCATAATTACAGCAATATGGGAGATTTTTTATGATGGCAGGTAACTGAAAGATGAACAGCAAATCAGAAGAAGTTCTGATGTCTGTAGAAAAAAGGGATCCTATATTTGGTTGACTTGGTTGACTCCCTGTCTGCTCTTTTTCTATCAGCAGCCAAAGACCTTTTTAAAAAATATTTATTTAAGTAGGCCTTTCACTCCTAACTTATTATTACAGATTGATATTCCATTGTGGTGTGTTACCATTTTACCCTTTTTTGATGCTGCTGCAATCCATTTTGCATTCTATGCTGGGATAAAAGTAAGGTATGAATTGAATAAATAAATAAATAAAAATGTAGTGTTTTTCATAGAATTGCTTATTTAATTTTCCTATATTTCTGCTTCATATAGGTTTTAGCTGTATTTTGTTTCTGTTTGTGGGGAGCCACTTTGGATCCTCTACTGGGAGAGAGGTGGTAGATAAATCAATAAACAAACCAGGGACAGGCAGCTCTAGTGGGTCACCCAGGAGACTTAGGACAGCCACATCCTTTGCCCCCTCCAATAAATCAGTTGCTCCCAAATGCCCCCTTGGAGGTACAGAAGGCATTTTTGTCACATTTTTACTGCCCTCCAGGCTGCTTTAGGTCCAGAACAGGATGTTTTTAAAACAGCAAGGGACCCAAAAAGTCACTAGATATGACTGGGGCTACTTCAAGTAAAAAGGCCACAGACTCCTTTTTCTCCTTCAGAATTTCTTGGAAGCAATCCATCTCTCTAAAGCAGGCAGATTGCTCCTGTCTTTGAGATGCCTCAGGGTAAGGTGCTTTTGAAAGGTCCCTGGGAAAAAATCGACAGAGGTCATCCTTTTCGAAAGGCAGACAGATTGATTTCCCAGCTTTGCTCACAAAGCGCTTTTCGTGGAGACAGCCAGGAGGATGGAGAGGTTGTAAATGAGACCAGATATTGGCAAATAAAAAGGCTTCAGCCCTAGGGGACCATCAGCCACAGGAGCATTACAATTAGCTTCTTTTTTTTTCTTTTCTTTTTTTAACTAAAAGCAAATCTAAAGTCTGAGGATGGCTTTACAAGCTGTACAACATGTAGCAATGAATATCAGTGTTCTTGTGAGCATCCTCCTCCAGGAAGAGGTAAATAATGCCAGTGGTATCATAGCCAGTTTGATCCACCTGGCTGCCTTCCATCCACTTGACTAGATGATCATTTGTCAAGAAAGACTCACTGGATGGACTCCATTCACCCACTCAATTTTGGTAATGAACAAGGGCCCTATAGAGTGTGAGATTACATGAGCATTTCTCATGGGCATTATTACTATATATACTAATGTATAATTCTAGAAATTTAGGTTACAAAACTGACCCCAAAAAACTGGGTCGACTTATCCACAGGTCAATGTAAGTGCTGTATTTTAACTCATATTATATATATGTATGTATGGTGAAAGGCAAGCCTTTAATCTGCCATGGAAGCACTGACACCCACCCCCCAGCTCTCTCATTCATCCAGCCTTTAGCATGAGAACAAATAGTTAGGCCTGCTGAAATTTTGTAAGTTCTTTGGCATAGTTTTTCTTTCCATCATCCTTTAGATCCTTTATTACATGCTCCTAAGTTTTACCCTCGACCTATCCATGGGTCATATCAAAATCCATCATTTTGGCCCTAAAACCTGCCCTCGACTTATACATGAGGTCTACTTATAGTCGAGTATATACGGTAATTTCTCTAGAAGATTACAGGAATGGGATCCAAGTGGCATGACCAAGAAACTGAAAGAGGCATAATACAAGTGTTATATTATTAATTATGGATGTTCATTGTTTATTTTAGGTATTTTATATTTTCTGTTGAACCTTTGTATATGCATTTATATTTATTTAATTTTTAAATCAATACACATAATACATAAAATTAAAAAAGAAAAAGCATCTCAACATTAGGAGGACCATCCTGACAGTAAGGGCTGTTCAACAGTGGAACACACTTCCTCTTATTGTAGTGGAGTCTCCATCTTTGGAGGTCTTTAAACAGAGGCTGGATGGCCATCTGTTGAGGATGCTTTGATGGAGAGTTCCTGCATGGCAGGGGGTTGGACTGGTATCTTCCAACTCTACAATGCTATGATTCTATAAACTTGTATACACATTGAATAAACTAGGAAAGAACTGCACTTACTATATTCATTAAGGTGAGGAGGTAGTTCTGCACGTGTTCTTTGCCATGGAATCGGACCACAGAATCATCTACCCCCAGAAGCACTTCAATATTATAGTCATTGTCTCCAGCATGCCTGCGCTGTCTCAGTGTCTCATTCAGTTGTTGTTCTATGCTGGTGTAAGTGGAGTCTAGACTGCTCAGGCCTTGAAGGTCAGATTCTATGGAGTCTGAAAAGAAATAAGTTAGTTATTAGATAATAGTTAGGTCTCCACAAAATTTCATGCTTCACATTAGCAATGGACATCCTTCCTCAACAAGTTCAGACATGGTTGCTACTTAAGTCACAACTGTGACACAATTGCAATGAACATAACTCCCACCTCTCCAAACCTACTGCTGGTACAGACTGACAAAAACATCCAGCTTCGGGGTCGTGTGGGGGGTGTCATGCCAACAGCGTTTCAGTGTTTCTGCAGCATGGCGATTAGACACCGCATGCAGAAGAAACACTGAAGAAATGCCACCGTGGCGTTTCCCCAGTGCAAAAAAAGGGGGCTTTGTGTTGGGGAAAGGCTAGATTGGGGCTGCAGTGTGCGGTTGATGTGGCCTCAACCCAGTGCACAAAGGGGTGGCATGTTGCCACCCCTTTAGGGACATTTGTTTTTAGCCCTAGTTTACCAGGTATTAGCTGCATGAAGAGGAGATTTATTCTGTCAGTTATTGGAGCATGGAACAATGGTATTTCCATCAAGTTTGGGAGGATTCAACCAGGAGAAGTTACTTACTGAAGTATACTATGCTTAGCTAGTATAGGATTGCAGCCATTGTGGAGCTGAGCAGACAGGCCAGGATAGCAGTGGCTCCGCCTGTGCTATCATGGGTTGATCAAGGTATTGACATGCCTGTCCCCATGCAACCCAAGACCCACTACTGGCATGTGCTCCTTACCTTACTCAGAAGCCCCCTCATTGCCATGTCTGAGGTGGAAACAGAGTGTCTGGCCATGCAGACACTGTGACAGGGGGCTACCAAGTAAGAGCAAAAGAAAGAAGCATGGCGGGGAGCATGTAAACAGCTGGGATTTGATGCAAAGTTTCCAGGAAACTCCATGGAAAACCAGGAGTCAAATTACTCAGGGTAATGGCTGTTTATACTCTGGGATCAGGCCAGATCCTCTGGATCCATGACCAGTCTGGCAGTATCAGGTTCAATCCTGCCCCTGGGGTTTTGTCCTGTGCCATTTGAACTGGATGATACAAGGCTGGGAGGAATCACCCACCCCTTTTGGCCTGTGAGGACAACCCCATGTGGACATAATTGGAACACACAGAGTTAGCACACTGAGTCATGACACTGGAAGATATTTCACCAAACATCAATTTGGTACCCAGAAGTATGTAAATTTGCTTATTTTGTCCTTGCATGCAAGAATGAAGAATTTCAGGTTAAAAAATTATGAGAGGTTTTGCAAATTTTTCAATATATATAATTTAGAGACTTATTGTGAGAATGTTCTTAATGTATAAATATTGGGTGGTGGTTTGTTTTTTTTTTTTTTGGCATAAATGCTGGAGATAGTGTATATTGGGTTTTTTAAAAAAGTTTTTAAAGTTTTCCTCCAAACTTTTTTTTCTTTTTTCTTTTTTTGCAAAAAACAGTCCCAAAATACCTCCCTCAATACCTTATCATAGTTAATCATTTTTCAAACAATGTGTCTCAGTCTGTTGACACACCACTTTTCTTCAAGGATGAAGTATCTTTTTTACATCCCTGCACATAACTGTAAAGAAAGTTAATACAGTATTACAAAATAACTTTCCCAGTTTTAATGCAGATAGCTACTTAACCACTTTTAAACACCTATAGTGATGCCAAGACCTTCTATGCTAATTTATCATTTCACATCATATTATGCAGTCATCACTTCAAACTGACCAAGTACTAGCCATAGCCCTTCACAGCTGAAGACTGATGATTTCTTTGACGCATTGCATCACACACACACACACACACACACACGGCATCACAGAAGTGTCTGTCTAAAATAATCTCTTTTGACTGCTTACAGAATTTCATTTTGGTGACTTTCACTTGCAAAAGAAAAAAAAGACATCTCAATTCCTGTTAATTTAGCCGGAGGCTTTTTAGTTAGATTGACAAAAGTGTCCATGGTTGTGTTTAAATGAAGCTTTATCCGGATCTGATATGCATAGTAATGGGAATGTATCTATCCTAGAAACCTCATCTTTCCCTCTCCAGCTTCCCATTTGCATCTGTCAATATTTTTGCAGAGGTGGTGTAACTCTTTCAAGCAAATACACCTTCATATCTTGCAAATATACCAACTGTCATCTTTTCCACACTACACATTTGCAGCAATTTGATAGCACTGCCATGGTTGTGAAATCTTGGGATTTGTACTTTAGTGAGGCAGTAGAGCTCTCTGGTTTAGGCTTAAGAACATCACTCCCTAAATTACAAATCCTAGGATTCCACAGGATGGTGCTATGGCAGTTAAAGTGGTAAAGTGGTGCTATGGCAGAACTTTTGCAGTGGTCACACGTGGTCAGACTTCCTCCTCTGTTCCCTTATCTGTCCTGGGTCCCCTTTTGTTCTCTCTATACACATTGTCCCTTGGTAAACTCACCAGTTCTCTTGGTTTCTCCTATCATCTGTATGCCGATGACACTCAGCAGTACCTTTCCACCCCTGACCTTTCGCCGGGGCTTGAACAGCAAGTCTCCTCTTGTCTGGCTGCCATCTCTCAGTGGATGTGGCATCAGCGCTTAAAACTCAACATGTCTAAGACACAGCTTCTCATCTTCCTACCTAAGCCCACACTTCAATACTCCTTTTCTGTTTCTGTTGATGGCACTTCTACTCAACCGGTTCAGCAAGCCCGCAGTCTTGGTTTCATCTTTGATTCCTCTTTGTCATTTATCCCCCAGTTTCAGGCCACCGCCAAGACCTGTAGATTCTCTGTCTACAACATTGCTAAAATCCGTCCATTCCTCTCAGCCTCCACTGCCAAGACTCTGGTCCATGCCCTGGTGGTTTCATGACTATATTATTGTAACCTTCTTCTGACAGGGCTTCCTCTCTCTCATCTCCATACTTTAATCTCTGTCCAGAACTCAGCTGCATGTATTATCACATCCGCTCACCGCTTTGACCATGTTTCTCCTCTTTTATCCTCCCTTCATTGGCTCCCCTTCCTCTTCTGCATCCAGTACAAGTTTTTGTTGTTGACTTTCAAAGCCCTCCACGGACTGGCCCCTCCTTACTTGTCTGAACTTCTTTCTCCTCACACTCCTTCTCGTACCCTCGATTCTGGTAGTCAAGGTCTCCTGTCACAGCCTAGGATTTCCACTGCCCCATCCCAGATTCGTCCCTTCTCATTTGCTGCCCCGCACTCCTGGAACCTTCTTCCCCCACATATATGCCTCATCAATTCTCTAACCAGTTTCAAAACTGAGTTAAAGACTATATTGTTTAGGGAAGCGTTCCCAGGATTGTCTCATCTGCCCCAGGATTCCTCCTTTTAACTATGTGTTAAGAAGCCTTGCCCTCCCTCCAGTCCATCTGCCTTGGTCCAGGCCCTAGAGGGAGAGAAGAACCACTGGGCCTCATCCCCTTCCCATTACCTTCCCCTTTTCCTTTTGTATTGTCTTTTTTAGACTGTAAGCCTGAGGGCAGGGATCCGTCTAATTATAAGATTGTATGTACAGCACTGTGTAAATTTACAGCACTATATAAATAAAATTAATAATAATAATACCTACATACATACTCTTTCATACATACATAGTGTGAAAGAGACCACAGGTGACTCACCTTCAAAGGCACAAACACTTCCCTGAACAGTACAATACACAATCCTTTTACACATCAAACCCTAGTGATCTTCAATGACCTTTATACCCAATATCTACTTTTTTATATCTTCATCTATCTAAACTGTTCCCTGTTCAGAACATTTAGCCACTACAGTGAATGTGCACATTTGCAATCATTTAGGGAAAACCAAAAATCCAAGCCTAAACTCAGAAAGGCAAGGAAATATATATCTCGCAACTCAAATGGATGAAATGTAAATTAGTTGTAACTGAGCCAGAGCTTGGAAATATACTGAAAAGACTAATTAATTACAGTTATCATTTCAACATCCCTCCCAAGTAGTCAGTTATCATTCTAGTTATGATTTTTAAAGCAATGGTTTACTTTCCTGTTTCTCTATACTAACAAAAATATTTACTTTAAGTTACTTAAGAGAACCCACATCTGAATGTTTCTTATTCAGCAGCACAAGGCACAGCTGCAGCCAGACTTTGAACTATGGAATATCCCTCTTCTCCCATGTAGTGGATTTAGCCATATAGCCATGTTACAGAAGTTTGATAACTGTAATAACAATAACTGCAAAAGTTATAGTCCAACTGAAAAGGTTGTGTGCAATGGTCTCTCATCAACTTACAGCCATAATGTCAAGTAATTACATTTTTGTTATCTGAGAAAAATGCAATTAATTGGTTAAACTGAATCCTATTTTGTTGCTTTCACTATGACAAAAGGGTCACTTATTTTTTTCTAGTTTGACTATTTTCAGTGCAGGGACAGCTTAAAGGGTACAGAAACAGAAGCTCTGAAAAATCACATCACGGACCAGAGTTCACAGTTCCAAATCTTGGCTTATTAGCTGGGAATTCTCTCTCTCTCTCTCTCTCTCTCTCTCTCTCTCCAATATATCTGAGTAACCCAACAACACATTAATAAATCTCCCTTTTTCTCCACATCAAATAGCAAGACTTTGCTTGAGCTGGGAGCCATTGCTTTGCGGGTGAGTAAACGAAGCATCCCAAACAAGCGCCACAATTTGACCTCAGCCTCTTTCATGCTCAAGAATGCAAACGCTGTGATAGCACACAAGTGGGAAATTCATACCCTGGCTCCAGTTTCTAAAAATTGCTCCTCCTGGCAAAAGTTTCTGGAGTGCCACGTCCAATGGAAATATACAGTCATGTCATCATATCATTATGCCCGCTGCATGAATGGAATAGTCTGAATAGGCAGGTCAGAAAGAAGAAAGAGCCGTCTGCTCTATGCAGGGCCTTTGGGTTTGGCTGCCATTTCCCTCTTTAAATAAGTGGTTTTGTGGTCAGAGAAAGTGGAGAATCCTCCTTTTTGGTATGTGTGCACAAGCAGGAGAAGAGGCAGAAAGAAGCATTTTCCTTTTCCTTCATATTCAGCGAGTTCTTCAACAGTGGATTTCTTGGCCAAAAGCAGAATTTGTCACTTGTTTTGTGGCAGAGATATTGAAAGCTGCAGAAAATGATGGACAGGTTTTGTCCAGTTATCAGAAAAAATACGTTATATAAAATACTTTAGGGTAAAAGCAAGCCAGCATGGTGTAGTGGTTCGAGTGTTGGACTATAACGCTAGAAACCAGGATTTGATTCCCTGCTCAGTCCTGAAACCCACCGGGTGACCTTGGGCAAGTCACATGCTCTCAGCATCAAACTTCCTCTAAAATCTTGATAAGAAAACACTATACCTGTATGTTTGCCTTAGGGTCACTATAAGTCAGAAATGACTTGAAAGCACACAACAACAATAATAGGGCCTTGAACTGCCAACCATCCGATCTTCTGATCATCAGAATTAGCATCTTAACCACTAAGCCACTGCATCCTTCAAATCCCAAATTATCCCAGGTCTTTATGCATCAGTTATTCACACTGCTGACAATGCAAATATCTTTTTTAAAAAAACTTGGGGGAAACTCTGTATTGATTATTCCAGGTTAAGTGGGTTTTTGGCAGCCCTCCAAAAAACATTATTCAAGTGCATTTGGAATGCATGTGAACAACAGAGAATCATCCTGGTTTATGTTCATCATCTGGATAGTGCCTTAGTCACACCATCTTCACATGGTGGAAACAGGAAAGAGGGCCCCTATGGCTGCCCCTTGAGTTTGGAACTCCTCTCTGGGGAGGCTAGACTGACCCCCTCTTTGCTGAATGTTGATTGACAGGAGAAGACTATTTTTTATTCACACAGGCTTTTAGAACTAAAGGCTGTAAGTGTTTCACTATTTTAAGCTGTATTGTTTAGCTTTTTTTAAAAAAAAACTTTTAGGGTGTTTTTAAAAACTGTTTAATTTGAATTTAATGTTGACTTTTTATGTTTTTAACTGTAATCTTTTAAATGTCCAAGCCTCCTTGAATCCCAGGCTGCATCTTCACTACAGCAATAATGCAGTTTGACACCACATTATCTTCATGGCTCAATACTAGGGAATTCTGAGATTTGTAGTTTTGTGAGATATTTAGCCTTCTCTGTCAGAGATGCCACATGCAACTACTGGCAGAGAAGGTTAAAGACCTTGTAAAACTACAATCCTATGATCCATAGGCTTGAGCTACAGCCTTTGAAGTGGTGTCACTCTGCATTAGTTTTGCAATGCAGATGCAGCCTGACTCTTGGGGAAAAGGAGGCATATACAGTTGTTGTTGTTATTAATACATCACTATACATCATTATACAAAATCATCATCATGATCATCATCATCACCACCATCCCCTTTTATTTTATATCTTACCTTCCCCCAGAATTAGGACTCAAAGCTGTTTAAATGTACAAATTAAACAACCAAATCTATAATCACTCATTCCATACCTTGAAGTACAACTGAATGCTACCAACCATTGACTGTGCAGTAAACTGCCTGGATATGTATATCTTGTGTTTGGAGCAAAACTGAATAGTTATTCTTCCATTTAGTAAGCTGTGATCAAACATATTTTGAAACAGCAGTCTTGTTTAGTTTCTTTTCACAGAGGGTATGTACAAAAAAACAAAGAAAAATACCTAGAATCATAGAGTTGGAAGAGACCACAAGGGCCATCCAGTCCAACCCCCTGCCATGCAGGAACTCTCCATCAAAGCATCCCTGACAGATGGCCATCCAGCCTCTGTTTAAAGACCTCCAAGGAAGGAGACTCCACCACTCTCCAAGGGAGTGTGTTCCACTGTCTAACAGCCCTTACTGTCAGGAAGTTCCTCCTAATGTTGAGGTAGAATCTCTTTTCTTGTAGCTTGCATCCATTGTTCTGGGTCCTGTTCTCTGGAGTAGCAGAAAACAAAGTTTCTCCCTCCTCAATGTGACATCCCTTCAAGTATTTAAAGAGGGCTATCATATCACCTCTTAACCGTCTGTTCTCCAGGCTAAGCATCACTAGCTCCCTAAGTCTTTCTTCATAAGGCATGGTTTCCAGACCCTTCACCATGTGATACACACACTGGTAACCTCACGTTTGGACTACTGTAACGCACTCTACATGGGGCTACCCTTGTGCCTAACCTGGAAACTACAACTGGTTCAAAATATGGCAGCCAGACTTCTCACTGGAACATCTAGGAGAGAGCACATCACTCTTGTGCTTAAAGCTCTCCACTGGCTGCCGACCACTTTCCGGGCACAGTACAAGGTGTTGGTTTTAACCTTTAAAGCCCGTCATGGCTTGGGCCCATCTTATCTAAGGGACCGCCTCCTCCCATATGAACCCCCCCGCACACTTCGGTCCTCTGGGAGGAACTTGCTGCAACCCATGAAGACCAGGTTGGTGCAGACCTCCCAGAGGGCCTTTTCGGCTGTTGCCCCCAGGTTGTGGAATGACCTGCCGGTTGAGATGCGTCTCATTTCATCTTTAGAAGGCTTTAAAAGAGCCCTAAAGACGCATCTCTTCTTGCAGGCCTTCCCAGAGAATGTAAACATCCCCCAGCTCCAAATCTAGGCTTTAGAGTGGCCTTTTCTCCCAGTTTCCCTTCTCTGTTTCTACTTCTACATAACTTTGGCTAGGTCCATTTTTCTCTAATCTTGTTTTTATTACTATTTTAGCTAGTTACTGTTTTAATTCAATTGTGATTTAATCTCTTTTTAAGGGGGGGTGGTAAGGGAAAGGATAGGATATTTTACTTGATATTGCTTTAATCCTTGTTGTAATCCGCCCCGATTGCTTGTTCAGAGGGGCGGACTAGAAATAAATATTATTATTATTATTATTATTACCATCTTAGTTGCCCTCCTTTGGACCTGTTCCAGTTTCTCCACATCCTTTTTGAATTGTGGGGCCCAGAACTGGACACAATATTCCAGGTGGGGCCTGGCCAAAGCAGAATAGAGTGGCACTATTACTTCCCTTGATCTAGACACTATACTTCTTTTGATACAGCCTAAAATTGCATTGGCCTTTTCAGCTGCTGCATTGCACTGTTGACTCATGTTCAAATTATGGCCTACTCAGACTCCTAGATCCCTTTCACATGTAGTCTTGTTCGGCCAGGTGTCCCCCATCTTATATCTGTGCATTTCATTTTTCCGCTCTAAGTGCAGTACCTTACATTTTTCCTCAATGAATTTCATTTTGTTAGCTTTGGCCCAGTTTTCTAGTCTATTCAGGTCATTTTGAATTTTGATCCTGTCCTCTGGGGTATTGTCTACTCCTCCTAATTTGGTGTCATCTGCAAATTTGATAACTAGGCCCCCAATCCTGTCAGCCAAGTCATTAATAAAGATTTGAATAGCACTGGGCCCAGGACAGAAGATCCAGGATGATAAGGAACCATTGTTGAGCACCCTTCGGGTGTGGCCAGTCAACTAATTACAAATCCACCTAACAGTTACCTTGTCTAGCCCACATTTTACAAGCTTGTTTGCAAGAATGTCATGGGGAACCTTGTCAAAGGCTTTACTGAAATCAAGATATACTATCTCCTTCATCTACCAAGCTGGTAATTTTATCAAAAAAAGAGATCAGATTTGTCTGGCAAGACTTGTTTCTCTGAAACCGATGTTGGCTTTTGTAATTATGGAATTGCCTTCCAGATATTCACAGACTCTCTGTTTAATGATCTGCTCTAGAATCTTTCCTGGAATTGATGGCAGACTAAATGGACGATAATTGTTGGGATCCTCTTTTTTTCCCTTTTTGAAGATGGGGACATCGTTTGCCCTCCTCCAGTTTGCTGGGACTTCTCCTGTTCTCCAGGAGTTCTCAAAGATTATTGCCAATGGCTTCAATATTACATTTGCCAGTTCTTTTAGTACTCTTGGAAGTAGTTCATCTGGTCCTGGAGACTTATATTCATTTAGATTAACCAGGTATTCCTGTACTATCTCTTTATTTATTCTATGCTGAAATTCTCCTATTCTGTCCTCTGCTCCATTATCCTCAGGCTGAGTACCCTTTGCCTTTACTGAAAAGACTGAAGCAAAGAAGGTGTTGAGTAATTATGCCTTTTCTCTGTCCTTTGTTAGCATTTTGCCATCTTCTCCAGCTGCCCTATCACAGCTGCCCTATCATTTCCTTCTTCCTCCTTTTGCTGCGGACATACCCATAAAAGCCCTTTTTATTTTCTTAACCTCTCTAGCAAGCCTGAGTTCATTCTGCGCTTTAGCTTTTCTGACTTTATCCCTACACATTCTGGGTATTTGTTAGAATTCTTCTTTGGTGATTATCCCATTTTTCCATTTCTTATACTTGTTCTTCTCTCTATTGAGACAGGGCAAAAAACACTGTGGGATGTATGAATGAAGGTTTTAGAATATGTTTCTAGGCTCTATGAAAGCTCTTTTTAGGTAGAAACCAATCAGTTATAGTATTCAATCATTCTACATGTTTGTTCAGGATATATTTATGAATTGCAAAACGTGAAGCTTGATTTGACAATATCTTCTCTCTTCATGATTTAAATCGATGATTTAAATAAATCCACATGGGGCTTTGGTCACTTAAACAAGGACAGTCCTGTTACATGAGAGATCTAGTAAAGAAAATATTTCTAAAAAGTGCTCACTCATTGCTTATCTTGTATTTACCTAGCTCTACTTACACAAATGTGCACAGATGCATAAACAGAGAGATACTCAAACCTTGAAGTGAATAGCCTGACTTGCTATGGATTTAAGACAATGCAGGTCCAGTTAGGTCAGTGGGGCAAAACCATCTTAGACAGAAATGCTGCAGCTTATCATTTGTGAATTGGACTGATAGTTTAATGAGGTTACTAGTCTGCAGGCTAGTGGCTCCTGCAGTAGGTCATGGGCAGAACTGTGGAATCTGAAAGAAGTGGCTGCAAAATAACTTTTACAAATATTTTTTCAATTGCCACACTGGCTGTGCATTCCTGTATACTAGGCATGTGATCCACAGCTTGAATAGCCTGTACACTGGCTGGGATTCTAAGCTTTCATTTAAAACAACAACAACAACAACAACAACAACATCATAAGTCTGAAGCCAGACATGGGCAAATGCAGAAAGGACCATTTCCCTCCCTTGATCTTCATAGGCTATATGGTTGGCCCAGGCATGACTGGAAGGCATGTTGCATCAATTCTGGCTCTGGAAATTGGCCTAAACATGACCAATTTTCACTGTCTGAGAAGGGGGGAACAAGGGGGCCCAAACTGCCATGTTTGGGGGTGAACAGGACATGGAGGAATGGGTTCAAACTACAAAAAAAATGTTTCCACCTAAACATCAGGAAGAACTTTTTGATCTGTCTTGGAGTGTGGTGGAGTCTCTTTCTTTAGAGTTTTTTAAACAGAGGCTGAATAGGCATCTGTTGGAAGTACTTTGATTCTGTATTACTGCAATGCAGGAGGTTGGATTGGATGAGCCTTGGGGTCTCTTCCAACCCTATGCTTCTATGAAATTGTGGTGTCTGGGGAGTCTGAGAGTCTCTTGGAGAGCTTCAGGTCTGCAAAATTAGGTTTCATTGTTTGGATGTGGTCCTCAATCACATTCTTTTGCAAGAAAGAATGCTGCTACTGCTATTTAGTAGCTCATGGGTCTCATACAGTATATCTCCCAGGTATGATTCTATCACCACTGGACAAACAAACACTGCAGACAAACAAACAGATTTTGAAATATTTATTTGTTGAACCTCCAAACACACTAGGTTGTGGGACACAAATTTCCTAGCTTTACAACCCCACTGGTAGTTTGGTGAGTGCAGGTAAAGGTCAAAGCTGTTGGTGTCATCTCCTCATTTCCTAGTTGGAAAAGAGCTTTTTCTGCCAAAGAGCCCCTCATATCTGGCAAGATTACCCTCCACAGTTCCTAGAGGCAAGAAATGGGGAGCTTTTCACTATGAATATGCAAACAAGCACTTTAAAAGAAATGTGGTGGGGCCATGACCTGGTTTAGTGAATCACCCCACAGCGTCATAGACTTTTACATTATACATTTGCCCTCTTTCAATTCTTTGGGTAAATGTTTCTTGGGAAAAACCTGGTCTGTTTGTAGATAGATGAGGTCTGTTTTTATAGAGCTGCCAGCAAACAAGGCATAAAAAACAGTGGGACCATAGAAATGAATAAATGGCAAGTGGAATAGAATCAAACAAAGCAGATGAAAAGCTGTTAATACCATAACAAATCTGTAATATTTAAGGTGGCATGGGGGCTAAACAGACCAGCTTGAAGTGCCAGTGTAGGGGCAGCATGTGGGCATGTGCCCAGCCACATAGTGGGGAACAGTACAGTGCTCCATTGCCACAGTGTTTAAACACACTGTGCCAAAGGAGCACCAAAAAGCTGCCACCATTGCAGCAAAGGTACCTTTTTTGCCAGTGCTAAAAGGAACGGCATTTTGCCGCTCTTTTTAGTGCTGGAAAAGTGCCAGATCAGGGCCATGGTATATGGTTGCCATGGCCCTGATCCAGCGAGGAAAGGGGTGGCGGATCACCACTCCAAAGGGGTGGTCTGTTCATCCCATGGGCTGTCTTATTTTTGCTGCAACAGACTATAATCATGGCAATATTGTTCATCTTTCCTGGTTTTATTTTCTCCAGTCTTCTTGCAGGCTGAGATGGGTAAAACTACAGCTGTGCCACATTAAAGAATTAATTCAGTTGTGCTTGTACTGATCCCAATATGGGGCATGGGACAAAACAATGTCACCAAATGGTTTGGATGCTAATTTTTTTGCTTCTTGTTGAAAATATAGCTCTCACTGGCATTAGATGCCCTACTTTCAGGTTGAATTTCAAAAGCTGTGAAAAAAAAGCATAGAACGTCTACTTAGACTGCTCTCAAAATGCCCCATTTATTAGTATTTTAAAAATAGGTTTTTTTTAAAAAAAAGAAAGTAATGTGGACATATATGTTGTGCACCAACTGAGAAATTCCACTGTAACCTTTCAAAGAATAGCACCCAGCCAATATATGATGTCATCCCTGAGAACCCTACTGCATAACTGCTGCATTTTTATATTGGTTAAAGCTGGAGGTTTGTAAATTTCCCTTGTTTCTTCTCTGATGATTTCTTGGTCTCTTGGTGCATGTTTGAATACATACATATGTGTATTTCCATATTACAGTTTTTAAAATAATAATAAAAAACTTTCTGATGCCATTTCCATTTGCAATATTATCTATATCAGAATGTTCGATGTGGCTTTGTGGTTAAGCAAAACATTGAAGTTTTCACATTTCTCCATCCACAGTTTACCTAGGCCTATTTTTTTTCATGTGTTACAGCTAGGGACCCAAAGCTGAAAAACAGTGGCCTTTTTCAGGCTGCCCAAGTACAAGCCAGTGATTTCTAGTACTGTTGGTTAATCTATGCAATGAATGAGACAGGTAAACTAGCTATTTTATAAGATGGACACTGTAACATCAGAGGCCATTTCAAAGCACATTGTTAACGCTAGATGGCCCCTGAACATGTGGGTCATTTTAGCTTTCATGGGTTGATCTTGGAAAAAGAGTTTCTTGGATCTGGCATGTGGATTTTGGGGGCTGCAGTCCATAAAAGTAAATTTTCCAGGATCTAAAGAGTCATTTGCAAGAGCACTCTTAACAAGCAGTGGTTTCTCTGGGGTTTTTCAGACCGCCCAAAACGGGCAGTCTGGTGCCACCTTTTTTTGCTGTGCACCTTCACTGCAGCAGCTAAACGGAGTGGTGAAGGTGCGCAGCAAAAAAAGAGCACCCCTTGATGAGCCAAGCCCTCTGCTTAAGATCCTGAGGTTTCAAGATGGGAGCTTGGCTAGCTTCCCAAGGGCAAAACAGGACAGAAGCCAACACTTCCCAAGTGACTCCATTCCTCACTTAGCCTTCTATCTTATTCCACTGTATCTGCTATTGATACTTTCTCCTACCAGGATGCTTGGCAAGCTGTGTGTTTTCTCCCTGAGCGCCTGCACCACTGATACGCTAATCATCCCGCCGCCTGAATGATGTCTAGCTCCTCCTATCTCCCATTGACATGTGGCTGCCACATTGGGCCTCGAGATTCAGTGGTTTTTACATTTGATACTGTTTTAATCATGACTCAATTTAATCCTGCTTTAAGGGGTGGGAGGTGGGTATGGATTGTATACATTGTAATTTTTTAACTGTATATGTTTTTAATTGTTGTACCCCGCCCCAATTGCTCGCTCAGAGGGGCGGGTTAGAAATAAACATTATTATTATTATTATTATTATTAAATATTATTATACACTAACAGCCTCAGCTGCATTGCAGAAATGAAGCAGTCTGACACCTCTTTAACTGTCAAGGCTCAATGTTATGGAATTCAGGGATTTGTAGTTTTGTAAGATATTTAGCCACTCTGTCACAGAGCTCTAGTGCCACTGTTGCTGTTGTTGTTGCTGTGTGCCTTCAAGTTGTTTCCTACTTATGGCAACCCTAAAGTGAACCTATCATGGGTTTTTAGGGTTTGTTTATCTGTCTGTTTGTTTTCTGCAATATTTGTTCAGAGGAGGTTTGCTATTGTCTTCCCCTGAGGCTGAGAGCATGCAACATGCCCCAAGGTCACCAAGTGGATTTCATAGTCAAGTGGGGAATTGAACCCCGGTTTCCAGAGCAGCAGTCCAACACTCAAACCACTACACAGCATTGGCTTCAACAAACTACAAATCCCAGGATTCCACAGCATTGAGTAATTTAAAGTGGTTTCAAAGTGCTTTATTTCTGCAGTTCAGATGCAGCCCTAGCCTTCATAAATTAATCAAATTACATGCCTAAAGAATAAACAGCTAATATATGTCATTTGAGAACATGACTAAATTCTGGATGAATTGTCTCCAGATCCACAACGTCCTTCTCAAATATGGACAAATATTTTGGGATGAAAATTAAAAATATCTCTTTCACTATGTCCCTTGAACAGACATCACAGTATGTCACAGAGAGCTGTTTTTGGTTAAAGTATATTTTGCAAGCCTCAGAATAAGACATAAATAAGCTCTCTCATAAAAAAGAAAGTGAACTTATTTGTATGCCAAGAACTAATGGGAGCCAAAAGGTACTGTAAAACTGTTTACTAAAGAGAACTTTCTTCCACAAGCGACCATTAAAATAATAATAATAATTAAATACTGCTTGCCATATAGTACAAATATGGAAACAACCCAAAGGACAATATTTTAAACCCCAACAAACATAGGCATTGCTTCATAGTCCAAATAGCATGGTGATTCAAATATTACTTGACTATGGCTAGATTTTTGGTGTAATTTTATTTAATCATTTAAAGAAATTAAGCTAAGGATGTTCAATCATGCATACAAAAGTCAGTCCCTGGTTTCAATGTCCTTGGCACATGACTGCAGGGATGGGGAAAGTCTAGTCCATGAAGCCTCGTTCTGTGAACTGAGAAGCCCCCAAAGCCTCGACACAAACCTCACAAGTACTTTCTCCATTACCATTTTTCTCTCTCTCCAAAATGTTCAAGAGCTCAAAACCAAAATGGAAAATTAAACACAAAATATACCCCCGACAGCTGAAGATCAGCCAAAAATAAAACTAGAAGTGATGTGAAAATCATACCAGATCCGCCAAGGTGGCCCAACAGAAGCACCCACTCCCTCTGCAATTGTTTGTTGTTGCCGTTGTTGTTGTTGTGTGTGCCCTCAAGTCATTTCCAACTTATGATGACCCTAACGTGGTGGGGTTTTCTTGGCAAATTTCTTCAGAGGGAGTTTACCATTGTCATCCTGTGAGGCTGAAAGAGAGGAACTTACCCAAAGTCATCCAATGAGTTTATATGGCTGAGCCAGGATTTAAATACTGGTTTCCAGAGTCATAGTTCAGCACTCAAACCACTATACTAAGCTGTCTCTCTCTACACTAACCTTCTGTAATTGCCCACTCCATATTGCTATGTGTCTAAGAAATGGAACAGGGGTGAAGCGACAGAAAATTTTGGGAGTAAGGCTCTGATGAAAATGGGGGGCTCTTTTCTCAATGCCTTTCTTTGTATTTACTTGGGCGAAGAATATGAGATGCAACTGACATTTCTGTTGTATGAGAGAGAAATGTATAATGGCTAAGAAACTGGGGGTGCAGAATGGCACTTTGGCTCTATCTTTCATCTTGTTCACTTCTCTAGAATCATAGAAATATGGAATCATAAAGATGGAATAAACCAAAAAAGCAATCTTATCCAACCCACTGCCATGCAGCAATACACAAATAAAATACTCCTGAAAAATGTCCATCCAACCTCAGTTTAGAGACCTCCAAAGATGGAAAGTCTACCCTCCTCCCCATTTGACAGTCTAATCTACTTTAAATTGAAAAACTTCTTCCTAATGTTTAGATGGAATTTCCTTTCTTATAATTTAAATCCACTGGTTCATGCTCTAGTCAATAGTTTATCTGAAAGGTCTCATTTGTAAAAAGTGGATTTAAAGAAGCCTGTTTAGAGAAACACACATAGAGCAAGCAGGAGTTAAATTCAAATTTTGACAGGAAATTGTATTTTAAAAGGCTTGCAAAATTTTTAAAAAATCCTCTCTACCATGGTATGACACCCACACCTGTGTTGATAATACTACTAGTGAAAGGCTGTTGGATGTACCTTTGAAACATCCCCCCTCTATCTTTAGCACTTGCTTGTTCAATGCAAACATACACAAAGGGTATGGAGTGCAGATGAGGGCAGCAGTACATGGAGGGAGAAGAGCTGTTTTTAGAAAGGAGTGAAGGAGGTAAAATATTTGCCAGATCCATGTTAAAGAATGCGTATGAGATCATATCTCAAAAAGCTTTTTCTTCCACACACCTGCCATAATATGAATTGGTTCAGGATTTGCATTTGCTGGAAAACTCTTTCATTTTTTTTAATGGCTCTTAAAGCAAAAGCAGCTGCAGCCACTGATGATCTGCTTTAAAAGCATAGCAAAAATGATGTATTGCTAAAACACAGGGAAATATAAATATCTTTCTCATTGGTCTGAATCATAGAATCATAAACTTGGAAGAGATCACAAGGTCCATCCAGTCAATGTTGGACTTTGACTCTGAAGGCTAGGGTTCAAATCCTAGTTATGTCATAACAATCCACTGGGTGACTTTAGGCAAGCCACATTATCTCAGCCTCAGAAGATGGTAATGCCAAACCTCCTCTGAAGAAACCTGCCAAGAAAACCTCATGATAGGTTTGTCTTATGGTCGCCATAAGTCAGAAACAACTTGCAGTCTCACAACGACAATGACAACAACCATTCTTAAAAGTTATCAGCACAACCTTCTGACTAACTTTTTAAAGCAGATTTTTTTTAATTTCAATGAAGGTAGAGATTTCCAATATACTGTGCCTCTTTTCAATTCAGCTCAAGAGTCTAAGAGATGTGGTTGGTGTTAGTTATAGCCTCTTCAATTCCATCTCCTCGGTCCTCCTGATGAAGAAACTCTTAAACTAAAGGAATGTAGTACTGTCTTTCCATGTTGGCCGACACAGAATTCCAGTCACTGATGCTGATGGTTATATGCTCGGTAAGCAGCTGGCTTTTGCTTCATGTGCAATGGTGTCATTCCGGTAGTGTGGGGGGTTCAGACCGCACTGGGTGACACCAAGAAAAGGGGGTGACAACTGGTTGGACCCTCCTCCCCCTTCCTGGTCGCTCTGGGATGCCTGGGTAGGAGGAGGATTCCATCCCAGGCTTTGTCTCCAGGGAAAAAGCCCAGGACGGAGCAGCCAGGAAGGGTACACATGCACTTCTTCTCCTCATCTCTTCTGGGTTTCTTCCCCTTCATAACCTTTTCTGCCAAAGTCTGCTGGTGCCTCACCAAACTGCAAATCCCAGGACTCTGTAGAATGGAGCTATGGCAATTAAAGTGGTGTCAAATTGCATTATTTCTACAGTGTAGATGCACCCTGACTAGTCAAACTGTAGCTGATTGTTGCTGTGTGCCCGCAAATCATCTTCTACTTATGACAGCCCTTGGCAAGGTTTGTCCGGGAGCAGGAGGTTGCCACTGTCTTTCCCTGAGGCTGAGAGAATGTGAATTGCCAACTGACTTTCTATGGCTGAGTGGGGATTCAAGCACTTGCCTCCCATGGTCCTAGTCCAACACTTAAACTACTACACACCCTGGCTCTCTTTTAAAAGTGTATTATAGTTATTCAAACTTAATAGTGTGTGTGGGTACATCTGTGGGTACCTTACTTGTGTGTTAATATGGACCCAGCTGAAATCATCCAGGTATTCAGAAAAAAGGAGATAAAATCTCTCTGGCTTCTTGATCAATATAAGCCAGGCATGATAACTTGTTCATCTTCACAGAGGTCAATCAATAGATGGAGCAGATTCCTGACTTGCTGCAGAGAAGCTGCTAGTGTACTTCAGGGGAATTGGCTTATTCAGCAGTACTTTATTTGATGAATTCCCCCTCCTATTCTATTCCATACACCTGCCCCATCACCCCATAAGTTTCATAGAATTAAAAAAAAACACCACTAGATTGCATTAACCTTTCCCCCACCCCACTCCTCATCCTATTTCAATGCCATTGTTTCAATGACATGGTCTAATACATTGTAAGGGTTTTATCAGCTTAGCCATGTAACAAAATGGGATTCCTTTCTATTCATGTTAAGTAACATTTGGGTGCCCCCTCAATACTTTTGTAAAAGGGGAGAGGGTGCTAGTGTCAGATGGTTCTAATTGTTGTATTTTATTTAAGTACAAGTAATTAAATGTTGTCCCTGCCATTGTGGGTTAGTTTGAAGTCTGGCAGCCAATTAGCCACAACATCTTTGCCTGTTATTAAACTAGGTGCAATAATGAGATGAAGAAGAGGAGCATACTAGCAATTCCAACTCTTCTCTCACCTTCCACTTGGGAAGGGCAAAGGAAGAGAGGGGTAGGACTAGCACACTTCCCTTTCTCACAACAGTTTTGTACTTTGTTTAACAATGCCTAAAGACAGCTTCAGGCTGAGTCTCCCTTATCCAAAATGCTTGGGACCAGAAATGTTTTGGATTTCAGATCCCCCCCCCCCCGATTTTGGAATATTTGCATATACATAATGAGATATCTTGGAGATGGGACTCAAGCCTAAACATGAAAATCATTTATGTTTCGTATATATCTTATACACATAGCCTGGAGGCAATTTTGTACACATTATTTTAAAATAATTTTGTGCATGTAACAAAGTTTGTGTACATTGAACCAGAAGAAACAAAGGTGTCACTACCCCAGCCACTCATTTGGACAATTTTGGATTTTGGAATATTTCGGATTTCAAAATTCAAGATCAGGAAGATTCAACTTGTACTTTTAAAAAAACCAGCAAGCCAGCTACCTTTGAAAATAAACCATCATCATCATCACCATCATCATCATCATCATCACCATCACCATCAAACACCTAAAAATAAAACACCAGTCAATGTCAGATAATCAGAAAGCCAATTATCCACCACAGTGAGGACACCATCTTTGGACTAATCTGAAATATAGATTTGTGGTCATATTAATGCCATTAGAGAAATCATGTCAACATATCTTTCTAAAGATTGCCATGAAAAGATGATGGACAAAAGTCTGATGGACAACAATACAGTAACCCAATAAATGGCTGCCAGGCTATGGTTGGGGTGGAATCTGTGTGGTATTTATTTGCTACTATGACCAAATTTTAAGTATCTGTTTTTATATTAAATTATAGTGCCTCCACTACACAGTGGCCAAGAAAGTCCCTTGCCATTCTTTTCTGTTGCAAAGATGGGCAGAAAACATACTTTCTTGATCAGTTTTGGGCAAGAGCTGTGAGAATGCCTTTGTCAATCAGTAGTCTCAGAAGCCAACTTGGCCACTCTTCTTTACCTCCACCAACTATTACTTTAGATCTTGGAAAGGTGCTTTTCAGTGGAATGAACAAAACAACATGCTGAAGCTACCCATAATAACTGAGCAGTGGTAGGGTAATATTCTATGAATGTAGATTCCATTCTCTCATCTTCTTTTGACACAAAGCTTCAGCCTGTCTTTATATTCTGCTTGAAATACTGGCCTAGCGGCTAAATCCAAACCATACATCAGGGCTTTTTTATCATGTAGCCCTCCCTAGAAAACCTTCTCTAAAAGTTTTACCACTCCTGTATGGCAGATATTTAGGGTGAAAGGGGAGGCGAATCACAAAACAGAGATAACATTTCTCTTTCAGGCTTCTGCAGATAGAAGCAGCTTTTGTCAGTAAAAGTACTCCACAGGATACAGGCCAAAAAACTTCCACTGCCATGAATTTTCTTGCAAGTGAAGTCTACCTGGGTGTGAATGAGAAGCTTAAAAGATTAATTGTTTCTTTTAACTCTCAAAGTCTGACTTCCTGATTTCACATGAGAACATAATACTGTATTATCCATTATAACATAAATCAGTACAACTGGGGTGGAGCTGCAAAGACAAATTCCATTCTTTGACTGGTCAGTTCCAATCTTTTTCTTCAATGCATCTTGGGATTCTTACACATTTTTAAAAGGATCCATTTAACAACTGTGATTGTAGCATAAATGTTCCTAAATTATTCAGAGGTCCATTAGCGTGGGCCAAAAAATGGTGTCCTTACTATGACCTACCAAATCTGATTTTAGAAATGAGGACAAGAAAAGTGCATTACAGAGTTCTCTTAGTATAGATGTTTTCTTAGTATAGCATCTTATCTATTTATTAAAACCAGGGTTTGTTTTTTTTTAAAAAAAAACAATGATAATTAATTTTGAATAGAAAAGGTGAGGGTGTTTGGCAGTAAACGGTCCCAATATAATATAAGACAAAATATGGAGAGAAGTTTCAGATGGATCAGGACAGTAAATCCACTCTGGGTTCAACTCCAACTTTTAAATGAGGTATCCTTGCTACTGGACCCATTTGGGGGAAATATTTCTTAATTTTGCAGAGAACTCCTTTAAAACCAGAACAAAATTCAGAGCAGATCTGTTGACATGGAATACACCAGCCACACCCCACATTCACTGGGTGCAGGATCCTCATGAAAGTGGGAAAAACACAAATAATAATAATAATAATAATAATAATAAACACACCAGGATTTTTCACCTGAGAGAACACCCCACTACAAATCTAAGTCCTCCAGCACAAGTCTGTGGTTAACATCTGCTGAAGGATCTACAGATTCCTAGAGAAGTGTTTTCTCTAGGAATCTCTAGGTCTTCTAGCATGATCTCTGTTGGATGTTTAACCACAGAGTTGCAGTGGAGGACCTAGAGATTTCTAACAAGAATATATTAAATCCATGAGTAATCAAATCTGCAAAGCCAAAGCAAACGTGGAGGGATGGCCATATTAGTTTCTTCATGCCACTCTGGATTTTAGAAAGCAGATGAATTATGCAGACTAGTCCTGTTAATGTCTTGTTATTTATTTACTGAGCTGAACAGAAGAAAAACCCTGAACAAACTCTAATAAATTAGAATGTCAAAGTAAGTCATATTTTTTTAAAACAACAACAACAACCACTCTTGTTTTCTTCCTCTAAACATACACTCTATAGCAATAAGGAGAAAAGGGAGCTTTTCAAGGGTTCACTCAATTACTTGATTGACTTTTAATTAAATGAGCAGCTTTCTGGAATCTCACACTCATGGTGTGGGAGTGTAAAAGACTTCAGAGGTCAGCACTTGGGGTCATAACTATGTTCCTCATGAGTACATACAGTGAGGCCTTATGCAGCAGGGACAACAAATACACATACACAACACACATACGCAGCATAATGAGAATTAAATTAAATTCTCTGAAAAGAAAGATAAAAGATTCTGGAAGAACAGTCTCTTGGAAACTGTATGTTGAAATTTATCATGGAATTGTTATAAACTAAGCTAACGCTTCATATAGACTGAATTGTACACATGCAGATACAGAAGATACATGTCCATGGTGTAGATGCATGCTTACAGATGTATATCGTTTTTGAGAGGTACTGTTCATATGTAAAGATGGGAGAAAGACTGAAAAATCACTACAAACAGCAGAATATAGCCTATATTACCACCTAGTTATTTTCCTGTTTGGAAATGGGAAATCAGATCATTATTTTGTTAAATTATCCAAAATTAGTTGTGTGTGCAATGCAGTGATGTTTCCACGGTGGCTCCCCAAGATTGGAAATCTAGCCTTGGGGTGTCTCTGTGTATGCGCCTATACATTGGCCTGTTGACTTATGATGACCTCATACATTTCATAGAGTTTTTCCTAGGCAAGGAATATTCAGAGATGCCATTCGTTCCTCTGAAATATAGCTTGGTATTCATTAGTAGTCTCCAATCTGAACATATCCAGGGCTGATCCTTCTTTCCAAGATCAGGCAGCATTAGGAAGTTGGAAATTGTATGGGGTGAGTGGGGTATGGAAGAAGAAAGAAGACATGGACCCCCTGGATCTACAACCCTCTGAGCCTACAACCATGCTCTCAATAAAAGTCAGTACATTGCACCAGCGTTATATGCGGGCGTGCCTTATGCAGCTTCCAGCATACGCTGGAAGCCGCACGAGAAAAACCCTGACACGCCGCGGAACAAATAAAGGCCCACGTCAGGTGTGCGCCCCATGGTGGGCCGCAGGCACAAGCCACATTACTTCTAATCTCTGGCTTTTCTTCGCTAATGAAGATACAGGAAGGATTCGTCCCACGCTTACTACAAGCGCGTTGATGACTAAAAAGGCTGATCAGAGATAAATGACTCTGGTTTCAGAAAGCACAGCAGAAAGTCTCCTTGGGTGATGTTTCCAAGTTGTGGTTCTTTCTGTGTTGTCATTTCTCTTCAAGACTCGTTTGGTGTGAGTTCTCGAAAGATTCTATCTGCAGAATCTTGCATGGTTCTGATGTTCCACCATGCAAGCGTCAGTCTGTTTGCACCTTTGGAGGCCGGTGCATGCCTTTGTATTTTTGTTTTTGTTGGACTGCATCAGAAGATGCCGTGGTTCGCCAACCGGGAAGATGGAGATGAGCTTTCTTTAGGCCACCTTTTCCAGGCCCCTCTCCATATGAAGCAAGTAGTGCTATCCTTAAAAGGCTGCTTGGTCATTCAGGATGCTGCCGAACAAGACTGTAATCTCCCGGTCAGTCTCGAGTGACCAATGTCCTGAACAGCTTGCATGCAGGGTTGTGTCTGCGGCTTCCAGTGCTTCTTTCACCTGCCATTTTGTCCCTTGCCTATCACTACAGGACTTTTTTTTGGGGGGGGGGGATTGGATCGGATGTATCCTTTGAGCCTGTGCAATGGATTTTTCTGGTGAAGCGCAGTGTGCACAGAACTGGCCTGACCCTTTAAACCATAAATTCGTCTGCCTGGGCCAAGCAAGCAAGGACGGTGGCAGTGAGATCCTCGGGTTGTAGGTTTGATTAGAGTTTCCTTCTCTTAGATGGTTTACCTTACAGGGTTAGACGAGCACCATTTGCCTGGGTTTGGGATTGGAGTCTTCCTTCTCCTGGGATGGTTGCCATAAGAGCCCATCCTGCCCTTTGACGCTCTTAGTCTGACCCCTCGGTTGTGACCTGTCTGGCATGGGAGGCCCTACCGGTGGTTGTTTATGCCACCGCCAGCATAGCTCACAGCTTCATTAGGGTACGCAAGCCCCTCCCCCACGACAAGGGGGCATCAATGGAGAGGACAAGGGGACGTCAATGGAGAGGACTTCAGGGGCATCAATGGAGAGGCTTCTAATAGGACTTAAGCATATATGTTTTTTCCTTACACAGGGAGGGGGATCCGGAATGGATCCCCCGCATAAGGGAAGGGCCAACTGTATCTTGGAACTGGTCTACAATAAAGTCTGATTAAGTTTACCGGGGGGGGGGGGATTCTAAGGCTATCAAGTCACCACCTCATTAACTTCATGATGGTACATGTTCTTATTCACTATATGTTTTGTAGATTTGAGGATCTTATGTCTCAGAATTCATAATCCAACAAAACAAACAAAACACATTATGACCTGCCTCACATGCTTCTAATCGATTTGAAAATCTGAGCAGACTTGGCCTTAGCTAGTACAAGGTGCATCATGCTTCATCAAATGCCCTATGAATGGGTGAAGTTGAAGTGGGAGCACAGCTTGGAAAAGTTACCAGTGGCTATGATGCCTGTATATTTCTTGGAGTTGTGGATCAAAAACTAACTTTTCCAAGTTCTGGATAAGGTTTTGGACTGAAACGGAAAAGAGCTCTTCAAAATAAAATGTGCATGTCAAAAAAGGATGGATGGATGAATATTTCAAATGTCTTTCATTATTTCACAATGAAATTCTGACTGACAGATACACTGGAGAATTTAATAATGTGCACAAAGACACTTCTATCAGCAGAAATGCCCTTCTGCTTCAAAACAACCTGCATCTGCTGGACAGTCTTGGAGATTTGGTAATAGAGTCATCTGCTAACAGAACTGCTCTAATGGCTAAGATCTCTAAGTAGATGGGAAAAGAGAGGATGAGAAAAGGATGAGGTGAGGAAGGAACCAAGTTACCCCAGATCCACACCACCTCCATGTAGGGACCAAGCCACAATCATAGAATAATAGAAAATTAGGCCAGGGACAGCGTAATCCTAAATAATTTCCAACTTTCCTGAATTAAGGATGTTTGAATTCAGCATATTCAAATGAGCTGGCTCTTGGCCTCTCTGATTTATTAGGAGTTGCACTCTTAGTCTCCCAAGATATTTGACCTGTTTCATCTTTAAGTAATGCACTGTTAACTTGCCAGTACAGCTAGACAAGCATTCTTGACAAAGTGGCAAAAAGAGTCTTACAGTGTTCAGCCTCCCTGCTTGTAGCTGTCTTTGTCTTCTGAACACATTTAGCAATTTTATCAGGTGTTGCCTAGGAATTTCAACTGTTATTCCTCAAAATGCATTGCTGCATTTCATCTTAATTGCTTTCTTCCACCCATCTGTTCCATATTAAAAAGTCATTGGCAACCTAGAGTAAATAACACATCTTCCAATTGTCATTATTAATGTTTTGGGCACTGTCAACATTCTGGAACTCATGAAGTGCTGGAAGCATTGAAAAAGCATGTGTCAGTGTGATGGTGGCCATAAGAAGGCTTGCCAAGGAAAATGTTGCAGTCTGAACACCATGTGTGGCCACTGGACTGGTTGGAGATTCCCAGCAGGTTTCCTGTTGTGTGACTAGCGTGCCAATCAGTTGTAAGGAAGAGAATGAAACACACCTCCAGACAGGTCTATCCAGGGGGATTGGGAGTCCATTGACAGCCGGGCTGGTCAAGGATTACTCGAAAGACTCTATTAGGGATGAGAAGAAATGTCTCCTGGGAAAAGATCCCATGATCTAATTGTAATATCTGTTCCAGGATTTGAATTTTGGCTTAGACTATACAAATTGTGTTACAGTGTTCTGCATTTGCAATGAAAAGTGAGGGGGGGGGGACTGAACCATCAGAAGGATGGGAAAATCTGTCCATTTTGCCTCCTCTCCAATCTTAATTTGTTTTAACCCCAAACTCTTTCTGCCTAGATATGAAGACATTGGAGCATTTTGACAAATTCTCCAAAGATGAACTGGACTGTAATTGTTTCCCATTTGAACTGGCCAAATTCAACAGAAGACTCAGTTTCTCAACCCTGACAGAATTATCTTCTATGTCAGTGTTAAAGGAAAAATCACTCCTCTGTCCCCAAAACTGACAGCCCTAATTCAGTACTACCATAGCTGAATTTACAGAGATACTTATGAACTAAGCATTCAAAGTTCTAGGACTGGGTGAGTGAATCTGACAGTTTCCCTTCCTTCCATTCTCTCAAATTCTTTCCATCCCAAATATGAATATATTTGTGAATCTTGGTAGATTCTTATCAAAAAATGAACTGAAGTGAAATTGTCATCCTAGACCATAGGGCAGTCTATTCTCTTTGTCATGGTTCAGCAAAGAAGGGCAAATATTAGAACGCGGAACAATGGATGCAAGCTGCAGAAAAAAGATTCCACCTCAACATTAGCAGGAACTTCCTGACAGTAAGGGCTGTTTGACAGTGGAACACACTCCCTCGGAGGGTAGTGAAGTCTCCGTCCTTGGAGGTCTTTAAGCAGACGCTGGATGGCCATCTGTCAGGGATGCTTTGACTGGGAGTTCCTGCATGGCAGGGGGTTGGACTGGATGGCCCCTGTGGTCTCTTCCAACTCTATGATTCTATGATTCTATGAATAACAAACAGTAGTAAGAAAGGAGCTAGAAGTTATGCCAACGAGTCAGCAGGTTAAAGTATACACCAAAATGTAAAAGAGTCTGAAAGGTAATTGTTTATCAGACAAAGTGTCAGTCCATATAGGAAGCTTTTTATAGATTTTCCTGTCTAGGGAAAAATAATGGTTAATCTTGGTGGGAAGAGGCAGTTCAGAGTCGGAAATACCCAAGAAACCTTGATGCCTGTGACTATCTTCCAAATTGCAGTTCTGGTCACCTGGATTAACTGCAGGGTGCAGAGAAACAAATAAACAAGAAAACCACCTTGTATCTCAGTAAGGTCATCAATAAGTCACTAGCAGTACAATGCTATGCATGTGTGTTTGTACTTAGTGATAAGTTATCTATGTTCAGTGGGGCTTACTTTGCTGCAAGTGTGCACAAAGCGATAGTAGTGTGTTCTAATCCACCAACGAATTAGTATTGTGTAAAGGAAATAGGGGACATGTGCAGTAGTTTCAACCCTTCCATCCTCCTCTTCGTCATCCCTGTCAGTTTCCATGTGGTAGAGGATTTACTATAGATTACAATATTGGCCGGGGGATTGTGAGAGTGACAACCCCCAAAAGTCAGGTTTTCCAAACTCTAGATTTAGAATCCTGAAAAATTAAGATTTTAAATTGGACCAGGATTGTAAATGAGTAGAGCATATTTCTAGCTTGTGGAGGTGGGTGGGAAAAACTAACAAGATTGTTTCCATCCTCCTGCTTGCAATTCTAAATCAATGGGGGACAGTGGTGATGCTGGTGGCTTCCATGGCTCAATGAATCCACTCTGGGATGTACGTTGAATGCTTAAGTAACTATCCAAGGTCCTGAACCTATTTGGGGGCCAGGTTTCAGAATTCTGGAGAATTCTTTAGAAATTCAGTCCAGAGCCTGAAGCAGAATCAATGCTGAACTTCAACTGGATCTACTTTGGCTGATTAGAATGCCCACGCAAGGCTTAAAATTCTAGAGTGTGTTTGTGTAATGTCTCAATTGATTCATCCATTTGAATATAAAGCCAATGTCACTGGACCTTTCCTGGTTGTGAAGCATAATAATAATAATAATAATAATAAGGTTTATTTATAGCCCGCTCCTCTGACATCAATCGGAGCAGGATAAAATAATTAAAACAAAACAAAACATCAAGATAAAATAATTCCAATAACCCAAAGCCCCACCTCCCACCCCTTAAAATTGAATTAAACCAGTATCGAATTAAAATCCAATTACATACATACAACATATAACATAAATGCAGCTAGTCATACTTTGGACCCTGTAGATGTAAACTTTGTAGATAAAGTGCTGGGAGCTGGTGGAAGAACACGTCCCAATTGCCATAAACCAGTGCCAGGGCCAGGAGTTAAGATGCTTCTGGGAAGGCCTGCCGGAAGAGATGCGTCTTTAAAGCTTTTTTAAAGCTCTCAAGAGAAGCAATAAGACACATCTCATCCGGCAGGTCATTCCATAGCCTGGGAGCAGCAGCAGAGAAGGTCCCCCGGGAGGTCCGTGACAGCCTCGTTTTCATAGGCTGTAGTAGATTTCTCCCGGAGGACTGGAGTGTGTGGGGGGGATTGTATGGGGAGAGGTGGTCCCTAAGATAAGATGGAGCCGAGCCCTGTAGGGCTTTAAAAGTTAAAACCAACACCTTGTACAGTGGCCCCCCGGGTTACGAATCCCCCGGCTAACGAAAATCCCGGGATACGAAAGAGCCGGGGCCGGAAAAACGGCCCCGGCTTACGAAAGTATCCCCGGGTTACGAAAAAAAAAGTTCTGTACACTTACTGTAATGCTGTAGAGTAGTTACGCAGGAGGGACCGGGAGGGCTCCGGGGAGGAAGCCGGCCCGTGGAAGCCACGTCTGGCCTCCCTTTCAGGCAAGGCCGGCGCGTCCCGAAAGGCCTCCTCCGCTGCTTAGGCCTCGAGCCTTGGGGAGGAGGCCTGCGCCTGCTGGGGCGGGACGGCGCCGAGGAACCCCGGGGAGGAAGCCGGCCCCATGGAAGCCACGTCCGGCCTCCTCCTCGCGCAAGGCCGGCGCGTCCCGACTGGCGGCCGGACCTCGACCACATCCCGGCCACGGCCGGGGCTCCTTGGCGCCCGCACGCACGCTGTGGGGGTGTCTGGTGGGTCCGCGCGGGGCTGTCCCTTCCCCTCCGCCGGCGGCCAGACCTCGGAGGGGAAGGGACGGCCCTGCACGGACCCACCAGAAGCTGGGTTGAGGTCTGGCCGCCGGCGAGGGGAAGGGACGGCTCGACCCGGCTTCCGGTGGGTCCGTGCAGGGCCGTCCCTTCCCCTCTGCCGGGCGCGCGCGGTCGGGATGGGGTCGAGGTCTGGCCGCCGGCGGAGGGGAAGGGACGGCCCCGCGCGGATCCACCGGAAGCCGGGTTGAACCATCCCTTCCCCTCCGCCGGCAGCCAGACCTCGACCCGGCTTCCGGTGGGTCCGCGTGGGGCCGTCCCTTCCCCTCCGCCGGCGGGCAGACCTCAACCCCATCCTGGACGTGCGCGCCCGGAGGAGGGGAAGGGACGGCCCCGCGCGGACCCACCAGACGCCCCTGTCGCGCGCGTGCCGGCGCCGATGGGCCCGAGCCGCGGCCAGGATGTGGTCGAGGTCCGGCCGCCGGCCGGGGCCGGCCAAGGGGCCGGCCGCGGCCGGTCGAGACGCGCCGGCCTTGCGCAAGGAGGAGGCCGGACGTGGCTTCCACAGGGCCGGCTTCCTCCCCGGAGCCCTTCCGGTCCCTCCTGCGTAACTACTCTACAGCATAACAGTAAGTGTACAGAACTTTTTTTTTTCTCTTTTTCTCCTCAAGCCACAGTGGTCCCCCGGGTTACGAAAATTTTCAGGTTACGAAAGGTAATCCGGAACGGATTACTTTCGTAACCCGGGGGACCACTGTACTGCGCCCAGAAACTAATCGGTAGCCAGTGGAGGGACTTAAGCACTGGTGTTATGTGCTCGCACCTCAATTTACCGGTAATGAGCCTGGCCGCCATGTTTTGGACTAGTTGAAGTTTCCGGGTTAGGCACAAGGATAGCCCTAAGTACAGCGCATTGCAGAAATCGAATCATGAGGTTACCAAAGCATGTACCACAGACTCCAGGTCCTTCTGATCCGGGAAAGGGCGCAGCTGGCATATCAGCCAAAGCTGATAACAGGCACTCCTGACCGTCGCATTCACCTGACTAGTCATGTGAAGCGACGAGTCTAGGTGTACCCCCAGACTGCGAACAGGGTTCGTCGAGGAGAGTGGACTTCCAGAAAGGAGAATGTAATTCCACCATCAACTTTTTATTAATCTGCAAGAGCAGGTAACAGAAATACTGAAATTGTAGAAACTTAAGTTTGTGCTGACCTAGGTGAATGAACTGATTTAACCAAGGCCTTGGCATGGCTGTACTCTCAGTGGTAGGAGAACCATCCACTTTGTGACATACTTGGAAAGAGGCCAAAAAGCAAGTCAGCTGCAAGACAGCTTGGATGAACAACTGCTGGGTCACTTTAAAAAGGACCCAAGCAACTCCTTTGCACTGCTGAGGCTCAAAGTATCCCTTGGTGCTTCAGGGTAGGAAACAGCAAACCATCTGCTTGTGACTGTCAAAGTATATTCCAGTAATACTAAAACAATGGGGAAATGTGTGGCCTAGATTTATCGGCAAGCTTTAATTCCCCAAAGTAATAAATAAGCATAATAACTAAACGACAGAGTTAGTAGTAATCAGGAAATCCCTAGTTTGAATGTAACTTTTGAACTCTTGGGGAGGACTTTGGCCAGCCCCTGTCCCTTGGCTATCTAAACCATCTACAACAAGGGTGTCCAACACATGCTCTTTGGGATGTATGGACCCCTCCAACTGTTTTTGTATCTCTGATGCCCCATCAATGTATAAGTCACAGTGGCAATTTTTTTTTTAATGTGTGAGACATCACATGCCTTCTTTTAAAAGAACTATTCATTTTTGAAGCATCCCCACAAGTGTGATTTCTCCTTAAAAACAAGAGACCATTCTATAGATGACAAATCAATAAATGAAGAAAAATTAGAATGGCAATGAATAAAATAACCCCTTTTCCAGCGTTAGAAAATAGCATTTAATGATTGCAATCATGTCATAACTCAGAAAGTTTTTTTTAAAAAAAACAAACAAACACCTTCATGAAAAGATTAATAAATATATCCTGATAGTAAGAAAACTATTTCTAAACTAAATAATAAAATACAAATAAAAATATAAAATTTAAATGCACCTTGATTTTTGCACCGTTTTGTGAAAAAACAACAAAAAGCCCACTTTTGTCTTCCAAAATAGTCACAGAAAATTCGCGAAATAAAACAAGAAAATCAATGAAGAATGTGTAAAAAATTTCATAATCTCACCCAGCAGGGAAAGAATTTTTAGGATTTTTTTTACAAGTAATGAAGATTTCAGTTTCTAACATATAAACCTATATACTAGCTATTACTGATAATATTTGGTGTCTGTGTAAAGACACCAAATTTCACTGCAGCAGTTTTTAAAGAGACAGTTGAGTTAGTCTGCTTCATTGCAAAAACACAGGGAGAGGAGGGAGAGGGGGAAGGAGGGAAAGAGCTTTCATGGCTTACAAGGCACTTCATCAGATGAATTGATAGACAACAATATTGCAGTGCCCACTTCGGTTTTCTTTTTGCTCATCTAAATCAGGAAGACGGTTCATTTCCCTCATGTCCTCTTTTTGGCTACAACAGGCAAAGTAGAGCAAGAGAAAATAGTTTGTTCCCTTCTGTCCCCTCCTCTTTCCCTTACTTGATTTGGGCAGTATGTGAAATGCTTCTGGTATCTTTTATCATTGAGAGACAAGAACACTTCCTCTTCCATGGAAAATTGCAAAATCTGACTCCTCAGAACATTGTCTGAATAGATGTAATCCCCCACCCCAACAAGGTCATACAGATACTTGAAATACTTGAGAAGGAGTAGAAAATATGATGTCCTTGAACCAGAACTCTTTGTCTCAAACACAGATTGGTCAAGTCATGCTGTGAGTTTCAGCTGATGTACTTCCGTACAATCTACGCACATCTACAACCTTTCAAGAGCACTGAGGGACACAAATGTACCTCACTGGGAGCTATTCCCACGGCACACATAATATTCTCACATGAGTCATTTCCATGGGGATTCCCCATGCCTTTGATTACCAAGTACTATGATATCACTTTTGAGAACAGGAAGATGTTCCCTCCCCCTGAAACATTGGGAAATGGTCTTATGAAAGAATTAAAAAAAAAGTCTAGCAAAGAATTCCCTAGAGAAGAGCTGACAGAGTGTGTGTGTTAAAGAAGGAATTAATTCCCAAGAAGGAATATGTGTGGGAATACCGAACTTGATATAAACAGTAGTATGGGATCTATACAAAAGGTCAAATATGAGATGACAGTTGCTCAAATCAATGAATCATAAAAGTATACTGCTGGAAGAAACACCAGCCTTCTGCCACAGAGGTGGCCCTCCAACCACACTTTAAATGTTTCCAAAGATGGAGAGTCCGCCACGCTATTCCTCTGTCAAAAGGTTCTTACAGTGAAGAAGTTCTTACTAATGTTTAAGTGGAATCTCTTTTCTTGTAATTTCAATCCATTGATCATAGAATCATAGAATTATAGACTCATAAAGTTGGAAGAAATCACAAGGGCCATCTAGGCCAACCCCCTGCCATGCAGGAACTCTCAGTCAAAGCATACCTGCAAGATGGTCACCCAGCCTCTGTTTAAAGACCTCCACATAGGAAGACTCCACCAAAATCTCTGAGGGAATGTGTTCCACTGTCAAACAGCCCTTACTGTCAGGAAGTTCCTCCTAATGTTAAGTTGGAGTCTCTTTTCCTGTAGCTTCCATCCATTGATCTGTGTTCTAGTCTCTGAAGCAGCAGAAAACATGCTTGCTCCCTCCTCAATATGACATCCATTCATTGGTTTTTGTCTATTCTTCAGAGCAGCAGAAAGCTAGCTTCTTATATTTTCAAAAAGACATTCCTTTGCCTATTTAAAGAGGCTAAACACATCTGGCTCCCTAAGCCATTACTCATACGGCTTGGTTTCCAGAACTTTTGCTTTCTTGGTTCTCTTCCTCTGAACATGTTCCAGCTTTTCAGTATCATTCTTTGACTGTGCTGCCCAGAACTGGACTCAGGATTTCAGGTGAAGTCTGACCAAAGCAGAATAGGTTAGTACATCACTCATTCTGGACAATGTACTCCTGTTGATGAAGCCTAGAACTGCATTGACTTTTTTGCCCCTAGATCACACTCATATTTAGTTTATGGTCTACTAAGATCCCTAGATTCCTTTTTGATGTATTGCTATCAACCTGCGTAGCATCTACCCTATAGGTTAAAAACCTGAAAACTTAACTCTGTGCCAAAAACTGAAAACATAACTCTGTGCCAAAGGGAAACATAACAACAAAAGAAACCTTCATCTCACAGTGATGTTTCAGCACAATGTGAATAAAGAAGAAATAGTCAACAAGTAACACAGGCCTTGAGTCCCCATCTCCATTTCTTATATTCTCTTCATGGAGGAGTAGCATATCTGCCTCTACTTCATTACACAAATTATTGATCCAAATGTCCTGAACCATCCCCACGAGCTCCAGCCAGCACCACTGATGGTGATAATGAGAGTTGTGGTATACTACACTTGAAGGACTCAGGCTGCTGACATCTGATGCAGCTGATGAGGCAAAATCCATACCATACTCTAGTTCTTGTAAGTGCCTTGATAAAGATGTATGGCCACTCTTAGCATGCATATTGGATATAGAATCATAAAATCATAGAATCATAAAGTTGGAAGAGACCACAAGGGCCATCCAGTCCAACCCCCTGCCATGCAGGAACTCCCAATCAAAGCATACCCAACAGATGGCCATCCAGCCTCTGCTTAAGATATGTGTTAATGTTATCTATATCAAAGGAAGACAAGTCAAATCAGCATAGATCCAATTATTCATCCCAACTAGAGCTAAGCCTTTCTTGTTGGGACTAGAATTCTCTTAGTCACATATGCTGTGCACTCGTAGGTACCCTTTCACCTGAATTTGCTCTTTTCAGGACATTGTTCAAGGGAGATTTCTTGATTGTGGTTGAACAGCATTCTATCAATGTAACTATTGTACAAACATCTAATGAAGTAGACTCAACATATGAAAACTTATGCAACAAACATCTTTCTCTCAGTTAACCTAAGAGGTGAGGCTTTTGACCATTAAAAAATGGAGCAGACATCAGCATGATTCAAGTTGTGTGAACAGTTGTGCAACACTGCAGTCTTGTATATGGGTGGCATAGTGCAGCTGCAGTGTACCTATACTGGTGCAAATATGGGGTGAAAGAGGGAGGCTTTAAAGCAGTCCCAGAGAGCAAAGCTGTTTACTCTCTGGTAGTAACAGCCTGTTACTCGAGGCTGTTTGGAAGCTGTGCAGCATAGCCCTGGGCTCAAGCCATGAACCCAACCACCACACAAGGCCATCTCTGCTTGCCTCCTTTTCTTTCCTGCTTTCTGGGCATGTCAGAGGAAGGAGGGAAGGAATGGAAGAATAAGCTGACAGTGCTACCTCTGTGCAATAGCAACCAGAGCTTGTAGGGAGGAATAAAGCCCAGCTGGCTTGGACATTTTTTAGTCCCATCAATCTGAGTTTTTCCAGGTTTTCCAGGACAAATGGTAACCCTATCATCAGGAAGTAATGGGCACATCAGTAGAAGAGAGCTGACACTTCTAATGGTGAAGATGTTTGAGAAGCAACAGAAGGGAAGCTACTGGGCAGAAGCACTAGTGAGAGGTGACCCTAGCAGAGGATCTCTCAGAGACAACAGCCATGGTGGTACTACACAGAAGCAAATATTGGTAAACTATGTCTCAACGTCTTCTATCTTGAAAACGCTATGATTAGTCAATCTAAAATGAGACATAACATACTGCATCTTAGGTTAAGGAACTGGACACAAGAATTATCTCTCTCAGACATAGCTGGCATGATTCCTCTCATTGGGTAACTGCTTAACAAATTCCCTAGAGGAATATCAGCCAAACTGGTTGGGAATTATTTATGTCTTTATTAAAAATATCGTATTCAAAGAGCACACATGTTGTATTATAAGTGGAAGAAAATATGCAAAGCTCAGCTAAAATTGCTTTATTTATTTATTTATTTAAGAAACAAACTCAATGCTTTTATACTTTTTCAGTCCATGTCAGGAAAGGAAAAAATGCTGTCAATGTCTTGAGTGATCCTGTCATATCTGCTGGCGACAGGAAACTAACTTTTGGATGCTTTCTGCTGTATGCAAATATTTGCATGTGGAAAAATTATAGTGAGAAACCACAAAATACTACCCGGCTTGTGGAAATGATGTTGCTTTACTTTTCTGGCACCTGATGCGCTTTTGCCCACAAATCCCTGTCTACTGGAAAGAGAAAAAAACACACACCCAAATATTCAAATACTCTAAGAATAGAGATACTCAAGGATTTAGATGGGTTGCTGTTTGAGAGTAAATTGTCAGGATTCACACTTTCCGTACTATTGACTACATCAAAATACTGTTTTCCTTCAAGTTTCATACTTATTTGCATTTTGCAATGCTGATCTTGACTAAAAAAATAAATAAAAATCTATCTATCTATCTTGAGATAAGGTTAATTCAAAATGTATGATTTGATAGAAAATATATCTAGAAACACATGTTTTCTACTGAAACCATAAAAATCTATTTAAATCTTTAAATATTATTTAAGTATATATTTTAAATTAATACATTTTTTTAAAAAAATCTGTCAAAACAGGACAAAACAGATCTATGAACAGGCAAATAAACTTGTACAGACCAGAAACAGACTGAGAATGTAGATGCTTAAGGATTTAGCTGGGTCTGCATTCTGAATAATTACAAAACCAGAGAACTACAGGCAAGAAGAGGAAGAGACCATTAAATATAGGCACATATACACAGGAGAGATTCAGATAAAAAAGTTGGGCAAGCATAAGTATATATAACAATGCTGCATAAGGAATTATTCTGTATCTCTTTGAACAACAGTTCTTCCTGGGCTAGGCAATGGCAACTGGATGGCACCAGGACTCAACTCTATTTCCCATCCAAATAGCCATCGCTTGGCTGCAGAGAGCACCAGGAAAGTGTCACGTTTAAGTACTTTGGTAGAAATTTACACTCCACCAGCATCAAAAAGGATCTTAGTATATATTTGCCAGTGACATAGCATCTGTCAGTTAGAGAATGAGAGGAACATTCAGCACACTGTTATTTGAAACCTCCTTCTGTCAGACAGATCCACTGCCACTGTGCCCCAGCAGCCAATCTTAAGTAACGTTTCAATGACAAGTTTTTGTTCAGGCCTCAAAATTGTTTGGAGGATATAGCCAACTGAATGTTCAGATTTAGTACATATTGTTTCTCCAATGGTTCTTCAGGTCAGGGAAGAAGACAGCACTTTTTTCTATGACAATTTTTTTTCAGTTTCAGCTATAGCATGTAAATAAAGGGGTAGCAAGGATTTGCAAACCTTCTCATTCTCAATTAAGACACATTAAAAACAGTTAACTCCTACAAGACAGACAGACAGATAGATAGACAGATATTGAATTTTGGGATGTTTTTGCAAAAATATTCATTCGTATGAAGTCAGTTTCTAGACTAAACAGCATATTTTGTAGAGGGAGCAGTGTTTTTGGCATGATTTGTTTTAATGGAAGAGACCTGAAATACTGAATAAAAATATCAAAAAAGTGCCCCCAAAATCTTATAATCCTACCCAGCAAAGATAAAAATGTTTTAAAGTCCTTTTTGTTGTTGTGGCATGTAAGAGTAGAATGAACAAAGCATATGATGTGATGACATTACACTGTAAATTTCTCCATCCACTAGTGTCTACCCACAAACTGAGCCCAGAAAACTGACACGTTACATGTTGTATGTAACTAGATTTCGGGAAAGTAGAAGTGAGATTCTGTTAAGACATTTGGCCATGTTGCATGTTACATGCTAAAAGCAACCATGTGGAGTACCTTGCATGAAAATATATTGTATGAATGCAAAGCCAGGAATTGGAATGACTCACTTGCTCATGTATATTTGCCTATCATGTGCAATCCAAAATGAGCAAGTGTTAAGTGCTTTGCAAAAAATGAGCAAAGGAAAGGCACACAGCTGCTCTGCATTTTGCTTCCAAAATCTGCTAATGTCAAGCAGATCTTTCTCGCAAATGTATTTCTAACTTAGAAACTAACGTGAATTATGTGATGGTAATTAATATGCATATAGCACTAATGGAAGATGAATAACAGCTTGAAAGGGGGGATATTTATCATCATCATGTGGGGAGTGGAATAAAAACATGCTCCACACATGTCTTGATTCACCCACAGATTCTAGTCAGAATTTTAGAATTAAATAAGTGAACTAACATATACTAATAAAGACAAAGCTCTTGGACAAAAAAGTGACTCAGGTTTATACAGGTTTATATCCACTATACCCTGGTATAGTGAAGTAATTGTAATTAGGGTTGCAATCTGAAACATATTTCCTAGGGAATAAGTTCCAAGCTAGGCAGTGGATTCATTTTATCTTTCCATTTTGTCTCTCATTGCTGTTGAAGTTTCAAATCTCTGGCTGGAATCCTGCCTTAGGAGATGCACGTGTGGTATACAGCTACATTTCCATAGCTATGTCTTCTGACACCACCTTTTAATCTCCTGAAACACGGTCATTTCTGTGTCACTGGAGAATTGGGGGGGGGGGGATCAATGGAGATAGGTCCAGCTATTTCCTACAGCTGGCATGCTGGAACAGGCAAGGTTTGTGCAGAGAGGGTTTGCCATTGTCTTCCTCTGAGGCTGAGAGTGTATGACTTGCCCAAGGTCATCTAAGTGGGTTTCCATGGCTGAGCAGGGATTCAAAGCCTGTTCTCCAGAGTCATCATCCAATACTCAAACTACACCATGCCATGTCTCACAGAGAATATAGCATAGCATATTATTGAAAGTCCCCAACACATGAACCACTATGCCACTCTGATTCTCATTCCAGTGACTTACACTCTCATAATTCACCAACGTTCCCCTCACTCCCAACTAGATTAGGAAAAAGGAAAGGAGCCCCGTCCCCAATGCCTTGTAAAATTTGGATATTATTATTTTATTACAAAAATGTCCCCTTGCACTCTGTAGCTCTAGATACTACCACGTAAGACTTCACTGTCACTTATTTAAGCAAAAATTGCAAATATTGCAGGTTAGACATTGCAGCCAGGCTGATAAATTTCAGTAAATAAATTTCTCTCTTAGGTTCTTGAGACAGCAGAGAGAGAAGTGGGGGGATTATTTGAGTGTGTGGGTGTGGGCATTCAAAATGTGGACTAGTAATTTTGGGTCCTTACTTTTTAAAGTTCAAATAAAAATTATGGAGATGCTGAGGGAAGTGGACAGCTCAGCGATGTGTTTTGACTGAAATCATCTGATTTCTTTCATTGAAAGTTTCTAGGCAAATACTTTCCATGACTTCCAAGAACAAGTTGACCTGGTGTGACCTTGGGGAGAAACTGGGCTCAGGTCCTACTCAAGTCAGATACTGCTTTCTTGCATTCAATCTCCAGCCAGGCTCCTGGTTTTGTTTGTATGTTTGGGGTGTGCTGTCATTCTAGCAAACACTGAATATCTTCCAATGAAGCCAAGTATGCCCGCGTGCTTGCAATAGAGGGACACTCTTTCCACTTTCCCCCATATGATAAATTTGGTCTGCCTCAACTGGGCTCCCTGCTTATGACTCACTGGCCCTGTTTGTTTGGAGATGTTCCCTATTTATTTACGGGACAGGGCTGCCCAGTACTTCAGCTCTGGCTCTCAGCCGGCAGAGAAGGAAATTTCCCTTGAGGACACTTGTTCCCTTACGTGCAGCGTCAGACAGACATGCAGGGAAGCAGTTTTGCTTCAGACACTGTTCCTGCCTGAGGCTTCCCTTGCCAGGTTAAACTTGCACGATTTTCTGATCCTTAATACAGCTCCTGGATTAAGTCAAATGATTAGTACCTAGGTGATCTTTTGTACTAAAGGAACTGGGGAGTTATATAGAAATCTTCCTGCACAATGCAGCATCTCTCCACCACAGTCCTTATTATTCATTTTTGATCAATGGCAACTCTATTTGCTTGCTAGGGGGTGAGGAACTGGGAAGAATCCGGGAGGTCATGCCAAAAGAGAGAGAAAGAGAGAGACAGAGAGACAGAGAGAGAAAAGCTGTTGGCATTTAAGAAATATTTCCCTATGCTTTTCCTGGCATTTATCAGAGGAATCTGACTGACAGTTAGTAAGTATGGTCAACCCTCCATATCCACAGATTCAACCATCCATGGCTAGAAAATATTTTTCAAATATATAAATTCCAAAAAGGAAATCTTGATTTTGCTGTTTTATATAAAGGGCAGCATTTTAGTAGACCTCTGTATTTAATGGGACATGAACATTCACAGATTTGGATATCTGCAGGAGGTTCTGGAACCAAACTCCAATGGATACCAAAGGCTCACTGTATTTGGCATCAGACACCAGAATCCACAGCCAATGTGCCATGTTGTTTGGGAAGTTCTTAAAGTTGTTGTCCAAAACAGAACTTCTCCATGTGCTTAAGAGACAGATATTCCATCTTTTTCTGATGCCATGCAGACACTGACATTTGCAGACAGGTCATGGAAACCCACTGGGCGACCTTGGGCAAGATACATGCTCTCAGTCTTAGGGAAAGGCAATGGCGAACCTCCTCTGAAATCTTTCCAAGAAAACCCCATGACAGATTCACCTTAGACTTATTATAAGTTGGAAATAGCTTGAAGGCAACAAAAATAACAAAAGGGGACCAATGTGCTCCCCAACTCCTGCCAATTGTGTGCTAATACTATGTAAGAACATGCAAAGAGCCATTGTGGATCACACCAAAGACTTATCTAGTGCAGTGATCTCTTTATAAATTATCCCAGCACTTGCTTAGTTGTTATCTGTCTGTCTGTCTGTCTATCTATCTATCTATCTATCTATGGCATTTGCTTATTGTTTCTCAGCCTACCAAGCTCTCAAGGTCATGGATAGAAAATCTATTGTTGAATTTTGCTAGGTGGCTGATTGGACTTCGATGGTCCTTGTGGTCTCTCATAGCTCCATGATTCCATGAAAATGTTTAAAACAGTAACAACATAACTAAATTTAAAGACAGACTAAAAACTCCCCTTTAAAAATAGTTCCAAAATCCTAGATTATTTTTAAAAAAGTTTGAAGGACAAAAAGTGACCACTCCTAATTTTAATAACCAAAAATCAATCGACATAACAGCATTTTAGCTGCCTCCTAGAAACTCTGAAGAGATGGAGGTGATATATCACCTTTGGGATGGAATTCCACAACTGGGATGCTACTGCAGAGAAAGCCCTGCCACCAGCCTGCCCTCACAAAAGTAGATAGGATGGGATGGGATGGGTTGGGATAGCATCTGCTGAAGTTCTTAAATTTTGGGCAAGCTCATGTGGCTATAGCCGTCATGATTAGCACCAATTGGTAGCTTCATCCTCCTTGAATAGGTCTAACCCTTCTTCTAAAGTTTTCTTATAGCACATTTGAAACTAATTGCATGAAATAATTTGTAACATAAGCTTTCATACACTTGGTCTATGAAAGCTTATGCTACAACATCCTCCACACAGTTAATCTCAAAGACGCTACAAGATCCCTTTGCATACTGATATTCCAGATTTACATGGTTAAGTCTCTGAATGACATTAATGATATGGATTATTTAATATTCCGGTCCTTGCCTAATGATCTCCAACATAATATTTCTTTTTTCCCCTGCAGCAGCACACCAGGTTAACATTTCCAATTATGATGTAGTGGTTTGAGCATTGGACTTTGATTCTGGAGAACTGGGTTTGAATCCCAGCTCATCCATGAAACTCACTGAGTGATCCTGGGCAAATCCACTCTCTCAGCCTTAGAGGATGGCAATGGCAAACCCCCTCTGAAGAAACTTGCCAAGAAAATCCCATTGATAGGTTCGGCTTAGGGTCACCACAAATCAGTAACAACTTGAAGGCTGACAACAACAACAACATCAGAACCCAAAGATTCCTTTTCTGGTCAGTCAATTCCAGCTCAGACATATGTATCGTTACATAACTAAATGGCAGGAATAACTATAACAGATTGTACCAACAAAAGTACAATTTTAGCCTTAAAAATAAACCTAGAATATCAAAAAGGGGAATTCAACTTTTACTACAGGGAAAGGTGTGAACTTTCAGATTTTGTTGGACTACTATTCTCATCAGATGTAGCCAGCACAGTCACTCACCGTGTGGAGTGATGGATGGTGAGAGTTATAGTCCCCAAAAGTCACTTTTCCAAGCTCTGGCTTTATGACAAGCCCACACAAAGTGCAACTCATTGAGCTAAAGCAGTTTAACAGCCATGTTTGGCTACCAGCCTAGAAGTGCAAGAGTGAAGATGGTGGTTGCCATGGCATGTGTATTGCCATGCTACAATGCACAGCCGGTGGGCTGCATGCTTTAATGAGTGCCTGATTAGAGGTGCCAGAGTATTTCAAATGCAAACATCTTCCTTCAACAGGAGATAAATGGTGGCAGCTTTGCCTAAATGCAGACTAGTCTCTGCATTTATTAGCATCTCATGGAGTGCAGATTCTTCCTAGTACTTGCAACTGCATGAATGACATCCTATTCTTTAGAGAGAAAGCTGCAAGCAAGCACCCCTGGCTATTCTGACATCCCTCAAAAGTTTTCCTGGAAAAATTATGCCTCCAAATGCCCCACAATACCCATAAGGGTTCTCTCTCTCTCTCTCTCTCTCTCTCTCTCTCTCTCTGTATTGTATGCCTTTACGTTGTTTTCAATTTATAGCAATCCTAAGGAGGACAGACCACAGAGTGTTCTTAACAAGATTTGTGCAGAGGGGATTTGCCCTTGCTTTCCCCTCGATGAGAGTGTGCGACCTGCTCAGGGTCATCTACTGGGCTTCCATGGATGAGTGGGGAATAAAATCCTGGTCTCCAGAGTCATACTCCAACAGTTGGAATTGTCCAAGCCATTCTATTCCCAGTCACCATGTATAGATACGAGAGCTGGACAGTGAAGAAAGCAGATAAGAGGAAAATCAACTCATTTGAGATTTGGAGAGGGAAAAGAGTATTGAGGATACTGTCGACAGCCAATAAGACAAATGTGTCTTTGAGCAGATAAAGCTAGAAATCACCCTGGAAGTCAAGATGATCAAACTGAGGCTTTCATACTTTAGCCACATCAGGAGAAGGCATGACTCATTAGAAAAGACAATAATGCTAGGAAAAGTGGAGGGCAGTAGAAAGAGAGAAAGACTGCATGCTGGATGGATAGACTCAATCGAGGATGTGATGTACCTGAAATTACAGGATCTAAGCAGTGGAGGGCAGAAGGTCTTGGAGATGTCTATCCACAGAGTCACCAGGAGTCTGGGATAACTCAAGAGCACTTAACAACAACAACAACAACAACAAAGAACCACAGAACCAAAAGATCTATTCTGGTTATGATTCCATTTTCATAAAATCATAAAGTTGGAAGAGACCCCAAGGACCATTCAGTCCAGTTTCCCACCATGCAGGAAGACACAGTCAAAGCACTCCTGACAGAGGGTCATCCAGCCTCTGCTTAAAAACCTCTGAAGAAAGAGATTCTGCTACACTGCAAGAACAGCTTTAGTCAGTGCCAAATCGAATAGTGTGCTACATCTGTTCTCAGCTGTGACAGAAGCTGGAAGTAATCAACTTTCTGATCTGTAAATGGATTGCCAAGACACTCAGCAGTAGGGCCCTCCCACACATTCCCTCTTCGGTGACTTGACTTCCATAATTACAACACTCAGCACAGTAACACCAAGGTAAGCCAATCACCTAGCACTCTACCTTTATAAATAACAATCTCCTTAGAATGGATTTACCTTCTCAGCTCTTCAAGAAAACCTAGGTGCATTAAGTGTCTAGCAATGATGAAAAAGCACAGACACACTCATTTATGAAAGGAGCACACCACAACTATATCACTCTTCCACAAAGGCAACAATACAGTACAGGTACACCTCAGTTAATAAAGTAGGTGCATTCCTGGACTTTACCTCTTTACTTTACCACTGGTAGCACAGGTAGAAATAATATGGAAAGAACAGGGATAGGCTCCTACACCAACAAAAAGAAGAAGAGAAATTCATTTCAACAAGCTTTATATTCAGAACTAACATTGTAGGCATCAACCATGAAACTACAAGGTCAGGTAAGCCTGGCCTAAGTGAACAAAAACATTTTGAATCTTCTAGAGAACACTAGAGATCCTGAAGAGTAAAGATAAACAATTGAGCACTAAATTCTGAATCATCCAAGCCAGGGTATTCCCCATCACCACGTAGAAATGTAAGAGCTGGACAGTGAAAACAAATGGGTCCATGGATCAAGCCTGAAGTCTCCCTAGAATCCAAGATTATTAGACTGAAATTGTTTTACCTTGGCCACATCATGAGAAAGCGTGACTCATTAGAAAAGACAAAACTGCTGGGAAAGGTAGAAGGTAGTAGAAAGAGAGAAGGACGATATGCCGGGTGGATATACTCAATGAGACAGGTCACAGGCCTGAGTTTGCAGAATCTGAGCTGACCAGTGGAACATAGAGGGTCTTGGAGGTGTTGCATCCACAGGGTTGGCATGAGTTAGGGTCGACTTGAGGGCAGTTAACAACAACAACAGAAACCACTTGAAACCCTCTTCCAAAATGCATATTCGGATGATTTTTTTTTTCAGTCAACATCTCCCACCGACATTAAAAACTTAATTAAAATGTTTCCTTTTTTTGTAATCATTCCTTCCACCACAAGCTTTTTTTACCATTTCTTATAAAGCAAACACACTCCTCATCACAGTCCATGAAAGTTCAAGCCATATAAAACATGTAAAAGGTTAAGGCACTACTGGCCCTTTGCTTCTTTTTGCTGGAACAAACAAAACAAAAACAAAACAGCTTCATTTATATACCGCTTCATACCCTTAAGGAGTGTCTAAGCGGTTTACAATTGTAAGCTATTTGCCCCCCAACAATCTGGGTACTCATTTTAGCGACCTCGGAAGGTTCCAAGCCTGAGTCGAGCTTCAGCCCTTTGCTGGTCTTGAACTCGCCACCTTATGGTTTTGAGTGAGTGGCTGCAGTACAGGCATTTAACCACTGCGCCACCAGGGCTGATTGGAGGAACAGGCTAACATGTCTACTTCCCCCAATAAAAATTGTAGTATTAAACCATCACCACAGGAAAAACCAGCATTATGGATGAGAATGTAAGAGCAGCCTGTGTGGATCAGACCATGTCTGTCTTTTGCATTCTCTTAGCCATGAGGATCAACCAGATATCTTCAGAACCCAAGATGGTATGACGGGAAATGGCTCTCCACTCTCCCACTCCCACCAAACAATAGGCATTTCCTTACATATTGCTTCTGAAATATTTTATATATATGTGTGTGTGTATGTGTGTGTGTGCGTGCGCGCACGCATATATATATATATATATAATTTAGCAATTGCTAAATGGCTGCTGATGGAGCTAACTTCAGTGAAACTGTCTAATTAGTCCTCTCGACAGAGAATCACATCATAGATCTCTTAAGGGCAGAAAGCACCAATGAAGTAATGTACTGAAACCCATGTTGTGTGTAGGAATCCTGCAACTATATCATCTTCCATGGAAGACAGCTATCAAGTCTCTGTTTTAGTGCCTCCAGCAAATGAGAGTCTGCCATCTCTTTAGGTGATCATTTCCACTGTCAAACAACTATCACTATTAGGATACTTCTGCTAACATTTAGCCAAAATCGTCCTTCTTGCCTTTTTTTCCTACCAAATGATCAGCGTTGTTCAACAGATAATAAATCTATTCCATCTTTTGTGTGGGAAACTTTGTTTTGATGAACAAGAGAAATCTTAGAAAAGCTGGCCAACTGAGGATATATTCCCATACTTAGTTATGTGGGAATACTTCATTGAACTTAATGGGACACATCTGTCTAGGTTTGTGCTACATTTGTGCTGCAATTTTTATTTTATTTTGTTTTTGTTTTTGTTTTTTTTAAAAAAAGAAATTGTGATGGGAAATTCAAGGAAGCATAGTTGAGCTATACCTGTACTTTGGAAGTCAGGGAGCATATCTGTTGGTTCCTCCGCAATTGCTGACCTCCTGTAAACCATGTGAAGCCTTCCTCTTTCTTCATCCATTTGTCTCCCTTTCTCCAATGGCTCAATGAAATATTCATCTTCCCCTGCTTTTATCATTCCAGCCTAGTAGGAGAGGAAAAAGAAAGAGCACAAAAAACACATGAAAAATCAATTCTTCTATTCAGTGCAATAATACATTCAGTTAGGAGCCAGGAGATCTAAGGAAGCATCTCCTCCCATATTTACCTACACAAACTCCAAGGTTATAACCCAAGATCCTCTTCTGCATGACCACACCAAATGAAGGGACGTAGATGGCTAAAGAGACTGAGAGGTTGTGTAGTGGCTTGAGCATTGGACAATGACTCTGGAGATCAGGATTTTATTTTCCGCTCAGCCATGGGAAACACATCAAGTGACCTTGGGTGAGTCACACACTCTCAGTCCCAGAAAACCTAGTGATAGGTAGGCCTTAAGGTCACCATAAATCAGAAATGAATTGAAGACACCCAACAGCAACAAAGATGACTTTTCAGGGGAGGCATCCTACTTGGGGCATGCAGTTTTGAAGGAAGCCAGGTTCACCTAGCATTTCCTTCGATGTTGCTGGTAGTTTAACTTTGGTCCTCTTCTGTTCTCTATGCTATATAACTTCTATATGAAACCACTAGGAGAGGTTGTCCAGAGTTTTGGGGTCACATGTCACCAGTATGATGATGATACCCAGCTCTATTACTCATTTCTGTCTAATACCAAGGAAGCTGTTCTTGTGCTAAACTGATGTTTGGCAATTGTAATGGACTGGAAACAAATGTGCCCATTCTTGGAAAAGTCAGATGTGACTGCAGTAACACATACCTTCGTTACATCCTATTTGGATTACTGTAATGCACTCTACATGGGGCTGCCTTTGAAAAATGTTCAGAAACTTCAGTTAGCCCAAAGGACTGCAGCTAGATTGTTAACTGTGCTGACTAAAGGAAGCACATGACACCTTTGTTGCATCAGCTCCACTGGCTGCTAATCTGCCTCCAGGAACAATCCAAAGGGCTGATGATCACCTATAAAGCCATATATGTCTTAGATCCAGGATATATGAAGAACTGTGTGTTCCTTTATGAACTCTTTAGAGCTCTACAATCATATGGAGAGGTCCTTCTCTCTGTCCCATCACCTCAAGCTTGTTTGGTGGGAACAAGGGAGAGGGCCTTCTCAGTGGCTGTTCCCAGACTTTGGAACTCCCTCCTTAGGAGCTCTCTCCTCCCTCCATTGGAACCTCCCTTCCTCATCCTTGTTTTCTTTCTGTCAGCAAGTGGAGGCATTTTATGCTATCATTCTCTTGGAAAATGACTGGGGTTGGCTTTTAATGGTATGTGTTTTAAGGTCATCTTTCTGAAGTTTTGCAGAGGTTAACTGTGCTAAGCTATTGCAGAGGTTAATTGCTCTGACCCATGTCTTCAAATTTTATGCATTTGTGTAAGCATTCTCATATCCTGTTTTCCCTGAAAATAAGACATCCCCAGAAAATAAGACCTAGTAGAGGTTTTGCTGAATTGCTAAATATTAGGTCTCCCCCAAAAGTAAGACCTAGCAAAGTTTTTTATATAAATATATATACAGTATATAATAAATGTTCAATATTTTTTTGTTCAACAATAAATGTGAATTCTTCTTCATGGAAAATAAGACATCCCCTGAAAATAAGACCTAGCACATCTTTGGGGGCAAAAATTAATACAAGACACTGTCTTATTTTCAGGGAAACATGGTACATATATAAGCACACACAGAAGGAGGTGAGGGTTCCCAATATAAGTCCAAATAAAGCCTAAATTTTAACATTTCTGAATCTGAGTTCAAATTAGGAGCAGAACTGGGTTGAATTGGATCCTAATCAGCCAGAATCAAATCAGGGTCCAGTTGACATAATAGAATGGGAAGAAAGCTCTTCTATGGTCTTCACAATGCAGCTTTGCTTCAAGAAATTTAAATCCCAAACATCCTTGATAGCCAGACTTGCCACACCCATTATCTATAAAATGTTGCTGCTTTTCTGTATTTTGTTTTCCTTTCAAGCAGCTGCTCTAAGTGATTTTTCAGTTTAAAATGTATTTATAATTTTCAATCATTCATTGAAATGTCTTTTCATAAAATAAAATGAAAGCCATTATAACTGGACTGAACCATCAAAGCTATTTTTAAGATAGGAATTGGCCAACAGTGAATGTCTTTCCAAGATGTGGTATTCAAGGTCTTTTTCACTGTACATGACAAAACAGAAATAAGGTGAGTCTCCAGTACTGCAAAGCAAAGGACTGGAAAAATTGCTTTAGGACTGCAACTCCCAGCATTTTACTGGAAGCATGGCCAGGATACTGGGAGCTGCAGTTTCAAAAGAGTATGTTCTCCAAGCCCTGATGCAAAGTATGTGCATGCTGTGGCTGAAGTTCTCTGCCTTTAATACTGTAGTTTAAAGACATTTTGGTTCAAGTCAGTCCACTTAGAATCATAACTTCATTTTTTCCCTTTCCGTATGGCCAAGAAGCATTATTAGACTGGCAACCTATGAGTCTCCTGGCATGTTAACAGACTGTTTTCTTGCCATTTGAAAAGGGGTGAGAGGGAATTTGTGCCTACAGTTGCTATGCTCCTGACGTCAGATCTTATCTTGGCACTTCAACTTTGTTTAAATATCTCATTTTCAAGGCCTTCAGCTTAAAAGTAGCTGTGTTCAGGGTGGTTTTCCTTCCTTGTCTATATATATATATATATATATATGGAATGAAAATAATTCTGCCCAAAAGAGAAATGGGGCTGCCATTTCCCAGATAGTCAGTCTCTCTCATTTTTCCACCCTGAGTTTATTGTCAAAATACAAGAATGGTGGAAGGATGATGTTTTTATTATTATTCATAAACAATAAATGCTTTGCATTGAGGAGGATTGTTTGCAGGAACTAGATGCTGTTTCTACTTCCCTTTTCCGTCCTAGCCAAAAACAAAAGCAAAACCATAGCACCCTGGCAGAGATGGACATAAATGAGACATACACATTCATATCCCATTTGTTGCTATTGTATGCCTTCAAATCATTTCCAGCTTTTGGAGATCCCAAGGCAACTCTGTAATGGGGTTTGTAGCTTAGACTTATCCAAAGTCACCTTGTGAGTTTCCATGGCAGAGTGGGAATTTGAACTCTGGGTACCAGAATCTTAGTCCAACACTCAAACCACTATACCACAATGGCAGTATATATAGTATATATAGAAATATTGACTGTTTTTCCCCTCAAATGTGCATTTTTATCTTCATTTTTATGTATATAAGATTTTGAGCACACTTTTAAAAGATAATATTTAGGAAAGTATGGGTTTCATGTTGCAAGTGCATATTAATTCATATTATAGTTGGAGGAGTGCACATTGGATAAATCGAGATCAAAATGCAAACCTCACTAAAACCCAGCCCTAGAGGGTGCTAGTAAAGAAACCAGGAAGCTAAATAACAATCCAAGCAAATGTGTGGGCTCATAATGGCTCTGGATTTAGCCATTAATGCTCCCCCAAGCTATCCAAGCTATCCAAATTGCCAGACTTGAGAAAAGGGTTTAGCACCCAGAACAGCTCCAGATGCAAGGCTATAGCAGGTTGCTTCCTTCCTCTGATATAAACTACCAGCTGCTAATGACTGTTGTTGTCTTTACCCCACAGCCAAAGCAACTGTTTGAAGACCAGCTATAAAGCTGAAATTCATTTTCCGCAAAACTGGGACTTGAAACCAACAAGACAAAATCTTTGTATTTTACAATATATTTTGCAAGAACATCCCTTCTGGGCCTCCCCATTCTACTTTTGTTCCAATAAGAAAGGAACATTTTTTATAAAATGTGAGGCTTATATCCCTTATCAGCCTTTACTGTGGCATTGATATCAGGAGTTGAAGACTTTGATTCATGAGCCATATGCAACCTCAAGGGCCTGTTTTTATGCCCCTCAAGGTTATTCAAAGACAGTCAATATGGTATAGTAGTATAAATGTAGGACTAAGACACTGAGAGACCTGGGTTAGAATCCCTGCTCAGCCATGGAAACCCCATGGTGATCTTTGGTACATTACATTCTCTCAGCCTGAGAAGATGGCAATGGCAAACACCCTCTGAACAAATCATGCCATGAAAACCCCTTAGGGTCACCAGAAGTCAAAATGACTTGAAGATACATAACACAAACATAGGCTTACTCTGAACCCTTAGCTCCTGCAGTCCCCCTCTCCCAAAAAAAGAACAAAAATTGTTCCATGATAGGCTAAAAATTACCAGTAGCTACTCCTGCAAATCTCCAGGGATGGCGGTTTGCTTTCCAATTGGCCACCAACCAATTCTGCCCGAACTGCCAGAAATTGACTAAAAACCCAAAAATCAAAGCTGGAGGTGACTTCTGGCCACTGTTTCTGGATGATTTGGGGGCACTGTGCCCCCCCCCCCCAGGTCCACAGAGCCGCAATTGTTCTGCCCACACCTGTTTTAAGTAGTTGCTCAGCCCAAAGTATTAAAATGGTTTATAATTTTTCAAGTTCACAACTCAATTCAATTCAGAAATAGGTCGTAATCATTTTTAGAAAATTATCGCATTGTATTCCAAAAAGCAACTCTTCCAAGTTCTGACTAAACTAGACATACAATGGATACAACAATTTATGCTATAATCAGTTTATGAGGCTTAAATCCAATGATCTATTCCAATTAGAATATAAACCCCAAAATCAACTTGATAAATCAGCACTTAGACAAGTTCTACAAATTCCATGAATCCCATTGGATTGGGCTGCATTTAGAACTATGTCTTTAAGGTGTCACATGACTTTTTATCGGCTTTGCTGCTCAAGATGAAGACATTTTGGAACCTGATATGTAATCTGCAGTGACATGTCTTGTTGTTTTTTTTCTTTAAAAATTATACAAAAAATTATATGCGTACTCACCTATGCACACTCCAGCCTGACTGGAACAATTGGAAAAAATTGGGCAGCAACATTCTTGTGATATTTCACAATTTCCCACCACTCTAAACCATTTCTATAGTGGGTTGCACTTTTGCTCATGGAAGTTTGCATGTAGTTTTGCACACATTTTCCTTAAAATGCACACATGCCTGGTGTGCAATTTTCTTATTATGGGAGGGGCTTTCACAACACAATATTTCTGCACATTTATTCTTTAGAATGTAGCCATTGCTAGTACGCAAGGTATGGACAGTTATCTGTTGGTTTTATGCTATGTTTTAACTTGTTGTTTGACTTAATCCTTTTTTAGGGGGGGAAGTGGGGATGGGATCGGATATTTTAAACTGCTGTTGTCTTAACTCCCTTTTGTACCCTGCCCTGATTGCTTGTTCAGAGGGACAGGCTAGAAATAAAACTTATTATTATTATTATTATTATTATTATTATGCAGCTTTTTCTTTCGAATGCACATTGCAACTCGCATAAATGTATGGATTTCTGAGACAAGAAGACCTTCATTCCATTAGCAGTCTTGGGAAGTGTGAAACCGATATTTCTGTAAGAAACTGTTCGTATAACAAACTTCTTTTCCACCCCACTAACAACTGTAAAGCACTGCAGAAGGAGAGATTCAGCCTAGAAGCAACAGTCTCCATTGATTATTATGTTGAAATTAGAGTAGACCCTGATTGACTTCACAGTAAAAAGGTAGTTGGGAAGAAAGCCAATTCCATTCTGCAGAATAAGTGATTGTTTCCACAGTCAGGGAGATATTGCATTACTGCTTTCTGAGTATTCGTAACACCACACTTGAACTCCTGTACTTTCTGACCTCAAAAAATAGAATTAGAAAGCAATAAGAATGTGTTTTGAAGGGGACTTCCAGCAATTTCATATGGTGCTACCCTACTGGGCTACCCTACTGCAGCTTTCAGGTGAAAGGGTGTTAAGAGTGTTACTCTGGATTCATATATTTTATCATAGTATATTTGATCTGTAAAGATGGTTATCCTTTGACCTTAGTGTCCTGAGTATGACCTAAAGGAATATATCTCTAATTTTGCTTAGTGAGAAGCCTATAGGATGCTGATTTCTAACAAACCATGTCTGTTGCCTGGTATAATTACAATTTACTTTGTTTGGTGATGCATCAAGTGAAACATTAAGCCTATTGTACCACCCCTACCACTTATTAAACAAGAGTCTAGAAAATGTTATTTAAAAAAATACATCTCGCAGTGGACAAGTTGGTTTGGGAATTCTGAGAGTTGTAGTTCTCCAAAAGATACTTTCAGAGATTTGTGCTATGATCACTATGTAGTATCCAGCTTTCCATTCATTTTTATTTGCTTTAAAGTAAGCCCAGAAGGCCCTGATCTGGGGTTCAACTGTTGCACACATGGAAAGGAAGTCGAAAGTTTTTTCATAACTTTCCCACAACAAATCGAAGCCCTGGAAACAGCACCAAAAAAGGTCCACAACATGGTTCCAATATGTGGATGACACTTTCACCATTTGGAACCATGGAGAAGAAGATGTGACCATGCTTCTGAACCATCTGAACAAAATCCACCTTAACATTCAATTCACGATGGAAAAAGAAAAGGAAGAAACATTGCCGTTCTTGGATGTCCTGGTCACCTGAAAAACGAACCAACAGTATACAGAAAACCTACACACAAGAACTCCAACAATCACCCAGGGGGAAAAAGCTCAATAAGAACACTGGTAGACTGGGCAAAAAGAATATGTGAACCCCATTTCTTGGAAGATGAACTGAAGCACCTAGACTGGGCTCTACAGGCTAATGGTTACTCCATCTGAGACAACAGAAGGGCTGTCAGATCCAGAAACATCCATTAGAGTGAAGACAAACAGCCACCCAAGGGGAAGGTATTTTTATTATACGTCAAAGGAGTCACAGACAGAATAGGGAAGCTGGTGAGGAAACACAACCTCCAGATGATCTACAAACTGACCAAGAAAATCCAGCAAATGCTGTGCTCAACGAAGGAAAGGAGAGACCCTCTCAAGACCGGAGGGGTTTACCACATACCATGCAGCTGTGAAAAAGTCTACATAGGAACCACCAAACATAGCATCCAAACACGAAACAAGGAACGCAAAAGACACTGCAGACTGGGTCAGAAAAATCAGCAGTAGTAAAGCATGTTATAAACTATTTGGGTCATAAAATGCTATTTGAAAACACTGAAATTCTGTACCAAGCCAAAAGCTATTAGGCCAGAATACATAGGGAAGCCATTGAAATCCATAAACTCCTGGACAACCTCAACAGGAAAAAAGAAACCCTGAAAGTAAACAAAGTTTGGCTACCAGTCCTGAAAAACACCAAAGTCAAGATCCAGCAAATACAAATGCAAATAACCCAGGTTCAGGAGGGTTTGCCAGCAGACAATGGATCACTAATAAAATAGGCAGAAATCCTCCTCGCATATCCTCCCATCCTGAGGCTTTGCCATTCAACAACAGACCATCTCAGAGATTAACATGGAAATCACTTCCTCTCAACCAAGAGTCACACAGTGTGTGTGTATATTATATATGTATATATCCATGCAAATCATCCGACATGCAAATCACTTCCCCTCAGTCAACAGTATATATACACCCCACTCTCTTCCATGCCAGCATTCTCTGAAAATGCCAGCCACAGATGCTGGTGAAACATCAGGAATAAACTCTTCCAGAACATGGCCAAATACCCCGAAAAACCCACCAAAAGCTATTTTTCACATCAAAGTCTCCCCACAAGGGAGATAAAACAGCGGAGGGGGGGGATGGGATAGTTAGCCAAAATCTCCACTGTTGGCCAAAATCTGCATGTACATCAACACCAAAGTATCATAGACTATGGCTTACCATACTCAAAGTCATTTCTGTTTTTTGACACACAGATAGATAAACCAGATATAAAAGTCTGGATGTGTAAACTCCTGTGCATGCTGCTTAGGAGTGGGGGGAAGAAAAACAGAAATAGTTTGATGCACAGTATTTTTTTTTTACAAGCTCAGATATCTGTGTACTAAAGACTTCAAAGAGCAGTTTAAAAAATTAACATGCTTCTCCTCTCCATCTCCTTCTACAGTTACCCAAGAGAAATTCTTTCACCTAGAGATGAAACTGAAAAGAGATCTCAGACTTTGTCAATTTCATATTTACAAAGATGAGCCTTTTCTAAATTCACTGTAGATGGAGGAGGAAAGTTTATTTCATCTGTACTTTCTGGAGCATTTGCTTAGGGAATAGATATAACACACAATAAATGCTTAAGCTTTCAGGATTGGGAGCTGGCTGTGGAAACCTTTGAATTAGCAAGCAAGCTGGGGAGCAGCTTTGGAGATTCAGGAGGAAGGCTGCATACAGCTGCAAAGTAGGAGTCTGGAAATTCTGCAGATATCTGACATTTCCTTTGAGTATTCAGTCAAAATATGGCAACATGGAAGAAAACTGTGAGATGAAAGATGCAATTTCTGCAGATTTCTATTTGGTATGCCTTAGGTTTTCATTCTTAAATACTGCTGAAAGTTCTATAGTTCTGCAGCAATATTGCACCTGTTACCCTCGCCCATAATGGAGTTACAAGTCTACCAGGGCATTGTGTACAGAGCATTATCTGATTTCCCAAATATGATGTTCTCGAGTTGTACGTGTACAAAAAGAAGCCCTGGTGGTGAAATAGTTGCAGCCACAACCCTGTAAATTCGATCCTAGAGGAGGGCTCCAAGGTCTACTCAGCCTTTCATCCTTTCAAAGGTTGGTAAAATGAGGACCCAGCTTGTTGGGGACAATTGGCTTACACATTGCAAACCACTTAGGGACTGTTAATTCATTGACAAGCAGTATAGAAACGCTGTTTCTTTCATATTGTGTTTGCTAATGTTTCCATTTTCATGGTTTTAAGTCTTGGCATTTTGACTTAACCCAAAGGCAGCTAATACATATTTTAATTCATTAATTAATTAAACAGCTAATTAAAGTATCTCAGGTTGTGTAGATGGGAAAGGATTTGATAATTTTCTGTTGACCAGAGATGTACAATACTTGGTTGCTAGCTCCAATGAACTGTTAGCTCAAACTGGCAATACTTGAACAAAATAACTTCAAAGACAGATTTAAAAGGAACAATAAAAAAATCTATATTGAGACATTCAGCTCCATATCCTATAGACTGAACAAGGACAAAGGCTTTTCTATATATATTTCTCTACATCTATTAAATAGTTTATCAGTGCAAGTATATTTGTGTTAGCAACACAACTCCATTACACTAACAATAATTTTTGTACGCATTTCAGTTCCTTTTGATTCCACCACTATGACCCAGCCACTCAGCTGTGTGAATCTTTCAAATGAAGAAACAATCCATGCAGCTGATAGTTACAGTCCACAAAAATGTATGTTAAATAAATGTGTTAATTCTTGATGTTACCAGAAGACTCTTTGTTGTTTTTTATTTAATATTGAAACTATTAGGGATTACCAAACACACCGCTGGATGAATCAATACTGCTACTGCTTCATTCAAGAGATCCAAACCTATCCTGACATTAGTTGTATGTGTACAAACAAATTTTACTTTATTTTTAAGTACACCTAGGGTGAATGGAGTGGAATTTTTTAAAAAAATAAAATTCTGGTCTCCAAACCCCTTCCAATCTTTCTATTCTGCACTCAAAGAGTTGAATTTGTTTTTATAAAACAGGTGGTGCCTGAGTAAAATGAGTATCTGAATCTGAAACTCTTGAACTTCAGATCTCAGAAATCAAGTTTAAACTTCACAGGTAGTGATGGCAAGTTATTCAACCAGGGGTTGGCTTGACATAGAGATGGATTTGGTCTGGCAGAAACATTGTTTGCAGGCAGAATATCTCTGAGCTCAAGGCTGCTAAAGAGTCAGTTTCTAGAGAATTCACCTGGATGTGAGTTGCAAAGAATAAAAAATTGCTTTCATAAAGGGAGCCAAGTAACTTGTGGTTACCTGGAGAGACTCCTTGGCCCCTTAAGTTCCAAATATATCCAATACCGAGAGTGTAATGGTAGCTGAAATCCTGACGCAGAATGGGGATTCTACCATTGCACTTCACATGTTTGCATTTGGATGTTCACATTCCTTAACACAAACAGAAATAGCAGACATCCCAAACCAAACAGTAGTCCAAGTATAAATCCCAGTCAGGTGTCACATGCAAGAAGCTGTACTTCACCACAGAACAGACTTGCATGTTTTCTAACTTGACAAGGTGTGTATGGTGGCTGAACAAGGGCTCGAAATACACACTTTTCCTGACTTGGCAGGATATAGGACACAGTGAAGGTTGGTGTGCTACATCTACCTTAGACATGGCCAAACTGTGGAGGGCATAGGGGCCAATTTTTGTTCCTGCATTCACCAAGCAGGCTGCATCACACACATGACATTACCAGACGAGATACTACATCAGACCTGTATTCAGATTTGGCCAGTTTTGGGATTCTTTGGGCCCATTCCCACTTGCGGAAAACCCGCATTGGAACTGGGCTGTGCTCCGCTTATGAAAGCGATTCCAAAAGGCCCCTCTTTCACACTATGAAAAGGGGCCTTGTTTGGAACTGCTTTCTTAGCCAGGAACGCTTGTTGTTCCCACTGGAGCTGCCATGTAAGGTGACAGCCCTTAACGCCCCATCCCCTTCCCGCAGGGGATTTTTTTTATGGGGGGGGGGTTATTGATCGCAAAATCAAACTTGTGCATTTGTGATCTTGTGCATTTGTGATCAGTATAAGAAAAAGAGAAGAAAAGGAAGGAAGGGGGGAGGGAGGGAGGGAGGGAGGGAGAGAGAGAGAGGGAGGGAGCCCCCCCCCAGGAGCAAGTGTGTGTGTGTGTGTGTGTTTTCTTTTTCTTCATTATACTGATTGCAAATGCACAAGATTGTAAATGCACAAGATTGCAAATGCACAAGATTGATTTTGCGATCAATACCCCCTCCAAAAAACCCCAAAAAACGATTCTGACCAGCATTCCCACTTACTGGAAACGCTTCACCATCGTGTTTTCTGAAAAAATACCACTTTAAAACTAGTGTCAGGAAAGCCCGGGCTATTTGCTTTTAACCCGGTCCTTTCCTCCACTAATTGATCTGATGAGGACCAGAAGTTGATTCGAGTGTGAACGGGGATCATATAGCCCGCGTCACACTTTGAATCAAAATGTAGTGGGAATGGGGCCTTTGGCTTCATTCCCACTAGTCCATTTGCCCTGGTTAGATCTGGGTCAGATTCGGTATGCCATTACTGAATCTCTCCAGAAAGAGGTTCATACTACCTTTGCACCGATTGAAGCTCCCCGGTACAATTTATCCCGCTAAAGTTCCCATGCACAAAAGTAACACTTCAAGATGGAGCTTCCTGGTTATCAATCAAATTATGTCAATGATGATGTGTCATGCTGCCATTGGCCAACAGTATGGGTGCTCCTCCCTCCTTTTTAAAAAAAAAAAAACTCGCAGCAGCATTCGCATATTCTATCAACTTGCCTCATCCAGCCTCCCCTTCACTCCAATGTCTCTGCTTCCCTCTGCATCCAGCCTCCCCTTCACTCCAATGTCCCTGCCTTCCCTTCTCATCCAGCCTCCCCTTCACTCCAAGTCCAATGTCCCTGCCTTCCTTCCGCATCCAGCCTCCCCTTCGCTCCAAGTCCGATGTCCCTGCCTTTCCTCCGTCTCCAGCCTCTCGCCTCCCCTTCACTCCCAGCCAGATGCCCCCAAAGATCTCCTTCCCTGGGAATTTATATCCCCCCTCCCCCCCCCCAAAAAGCAAGGTTTCCTTCCTGTACACACATATGTAGCACAAGCATTCACACTAAGCACAGCATTCGCATGAGTAGTTTATTTTCAGCAGCAGGAGTGCTTCATCGGGCACTTTGGATTTATTATTATTATTATTACAATTTGACAGCTTATGTGCATGCTACATGGAACTTTTTAAATGAAAGGAGAGGAAACCCCAGTCCATATAGGGATAGTTTGCTTCCATATATGGATTGGGATTCCCTCTCCCCTCATTTAAAGAGCCCCATTCATACTGAGCATTTAAATGAAGGGAGAGGTAACCCCAGTCCATATATGGAAGCCAACTATCCATATATGGACTGGGGGTTCCCTCTCCTGTTTAAAGAGTCTGATGTAGCATGAGCATAAGCTGTCAAACTGTAATAATAATAATAATAATAATAATAATAATAATAATAATAATAATTGATGTTCCGAAGCACCCAATGAACCACTCCTGCTGCTGAAAATAAACTAATTACACAGGAGGAGGGGGGGGGGGAAGGAAGCTGTCAAATTTAAAAACTCAAAGTGCTGGATCAAAGCTGGTTGTTACGGGGAGCGGAGGCATGTTCCGCCCCCTGGTCTTTAACCCTCCCCTGAACTTGACCCAATCATGATCGAGGCCAAGTTCATATTCAATTGTACCAGGTTTTCCAAAAAGAAATGGTAAATACCCCGCTTTTGGAAAACCCGGGCTGAGGAGGATTTGCACCAGATTGGGTGTGCAAAGCACGGATTTGATAGTGAATACACCAGTGCCAATATGAACTCCCCACGTTTAACCCGGTTCCCAAACCGGGGTATATCATAGTCTGAATGCCCCCTTTAAAGACTTTGAGGTATGAGAGGGGCTTTGGGGATGAGGATAAAACTCCTGCACTGTACAGAGGTTTAGAGCTGTTTGGGGACAGAAAAATCAGCATGGGATTAGTGGACTTTATGGGCCCCAAATATAGGCCCCAAAGGCCATATATGGACCACAGGCTGGACTTTGTCCCACATTGGCTTAAAAATCTAAGGATCTATGGATCTATTTCCTTTTCCAGTTCCTTTAAACTGGAAATTCTGAGATTAAACCTGGAAAGCTTCTGCACACTAAGAATGTTCTCTAGCACCAAGCTTCAGCTCCTCCTCAACAGGAGGAGGAAATAAACAAGAAAAAAATTACTGCCCAGGAAAAGAAGAAAGAAACCAAGATAAAAAAGTGATTTTGGAGAAATTCCAGATCAAGGGAGTACACCAGTGCTGTTATTGTTGTTGCTGTTACAGTGCATGAGAAGGGCATGAAGCAGTCAATACAAATAAAAATAAATTTAAAAAAAATCAGTCCAATTTTATTGATATAGTCTACAGACCTCACAGTATTAATGATGCAGTCAACAGACCTCACAATTAAAATTCATGTAAATAAAATGGCATAAAAATTAAAATGTAAGAGTTCAATCCATCCCATAGAAATGTCTCAAGTATTAATATTTTCATGGGATATTGGCACCCTTTGGACTTCTGTCTGAACCTTCTATAAAGTCCAGAAGAAGCTGTGTGGCTCATCCTCTGTTAACGGACTTTGCCTTAATATATATTAATCAATTTGAACAATCTAATCCCTAAGCTCCCCTAAGTAAAAAGCTCTTAATAAAGAGCAGCTGTCTGTTGTTTTGCCTTTTTGGAGGGGGGGGGGGCAAGGAAATGCAATAAATATTTGATGATACCACCTGGCTGTAAACATCTTGAAAACAGGCAGATAATGGTATGGCATTTTGGGCAACACCTATGTTGTGACAGAGGGCAAATATAAAACATGAAGGCTATTATAGCCTCAGAAGTATGCTGATCCTTGTAAGAAATACAACATCCTTCCCCTTTTGTCCACTTTTTCTAAGACAAGCCCGTTGTCTTTGATGTTCCTACTTCCCTTAGGTTTATTCAGTGCTGTGATGGTAAGTGTCTTCCCATTTAGCCCAGTAACCTGTTCTATGCATGGAGAACCTATAGGAAGGGCATTAAAACAATTGCTTTCTTCTACAGTTGCTCTCTCTTACCTCAGTAACAGGTATTCAATGGTATAATGCTGCTGAACTTGGAAATTTGAAAGAAATTCAATCTCCCTCTTGTAATCTTCCACTACAGTCCTGCTTCTTCAGCAAATAGTTCAAGAGCAGGCAATATTTGAGACTGCGGTTGGACAGAACCAGTCCATGTAACCAACAGTGAGAGATGATGGAGATGAAGTTTAAAAGCATCCACAATGCTAACAGCTGTAGATCCCTGATACAGATTAATATGGACAGTTTATCACACAGGAGACTAAATGCCCAAATCCCATGCATAAACAGGATTTAAATCCCATAAAAATCCTGCAAAATCAGGATTACTTTCAGACACATCAGCATTAATCTGACATTAACCTGCACAGAAAGTGGACAAAATCAGCTGCTTTTTACTTTCAGGAAAATCTGGAAAGTAAAAACGGCCTATTTTGTCCACTTTCTGTACGGGTCAATGTCAATGCCCCCGACATCATCTGAAATGATCATGCTTTCGTGGGATTTGTCCACTTTCTGTGTGGGATGCCCCCTGATGTCGTCTGAAAAAGATTCTGCTTTTGCGGATATTCCCAATTTAAATCCTGTTTCTATACAGGATAAACTCTGTGTAATAAAGGTGGGGGTGTGTGTGAATCATGTAATTCCTCTTTCCCCAGATATTTTTGCAACTCCCTGACTCTTCCAGATAACCTTTTGCTGCAAAAAATGGGCAGCAAAAAAAAAGAGAATTGCAACTCCTAGAGGCTTCAAGGAACAAATTTCCTTTTAAACAAAGTGCAGTCCCTTGCATGTTTTAAAGATAAAATAAAATAAAACACAGCCCTTCTCTTCAAAAGCAGAAGTAGACATTCATCCTCTTCCAGTTCCCGCTCTCTCTCCCTCCTTCCTTCCTTCTTTCTTTGATGGAGAAGTTGGTCCATTCCAGTGTGTCCCAGGGGTGAGAAGTTTAGCTCCTGGTCTCCTGGATCTTGTGTACTTCCACAATAAGGCTTTTCAAAGCTGACCAAAAGTATTTATAGTTATCAGCAAGCCTCTTGAGAGAAATATTATGATGGTGCTTTTACATAATAGTTCTCTATATCAACCCAATGCTGTCTGGTCATTCATATCCCCAAGTTGCAGAGATTTCAAAAATTAGGTTCACTTTATAGAGCCTGGGCTAGGCAAAAAGAGATAACATCATTTTATGAAGCATACAAAAACAGAAACCAGTCTTGTCAGTTCATGGGTGGGAGGGAAGGGAGACAGAAATCCAAAACCCACAGTCTATTAGTAATGCCTATCTTTGAAACATCCAGAATGATAAGCACTTACTCATGACCCCATAATATTTTTGTAGGTACCAATAATGCAGGAGGATAAATCATGCAGTCCTTGAGATGTTGTTGGACTGCAATGCCCAGCATGCTTCACCATCAACTATGCAGGCTTTGGACAACTGCAGGTGACTTGACAGTGGAGAACTCCTTGACTGTTCCTTACATAGAAGCTCCACTGAAAAAGGGATCAAGAGTTCTGTGTTACATCAGTTTAATACCCCCGCAGCAGCCAACTAGACACTGTCTGCTTGCCAAAACAAGCACATAAGACCTGGCTGAAGGGAGGTGCACAGGGGAGGGGGAATGGAGGGAGGGATGGGGGTTCAATTTGTGGAGACAACCATCCAGTCTTTAACTTCTTAAAAAGTGGACATAAAACGTGCTTTTATATGAACGATGCTGCCTCGTCTTAAAAAACACACACGAGTGCCAAAGAGACACAGCTACCTTTCACCCTCTCTGTTAGTTTAAGGTGTGTTCGGTTCAATGACTGTGCAAAGCTTGCGTCACAAAATACCTGCCGCTCGCTTTTTTAAGCCTGGAGATGAAAAACGTTCACAGCCACATCGAACACTGGCTGATTTACGGGGAGGAAAAATAAAAGCCAAGAGAAGCTGTTGATGCCCACATCACATTTCCTTCTGCCTGCGCTCCATCAAAACAGGGCTTCAGTAAGTTGATTGCAGGTTTCCCAATTTCATTGCTTAAGGGGATGCTGCTTTCACTGAATCTTGGAGTCTAAGAGGGAATTTAGTTGACCCCGCTAGCATCTGTACTTCTCTCATCAAGATTTGGAAGCTTCTTCATGTGGCAAATTAGAGAAATCACAAAGCACAGTTTGCTTTGCTGAGTAACTATGTTTAAAATGGCTTCATCCATGCCTATAGAAAAGAAAGCAGCTCAGGAAAACACAATGCACAAGGCTTGGCTAATGTTCGTCAAGGGCAGGCCTAGGGAGCCAAAGGCTTACAGAAGTTGTTTGATGAAGATTTCCATCAGCCCTGGATAGCAGGGGCAATGGGCAAAGATCTTGGGAGTTATACTCTAATATCATCTACAGAGCAAAAGAATCTCTGGCTCTATTGTAGGGGTAGAGAGCGGACACTCATACATCTGGGCTGGCTGTTTTCAGGGGATCCCAAAGCGCAGAAATGTAATGTGCTGACACTACAGCCCTGTTCAGACAAGTAATGCAGGATATATGAATGTGCATGAGGTGGATGATGGGACTGTGGCATCAGCTCCTTCCTGCAATTTATGTGCATTTAATAGATTGTATTAAAATGAAGTGGCTTGAATCATGTTGGTGTGCCTAAGGAAACGACTGAATGTTTTATTTGGTGCAGAATGTCAATGTCCAGTTCAAGGTTGGAAAAGTGTAGTTACACCTGGGGCACCTTGGTACATGGATGCACATGACGTCTGCATGTGCATGCATATTTTGTTTGTTTGTTTGTTTTATATGTCACCTTTCTCCTGGAGTGGGATCCAAGGCGGCTCAATTCAAACCTGACACAATTAAAATCACCATACTTAAAATTGTATAAAATTTTATTAAAATAGTATAAAATTATTTTTAAAACATGCAAAAGTTAAAAAAAATAAACACAGTGCACACCCAGTAAGTAGTCTTCCTGAGAGCAATTACAAATTAAAAGCCTACATAACCAAAAAAAATCTTTGCATGCCTGAAAAAGGAAAGCAGGGAGGAGGTTAGTCTAGCCTTCTATGGAGGTGAGTTCCAGAGTTTGGGATCAGCCACCAAGAAGGCTCTCTCTCATGTCCTCACCCAGTGAGCCTGTGATGGTGGAAGGATCAAGAGAAAGCCTTCCCCTAGAGATCTTAGGACTTGTGCAGGTTGGTATGGAGAGATATGGTCTTTCACATAATCTGGACCTCAGCTGTAGAGAGTGTTATAGGTCATGACTGGCACTTTGAATTGTGAAAATGGATCCTCATAAGAATGGATGTACACAAGTGAATGTGCACACTCACAATATTTGCTTGTGCACCCAGTAGCACAAGCCATGCTCTATGAGGAGGGACTTAGGAAGATGGGTATGTTTAGCCTGGAGAAGAGGAGGCTAAGAGGTGATACAACACCCCTGTTTAACTATTTGAAAGCGTGTCACATTAAGGATAGAGAAAGCTTGTTTTCTGCTGCTCCAGAGAATAGGACCCAGAGCAATAGATTCAAACTATGGGAAAAGATATTCCACCTTAACATTAGGAAGACCTTCCTGACAGTATGACAGTGGAACACAATCCCTAAGAGTGTGGTGAAGTCTTCTTTGGAGATTTTTGAACAGAGGCTGGATGGCCATCTATCAGGGGTGCTTTGGTTATATATTGCTGCATGGCAGGGCATTGGACGATGGCCCTCGTGGCCTCTTCCAACTCTCTGATTCTATGATTCTATTATTTGGTTGTGCATTCAGTTGCACATCTAGTGTTTTGGTTCAGTTGTGCAACACTGCACAACTAAATTCACTGCAAGGGTTGTGTAGCACAATGAATGTACACAAGCTGAAATTTCCAGTGCTATACAATCCCAGTACAGAATCCCAGATACAGTTTGCATAAACTTTCCCTATAGAACTAAGAGACTTGCAAAAAATCATGAGATGTGGTCTGTCAAAGAAGAAAATGCATATAAGTCATACGTAGACATCCATAGCCCCAATAAACCACTATACATGCTAATTGATCCTCGATAAGATTTAAGTGTTTTATAGCAACTTTTTCATTATGGATATTCAGGTAGTAATCACCAATAAAAGTGAGAAGAAAAGTAGACAAAACAATTCAGGCTACAATGTCAGAGAGATTAAAAATGAACAAACTAGGATGGAGGAAATATGTTTTCTTTTTCTCCAGGAGGCAACAGCCAAAACAATGAGTTCACCTGACAAGAAAAGATTTCAGCCAAATGAGAATTCCCTGATGGTACGAGAATAGGTTATCATCTAACACTTCTCTATTTGAGGATTTTAATCGAGTCTTCATTCTACTTATCCCAGATGCTGTAGCATCAGATTTTTTTTGTCCTGGCAGAGGCAAGACTGCAGCACCTCCTCCAGATTTGGAAAATCTTAGCTTGAACTTTGCACCTCAGTCTTTGGTCAATGATAGACTGACCAAGAGATTGACCCAAGAAACTAGATTTTAATGCTTCTCTTTCAACCTGCACAAAACTTCCATTGAAACATCTGGCCAGGATCCAGCAGGGTTGCTGAATTGATGGCAAAGCTTCTGCCAGTGAGATCAGAAGGGGCTTGATCTCACCCTTCCCCTTCCTTTCCAAACACGTTTACTCAAAGCATGCTGAGGGGGACCTGGGAAACCCTCTGGAGCAGGTTTTCAAGGGTTGCAGAAGGCTGAAGGAGAGGGCAAGAAAGCCCTATTATGCTATCCGATGGGTAGTATGGATTTAGACTAATATGACTCCATGTTATGAGGCAAAGAAGACTATCATTATAACATATATACAATTCCTCTGCAGTTAACTTTCTTAGCAGTGTCCAAATGCACAAGATTTCTCTAGGATTGGATAAATCCATCTATCTCCAGCCCATGGTAACACTTTAACTCATAAATGTTAGGAGAATCTTCCTAAACAATAACATCTCTTTGACAGTGGAATAGACTGCCACAGGTAATAGCATCCCTTTGTTTGCTGGAGATATTTAAGCAGAAAGCAGATGGCCAGCTATTAGAGATGCTTTGGCTTTAAGATTCCTACACCAAGCAAGGGGGTGGATTGAATGGCCTCCAGAGTCCCTGCCAGCTCTAAAAATTTGTGATAAAGCAAACCTATGCAAAGACCATTCTGTCCCATTTTTTAATTAATCTGCTTTTGAAAAAACCTACACTAACATTTGCATTTACACATTGTTGCTAAGAGTATTAAATTAAATTGAATTGAATTAAATTATTAATTTCAAAACATGTTAGTCGAGATCCTACATCACGATTGCATGGTGTAAAGCTACATACACGTACTTAAGAGGTGGCTGAATTACACCATCCTTCTGCAGCCTTTTTGATATTGCCAAATGTGCTTGCTATTTCTGCAGTCCTAGTGAATCAAGTGGTACACTAAATGCACTAATTATACACTATCCAAGAATACACAACTGCATATGAAACAGTTACACTTGTAGAACTCAGCATACATAACTGTGAATTGAATATGGAAGAGATTACTTCATGGCCAAAAAATTACATCCATGTTCATAAGGGAAATATGTGTGCCTAAAACACAAACAGGACACCAGCCACAGTATCTCAAAATCAGCATTTCAAGTAAGAGTGTGTGTGTGTGTTTAAGCTATAAACTGCACTGGAATGTTGAGGAAGCATTAAAGGTGGTAGATGAGACTTCTACTGAGAAATTGCTCTGCCTTGACCAGAGAGTTTTACCAGGGATTCAAATGATGGAATGGTCCATGTGAACCTTGTATGATTTCTCTGCGATTCTTCTGCGTTGTTTTATTCCCACTGAAAATCCATTTCAGAGAATAAGACAGAAAGGCTGCACAATGTCATTTGTCTGAGAAAGCCAAGAAGTACCCAGTTGACAGAACCTTGCATTCTTGATCTGCTCATTCCTCTGAGAGTAATGGATCTGGCCAATTTGTAACAGAATTCCCTAAAGATTAAATCTCCCCATCACCTCTAGGGTTTGTTGCAAATTTTCTAATGGCATCACATACACCAATGCCAAGCTTGCTGTTGCATGATTAGTATTCCTGTCCATGCCACATAAATCAATCAAATCCAGACATTGAAGGGGTGGACAATACTTGTCCAATGTGCCACCAGCAACTCCGCTACTCATCTTTGCAGATCCTGGATGACTCCAGAAATTAGACCTTGGACTTGGTAAGCCTCCCCAAACTTGGGATAAAGAAAAAAAGATCTATGAAAATATGGCTTGAACCACATTGTTTGTCTTAACCACAGGAGGCCCACTAAGTCATAGCAATTTTTTTTTTTACATATTGCTTTACCATTCAACAACTGGTTTAATGGATCAGCCATAACTGGAAGTAACCCACATAAATCATGGCAGTGAATGTTTTCCTGGACTGAATACTATAAACTTTTAGAATTTTGGGAGGAGGGAAAACAGAATATTTAATTGCAATAGTTCTTATCTCCTATTTCAGGAAAATAACAGAGAAATTTTAAAAGATCTCCCCTTTTTATTACCATTATTATTCAAGTAATGCCCTTAAGCATGTGCTTACCTTTAGACACTTGCCATAATGTAAAGCACATGCTATATGCTTTTTCTGAAAAGGAGCAGAGACCACAATGCCACAACACACACATGAACACAATTAAGATGCAGTCGCTTGAAATGAAGCGCAGAGCGACGTGCTTTGCTGAATTTCCGGCCTTGATATAGTACAAGTCCCCCTTCCAAAATGCTAAAACTCTCCTAGCTTGTGAACTCAAAGTGGCATAGCAAAATGTCTGCAAAAGCATACAAAAGTTAAATTAGATCAAGAAAGGTTTCTATTTGGATTGGCGGGGGACTGTTTTGAAGCCACAGCTTGAAGGAACAGGTTGATATTTAACTCAAAGCACTGTGATTAAAAGAACTCCTTCTTCATTCCTCCATCATGCCCAAGCAGACTTGGAGTCAAAAGGTTACTTTTTCTCTCCTCCTCTTTCACATTTCAGGTCCTGGGAATTTTGATGTATTTAACTCCAAGGTAGGATGTAACTCCTAACTTGTTTGTCTTTGCATAATAAAAAAATGCAATAAATAAATAAATATCTCCCCATTCCCTGAGAGAATTTGTGCATTTTCTGTTGACTTGTTGGATGGACTGGTAAAAGTGGTAACACTGAATGGATTGCTTGTGTCTTTGTGATCAATCACAGTTTTGTGCTAGCTGTTTCTTTCTGCTCACTTCAAGAAAGGGAAAACCTGCTTGTTTTGTGCTGAATATTTTTGCACACAATGGGATAAACAAGAGGGGAAAATAACTGATACGTTGGCCTTGTGTTGATGGCAAGATATCTTGTGCAGAATGGAAAATCCTCAACAGGAGTGATTCTAAAATGATGGAACATGATCCCCAGCGGGGCACGGAGTTGCTCAAGGAGAGGCATGAGACATACATCAAATTAAATATTGAATTTACTTAAATAAAACTGTTCTAATTTGAATGATGTTATTTCTTATAAAATGATAAAATATGAATATACATGAATGTAAGTATGAAAATATGTGCACTAAATAAAGTATTTTTATTCATATACTACACTGAGTGGGGAACCCGATTCAAATGTAGATGAAAAGGGCAGTCAAAAGGGTCAAAACATTTGAGTACCACTGCTCAACAGAATTTCTACATGTTCTAATATGGTTTATTTCAACCAAAATCTCAGCAAAAGTGAGACTTCTTTCAAATCTGTACTGAGTTGGGCCTCTGCCACCAGACAGGTAGGTTTTAGTGTCCATGTTGGCATCAAGGTCAAATGTTAAGAATCCCTTTGTATTAGTGACATTGTAAGAGACTCTTTGTATTATCTTTGCAGTCTGAGGCTGCATAAAGACATGGAGTCTAAGAACAGATTCCGAGTTTACATTGCAAACCCACTTGCACAGTTTTTGTAGCTAATGGGGAATGGGAAATGGGTCACCCTTGCACCCTTTTATTTTCTTTGTTTCCTTCTGCACTGTGTCACACTTGGGACACCACCTTCCATCAGCCTCAGCCTGGGGAAGGGGGTACACTCCATCTTAGGCACCTCATATAGCCAGTGATGGGATTTTGATTGTCCTCTGGGGATAGTCTGGGTTGAGTTGGTCCGGAAGGCTAATTTCACCATTGGCTGTTGATGGGATGCTGGCTCCCATCAGTGAAAGGACTGAAACAATTCTCTGCTCTGTACCATCCACTCCATCATTTGTAACCAATAAAATTTGTGCTATACCAATAAATAAATAAATAAACCGGTGTCTTACAGCCAAGACCAATGGAGGGCTCTCTGGTCCAACAAAAACAAGGAATTTCTTTTTGCAAATACTCTCTTTCTCTTGTAATTGTGAAATCACCCTGTGATGTTCAATAAGAACACCCAAACCTCCAGAGCAGATATTTATTTATTTAGGCAAGGGCTGCAAGAGTTTGTAGAGAGGGATGGGGGAATCAGGAAAAAAAAATAGAAAAATAAAAATCCATGCACAGAGGCCACTACCAAATAAAACAGTCTAACATGAACAGGAGGTCACTCCTAGATGCAGCTCACTACAATAAGAATATTAATAGTGATTATGCATGTCTGGCTAGACTGTATACCAAAGACTCAGGTTAGCTGACCACCTCACAAATATAAAACGTACCAACAAACAGTGTGATGGCATTTTCAAGACTAAGCAATTTTATCTTGCCAACATAAGCTTTTTTCAGTCTTTAAGGTTTTTTTTCTTTTTGATGCAGCAAATTAAAACAGCCACACCCCTGACAGCATATTAGTTATTTTAAATGTTCTATACCAACACAGGTCAGATTTCAAGCTTACAATATCTGCTTTGGTTTTCTACTGAAGCCCTTTTGAATTAAAGTATTCTGAGCCCAGAAATTTCTTCTGATTATGAGAACTGAATAGAGGCTTCGGTCGTCCCCCCAACACACAAAGTCCATTCCTCGCCACTGCCACTTACTTACAGTTGCCATATGAAAAACAGGGCACTGCTCTGCACTTCTAGAACATGGCCATACAGCCCGAAAAACCCTCAAAAAAATATGGATGCTGGCAATGGAAGCCTTTGGCATCACAGTTTGAAACCACTTTAACCATCATGGCTTAGTAGTATGGAATTTTGCTATTTGTAGTTTTGTGAGATATTTAGCAATCTCTGTTATAGAGTGCTGGTGCCTCACCAAACTACAAACTCCAGATTTCAAAGCAACTGAATGGCAATTAAAGTGTGACAAACTGCACATTTCAGCATGGCAAAGTAGTTTGAGTGCTGGACAGTGACTCTGGAGACCAGGGTTCAATTCATTGCTCAGCCATAAAACCTGCTGTGTAACCTTGGGCAAGCTGCATGCTCTCAGCCTCAAAGAAAGGTAAGGCCAAATTTGCTCTGAACAAATTTTGCCAAGAAAACATGATAGGTTCACTTTGTTGTTGTTGTTGTTATATGATTTCAAGTAATTTCCAAGTTATGGCAACCCTATCACAGGGATTTTTTTGCAAGTTTTTTTCAGAGGGGTTTGCCATCCTCTGAATCAGAAATGACTCGAAGATACACAACAACAACAACATGCAGTCCAAGTCTATGAAAGGTTATGGAACAACTTCTTTGACACAGTTAGTTTCAATGGGGCTACAAGATCCCTTTGCATACTGATATTCCAAATTAACATGGCTAAGGCTCTGAATCATTAAAAAAATTGCTAAGCTTTGAAAATGTTCATGAATCTGTATGGGGTTTCATATACTATTGTTCATATCTGTGTGTACTCACACACACACACTCCGCAAGCGGTACTTCTGGCTCTTATCAAGAGAACCTCTGCCTCCTCAATTCACTGGGAGGGAGAAGGGTAAGAACAAAGAAACTGACTGAAACCACCTGAAGACTTTTAAGATCACAGGACCAAGAACACAGCCCTCCCTAATATCACACTTTATCATAATAAAAGAGGATTATATGTCAGGAAGGGAAATAATAGAATTCGTTTGGTGATTTTTATGGCTGCAGATTTATTAGACTCACAATTGAAAATTGGCCAGTTCCAAACTGCAACATGCTGGTTTCTAGAAGGAAAAACTCTTAAAGAACAACAAAACAAACAGAAAATCTGGCTGGTTAATGGAATTAGGAACCAGGGATATGCCAGATGGCATTTGAGCACTGGGCTCTGGGAACCACAGTTTGATTCCCCCATTTGCCATGGAAACCCACTGGGTGACCTTGGGCAAGTCACATACTCTCAGCCTGAGAAAGCCCCTTAGGATAGTCATAAGTCAAAATTGACTTGAAGGCACACAACAACAAGTGGTGGAATGGGGGCACTCCATTGCTAGCATGTCTCTCCAGTGTAATTGCCTAGACTCCAGCCAGTCATATACACACAGAGCATTCATTCCAGCTCCTGAAAATGCCCTCTATGCTACCAGTAGAATTTTTATTTTTGTTTTTGCTCAGAAAGCATCCTTCTTATTTTTGTATATTTGACAATGAAAGAGGGCTGTTTTCATCAGAGTTTTTAATAAACTCTGTTATTTGCCAAAGCACTAGTCTAAACTGAAACAATTAAGTGATAAACAGCTCTATACACTAGCAAACATACCCTGATATTAAACTAAATAAACTAAAAGAAGTAGCTGTGTTAGCAGCCTCATTAGTCTCTTGCCGCATAAAAAAGGAAGGAAGGGAGTGGGAAGTGGAAAAGGAATGTGGCAGCACCTTTGAGACTAATTGATTTTTGTGTTTGCATGAGATGTGATGGACATAAACCCACCTTTTCAGCTGCACTCTGTACTGCATCTGAACAAATGGTTTATATTCACAAAAGCTTATGCAAAAATAAAAACCTGCTAGTGTTAAAGGTGCTGCTACATTCCTTTTCTCTCCTCCTGCTTCCCTTTCTTCTTTTTATGCACAAAGGAAAAGTGTGTTGTTTTTTTTAAAGTTCTGGTAAAAACACAATTAAGATTTGAAAAGCTGAAATTGTACTGGCATTTTTTTTAAAAAAAACCTATAGGAGTAGAGATTCACCTTTTAAATAGGTCACAAGACTCCCCCACAGTATTATTTTTTTCTTCAAAAACTAAAAGTGGCCTCCCAACCATTTCTGGGCATATACATTTATTTTTCTTTCATTTTTGGCAGTTTATGCTGCCCTCATTGAACTCCATAGTAGACATCTGGACCTGAGACCTGCTGAAGTTTCCCATCCCTGCATTACTTTCTAATGGAAATAGTTTACCTTTTCTCTGAATGAATTTGAGCAGTTGTGTGATAGTTATCACTCAGATGTTGTTGTTATAGTTCCTGAACTGAGCTGGACGACATGACATCCAACATATCTTTCTATCATATACCTTTGATCAAAGTACAGTACACTCCTGTCTGGGACATTCATCCTTTTCCATTTAGTACAGTTGCAGGAGGGATGTGTATGGAGGAAGGAGACACCTGCCTATCCAGCAAGATCAACTGAATCAACCTGATGAATGGGGTTGGAACCAGATTGCTTTCACATCCACATACCTTAGTAGTTCTGTAGGGGCTTGATTAGATCAGTACTACTCAAAATGGTGGTCCATGGACTAATGCCATTCCATGAGTTATTCACTGCCAGGCCTTGGCAAGTTTCCAAGAGAGAAAGAAACACTTGTAGTCAGTGGGCACAAATACTGACCTGGTCCCTGGCACATTGGGAAGAAAGCCCTGCCACTCCGTGAGATAGCTAAGGAATGTCTGGAGTAAAGACCTTGGATGTATCTTCCAGCTCTGTAATTTTGTGGGTCCATGAATCTATTCAACTGGCTGGATGAATAGTTTTGTGAACAGTCACACTTTTCTGAGGCTTACACACAGGGATCCTGACATATGTTCTACACATGGCAGGGTCAAAGTTGATTCCGAGTTGTATGTGGCTATGTGGGATTGTACATGGGAGAGTTGACTCCAGATTGTATGTGGGTACTATGTCTACAGGTCAGTCTGAATCGGGCCTTCTGTTCCTGCAACCAGTCATTCTAGTCAGGCCAGAAGAAAACTTCCCTTAGTTGGAGCACCAGCCATGCAGAACACTGGTTAGATTGGGCTGCCTGTAATTCACAAGCTCTCCCATCTTTCAGCACACCGTAAGCAGTTATGTTAATAATAGAGAATTCAAGAAACAGATGCCACCTTCGCTAACAAAAGCAGAAATCCAGAAGGAAAATTACTTGTCAAATTGGCCGAACTGGACTGTTTTGGTTTGGATTTTTTTTTTTCATGTGAGTGTGTGTGAATGTGTGTGTGTGTGTGTATCGCCAAGGATAGAAGGTGTGATTCAACAACAGTTCCAAAGTACATACCTAAAGAGCATCCAACCAACATTCACATCTTCCATTTCACTTTTTTTATTAACAACCCACCACCACCACCTCTTTTCAGGAAGTCAACTTTATTATTACCTTCCTACCACCCAGAATAAAAAAAAAGAGAGAGAGAGAGAGAGAGAAACTGCATTCCACAAGGCATGCAGCAAATGTAAAACATCCTAAGAACCTTTTAAATGACTTTTTCTCTCTTCTCACCTTGGTGTTTGTTGTATATTTTAAAAGTCTGACACAAAGAACTACATCAAGTATGTATCACAGTCTGTAGAGACCTGGCTGGAAGAAGACATGAAATATGAGCTATGTTCCCCTTTTCCTTTTCCCCAAAGTTCTCAGAAGTCAAGACTGAGCACTTTCTTGTCCCCATATTCCCTGTTGGCTCCCAGATAAGTACACTTAACACTGAATACACTGAAATGTGTGCAACAGTTATATTCAATGGGATACCCATCAACACTGATCATAGGGAAAAACAGCTATAGCTCTATGGTATAGCATATGCTTTACATGCCAAAAGTCCCAGGTTCCATTTCTAATATTCCACTTACGATATCAGGCAGTGAAGAACTTCTGCTAGAGATTTGGGAAAGCTTCTGACATCCCAAGTGCAAATATGACTGGACTACATAGAACAATACTGATCTAATGGAGTATAAAACAGCATAAATACAAAATCCCGGTCCATCCTGGCACTGCGTGCACTGATGAAAATAGATTATAATGTACCCTTCCCAAATTGTTTCCCTTGATCTTTTATTTACAATGTCTTTGTGTGTGTGTGTGTGTGTAATTTGGTTTTATATAATGAGCTTTATTAAATTTTATTTAAACATTAGTTGATTTGATTCCCAGTCTTCTAAAAACCAATATAACTCACACATTTAGATTAAACAGATTAACAATAAAATTCAGAATGTGTAATAAAACAAATTACTACATGCTTGTATATGGTTCAACAAAGAAAGTTCAAACAACAGTGAACATAAGGATCTAAGAAGAACTATGCTGGATCAGACCAAAGGTCTGCTTAGTCCAATGATGTACTTTTAAGAAGCCCACAAGCAGGAGATGACAATCTCACCCAAGGGATGCAATTCTTCACTAAATTTCTTCTCAAAGATGGCAATGAGAAATTTCAGAAATGTTCTTCTCACTGAAATGAAGTCTTCAAAAACCATGTCATTTTTGAAGGCCACTTGCAACTCGTAACTTATTCTGTGCAAAATTTGATGTCTAAGTTTTATGCAGAAAATAACATTTTCTGGAGGGGAAACAACATTTTCTGCATGGAATGCAGAAATATTAATTCCTGTGCAAATCAAATGTGTGAATTTTATACATAACAAATATCCAATCACAGCTTTTTTCTGTAATAAAACCTACAGTTTGATTGCAAACTTATGTAAAATGCCTGTCTTGAACCACAGATGATCAAAGATTCATTTAAGCCTCTAGATCACACTCAACCAACCATTCCTGGAAAGGGAAGTGGAAAGAACTATACCAACCCAGTTCTGTTCCTCTTAGCTCCTAGAAAATTTGGTTCCTAAATTACCCCCATGAACCCCAGGGTAAGTAGCCATAGAGATGGCAGAAGTATCAGAAAAGATGCCATATGGCTAATTCTGAATGATGCTTTCACATGGTATGATCAGCATTCTTAACCATCTCTAAACCCTCACTTAGCTGCTGCTCTGCTTTCACAGGAAAAAAGTGCCTGAGGTCTTCAGATCAACACACTAAAGGGCTCGAACAGATAGGCCAAAGTAAAGCTGCTTCGGGTCACTTTGAAGGTATGCTGTTTAAATGATGCATGTGTCCTAAGAGGCTGGAAGCCATGCCAAAGCCACGCTCCAGTCCTGGAGTGCAGCTTTGGTGCAGCTTCTGGACTCTTAGGATACATGCATCATTTAAAAAGCACGCCTCCAAAGTGTCCTGAAGCAGCATTATTTTGGCCTGTCTGTTCAGGCACTAATGTTAATCTTAGGTAAGGAAGAGAAGACCTAAGTATCACAACAAAGTTCTCAAAGCACTCTACTTATAAGAGTTGCCCAGCTTAATTTTTTTTTTGGGGGGGGGGGGACTGGGGCGGAAACCACATAGAGATGAACACTGGGTTTGCATGTCAAAGATCCCAGGTTCAGTCCTTCAATTCTCCTTGTATGGCTGGAAAGACCCAGTCTGAAAACTAGAGGATCTGTTGAATTAGATAGATCAACAATTTCATTTTATAGAACTTACTTTCTCCTACAGCCTACAAGGAATGAACACACTGAGATTTCACACTGTCCTTCCTTCTATTTCAAACAGGACATATAAGACACAGCAAGAGCTGCAGAAAGTAGGAACATAAGCAGCATTACACTGAATCAGATCCATGGTCCATCCAGGCCACCACTATCAATGCTAGCAATCACTCTTCAGGGTTTTAGGAAAGATTATTTTCTATTCTTATCTGGAGACCACTAGTATTCACTAACAGTCAGCCTGACTCTATTTGGCTCCAAAATTCAACAAGACTGAGTGTACAATATTCAGGATAGTGTGGCTTTGAAAATGCAACCCATGGAAAAATAAAGCCACTGTAATAAACCCGAAAGTAAATTGTTGCAGGAAAGGGGAATAGACTGAGGAATATAAAGGCCCACTACATTCAAAAAGAGTTAACTCCAGAGAACTGCAGTTCTCAGCTTTTTTATGAAGGGCTCATGTAAGCATACACAAGCCAGGGCAAGCCAGGTCCCAGCTTAGTATCATAGCATGTGAGGTTGCTGGTTACTCTGCAAGGCCAAGAGAAGCAAAAACTCCATCCTGCTCAGAAGAGCCAAGACAGGTATGAGTTGATGCCGAGCATGTTGTTTTAAAAAAGGCATCAGTTGTTGCAACACTCATTTTCCTAATCCACAGCCAGGGCTGTCCTCCAAGATTCAGATGGACGACTGCAATATTTAATACAACTTGTTTCTTATAATTGAGGCCTTGTTACCTTTTGGCAAATCTGCCTCTCCACAGACAGAATTGTCCTGGCAACTTGTACCTACCGTAGTTATTCATGTATGTGTATGCTGACACTGCTTTTTTTAAAGATCGTGTATTAAAAACATTTTAAAAATGAGTCACAATGACCTACAACAAGCATACTCATTGTTTTAGAACAGTTTAAGCTAAAGGCAACAGACTATGAAAAACTCAAGCATAGAAAAAATGGGGGCTGGAATCAAATGATTTGGAGTCCATTTGCTCTGCTCAGATCTGCTATGATACCAATACCATACCAGGGAATATCAGGAATAGAGCATGTGTAGTTCTCTTGTTAGACTCTGACATTCTCTGACATTAATCTTTTTTCAGCATTGGCCATACTGACTAAACTTGATGGGAGCTGCAGTTCAACAATATATGGAGGGCAACATGTTCCGATCCATGGTGCACATATTGTTCTGTTCTCTTACATAGGCAACACCAATAGGTCCCTGGTTTCATGGAATTTATAGTCAAATAATGGCAACATGAAAACACATATTTAACTTTTGTTTACACTTCAGAAAAAAATAAGGTAAAAGTCTATGCATCTCAATTCCATAGCACCTGATTTTTACAGAAAAAGACCCAGCTACACTTGCTGAAATTTCTAGGTGGGACTAAGAGTAATTCCACTACCACTGCCAGTCTGCGTAGGCAAGTAATGACATAGAGGCATTAGTGATTGGGCTTATAAATGGCAGCTTCATATATTCATATGTTTAAAAAGTGCACTCCTCAATGCAACCAGTGATCTAGTGGGTCACTCTAGCTTAAAAGTGGATATTCTATTATTAGATCCATTACATTCATTAAGGAACTGAAGTAAATGAGCTACAATTCTACATTTCTATATGGCGCCTCCAGAGAAAGAGATCCACGTGTGGGGAGCAGCATGGAAATAAGGGTGACATAATTTAAAGACATTGGAGGGCTTTGGACAGGTAAGGAGTTGAAAAGATGAGGGCCAATGAGAGAATACATTTGCAAATAACATTGGAAACTGAAAAATGTGTTCAAAAAAATAGATGGGGAAGAAAAGGAGAGGTAGTAGCATTATATGGCAAAGACAAATTCACTTGCACAGAAATCCATGTGAGTGATCAAACTAGACCAGTGGAGAGAATTTGGGTAAAAATAAATTTTAAATAATGGGATGGAGGGGACCCTTATCAAATTTGAGGATGATAAAAGACTGGAAAGGATAGCTAACATATTGGAAGACAGAAACAGTATTCAGACACATTGGGGTGGGTTCAGGGAAGGACAATGGGAATGATAAGGGATATGGAAAGCAATACGTATGAGGAGAGGTTCAAGGAGCTGGGCATGTTCAGCCTGGTGAGAAGACTAAGGGGTGGCATGATTGCAGTCTTTAAGTCCCTCAATGGCTGCCATCAAGAGGAGCAGGCAGGCCTATTCTCTGCTGCCCCAGAGGGTAGCATTACAGGTGAATTTTGATTGTACATTTGAAGGAACGTCTTGGCAGTGAGAGAGGTTTAGCAATGAAACCAATTGCCTAGAGAGGTGGTGGAGTGTCCTTCTCTAGACATCTTCAGATAGAGGCTGGACAGCTCCCTGCTGGGAATGCTGTAGCTGCAGATCCTGCATTGAGTAGAGGACAGATCTGGTGGCTCACAGGACCCCTTCCAACTCTATAAATCTTTGATTCAATGTGATGAGGCAAAATCAGGAGTAGCTGGTAAGTAAGAGAAGGGAGCTTGTGGAAAGTGTTGGATAGTCTGTGAAGGGATTTCAGACTTCAGGCATCACATGGTCAGTATGAAAAGAACAATAAATAATTTTGCTAGAAATATTTCAATCATTTACAGTCTAAAGAAATAGTGGTAAAGAAATTATGGTAGAGAAGTGATGTATAATGCTTAAAACTACACTTAAAATTGAAAAAGGAACTAATAATGAAGGTTAAACAATATGTTTTAGATATTACAGTATGCAATTTGTAGAGATTTAAATTTGTTTGAAAAATGTAAATGGGGAAAGCCATTTGTGGTTTCAAGTTGTTTGTATTAAATCTTAGCGTTGGCTTAGATTCAGCTTTGTATGATAGCAAAGACAGAGCTGCTTTCCTTTCCTTGAATCTATGAATTTGACACTTGCATTACACAATTCATTATTTCCTAATTATGTGGGAAGTGGATGTGAACAGTCTGCCTTGGAATGTAAGTAGAAATCAACTTGGGAAATATTGATTCTATCACCATCCCTGGTATTCTCTCTGTGGGGAAAGGAAATCTGGACCTTTTCCCACCATTAGCTTCCTAGTTAGGTTCAAGCAGAGCCATCAAATGTGCTTCTATAAACCTCCCCATACCCCCAAGTTTATTCTATATCAGTTCAGCACTGATCTTTTTTTAAAAAAATGAAAAGAAATCCATAATTTCTACTTTTTTAAAAAAATCCTAAAATCCATACTTTTGTGATCATTTTTCTACTGGATGCATTAACAGCTAACACCTCCATTGACTAAAGTCTCCTTGTGGACATCTTTTAAATGTTTGTATGCTGTCAAACACATTTCAGATCCCAGAATGTACTGCCAGCTAGGCAATGTAGAGATATCCAGCCTCAAATCGCATTCATTTCTGTGTTTGGTTTGGTAAGTTTAGATTAGACAAATTCATAGAGAAAAATACACTTGACTGAGAATTCTCACATGGCTCTATTCCATTTTGTTGTTTGTTGTTAGCTGCACTCGAGTCATCCCCAACGCATGGCTACCCCATGGATGAGACATCTCCAAGACCCCCTATGCTCCACTATTCTGCTTTGGTCCTATAAATACGGAAATGTGACTTCCCTAGTTGAGTGTGTAGGCTTCCTCTTTCCATCTAGTGTGTAGGCTTCCTCTTTCTGCTACCCTCCACCTTCCCTAGCATTATTGTCTTTTCTAATGAGTCATGCCTTCTTATAATGTGGCCAAAGTATGATAGCCTCAGTTTGATTATCTTGGCTTCCAGGGAGTTGATAGTGCCATCCACATATCTTAGATTGTCGATATTCCTTCCTCCTATTTTCATTCCTCCTTCTTCTGAGTCTAAACCTGATCTCTGTAAGTTGAATAAGGAGGAAGTATACATATATATATATATATATATATATATATATTGTATAGTGGGACTCAAAGAGGCTTACAGTCAAAAAGCACAATGCAATTAAAATCTTTAAAAAGTGGCAATTCAGTGACAAGTATCTTACAAATTTAATGCAAAGGTGAGCTTGGTATTTGCATGCAAAGGTAACTTTTCTGAAGCCTACAAGAAAAAGGGGAGAATCACACTGTGATGTTAAACTGTAGCTGAACGTTTAAGCAAATGTTATTACTAATCTGATGTGAAAGTTTGCCCGCAGCCACATGCTGTTTCAGTTCTTCCTAACAAACTTGCCTTGATCTGCAGAAGTATCTTGAATACAATTTGCTGTACGCATCCACCAAAAGTGCTAAGCTGTACAGCTGCTCCTATTTGGCTTAATGACTACAAATGAAGTTCCAGGCCATTCTAATTTGTGCGTCAATTCAATTTTTCCTATGACCAAACAAGTCCCGGAAGAGCAAAAAGACGGAAATCTACCCCCTTTGGAAAAGCTATTATTGATGAAGGTTGATTGGGGGCTGATGAATCACACTTCCTCCAAAAATAAATAAAAAATACATGAACTGTATAACAGAGGGGAAAATATGTATGCAATTTATTTTAGTAAGCACAATAGCACATAGTTAAAATAAGATGAGACTCATTGCTATTAAGTTCCATATTATCCTACATATGTGAAGGGATTTTCATATAACCAAAATAGTACAGGAAGGTACCAGCAGGGAATTCTTTTAAGATTTGCTGAAATACACCCAGAAAGTAATTTGAGGAAAAACATATCAGAGGACCCCTTAAAACACACCAATGACAGCAGAACATGAATTTATGAAAATCTGATGAGGCAGGGATGGATACCCGGGAAGGAAAGGGATGCAAAAGAGCATGAGAAGGGAAGGGGCATGGATGATTGGCACACTTCTTGGTAAAATGTATTTCAATGAGGTTTGTAATTGCCTTTTTCTTAGGCTGAAGAATATGACTTGACTAAGGATACTCAGTGGGTTTCCACAGCTGAATAGGGATTCAACCTCTGGTTTTCTGGTTAATTACAGCCGAGTTCAGTAGTACTCAGAGCATTACACCTAACTCAGTTTAGCTGCCAGGCAGTGGAATCCCCAACCTTGGTGTCACCTGATTAGGGGAGGCTACCAAGGACAGTGGCCCAAAGGGTGAGCTCGGCCCTCTCTTTTGCACCAGCAGAGGAAATCTCCTCACAAGGAGGCCTCTGCCACATGGCAAAGCTGAGAAGTGTGCAGTGGGAGGAGGGTCTAACCAGGCGTCACCTGCTTCTGGGGTGTTACTTGGGGCAGGCAGCATGCCCTTAGTGATGCCACTGCTGACATGGTTGCACATATATTAATTATTTTTTTAAAGGTATTTCTTTCACATGAAATATTACAAATATAGCAATAAACAAATAGGTTAATAAAACAAACATAGCAAAAATGGAAATAAAAATAAAAGACGAAGATGGATGCTAATGGATAGGCTTATAAGGGTGGTGGTGGTATTTATATATATTGTTGTATGGTTTTAAAAACTGTAAGCCACTTTGATTGTTATGGCAAAAAGTGGGTTACAAATAAAAGTTTTATTTAATTATTATTATTTATAATGATGAAAACAACTGCAGCAGACATTGCTGAGAATCAAACCTTGTTAAAGTCTCCTATAAGACATCATTCCAAAATTCTAGATAATTAGCTGGCAAAGTTCAGCTTTTCAGATGGGGGATTTCTAGATTTGATCATTTTAAATGGAATGTGCTATGAAACAAATGTTAAGGATTTTAGATATTATCTTTCAGATTTTTATTTCATAGAAATCTTAAGTGAAATCATCACCATCAAACTGGGCAAATACCGGCTAAATTTTCCAGTCTCTTGAAATGTTAAGGCAAATCAATTTTCCTTGCAAATCGGTTCTCTCCTAAGCAGAGTGCAGTATTCGTGTGACATGAAAGAAGAGACCAGCTTCAGGCCGCCTCTTCAAAGAGTGGTTTAGAAGAAAATTAAAAAGAGAGAGGAGCTTTTTAAGAAGAGAAGAAAAGGGAGGTGGATTTGGCATGAAGAGTCAGGGATCCCTTCCAAGCGTAGGAAGAAGCAGGCATGGCAAGAAAGAAAAGGAAGGTCAGTGAAGGCCAAGAACAAGAGACGGCACTGAAATGATCAGGGAGAACTCCCCATTTAGCTTGAAAGGAAGTAGGTTTGTGCCCAGAAAGAACAGTTTACATGGGACAAAACCACAAAGCCTCCTAACTGACTGAAGCACAGAAACAGAGGAGTGATGTGGAGAGATGTTTATACTGATATGTGGCCTGCCATGGCAAGGAAGTTTATGGCTGAAGCTTAGTCTGTCTTGAAGCCTATTTACACTTCCACTTTGACAAGTGGTACTGAAGGGGAACCCAATGTATGCTGGCCTGTAGTGTGTTTCATGCAAATATTGTGAATGTTATCTGGATTTCATCACATGCTGGAAAGTGCCATTTTCCAAGTGCTCCTTGAAGCACAATTAAAAACCATATCCAGCAAATGGAGCCAGATACACATAACCAGCTAATCAAATGTGACGGTCCAACACTCCTAGGTTCTCTAAGTCCAAGTGGTTTACTGAAAACACTTAATTTGTGTTTACATTTGACCAGTGAAAACAAAACTAAAAAACAATGTTGATCACATTATTATACAAACATTTGTCAAAACTGGTTTGGTAAAAAAACAAAACAAAATAAAACCCTCAAATACAGGAACTGAAGGAAAATGAGCAAGATTAGTGTTATGCCCCCCTCCCCATTCATCTCCCTCTTTTGCTCTCTAAAGTCATCTTTGCAAATGAGAATCTGACCACCAACTAGAAGAAGACAATGGCACATAACAGAATAAGGGATAGACAAGAAAATAATTTTTCCACATGATTCATATGGGCTGAAGAACTGTGTAAATAACAAATCACTTGCTGAAACAGAAAGTGGAAAATCTAAAGTCAACTATCTGGAGTACTTGTAGTATCAAATCACCAGGAGACCCACCCCTGACTTATTCATGTGGGCAATGAGAGCATCTGTCACCCCACTTAGGCTTCCCAGTTCTCTGTGATCTTTATTGCAACCATCATAGTTGCTGTGGTGAAACAAGTTATCCTGGCAACAATATATTGCTGTGTGTTATGCCTGTGGTGGTGCAAAATACTCTGAGATGGTTTAGTCCTGGGTGAACAATTAATACCCTTTAGAGAATCAGCATGGGTTAGTGGTTTAAAGGTTGGACTACAGTTCTGGAAATCAGGGTTCAACTCCCAGCTCACTGAGTGATCTTGGACAAGTCACACTCTCTCAGCAATGGTACCCCCGCCCCCCCCCCCCCCGAAGAAACATGCCAAGAAAACCTTATGATAGGTTTACCTTAGGGTTGCCATGAGTCAGAAAAGAACTTGGAGGAACCCAACAACAACAACAAGCTTTACAAAAGAGCTGCTCCTGCTGGAGATGAATGCTAAGATCCTATTTGACTATCCTATTGAATACTGGCAGAAGAATCTGTTCTAGTGCATCTCCCTGGTGCAAAAAACATTGCAGAAGAAGGTCCTAGATACCTTGTTACACAACATTCAAAAGAGTACTTTTCCTAGTGCTTTTCTTCAGCTATGCCAGCATAAGTCACCAACAGTACATGGCCAATAATGTCTAGAGCTAGTTTGTTGACTGCGAGATAACTGTACAAAAGCCTGCTATGCGAGGGTCTATGCTCTAAAATATGTGCATATCAGATACAACAAGGAATGGACAGGTAAAAGTAGTACATCAGTGTCCATTTGGATGCAAGGCAAGTGATGTGTTCCCCATTCATGTTCTTCATGAACGCGGAACAATGGATGCAAACTGCAGGAAAAGAGATTCCACCTCAACATTAGGAGGAACTTCCTGACAGTAAGGGCTGTTCGACAGTGGAACACACTCCCTCGGAGTGTAGTGGAGTCTCCTTCCTTAGGGGTCTTTAAGCAGAGGCTGGATGGCCATCTGTCAGGGATGCTTTGACTTGGAGTTCCTGCATGGCAGGGGGTTGGACTGGATGGCCCTTGTGGTCTCTTCCAACTCTATGATTCAGTGAAGATGGGCTGTCTGCTTCCATCTGCTATTACAAAGGCAAGTGGGGAAGTGAGTCTCCTGCTACTGTCTTGGGTTGTGTTCAATTATGTCTGGAATGAGACCAATGAGTCTAACAAGCCACTGGCTTCTAACAATTCTCCCTCCCGCTCCAATTTGTTAGAGATGAGTAAATGCTATCACATTCTCTTTCATTTGATCCAGCTTCAAGAGACTTCTTTGGTTCTTGGGAAGTGTGTATTTATTCGTCAGGACTCTACCCAATAACTAAGCCAAAATTCAATGTGTGAAGGCAGTGTAACTCTGACTAATAGGGCTGGCATGAAATGACAGTGGCTAGCTATTGTCTTCATACCCTGGTTCAGGATCTGGTCCAGTATAAAAATTCTTGTGTTGTTAAACAAAAGACGTTTAATAGTCATGTTGGCAGGTGTGTTTTGAGTGTTATAATCCAAAGAATAGTTTTTCTATGCTCTGAATAATTCGTCTGTGATGCTGATACTATTACTACAAATGGACCCTGAAAGGTTCTCTCAGTGTTCACGCCTATGACAGATATAAACATACAGAAGTAACTTATCATCTGCGTTTTCATTGTTTCAGAGTATTTGTCTAACTCCACTTTCCTGGATTCTTTGGAATCGCTGTTCCTGCCTGCAGTTTGACCCTTGTTTTCTCTCACATAACCTCATCCACCCTCTGTTTTATGTCTTCTTTAGGACAGGACTGGTTTCTTACATTATGAGTTTCCCAAATGTTTATTTGCTGCCAAGAATCCACTTTCTCATACCAAGGTATTGCTTAAGTACAGAATGCATATGTATAGCCTCTGGTGACAGGATTAGCATTTGGTTTTAAAAAGCTTGCATAAATCAACAAGTGAGCAAACCTTGGGTCTTGCGAAGCATTCTGCTGGTTGCAACACAAGGTCTGGAATCTTGTGGGTGAGCCTGGAGTGAGGAATTGCAATTGCCATCCAGCAACCCACACCTATGGAAAAAGAGACTGGACTTTGCAGACCAGATGGGTTCACTTAAGGTTGCTGAGATAACCAAGGCTGACCTGAACAGTCAAGGAATTAGCAACCTTGTTCAGTGTCTGCAGCTGTCATTCTGGATATACAAAATCCAAGAGTGAGACACACTCATCATTAAGACTGAAAGCCTGGAACAGGAATGGGAAAAGCGCCGTCAGTGGGCTGCACATACATCCCTCCCCTGCTCCAGGTTGCTCCTCAGGCCTCAGTGTATTTTTTTTTAAACAAGCATTATTTAATTTCTCTCAGGCTTTTCTTCCAATAACTTATATTTTAACTTTAAATATATGTTCAAACAAAATACAGTTAAGACAATGAAAAATACTAAAGTTGAAAGGGTAGAATAAAGCTGCTGCCTCATTGCAGAATTAAAGCAGTTTGGCATTGCTTTAACTGTTATGGCTCCATCCTGAATCCTGGGATTTGTAGTTTGTTTTGGCTCCAGAGCTCTCAGACAGAAAAAGTCAAATAGCTCATAAAATTATAAAGCCCAGAATTTCATAACATTGAGCCATGGCAGTCAAACTGCATTAATTCTGCAGTTTGGGTGGTGCCTCAGCAAAATCCCATCCTGCTGAAAGGCCTTCAGGAAGGATCCTGAAGACACTATCACCATAATTTAATGCTTGGTAATTTAATTTAATGATAACATAATTTAATGCTTGGTACCCATGAGTAGGCTACAAAGTGAGGCTATGAGTATTCTTATTTTCTATTGGTAAATACACTTTTGTAACAATATAATGTAATACCTGTGTGTTACATATCAAAAACAAAAAACAAACAAACAGCTTCATTACATACCGCCTAAGCAGTGTCTAAGCAGTTTACAACTGTAAGCAACTTGCCCCCAACAATCTGGGTACTCATTTTAGCGACCTCAGAAGGATGCAAGCCTGAGTCGAGCTTAAGCCCTTTTGCTGGTCTTGAACTCGCAACCTTATGGTTTTGAGTGAGTGGCTGCAGTACAGGCATTTAACCACTGCGCCACCAGATTCTGTATCACCACAGCAGCAGCCACTATGGAGGGTCCTGTGCAGTTGCTGGGCAAGTGGGAAAGCACACTCTCTTGCTTGCCCAGTAGTCAAGCCAACTCCTCCGGGTATCTCACACCACCAGGTGACACCCGCCCCCATGGAGTGTCACCTGGTGCAGTCCAAATCTCCCACACTCCCAATCTCTCTGAATTTAACTTCCAACAATGGCTAGGCTGATGGGAGCTGCAGCTCAGCAACATCTGGTGGGCTGCACTTTGCCTTATTCCTCCTGCTTTAAAGGCCAAAGCAGGACAATGCTGGAGGAGGAACTGTTACTATTGGTGGGGAAGCAGAAAAATGAACAGAAAAGCAGACAAGAAAAATTGGCCAGTGCCTGGCTGCAAAACAAAAAACAAAAATTGAAAAGAGACAGCTTTCCACAGTGCCACTGTAGTGGTGTCTAAAAAAGTCCACTATATGATGACTCCTGCTGCCCAAACCCTCAAGGCACAGGCAAGGAGACATTCATCCCTTTCAGGCACAAAAGACTTTGCACCAATTTGTGGGCTTCTGCTCTCTAAAAGATTCTGAATGTTGTACTATTTGGGCATAGAACCAATGGGTGTTTTCTCCTGAAAGAAGAGCTACCTGTCATTCACATGCTTATACTGTATACCAGGGATTCCTCATTTTTGTCACAGTTCAAATGTTCTGCTATTTGCCAGCACTTCTTTAAGGACACCCAAGTCTTCTGTCTTAAATACCAGATTTCACACAGACATTCAAGCTTGTCAACCACATATGCTTTCTTTCTCCACCCCCATCATGCATCTCCTTGCAGTCTGTTCTACTGACTGCATACCTTAAGCCAGATCTTGTTTAATCGCATTTGCTGTCTCTTCCCTCACTATGAACACCTAGAGTTACAGGTGAGGGATGAAGTCAGAATGCAGGTCAGGATTCTATCCTGCAAGTTTCTACTGAAAAACTTCTGGAAATGGCAACATTTTGCCCCCTCTGAATATGTATTTTGATGGAATTAAGTTAAAATATAGGTCCCCATCCTTGGCCTATATTTGGGGAAGGAGGTGACACAGAGGCATTTGGCAGCCTCCATGGACCTCATCACACGAGGCACTTACCGCTGCCCAAACATTGCCCAAATGTTGCGGAAGCACCAAAGTTGCGATTGTCTGTTCCACTTCTAAAGTGTAATTGAGGCTTCCCATTTTCCTCCCGTTGCAGAATCATTCACAAAGAAGCCAGGAGAAGCCATTTTGTTAATAACGGATATCTGTTTGGGCAGCAATAAGTGCCTCGTGTGACAAGATACCATATCAGTAAAACCACTTCATATTTCAGACCAAATTTTAAATGAACAATTTGAAACTATTTGTGGCATGCAGTTCAGCATTTTAGACAGATCTTTTAAAATGTGGACTAAGATCTAGAGTGGATTTACCATCCCACTGAGATGAAAACTAACAGTCACACTGTTGTGGGGGGTCTCCAGCCCACAGACCTAATCCAGGTCACCAGAGGCTCCAGTTCCAACCCCCTGTCCCCACCTTTTCTAGTGTTCCTCTAAATCTTACTTACTACAAGGGATAGATTCTCTGATTATATCCAGATCTAAGTTCATGAAACAACAACAACAACAAAAACCCCCAAAACATAAAACAAAACACACAAGGGCATTCAAAAACAGCCCCACCCAGAAGAAAATAGCATATACTTGAAATACTTTTTTCTTCTAGCCAAAACCATTGTATGTTCCTGAGACACTCTGAAGTTTTCCGGCAAATAACCCAGTGGTTAATGGATTATAATCAAAAAGTTAAGTTGAAAGAATATCTGCAAGAAAACATATCTTACCAGGCCATCACAGTTGCTAACAGCGACAGAAGCTCCTGGTATATCCACAAGGTCTCCAACATATGCACAGTTGGTTTGCAGCAATTCCTTTTTCCATATCCTGTCCGTGATACTCTCAGTCTGACCATCAGTTCCATTTTTCATTTCCACAGTATCTTCGTACCACTCCACCACTGCTCCAGGAGCTATTAAATGGGTGTTAGGCCTGAGTCTGAGGTGGAATTCCTTTCCAAAAGCAGACACATTAAAGTACAGTTGCTTGGGGCTTGGAGAGACATCCCTTGTAGATCTCCTTGAATGGCTTGCAGAAACAATATTGGAGATATAACTTCCATCTGAACTGGTGCTGACTGGGATTGCTAGAACATAGTGTTTTAATTTGCTTTTTGATATTCCTGCAGAGGGAGGCAGAAGAAACAGCAAAATTCAGAGATACAGATGTATGTATTTAGACTGGGATTGAGTTGAATCAGCTGGCATAGTTATATTGGTGGCCACTACTGTAGAAACCTTTGGAGAGGCAAGGACATTGCCTCCGAGTCACCAGCCATTTCTTTACTTCCCCAGGACATGCCCTACTTCCCATACCATCTCCTAGGATGGAATTATAACAATATGCAAAGGGATTGGGAGTTCCTGCACGGCAGGGGATTGGACTGGATGGCCCTTGTGGTCTCTTCCAACTCTAAATTTCTATGATTCTATGATTCTATGATATTATAGAACTTTTGAGACTAATTGAAAGGAAGAAGTTGTAGCATAATTTTTTTTGTAGATTTGGTCTACTTCATGGGGTGAAATAAAAGACAGCACAAGTAGTACTGCTGCTATTTAAGCCTGAGTGCTGAGCAGCGTCATTGCTTCCATCTGATCTTCCCCATTGCCTTGCTAACCAGTGCACCCATTTGGCCTCTGGCCACTGGGGCCTCTTTTTCACTATAAAATAAAAGCTCTTTGATACCAGTTTATCTGCCAAGGACCCATTTGTTTATCTTTCTGGCTGTCCATGATATCCTCAGCACTCTTTTCCATCACCACATCTGAAATGAGTTTATTTTCTTCATGTTTGCTTTCTTCAATGTTCAGCTCTTGCACCCATACATGGTGATGGGGAATACTATGGCTTGGATGATTCTAGTTTTAATGTTCAGTTGTACATCTTTACTCTTTAGGATATTGTCTAGTTCCTTCATATCTACCCTTCCCATTCTTAGTCATCCCCTACAGATTTCTCAGAGCACCATTTCTGTTGTCAAGAAAGAGAGAGGATGAGAGGATCAATTGCCTCTTCCGGAAGCCTCCAATAGTGGAAATTAATTTAAAGGGTTGGTGACCCCAGTTCATGAACTTAAAAAAAAACAAACACTGTTTTTCAAAGCACGCGTGGATGTCACCCCACTTCCTATTTAGACTAAGGTGGGTTTGGGGGGAAGGGGGTCATTTTGGCAATCTATGAGGCCTCCAGAGTACCTCAAAGGTAGAAACTGATGCCTGGACATACTGGAGTTGCCCATCCCTGCACAAATATCACTGCAGACGCAAGTTCCATTGAGATTAATGGAGCTTTCTCTCAAGTAAATGGGTGTGGGATTGCAACTTAAAATGCTGAACTAGGAGTGTGGGGAGGCACTATACAGATATTTCCCTGAGGACAAAAAGACTTTCTCTTCATCTTTTAGTTTCAGCACAGGAATAGCTTGTTTAAGAGTCCTCTAGTAATATCCCCAGATTTCATTATAGAAGCAAATATGCTTATTAAAAGAGAAGAACCAGCTGCTCGCAAGCAAGTGGGATGCAACAAGAGGAAGGGGAGAAAGGAGGACGGTCAGCAGTGGAAGAACTAGAGGAGGAAGCTTTTTTAGTAAAAAAGTATTCAAAGTCAATTAAAATCAAATGTGACATACTTAAATACTGATGGCTTTAGTTGACTTCCTTCATCCTGTTGCCAGAGTTTACTGCAATTCCATCCATCGGCTAGCATTTGCCAACCCCCCACATTGGAATGCCCTGCTAACAGTAATTTGAAGCTCTTCTAAGAGCCAAATCAAAAAGAGAGAGAGATAAGGCTGAAAATGCTTAATACACAAATCTGAAACTTTGGAAGCCTTGGTTGACTCCAGTGGAACAACCCATTAAGTGCTTCAAATTGCAACAGAAGTAATTTTAAATTGCTCTCATTCTGTTTTCCCCATCTCAAAATTTCTGCTACAGCTGCAAAACGGACATGGGGGTAAGGATTTGTTTAAGAAAGCATATCCTATCCTTATAGGAAGTGTTCCAAAACATATAATTATCTAAGAAGGTGGAATTTCTAAGAAAAATGCATTTAGCAAGTTTCCTGGAGGGGACCCCATTACATTCAAGAAAAGAGGAATTCTACTGGACCACACAAGTTGGTCTTATTTACCTTGTTAGAGTTAATTGCAACTTATGGACAGTTTGTTTCAGCTTTGTTTTTTGTTTGCTTTCTTTGCAGTTTTGTGGGTAAAAACTACTGTATACTTAAACAGGAAAAGAAACAAAGAAATTAGACATAATTAACTAACTTGAATCTCTGAAGAGTTAGGCATTTAGTAAAATGTATGCTTATCCAGAAGTAAAGCCCACTTTGTTAAGCAGAGCTTTTACCTATAAACATAATGTAAGAGATTGCAATGTGAAATCCATTTCTAGAAATGCAACCTGTATTGTTATTCAAGACGAGCTCCAAATGGGTGGTTATTTCTCCAAGGTCTCCTACATTTATCTCTCATACAACCTCTCCTTCTGTAATTCCATTGTAAATCCTAGAATGCTTTGAAGATGAGAAGCCAACAGGCAGAAAAGCAGTCTTTGCAGCATGTCAGTCAGAATCAGAGAATAGAATCATAGAGTTGAATACGACCACAAGGGCCATCCAGTCCAACCTCCTACCATGAAGGAATTCACAATCAAAGCCAGGAACTGAGTTACTAGTGACTCAGTACCTCAGCTGAAGAAAGATATGAGTGGTAACAATATATTGAACCTGGTTATCCACTGGGGGTTGGTTCCCGGTACCTCGTGGACAACAAAATCTGTGGATGCTCAAGCCCCATTAAATATAATGGCATAGCAAAATGGTGTCCCTTATGCCAAATGGCAAAATTAAAGTTTGCTTATGGCAATGTATACTTTGTTGGAATATTTTCAAATTGTGGGTGTTTGAATTCATGGATTAAAAAAAATCTATGGATAAGGATGCTGATTGTATCTTTGAGCTGGATGAGGTTCAGAGGATGGTGAAAAGATGGCAAACAGTCTTTAAGCCAAGCCCTGTGTGCAGTGGTTTATGATTAATAGCTTTAATTTATATTTCACTCTTCTGCCAGTATGTGACCAAATACAGCCCACAATATAAGTTGAAACAAAATACAGTTTAAGTGATTGCAAGTAAAACAATTAAGCTCTCATTTTAAGCAATGGGTAACTCAAAGTTAAATAATTAATCTCTCATATCAAAAACAGCTATATGAAACCATTAGAAAGGTAGTTAAAACATAGTACTCATGATAAAAATGAGGCATACCCCAATTAAAAGATCATCTGCAATGAATAGTTAGCAGTCAAAGACCTGGCTTTTGCCTGCTGGTGGAAAGAGAATAGAAAGGGGGTCAACCTGGCTTTCCCTGGGAGGGACTTCCACCGCTGGAAAGAGCCACTGAGAAGGCTCTCTTCCATGTGTCATCACTACTGTAGTGATGTGACAAGAGAAATCCTTCTGCCAAACGACAGGCAGAACTCATATCAGGAGAAAGCCAGTATGCTTGAGAGAACTGGGTACACTTAGTCCAGAAACAGGAAGACTATGACATGATATGATACCCATCTTCAAATACCAGGGCTGCTTCATTTAAGGGTTCCAAACAAAAGTTGGATAGCTATCTATCAGGGAAGCTTTAACTGTTTGTTTTCTGTAATGGGGACAGATTGAAATAGATAAACCTTGAACCTCCAACTCTATGATTCTATGATGTTGGTCTGTCTTTCCACTATCAGCACTTGCTTCTTGGCTCAGAAAACACAGGCCAAGCTACCCAAGTCATGAGGATGCTGCTTATAAATCTTAGCATGTCCTGATAGAAAGGGCAAAAGAAGGCCTTTTAAATATATTAGCGAGCATACTCAAGTCAAATGAAAAATGGTTTGTTACTAAACAGTTGGCCCTTGTCTGCTTTCTGCTACAGATTAATATTTGTAGGTGACCAATTCTGGCCTGATATCCATTTTTAACAGCATTTTTGGTTTGGAAAGTCACATAAATGCATACTGAGACACTGATTTAATTTCCCTGTGACCTATGTAAAATCCCAGACCTAATCATGTACAGTATAGTAGAACTTGGGAAATTTCCCCCCCCCCTTTTTTTTTTTTTTTTTTTTTTTTTTTTTTTTTTTTTGTATTCTCACAATTTTCCAGTCAGCATGATCACTGGAAAAAGCAACTTTTCTAAGCTCTGGTGCATACCATCCAATATTTTGCATTGGAAAACTGGGATGCATGTGGACAAGCAATGTCAAACTGTGGTCGAAATGACAAGAGTTATTAAGGAGAAAGAACACACAAGCCAGCAGAGGTTGCAGCAGCTTGCTTTTGTCTGAGCCTACTGGGAAGGGCAAAGTTCTTCCTGCTCCTCTTCTTCCTGACAAGTAAGTAAATGCAATCTACCTTTGCATTTTGAACTCAGTTTGCAGCAATTTAAGTAAGCTGAGGACAAAGGCGGAAAGAAGTAAGAGGAGATAAAAACTGTGACATTTGAGAAACAGATGAAAAGGTGGGGGGAAAATAGATTAATCTGGCCTTGCCAAACTGGCACAGTTATGGGGTAGGTTAAAGTAATGAATAGATACAGAAACACACACACACACAGGGATAAAGCATAATGCATTTGATGAACTGGAATGTAGTTTCACATAATCTCATACAAGTTGTTAGTCCCTCTTAGTTCTTTTTCCAGGAGGCAAAATGTTATTTACACAGGTTTTTGGCTCCTGTTTGATGCCAAAGGATGGTGGTAGTGGTTGTTAAAAGTAGATGCCACTCTTTTTGTTCATTTATTTATGTTGTTCATTTATTTATGTTTTAAATCAGTGAGACCCACAATGGTGGTCTCTGGACCAGTACCAGCCCCTGAGCCAGTGGCTGCCAGTCCCTGGCAAGTTTCCACAAAAGAAAGAAACAATTGTTCCCAAAGGGGAACAAATATAGTGCCAGCTCCTGCCACATTGGGAGGAAAAAAACATGCCCATCCCCCTTATCAGACAGCCTATGAAACACTGATTTTAATGACATTAAAGTATTTTTAATTTATTCCTGTTTTTAACAGGATAGCTTAATTATTTAATTGTTTTAACATGATTGATTTTGGCTGTATTCTGTTTTGCCTTATATCATATGCTGCCTTGAGTTCCACTTTGGAAGAAAGGTGGAAAATTATTAATTAAGTTGCCACAAGACTCACCTAAGTGAGGTGAGTACCCGATGTCACCATCCCATGATTTAAAAAGCCTAAAGAAGGGATGAGAATTGTGTAGCCCTTCCAGATATGATTGAACTGCAAATCCCAGCAGCCCTGGCTACGACAACCAATGGTGGGGCAAGCTGAGTGTTGCAGTTCAACAGTGTCTGGTGCACCATAAAATTCCTAACCCTGGCCTAGGACCGAAATTGAATTCCTGGCTCCAGTTAGAACTGCTCAATATTTGTATAAGTGCTTTGAATGTACAGGACTGCCAGACTGAAAAGTATGAAGAGCTCCTAGATTCTTAATTACTGTGCAGAAGACAGAATTTCAGCCACTTTTGCTCAATGCTGATTGTATTACATCCCATACCTGTTAAAATTCCTTCTTTTATCCAACCATTAAAGGCACAGGAGCCCTCTCTAGTTTCCACTCTGGGAACTCTACTTTCAACAAATTGATTCAATGATGACTCTACTCTGTTTAATTCAGCCACTGGTTTTATGCTTCAGTCTTTCACCCTACACAACCTTCTTTAGGAATAAGCCCTAGCAAAAACAGTGGAGGTTACTCCAATGTAAACAATGTAAGGTTTAGACTTGTGTTATAAAGACTGTACAATTTCTATGAAATCTAATAAGCACCGGAGTACAGTTTTCCCCCACAAACAAACAGGACAACTGCAAAGATGTCCCAAGGGGTCATTCAAAATTCTCCAGTTGATTCAAGATTAAATTTGGGGGGGGGGGGCAGGGGTGGAAAGGAATCTTTTGTCAGCCTAGAATGTCTGTTTTCTGCCTCTGGGGAGCAGTCAAGTAAGCTTGCACACAGCGCCTTTCCTAAGGGCAGTCAGCCAATGTCATTTGGTGAAGTTAGAAAGCCAAAGCCTTGTCAGAAACCCATCAGCATTATCAGTATTCTGTCACCTCCTCACTTGTAGGGCTGGCAGAATTTGAGAGCAAAGATTCAAGAGGACTCAGCCAAGAAGGCTTTGCAGCGCAAAATACTATCCAAGCTCCCAAGATTTTTTTGCCCTTACCACAACAGCTAAAAATATTCTATCCTTTTTTATTATTATTGTTAGCAACATGTCATCCAATGATGCATGAGAACTGGGCTGTGCCTTAAATTATATATGAGACTGAAAGATGCTGCTAGCTTGTATTCTTTTCCAGGAGTGACCAAATACTCCCTTTTTATTTGTAGGCCATAGTGTTCCTCCAGATGGTAAGGCAGGTTCTGGGAAGGTGTATTGCTACCTAGATCAATACATGCCAATGGTACATTGAACTGGATTACTGTAGGCTCTGTGAGGGTTATTAAGGTGCTCTAGGGAGTTGCAAGGAGATTTCAGGGCCAAAACCATGTGTAATGTCACAGGAAGCAGGGTCTAGTGATGTTATAAATATGATATTACAAAGGGGAGTCCATGGTGATGCCATTAAGAATCAACCACAGTTGCATAAAGTATGCCATTTAAAAATGATGATTTTTCAAGACCTGTCATCCTGAGATTCTTCTGCCTCACTCCAAGGACTGGAAAAAAAGGTCCAGACCCTGAGGTTTGACAGCCTTAGTAGTCATGTACCCTCTTTTAAAATGGACAGTCCACCATTTGAAGGACTGATTCTTTCTTCACAAAGGAGCTCTCTTTGAAAGATTTCTAGTCCACAACTCATTTAAAGATTTTTTTAAAAAAAAAAGAGCATAAGGGAGTGAACACATCAAGGACTTTCAAATAGAGAGCAAACTCACTGGTCAGCTTAACATAGGCATCACTTTTTTATTAGTTAGACCTAAATAGCTTAAAAGCTCTTCTGAGCTTGGAAGCTAAACAGAGTCAGCCTTGGTTAGTACTTGGATGAGAGACTGCCAATGAGTACCAGTTGCTGTAGGCTGTATTTCGGAAGAAGGAACTAGCAACACCACCTCTGAGTATTCCTTGCCTAAGAAGATCCTATGGGATTTATGGGGTTGTCTAAATTGACAAACAATGTGAAGGCATATACACATAAACATCCTAATCTGACAAAATTATTCAAACATCTCTAATTTTACCCCTTTGAATATATACAGTCATCCTCCTTTTTCACAGGGAATAAGAAAGAGGATGAGTGAAGCATTCTCAGCTGGCATTTCCAGAAAGTAGCTGAATAGGACTCAATCAGCTCCTGAAACCTCTGGCTAAGAGCTGATCATCTCTTCATTAGCTGAGAGAGGACAGGGCTTTGAGAAGGCTATGTGGCCTGAACTCTCCATAGGCCTGACTACAGAATTACAGACCACAGGCCTTGCTGTAGATGCTAGAAAATCCTGCTCTCGGAGCTCTAAGTTTCAGGAAGGGTGGTCATTGTAAATTCTTCTCAAGATTCTTAAAAAGGATAAACCTAGAATTAGATCTGGAACTTTCTGCAACAAACTACTGTGGTATGGCCCGTTTCCAAGGCAATAATTCTCTCTGGTGTAACTCTTTAGCAACTGGCATCTCCGTTCCAAAATCTAAAGTATCCTTTGCTATTGAGGAAAGAGCTGACACTATGCATATCCTTTGTTGATTCTAGAACCTGGAAATATTAATTTGGACTGCAATTCCCACCATCCCCTGACCAGTATGGCATCTCTCCAACATGCTGTGAGCTGGTCTGATGCTGTTACATCATTTTTCAGGAAATGGGTCTTCAGAAAGCCACCCAAGAACAGAAAGAGCTGAACTGAGAAATACAGAAAGGGCTTAGAGCCTTAGACCAAACAAGTCGAAGGAAAGTTTTCAAAACTTCCAAGACAACCTTCTGAAGTCATTGGGAGGTAAACTTTGCCTATTAGAGGTCTTTTGGAATTGGTTTAACCCCCCCCATAATAAGGAGTGAAAGACCTTGAAGATTTTGTTCAAAAGACTAGCCAGCTGGTTTGCCAGCCTGTCTTCTTGGTAAGACAAGGGATTGCATATCACAAGTAGTGAGCAAAGAGGAATTTAAAATTTGACAGAAACTCTGTCCCTCTCCTCTCCCCCTTTACACACAAAACATAATGCCTGTTTAACACATGTAGAAGAATTAAGAAACCTTCAAGTCAGCCTCATTACAAGGCCACAGGCATTTTGTTAGCTTATCTGCCCACACATCTCTCTCAACATGACAGTTAGGAGTTGCCAGTATGGAAACCAAGTCTCAGCTCCAAGCAAAGCTGGCTCATGTCATTGTAAGATGCTAAATTTACATGGTGGAGAATTTCCCTCAGTCATGAAGGGTAAGAGAGTAAAGCCAAAGCTAGAATGCACAATCATTGCCTGGTCTGAAGTTCTTGCTTAAATATAAAGTTTTTATAATTCTTTCTACTGAGGAGAGCCAATGACCAGCCTGGTTGGACCACTGGAGAAATTGAACAATTGGGCTGGCGATTAGCTCTCCTAAAGGTTTATAAAAGCTTTCTACTCAACAAAAACTTCAGATTAGGCAATGCTTGTGCATCCCTGTTACACAAATCCCCAGGTCCTATTTGACAGCTGCCGATAGCCCACATCTAAGTTAGCCTGAGGTACAGCAGTAATTGAAAGGTACCAACTCTTCTAATATACAGAAACTTCCTGGTTTGTTGTCCTGGATATTATCACTACCCAACAGCCAGTGTGGTTTGGGTGTTGGAGTAGAATTCCAGGACAGCAGGGCTTGAATCCCTAGTCAGCAATGGAAATCCACTTGGTGATCTTGTGCAATGGCAAATTAGATGGCCATCTTTCAGGGATGCTTTGATTGGGAGTTCCTGCATGGCAGGGGGTTGGACTGGATGGCCCTTGTGGTATCTTCCAACTCTATGATTCTGTGATTCTATACTCTGAATAAGTGTTGCCAGAAAAACTCTATGACAGATTCACTTTTAGCTGAGGTTGAATGAAAGGTACATTACATCACAACAACCAGAAAGTATTCAAAACAGTCCCTTTATTCATACACTACTTCATAAAGAGAAGCAGGGAGAAAGAAGCAGGGGAGGCATGCATTTAGCACCGCTCTCAAAGGTGAAGGCTCTATGTCATCAGTTGTAAGTTTACTGTTCATTTATCTCATTGGGTGAACCTGTATTTTTGTTTTATGAAATAAGGACAGTAGTCTATCCTATACAGAAGGCATTCAAATTCTCATAGCATGTTGGTTGTCTTTTCTTCACCTTTCCCAGCCCTGAGATATCATGATACGCTTGCAAAGGGATCAGTCTGGGATGCTTCAAATGACTGGATTGGATACAGGAATGTATTTGGCCTCAGATCCTTTTGTTATTCTGTCCCATGATTTTTTTATTGCTCTGTTTTATATTCATCTCTTAAATTTCATTATAAACTGGTTTAAAAAATACCATGTCCCATCTTTGGTGAGTAATGGAGTACAGACAGAATAAATAAATAAATAAATAAATACACACAATGCAAGAACAGAAGAAGAACTCTGTGGGATCAGACCAAAGGTCCATGATAGGTTCACCACAAATGACTTGAAGGCACACAACAAAACTGTAAGTGGCATATAGTCCTGTAATTTAGGGATCTGAATCCAAAGGTTCTCTTACTCCAATACTACACCCTTTCTTCTTTTGAAAGAAGAAGCATTCAGCCCCAAGTTTCAGGAACTGATTCAAATTCTATTGTTAATCCTAATTAGAGTAGAACCAATGAATAAATGGAATTCAACTACATGTTATTTCCTTATTCAACAGTTGGTTGAATTGGTCTACTCGAGTTGGGACTAACCAACATGATGTTGGTTACTAATTACTTGTTAATTAGGACTATATTTGTCTGTGCATGTAGCCTTGGCAAAAGATGGCCTCTGAGCATGTGCAGAATGCCACCACTACAAAGTCATTCCATCCATATTTATTTCAGTGGGCAGCCAGTTACCCTGACTTGTGTAAACCATATGCTTCTTATTATGCAAAGTAACATTAAATGCTGGAAAATTCAGTGACAGCATGATGCTCTTGTCAATGGTTAAAATGCAAAAATCAACTATAACAAACAAGATATAACCCAATGGTCTTACCTGTTTGAATAATTTCTTCCTTAGCAGCCTGGAAAAAAAAAAAAGAATTACACAAATATCAATTATCTTTTGATATGTCTATACTGGAGGAATCACATGCAGTGTCCATTTCTTGAAAGGTATTGAAGCAAAAGCACCAAACTCAGGAATACTGGAACACATTCTGTCTAGCCCAGGCTTCTGTTTCTCACCATAACCAGCTAGTGCTCACAAGGAAGACATGAAAGTGATGGCTGTTGCCCATCACCCAATGCTAGCATCTGGTCCTCAGTGAGGCAGCATGGTGTAGTTGCTAGACAGCTAGAACTTGGGAGATCTATCATATATATTCAACTATATGGTGACCTCATGTCTAAGTTGAGAATAGTTTTTGAGGCCAAAAATATGGAGGAGGGAGCAAGCTTGTTTTCTGCTGCTGCAGAGACTAGAACGCGGAACAATGGATGCAAGCTGCAGGAAAAGAGATTCCAGCTCAACATTAGGAGGAACTTCCTGACAGTAAGGGCTGTTCGACAGTGGAACACACTCTCTCAGAGTGTGTTCCACTCTCCCTCAGAGTGTAGTGGAGTCTCCTTCCTTAGAGGTCTTTAAGCAGAGGCTGGATGGCCATCCGTTGGGGATGCTTTGACTGGGAGTTCCTGCATGGCAGGGGGTTGGACTGGATGGCCCTTGTGGTCTCTTCCAACTCTATGATTCTATGATTCTATGGATTTTTACATGGCCTGTGGATAAGTACAGTGCTTATATAGACCCATGGATAAGTTGACCCAGAGTTTTTGGGTCAATTTCTTGACTAAAATTTCTAGACTTAAACATGAGTATATACAGTATGTTGAAATTCCCATTTAGCCAAGAAGTTCACTGGGTGACCTAGAGTCAGTCACCTTCTGAGAGCCTGAACTACCTATTCTGCTCTATTTCTTCTCACCTGTCCTCCACCCCCCCTGCCCCGTATCCAGGAACAGTGTTGCCTGTAAGTGGATAAACACCTGTTCCTCAATGCACTAAGAAGACTCCATAAATAATAAGTTTCACATAAACAGCTTGAGCTAATAAACTCCATTTCTGAATGGGCCATTCTATGATATTGCACTGCTGTGCCAAAAAACTTAGGGTCAGATGGCTGAAGATTTTTTTAAGCTAATTAAACCTATAATTTCTAAGGGATGCAAGGAGTGAGAGGAACAGGCAAGCAGGTATCTTGACAGCCCTCCAGAGACAAAATGCCAAAAAAATCAAGAATACTGGAAATCTTTCATCCCCAACGCTGCTGCAGCCGCCTTAGATCTTAGCTTATGGAGAATGATGGGTCAGAGAGATTGAGCTCTGAACAAAATAACTACATGGGTTTTGGTAGTTTTGCTGAAACCTGTGGGAAATGACAGCAGATAAAAAGTGAGCATGCACCCATCTTCGCATTAATAGCTTTATTCTCATGTCTTCCTCACCTGTCTAAGAAATCTCTCTCCCCTCAGAGGTATTTGCATGTGTAGCAGCTAACATGCAGCAAAAGAACAAAAGCTCAAGGATAAACTTAGGCATACAGATGTGAACAACAAGCAACTAAAGTAATGCCCTTGGTGGTTGCCATAGAACTCAACACATGCACAATTAGAATCAGGATCTTCTGTTCCAAATTGTTCAATGAAAGCTGATCTTTCAAAGGATTTCATATTTTACAGTCATATTGCTGTAGAATCCACACTTACTTGGTTCACCCAATGACTGCTCCTGAACCAACAGCATTGTAAGTTTTTGAAGTGCTTCAAAAACTTCCAACACCAGTCTGACCAGAAAGAAATGGCGGAGAACAAATAGGACTTTTGCATTTGAGTTTGGACCTGGGTCCGCTGTTTTGGAGTCAGAAATGTGTAACTGGAAGTTATTGCTTACAAGCACAATGTACAATATTTTGTCAATTTGTTGTTGTTAACTGCTCTCAAGCCAATCTCAACCCATGTGGATGAGACATCTCCAAGATTCCCTGCCCTACTCAGTTCCTGCAAATCCATGCCCGTGACCTCCTTAATAGAGTCCATCCAGCTTACATATGGCCTTCCTCTCTTTCTACTCCCCTCCACCATCCCCAGCATTATTGTCTTTTCTAATGATTTGTGCCTTCTCATGCTGTGTCTGAAGTATGACAGCCTACATTTTGTCATCTTGGCTTCCAGGGAGATTTCTGGCTTGATCTGCTCTAAGATTCCACCTCAACATTAGGAGGAACTTCCTGACAGTAAGGGCTGTTCGACGGTGGAACACACTCCCTCAATGGAGTGTACTGGAGTCTCCTTCCTTGGAGGTCTTTAAGCAGGGGCTGGATGGTCCTCTGTCGGGGATGCTTTGATGGAGACTTCCTGCATGGCAGGGGGTTGGACTGGATGGCCCTTGTGGTATCTTCCAACTCTGTGATTCTATGATTCTAAGTCCCATTTATTTGTCTTTTTGGCTCTCCACGGCATCCTCAGCATTCTTCTCCAGCACCACATCTCAAATGCATTGATTTTCTTCCTACCTTGTTTCTTAACCCTCCAACTCTCACATCCATACATGGTAATAGGAATACAGTTGCTCATACGATTCTAACTTTTGTGCTCACTTGTATATCTTTACATTTTAGGAACTATGTATTTAGTGCCAGTGGCATTACTATGTGGGTGCAGGGGATATGGACCACACCAGGTGACACCCAAGACGGGGGTGTCATCTGGTGAAGCAGTACACCTGGAGGGAGTGGCACAGCTACTGGGTAAGAAAGGGAATTGCCACCCTCCATGGCAGCTGCACAGGTCCCTCTGGAGGCTGAAGCACTGCCCCCTTCAATAGCGGTGGCTGCTTAGGAGGCGCTGCCCTTAGGGTCTGGCACAGCTGGAGCCACACTGGACTCTGGAGGCCTTTGGACTTTTTTTTGTGGTGATGCTGCCTTCAGTGCCCAGGATGGCTGCTGAAGGCCTTTTGTGTGGCTGCAGTGAGGGGAGAGCAAGGCACTCCTCCTCCTCCTCACACTGGGCAACACCAACCTCAGGGATGCCACTATTGAGGGCCTTCCTCCCAAGATAGCACCTGTCAAAGTCTGTGCCTATGCAAAAGTGGCACACATCATTAAGCGTAGTTCTTATATAGTGTTCAGATTGTCAAATGTCCTTTGAATGCACATGGCTTTCCAACAAGGTAAGGACATTACTTTTTTAAAAACCAGGAGAAATCTTGGTCTGCGACAGTCAACCAATCAGGCCAGCCTTTTCAAATCTCTTGCCTTCCAGATATTTTTGAATATAATTCCCATAAATCCCTAGGTAGCCAACACTAGCTGGTCACACTCTCTGCACGTCCACCCATGAAGCTAACCAGACTTATAGAAGGTGTTGTTCAGAGGAGCTCAAACACCTGGTTCATCACAGGTGTCTTCTACAGGACTTGGAGGATGCCATCTTTGTGAGCTGGGTGTCTTCCAGAGATCCTGAAGATTTAACACACAGGGGAGCCTCAAGTGCTGGGATGGGAATTACATGGCCCTCCAAAATGTTGTGGGACTACAACTCCATCTGAATGGTGAGGGGTACTGGGAACTGAAATCCAAAACATCTGGAGGGCCACATAAAACCTATCCCTGCTCTAGTGTTTAGTGGACTATAGCAATGGTAGCCCAACAAACCTGTACAGCACCAGGTTCAAGATGGCTGGCCAAACTCATTGATAAGATTGATAAGACAGATGATTTAAAAATCATCAGCAACCTCTCAGGCTTGTCACTAAAGAGCTGTCCATCTTTTAAAATAAGTTGCCAATGCCAGCACTGTGAGCCACACCTCAAAGCTGTAAGAAGTAGGGGGTCCTAATCCACCAGTGAAATGCAGCGGAAGATATGACAAACACTGTCAAATCCCGCACCATTATTGCAAACAAGTTCCAGCTTGTTAGTTCCAGCTAGAGTAAACTTAGCAAATCATATTGAGAGACACAGCTGTGTTAGTCTGGAATATCAATGTGCAAAAAGATCTTGTAGCATCTTTGATACTGAGTGAAAGATGCTCTAGCATCTTTGCAGATGGGGGAAAAGGGCAGGAGTAAGAGACATACTCCTGGTAAAGTTGTGCAATTGTGTTGAAGATTTTCAGACACGTCCCGCTTATCCAGGACTTAACCCATGAAGATCCAGGAATGCTCCAACAACAAACCACTCCTGGGACTTCTCCATGAATGGTTTGTTACTGGAGAATTCCTGGATCTTCTTGAGTTAAGTACTGGATAAGCATGATGTCCCTGAAAATCTTCAGCACGACTGAATGACTTTGTGGGGAGTATGCTTTTTTCTTCCATATCCCCCCACCCCACCCCCCATCTGATAATCTCCAACATCCACGAGAATTTATGTTGCTACACTTTTCAATCTAAATGCATCTGAGGAAGTAGACTGAAGTCGAGGAAAGCTCATGCTGCCAATTTTCTTTCTCTCAGTTAGTCTCAAAGGTGCCACAAGATCTCTCTACGTACATTTCACTCAGTCTCAAATGTCCCCCAAATCAAAGCTAGTTCTATATCTGCTGTCTTTTCATTCAACAATGAATTCAACAATACTTTCACCATTGGATTTAAGTCATGCCATGCCATCTGCTTCGGTTCCTCTGGTGGGAAGCATCTCCAGCAACACAAGACCCTCCTCTCACCTTTGGACCAAGAACCCTGCAACTTAACCTTCTCTTCTCTTCCTCTGGAGTATCCCTTTTTTTAAAATACAGCCACACATCACACACACAAAAAGGTGAAAAGTTGGAAACAAACAAAAAGTTATTTTATTACTTGACAAATTGAAACCATGAGGCAGCTCAGGGCCGGACTTTGCCAAGCAGTAATTCCCTGCAAGAACCAGGTATAAGAATACCAGGCCAGCAAAAGCCACAATGGGGTGTGTGTGTGTGTGTGTGTGTGTTTGTGTATGGGGAGGTTGGAAGAAGCAGAAGAGTGTGAAGAAGAAGAAGAAGAAAAAGAAGACAGAAGGTGGAAGAGGAGGAGGAAGAGGAGAAGACTGAGAAGAAGAAGGGAAAGAAAGAGGAGGAGGAGGAGAATGAGAAGAAGAAGAAGAAGAAGAAGAAGAAGAAGAAGAAGAAAGGAAAAGGAGGTGAGGATTGTGAAGAAGAAGGAAGAGGAGGAGGAAAAGACTGAAAAAGAAGGAAGTGGAGATGATTGCGAGGAAGAAAGAGGAGGAGAAGACTGAGGAGGAGACTGTAAAGAAGAAGACTGGAGGAGGATGAGATGGTGAAGAAGATGAAGACTTTAAGGAAGAACAGAAATGAGGAGAAGACTGAGGAGGAGGAAGTGGAAGAGGAGAGTGAGAAGAATACTGTGAGGAAGAGGAGGAGGAGGAGGAGACAGTGGAGAAAATGAAGACTGCGATGAAGGAGGAGGAAGAGGAGGAGAGTGAGAAGAAGATGAAGACTGCGAAGGAGAAAGAAAAGACTGAGAAGAAGATAAAGACTGTGAAGGAGGAGGAGGAGGAGACAGAAGATGAAGATTGTGCAGGTTAAGGAGAAGAAGGCTGATGGAGGAGGAGGAGGAGATTGAGAAGAAGATGAAGACTGAAAGAGAAGGAGAATGAGGAGGAGATGAGAAGAAGATAAAGGCTGCGAAGGAGGAGGAAAAGACTGGTGGAGGAGGAGGAAGAGGAGACAGAAGAGGAAGATTGGTGAAGTTGAAGAAGGCTGAGGAGGAAGAGGAGCAGCAGCGCCCGCCAAGAAGTGCGAGGTCCAAGGGGCCAGAGTCTGGGGGTCTCTCTCTCTCTTGCCATGGGGGGGGGGGGGGCAGGAGGCATCGGGGACTTACTTCTTGGGCCTGGACTGGGGCGGTGCTCCGGAGGGGCCCCAGGAGGAGGAGGAGGAAGAGCAGCCTCATCATCATCCCGGTGGACGGGGCGGACGAGAGCCGGGCTTCAGCTTCCCTTCGGCTCCCGGAGGAAGAAGAGGAGGAGGAGAAGCCGGTTGGGGCCAGAGAGAGAGAGAGAGAAGGAAGAAGAAGAGCAGGAGAAGCCCTCGGGACGCTTCCCAGAAGAGCGCAGCGCAGCCTCTCCTGCCTGGCCTCCCTCCCTCCCTCCGTCCTTCCTCCTCCTCTTCTTCTTCTTCTTGGGGCTTCTCTCTCTCTCTCAGTCTCTCTCTCTCTCTCTCTCTCTCTTTCATGCAAACCTGCCGGACTCCTTAATAAAGCCGCCCCAGGAGGAAGGCCCCGCCCCCTCGTCCCCGCCCCGCCCCTTTTCTCCTCTCTTGGGGGGCAGAGCAGCAGCAGGAGACCCCCCCCCCCTCCAGGAAGGAGCCAGGGACTGGGAAGAGAAGAAGGAGACCATCTCTCCATCCAGCCTTTTCTTTCTTTCTTTCTTTCTTTCTTTCTTCCTTTCTTTCTCTCTCTCTCTCTTTCTCTCTCTCTCTTCCTTCCTTGCTCTCTCTCTCTCACACACTCACTCACTTTCTCTTACTCTTTCTCTTCCCCTTCCTTCCTTCCTTCCTTTCTCTTTTTTTCCTTCCTCCCTTCCTCTCTCTTTTTCTCCCTTCCTTCCATCCTTCCTTCCTCTCTCCCCCTCCCTCCTTTCTTTTCTTTTTTCCTTCCTCTCTCTTTCTCTCTCTTTTCCTTCCTTTCTCCCTCTCTCTTTTTCTCTCCCTCCCTCCCTCCCTCCCTCCCTTCCTTCCTTCCTCTCTCTCTTTCTCCCTTCCTGCCTCTCTCTTTTTTCCTTCCTTCCTTCCTTTCCTTCCTTCCTTTCTCCCTCTCTTTTTCTCTCCATTCCCTTCTTTCCTTCCTTCCTTTCTCTCTTTCCCTTCCTTCCTTCCTTCCTTCCTTTCTCTCCATCTGAAGAAGTAGACTTAAGTTTATCATACGACGGAATTTGGGGATATAATGCAATGGCAATCCAAACGCAATCATGGGGTTTCGCGTGATTGCATGAGAAACTATCACACACAATTTTGGGCACTGAGGCAATTTCAGGCAGTTCTGAACGCAATGCAGTGTCAATACGCAATCAAGTAAATTCGCTGAACTAGTGAATTTACTCAATTCCGAACTGGCCCCGAAATTGAGAGAAATTCCTCCCATGTGATAAACTCCTGTATCTCACACAATTTCAGGGAATGGGAAGTCATTCCAAACGCAATCATGGGGTTTCACATAATTGCATATTAGAGTATCTCATGCAATTTCAGGCAATGTGGGGGGGGGGGTCATTTTCGGGAAATGGGAAGTCATTCTGAACACATTCCGAACGCAATCAGATTTCATGTAAATTTGCTAAACTGGCAAATTCACGTAACTGCAAATTGGCTTCATTTGCAATTGAGAGAAATTCCTCCCATGTGATAAAGTCCTATGAAAGTCTCAAAGGGGCTACAAGGTCTCTCTGTATACAAATAATCAACATACAAAGACCATATAACACATTAACAATTAAGACCTACATATCATTGAAACCAGTTCCGTTCATATTGACTCCTTCATCTCCATTAATTTTCTAAATCAAATAATTTCCTCGGTTTCCAAAACTGATCATCAACCGTCCGCATTCGGCAACTTCCTTTTCTTCCGCTCTCTCATATTTCATTTTCAAGCTTTAAAGGTAAGGGATGCTTTGATGGAGAGTTCCTGCATGGCAGGGGGTTGGACTGGATGGCCCTTGTGGTCTCTTCCAACTCTATGATTCTATGATCTTTATACCAAATAATAAACATGTTTATCCTATAATTTTTGTGGACATGGTTATTCTCTAAATTCTACCTTTAAATAAAATTACAAATGTCTCCAACTAATAATCATCTCAGGTTTCATTAATACCTCTGTGGAAATTTTATTTTCGATTTTTTTGTTTTATTATAATTTTAATATAATATTTTATATATTTTATATAATATTTTATATAATATTATACTATATATATATACACACACACTCACACACATATATATAATTTATATTTTCATTTTTATTTATTTTTTTGCTTACTGTTACTGGTTTGTTTGTTTGTTTCTTTGTTTATTATTTCAATCTTGCTTGCTTGCATTGCTAAGGATTCTGTATGGATGGGATGGAAGGAAATCAATTGTGATACAATAAAGAAAGAATAAAAATGGTGTCACACGCCCCACCTTTGCATCCTTTCTCAAGCTTTTTGTATTAATGTTACTCATGAATCCTAATTCCTGCATGATGTCCTGGTCATAGTTGTGACATAAAACAACTATCAAAATTAAAAGCATACATTTAAATTGCAATGCCATACGCACAGCCTCAGTGCATTTATAGATACATTGGTGATTATCAGATGGGGAAAATCAGGGAAGAAAAAGGCAACAAACCATTCCAGCAACAAAGCATTTACACACAGGGGAACCTCAATTATATGGCCTTCCAAAATGTTGTGGGACTGCAACCCCCATCTCAATGGTGAGGGATGCTGGGAACTGCAATCCAAAAACATCTGGAAAGCCACATAAACCCTATCCCTGTTTAGTGGACTATAGCAATTGTAGCCCAAATACCTGAACGGCACCAGGTTCAAGATGGCTGGACAAACTGATCAGATAGTTATTCAAACTGTACTTTTAAGTTGCCCATTTTATTTTTTAAAAACCATCAGCATCCTCTCAACTTGTCACTCAAGAGCTGTCCATCATCTAATGTACGTTGCCAATGCCATCACTATGTGCCACCTCAGTGGGGTCTCAAGTGAAGTGCCCCTGACATCCAAAAACCTGGAGGACCAATGTTAGGAACCATGCTAAGTACCTCAGCCAAACTACAAATTCTAGTATTAAAAAGGAAGGGGACATGGCAGTGAAAGTGGAATCACGCTGCTCAAACTGTATATTCTCGAAATGTATATAATGAATAACTGCATAGCCAACAAAATGAAATTCAGCACAGAGAAATGTAAGGTTCTGCACTTAGGGCAGAAAAATGAAATGCACAGATATAGGATGGGGGACACCTGGCTGAATGAGACCACATGTGAAAGGGATCTAGGAGTCGAAGTAGACCATAAGTTGAACATGAGTCAACAGTGCGATGCGGCGGCTAAAAAGGCCAATGCTATTTTAGGCTGCATCAATAGAAGTATAGTGTCTAGATCAAGGGAAGTAATAGTGCCACTCTATTCTGCTTTGGTCAGGCCCCACCTGGAATACTGTGTCCAGTTCTGGGCACCACAATTCAAAAAGGATGTTGAAAAATTGGAGCGGGTCCAAAGGAGAGCAACTCAAATGGTGAAGGGTCTGGAAGCCATGCCCTATGAGGAACAACTTAGGGAGTTGGGGATGTTTAGCCTGGAGAAGAGAAGGTTAAGAGGTGATATGATAGCCCTGTTTAAAGGGATGTCATATTGAGGAGGGAGCAAGCTTGTTTTCTGCTGCTCCAGAGACTAAGACCCGGAACAATGGATGTAAGCTCCAGGAAAAGAAATTCCACCTCAACATTAGGAGGGCTGTTCAACAGTGGAACACACTCCCTTGGAGTGTGGTAGAGTTCTTTAAACAGAGGCTGGATGGCCATCTGTCAGGGATGCTTTGATGAAGAGTTCCTGCATGGCAGGGGGTTGGACTGGATGGCCCTTGGGGTCTCTTCCAACTCTATGATTCTATGATTCATAGTGTAGGAGTCTTTCCAACTGGCTCAAATTTTGCCAGGAAGAGTCCCAATTATTTCTCTGTCATCGCACTTTTCCAGCTATTTAACTAAATGTCTCATTCTCCTCCTTCCTATTTGTCCTCAACTTATTTCAGTTGGCGCAGACTGGGTTCAAAGTACAAATGTAGTTTGCATTCAAGGGAGTGGGAGGCAGAGAAAAAGAGGAGTGGCTCTTCCTAGTTGGCGGTTCCAGTAAAAGCAAACTGCTGCAGCATCTCCTGACATGTGCTCTTATCATTAATAGCTTTTGCCTTCTTGGTTAGACTTACATTGCTTGGCCACATGTGTCCAGTTTTAATCTGTGAAACGGTGGCTATTTTTAAGACTAAGCAATGTATTTCCGCCAAACTCTCACCCAGTTATGTAGCTTGAAATAAACTGGTTAATCTTAACTCCTTTTTCTTTCTCTTTTTATACTGGAACAGACTAACTTGGCTCTCTACAAACTGTGTAGTTTAGATATAGTCTAAGTACCACTTATGGTCTTAGGCCGCACTCTTTTCCAGGTCTACCAGGAACACTGGACTTTCCTAATCAAACGTTTTTCATGCCAACTCTGAGCACTTTTGACACATTTTCCCACTTCTGACCTACATGTCTGAAAACAGGCCTTGTGTGCCATGAAATCTGTTTGACAGATTATGACATCAAGGGAGGTGGATGCCCAAGCACACTCCAACCTTCCTGTCTGTTTTTGTTGCCCGCGAACAGAAGTGTTGCCCTGTCTGAAGTGCTGTTTTGGAGGGCTGGAAGAGATTACACTGGTAAAATTAGAAAAAGCTTTCTCCAGCTCATGTCAGTTTCAGACTTAGCATGATGACAGAGCAACTGCTTTGCATGCATTACATCCTTCGCTCAATCCCTGGCATCTCCAGGCAGGTTTAGGAAAGGATTCTGATGTAAGCTGTGGAAAGACATCAATAGTATTGATGCACTCCTGAGCTAAATGGACTCACTCAATGTGAGGCGGCAGGCAAAGTGAAGCCTTGGGGCTACATGTGACCTCCCTCCTATGGTTTTCATAGAATCATAGAGTTGGAAAGGACCACCTGCTGTGCAGGAATACACAACGGCCATGCAGGAATACACAACTGAACGTATTCCTGAAAAATATCCATCCAACCTCTGTTTTAAAGGTTACCACTGATGGAAAGTCCAGCACTATCTGAGGCAGTCCATTTCACTGTTGAACAGCTCTTAGTCAATATAGAAAGGGATCTTGCAGCACCTTTGAGACTGTGTGGAATAGACATTCATAGACTTGGTCAGAAGTAGACCAAGTGTGCAATAGTTCATGCTACAACTTCTTTCACACAACATCTATGGGTAGGCATGTTGGCCATATGGCAAAACATCCAAAAAATGATACCTTTATTGCACCAACCAAAATGCACACTATACATGTTGTAAGGTTTCAAAGCTCCACTGGCTCCTTCATCAGGCAAGGTGTTAAAATCCATATAGGAGGGGGGGGGGGATGAAGGTGTTAGTCATAGACTTGCATTTTGCTGTCTTTGTTCTCAGATGGTTTGGAGGGATATCTCTTGCAGGCTGGAACCTCCTCTTTCTGGCCTTGTGGCTACTGGGAAATTCTCAAAGTCCAGGCAATTTAACATCCATTTGCAATACAAAAAAGATGCTTCCCTTGGAATCCAATATGTCTCCATCCTTTGTTAGGCCACAGACCAATTTGCAGGCAAAGGGCACTGAATTTCTCAAGAAGCCTTCATGCTTTGCATCCAGAAAACGTTAGGTGGTGTTGAGGTAAAGCATGCCAATCCAGTCCCAATATTAGGGGAAACCATGTTTTATCTTTGCTGGAGGTAGAAGCCTCAAATAGTAAGGTCCCAGTCCACTGGTTTTCTCTTTAGGATTTCAGGCCTTGCTGAGTTTGTACAGACCTGCACAAGTACATGGTTTTGGATGGTTTTAATATACAGTATTTCAATAGCTTTTAATTGGTCTTCTGTTTGTTAAATTGTTTAATACGTTTTTAGGCTTTTAACAAAAGGGATTGTTTTGAATTGATTGTGTTGATTTTACTGTATACTATATGGAGATTCTTAGACAGAGAATGGGGTATAACTATTTTAATAAGTAAAGCACATTAGTAAAAAGAGAGAGAGAGAGAGAGAGATTATCTGTGAATTATATAACTTAGAAGCTTTTAGGAAAAACAGTTAATTTTTAAATGTGTTGTATGGCCCTCCTTCACTGTTTAACCTCAAAGAAGTATGTGTATTTCAAAATCAAACGTGGAATTCTAGCAACTTCTTTTATCTCCCCAAATTTGCTGTGTAACTGTAGACATTTGGGATTGCAAATATTCTTTTTTAATTTATTTATTTTATTAAAAAGAAGCATAATATACACATTAACACAACCTCAAAACCTTAAAACATACAAGCAACAAAAATATACAGACAAATATACAACTGATATACAACTAATATACAAACTAACACAAAATAGCTTCCACAACTCTTTTCCTTTTTTAATTTTTCTATTATTGTTACTTCTGTATAACTTCTCTAATTGTTCAGTTCTCAGCTCTCTATTATATAGACATTCTTATTTTTTTTCTATATATTTCATTTCAAGCCAATTATAAAATCATTACCTCATTCATTAAGTAGGTTATCAAAGGATCCCATTGTTTTCTAAATTTCTTCAGTGATTTCTTTTTAATTAACATTGTTAATTTATCTATTTCAAAATAATCATATAATTTTAGAAGCCAATCTTTTATTTTTGGAGAGTCATTTCCCCCCATATTTTTTCATCTCATATCTGCGCTGCCAATGTCATGTAAAAAATTAATTTGTCATGTTTCTTTTTTAATTCTTCATTTGTCACAATACTTGATAAGTACATTTCTGGGCTTAAACTTTCTGCGATAGTTAACATTTTAAAAACTTGCTTGTGAATCTCTTTGCCATTTTTTTTTGCCCATTTCCAATTCCACCAGAGATGATAAAATGTGTCAATTTCTTTATTGCATTTCCAACAATTGTTTTTAATACCTTTATTCATTTTAGCTCTTGACAAGATCTGGGAGGTGAAGTGCCTTGCTAACTAAGTGTGGTGTTGCAGGAAGAAATGTTCAAGGGTTTGATGATGTGATAGTAGGATGGAAAGATTATTTGAAACTATTTGGAAAATGTTGAAAAATAATTTCCAGGAAAACCCAGTGAGGGAAACCAGGTAGGCAGGAATATCCCAAGGTTGTGACTTATCCTGCAAGAAAAAGGCAAGTGGGCTTGATATGCGTTTCTGTGGGTGTATAGAAAACATTTTTGCACAGAACACGTTTCCTACAGAAAGACCAAAAATACTGGATTTTTTTTTTGGGGGGGGGGTGCTCAGAACATGTTTTCTGTACATACAATGTTGTTTTCTGTACAAAAAGTGCATAGGTCCCAAACTGTAACTATTCTTCAAAAGCGGTACAGTTTCCAACGTCTTTATCACTGCAAGAAGAAATGAGATTGCATTCCAGGGAGCTTCCACATGATGTTATTGTGTTCCTACTCTCCCTCATAACTGTCAAGGAAGGGTCCAACTGATGATGTCCTCCATTTGCAACTTTTCTCACCACTCTTGCTATCTTTTTTTCCCTTGTCCAGAATATCCATTAAGGAAGGGATTATAGGATAATAACAGCATGAAAACCTTTGTTTGGAAGTCCTGAACACCTTCTACATGGAAGTGGCAGAGATACAAGTTCCAGCTGGTGGCTTCCATTCCAGTGGGACAAGGATGGGCTTTGGCTTTTAGGCTAAACCTTAAAGGAGCTAGCCAGGGTGCTGAACCATCTGCCCAAAATAGGTGCCACATCAGTGTAATGTGCAGTGGCTTCCTCTGAGGCTGAGAGAATGTGATTTGCCCAAGGTCACCCCCCAGGTACTTTCCATGGCTGGGAAGGTATTCAAACGCTGGGTCCCCAGAGTCTTAGTCTGACACTCAAAGCAGTGCATCATGTTGGCTCTTGTTAAAATATAATTAAAGTAGCTACCAAATTGAAAGGAATATAGAAGCATACCTATTCAAGAAACAAATACAGCCCCATGAGCTTTCAGTTCCTAAAGACCTGCCAAAATTAAAAAGGCTTTGCCCGTAACTGAATGGACACTGTGGAAAGGTGCCAAGCTTACTCAAGTGCTCTTTTTATCAGTGCTGAATCTACCACCATTCTACGTTAATGGACAGCCCCGAGTTTCAGCATTTAGTAGAGGAGGGGAAAAAAAAACTTCTGTATGACCACTTTTTTGCACACCATGCATAATTTTTAAACACCTCTATCACATTTCTCATGGTGGCTTACAGCTTTCATGACAGTAAAGCAGTAAATCTCCTCTGAATTTTCATGTGGAATTTAAAGGACGTGTCCAAGGTCTTGAACCACTTTTGCCTTTATGGTTCAACACTTTGAACAGAATTATAGAATCATATCATGTAGGGGCCTCAAGGATCAGCCAGACTAACCTCTTGCCATGCTGGAAGACACCACCAAAGCACTCCCAATAGATGGCCATCTAGCCTTTGTTTACAGGCTACCAAAGAAGGAAACTCCACCAGATTTTGAGGCAGCATATTCTACTGTTGAATAGCTCTTCTCAATCAAGTTTTTCCCCTGGAATCTCTTTTCCTCTAGTTTGAATCCATTGCTCCGGGTCCTAGGCTCTGGAAAAGCAGAAAATAAGTTTGCTCCATCCTCAATATGGCATCCCTTCAAATATCTGAACACAGCTATCATGTCACTCCTTAACCTTCTCTTCTCCAGACTAAACATACCCAGCTATCCTGATATTGGCTGGAAGTCAAACTCAGCCAAATCCTCAAGGTCTAGCAAATTCCTCACTTGCCTGGAAGACAATTTCATTGTCCAAAAGGTGGAAGAGGCAACAAGGGGATCAGCCATTTTAGATCTTATCTTAACCAACAGGGAAGACCTAGTTGATGGAATGCAAGTGGTGGGATCCTTAGGTGGAAGTGACCATGGAGTTTGTTATACAGTGGAAGGGAGAAGCTAGGCATAGTCAGACACGCACTCTAGACTTTAGGAGAGCTAATTTCAATAAACTTAGAGAAATACTGGGGGTGATCCCATGGTCAGGAATACTAAAAGAGAAGGGAGTTCAAGACGGATGGGAGTTTCTCAAAAGGGAGATATTGAAGGCACAATCTCAAAGAGTTCCAATGAGAAAGAAAAATGGAAGATGTTTCAAGAAGCCAGGATGGATGACTAAGGAACTTTCAACTGAGCTAAGTTTTAAAAGGAACATGTATAAGAAATGGAAAAATGGGGAAATCACGAAAGAGGAATTCAAACAAATAGCAAGCATGTGTAGGGATAAAGTCAGAAAAGCTAAAGCGCAGAATGAACTCAGGCTTGCTAGAGAGGTAAAGAAAAATAAAAAGGGCTTTTTTGGATATGTCCGCAGCAAAAGGAAGAAGAAGGAAACGGTAGGGCCATTGCGTGGAGAAGATGGCAAAATGCTCACAGGGGACAGAAAAAAGGCAGAATTACTCAACACCTTCTTTGATTCAGTCTTCTCAGAAAAGGCAATGGGTGCTCAACCTAAGGATAATGGAGCAGAAGACAGAATAGGGGAATTTCAGCACAGAATAAGTAAAGAGATAATACAGGAATACCTGGTTAACCTAAATGAATATAAATCTCCATGACCAGATGAACTACATCCTAGAATATTAAAAGAACTGGCAAATGTTTTTGGATCGGCTGAGGGAAGTAGGGATCGGAGGCACCGTTCTTCGATGGTTCCAGTCCTTCCTCTCCGGCAGATCCCAAAGGGTGAGGCTCGGGAACAGTTGCTCTTCCAAAATAGAGCTTAATTGTGGTGTCTATCAGGGTGCCATCCTGTCCCGGATGCTATTTAACATTTATATGAAGCCGCTGGGTGAGGTCATTCGGAGGCATGGAGCTCAGTGTCTTCAGTACGCTGATGACACTCAGATATATCTCTCCATGACCAGATCATCAGCACAGACTTCAGATGGCGTCTCTCCTCTTAATGTCTGTCTTGCGGCGGTAATGGATTGGATGAGGGAAAACAAATTGAAACTGAATCCAGACAAAACGGAGGTACTAACAGTCACAGGCCTGAAACCAGGCTCGGGAATACAGTCTCCAGTCCTGGATGGAGTCACACTCTCCTCTAAGGACTGTGTTCGCAGTCTGGGGGTACTCCTTGATTCGCCGCTCCACATGACTTGTCAGGTGAATGCGACGGTCAAGAGTGCCTGTTATCAGCTTCGGCTGATACGCCAGCTGCGCCCTTTCCTGGACATGAGGGACCTGGAAACTGTGGTACATACTCTGGTAACCTCATGCCTGGATTTCTGTAATGCGCTCTACATGGGGCTACCTTTGTGCTTAACTCGGAAACTTCAACTGGTCCAAAATATGGCAGCCCAGCTTGTAACTACAACATCAAGGAGAGAGCACATAACACCAGTGCTCAAGGCTCTCCACTGGCTGCCAATTAGTTTCCGGGCACAATACAAGGTATTGGTCCTAACTTTTAAAGCCCTACATGGCTTGGGTCCATCTTATCTTAGGGACCGCCTCTCCCCGTATGAACCCCCCCCCCCTCACACTCCGATCCTCTGGGAGGAACCTGCTACAGCCTGTGAAAACTCGGCTGTCGCAGACCTCCCAGAGGACTTTTTCAGCTACTGCACCCAAGCTTTGGAATGGACTGCCGGATGATATGAGTCTTATAACATCTCTTGACTGCTTTAAAAAAGCTCTGAAGACGTATCTCTTCCGGCAGGCCTTCCCTGAAACCTCCTAGTTCCTGGCTCTGAAACGGGACCTATTTTGACGCCTTGCTTGGTGCTATTTTTACCCTCATTTAAGATCTATGAGGATGTATTATGTTTCTAATGGTGTTATGGTTTTAAATTATTGCTAATTTAATTTATTTTTAAGGATGGGTGGTTGGGAATGGGTTGATGATGTATTTTAATCTGTATGTTTTAATTTGCTGTACCCCGCTCAGATTGTGCTCTACAGAGGAGCAGGCTAGAAATAAAGATCTATTATTATTATTATTATTATTATTATTAATGTAATATCGGAACCACTGGCAATAATCTTTGAGAACTTCTGGAGAACAGGAGACGTCCCAGCAGACCGGAGGAGGGCAAACGTTGTCCCCATCTTCAAAAAGGAAAAAAAAGAGGATCCCAACAATTATCATCCAGTTAGTCTGACATCAATACCAGGAAAGATTCTAGAGAAGATCATTAAGCAGAGAGTCTGTGAACATTTAGAGGCCAATGCCATAATCACAAAAAGCCAACATGGGTTTCAGAGAAACAAGTCATGCCAAATGAACCTGATCTCTTTTTTTTTTTTTTTTTTTTTTTTTTTTTTGATAAAATTACCAGCTTGGTAGATAAAGGGAATGCTGTGGATATAGTATACCTCGATTTCAGTAAGGCCTTTGACAAGGTTCCCCATGACATTCTTGCAAACAAGCTTGTAAAATGTGGGATAGACAAGTTAACTGCTACATGGATTTGTAATTGGTTGACCAGCCGAACTCAAAGGGTGCTAAACAATGGCTCCTTTTCATCCTGGAGAGAAGTGACCAGTGGGGTGCCACAGGGTTCTGTCCTGGGCCCAGTCCTATTCAATATCTTTATTAATGACTTGGATGACAGAATTGGGGGCATACCTATCAAATTTGCAGATGACACTAAACTAGGAGGAGTAGCTAATATCCCAGAGGACAGGATCAAAATTCAAAATGACCTGAATACACTAGAAAGCTGGGCCAATGCTAACGATGAAATTCAACACAAAGAAATGTAAGTTTCTGCATTTAGGGAGGAAAAATGAAATGCACAGATATAAAATGGGGGACACCTGGCTTAAAGAAACTACGTTTGAAAGGGATCTAGGAGTCCAAGTAGACCATAAGCTGAACATGAGTCAACAGTGCGATGCGGCAGCTAAAAAGGTCAATGAAATTTTAGGCTGCATCAATAGAAGTATAGTGTCTAGACAAAGGGAAGTAATAGTGCCACTCTATTCTGCGTTGGTCAGGCCCCACCTGGAATACTGTGTCCAGTTCTGGGCACCACAATTTAAAAAAGATGTGGAGAAACTTGAGCATCTCCAAAGGAGGGCAACTAAGATGGTGAAGGGTCTGGAAACCATGCCCTATGAGGAACGACTTAGGGAGCTAGCCATGTTTAACGTGGAGAAGAGAAGGTTAAGAGGTGATATGATAGCCCTGTTCAAATATTTGAAGGGATGTCATATTGAGGAGGGAGCAAGCTTGTTTTCTGCTGCTGCAGAGACTAGAACATGGAACAATGGATGCAAGCTGCAGGAAAAGAGATTCCACCTCAACATTAGGAGGAACTTCTTGACAGTAAGGGCTGTTCGACTGTGGAACACACTCCCTCGGAGTGTAGTGGAGTCTCCATCCTTGGAGGTCTGTAAACAGAGGCTGGATGGCCATCTGTCGGGGATGCTTTGACTGGGAGTTGGACTCGATTTATATTTATTTATTTATTTATTTATTTATACCCCGCCCTTCAGCCCTAAAGGCTATCAGAGCGGCTTACAATTATTATTTTAGTTAGACGGTTCCCTGCCCTCAGGCTCACAATCTAAGAAGACACGACACAAAAGGAGAAGGGAATGGTTGTGGGGAAAGGGATCAAGTCCAAATGTTTTTCTCTCCCTCTGAGGCCAGACCAAGGCAGATGGACTGGAGGGAGGGCTCTGCTTCTTAATCTAGGACAGGCCCGATGGAGTTTGGCCTGCTCTTTCACTCCCTCCTAGGGCAGATGGTGTTGCCATGAAGGGAGGGCTCTTCTACTCGATGGCCCTTGTGGTCTCTTCCAACTCTATGATTCTATGATTCTAGCTCCCTAAGCCACTCTTCATATGTCATGGTTTCCAGATGTTTCACCATATTGGTCTCCCTCCTCTGGATACATTCCAGTTTATCAAACAGTTCCTTAAAAGTCTGGACTAAACCTCAGAACAGACACAGTACTTCACTGATATCCAGGTGACTACCCAACACCCCATGACCACCATCTCCTCCAGTTGTACTTTCTAAGCTAAAGAGTTATAATGTTTCCTCCCAGGGAAATTATCCAAGTTTAGTGTCCTACTTAGAGGAGTCTTTCTTGGATTAACAAGGGGAAGAGAAGAGGCCAGATGGCAAGACCCATCTGGAGCCAGAGGAGGCTGGCAATCCTGCCATGGCATTGGCAGATGCAGAACCTGGTCCATCCCATACAGCAGCTACAGAGCAAGAAGTTTAGACAGAGCCACTTTGCTCCTGAGTGACACATTAAAGTGGAGGGAGCAAAAGATCAGGCAATGCCCTGCTCCACTTTAAAGACAGGATGCCAAGCTACTGGGCACAGCTACGTTGACTAAACTTCTGACTATAAATTACTTCTGCCCAGGTTCTTCTATTGCTGCAGAACATCTCACAAACCTCTATACAACCCTGTCTGACATCTTTTGCTTTCTTGGCTCTCTGACCTTCTGCATGTACTTATGCTTTCATCTTTCTGGCAATTCTTGGCTTCAGGCTCTGCTCAAGACTATTTCTCCCTTTGAACATTGAAAAGGTAAAGGTAAAGGTATTCCCTTGACATGAATGTCTAGTCATAACCAACTTTAGGGGGCTGTGCTCATCTCCATTTCTAAGCCAAAGAGCCAGCGTTGTTCAAGGACTGCTCTTGGGGTTATGTGGCCAGCATATCTCCACCAAACACTGTTACCTTCCCACTGAGAAGTAGTACCTATCTATCTATTTGCATTTGCATGCTTTCAGACTGCTAGGTTGGCAGAAGCTGGGACTAGTGATAGAAGCGCACCCCATCATGTAGTAGTTGGGGCTCGAAATGCCAACTTTCCAATCTTCCAATCATCAGAACTGACATCTCAACCACTAAGCCACTGCATCCCTGTGAACATTGTACTGCCTGGATTTTGCTTCTGTTTGTCACCCTGTGTAAGCCTTTGGGCTGGACTGGCTTTCTCCAGCAGGTTCTTGTGGACTATAGCTGTGCTCACCTGAGCACTCACTTGCTTTAAATAGGACACCTAGTGCCATATTCAGCAGAGCTTCCCTTTTCTACACCATCTGTCAGAGAGGAGGTAGATATTCTGCAGTGAGCAGAGGGCTGATCAAGAAAACCTCAGAAGTGCCTGCTTACACTATCCTTCTATGAAAGCACCTCAGGTGTTGTGTGACAATTTATAGTAGAAAGACTATCCACAAGGAATGGGAGTTGATGGCTTCCATGCCAGTGGAAGTGGTGAATGTGCTCTGGGTTTTACTCTAAATCACGATCTCGATACAGGTGGTGCTCTAGTGGTTGTTGAACTACAACTTCCAGCATTCCTAACTAATGACTATATGGTCAAGGTTTGCAGGGAGTTGCAATTCAGCAGTATCTGGAAGGCTACACAATTTGCATTCTTGGTCTAAACTTTAAAGAAACTAGTTTCCTCCTCCTCCTTTTTGTCCCACAATAACCATCATTAAAACTAAACTTTTCACCTCATCACCATACCCCAACTTTTGCATTTCTATTGCTATTAACACATACAGCCTGCTTATAAAGGTCTGTTCGTAGACTAGTTCATTCCATGCATCTGAGGAAGAAGACCTAAGTCGACAAAAGCTTATCCTACCAACTTCTTTCCTTCTTTTAGTTAGTCTCAAAGATACAACAAGATCACTTTGCATACCTTTAATATAGATACAGTGGTCCCCCGGGTTACGAATCCCCCGGGATACGAAAACCCCGGGGTATGAAAGAGCCGGGGCTGGAAAAACGGCCCCGGGTTACGAAAAAAACCCTGGGTTAAGAAAGGAAAGCGGCGCAAAATTCAAATCGCGCCAAGTGCTTTCCTATACTTACAGCGGTCCCCCAGGTTACGAAGGTTTTCGAGTTACAAAAGGGATCCTGGAACGGATTACTTTCGTAACCCAGGGGACCACTGTATAATGCAACAGCTTGGACAGCCTCATTAAAGTTTGGACAAAAACCCAGAGCCAATCCACCAGTCCACTGGCATGGAAACCACCAACCATAATTACCCACAATGAAAAAGAAGACATAGTCTGTGCTACATTCAGTGCTTTTCTCCTCTGAGGTGGGGAACAATTTGTTGGACTATTTTATGCACTTTTTATGATCACAGCCTACTCTCATTTGGGATAGATATTCTTACCGAAACAATATCTTTTGGGAGGGGGGCTTACAAATACGTTCAAAATACCTGAGAATATTATATTACACCAGCCAAACATAATTGCTTTAAAAGATATTAGTGGTGCTTTCAGGCAAGAAATTCAGTAGCCTTATTCTTTGTGAATGCCAGAGCAGAGTATTTATGGCAGAGATTTAACAGCAAGACACGTGAAACTGAATTTTAAGTCCCACATTAGTGGGAAGGGATTTTTCCCTCCTTCTTCTTAAGAATGAGGGTTGCTTAAACTCTTTCATGACAGCTATGCAAAAGGCAATGAACTGTTAATGAACTGACATGCAACTACTGTTGTTTTTTAAAGGTACTATGGATACTTTGTTTTGTTTTTAAAAAATCTAATAGGAGAGTGTTGTATGCTAATGGAAGCTGTTTGGAAAATCATTATTAAAATAAATGGATAGGTTATATGCCATGGCTAGAACTTTTTATGAACTCCTCAGTGCTGTGTTGTAAAAATTTCATTTTTTTCCTCTCTCTCTCACAGCCTTGCTACAGTGCTTAGATAATCAGACATTGCTTTCTAGTTGACCATTTCAGGGGGACATTGCTGATCACCAAGACATTTTAATATCCTTTTGTCAGTCCCTCATGACTCTTTCATCATGATCAAAGCAACAAGGCTAACACCATAAGCCTATCAAACTAATGAGAAATTTCCTACTATACTTTTTTTGCTACCAAATTACAATGTTATATTCCACTTTAAGCGACACAGGAGCATCCTATGGAATCCTGGAGTTTGTAGTTGATGAGGCACTAGAGCTCTCTGACTATTGTTGTTGTTACTGTGTGCCTTCAAGGCAAACCTATCATGGAGTTTTCTTGATAAGATTGGTTCAGAGGAAGTTTGCCATTGCCTTCCCCTGAGGCTGAGAGCATGTAACTTGCCAAAGATCACCCAGTGGGTTTCATGGATGAGTGGGCATCAAACCTGGACTCTAGTCATAGTCAAACACTCAAACCACTAAACCACACTGGTTCTCTGATATTCTAAACTAGTGGCTAGTGCCTTCTGGAGTGGTGAATTTGATCTAGCTCTTAATCCAGTCTTTAAAGGAGCTATCTCATATTTTGGATCACAAAAGCTAGCAACCCCATGGAGGCAGTGGCTCTGATGTCAATGGGGATGGTGAATTCACTGTGGGATCACCATAGCAGGTTCTGAATCCATTTGAGGGATAGTTTCAGCATTTGGGAGTGCATTTGGAATTCTACACTCTAGTGACATGGACACTACTACCACAGGAGACACACACACACAGCAAGCCCATGTGCAGGGGAACCACCAGAATGAAAAAAAAAAAATGGAGCACAATCTATGCAGGGCTCTTCTGTCTTGGGAGATGAGGCTGGTAAAACAAATTGACAAGCTGCTTATCAGCCTAGGCGTCTCTAATTGTGCCAAGATCCCATGCAGGATCTTCACAATCCCTTCCTATTTGTGGAGTGGGTGCACTTGTTTGGTCTTTCTGGAAATGCATCCATTCCAGTGCATTCAGTGCCATGGAATGTTTGGGAAATCATCATGGCCAGGTAAACATCTGAAACAATGTGAATTTGTACAAGGTGAAAACTGTGGGCTGGACCAGTTACACTCATGCACAGAATTGGTTCCTAGTTCCAAGAAACATCAAAATAGAGCTTCCACAGCAATACACCACTGCAACCTGGGAAGCTGCATTGGGTGAATCTGATCCTGTAGTTATGTCAAGCATTCTATTCTGCTTTGGCCAAACATCATCTGGAATACTCTGTCCAGTTCTGGGTACCACAATTCAAGCAGGATATTGACAAGCTGGATCATATCCAGAGGAGAGCGATCAAAATGGTGAAAGCCCTGGAAACCATACACTCATGACTGAAAATACATTTTAAATGATTTTAATGCTACAGATTCCTTGTTTATTTTATTCTGAGAGAACACCTCTCTAGGAATCTCTAGGTTCCTCGGAGCAACTCTATGGTCAACGTCTGGCAGAAGTTGACTATAGAATAATGCCTAAAAATGCCAAGAGAAGTGTTCTCTCTAGGAATCTCTAGGTCCTCCAGCACAACACTATGGTCACCCTCTGCAGAAAGTTGACCATAAAGTCATGATGGAAGACCCAGAGATTGCTAAGAGAATATATTAAGAATATATTAATCAAATCCACAAAAGTCAAAGCTGCAAATCTGAAGGGCTGATTGTACATGGTTAACCATATAGAGATGGAAAGGGCCTCTTGGCCTCTACTCAGTGCAGGCTCTCTAGCTAAAGCATCCCCAGCTGGTAGCTCTTTAGTACAGAAAAAGACATTGGACCACTTCTCTAGGCAATTGGTTCCATTGAACCACACACAGGGGTTTATCGCATTGTAAAAAACCACAACTTACCTCCTCTGAATTGAATTCTCTTCCGAGATGCAGCCGGGCTCTATCCCAGGCATTTTGCCACCAATGCCGCCTCCCAGCTGCATCCCGCCTAAAACTCAGTGAATCCATGCTCAGCTGGGCAATTGTAAAGCCAGGAGCTTCACCATTTAAGCTATTTAATTGATTTACTGGTAACCTGGAAATATTTTAAAATGTTTATTGATTTACTAGTCCATTAGCTGCCACTGCTAAAACAAAAGTAACAGTGGCATGGGGAAAGTGGGAGGAGGAGAGAAAACTAGGGACATTGTGGAATCAGCTGAAAAAGTGGAACAACAGAGGATTAAGCAGGACTGTGAATGCCAAACCAGGTATGGAGAGGAATCAAAGTGATGGAGAAATGTGAAAGGTATGGAAAGGAATCAAAATGATGGAGAAATGTGATTCATTTGCAGTAACAGTGCATTTGCAGCCAATTTAGCCAATTGTGTCACAAAATGTTCTCTATGAAGAAATTGAATCACTCCTCGGCAATCAGAACCTAAAAAGTTTATTTGTTTTTGAGTTTTGTGTTATTTTGCACTGTCACTTGCTGTAGCCAGCTTGACCACCATGCCAGCTTTGGGCTTCTGATAGTTGTAGTGCAAAAAATTGGACTCCCTCCCCAATCTCGCAAAGCTCTGCCTTCAGTGTGGTTTTCCTAGAATTCATCATTTCCTCTCTCAATTTCAACTGAAAAAAGACTTCTCCCTCCACAGACTTCAGTTTCCTCATCCTCTCGCTTCCCTTGTGCCTTGATTTCATTATAAAAGGCCGTGGCACAAAGTATAAAAATATCCTGCCTCAGTTGCCAAGATCGCCTGATTTTGTAAGCATTTTTGAACACAGAGCCTCCAGCAGAAGCCTGGGAGATAATGCTATTCCCATAAACTGCTAATGGATCAAAGGGCATTTTAAACAGAGACAGCTGAAATGGGCAGGCTGCTTAAAAGTCTTGCATTATGAGGTGATGTCCATGTGTGTGACCAGGAGAGAGGTAAGCATACTGAAGAGGGCTATTTTTGCACTGAATACCTTATGCATTGTGGGCTTCCATCCAGCGAATATTTGGATAAGCACTTAATGGCTGGCATAAGCATGCACACAAGGAGACCCATTAAGTCAGTGTGTGCGTATCTGTGGTTTCTTCTGCTTTATCATACTAGGGGGCAAACAGGATTTAAACGAGAGTTAAACAAGAGTTAAACAGGAAATGCCCTATGTTTAACATAGGACATTTCCTGTTTAACTCTTGTTTAACTCTCTTTTAAATCCTGTTTGCCCCCTAGTGTGAAAAAGCAGTTAGTAAGGGACTGTTTGCTTTCTACCATGGGAAAGGAATCTTCAGTTACCATCAGCATACCCTCCAACTGTCCCAATGAATTCTCTGTCTTCCCACTTTTCAGCTCCAGTTAGAAAGTCTCAGTTTCTTTTTAATCCTCCTACTTTCATTGTTAGCTTATTTCAACTGCTGCAAACTGAATCCAAAGTACAAAAGTAGTTTGCTCTCCGTTCTCAGAGAAGGGAGAGAAGAGGCCAAAATCTTGCCCTTCACAGTAGCCTCAGGCAAAAGGAAATGGCTCCAGCTTCTCCAAGCTCATATGTTCTTCCTCATTAATACCTTTTGTCACCTTGACCACACTCTGACATTGCTTGGCCCTATGAGTGCCAATTTTCATCTATGAAATGTCAGAAGTTATGCACCAGGTGCTTCTTCTCTGGAAACAAACAAGCTGAAGGCAGGCCACCACATTGTACATTGTCAGGATGTAACATTTCATACAGAAGTGAGTTTGATGGTGCCTGCGCTGTCCTAGAGCCATAGGACTGTAGGGTTGGAAATGATACCAAAGATTTTCCCATCCAGTACATATCACCATCCAACCTTTGCTCAAAAAACATCAAGCCCTCCACTTGCTGTGATAGTTTATTCCACTACAGAATAGCTCGTACTGTCAAGGGGTTCTTTCCTAAAGTTTACATTCAATTTCCTTTCTGGTAATTTGAACCCAGTTTCATAGGCCATGATTCAGAGCAGAAGGAAACAAGCTCAATCTGTTGCCCATATGAGAGCCCTATTTGAAGACAGTTATTGTGTCACAAGATCCTCTCTGATTTTGGAAACTAAGAAGGGTCAGAATTGGTTAGTAACTGGATGAGAGACGACCAACAAATACAGTGGGTCCTTGGTATCTGCTGGGTTTGGTTCCAGCATCTCTCTGTGGATATTAAGAGCAATGGATGTTCAAGTCCTATCATATTTAGTGGCATAATAAAATGGTGTTCATTATATAGAATGGCAAGATCAAGGTTTGTTTGGTTTTTTAATTTTTTTTTTAGGGGAGAAGAATACTTTCAATCCATGGATGGTTGAATCTGTGGGTGCAGACTCCATGGATATGGAGGGCCAACTGTACCAAATGTTGTAGGCTATGTTTCAGAGGAAGGAACTGGCAAAACTTCCTCAGTATATTCCTTGTCTAAGAAAACCCTATGAAATTCATGGCTTCACCATAAGCTGACAGGCAACTTGTAGGCACATACAAACACATCGAATGTTTCCATACCAGTGCTTACTGTGGGGGGTAAGAACTGGTAAAACGCTGGTAAAACATTGTGTTCATAGGAAATGGCTGCTCCCCGAATGATTCAGGGAGGAGACAACTCCCTGACATTTAGGAAGCATTTCAGGCTTTCAAACACTTGCACTTCCTAAACATTTTACTGGTGTTCTACCAGCATTTTAGCAGTGCTTACCCCACAGTAAGTGCTGGTATGAAAATCTTCATTGCATCACCATATGCTAACCATGCCTAGCTCCGTATGCCCTTCCTCACAGGCTGTTACATATTAGTTGCCTTCCTCAAAACTCATTCTGGCTTTTCCTGAAAGCCTACACACTTTTCCTCAGAGGTGGGCATGGTGCCAACCTTCCTCAGACCCTCTGTAGGTCACACCACCCTTCTTAAGAGTTAAACTGGAAATGTCCTGTGATAAACATAGGGCATTTCTTGTTTAACTCTTGTTTAACTCTCTTTTAAATCCTGTTTGCCCCTAGTGTGATAAATCAATAGGAATGGCTGCATTTACTTAAGATTTAAACCTCCTCCCTGCCACACTTTTGGTCTAAAAAATTACAGGGTTTGATATTCAGTAAAGAAATCCCCAATTAAGTAAATTATACTTTCTGGAGAAGCCTAAGAGCACAATCCTTCTTGATAAAATGTTCTTCTTTGAACACAGTAAAGAGTGACGAGGCCACCAGCCTGCAGGTCAAATGTTATTCCTTGCTTTACAATGAGGATAAGGCTATCAGAAGCCACTAATGATGGTTTCCGTGTATCACCTGCGGTGCTGTGGGAACTATGTCTCTCAATATTTGCTGCTGAGGATGTTGTTGCACCTGTGACCTTTCAGAGAGCTTCCCACATGCAATTAGTTGTCCCTCAGTGAGCAGGACTCTGGACTAGCTAGGCCTTAGTTCTGATCCTGTATGATTCTTCTAATGCTCATATACATTTTCTTCTGTCTCTCAAGGAAAACAACCACCACCACATACAGTTGTTCATTTAATTTGTATGATTCATTTGATTTGACAAGAAAAAGAATGGCTTTATCTTATCCCCAAAGACCAAATGTGAAAATAATAATAATAATAATAATAATAATAATAATAATATCAAAATTTATTTATATCCTGCCCCTTTGAGGTCAATCGGGGTGGCTAACAACAATAAAATACAATACAGATATACAAAATCTAGTTCCCTCCCCCCGCCATGCCTGTGTTATGGGGAAATATGTTAATATATATTTATTCAGATAAAGATAACATTCAATATTTGTTGATTTGATTTGCTGTCAGGTCAACTTCAACTTATGGTGACCCTATGAATGAGACACCTCCAAGAGCGTTAATCATCAACAAGTTTGCTGAGGCCTCAAAAACCGAAGCCTGTGGCTTCTTTGGCTGAATCAATCTGTCTATATGTGATCATTTCCAAGCTTTATCATCTTTTCCAAGGACTCACTGTTTCATAACATGTGCAATTGCAGCATAGTTTCAGTTGTTGTTGTGAGCTTTCTTGGAATCATGGAGTTGGAAGAGAACACAAGGGTCATCCAGTCCATGCAGGAATACACAATCAAAGCAGATCAAATAATTTTCTTGACAATATTTGTTGAGATAGGATTTGCTATTGCCTTCCTTTGAGGCTCAAAGAATGTGCATTGCCCAAGTGGGTTTCTATGGCTGAGCTAGAATTCATACCCTGGTCTCCCATAGTCTCAGTCCAACACTCACACCATTATACCACACTAGTTCTCTTACTTTCTGTATATGTAACCAAATGAATAAACTAAGCCAGGATGTTTCTTCGTCACTGGTGATCAATAAATAACCATGACGAATCAGATAGTATGACAAAGCCATATATAACAAAGAATAGTCATATCAATAGTCTAAAGATGTTCAGCAGGAAATTATATATCACTTTGAAAAAGAAAAGGACACACTAACAGTCTTTTGTAAGACTTAAACCAGAAGTTTAATTTTCTTGTAATGTCTGTAGTACTTAACTCAGGATATGTCTTGCTATTACGGAGGAACCACACTGTACGCAAAAGCGCTCTCTTCCTCTCCCATAATGGGGATGTGTCCTTGACGCTCCCCTTGGTTAAATACTGAAGAAGTCAATATAGTATGCAAAGTATATAAGTACCAAAGAAATTTGAAAAAGAATGTAATGTCCCTCCACTACCAACTCCATAGCATACCTTAAAGACACCAGATCCCATATAATCTTGGAAGATCAGCAGGTTCCAATATGGTTACTACTTGGTTGGAGACCATCATGGAACACTAGGTGCTGTAGGCCATATTTCAGAGGAGGGAACTGGCAAAACTACCTCTGAGTTTTCCTTGCTTAATAAAGCCCTATGAAATTCAAGTGCCATGGGGACTTGAAGGCACATGCAGACACAAAGAATGTCCATATGTCTAGTACAAGTTGACTAACCCGTTGACTTTGGCAAATTAGAAATATGTCTTGAATGCATGCTCCATCATGGGAAAGGGAAGGTAGGTTGTAGGTTGGGAAGGTGGGTTGTAGCTGGCAGTGCTAATAAGGAAGAAACATCATAGAACTATGGTATGATCATAACGCTGGAAGGGATCTTGCAGCACTGTTGAGACTAACTGAAAGATAGAAGTTGGTAGCGTGAGTTTTCATAGACTTGAGCCTACTTCCTCATGCATTTGGTCCAGTAGGCTCAAGTCTATGAAAGCTCATGCTACCAACTCCTATCTTTCAGTTAGTGTCAAAGGTGCTGCAAGATCCCTGTGCATACTGATTTCAGACTAACATGGCTACGTCTTTGAATGCTGTCAGTGGAGGAATCCATCATGAAATTAAAGTGTGCCCTTGCCTTACATGGGGAATCTATTCCAACCCCCCCCCCCATGTAAGACAAATCCCACGTATTATTATTAGAGTATTTATACCCAGCCCTTCAGCCTTAAGGGCTATCAGAGCGGCTTACAATTATTATTTTTAATTAGATGGTTCCCTGCCCTCAGGCTTACAATCTAAAAAGACACAACACAAAAGGAGAGGGGAATGGTGGGGGGAGGGGATCAGATCCTAAAGTTCATCTCTCCCTCTGATGCCTGGACCAAGGCAGATGGCATGGAAGGAGGGCTCTTCTTCTTAGTTCAGGCCAGGCCCGATGGAGCTGGCAGGCCTCTCTCTCCCTCTGAAGATGTAGATGGCAAAGGGAGGGCTCACGTATGGGGCTAGTGCATGCAGTACAGTGTGGTATTGCATGGCATGCGCACCACGGGCATGTGTGCCATTGCCACTTCTGTTGTGCGGCTTTCAGCATAAGCTGAAAGCCACATATAGCACACCTGAGTATGATGCAGGTGCACTGTACACAGCATTCAACCCATTCATTGCATGAGGAATTGTGCAGTTCAAGATTTAGGAAAGTACTGAAGTGTGGCAAACAAACATCACTTATTGGCAGGTCTCCATTTGTTCAAGAGAGAACCAAGAACATCTGTCCACTACCCAAGATCAACATACCTATCCCCTAATTCAGAACAGCTGCTAAGCAAACACATGCACCACATACACACACACACACGCATACATGTGAGACCTGAGCTCCTGTTGAAACAATAATCTTCCAAGGAGAGGTGATACTGCATTTGAAGAGTTAAGAGCATGGGTTTTTACAGGCAGCACAAAACCTGAGGGTGGAGGGGATAATATTGACCATATTATTTATAAATTTTCTGATACATTTCCATCCTTGCCAATCTTGCCTTCTTCTTAGATACAGGAAGGTGCTTTTGACAGGTTCTCAAGCAGGGAAATCCAGTAGCAATCCCATGCACCCTATTTCTCTCTTCCAGAAGCTCCTGTGCATGCTCAGTCTTCCATTCGCTGGTTTGAAAAGTTGCTACATAGCCATGGTGAGTGGGTGGGTGGGAATACATGGCTCTGGAGTGAGCCAATCTGGACAAAAAGAGCTAATTTCTATGAAAAAGAAGAAAAAGATGTGGTTAGAGAAGTCACTAGCATGGAACATGAGAAAGCCAGCATAATACAGTGGCAACTTTTGTGTTAGCCAGAGTGGAAAATCAACTCCATGTTTTGGTCTGAACTTTAGAGATGACACTAAAAGTGATGAACCCAGCTTCTCAAAATGGGTATGTTTGTTTATTTATTATTTTATTGCTATACCACCTTTCTCTTGGAGTGGAACCCAAGACAACTCACAGATAAGATTGGTTAAAACATACCAACACATCAAGCCCTCTATACCCATGGATTCTTTATCCATGGATTCAACCATCCACGGCTTGAAAATATTTTTAAAATATATAAATTCCAAAAAGCAGAACTTGATTTTGCTATTTTATATAAGGAACACCATTTTATTATGCCTTTGTATTTAATGGGGCTTGAAAATCCATGGATTTTGGTATCCATGGTTGATTGTGGAACCCCAGCAGATACCAAGAGCCTACTGTACCATTTTAAAAACAATGAAAATCATTTCATTTGAACAGTATAAAATTACTTTCAAAAATTACAAAAGTTAAAAGCATAACTGATGATTGGCCCCTTGGATCCCTTTTGAAAAGTTTGGACAAAAGCCATAGCACATTTACCACCTCACCAACATGGTAGCCATCCACCATCACAGGTGGAGTGTAGTTGTTTAACTGATCAAACTGGAACTTGGAGGAGTCAAACTCTTGTTCCTTATTGAGTCACAAAACTCACTAGGTGATCTTGGGCCAATAATGTTAGTCTGACCTTCTCAGAGTTGCAAATAAAAGGTTGAGGAGGAGTGCCATGTACACTACTTTGAGCTCATCATAGGAACAGTGGGATAGAAATGTAACCAATAAATAAATATGTGTCAGTCTCTGCACGTTTAAAGAAATTCTCCAGACTGGCTAAAATGGTGAGGTTTCCAATTTTTAATCTTTTCCTCCCTTGTTGCTGTTGTTCTGTGCCTTCAGGTCAGCTCTGATCTATGACAACCTTATTGCAGATTTTTCGTGGCAAGATTTATTCAGAGGAGATTTGTCCTTGCCTTCCTCTGAGACTGAGCGGCAATGGGGAGTGGGTTTCCATGGCTGAGTATGGACCTCAGAGTCCTAGTTCAATACTATACTCTTCAACTGCCCAATTAATTCTCTGTTCTCCCACATTTATCCCTGATTTTAAAATCTCCCAATTTCTCTCATCTCCTTCCACTTTCCTCCTTTGCCCTCAGTTTACTTCAGTTGCTACAAACTCAGGCCCTGTACACAACAACCATTAAGGACGGCATGGGGGCAGAGTCGGATGTAGCATCCTCACGATGCATGGCTGACTCTGCCCCCAGGGTGCCCTGATGTCATGCGCCACTCCGGAGGGCACTCATCTGACACTGCAGCTATATGATGCGGCAACAAAAGAGCACTGTATAGCCATAGCAACATGGCTTTTTGCGACTCCTTTTTGCATCCTAAAAAGGCTGGATCACGGCTGCGGTGTGAGGTTGCTGTGGCCCTTATCTGGCTAGGATCACCCCTTAAAGGCTATATGTACAGCCACTCAGTTCAAAGTGCAAAAGTAATTTGCACCTGGAGTGCATCTGCAGAAACAATGCAGTTTGGCACCACTTTATGTGTTGCAGCTCCATCCCCTGGAATCCTGGGATACGTTATTTTATAAGATTATCAGCCTTCTTTGCTAGAGTGCTGGTATCTCACAAAACTACAAATCCCAGGATTCTGTAGGATGAAGCCATGACAGCTAAAGTGGTGTCAAACTGCATTTTTTCTCCAGTGTAGATGCACTCTCAGTTAATTCAGCAATGAGCCAGTGGAAGATGGAAGAAGAATTTTGCTCTTCACAGTAGACTCAGACAAGAACAAACTCTTAGCTTGTATGTTCTCCCCCATTAATAACTTTTGCTATTTCAGCACACTCTGATGTTGCTTGGCCACAAATATCCCAGTTTTGATCTGTCAAATGTTGGAGGGTATGTATGCAAACCACTACACCACACTGACTCTCTCTCCTCTTCCCATTTAACTCTTATGAATGTGGTGGTAAAGTTGAAGGTAAAACTTTGGCACAGTGCTAGTAAAACGCTGATTCATCAGATTCTGGGATTAATTTCTAGACTGAAGCCTGCTGCATCAATAATATTAAGCAGCAATCCTGGTTCCTGACTGGAGAGCTGGCAGAAGATCAAGGGCAAAGCTTTCATTTTGAGCTCCGCTTTCCAGCATATCTGGGGAATCTCCAGTCTCTATTCTGGTCTGGGCATGAGACACCTTACTTAGTTGATGAGGTGATGGAAATACAGATTTTTTTTTCTAATGCCAATGGCGATTCCTCTCTATTGTTAACTTCCACATGGGGAGATTTTGGAGAACAAACTGCTTCAGAAAGGTTTAAATCTCCCCTCCTTGTGTGCACCAGTCCTTCAGACCCAGGCAGCATCTACATTGCAGAATTAATACAGTTTGATACCGCTTTGTGTGCAGTGTGACTGGATATCTTCCTTTTCCAAGACTTGTCATACATTTCAACCTCCTGTCCAGGTGGAATTCCAAAATGTCCTCCATTTTCAGCATTGCATTTTTTTTTTACATTTTTTTTAAAAAAACCTTGGTTGTCCTCCATTGTACCTGAACTCAAATGAGTTCATGGGAAACCAAATATCAAGAGGACGATCTCCCATTAAGTGGTGCTGGAAAGATGAAAACGGAACAGATTCCAAGTATGATAACAATAGTTTATCTCCAGCTACGTGTTTATTTGGGCATGCCTGGGGGCTGGCAGGCAGGGGGGACTTTATGATACTGGCTGTGCTGGATAAGACTGTTGGGAATTGCAGTTCAGCAATATCTGGAGGGCTGTCCAACTCCCAGGCCTAAATTAGGACAGTTTTCCCCATCTGAAGCTTCATTAATGCAGTTTGACACTGCTTTCACTGCCATGGCTCTTTGCTATGGAATTCTGGAGATTTGTAGTTTGTTCTGGCACCGGAGCTCTTTGATGGAGAAAGCTAAGTATCTCACAAAAGTACAAAGCCCCAGAATTCCATAGCAGAGAGCCATGGCAGTGAATGCAGTGTTAAACTGCATTAATTCTGCAGTGTAGATGCAGCCTCAGACGGGGAAAACTGTCCTATTTTAGGATTGAGAATTGAACAATTCTCCAGAAATGGTTGAATTGCAGTTCCCAGCAGTCCTAACTAGTACAGCCAGAATTGATAGAAGTATAGATAAACAGAACTACACTATGCTTCAGATAATATTCCCATTGCAGTGCTAATAGTTTGTTCAGACTCTGGGGAAGTTACTTTTTGTGGGACTAAAACTCCCGCAGTCACCTACTGAGCTTTATCTGTAAATTTCAGTGGTTTAATGTTTAAACTACTTTTTGCCAGTAAATACTGAAATACTTCCTTTAGGAAGTAGTAAACAATGTGGTTTTCTGATTAAATTTTGGCTAAACCAAGGCAGAATATTTTCCCCTTCTTTTGTCAAACTAGACACGAGGTCCCACTTTTTGGAATTTCTTTTTACAGTTTTAATTACTGGCTGCTCATATATTTTCTTATAGTCTTGAAGTCATTACCTTATTAAAGCCTCTATTTCCATTTGTAAGAGGGTTGCTCCCTTTCCTTGAGACTTATCCTTTTCTAGAAGATATATATTTTGTATGCGTTGCTTCCTAAACAACAGTGTGGAATGACCTGCTGGAAGAGATCCACCATATTTCCACTCTTACAGCCTTCAAAAAGGCTCTTAAGGCAGATCTCTTCCGGCAGGCCTTCCCAACTTAGCTAATATATCTTAGCTTTCTCCCCTTGTGGATGTTTATGTATATGACCCAAATTCTGTGATGTATGTCTCTCCCCTGCCAAACTGTTTTATATTTATATTCTGTATTTTAAATGCTTTTAATTTGAGTGTTTAATTGCAGTTTTAATATTGGGGAGGGGGGTTGGGAAGGGATCAGTTTGTATTTTATTGTATTTTAACACATTTTTATTGTTGTAACCCACCCGGATTCCTAGTGATTGGGTGGGCAATAAATAAATTGTTGTTGTTGTTGTTGTTGTTGTTATAGTGTGGTGTCACAACAGAAGTCCTTCATCTTGTGGTCCATGTTACCATTGCTTTCTAAGTGCTTTCCTCAAGCATGTTTTAGATTGTTATTAACAGTTTAATTGCACTAATACTTGATTTTTTTCCCAAAAAAGCTATATAGTATAGTACATTTTTTATTCAAGTCTGAACTCTTACAAAAGCCAAAATGACTAAACTGAGGCTGTCATACTTTCATCACATCAGGAGGAAACAGCACTCACCAGAAAAGACAATAATGCTTGATAAGGTGGAATGCAGTAGGAAAAGAGGAGAACCATGTTACAGACTCAGACTGTATCTACATTACAGAAATGAAGCACCTTGACACCACTTTAACTGCCACGGCTCCATCTAGTAGAATCTTGAGATTTGTCATTTGCTGAAGTATTCAGTCTGGTGTGGTTTCTGGCGCCTCACCAAACTACAAATCCCAGGATTCTGTTGGACAGAGTCATGGCAGTTAAAGCCATGTCAAACTGCCTTAACTTTGTATTTTGGATACACACCCAGTCAAGGATGCCACATCCCTGACTTTGCAGGGATGATATCAGGGCTACTTGGAGGTCTCTCATTCATAGGATGGCCTCAAGTCAAAATCAACTTGACAGCAAGTAACAACAATTTTCTATTCATATTGTATTAGTTTCAAATTGTGGACCACCCTGAATCCCAGTTCTCAATACAGTGAATGAGTGGGTAGTGAGCATACCTGATACAACAGCAAGCAGAAGCTTCATGAGGAGGATGCGGGAGTGCAGATCACACTGGGTGACACTGTAGAGGAGGTGTCACTAGGTGGGCAGACTGTGAATGGGACCTCCAGAGACCACAACACCATCCATTTCATCAGTGTCTACTGCCGGGGTGGGAGTGCGGTGCCTCCCATTCAGACTCTGGTCCAGCAACCATGCTAGATTCTGAACAGGACCTCCGAAGGCCATGGCAACAGCCTTCCATCAGCAGTCTGGACAAGTAAAGGGCAGCTGCCTGGAGTGGCAAGCAAGCTAAGCAGTGGAAGGGAGGATGAGGCAGTCCACTGGCCAGCCTGGCAACCCCTTCCTGGCATCTGAATCAGGTAATACCAAAAGGAGAAATGCCACTGCCAGCAAGGAGATGAAATTCAATGGTGGCCACCTTCTTGGTTGTGGAGCTACCCATGCACTATCCATGGTCCTTCTCTGCTGGGCTCAGTGGTGTTGTCAGCACCTACAACTGACTAAGGTGCTAAATCAGTGATTCCCAAACTCTGATCCTCCAGGTATTTTGGACGTCAGCTCCCAGAAACTTGGTTATCTTGGCCAATGGTTTTGGATTCTGAGAGCCAACGTCCAAAACACCTGATAGGCTACAGTCTGGGAATTATTGTGCTAAATACTAACTCAGAATCTCTAAGTTCTATGTATAGAACTTTACTACGGAGTATTTACAGCACTATATGCAAACCAACGACTCTCCAACCAACCATCCACTAACAACAGCAACCCACACTGAACATAGGACACAGCCATATTTATGTATTTTGTCTATAGCATGATCTTCTCACATGGATGCCTGCAATAGTCCTCTTGCATCACCTCTTGTGTCATGTCCACTGCGCCATCCTGAACGTATCCTATATGGTGTGATGATAACACTTCAAATCAGTCACCATGCAGCAACCTTTCCCAAGTGTTGCATAGTCCATCCTCCATTATACATATTCAGTGCAGTGAAATTCAACTCCAATTTCACATATACTGACAGGAGTGTATATCTTGGATCCTAAAATAAATAACTCTTGTGTAATACTCCTTTAAAAGGCAAGCCCAGAGGGCTTCAGTGCTTGCAAGTCATGTGGATGCAGTAAAGGGGAATACCTCCAATACTTCCAAGGTCAGGAAAAATGTAGGCTTATATGGATGTACTGCAGGGTTGAGCAACTGTGGGAGGTTACAGGGAAACAGCCTTCCAGGAGACATTGGAAGGCTACACTCCTCACTACCAAAAACTAAAAATAATATTACTTATTTAATCATTATTAAATTTACTTCATTTATATGCAACCTTTGTCCTGAAATGGTACTCATAGCAGCTCAGAGATAAAACTGGTTGAAAACTTAATAAAAAAATTAAAAAATTAAAGCCATCTAATTAAAACAGTATAAAAGTCCATTAAAAATACAAAAGTTAAACAACATAAAGGAGTGTGGTGGAGTCTCCTTCCTTAGAGGTCTTTAAGCAGAGGCTGGATGGCCATCTGTCGGGGATGCTTTGATCTGGAGTTCCTGCATGGCAGGGGGTTGGACTGGATGGCCCTTGTGGTCTCTTCCAACTCTATGATTCTATGGTTCTATGATTCTATGAGCACACCATTTCAGATAAAAGCCTCTCTGACAATGATTATGTATTAAAAGCCTGCTTGAACAGGAACATCTTTGCCTGCTGGCAAAAGAATAGCAAAGAGGGGACCAGGCTAGCCTCCCATGGAAGGGCATTCCAGAGGTTGGGATCAACGACTGAGAAGGCTTTATCCTGTATCCTCATGAAGAGAAACTGTGATGATGGTGAGATGAAAAGAAAATCTTCACCTAATGATATTAAAATTATTTCAAGTACTTATCAGGAGATATGGTCTTTCACTTGTCACATGGGAGGCTTATCATAGGTTAAATGCTGGCAAAACACTCCAGAAGCGTGAAGGTGTGATAGCTGGTCATGCTCCTGAAGCGCCATTGAATCATAAAATCCTAGAGTTGGAAGAGAACACAAGGGTCCCCTTTCCTCTCCCATCCTCAAACTTTAGGGCTCAAAGCATCCAAGGAGCAGCCATTTCTTCAATAATGGGAACTTCTGTTATGAAGAAATGGCTGCTCCACAAACACTTTGTTGACAGGAAAGGAGAGGGACACTTCCGTGATGATTCAGAAGCATGACCAGCCATCACACCTTCATACTTCTGGAGTGTTTTGCTGGCATTTTAACCATGTGTGATAATCATAATCTGGACCTAAGCAGTATAGTGCTTTATAGATCATGACCAGCATTTTGAATTGAGTCTGAAAATGAAGTGGTAGTCAGTGAAGCTGTTTCAACAAGGGAGTTATATGCATTCTGGTTGCCATATTTTGAACCTACTGAATAATCCCCAAATGTGTGCACAACACACTGTTGGTAACATAGGGGGCATTTTCACCATTTTTAAAGGGGAGGGCTGGGTCATTTTAGATGCAGGAGAGCTTTCTTTCTTTCTTTCTTTCTTTCTTTCTTTCTTTCTTTCTGAACGTGACTAAATGTAACTTCCAGTTTGGTTCCAGATTTTAGAAAGGTTTCCCCTGTGGTCTGGTAGGGAGACAAAATGTGGTGAAAATGCCTCCCAAGGCTCCTGGAGAATATTTTAGGATACTTTACTCACCCCTGAAGTACTACTAACCAGGGCGTAATTGCTCTATGAGCAATTTCTATTCCTTTGAAAAGTCAAAGATATTTTACACAGTGGTGTCTGGAGGCCCCCATGTCAGTGAGTCAACTAATCAGCTCCAGATTTTAGCCTGGTCCAAGGCACTGAACTCTATCCCCAAAATGTTGTTGTTGTGTTTGTGCCTTCAAGTCCTTCTTCACTTATTGTGACCCCAAGGTGAAACTATCATGGGGTTTTCTTGGCAAGTTTTTGCAGAAGGGGTTTGCCTTTGCCATTGCCATGCTCTGAGGCTGAGTGTGTGTAACATGCCCAAGATCATCCAGCAGGTTTACATAGTTGAGCCAGCATTCGAACCCTGGTCTGCAGAGTCATAGTCCAATGCTCAAACTATTACCACATGCTGGCTTTCATCCCCAAAATAGGCTCAGCATATTTGAATGCCAGTGTGGAGTAGTGGTTTGAGTACTGAACCTAAACTCCAGAAGCTCATGGTTCAAATCCCTACTCAGACATTGAAACCCATTGACCTTGGGCAGGCCACCCTCTCAGCCTTAGAGGAAGGCAGGGGCAAACCTCCTCTGAATACATCGTGCCAAGAAAATCCCATGTTAGAGTCTCCCCAAGTTGCAGTTAATGCAAAAGCTCATAATGACAACAGGGTTGGAAAGTGCCTTTAAAGTTTGGACAAAAACCCAGAGGGGATTCACTGCCACTGACATGATACCCACCAGTGTGCTCTGGGGTGAAAAAGGAAAAAAGGAGGAACCCAGCATGAGACATTTTATTATCTGGTTTCAATTAGTCAAACCTGAATTGCATCAACAGTTGAAGCAAAGACTTGATTATATCTAAACATTGATCACAATCTTCAACTTTATCTAGCTGGGATCTGTGGGGCCCCTGTGCCAGAACTCGCATAGCTGGATGGGTGCATGTTTGCCCTACAAATGACTGTTCTTCTTGCCTAGGTATGTCCGTTTGCATTTCGATCATCCGATCTAGCTATTTGCTCATAAAAGTCCAAGAGTATTTTGAGAAGCTGGGGAATGGGATGCCATGTATCTCTGATCATCTGTTGGGAGAATTTTTATGAGAGCAACCAAAAACAGGGTCAGGAAACTAGACGGGCCCAGCCACGTTTATGGGAGTAACTTCAACAGAGCTATGCAGAGCCTCGGTAAAGAAGGCAAAGATGGGTCATGAGAACAGCGCACAGATATTTGGGCCCATACTTTCAAAGCTATCCATGGTCTTATCCCAATCCTCTTTTGCTACCCTTGATTCTTGCATCCTTACTCATGACCTTCTGCTATCACTATATCCTCAGATGACTCAAGGTCATCTGATAAGCTCATCATTTGATAAATAGCTCCATCCATATTTCCATGCTGGTTGATACAGATCAATGGACACGTAGGCACCATCTGCACTGAAAAAAATAATGCAGTTTGACATTACTTTCACCGTTATGACTCAATGCTCTGGAATTCTAGAATTTGTAGTTGTACAAGGTCTTTAGCCTTCTATGTCAAAGAACTGTAGTGCCATAGCAAGCTACAGGTCCTAGAATTCCATAGGATGGAGCCATGGCTGTCAAAGTGGTGTCAAACTGCATTATTTCTGCAGGGCGGATGAAGCTGTACATGCCCCTTCATTCACTCCTTTTTTGGTAGGGACATGGGTCTGTGTGGTGCTGTGGTTTGAGTGTTGGAATAAGACCAGGGTCCCTGCTCTGCCACGGAAACTCACTGTGTGATCTTGGACAAGTCACACTCTCTCAGAGAAAGGAAAAAAGAAATCCCTTCTGAACGAATCTCATGATAGTTTTGCCTTGGGATCTCCATAAATCCAAAATAATGAAGGTATGCAGCAATGGGCTGAATTCTTCCGTAGTATTTGTATAGTGTAAATCTGTACTCCCATAGTTACATGATGATTGTGCAAACGATGGTGTTATCTGCTAATGTACCTGCTTCATATCCTCCTTGTGCAAAGGGAAAGGCACAGTGGCCATTTCTGTAATTCCAGTGGAGAAGTCCCTCCATCCAAGAATGTACAACTTCATGGGTGGAACTGTGTTGCTTAGTCCAAGGTAGAGAAGAGCCATAGTGCTGAATAGTGAGCCAAAACTTAAGTAAAACCCACTGATCTGGTATCCCTACTTTCCTTGAGATTAACAATAGGGCTTGGGTCTTTGTGAATTGGTTACACTTTTGGAACTCCACTCATGCAGTCGGGAATATATTGACTGCATAATGGCCAAAATTGTACAATCATAAGAGAATGTATTCAAATATTTGACACCAGGAAAATTATGGCCATGGTTGTCCTTTTTAATCTTACACTTAAATGAAGTTGGAAGTATATATAATGGCACTTGCCATAATTATTTCTCTTCTACCTCTGTCAGGGCCAGCTCTTTTATTCTTTTCTCCACTTCTCAGCTCTTTAACCAAAGGCCTTTCTGATTGCAGTGCTGCTAATAAAAGTCCTGCAATCTCCTTTGCAAAGGTACAGCACCCCTCTCTTGAAGATGCCTCCCAAGAGCTAATGCTAGGTGAGGGAGAGTCATGGTCAATTTCATTACCTGCTTTGCTACTTCAGCAAAACTTCAAGTAGAAATTCAATGTGTGTGCTAAACCAGATAGCTGAGTATGCTGAGCCAGCACAGAAGACTGTGATGGGTTGGATGGAATCTGTGTGTGGTGGGGGGGGGGGGGGAGAATTGAAACATCCAATACCACTGAGGTACAAGATTGAATGCTTAAGCTGCCTTTGGGCCTTTTCTGTGTGACTCATGCCTTTCCATTAAGGCATAGGGACACTTCAAGATGCCCCAGAAGAGATCTGAATAAATTACATACCACTTGTAGAAGACCAAAGTAGTAGACCAAAGATTGCTCTTTCCATAGCACATACAAATCTCAGACAAATGCAAGCAGAAAGGAGGTTTTTTTTTTTATTAAAGGCATTATTTTAAAGCTGGCTGGTATTCTTTTACATGCCATTCTCTTCCCACAGCCCTGTCTGTATTAAATTTCCCCAAATGCTGGTTGACGTTAACAGCGTGGTGACGCCAGGTCTTCCTACAAAGGAATTTATTGGTGGGAAATGTCTGAAGGAAATGGAAATAGCCTCTCTCTCTCCACCCCCCCCCCCCCCCTCAGAGAAGCATATGTTACATTTTAAGCTGACCAGCAATATCTCAGCTTTGCCTAGAGATGAATTTCTACTGCAAGGACAGAAAGAAAGCCAACTGGAGGTGACCAATTGCCCACATAATCCAGGATTCTTGTTTGCAAGAGGGGTAAGTAGACAGATGTCTCTAGGAAGAGACGAAGGAAAGCAAGGATCATTCCTGTGGTTTGTGCAGCAGACAGTTATGAAGGCTGAAGCCACTGTCTCAGGTATAGAGTTGCCAGGATGGGATTATCCCAAGATTTTAGACTTCAGGGCCAGAACCTGGAACCTGGAGATAACTCTTGTTACGTTGGAAGAGACAGAATGTGGTGATGCTAGAAAAGTGATGTTACAAAGGATGTCACCTGGAGATGTCATAAAACATGATAAATTAAGCATCAATCACAATTAGACAAAGGACACCATTCATTTTCCAAGACTAAGTAACGGGGAACACCTATATGTGCACATATACACTTTTCTAGGCAGTGCTCTCCCCTTGCAATTCTTCCTCCTCACCCTGAGAAGTGGAGAAGAGGAGTTCTGAGAACCTATGCAGACAACAGATGCTGAAGGAGCAACGAAGTGTAGGAGGTTTGAGAGGTGTGGAAGATAGAACACATTGGCTTTAAAGTACCTTATCCCCAATGGGATAGAGGCCCATTTAATTTTCAAATGAGTGTCATCACATGGCCGGCTGAATGTAACCTGTATACAGCCTGAATGCTAGCTGGGCTTTTACTGTGGCTTTTCAAAAACAAGAAAATCATCAGCTGGAAGACTTCAAGTGTGGGAAATCCTCTCACTAGCATCCTTTAGGAAACTGGTACCACAGTTGAACTGTTACTTTCATCAATGCATTTCTGCCAATATTTGGTTGAAATTGACCCTCCTGTAACTTACACTCTCATGTTAGAAAGAAGTGGATAAATCTCTGCCCTCTCCTAAGTGACTTCCCCGAAGTTCTAACATTGTAAGAAAGAGGAAGAAGAAAAATTCTCTCCACCAGTCCTTGGTCTCTTTAGTTATCTGTTTTTATGTTCATTTCACTGTACAAAATTTCTTTAGGTTCTAGACTTCTTAGCTGGTGGGTTTGTTGCTGCTACTGCTAATGAGGTTATTGTTATTACTATTGTTGCAGAAAGGAGTGTGAATATTTTAGATACAGCTTTATAAAGTCAAATAAAAAAAGAACACCTGCACGTATGGAACTTGACTGGTGGAAATGGAGAATTTTGTTCATTAAGGTTTTTTTTTTTAAAAAAAAAAATAAACCAAATAAAAACTTACCCAAATCCAAAACATATATGAAATGAATAGAATTTGAGATCTGTAAAAACGAAACTGAATAGGATAAATGCAAAACTGACAGAGCATTCTTTCTATGTAATATTTATTATATCAGCAAGCAACCTTGGAGATTATTGCACAGGCTTTTATATCCCATACTTTTCCCAACAAGATAAACACGTGTTTAAAGACGAGTCTTACTGCATTCCCCCGTCTGCAGCCTGTCTGCAGTCCATCTGCAACTCGGGCTTATCCTATAAACACACGTTTATCCTATTGGGAACAGGATGGGATAAAAAGCCTGTGTGGTAATCTCCCTTTTAAGGTTAGGAATATAACTTCAGTGATGGCTGACCTGCTGGAAACTACTTGCCAGAAGGGGAGGGACAAAAATTATTTTTAAAAATGCCTTTTGTAACCACCCACCCATCCACCTCCACAACCATCTGTAGCAGAAAAAAACTGTCTCATTTACTCTACAAGCTTTCTTATTTAACAGCAAAGTTAGGTTAAAGGCTCCTGGAGGACCAAAACAACAACAAAACTCCAAAATTATGGAGTCTTCAGAAAAGTGTCTGGCACCATGTTAGTTTCCATCATGATGCCCTTGGTGGGAGAGGAGGCTACAATCACTGCAAGAGTGATTGGGACTAGCAAGGAATGAATAATAGAATCATAGGATCCTAGAGTTGAAAGAAACCACAAGGGACATCCAGTCCTGACATCCAGTCCTGCCATGCAGGAACTCTCAGTCAAAGCAGCCGTGACAGATGGGCATCTAGCCTTTACTTAAACACCTCCAAAGAGGAAGACTCCACTACACTCCAAGAGAGTGTGTTCTACTGTCGAACAGCGGAATCTCTTTTCCTGAAGCTTGCATCCATTGTTCGGAGTCATAGACTCTGGAGCATCAGAAAACAAGCTTGCTCCCTCCTCAATGTGACATCCCTTCAAATATCGAAACAGGGCTATCATATCACCTCTTAACCTTCTCTTCTCAAGGGTAAACATCCCCAGCTCCCTTAGTCGTTCCTCATAGGGCATGGTTTCCAGACCCTTCACCATTTTAGTCACTCTCCTGTGGGCACTCTCTAGTTTCCCCACATCCTTTTTGAATGATGGGGCCCAGAACTGGACACAGTATTCCAGGGGCCTGACCAAAGTAGAATAGAGTGACACTATTACTTCCCTTGACACTATACTTCTATTGATGCAGCCTAAAATTGCATTGGCCTTTTTAGCTGCCACATCACACTGTTGAATGAGGCAACAAAAATAAAGGCAGAGTAGTGATGGTAAATTGGTGGTGGATTAGGGTTGTGATGGACATCAGAGATTCATGGAACCTATGGGTCTCCCAAGTTTGATGTAATGGAACTAATAGACATTTGGAGATTATAGTCATGGCAGCATCTTATGAAAACTCAGAAGGCTTGTGCATGCATCTTTCTCAATGTTCTGAGTGAACCTAAATCCCGCTAAAACAGGTTGGCATCACTAATCACATCTTAAGTCATACCATTGGTTTACCAATCTCTTCAGCCTCATCTGGAAAAAGAAACAAAATTGTTCAACAAGTGTACTTCCTGGAAATGTTCTCTGTTTACAAGCTGAGAAACCTGATACTTGAGTAGGAACACTAGTTTTCTTTCTGTTTGTTGACATTCAGGTTGTGGAATGCTAAACCCAACTGAAGCAGGATGTTCTGCAAAAATGGAGTTATAAGCTTGGGCTACATTTTCCATGAGTGTGTGTGTGTGTGTGTGTGCACATGACCAAAGGATACATGACTTTAGTAGTGGCAACTAGCAACTGGATCCTTTCAGGATTAAAATTTAGTACCCAGAAGCCTGTAAAGATAAGGAAAACCTACAGCCTACCAGATGTTTTAGAATACAACTTTTGTACTTCCTTACCACCCTGGCTGAAGCTCCTGGAGGTGTAAGTTCAAAAATTCTGGAGTAGGGATGTAACATTTCATAAATTTTGCTCTTCCAAGGAAGAACAAATATTTGAGCCATTTTTCTTCTTGCTGTGAGACATCAAAAATTGTACAGTGGTGTAAGAATATTCACAATTTGGGATTTACTTTGTGCAAGAAGGTGGGATGCTGTTTGGAAATCCACTTCAGACTCATAATGTTTGGGTCAGTCTTAATTCTGGCAATTTGAGGTGGGTCTCTGTTGGAGGAGGGTGGTGATGAATAGCACAAGGGTGAAATCTAGCAGAACAGGATTCCATTAATGACTTATTCAACAAAACACCCAATGCCAATACTTATACACAAATTCCAAGCCCTCAGGTAAAATTTTCTCCGTTTATGGTGATGGTTAAGCATGGTGGAAACATTGATGCATCTGCCTAGCAACCATCTCTTTCCTTCATACAAGCTGTATGTGGTCCAGTGCCCCATTTGCTATATGACAGTAGTTCTCAGATTTTGGGCTGCCAGATGTTTAACATTTCAGCTCTCAATGCTGGCTTGGACTTTTCTGAGATAATAATAAATTAATAAATTCCCAACAATGGCAGGGCCAAAGGTTCAGAACTCCTGTGTGGGAGTGCACAACCAAGTACAACTCACGTAGCAGTATTGCATCCTCTCTCCAGAGGTTTGTTAATTCTTGAACTTGGAGGGAGGATGCAATAATGTGTTTTATCTTAGATTGCAAGTCACTTTGAGTCCCTTTGGAGAGAAAGGTCTGATATAAATTATTTATGTATTTATTCCACTTTTCTACCAACATGGATGGAAGGAGGCTCACAACATTTGCTAAAATAAAGTACAGCTAAAACAAAAATAGCTGGCTTTCAGCATGGGATGTACATCTTCATAGGCGCACTTGCATGTTCCAGAAATAGAACTGAGTAGTTTTGCAATGTCTGTATTACCTGATGTGCACATTAAGGCCCTCCAGATGTGCATCCAGACACTGGTGGGGAAGTCCTAGAGTACAAGAAAAGAGTCCAGTGTACATCACAAGTGTCCACTCAGCATTCAATGCACGTCAGAAGTACACGATGCACATCACAAGTGTTTGTTGATCATGAGAAGTATCCAGTGTGCCCAATGAGCATTGGAAGCACCTGGTATGCATTGGAACACACTTGCCAGTGCCTGGATGTGCATCCCAGCAATTCACTAACAGGATTTAAGTGCATTTCTGCTATGTTTATAGCAATTATAGCTATGAATTCATAAAGTTACAAAACCTACATCATGATGTAGAATCTTGGCCAATAATTATAATTATAATACAAAATAAGTTTTTTCTTAAAACTTTTCTTAAAACAATGAAATGACCTAAATCCAATTTAAATCTAAAGGTCTTTGCTTGCTGGTGGAAAGAGAGCAGAGAGGAGATGAAGAGAGGGAGAGAGTTACATAGCCTGAGTAGGAAAGTTATCTTTTGGAAAACATATGGCAGATGGATAATTGACTGGTCCAGTCAGTGGTCATTTGTCTATCTTCAGCTGCATCTGGTTAGAGAAAAGAGAAGTGAGCATACCCAGCATATGCTATGGATGACCCAAAACAAACTCTCCACTCCCTAAAAAGTCCAAGGAAGGCCCAAGAAAGCCGCCTTCCCCAAGGCAGATCCTCTACTCTCCTCCTCCTCTTCTTTCTTTGGCCACAGAAGATATAAATGTTTTCAGTGTACCCTGTGGCCACAACATCAAGAGAGGTGGGGGAAATTTCTCTCACCTTTAGGTCACCAAACCAAATGTCCTATATACAGGTGTGTTAGTTGTACATATTCCCCACCCTCATCCTCTTTGCAAAGGAGGTTTTCTTCCTCCAAGCCAATGCCCTCAGAAGGGTTCGCCACAGACGAGACAGAAACATGAACTTGCCACTAGGCCACTGTTTATGTTGGCCTTTGCTTCCCTCCCCCATGAAACCAGCTCCATAGGAAAGTCTAATATTTGAACTTTTCACTCTTATTTCATTTTATTAGACAGCAGTGAAAGTTGGCTTCTCCTCCAGGTCTGAGTTTTACACTGAAAAGGTTGCCAAAGTTTGCCCTTTTCTTTTTTCTTTTTTTCCCTTCTTTTGCCTGCAGTGCTGGGGCTCTGCTTTTGGATTCGATAATTAATCTTTTATTGCAGGGAAAATAACAACTGGGCAAAACCAAAGGGATTTTTTCAGGGCAAGGGGGAGAAAGGGTGTGTGTGTATGACTTGTGGATAAAGGACCACCCGGAATTAATTCCACCATACATTTATGAAAACTTCCCTTCCTTCAGATATGTATGCCCCTTTGTATTAAGCATGACTGAAAACCAGACGCTGGGATTATCCTCAGCAGGATTTCACCTAGAAGTTGGGACATGAACCTGCTTTCTTTAGCTACTTTCACACCTCATCAGAGGGGCACCAAGGCAGACAGATTTGCCAATGCTGACATTTTGGAGAGTTTAACTTCCAGCATTTCACACATTTCACAAAAACTGGGACACTTGTGCCCAAGTGGCCTCAGAGTGCGACCGAGATGGCAATATTTATTAATGAGGAAACTTTTGGTATTGCCAGAACTTACTGAGAAGGGCAGGATCCACTCCTTCCTTTTCTTTTCCCCCCTGTCAATGGTGTGCAAGCTGTTTTTGCATTTTGAACTCAGTCTGCACAAACTGAAGTAATATGAGGACAAAGGGGGAAAGTGGGAGGAAAAGAGAGAAACTGGGACATTTTAAAAGCAGCTGAAAATGTGGGATGACAGAGGATTAACCAGGGTTTTCCCTGCCAAATCAGGACAACTGGAAGGTATGAGCTTCTGGATATGAAATAATAATAATAATAATAATATATTTATTTATTTGTATCCCACCTCTTCTTGTGTTGGAGAAATGGAAAGACACTATTTTGTCCTTTGACTTAGGCAGCAGAATGTCTTTTGCCAGCCCTAAATCGGCTCCATGGTGACTTTTTTTACACATTAGGAGGACCCAGGACAAGTCACACACTCTCATCCTCAGAGGATGGTAATGTCAAAAGCCCCTCCAAAGAAACCTGCCAAGAAAACTCCACAAAAGGTTCACCTTAGGGTCACCATAACTTAGAAATGGCTTGAAGGCACACAACAGCAATAGGTTTGTCCCTAGAAGTAAAGACAGTAGGAACTTCCAGTCTCTCTTTACTATCTAATACACACCTGATGCACAGATCTGCATGCACCAACCTTGTGATTAATTACTATTCACACAGATAGAAAAGGACAACCAAAAATGAGAAGGAGGGTAGAGCAGTCAGGAACGGTAAAAGTGTTTGTAACACTTGGATTATTATTTTTTTAATGATAATTAGGGAAAGTCAAAACAGAGATTTTTAAAATGATGTCCATTGTTGAAAAAGATGATAGACATTGTTCTCCTTATTTTATATATTAGGGCCAAAGCCTGGACAAATTATTATAATTATTATTGGATGACAATTCCCATACTCTGGTCATGCCAGCACCCTCTTAGTTACATATGCCTGCAAAACTGTGGCTTATACCTACATATGTCCCTTTTTGGATGGGGTTCAGGAAACTGAGAGCCAGCATGGTGTAATGGTTTGAGCATTGGACTGTAACACTAGAGATTAGGATTCAGATCCCCACTTGGCCATGGAAACGTACCTTGGGCAAGTCACACACTCTCAGTCTCAGAGGGGTAGCAAAGGTAAACTCACTCTGAACAAATCATACCAAGAAAACCCTTTGATAGGTTTACCTTCAGGTCACCCTAAGTCAGAAATGACTTGAAGGCACAAAACAGCAGGAAACTATTCTCTATTCCTTTGCAGTCTGTCCAAATAATCACACAGTTTTTAAGCACCAAGAAGGACCATAGTTTCTGCTTGTGTGAAAGGGGGCGGGGAGCAATTCAGATGATGAAGATGTGACTGTTTGCGGGTTTGAGGGGAAGGAAAAGGAGGATGCACTCCATCGATATCCTCATTTCTTACTCCCTCTGAGCTGAGACCACCTGCTTCTTTATCATCTGAACTGGCTCTCTTCTCATATGTTCCCACTGGTAAGCAGCAATAGTAAAGGACTCTCTTGGGGTTTAGTAGCTGCTGCTGGTGTGGTGGGGGGGGGGGAGAACTGTGTGGGCAGAGCATCATGTAGTTGGAAGAAGTAAAATTTTAATAACACAAAATCACTTGAAGATACTAATACTGTTCATGTGCTTGCTTTATTTATTTATTTTTATCCCTCCTTTCTCCCAAATTCTCCCAAATTTATTAGAAAGCTGAACAGGTAAGTAGAGAATGGGGCTACATCAAGCAGCTCCATATCTGACAGCTCACAAATGAAGTATCTCTCCCCTGGAGTCTGCATGTGCACAGTAATGTTCATTGGGAAGTGGACTTTATGTTTACAGCCATATATGCAAGGGTTTCTGTTTGCTCCAGAACACTGCACTACTTGAGTTTCAGGCTGTGTAGAAGCTACTGCACATGCAAGGATGGATAGATAGATAGATAGATAGATAGGTGAGCAGGCAGATAGGCAGATTGACTGGCTCCAGGGGGAGGTATACTTGAGGTGTGTGACATTTGGGATGGAGTTTCTCAGTGGAATACCAACCTTGAATATAGATGTTGATGACCATAGATTCAAGAAAAAGGAGATAAAATGGAGGAATCAGCAGGAAAAAACTGATTGACAGCTGCAGTCCTAAACAGTGACAGTCCATCCTGTAACAGTTCTTATGACCAATAAATCCCTTCTCTATAAACTTGCCTCATTTTCAAAGCCTTTGCAAAACCATGTCTCACGGCTATAAATTCTATCCATTAATCTTGCATTGTGGACCAATGATGCCAATTCTATCAGTGCAGAACTTGGTGAATTTTAAGAATCCAGGCATTTACTGTGCAGGTATTTTGGCTATTGCTCTGCGGGCAGTTGGGCAGAGACATGACCCATAAATATCACCATCAGAATGAATACAGAACTTGCTTTGTGGCCATACAGTGTAGTTTCTGGCACACCTTAAATCTGTCCACACTTCACTAGACATGGAGGAGTGCTAAACAGCTAGGATCCCAGGCCAAAAGCCATTGCTAATTCCATCCATCCACCCCGTGTCCTTGTATGGCCTGACTTGAACCAAGTGCCATTGGGTGCAACACACCAAATAGGCATGACATCCTTCAGAAAATGTGGACAGGTGTTTTCTCTCTTGGATCCCAAAGCATAGCTTCCCAGATGTAATCTGAAGCAGCGGGGATTTATTTCTCCTTCTTCCTCCAAATAACAATGCAGTATTTGTCAAACTGCAGTTACCAAGAGAAGTAATGAGAAGCCACCCACCGCACTAGGAGGATGAAACTGTTTTATTCTCATTGAGGAGCACAGACTATTCAAGGCCAAGTTTATCAGAACAAGCAGAGAATGCCTCATTCTAGATATTCAAGAAGAGTTCAGTACTTTTTATATATATAGCATATACCTTATGTCATACCATTCAAAATTCCATAGATCAGGAGCACCAATAGTGACAGTGAGACATGTGTCCCAGTTTTCATCTGTTAAATGTTGGAGAGTATGCTCTTCCTAGCTTCTGGGCTGAAATTTTGGTACCCTTTTGATTGGCCTAATTATAGTTTTGCCACATTTTGGACTTTGGAAGGCATACTGGGTTATTTAAAATGTGCACTATGGATTGTGTGCAAACAGTATTCCAGTCTGCACTGTTGAAGTGGTGTGCACAACAACCGCCTGGGGTTGGCATTACACGGGGTTGAAGGGAATGTTGTCACCTGTTATATAGTCAGAAGGGACAAACAAGAAGGCCAATTTCTTCATGCTCCATGTGGCCAAACTATACTGTGTCAAGAGCCAACCAGCCTTCATTGCTTGCTCCAGCACCTGACTTAGCTATGTGATGGCTTGAACACCAGAAAATGCGACTGCTTTATGTAATGTCATTCCTGATGGGCATTACAGGGCAGTGGGGTTTCTTTTCTTTCTTTTAATCACCAACCATGAGACTCTTCTCTGTAGTTTGAATCCACATACTGGACATTCCTTCTGGACTGGGCTGTTGGCAGATGGAAAACCCGATGATTCTCGTTCCTCACAGCATGATATGTGCTCCAAAAGTTATTCTGTAATGTGCCCTCCATGCAAGCAGACCATCTTCTAAGAAGGGGTTTTGATTTTCTTCCTATTCTGGAGGTGTCCTCTTGCTGCACGGTCTTCTTGCAAGGTTAGCCAAAGGTCGATGTCCATTCTTGAAGGATGCTGTTAGCTACATTTAAATGGTGTGTTGCATAATGATGAGTGCCAACCCCAGAATGGCAACAAGGAGCTGTAAGGAGGGGGAGGGAAGGCATTCTAGGAACACAACCCAGCAGATTCCTCAATCCACATCTCAGACTGTTGGCTAATGCAAGTTGGCAGAACCCAGTTCTGCTCAATTATTCAGAACTAAAACAACTATTTTAGTAGGTGTTTTTTGCTCAAGGAAGCAATAAGAAATATATCTTCTAAAATTTCACAGATGAAAATCAGGACATGTGTGGCCAAAGCAATAGCAGAGTATGGTCAAGGTAACAAAAGTCATTATAATAATAAAAAAAACTTTATTTATATCCCTCCTTTCTGTCAATGACAATCAAGGTGGCTTACAAGTTAAAAGTTACATATAATCCCATGTCCCAATATCCCACCCTCCCCTAAAACATCAATTAAACAATTAATGATTTAAAATCATTCATTAAAATAACAAATCAAGCAAATAGGCTATAGCGAATTCAGAGGGGTGGTAAGTTCAGATTGGTGGCCGGGTTTTCTATTCAGGAAAGGCCTGCTGGAAGAGATCCATCTTGACAGCCTTTTTGAAGCTGTCTAAACTGGTAATATGATGGATTTCCTCCAGCAGGCTGTTCCATAATCTGGCAGCAATTGATGAAAAGGTCCTCTGGGTGGTTGCAGTCAGCCTAGTTTTTATAGGCTGCAATAAATTCCTCCCAGAGGACCTGAGTGCACAGGGTGGATTGTACGGAAGGAGGCAGTCCTGAAGATAGGTTGGACCCAAGCCATTTAGGGCTTTAAAGGCTATGACCAACACCTTGTACTGCACCCGGAAACTGATGGGCAGCCAGTGGAATTATTTTAAGATAGGTGTTATATGATTGTTCTGGTTTTACCAGTAACCAACCTGGCTGCCATGTTCTGAACTAACTGAAGTTTCCAAACTAAGCACAAGGCCCATTTCATTCCAGTTCATTCCAGAAATCGAGTCGTGAGGTTACCAGCACATGGACCACAGTGTCAAAGTCCCCACTTCCAGGAAAGGACACAACTAACATATCAGCCGAAGCTGATAACAAGCATTATTAATGAGGGAAAATACACAAGGAGGAGAGGATGTAGCAGTTTGCTTTGACCTGAACCTAATGGGAAGAGCGAGATTCCTCTCTTCTCCATGGTGAATTGAGTGAAACTACTTTTGCACTCTGAACCTAGTTTGCATCAACTGAAGTCAGCTGAAGATAAAAGGGGAAAGTGGAAGGAAAACAGAGAAACTGGGACATCTTAAAAGCAACTTTATGTGGGAGGGCGGTGAATTTGCCCCTGCCAAATTGTGCCATTGGAGGGTATATGAAGGGACAAATGAAGGCTATAATCTGTTATGGGTCAAGATGTGTAAATCAGGTCCTACTTTCTACTAAGGATGTTTGAAGAATTTCATAGAATAATGGAAACCTAAGAGTTGGGAAGATTCACAAGGGCCATCAGGTGCAACCTCCTGCCATACAGGAATTTGACTTTTGGGAATTCATTTGAAAATTTGACTTTTGGGGATTCTTTTGAGAATATGAACAAGTCACAGTGATACCTCTCAGACTAATGTGTGGACTGGAACCCTCCTACTTCCACTTGGTAGATAAACACAATGGGATTTACCTCTGAATGTGCATGCACAGGATTGTATGGTTAGCTATCCACAGGATTCCTCACTTCATTAAATATTGTGATGTTCTTTACTGCATTTGAAACATACGTATCTGAACGACTGAAAACAGCAGCATCATGACACTCAGCATTTTTTGTGTGGACATATTTTAGATGTTTCAAATGATATTTTGAAATTATTATAGTTTATTTGGTGGTATTTTGTTTTAAACCATATAATTGGTTGCCTTGGGTTCCATACTAGGAAAGCGTGGGATGTTCAATCAATCAATCATTCAATCAATCAGTCAAATCAATCAAATGTTTATGGGTATGAAGGCAGTGGCCACTTCTTCTTATTTATCTCCATTATCTCTCAGGGTGATTTTGTGTGTCTATATGTGTGTGGTTTTAATTAACAATTTAATAGTTGTCTAGTTCTAGTGCTGTTTTATCATTTTATAGCTGGATTTTAGCGCTACATTATTTTAAATTGCTATGGGATTGTTGGAAGGAACAGTAACATAGCGATGCCTTAATAAGTAGAAAGAATTAAAAGCAGTTCCTTTTAAAATATACTGCTTCAGCTCTTGAAGGTGGTGTTTACACATTATGGTTCAAATCACAATAAAAGAGAAGGGGAAATGATACTTTAGCACTTTCCCTCTTTCCCTTGCTCTAATGCAGTCCAAACTGAAACCAAGCATGTCTCTCTCTCCCACCACAGAATTCCACATTTTTGACTGGAAAAAGCAGACAGAGTCTGGTAACACTTACAAGATATTTAAAAGCCTGTGTGTGTGTATATGTGTGTGTGTGTTGACTGCTCAGTTCTCTGCCAGCTATGAAATCCAAAAAGCCACTGAGATTTCATCTTCTGAAGTTTGTCTTTCAGCTGCCATCCAGTTTACTGATTTAAAAAAATCCATCAGGGCAATGCATTGGATTTTATTCAAGATAGATAACACTTGCCTGATTTGTACTAATTTCTATCTTACTACATCCAGTGGACAAATAAGAAAGAAAATAAAACACTCCATAAGTTATATATGCATTAGATAGGCTGCATCCACACTGAAAAAATAATCCAGTTTGACACCACTTTGACACCTGCACAGTAGAAATAATCCAATCTGACACTGTGTTAACTGCCATGGCTCAATGCAGTGGAATTCTGGGAATTGTAGTCTTGTGTGACATTGTAGCCTTCTTTCCACAACAAACTACAGATCCCAGGATTTCACAGCATTGATCCATGGCATTTAAAGCAGTGTCAACTTGATTATTTTGATTGTCTTCTGACAGAGAAGTGGGGTAAAAATAAAGTTTATTTATTTATTTATTTATTTATCTAATAATAATAATAATTTCTGCAATGTGGATGCAGCCCTAAATTGCCATGGCTCAATGCTATGGAATGCTGGGAATTGTAGTCTGTTGTGGCAGCAAAGAAGGCCAAATATCTCACAAAACTACAGCTCCCAGAATTCCATAAATTGAGCTATACATTTTATAATGGGTTATGTCATCTCATAATACTGTACGTCGTAAGTATCTGGAAGTATGATGGCCTTATTTTAATCATTAGCTTTTAGGGAGAGTTCAGACTTGAGTGTCTCCAGGTACCATTGTTATGTCTTTTTGGCAGTTCATGGTATCCATAAAACGCTTCTCCAGCACAGCATTTCAAATGAGTTTTCTTTCCATCACTTTTGTTTTTCACTGTCCCGCTTTCACAATGATACACAGAGATTGGAAATACCATGGCATGAGTGATTCTGACTTTAATGATAAATCTGTACACTTCAGGATAACACTCTCTCCTCTGTCCTCCTCCTTCCATTCCTCACCTCCATTCCTCACCTTTGCAATGTTGCATCCTGCAACCATACACAGAAATCAGAAATACTATGGCATTATTGGTTCTGACTTTGGTATTTAATTATGTATCTGACATGGCCTTGAAATGGAATGTTATGTTCGAAGCACAATAATCTTAGTTTAGTGATTTTGGCTTCTCATGAAGGTTCAGGCTTGATTTGCTCTTTATTTGTCTTTTTGGCAGTCAGTGGTATTTGGAGAACTATGTGGAATGAACACTTTCTTTTTTCTACAACCCCCAAATGGTCAACTAGCTGCCTATTTAGAAGCCCACAAGCAGCACATGACTGTAATAGCATCCCCTCTCTCATGTCCTACAACAACTAGTATTACTGAGAAACATCATTGTTCCATTCTGGCCTCCTAGAAGGTTAGTTTTTAAAATGTTTCATCTTGTAAGATCATAGAACTGGAAAGTATCTCAGAGGCCAGCTAGCCCAACCCCTTGCAGATGTAATAAATCTACAGCATTGCCAATAAGTGGCTGTCTTCCCTCTTGAAATTAGTATCATTTTAGCTTTGTTTTAATAAGAATTCACCAAAATGTGCAATTTTTTAATGTCAGACAAAAAGAACTTGAGACTTTTTAAAGGGAGAATCAGTGAAATTCAACAGGTACAAACGTTTTTAGTGTTCAACTGGCTTTGAAGCTTTCTATATTCAGCAGTCCTTGTAGTGCTGAATTAGGGTTGCCACTTCGTTAGTCTGAGTAGCTCCTCATCTTTAAACCCTATATGGAAGGCAGGTAGGTACTATGGAGTTTATCAGAGGGGAAGAATTTCTCTCTATTTCGAATGGAGCCAATTCAAAATCACGTAAATTCGTTTGTTTAGCGAATTTATGTGAATTCTAATTGCATTTGGATGCTGGGAACAGCCATTCCCGTTCAGTTTTGTTGGTGCAAATGGGGGAAAATGTTTTCAGTTTGTTTTCAAAGTTTTTAGCAAAATTTGCAAATTTGGTCCAGTTAGTGAGAGAAAGAATTTGTGGTTGTTGTTGTTTTTTTTTAACTGAATGTGGAAGAACATGAAACTGAAACAGATTCCCTATCCCTACTTTTTGTTGCTGTGTGCTTTCAAGTTGCAACCCTAAGGCAACCCTATCACGGGGTTTTCTTAGCAATTTTCTTCAGAAGGGCTTTGCCATTGCCAACCTCTGAGGCTGAGAGTCTGTTATTTGCCCAAGGTCACCCAGGGAATTGCATAGCTGAGTGGGGATTCAAAGTTTGTTCTCCAGAGTTGTAGTCCAACATATAGTCCACAGCTCAAACCACTACACCATGCTAGCCTTTGCTTCTAAACTTTCAACAATGAGGAGTCCATTAACTTTCTGGGCTGTCTGCTACACTGCCAAAGAGTTCATGCCATCAAGATGTTCTACATGAGCTTTAGCTGAACCCCTCTTCTTCTTCTTTGAACCCATTAGTTCAGTTGTCTATTATCTGGTGCATCTGGAGAAAAAAAATGTTTTCGTCACCATCTCTCTGGCAAATATATGAAGATTGCTGGCTAACAATCTTGGTTTCAAAGATACCTCTTGGTGACAAACTTACATGTAAGTTCCCTTATATATGCAGCTGTACTTCTTTGACCATTACACAATGGGATTTGGCATTTTCACTGTCCCACTGGAATTCTGTTGGTGTCATTGTTGTTGATGTTAACTGTCTTTGAGCCAACTTCAATGACTTTGAGTCAACTTCAATGACAACCCTGTAGATGACACAACTTCAACCCCCCCCCCCCCCCCCCCCCGTTCTCAATTGCTCTGCTCTTCAGGCTCCTAGCCTTGTAGGTTGAGTCTATCCATCTGTTATGTGCTATACCTCTTTTTCTCCTACCCTCTGCCTTTCCAAGCATTTTTCTCTTTTCTAGCGAGTTCTGCTTTTTCATGATGTGGCCCAAATATGACAACCTCAATTTAGTAATCTTACTTCCAGGAAGATTTCAGGCTTGATCTGTTCCAGTACCCATTTATTTGTCTTTTTGGCTGTTCATGGTATCCTGAGCACTCTTCTACAGCACCACATCTCAAAGGAATTGATTTTCTTTCTGCCAGCATTCTTCACTGTCCAAGCTCTCATGTCCATACACGGTGATGGGAAATACAATGATTTGAGCAATCCTGACTTTAATGTTCAGATTAAATTATGTTACATGTTTAGCCATACTTTTTGAGCCATTGCACAGCTGACATATTCAGTTTACTGTTGCATAAATGGAATTCTTGAGCGGTGCATAACTTGTTGTCAGTGCCTTCAATGTACCATTAGATTCACTGGGGTTGCAGAAAAAGCCACTGTGTATCTCAAGGAGGTACACTGGCAGGTATCCCATAGGTTTCACAATAAAGAGGCACATTGTCTGATGTGCCATAGGTTTCACAATGTCAGCAGAAGGTGAAGCAGTGCAACTAGGCTTGATATATCCACCCCTCCAACCTTTCTCATAGAATTTGGTGTCCAAGACCTTCACAGTGTTTAGAACTATCATGCTCCTTTCCCAGTCATTAGACATTTAACTCTGGGGTGGAAACAGAATAAATGTTGTTTTCAGTGTGTTCGACCCTAGATACATGTTTCCTGTATCTCCAGGGTGGGGAATATTTGGTCCTTTAGATGCTGTTGGACTTCTGCTTCCAAAGGCCTTGGCTAGCATGGTAAGAAATGGTGGGAGATTTCCCAAATCTCTGGAGAAGCATAAGTTCCTTGTTCCTGCTGTGGGGTTGAACATTGGTTTCAAAGGTTTGTGAGAAAGCCATCAGTAGACTCTTCCCAGGGAATCTCTTTCCCCCAAGTTTATTTCACCTCTACCATACAGGGCCATGTTCGGTTTCACAACATCCCTAATATGTTTGGCCTCTTTCTGACCCTTAACAAGGTAATAAACCAAGGAATGCCTGAACAGAAATCCTGTCACTCATTCCAAAGGCATGTGTGAATACCATCCCCGGTGAAAATGAGGCTACATACCATGACTTCATCCATTCTTCAATAAGTATGAGAAACAGGAGCCCCCAATGGCTCCCAATTCACGACCATTTTTGTCTATCAATTTGCATTTGCCCCAGGGAAGCCTTCTCAGAACTTGTAAAGTCTGATCCTCCTACTGGATGCCCTTCATGACAACAGACTTTGTTGTTTAAAAATAATTCTCTCCCCTCTTCCCCCAAGGCAGTAATTCTTACCCAGTCTGTCTGCACTAATACAGGAGGTTGTCTTTGCCAGACAGTGTTGTCATCCCCATAGACCTTCCTTGGGGCATCTCCAACAAACAAGAAGAGGTCACACTTGAGAGTCATTCATTCCTTTGCCCTCATTAGGTTATCTGGGTACACTGCTCCAACTCCTGCGTTGGAGGGTTGGTCTTTCTATAGATTCTGACTCACCCTTCAGTCACTACAGGCAATATGTAATGTTGCTAGCAGTACTATTTACTCTGTACAGGTGTTTTGTTTGTACTAACGTCATGCTCTGAGCAAAAAGGCTTTTGTGATGTGAAAACCTTAGTAGGCTTTTTACTTTAACTTTCCAAATTTTTAAGCACAAGAAAGCATACTTTATGCAAATATCAGTCTATTTTATACTGTATATATGCTGACTAGATGCAGAGAGGTATAGTGGTTTGAGCATTGGATTGTGACTCTGGAAAGCATGGTTTTCTTCCCAGATCAACCATAGAAACCCACTGGACGATCTTGGGCAAGTCACAATCCCTCAGCCTCAGAGGAAGACAAAACCCTCTCTGAACAAATCTTGCCAAGAAACCTCCACAATAAATTCACCACAGGGTTGCTATAAGTCAAGAACAACTTGAAGTCACACAGTAACAACAACATGAAGAATGCATTTTATTTCTTTACTTAAAATATTCATGCCATATGAGCTTAGCCAGCATTTTTGTTTAATGCAACAATACTTTTGTACCAGCTGTTCTTTCTGAACCCTATTGTCCTGTTCAAAGGCAACAAGTGACAGCTGAGCGCACTGCCAATGGGAAAGCCAGTTGAGTCTAAATACTTATACAGAGTTACAAACAGAAGCACAGTCCAGACAGTCTAAGGAAAAAGCAGTCTGGATCAGAGTCTACAGGTGAGAGGGATGTCATATTGAGGATGGAGCAAGGGTTTTCTTGGTCTTGTTGTTTTCTGCTGTTCCACAGATTAAGATATGGAACAATGGATTCAAGCTACAGGAGAAGAGATTCCACCTCAATGTTAGGAAGAACTTCCTGACAGTAAGAGTTGTTCAACAATGGAACAAATTTGCTCAGAGTGTGGTGGAGTCTCCTTCTCTGGAGGTTTTTAAAGATAGGCTGGATGGCCAACTGTCAGGGATGCTTTGATTATCTGGTCCTGTATGGCAGAGGGTTGGACTGGATGCCTATCTTGCATTTTGAAAGTGTATGCATGGTTTGTGGTGTGTTTCTGCTGCAACCTAGGTAAGTGGGTGCATTTTTTAGGTGAGTTGAATTTTGTTTGTAGTGAATTGCAGGAGGTGCAAGATGGATAAATACACTCAGAAACACAAAAAACACTGACATTCTTTTATTTCCCCAGTGAGTCAATATACTTCTAGCTTCCTATCCTTCCAACAGCAAAGCACTACATTCTTTTTTAATGCAACAAACCTTTTGCTCTCTCAATCCTGCCTTGCTGAATACTCCTCCCAATGCAGATTAAAATAATATAACTTTGTTTCAGATGAGTTTTTTTTTTTAAGAAATTCACAAGTCTCTCCAACCCTCCCACTCTTTTTCTTTTAATTTTTGGCTTCTTTATTTAGCAGCAGTTAACCTTTGCTTGTAACACTCCCTCTACTGGATTGCTTGGGTGGTCCAAATCCCAGACCAACATTGGGGAAGCCAATTTGGAAGAGGAGGTAGGAAAATGTTATTACTCGATTAATATACAAATGGCTGCTATTATTGTGCCTATTACAATGGTATTCTGCTTGGAGCCTAACACGCATAGAGGAATGTAGCACCTCTAGCTTTCTTCCTCCAGCATCCAAAAATGAACTCTTGTTCTGAAAACCAAGCAATTCTTCCCAATGAGAGCCAATGTGATGGTCTAAGCATTGGACAATGACTCTGGAGACCAGGGTTCAAATCCTGGCTTGGCCATGTAAACCCACTGGATGACCTTGGGCAAATCACACTTTCTCAGCCTCAGAGGATGGCAACAGCAAATCCCATCTGAAGAAAATTGCCAAGAAGACCCTATGATAGTTTTGCCTTAGAGTCGCCATAAGTTGGAAATCACTTGAATGCGCACAACAGCAACAAGAACAAGAAAACCCTATGGAATTCATGGGGTTACCATAAGTTGACAAGCATCTTGAGGGCGTGTGGACACATGTGTGCGCACATGCACACACATACGCACAATATCAGCTCTACTGTCATCAGATAGCCTCCTGGGGCTAGATACTCCCACACTACTCAAGGCCCATGTAAAACTGTCTTACAATGGGTCAGACTATTTGTCTATTCAGCTCAGTACTGAGCACTCTGACTACAATCTTAGAATCATAGAGTTGGAAGGGGCCCTAAAGGCCACTGAATTCAAGCTGTCCAGCCTCTTTTTGAAGACCACCAGCGAAAGACACCCTCTAGTCTAGATAATTAACTTTGTAAGTAATTGTTTCCATTGCCAAACAAATCTTGTCATCAAGATGTTGCTTCTAGTGTTCAATTGAAATCTAGTCTCCTGTAATTTCAAACTGTTAGACCTGGTCCTGTTCTCAGGGACAACAGAGAACAAATCTTCATCCTTCTCTCTGTGACAGCCCTTTAGATATTTTAAGAGGGCAATCTTGTCACCCCTCCGTCTTCTTTTCACCAGGTTGTGAATTTGTTGTTGTTGTTAACTGCCATCAAGTCTGCCTTGATTTATGGCAACCTCATGAACGAGAAACCTCTACATCCCTCTATCTTCAACTGCCTGCTTGGGTCTTGTAGACCCAGAAAATTAGCTTCTTTCATTGAGTCAATCTGTCTGGAATGGCTCTTTCTTTTCTTACTGCATTCTACCTGTTGTTGTTACTGTGTGTCTCTAAGTCATTTTTGACTTATGGTGACCCTAAAGGAAAAATATAAAGGTTTCCCCTTAGACAAGGTTGTCAAGTTGTGTCTGACTGTAGCAGCTGGTGCTCATCTCCATTAGATGAGATCTGTGATCACGTGGCCAGCATGATGTCACAGAACGCTGTCACCTTCCCACCAAAGTGGGAAGGTATTTATCTGCTTACACTTTTACTTGCTTTTGAACTGCTGGGTTGGCAGAAGCTGGGACTAGTGATTGCAGCTCACTCCATCACGCAGCACTCGGAACTTGAACTGCCAATCTGCTGATTTTAAAATTGTCAGAGTCAATGCCAACTTCTGAGCCACTGCGTCCCTCATGGTGAACCTATCACAGGATTTTTGTGGCATGACTCACTAGACAAAATAGTAATGCTCAGTTAGGCTTCTTTTCAATTGTCAGGGTCAGTGTCTTCACTGCTGAGACACTGCGTCCCTCCAAGTTTCTTCAGAAGACATGTTTTCTCATGGTATGGACAAAGTACATCAGCCTTAGTTCAGGCTTGATTTCCTTTGTTTTTATTTGTTTGTCTTTTTAGCAGTTCACAAGACCCCCAAAATTCTTCACCAGCAGCATAATCTCAAATAAGTCTCTTCTCTTCCTAGCTGCTTTCCTCACTGTCCTGGTTTCACAGTCATACATAGAGATAGGGAATATGATGGCATGACGTGGTGAATCTGCTGCAGGCTCAAACTTTAAAGGAGCTGTCCATAATGCTGAAGCCTAATCCTCAAATTGGTTCTTCATTTGGATCTGACTGGCATCAGAGCCAGTCAGAGCCAGCCATGATGGGATCTACTTTGTACATCTGGCCTTCATCCTCTCCAAGTGGTTCACCTCAATTGGCTACCTGGCAGCAGAATTGCCAGCTGACTTGACAAACATTACCTGCTCTTATGCTTTTAACACCAACTTTGTGTGTAACCAAAACAAACAAAAAACAAAAATCTGTAGGTGACTGTTTTTAAAGCATGGTGGCAAACCCCAGTAATAACTACAGACTGAGCTGCTGTTAAAAGACAGAGGATCTGGAACATTATTATTAATATTAGTATCAGCATCAGCATCCTTGCCTTTCCCAACTCCTAGGTTCAAGGCAGTTTACAAAAGTTAGAACAGATATAGCTAAAATAACACACATCATCTAAAAGCTAAAATATAATTAAATTAACCATAGAATTCAAAGCAGTTAAAAGCATGGACATTCAAAAGAAATCAACACATCAACAATAAAGCTATTCTGAATAGCTTTTTTTCACTCAGTGGTGTAGTGGTTTGAGCACTGGAATAGAGCTCTGGAGATTAGAGTTCCAATTGCCACTCAGCCACGGAAAACCCTTGGGCAAGTCACACTCTCTTAGCCTCAGAGGAAGGCAGTGGTGAACCCTGTCTGAACAAAGATGGCTAAGAAAATTGTGATAGGGTTACCATAAGTCAAAAACAACTTGAAGGCACACAACAACAAAATCAGCCAAAGTCCAAAAAAATCTCAAAACGTAGGCAGGCTCCTATATAAAGATTAAGGTTGCCAGTCCAAAATCATCCCAGGCCCTGAGGTTTCCAGGTCAAAATCTGAGATCTAGGGGTGGCCTCTGCGGGTGTCATTAAGCATTATGCATTAACTACCAGCCATAGTTGCTCACACTTTGTCATTAAAACACACAAACAGAGAGGGGAAGGGGGGGGGGGAGAGAGGATGTGTTTTCCTGTTTGAAAATGAAGACCAAAGTTTTAGCTAAAGTGGCTCTTTTACAGACCAAGAAGCTAACTGAATACATAGACTCCCTTGGGAGTCTTTGCAAGTTGCAGCAAGAAATCACTTAAGCCTTGCAAATTGGAACAAGCTGCTATTCTTCTAACTGACCTGGAGAACTGCAAGGTCATGAGATCTGGCAACCCTAAGGGAGATACAGTCCCTCAGAGAACCCAGACTTGAGCTACATAGGTCTTTGCAGGCCATACCAGCTGTTTAAATTGTGCCTAGAAACTGGCAGCCGGTGGAGTTCTTTCAACAAGGGAGTTGTAAGTAATTTACAACTTGGCAATGGAACCCTTCCATCTGACCACTGTTGTGTGGATTTCTAAAATACATATGCATTTAATTCATTCTAACAACTGTCTTTTGACCTTCATTTCCTCCTTGAAGATTGCCTTTTCTTCTTAGCATGAACAATGTGAATACAACAGCCTCCTAATAGCTTTAATACACTGTCTGTTCATTATAAAGGAAGAAGAAGAAAAAATGATGCCAAATTGAATGTTTGTTGGGGGGAATCTATTTTCATCCATTGTAGCCAATGGTTAATCTTCTTTCCAAGAAAAACATCAAGTCGTGTGGTTTTCATTAAAATTAGTTGTGGGCCTCCAACACAAATGTTTAATGAGGCTCACCACAAAAGTACACTTTGGCAGGTTGTGGCCAACATACTGGCCCCAATCCTACCTGGAATCAGTGGAAAATCAGTCTATTTATTTACCTCCCAATTTTGTTTATGAACAGGCTTGCTTTTCCTGTAGTGTTACCTCCACTATTTTATACAAGGCAACATAAGAATCCTTTGCTGTTTTTCCAAGTTGCTTGAATTAGAAAAAAAATGGGCAAAAAATGTATAAGCATGCAGAATGAAACACAATGCTGGTTGAACACAGTCTGTGGTTTCCTTGCCAGTGTCAAGACCTCTCTTATTGCTGTTTGCTGAATTTATAATTGGAATGGTAGACTCTCTGTCACCTGGGCCATTACATAACTGCCACTAATATTTTTTTAAAAAGCCAGTAGCCAAAGAATTAGCTGGTTAATACAAATCACCAGTCTGTAAAATTCAATCTTCTCTTCATTCCCAGTCTCCCAGTGCTTGGAAACTGAGGCTGCATCCACACCGCAGAAATAATCCAGTTTGACACCACTTTAACTGCCATGGCTCCCTCCTATGGAATTCTGGAAATTGTACAGTGTGCCTTTGGTACCCATTGGGATTTGATTCTAGGATCCCTCATGGATAACAAAATCACCACATTACTCCATGAGCATAATGGTACACTCTGTCTTCTTGATCTTGGCCATCATTTAGAAGAACATATAGTTGCTAAGTGAATGAATATTTCAGTTTCTAAGTTCTGCAAAATAGCAGCAACAGTTTGTTCTCCCACCCCCTCTAAACAGACATTTGCAGGTCTTTACAAATTTTGCTTCTGTATATTTATGCAGATTTGCCCTGTTTGACACTTTGTGGAACAAAAATTATCATGGAATCATCTGCTATTATCAGGGTTTTTTTAAAAAAATAATTAAAACAGATATTTCAACTGTACAGATTCCTCCACATTTTTCAAAATGAGCCCAATGAACATGAAGTTTAATTTTTCCCTTGTTTACACCTCCAGTTTCTCCACAAGAATCAATAACTCTTACTTACACAGTTCCATGTATGAATCTACTTGACTTCATCTGCTGAATAATCAGTGGGTCATTTGCCAATCTAAATGCCAATTATGTGATCTTTTCACCAGTGAAATAACCATTCCTGCTGCCTCATCACATTTGTACTGCCAAAACTGCTACCTCTCTAATGGTGGGCTTTTCCTGTTTTCATCAAGACTGTCATTTAAGTACTTAATTTAAAAAAATCGCCTCCCATTTTCCAATTGCACATTATCAGTCCCTTTTCCCCCAGCTGCACATTTTGTGTGCAAGTGCACTTTTTAAAAATTGTCACTATGACCTTCCTGCCTGGTGCCCCTCCACCAAGTTCCAGATCCTGGCATAAGACTACAGCCAGAAATTCAGTAGTAAACAGTAGCAAGCAGTTCCCGTCCCTGTCTTCCAGGCTGGGGAAAACTTCCCTTTTTTGAATTTCTGCCAGGCAGACCTACTTCCACAAGACAAATCAAATACAGATCTCCCTTATGTGAAATGCTTGGGCCCAGAAGTATTTTGGATTTCTTTTTAATTTTGGAATATTTGCATATACATAATGAGATATCTTGAAGATGGGACCAAGTCTAAACATGAAATTCATTTATGTGTCACATATAACTTACACACACACACACACACACACCCAAACTGGGGTCACTGCCCTACTGGCATCAGAGCCATCAATTGTCACTATTTCTGGGGCAGTACTTCTGTCCCATTGTACCTCCCCAAAGACAGCCCTCTCTGTAGAGTTAAAGCAGGCAAAGTGTGTCCCTCCAGATACTGTTTGACTGCCGCTCCCATCAAGCCTAGCCAGTGGTGAGGGATTCTGGCAGTTACAGTCCTACAACAGCTGGGCAACTTAAACCACCCTTCTTCTAGAGACTTCTTCTAAATCCACAACTAGTATCTTAATCTGGAATTTTAATTTCAGATGCAGTCTGAGCAGGAATGAAATGAACAGATTGGTGAAACCAATCAAGTTTGCAGGTCCAACAGCCGAGTAAATATGTTTTGAATTAAAATGTGAATGTGAATTCAGGTCAGCATCCTATGCCAAATTATGGATTGTGTCCTAGAGTTACATATCCATAACTACTCCTGATTCAGCATTCAGGGTTGTGGCACCATTCCCACAATCATAAGTGCTCCCCTCTCTCCAAAAAAATCCACCTTAACAGCTGACAGTCACACCAAGCAATGGAGGTCTGTTCTTCTGGTAATTGGGGCACAGGAGAAGGATGTTTCCACTCTCCTTCTGCCAGCAAGCAAGTCTGTGATTGGAAGTTGCAACAGGGATCCCACTTGTGATTGTTGCAGCCTCCCTTTCTGGCTAAAGAAGGTTGGAAACGTCATCTTTCTGTTGCAGAACAGGCCTGCATTGCTTGGTGGGGCTCCTAGCTATTAAAATAGATTGAGGAGGGGTCAGGAGAGGTTACAGAAATAATGCAGTTTGACACTGGTTGCACTGCCATGGCTCAATGCTATGGAATTGTGGGCTTTGTAGTTTTGTGAGGCATTTAACTTTCTATGTCACAGAAATAATAATATTATTAATAATAAATTTTTATTTTTAGCCCACTACTCTGTAAAAAACAATCGGAGCGGGGTACAATAGAGAGCTCTGGTGTCCCACCAAACTATAAATCCCAAGATTCCATAACATTGAACTTCAACAGTTAAAACAGTGTCAAACCATATTATTTTTGCAGTGCAGATGCAGTCTTACTTAAGCGTGCATAGCTAAGCAGGCAATGGAGAGTCTAAGGCACTGTATACATTCTGTCTAAAATATGGCATTGCATGAAAGAAGGTTAACGCCATTTTGAAGCCAGGTATTACCCTTTGCACAGCTTTCCCCAACTTGGCAGGGCCATCTTAAGAAATGTTATTGCTTGAGTTGAAGAACAAGATGGCACACTCTTTCCAGTCTACATACCCCAAATAACTAGGTTGGCAAGTGAGTGTCATTTTAGTGCTAGCAATCTCCCCTATACTCAAGGCAGCAAGTCAATTTAGATTGTCCCGAAGAATCTGTGTCAAAGAGGAATAGCCATGTTCATAGAATCATAGAGTTGGAAGAGTCCACAAGGACCATCCAGTCCAACCCCCTGCCATGCAGGAACTCACAATCAAAGCAAAAGAACATCTGTTTGACAGTGGAACAAACTCCCCTGGAGAATGGTGGAGTCTCCTTCTTTGGAGGTCTTTAAACAGAAGCTGGGTGGCCATCTCTCGGGGATGCTTTGATGTGAGTTCCTGCATGGCAGGGGGTTGGACTGGATGGCCCTTGGGGTCTCTTCTGTGATTCTATGAGTCTATAAACTGGGAAGCTGCAACCGCTTTCCCCCAGAATCTACCGTCTGAGGCAGTTGCCTCACTCTTCCTGATGGTAGGGCCAGCCCTCTGACCTGGTACTTTCCAGATTAGTTGAACTACATCTTCTACAATATTATACTCAGCTTAAACTGTGGAAGTTGTGGAAGACTGAGCTATGTCATCAAGGGCATGTCCATCTGCACCTTATCTAGCAGGTCATATGCCATATTCTGCCTTTAAAAAGATGCCTTCATCTGCTGAGAAAGCCTTCTAGCATTTTCTCAGGCCAAAAGATGCCAGGAAAGGGGGTTTATAGACAGAAACCAAACTTTCAGAAGGTTGTCACTCAAAATCCCAAATGGAAGAGCATAACAGTCTTCCAGCATATTCTGTAACAGCTGCTAAAAAGTCACCATATGACAGCAGGCATGTTCAAAAGCGAGACTTGGATGTGATGCTGCAGAACTGGTATTCATTAGTAAATATGAAACATTTTCAGTCTTGAAAAATCTGGGGAATTTCTCACTGATGGCAGGCTGTAATCATTCCTCCTTCGGTATGTGAGGAACAAGGACAAATAATTTCCAGAGTTTTCTCTTCACTGTAGGAGAAAACATATATTTCCACCTGTAGGGTTTTGTTTTTGTTTTGTTTTTGCAGAAAAAATAATAATGAAATTTTCACTTTCCTAAGTATTTTAGGGAATTATTCTGCAGAGAAATAGACATGAATTCAGGATTTTTTGAGCAAAATCCAAACAGATTTTCTACACACAAAAAGATACTGTTCTCAGAAATACATATTTTGTGTATATTCCCTCTTCCTACACAATGTGTGTTTCTATAAAGATTTTTTCCCCTAGAAAATCCATGAATTTTTTGTTTATTTTTTGCCCCCCAAAAGGTGTATTTCTGTGTCTAATAATAATAATAATAATAATAATAATAATATTTTATTTATAGCCCGCTCCTCTATATCCAATAGGATAATTCTCTGAAAGTGTCAGGATGTGCAAATACCAAGTGAAAGCTGCACATAATTTTTGCATCTGGGTTATTCTTCCGGCCAGGTTTCCTGAGTGTTAGGAAGTGCATTTTTCAGCCTGGAAACAAAAATCAGCAAATACTCTTTCCTACTAGGCACTGATGCAATTGATCTTATAACAATGTTTCCTTACTGGCATAGTGTCAGCTCTCAGCAGGCCTGCCAAGAGATTTAAGTTGTTTTTGCACCAAGGCAGAAAATGTCACAATTGCCTCTCCTTATCCCTTTGGAGTAAAAATATAATTGTCAGAAATTACCAAGATAGGAAAAAATCCCTATTGTGGACTATAGTTCCCAGTAGCTGGCTGAGGGATTTTTGGGGGAACTGGAGTTTACAAAAGGAATTTTTCCAAGCTCTGATAATTAAAATAGCTAACCATTTGCTACCATTTAGAGGCATTAGGGATGTAAGTCTTCACTAATTTCATTCTCACACATGAGAACAGAAACTGTCAAATCTTTTCTCCCATGTGGGCAAAATCATAAGTGTTTTTTAGCACTTTTGGGGTATTTTGGGGTAAGGAGGGGGCTTATTTTGCGAAGCATTTTGCTCCTGGCAAAAATTATTAACACTACATTTTTTGGCACATATGTGTATTTTTAGCAAATGAAGTCTGGAACCCTGTTCAACAGTTCTGATACTGTAAGCTGGGTTTAGGGGTTTAGGATGTTGTAATTGCTGGTGATTCATGTTTAGGGTCATAAATGACTAAATGTGACACCAAAGACCTACTTTCACAGTATCTCCTTATGGATATTGGAGTGCTGGGGAATAACATCTGGATCATCTGGATCTGGCTCCTATTTGTAGGGTGCCCTGAGACAAGGGATCTCTCCAGCTGCCTGTTCTCAAGGCCTGCCTTTGCACTTTCTTCTTTGGTCTTCCTTAGTAGTTGTTCAAGGTCTGGGAGGCTTTTTGCTAGTACTTTGGTGTTACCAGCATATCTCAGATTGTTGATATTCCTTCCTCCTCTTTTCCTCCCTCCTTCTTCTGTATCCGAGCTTGCTTTTCTTACAATATGTTCTGCATAGAAGTTGAATAGGTGATAGGATGCAGTCTTGTCTGAATCCTTTGCCAATTGGGAACCATTCTGTTTCTCCGTCTTCTGTCCTGACAGTAGCCACTTGTCCTGAGTACAGATTCCTCATCAGGACTATCACATGTGTCTTGGCACCCCTATGTCTTTTAAGGCCTTTCATTGCCTTTCATGATCTATGCAGTCAAATGCTTTGCTATACTCTACAAAACACATGCTGATTTTCTTCAGAAATTCTTTGATGTGCTCCATTAGCCACCACATGTTTTCAATGTGGTCCCTCGTCCCTCTTCCTTTCCTGAGCCCTGCTTGGATCTCTGGGATATCTCTCTCCATGTATGGTTGGAGCCTATGTTGCAGAATTTTGAGCATAATTTTGCTTGTGTGAGAGATCAATGCTATGGTCCTATAGTTGCTGCAGTCTCTTGTATCTCCTTTTTTGTGGGTGGGGATGTATATTGATAGTTTCCAATCTGTTGGCCATTGTTTTGTTTTCCATATATGTTGACATATGTTGGTTAGCATTAGAGCTGACTCTGACAGTGTGAATTACAGCAGTTTGCTTGGAATATCATCTGTTCCTGGAGACTAGGGTGTTTTTGTTTTTTGTTTTTTTGCCATTTCTCTTATTGCAACTTTCTCCCCATTCCTCCCAAATTCTATCCAGAAAAATCTCTCCAATTAACCAAAATAATACAGAAAGTGGGCAATACCATAAACCTGTTAGGAAGCAATCTCTGCAGTTTGAACACTGCTCTGGAATTTCTTTTACATGATTGATTATAGAATCTTAGGGGTGAAGCAGACTAGCTGATGGACAGACAGACAGACAGAGTGGAAGAAACTCCAAGAGCTAGCTTGTCCAACTTCATTCCATGCAAGAATGCACGGGCAAAGTACTCTCAAGAGTTGGCTATCCAACCTCTGTTCAAAGACCTCCAAAGAAGGAGAGTCTACAATCCTTTGAGGCAGTACATTCCACTGTTAGACACTTCTTATACTGTAATTGGGTACATTCTTCTTAATGTTTAGGTGGAAACTTTTTTTGTATAATTTCTAGCCAAAATTCTCTACCAGCGACATAGTTATGAAACCACTGTAGCTACACAGCTATGTAGCCTGACACACACACACACACACACACACACACATCTCTACTTACTAGGCAGTAGCCACTGTGAGTAATAGGGGTTTTTCCCACTATTGATTGGGAAGCAGTTGGCTGACACCCCCTGCAATGAGTGATCTCTACTGTGACAGCCAGAGGCACGGTCCTTGTCAGAACTTTCCCCTTGTACTGGAGATCGATCATGTGAGAGGTGGATGGGAATGTTAGACCATTGCTTCCCAATCAGCAGATAAAAGACCCTCATTAATCACTGTGGCTGCTGCCCAATATGTATGGAATGGGGATATTAATGGTCCATACGTAGTCCCGACAGCAGTGAACACATAGGAGTCATGAATACAAAGGAGTTATGAATGTGCAATTCTAGGTTACACATTTTAACTACCTTTGTAAATTCTAGCTTGCATTGTAATCCCCCTTCTTCATACTCCAGTGACTGGAGTAGCAGAAAGCTACATTGGTTCATCTTCTGCATGACAGCCCTTCAAATATTTAAAGATGGCAATCACGTCACTCCTCAGTCTCCATTTCCCCAGGTTTATCCAATCTCTCAGCCTTGCCTTCTCCAAGCTAAGGATACCCAACTCCATAAACTGGGTTGATTGGTTGGCTGCATTTCTGTCCCGACATGAGCGATCTTAAATATCCGAAGGACACATAATTAAATCTCTGTTGAATGAGCTTAATGGTTGAACGAGGATGTGAACCTTGACCACTCCAGTTTTCATCCAACACTTTTAATTTAGGTTTCCATGCAAATGGACAACAGCTCCCATTGCCAACAATCAGTATAAGACTTGCTGTCTAAGAGATTCTGATAGGTGCAGTTTAAAGCATCTTGGGGCGCTATCTCATGAAAGTCTGTTCTAACCACTATACCACATTGGCTATCAACTGCTCATATTTCCTTCTTTTGGTACCTGAGATACTTTTTTTTGGTCCTTGGGCTCCCACCAGAGTGTTGACACATACACACACCTGAAAATTATAAAAGAAAGAAAGAAAGAGAAAAGTAAAAGTTTGAGATCTGGAGAATATTAAAACACACACACACATTTGTAGTTCTTGGGCCAGGCATGTACCACTGCCAAACCCAATAAAATATAAAGTAAAAAATAAACCACATGGAACCATATGGAATTTCGGTCAGACCCTCCAAAAAATCTTCAGGGTGGAAGACTGACTCCAGTTAGCATGGGGGAGTGAAGGGGAGAGAGATATACATTTTCTGCACGTATCTGTTTAGTCTAGACCAGTTTGTTTTGAAATGTTCTGCCTTGATTGAAGGAACCTTGTCCGCATCAATGTATCTGCTGAGGAACCCCTCGTCACCATCTGCTAGGGATATATTTTAGGACGCACCCAAGCCTGCAGGTTGTTGGCCAGACCTGTTAAGCCTCACTATTGCAAGTATTTAGGGTGGCTTTATAAAAGGCCTATTCCTGCTAGAGAACAAAACTGTTCTAGATCAACAGTGATACTTACATTTTTGGACTCTGCATGGTGGTGTTGAACAGCGTTGTTATAGAGACTGCCCTAGAATAAAAAAAATCCTAGGATTAGAAGGGACTACAAAGCACACCTAGTCCAATCCCCTGCAATACAGGAATACACAGTTAAAACAAGTGAGGACCTAGTCTACAGATTCTACTGCTGTGCCATTTGTAGTAACACTGGACACTTAAGTCAAGATTCTAGGTGGAGCATACTAATGTTCCAACACACATAAGCAGAAGTCCCTTGAAATGCTGTCAGGGTAAAGGTGGCCAGGCAGGTGCTGTTATGAGGGAGCTTTCACATCATACCCTCACTCACCCCTGCAGCCAATGACCATTTGGGTTGAGGGATTGCTCCTGAGATAATCTGGCAGCCACTGTACAGCTGAACAAAACCATTGCACAAGGAGGTACCAGATAGCTCCTTGTGCAATGTTGGAAAAGGTAGCTATATTTGCATAAGCCCTGGTAGTGCTAGTATAAAGCAACAAGATGGTTCCAGAATCAGTGTTTCTCCTAAGACTTCATTTCCTTTTCCCATTTGAAACTAGCCCTGATGTGCCTCCTTCACCCTCTAATAGAATTGTTAGAGTTTCCCCTTTCTGTTTCCTCTCAGCTAGTACAACTAGTACATTTCAATGTCCTCAAACGTACTGTAAATGATAACTGTGACAGAATGCAGTACAAGAAGAAGAGCGCCACCCAATTTGCAATCCTGTTCTAGCTGAACGGCACAGTGGGTAGGAGGAAAATGTCATCTTTGACTTGGGGTGCATCTTTACTATAGAAATAATGCAGTTTGAAACCACTACAGAATCCTGGGAGCTACAAAGCTACAAAGCCCAGAATTCCATAGGACAGAGTTACAGCACTTAAAGTGGTGTCAGACTGCATTATTCCTACAGTCTAGATGCACCCTTAGTTTTCCCATCTTTTAATCACCTTATTCCTCTTCCATGCTCTGTCATATTGATTTCTATGGGACAGAATAAGAGAGCCACACAATTCCCAATCCTGTTCTAGCTGAATGACACAGCGGGTAGGAGAAAACTGTCATCTTTGACTTGGGGTGCATCTTCACTATAGAAGTAGAATTGCTACTTCTTTGGAAGGATTATGTTAAGAGACAGGGGAAAACATGTGTCAAACATACATGTAAATTCCCTTAAACATATGGTTGTACTTTTTTGGCCATTGCTTAACTTTGCTATTCAATTCACAGTTGCCTAAACAGAGTTCCAGAAGTATGCAAACTGGATGATGCTTCACCCTTTGTCAGCATCGACAGGTAATGTAGCAAGTTACTTTTTAACATCACAGATGGTTAACAGTAATGGGTTGCTTTTCCAATGCTTCTTTTCAAAAAATAATTAAATGTGAGCAACTAAAAATGTGTACCGCTGAAAAATATAAATGCACAAACATATTTTAGCCTATGGAGAAAATGCATATGTTAGAGGAGAAATGGCTTAAAATGCATATGAATGCCAGAGTGAGAAGAAAGAAAAACCTCTGAATGCAATAGGAAAAAAAGTAGTAGTGGATTTATTATTTATTTATGGTATTTATACCCCGCTCTTCATCCTTAATGGCTATCAGAGTGGCTTACAATTATTAATTAGTGGATGAGAATGATGTGGGATTCAGAGAGACATAATGAAATCAAGAATACAATTCTTTCGTTCATACCTAGTGTTGCCCAATTATATAAAATGTTTCACCCTAATTTCTTGCCAGTCTAGCATAGATTGGCAAGAAACTGAGCATTAAGTGTGGTGCAGTGGCATGAGTATTGGACCACTGGATACTGGAAGATTAGGATTCCAAGATTCAACATCAGCCATTTAGTTACATATGTGTAACTCAATGACATCTCCTGGCCTGTCCTTCTAACCCCATCTTAAAAGTCAGCAGCCAGACTGAGTTTTTGCAAAAGCAGAGAGCTGGCCCAGATTTACTGTAGAACTGCCCTTCCCATGTGAAGATGGCCCACAGTCGAATTGAGCCTTTGGTCTTATGTTGTGTGGACAGGGCAATGTGAGGGTGGGGAAAACCAGTTCATTTGGTTTTTGGCCACACAATTTAGGTTTTCAGTTATGTCCATTTACAAATTCATAACCCTACATTACAATCTATAGCTGCAATACAGAATGCCAGCTATTATTTATACATGCACAAAAAGTGTGGGTCTTTTTATGCTAATGATAATAAGTGGACAATAGAATTAAGTATCAAAATGTTATGAGTGGTGCTGTGATATAAATAAGGTCAATCAGCAAGAATAATGTCTTCTAAAATGTATTAATTCTGAGTCAAATCAGGAGGTGGCAATAAATTAATGTAAAAAAGTTCATATAGAAACAAGGAGAAGCAATGAAGAAGGAGGAAATGTGATATCTATGTCTATGATGTATGGCTGTACCATCATTGTAATTTGGTTTAATACTTTACTTATCTTTAGGTTACATGTTACGCATATGAGATATATGTATTATACAATATATGAGATAAATTATATTTATAAAACTATAGAAATGGCAGAAGAAATAGGAAGTCAAAGAGAGAGAGAGAGAAAAGAAGTGAAGATAAGCTAAAGAAAGACAATTCACTTTTATATAGTAGACAATGTTTGTGTTAGAATGAAGCTTTATTTGTGTTTCAATGGATTGTCAAAATTTGAATAAAAATATTAATTAAAAATAAAGTAAACTCCTTCAATTAATGGGATTGGCATAAATGTTGACTTTCTATTCAGTAGCTGATTGAGTTCAATTATGAATTGTAACTAGTAGTTCTGTTGAGACACACAGTTATATACATCTGCTCTAATGTGAGTAGATGAACAGATGCATACTTTTGATGCCACATCCCTCTTTCTGCATGCATTAAAGAAATATAACCAGAGTAAATAGCCCAAACTCTTAAGCCCCAGGGTCTGCAACCCAACTGGGAAAATCATCTTTGTTGCTATATCTTTTTTTCCCATGTAGTTCTGCCTGATTACAGCCAGATGTGTTTCACGCCCTACAATAAAGTGGTGAATCAAGAACTCCCTTCTCTCTCAAAATGCCCCCAAACACTTAGCCTATAACCACAACCTTTGCCATAAAAAAACCCTCTTGAATTTGAGAAAAAAGAAATACCTTACATTTTTTCCTTCTTAAATAAAAGAAAGTTGGATTGAGTCAATGGATCTGACTTTCATTTTTACAAGATTCTGGGAGTTTTTTCACCTTTCATTCCTCCTTTCAAACCATCCCAAGAACAGCTGTTTCAGTGCACTGGAAAATGCTTTTGGAATCAGGGCCCCAATCCGGCAAAATCTTTCCATGGGCAACTCCAAATCCCATTCAATTACCTGTCAAGGTTCCTTTTTCAACAGGGTTGGCAACTTTTTTCGCATTTATGGCTTCTTTGCCTCTGAATGGCATGTAGAAATTTAAGAGGATAAATGTCTTCAGACATTCATAGCCTTGCAGGGAAAATTCACCTGTTCCTCTTTTGTGGTAGGCTGCTAGTGAGGACAGGTGCAGATTTAGTACAAAGGCCTCATCTTTGCAGAGCATAGGAACTAGTTGTGTGACTAGATGTGAAAGAGGACTCTTACCCCTTTGAGAGGGGTGCAGAAAGGGAAATGTCAGATGTTGTTATCTTTTTCAGGTAGCTGCTGAGCAGAAAACAATTGCTGGCATCATTTTATGCATGTTAGTTTTTAAAAATACATTTGTTTTTGTGTAACTTCAAGTCATTTCCAACTTATGGCGATCCTATCATGCAGTTTTCCGAGGCTGCGAGTGTGTGACTTGCCCAAGGTCACCCAGTGGGTTTCCATAGCTGAGCATGGAATCCTGTTCCCCAGACCATAGTCCAATGCTCAAACTACTGGTTTATGTACGTGGTTCTACTGTTTGGCTATGGTGTAACATCTATATTTAGTTCACAGTCGCATAAGTGGTGTTCCACAAGTGTAACTGTCCCAAATGCAGTTGCCAGTTCCTGGATGGGGCATAACTACTTCAAGGTACTACGTAATCCACCAGGATTGTGGAAACAGGAAGGCTGTACCATTGGAAGCCAACCAGAAGTTTGCTTCTCTTCGAAATCACTCTGTGGATTCCAAGTGTGTCTTGTTTTAGAAGGAAAATGGAGCTACACACATACATACACACACACACACATGCACACACCATGTTCCTGAACATCAGCCATGAAGTAACAGAGGGTCTAATGGAGCCCCCTGACCTGGGAAGTTAACTGCCTCTGCACTGAACCTTTGGACAAATTAATGGGTTGTCACATCCATCTGAACTCAACCATGCTAAATGACTGCACAGGTCTAAACCAGTGGTCCATAGACCACAAAGGGGTCATGATGTCTTCATGGGGGTCCATGAAGTCTTGAAGATTGCTCAGACTATCTCCTTCCTACAGCAGAGCAGCCATAGCACAGCAGCCAAAGCAGGCAGGCAGGCAGGCTGGCTGGACTTGAGCCTTGTCATTCGGTCCACTACAGTTGCAAACTGATGGGAAGAAGAACAGGGGTAGTGTGACCCTGCTGGTGCTCTTGGACCTCTCGGTGGCTTTTGACACAATTGATCACTCCATCCTCTTGGATCAGCTGAGACAGTTGAGGATTGGTGACACCGCTGTCTGGTGGTTCCGGTCTTTTCTCTCTGCAGCAGATCACAGTGGGTGAGACTCAGAGACAGTTGCTCTTCTAAAATCGAGCTTAGCTGCAGCATCCCTCAGGACGCGATCCTGTCCCCGATGTTATTTAACATTTATATGAAGCCACTTGGAGAGATCATTCGGAGACATGGAGTTCAGTGTCATCAGTACGCTGATGACACTCAGATATATTTCTCCATGACCAGATTGTCAGCTCAGACCTCAGATGGCGTTTCTCCTCTCAATGACTGCCTTGCGGCGGTAATGGACTGGATATGGGAAAACCGACTGAAGCTTAATCCAGACAAAATGGAGGTGCTCACAGTCACAGGCCCGAAACCAGGTTTGGTGATACAACTTCCAGTCCTGGATGGAGTCACACTCTCCTCAAAGGACTCTGTTCGCAGTCTGGGGGTATTCCTTGACCCGTCTCTCCACATGACTAGTCCGGTGAATGCAACGGTCAAGAGTGCCTGCTGCCAACTTCTGCTAATATGCCAGCTGCGCCCTTTCCTGGAGATGAGGGATCTGGAAACTGTGATACACGTGCTGGTAACCTCACGTTTGGACAACATAATGTGCTCTACATGGGGCTACCCTTGTGCCTAACCCAGAAACTTCAACTGGTCCAAAATATGGCAGCCAGGCTTCTCGCTAGAACATCTAGGAGAGAGCACATAACACCAGTGCTTAAATTCCTCCACTGGCTGCCAATTAGTTTCCGGGCACAGTACAAGGTGTTGTTTTTGACCTTTAAAGCCCTACATGGCTCAGGTCCATCCTATCTTAGGGACTGCCTCTTCCCATATGAACTCCTCCCCCCACACTCTGGGAGGAAACTGCTACAGTCCACGAAGACCAGGCTGGTGCAGACCTTCCAGAGGGCCTTTTCGGCAGTCATCCCCAGACTGTGGAATGACCTGCCGGATGAGATGCATCTCATTCCATCTTTAGAAAGCTTTAAAAAAGCTCTAAAGACGCATCTCTTCCGGCAGGCCTTCCCAGAGAATGCGAACACTTCCCGGCTCCAAACCTAGGCCTTAGTGCCTCTCCAGCTGTCCTTCTCCAGTGTCTTTTCCACTCCTTTACAGCCTAGGTTTTCAGGCCCGCTTCCCTGTTGCTGCTTTTTACTGTTGTAATTTGTTTTATTTTATATTTTTAATTATATAGTGGTTTAATTCTCTTTTTAAGTTGGGGGGGGGGGGCGGTGAGGGAAGGGATGGGACGTTTTAACTGATATTGTTTTAATCTTTTTGTTGTAACCCGTCCCGATTGCCTGTTCAGAGGGGTGGGCTAGAAATAAATTATGAAGAAGAAGAAGAAGAAGAAGAAGAAGAAGAGGAGGAGGAGGAGGAGGAGGAGGAGGAGGAGGAGGAGGAGGAGGAGGAGGAAGAAGAAGAAGAAGATTCCCTCCTCCTCCAGCACATCTGAGGGACGGTTTAACAGGTGGTGTAATTGTTCATGGGTCAGGTATTATTATTACAGTCAACCCTCCATATCCATGATTTTTAAAAATACATACATTCCAAAAAGCAAAGCTTGATTTTACCATTTTATATAAGGACCACCATCTTACTACGCCATTGTATATAATGGGACTTGAGCATCCATGGATTTTGGTATCCATGGGGAATCCTGGAACCAAACCCAGCATATATCAAGTGCCCACTGTATTCTTATGCTTTTAAGCTAAGTCTTGGGGGATCCATAATAATAAAAAAATTTAAGAAGAGGTCTCTGGTAAAGAAAAGGTTAGGAACCACTGTACTGGAGAATAAAATTACATATCAGACAGTATCCCTTTTCTTCCCTGTGGCAACATTGCTACGACTTTTTCCCCCCTTCATGGTGCTTGAAACCAAAGATTTAAAAGTTAGTGGGAAAGTTTTCACTAAAAACTTTTAAAGCTTTTCTTAAAAAGTCAATTAATTATTTTTATATGGGAAAGTTTATTTCATTTATATCAACTCTAAGTTGACATTTAAATTTATGTTACATCATTGCATTAAAAAAATTTCCAGAATGAAGGTTGAAAATACCGATCCATAATTTTTCCTCTTCATAGTTTTCAGCTGAGAAAGAAGGAAAGAACCTGTATAAATTTTGGAAAAACTCATTTCTCCTCCACCCATGCACCAAAAAGACATGAGTTCAGTTAAAAGAAACACAAGCACAGAGAGAGAGAAGGATGCAGAAAACAGTTTTTAATCCATAAATATAAACTAAAAGCAGAGTCACCACAAACCCCATCAACAACGTTATTGTTGTTGTGTGCCTTCACGTTGTTTCCAACATAAGGTGACCCTATCACAGAATTTTCTTGCCAAGATTTGTTCAGAGGAGGTTTGTCATTGCCTTCCTTTGAGACCGAGAGAGTCACTTGCACAAGTTCACCCAGTGGGTTTCCATGGCCAACCAGGGATTTGAACCTTGGTCTCTAGGGTCTTAGTCCAACTTCCAAACCACTGCATCATGTTGGCTCAGTCTGTTGTACCTCAATTGATAGAAGAACAGACCTCCACTGCCTGCAGTGGCTGCTGCCTGGTAAAGAAGGATTGGATGGCTGGATAGTATAGGAGATGCTACTTAGTAAACTAAGCAGCTTATCTACAATCTCAGCTGTTGTTTTTAAGAAGCAGTTGTTCAGCTAACACGAATACTTATCTTGTCCTAGACAGAAATGGACTGTTATATTGCTCATGGTCTCCTGCTTATGTAAGTGTGTGTGCAGGAGGGGAAATCAGTGCAAAGTTGGCCCTCCTTATACACGGATTTTTTATCCATGGATTCAATCATCCACTGCTTGAAAATATTTTTTTTAAAGTATAAATTCCCAATAGCAAACCCTGATTTTCCATTTTATGTAAGAGACACCATTGTGCTATGCCATTGTATTTAACTGGACTTGAGTATACATGGATTTTGTTATCCACGGAAGGTTGTGGAACCAAACCCTAGCGGAAAACAAGGGCCCAGTGTCCTCTTCTTATCTTTCCTTTTCATCCTCCATGGTTTCCTTCTGTTTTTTGGGGATGTGCCCTCTGAAAGAAAAGGAGGGAAGGGAAGGGAGGAATGAAATAATAAGGATGCATCTACACTGTAGAAATAATGTAGTTTGGCATAATGTTAAGTGCTGTAGCTCCATCCTATGGAACTCTAAGATTTGTAGTTTCACAAGATATTTTGCCTTTTCTGCTAAAGTGTGCTAGTGCCTCACAAAAACTACAAATCCCAGGATTCTGTAGGAGGGAGCCATGGCAGTTCAAGTCCTGTCAAACTGCATTATTTCTATAATGTAGATGCACCTCACGTTATATGAAATTTGGAGAAAAAACATCTATGTTCCAAGTTTCTTTTTTAAAAAAATAATGCCACAGGGATTAATGTAATAATATGTATGCACTGGTTCTTTGTATGAAACACCATATGAGCAGCCTTATGAAAGGGAGGGCTGGAATCCATGATCTTCTCTGATCTTGTGAATGCCTTACAGTCCCTCACTTACTTTTTTCTTTCTTTCCCTCTTTACACTCCCATACATATCCTAAATAATGCCAGACACACTTCACAGGAGCCACGATACCAATGAAACTGACAACCCGCACATTGATTGTGCAGCAAAATTTGTGTTTCTATTATTATTATTATTATTATTATTATTATTATTTTACTACCTATGTAATGGATGGAAGGATAATAAAGTAAAAATTCTATAAGAATTTTAATTATTTTAATACTTTCCTGCAAGTTAAGTTTCTTTTTGTTTCCCTGGAGATTTACCCAATTTTTCTGTACTACACTTTGCACAACATCTGATTCAGTTCCCCTTCTGCCTTTTTTTGTTTAAAAAATTTGAATGATGCAAATCAATGGTGCAACTGTGAATTGACAGCAGCAATGTAAAAAGACAACAAAGAAATAAAGGGTGGCAGAAACAGAGGGAAAGAAGCCCAGGACTTCAAACAAACCCAAGCTCCTTACCAGCTCAAGTCTGCCAGAAGTCTAACTATCCACACAAGCAAAGCTCAGTGTTGCAATCTTTAGGCTCAGGTTTCTCTAATCCATTTACATAGCTGGTTTTAACTATGTTAGCGTATCCCGTTGTATTGGCCTCCACAGTTTATGGATAGATTCCAGAAAGCACAACAGGAAGAAATTATTACTGCAAAGCTTATAAAGAGTCCTGGATGGTCTGGGAAAGATTATTGCCATCTAAGTCAAAGTTGTGCATGTATGTTTGAGCATAAAGACCGAGAGTGGATCGATAAGAAGAATGCCAATTTATTTTACAGGGTTGTTGCAATGTATAACATACATGAAACAATTAAGCAAAACATGCATTTATTCACTTCAAGTTGTTTAAAACAGTTCAGGTTTCAGCATAATGTACCAGCTGAAATCTGTTCAGAAAAAAAAATAGATCAGCAATGAAATCTATTAAATACAGTTAAAACTTATTCTGAATGCTTCAAATCACCATATAAATTCTATTGCTAAGTATGCATATTCATTATTAGAAGAAAGTTGTTATTTGCCATCAAGCCAGCTTCAACTGATTGATTGACTAAGGTCCAAAACACACTGCAGAAATAATCTAGTTTGACACTGCTTTAAATGCCCTGGCTCAATGCTAGGGATTTCTGGAAACTGTAGTTTTGTGAGAGACTGAGCCTTCTCTATCAGAGACCTCTGGTGCCAGCACAAACTACAATTCCCAGGATTTCGTAGCACTGAGCCAGGGCAGTTAAAGTGGTATAAAACTGGATTATTTCTGCAGTGTGTTTTGCACCCCAATCGACCTATAATGTGGTCTCCCTCTTTTCCTTCTGCCTTCCACTTTGCCAAGCATCATACAGTGGGCCCTCTATATTTTCTGGGGTTAGGGGCAGGACCCCTGTGAAAGTGGAAGAACTGCAAATATTATATTTTTCACCTGTGAGATCACCGCTCAAGGAATCTCTGGGTCCTCCAGTGCAATTCTATGGTAAACATCTACTAAATCATGCTGGAGGACCTAAAAATGCCTAGAGAAAGGAATCTGTAAATCTCAACGTCTGGAAGCATTTGCACCAGAAGATATAGAGATTCCCAGAGAGAGCATATTATTCAAATCCATGAATAATAAAATCTGCAAAAGTCACAGTAACAAATGTGGAGGGTTATCTCCTGATATGTATAAAGTATGATACTCCCAATTTAGTCATCTTGGTTTCTAGAGAGAGTTCAGGCTTGTTTGTTCCAAGGTCCATTCCTTTTTCTTTTATTTCTCCAATCTGTGTCTTTCTTTAGGAGCTTTTCGCAATTTTAAATAAGCCAACTTACCCCTGAGATGTTGAAGTCTATTTCAGGATGCCGTCAGGTATTATCGCAGGGAAAATGCTGCTGATGTCGCCTCATGACTTTATCCTGCCTAAAACCCAGCCACACGCTGCACTCAGATGGCCAATTCTCAAAGTTGGGAGCTTCACAACTTTGCAAATTGGCCAGCTGAGGGCAGAAATCAGCCAGCTAAGGGTGGATTCTAGACGGGTTTCAGGCGGGATGCAGTCGGGTGGCAGCATCAGCGGCATTTTCCCTGTAATAATACCCAACTGTATCCTGAAATAGACTTCAACACAGCAGGGATAAGTCAGCTTATTTTAAAATGTGATAAGCTCCTTAGTCTGTGCTCTCAAGCCTTTTGTTTCCTTCTTACCTGCAAAAACTTCATTTCTCCCCTTCTCTAAAGAAGTTAGTTTCTCTCTTTGTTCCCTTTGTCAGAAAGGAGCATCCATGAGGTTCCAACCCCAACAATGGATGTTAGCTTGCACCCACACATGAAAGTCAGCTTTTAGGGGCTCTTGTAACCAAGTTTAGGTCAACTTCTTTTGTCTATCTACTTCCCTATCCTAAGATGGATTTTCTGAAACAATAAATCTTAGATTTCCCCCCGCCCCCCCTTTTTTTAACCTTACAAGTTCATCTAAAGCCATTTCTCCTGTTTCTACCATAAACTCATGTTACAGTAGCCCCACTGCACTCAATATAGGGGCTGGACAGATTGGCAGAAAGGGGTGGTGAGATGCCACCCCTTTCTGCCCCAGAAGCAGGCCATGGCAACCACATACTGCAGCCTGCGCACAGCTCAAAAAGAAACCGTGAAAAGGGGCTTCTTTTTGCACAACAGAATAGGTACCATAACTGCTGTGGCATGGCATGATGATTCCCCTTGTGTGCCACACCGTTTGGGTGCTTTGCATTGTCATTGTGGCGCACCCCATGTAAACAGGGTGTACAAAGATAGCACCTGCAGTGCGTGGTAGGGTTTGGCAGTCTATGGAGACCAGGGTTTGAATCCCCACTCAGCCATGGAAACCAGTCTGTACCGGGCCTTAGATACCGAGTTGTATGTCTTCCAGTCATTTCTGATTTCTGATTTATGGCATTTCTGATTTATGTCAACCCTAAGGCAAACACATCATGGGGTTCTTCTTTTCAAGGTTTGTTCAGAGGGTTACCCCCCCCCCCCTTTGCCTTTGTCTTCCTCTGAGGCTGAAATGCTGTGACTTGTAACAAGTCATCCAGTGGGTTTCCATGGCCGAGTGGGGATTCAAGCCTTTGTCTCCACAGTAGGAGTCCAACATTCAAACCACTATGCCATGCTGATCTTTTGTATTTGATAATGCATCTTTACACACAGGGCTCTCTCTCTCAACCCTTGCCTCACCTTATACCTTTGCATTGTGTTCTACTCTTGCAATCATACTTAGAAATCAGACATACTACAGAATGGATGGATCTGACTATGGTATTTAATGATGCATCTGGCATAGCCTTCAAATGGAATAGTGCATACAAAAATATTTACATGGATAAGAATATGCATAAACACATTCCATTTCTTGATTTTAGTTTTATTTCTTTATAAATAAAGAAATTTATTTATAAATTTATAAATACCCTCCCTCCAGTCCATCTGCCTTGGTCCTGGCCCTGGAGGGAGAGAAGAACCACTGGACCTCATCCCCTTCCCACCACCTTTCTCTTATCCTTTTGTGTTGTCTCTTTTAGACTGTAAGCCTGAGGGCAGGGATCCATCTAATTTAAGATTGTATGTACAGCACTGTGTAAATTTACAGCACTATATAAATAAAGGATAAAATAATAATAATAATAATAATAATAATAATAATAATAATAATACATCTCTCTCTCAATATGGGATCCATGGTGGTCAAGATAGATCAAAATATGTTTTTAAAATGTACCCATTTCTGTGCAGTCTCTTTTTTTAAAAGAAACCACAGACAGAGATGGGAATGAGTCAAAATGAACTTCAGGCAGGAAAAACAGGAGGGGGAAGAAACTGAGCAGACATTTGTCATTTCCATCAAAACAAATTCAGCTTCTACTTTGGCTAATATTTCAGTAGTCACTTACATCAAAATCACTTTAAAACAAACCATGTGACTAACCACCTAGCAATTAAAAAACCAGCAACACCTTCCATATTTAAAAGTAACCAGAGCTTGGAAAAGTTACTTTTTGGGTGACAGCATTCCAAATCTTCTACAGGACTTGTTGGCTGGGGGATTCTGGGTGTTGTGATCCAAAAAGTAACTGCTCCAAGCCCCAATGCAGCCATCTTTGAATTCAGCTTTAAAACACAACAGAAATCAATGCATAAGTATGCACCTCCTCTGTTGATTTCGACCCTAGATGCACTAATTGTGGGGCCACCTGTGTTGGCTCTGCGTTAACCTTGTTATAAAAATATCACAAAATCATATTTTCCAGCTTTGCTGCTGCTAATTCGTCCAGCAGCTGGGTTTCCACATAAAACTAAATGAGACTGTTTCTTTGTGCCTCGCCAGTCCTCCAAAATAATAATAATAAAAATAAAGGGGGAAAATCTCACAGCTCAATTCATGAATTTAAATTATCTAGAATTCTACAAAGAAGCCTTGGGTAGGTGGAATATTTAGCTCTGACTTTTGGAAAAACTGTTGTCTATCAGCATTTGCACATGAGATCTAGGCTGCATCAGAACTTCTGCAAATGTTTTTAGTATGAAACAAGTACTTTTGAGAAACAGAGAGTGTGTGTATGGGAAATATTTTCCAACACAGAGACATACATTTGCACTAATCAGGCATCAGCATTGTGCAGTGTAGATGTTTGTCTGTATTAATTATGTATTACTTGTGCCAACCAAATCTTTTGTTAAATGGCAGTGTTGCACAGCTCTTGATTCTGACAATGAATGCACAACTGAAGGCAAAACCAAATGTGGATATGTATTCATGTGCAACAGCATTGCTTGTGCAACTTCATTTATGCAATCTTGAATTGGATGCAGACATTTTACATTGGACAGACTTGTCTAACCATATCCGTAGGGGCACTTAATACATTCACAAGACTTAAACAGGATTCTGGCCATTATTAATTGTTAAACTAATTCTGTTCTGTCTTAGGATTGGAAAGCACACAGAAGCATAGACTGCTAGACAATAGAGGTTTGCCGGGGGAAAACCTGACCAGTCCCAAAGTGATACCAGTGTCAGTAGAAGCATAATCCATACAATCTGAAGTCAAACAAAGCAAAAAAGCTGAGTCTGCAACTGAGAAGGTAGTTACTAGAGATAGTAGTCCAGATTCAAGTCAAAGGTCAGAGAGGCAGAAAACTGAGGATATCAGACAAGTTTACCAGGAGATATTAAATCCATTGTCTGCAGTATCAGAATGGCCTTAATTGAACAAATTTATAGCTGGTAGTAAATTAGCCCAGCTAGCCCCATTAAGAGAGCCAGCACGGTGTATTGGTTTGACCACTCGACTAGGACTCTAGAGATCAGGGTTCAAACTCCATGTTACTTTTGAAGTACCTTTGAAATCAAAGGCTTTCACAGACAGAATGCATAGTTTTTTTTGTGGGGTTTTGTGCTATGTGACCATGTTTTGGAAGAGCTTATTCCTGATATTTCACCAGCACCTGAGGCCAGCATCTTCAGAGAATGCTGGCATGGGAGTGAATGGGGTATATATATATATACCATGTGACCCTTGGTTGAGAAGAAGTGATTCTCTGAAGAGATTTCAAGAGGATTTAGCACAAGGCTGGACAAGAATTGCTCATTGGGAAGCTTTCCAGCTCTTTTATTCAAGATTTCTTTGTTGCTGATATCATGCTCCATTATGGATGTCTATTGGATGGACAGTAGTAAGCAAGATGTTTTTAAGGAAGCTTTGACTAACCTTTTCATTGAGGAGCTCCCATTAGCATTCCCTAGAATGCAGTCTGAAAATTATCTTAATCAAGAAGGGGGATAGTGGAAAGCCAAGATTAGTAAATTTAAAATATCCATATGGCAGCACATAGAACATACTGTAATAGAATTCAGGTCAATCTTATAATGCATAATGGGACTTAAGGAATTATAGAGTAAAAGATCCTAGTCTCATTGCTGTGAGAGGAGATCAGTTCAACTGTAGTTAACGCAAAGTTGTAAGTGGACAGAAGACTATAATTGGACTTAGAGGACAAAGAATGTAGAAGCATTTGAGATAGTGTGATTGGTCTGAAAAACTTTGAAAAGTGTATGCCCATGCTTTTTCCTCCTACAACTCCAGTGAAAATACAATTTACAGATGTAAAAAGTTTTCAGAAAAAGCTGTCAGAATTTCAAAGGCATTGTGCAGCTGATGAGCCAGGACAGAAGTTCGAAGGGTTATGAAGAATTAAGCTTCAGAAGATAAGCTCATCACTGCCACCTGGAAGAAGAAAGAAATCCATCCCCTGTCTTTACCCCACCCAGCCTGTCTCTGATGCTTTTACAGATATAACATTGAATTAAAGACCCTGTGCAAGATTTTGTGGCTCCTTTTAAAGCATTTGGAGTAGAATGTATTCCAAAGAGGGATTCTCAGCCAGGTGGTCCATTGTCTGTTCTGATAACATGTCCCATATTATCAGCACTGTGATCTTGAAACACAGTTCAGGCCACTTCTGCACCTGCAGATTGGCCTGAGAATGACTGTCTCACATTCCACCATGCAGCTACTTTTTGTGCAATGTGTTCTCCTTCATGTAACTGTGTCTTGCCAGTCAGCATCTCTCTCAGCCACTAGGCTAATTAAATCAGTGGTTCCCAGTGGGACACAGAAGTAGTTTGTGTGGAATGTAAACTTTCTACAAAATACTTGGAACTACTGATTGAATTATTAATTTTGTTTATACAGTGGGCCCTGGGTATCTACTGGGGTTTGTTTCCCGGACTCTGTAAGGGTACCAAAATCTGTGGATGTTCCAGTCTCAATAAGTACAGTGGCATAGTAAAATGATGCCCCCCTATAAAAATAGCAAAATCAAGGTTTCCTTTTTAGAATTTATATATATATATATTGAATATTTTCAAGCTCTGGATGGTTGAATCCACGAATAAAGAATCCATGGCTATGGCACACCAATTGTATATCTTTACTCAGAAAAATACTACTACTAATTGAATCAGACTTAAGTTGGACTTAAGTCACTTCAGTGGTTTGACTTGAACATAGTTTGGTAATAAATTATGGATTGACTTGATCTGAGTTGTGACTTGTATATTTTTAGTGACTGACTTGCTTGTGTCATTCACTATGAGCAGCAGGCAACACCCATCCCCAGAGCCAGGGTGCATTTCTCAAAAGGGAGCAGTAAATGTGTTAGGCAATAGACTTGAGGTGGAAGGATTTTTCTAAAGCCTCTCAAAAGCTTTAAAAGGCTCTTACAATGTGTAGTGGGGACAGGCTGCTGAGTAGACTTCTTTACCTGAGACTTGACTTGAAACTCTAATTGAAAATATCTTGCAAAGACCTAAGACTTGACTTGAGACTTGAAAGCATATACATAATGAAACATACTAAGGCTGGAGATACACTGAGGATCTGTGAAATGGTGATAGGCATGGATTCCCACCATTTCATAAATCATCATTTCTCTTTTCAGCTGCATCTCTCTCCATATATAAACAGTACAGGTAAGTACTATACTACTTGCACTCTAACTCAAAAAGTTCTGGATTTTGGAGTATTTCAGATTTCAGAATTCTGGATAAGGGATACTTGACCTGTATTACAATTATTATGCCCTATAACATAATTATAGCAATGAATATGTTTGTAAACTTGTGAAAAGTAGGCCTTTTGTTTCTACCTTAATGGGAGCCAGAGTTCTTGGAGAGAGTGATGGGTGGGACATAATTTATGTCAATTTAAGGAACACTGAATTAAATTATTGTTTTCAGCACACACACATATTTTCTCCTTTTTATTTCCAGACTGCACTTCATATGGATTTCAGTGTAAACATAGAATTAATGAGGTATGGCTGTGCCAATGGTGGTTTCACCTGAGCATGACCAAGCATCTGACATCCTTGGAAGTGTAGGCTTGAATCCTGATGGAGTCTTATGCGTGTATTTGCTCCCCTATCAAAGTGGTTGGACATTTTTGTCTGATGTGGGCTGTCCACATTCAGCTCAAGGTTGTAGAAGGGGAATTGTGCATTTGATGCTATTGCACAGGCAAAGGAGCCTTGTGCATTGTGGACCAAGAGGATAAAATGCTTGGAGACCAAATCCTATGAGGAATGACTAAGGGATCTGAGTATGTTTAGTGTGGAAAAGAGAAGATTGAGAAATGATATGGCAGCCATCTTTAAACATCTGAAGAGATGTCTTGAGGAAGATGGAATGAGCTTGTTTTCTGAGCAAACCCATGGATTCAAATTATAAAAAAAGAGACACTATTGCATGCTGTCATTGTTCTGTTCCTGCCTAGAGAGACTGTGCCAGATGCTTTGCCAATGCCTCCTACTTTTTACCAGTTACTAAATGCCTGTAGATGGGGGTTCATGTAGTTAAAAGGTGGGTTGAGAAGAGAGTGGGGAGACATAGGGCAGGCAGGTAGGTAGGTCTACATGCAAACATTTAGCACCATGTCTCTGCGATGCCATATCTTGGCTGAAGTCTCATGCAGCTTTGCCATGCTCTCTGTATTTCCGGTTCACTGTATTTCCACAGTGTTCATATCAGCTCTAACTGCAGGCCATCTGGCAGCCTTCCTGTCTGGAGGTTGTTCCACCAGCAGTCCATACAACAGGAGCTGGGAATCACATGTTGAGGATGGTGGACCATCCATGTGGCCCAAAGATGTGTGTAATTTCCCCCCTCCTGCTTTTGCTTCCTGAATTTCTGACAGCTGACTACAGTATCACACTGAGAATGAGGAAAGTGCCTATATAGTTTCAGGCACAATTTTTAGCATATGGTAGAAGCTATTCCTAGCCTTTATCTTTTCCAACTGCAGGTAGGGGATTAAATGCATGGTTGTGTTTAATTACAGTCAGCCAGCCAACCAGTCAAAACTACTTGCACAAAAAATAAATCAGATTCCTCGTTTTCCTTTGCCATGTTGGCTGACACCCTACATTGGGGCTGTGGAGCATGTGGATTTACTCATTAATTTTGCAATGCATCTCTCATCCACAGCTGAACCAAGAGAACAAGTCAGAGACATAACTGTGGCCTGGGTCTCCTTCCTCAGATGCATGGCATGAACTGATACCCAGGAAGGACCTTTATTATCACACATTATGAATAACTATAGAGATGCAAAGCCTGTGGGTATGGTAATGAGGTGACAAGTTCAGACAGGAGGAAAGATGTTGCCTATGGCCAGGATGAATGGATGGCCATATGAATGGTGCAGGAAGTTTTTGAATGTGTGGTGTGCTGTGTGCTATGTAGGTTCCCCTCTTCACCCTACCCACAAGTTTTGCATTTCTATGGTTATTCATACAGTCTGCTTATAAAGGTCAATTACAGTTTCCAGTTCAATTGCTTTAATAAAGAACCAAGCATTCAGGAAAAGCCAGTTACTTTTAAAATAAAACAAACAAAACACCATTTGTTAAATAAACTTGTGAAAAATTCACCCAGATCTTAGGTGGAATGAAAACTTGATTTATAGTCTAGGCTTGCCTTTTTGCAAGCCTTGTAAAGACAAAGAAAATGCACCTGATAACCCACCAAGAGTATTCTAGGTTGGTGAGGGCAGCGCCCAGAGAGGAAATTCTGCCTGATTAATGAGTAACCTAGGATGACCTGTTCCTACACTTACCTGGTAGGTAAACTCAGCCTAGAAAATGTTATACAAACAATGGTAATTTTGATGGTGTACATCTGTGTATGCTCCCTTAGTTAAGTGGTTGTACTTTTATGGCTTTTGTTCAATGGATATATTCAGTTCAAGGGTTGATAAATAGATTTGTACAAGTGTAACCCTTTCACGTGAGCCCAAATCCTATTGTTAATCCTGACTAGATTAGGACCATTGAATCAAGTGGATTTATTTATATTATTAATTTATGGTGATTCTATGAATGAGAGACCTCCAGGTCAACCTGACATCAACAGCGCTGCCCTGGTCTTGCAGACTCAAGGCTGTGGCTTCTTTGATTAAGTCAATCCATCTGGAACATGGTCTTCCTTTGTTTCCTACTTTCTAACTTGCCAAGCATTATTGCTTTTCTAGTGAGTCCTGTCTTCCCATGATATGGTCAAAGTATGACAGCTAGCCCTACCCAAAACAAGGAGCTTGCCTTTCCCCTGGTCTCCTGTTGTTACTTGAAGGAAGGGCATTTTCACAATGAATTTGTATATGGGTTTGAATGCTCTTGGTTAGTTGATAGAGTAGACCCTTTCAATGAAATGTTCAATGAAATGTCAACAGGTGGGCAAATCCCAGTGATTCAATAGACCTACTCAACTTGGGGCTAAGAGAATTTAGATGTATCAACCTGGATGATATGAGATGGACACTGTGTCATATATGGCCTACACATAGCTCTTAAAGCCCCCTTTTGCCACTGCTATCTATTTATTTATTTATTTGAAAAATTGGCATAGTGTTTGCCACCAACATGGGATGCAGTTCGCCCACTTAGACAGCCTTTGCTCTTCCTGTGCTCCTATTACCACCACATTTTATTAGTGTCACCACTGGTAAGACAATGTCCTATCCTTTTCAGCTAAGAAGTGGAGTAAAACTAGAACATATTCAGCTGGCCACATTTTATGTTTTGCGGCACAACGACCAATATGCTTACTCTTGCCTTACTCGAGAGATCTGTTCTTGAGCACCACTACCCTCCACATAAGGTAAATTCCACGTATGCTTGATCCCCACTCAAAATAATGAGGCAGGTGCATGCTGCGCCGCATGAGTACTACGGGTGCACATGCCATTTCCTTTGTGTCATGTGGTTTTCAGTGTAAGCTGAAAACCATGTAAGGGACACCCGCATATGATACAAGTGCACTGTACCATGATCTCTGGAGACTGTAAAAATGGTTTTCACACTATGGTTAAGTGGAATTAACATAGGACTGGGAAACCATTGTCCCTCTAGATGTGTTTGGACTCCAGCACCCATCAGGCCTAGCCAGCATGGCTGATGGTTAGGAATAAGGGGAATGGGGAGTCCAGCACCATCTAGAGAGGCAGGTTTGGAAGTTTCTTCTAGACTTGTTTTCTGGTATTCTCTCATCAAATCTGCAAACCTCTCACTGTCTCTGCTCATCTTCTGGGCTGAAAAGTTTCCAGAGCTGCTACTCGAGTCTGTCATTTTACAAGTTCTTCCTGCCTGAAATCCATTCTTGGTCTCATCTCATGTTTCATACTGTCTCACAGCCTGTTGGAGAATAATAAATGCCATTCGGGATACTTTGGGTTTCATTTTTCCTTCTCCTGATCTACCAAAAGACAAGATTAATATTTTTGGCTCTAGACACACAAGAGGCAATAATGTATGTGTGTGTGCTTTTAAAGTCCTTGCCCTCTATTCCATTCTCCATCGATGAATTTTAAATATGTGGAATAGATAGGGGCAGGGGACAAAAAGGGAGCATTTCATCTCCCCTGCAATGAAACTTTCCTTCAATCCCCAGATTTCTAGCATTGCAGTAGCTTGAAACTTCCATGATGATGGAGGATGTGTGTTTTCAGGCAATATTTTGTTTGTAAAACCATACTTACAAGCCAAAATTTATAATGACCTATTCCCTAGCCTCCATTTTAAAATGGTTCCAAGATCTTTTACCACCCCAAAAGTTTTGAATCAAATGCTATTTGTTTTAAATAAAACAACAACAACAGAAATGAATGAATGAATGAAATTGCATTTATTTAGTGGAAAAAAACCTACTTTTCAATTCCCCTCTTGGTTGGTCCTGAGCATTTATATTGTAATGAACCAACATGGCTGCCATTTCTTCTTATTAAACTTCACAGTCTTTCTGAAGTCACTTAAGCTCTGAACCTGGCTCACTTGGAACATCAAAAAGACTTTTTTAAAAAAATGAATAAGGTCTGGAGAAGGTGAGATAATGCTAGTTGAGCTTTCTTACTGGAAGAAAGGTTTTAGGCTCTTGAAAAGGCATCCAAGAGCTACCCTTATGAATGTCAGGCATCTTCCTTCAGGTTTGCATATTTATATATATGAACACAGACACACACACACAGCAAGGAGAAATAAGTTATTTTGAAACTTTGCTGAAACATTATGGGCCATCACTAGGGGAACAAAGCAATTGGCGGGAGATATTTTGCATACCCCTCAACAGTCATCATTTGACCGTTTAGGTTTTATGGTTCTCAGATTGTTCCTACCTTCAGGGGGAAGAGAATGGTGTACCTTCCAAGTGTCCCAACATGGCAGGGACAGTCACAGTTTTTCAGCTGCTTTTATAATGTCCCAGCTTCTCCCTCCTTCTTCTACTTCCAGTCATCCTCAGGTTACTTCAATTGCTACAAACTGAGTTCAGAGTACAAAAGTAGTATGTACTCTACTCAGCTGAGAGGAGAGAAGAGAAGAGAATAGAATCTAGAAACTCCATTCATTTTACAAAACCTAAAACTGATGTATATCCCCAATGTAATTGCAAAACATTTCCCAGTCTTTCTTAAAGGCAGTCACAGATTATTCCTTCATCAAAATTGTCAATTGAGCCATTCAGCTATTGCTGATGGCAAAAACAATGACATCAGTGGCAAACAACAGCGGCAACAACAAGAACAACTACAAATATTTCTGGCTAGTATCATGTTAGTTTGTTCCACTTTCCCTTCAGAAGTGGTTGGACATTTTTTTCTGAGGCAGAACATCTACCTTCAGTTCAAAGTTGTTAAAATGGAGTGCCATCCTTTGTGGATTAGCATACCTATTGCACATTGTGCATGGCTGTGCATGCACATCTGGTGATGCATTTGGTGTTTTGATTCAGTCACAACATGCTCTCATTCAACACAAAAGTTTGCATAGCCCAATAAATGCACCCATTCCGCCTGCAGAGAGTTGCTTTACTCAAGGCTGAGGTAGGCTCAGTCTTTTCCAAAATGAAAATGCCAATACAAATTGGGAAACTCTACAGAGACTTACAGACTAGCAAAGAGCTCTTTTCCATTTGCAGGCAGGAAATTGGTATCAGGCCTGCAGCCTAAGCTGAAATCTCCCTCAGAGATAATACAGAGCTAGGGCAGTCAGCCAGATCTATGGGCAAGTTCTTTCAAGATAAAACTAAATGCTTAACACATTTCATGACACCTTCTTCACACACTAGACTCTGCATGTGTGTGAGAGTGTGCATTTGCTTGTGTGTGTGTGTGTGTGTGCATATATAAGGAGCCAAGGGCTTTTATTACTTTCTGCACATCCTGTATCTAAAATAGCCCTCCACTTTGAGCCCAAGAATAACTCTTTCCTCCATCTGAAAAACTCTTTTTCTTTGGTTCTATTCTCCACTTATGCCAGATGTGCTTAATAAATTGATGAATACCCCCAACAATGTCTAGGATGCTTGGGTGATTATAATCCCACCTTTTCCCCAGTGTGGGATTCAAGTTAAAATAAATAGTTAAAAATTCACAAAATACAGAAGCTCTTAGTGATCATACAAAAGCATTAATAATACCACACCATTGTGAAACCTCTCCTGAAGAAGCCCTCTCTTGACCCCCTGGACAGGAATAACTACAGACCAGTTTCCTTGCTCCCTTTTTTGAGCAAGGTAATTGAGAAGGCTGTCGTTTCCCAACTCCAAGCTGTCTTGCATGAAACCAATTATCTAGATCCATTTCAAACCGGCTTCAGGGTAGGATATGGAGTTGAGACAGCCATGGTTGCTCTGACAGATGACCTCTGCTTGAGTATCGACAGGGGTAGTGTGACCCTGCTGGTGTTCTTGGATCTCTCAGCGGCCTTTGACACCATAGATCATGCCATCCTTTTAGATCGACTGAGGGAGTTAGGGATAGGAGGCACTGCTCTTCAATGGTTCCGATCCTTTCTTTCCGGAAGATCCCAAAGGGTGAGGCTCGGGGACAGTTGCTCGTCTAAAATCGAGCTTAATTGTGGTGTCCCTCAGGGCACCATTCTGTCCCCGATGCTATTCAATATTTATATGAAGCCGCTGGGTGGGATCATTCGGAGGCATGGAGCTCAGTGTCTTCAGTATGCTGATGACACTCAGATATACCTCTCGATGACCAGATCATTGGCCCAGACTTCAGATGGCGTCTCTCCTCTCAATGACTGTCTTGTGGCGGTAATGGACTGGATGAGGAAAAACAAATTGAAGCTCAATCCAGACAAAACGGAGGTACTCACAGTCTCGGGACCGAAGCCAGGTTTAGGAATACAACTTCCAGTCCTCGATGGAGTCACACTCTCCTCGAAGGACTCTGTTCGCAGTCTGGGGGTACTCCTTGACTCGTCACTTCACATAACGAGTCAGGTGAATGCAATAGTCAGGAGTGCTTGTTGATACGCCAGATGCTCCTCCTGGAAATGAGGGACATGGAAACTGTGATACATGCCCTGGTAACCTCTCGCCTGGACTACTGTAATGCACTCTACATGGGGCTACCCTTGTGCCTAACTCGGAAACTGCAGTTAGTCCAAAACATGGCAGCCAGGTTAATAACTGGAACATCTAGGAGAGAGCACATAATACCGGTGCTTAAAGCTCTCCACTGGCTGCCAATTAGTTTCCGGGCCCAGTACAAGGTGTTGGTTTTAAACTTTAAAGCCCTTCATGGCTTGGGTCTCTCCTATCTCCAGGACCGCCTCTCCCCATATGATCCTCCCCGCACACTCCGGTCCTCTGGGGGGAATTTGTTACAGCCCTTGAAGACCAGACTGACACAAACCTCCCAGAGGGCCTTTTCAGCCATAGCCCCCAAGCTATGGAATGACCCCCTGGATGAGATGTCTCTTATTACATCTGTTGACGGCTTTAGAAAAGCCTTAAAGGCGCATCTCTTCCGACAGGCCTTCCCAGATAGCATTTAATTTCCTGGCTCCATATCCACTGCCGACTACTTCTCTTAGCTCCTCTTGCCCCCCTTTGAAATTGTTTTATACAGCTTCGGGCAGTTACTTTTATAAGTTTTATTTGTACTATGTTTTTAATTCTTAGCTATTTAATTCTATTTTAAGGGGTGGGTGAAGGGGATGGGATTGTTGTATTTTAACCTGTGATGCTTTTAACTATGTTGTACCCCGCCCCAATTGCTAGTTCAGAGGGGCGGGCTATAAATTATTATTATTATTATTATTATTATTATTTAAAAAAATAAAATCCAAAATTTATTTAAAAATATCGAGCATCTCCTTTCCCTTCCCATTGAGCCTTGCAGCTCTCAGACCATCTCTTCATTATTTTAAAGTGACATTTCTGGCCAAAGGTGGGGACCAATGGTGTCACCCCTCACACCTCCTACAACCCCTACTGACACCTTTACTCAAAGGCTGGTTGAAAGGTGTTTTCGGAAAAAGAGTAGAGAGGGTACCAGTCTGACTTCTCTGGGAAGGGAAGGCCATCCCTATTTTCCACTTTGCTGAGCTTTATTGTCTTTTCTAATGAGTAACACCATCCCATTATATCGTCCTAGGGCTCAGCAGAGGATACACTACTGTGCAGTGCAGCAAAAGTGAACCACCAAAAATTACCCCCCTCAGGGTGCTGAGAAAATGGAACTTTCCCTCCTTCCTTTTCTTTGAAGTGGCATGTTGTTCATAATGGACCTTATTTTGCCCACCCTTGAAGTAGAGCATTTTCATTCGTTTGTGTCTCCAAGTAATGGGTAGCGGGAAGGCGAAAGGATTCTGATATACAAATTCAGCCCAAGGGCCAGAAGCAACCCTTGAACTCCAATTCTGAAATCCATGAAGTCCTCCAATCTCACCCCCCCTCCCCAAAATTGGCACTCTTTGGCATCACTTTTCACTGGAAAACCATACATGTGCAAACACATGACAACACTTTGTCAGGAGTTGTATGTGCAACTGCCCTGCTGTCAGATACTTGGAAAATTAGGTGATGGATTATGCAGATGTATAATAGTCCCTTTCTCTCTTCTCATTTGTAGTTGCTATTTATTTATTTATTTATTTATATTATTGTTATTATTTTATTTATTTCATTTATATGTCTTCTTTCTTGCAGAGTAGGACCCAAAATGGCTCCCAAGGAGAATCATTAAAAATCTCTAACAATATTTAAAAAAAACACAATTAAAACCACTACATTAAACACTATAAACTCATTTAAAAGACATACAAAAGTTTTTTTAAAAATGATTTCTCTACTAGGCAAAAGCCTTTCTATTCAGACAAATTTTTACTGATTAATTGGTTGCAGGGAATCATTTTTATGGGGTATGTGTGCTGTATGTTAAAGTTTTTTCTTATGTTTTAAAATGATTTTTATTACTCCTTTAAAAATTGAATGACATTTTAAAATGATACCTTGTTTAATTGTTCACGGCAGGGTTTTGGCTTTTTTAAAAGCCTTTTTGTAAGCAGAAGAATACAAATATAAAACATATAAATGTGTGTGTAAAATCTCAAATACAGAAGCATCAGGAGGTCGATTTCTAGTTTTGAAAGACAGAATTTTTTAAAAATGTTAAAATGAATGAGGGGGGGGGGGTTGTGACTTATTTAAAAGTTGACCCGCCTTTCAAAAATGGCAATTCATCCTCTTTTGCAAGAGGTCTGGGGGGAGTATTTGGGAGTCTCATGCCACAATGCATATCATTGCTCTAAAAGATTTGATGCAAACAGAGGAAAAAGCTATGAGGAAGGAAGGAAGAGGAAAAGGGAAAGGGAAAGGGAAAGTAACTGATCCCAGGCACCCCTTCCTAAACTTCCAGTGCTGTTAAAGCAAACACATGGCAGGCCAACCCAAATAAGGTTGATCTCTTTTTTTAAAAAAAATAATTTTTATTGTGTTTTTAAAACATACAACACTATCTTCAAAACAATCTGTTTCTTGCATTCATATATCACATACAAACATTTATATATTTCCTTTCCCCTCCACCCCTTCTATAAATGTTTCCATCATTTCCAAATAGATCTATTTCAAACCACTTCCTTTCCCTTTCCTTACCAAGAGACTCATAGCTTAATAGTATACATCTTCTGTTATATGTGACACTATTTAGTCATTATGTGACTATTGTTTCCTTGCCTCCCACCCTAGTTTCTCCATCAATAAGTAGCTTATATATCTGATGCTACAATGTGCTAAATTCAAATTTAGTTGCTTAAATCGTTTATTTTTACATGTATTTAGCACATAAAAATAAGGTTGATCTCTAAGGAGAGCTGCTGGAATCACCTTGTGCTTGTGGAGGAAAACATTTCTCTTTGCTGATATGTTTTTGAAATATTCTTTGAAGAGCAAGCACTCTTCTGGTGGCCCAGAAGAGTGGAATCAAAGAAACAGCAAAGATACACATTTCCTCATCTCAGCAGGAGACTGACTACAGGAAACAGTTGCAATCCCATTATCAAACATTAGCAAGGTTAAATTAGTGATTACATTATATCTTTTTTAAAAAAAATATTGGATGGGACATGAAGGTGTCTTACCAGGACACGTTCATGATGACAGCCTTTCTCTCACACACATACAGAAGGGTCAAAAAGGAAGGAAGGAAGGATAATAATAATAATAATAATAATAATAATAATATTTCCCGCCTCTCCCTGCAGATCGAGGCGGGATTCCAACAAGTTAAAAACAATAAGACATATAATACAATGTGCAATATAGCAATTACAGTGTGCAATACAAAACTAAATAAACTACATTAAAAACAAACCATAACTCTGGCTGTCACAACTATCTGTCTGGATTACAACTGTTCTTAAGTGTTAACAGCACTCTTGACAATTCATAGATGTCACAACAAGTCAGGTAGGCTTGCTGGAAGAGATCTGTCTTAAGTGCTTTTTTGAAAGCCTCTAAGGTGGTAATCAGGTGGATCTCTTCCGGCAAGTTATTCTAGAGTTTCAGAGTTTCGGAGCCACAGAAGAAAATGCTTTCTTAGATGTTAACATCAATCTGGTTTTAGGCCCTTCTAGTAGATTTTCCCAGAAGTTCTGAGGGTGTGGGGCGGATTATGTAGGGAGAGGTGTTCCTTCAAGTAACTCGGGCCCAGACCATATAGGGCTTTAAAGGTAACGACCAACACTTTGTATTGCACCTGGAAGCTAATTGGCAGCCAGTGTAAAGATTTTCAAACAGGGGTGATGTGATCAGTTCTAGAAGCCCCTGTAACCAATCTGGCTGCCACATTTTGAATCAGCTGGAGCTTCCGGTCTTGATACAAAGGTAGCCCCTATGTAGAGGATAGATTTGACTTCAACTCCATTATGAATTTTACTTGTTGCTGTTCAGTCCTCCTGTCAACCTTGACTCATGGTGACCCTGTGGATGAGATGTCTCCTAAAATCCCTGTCTTCAACTGGTCTTGTAGAATCATGCCTGTGCTCTCCCTTATTGAGCCTAGCCATCTGGCATGCAGTCTTCCTCTCTTTCTACTACTTTCTACCATTCCTAGCATTACTGTCTTGTCTCATGAGTCATGCCTTTCCATGATGTGGCCAAAGTACAACAATTTGATCATCTTGGCCTCTAGGGGAATTTTAGGCTTGATCTGTTTAAGGATCCATTTGTCTGTCTTTTTGGCTGTGCAGGGTATCATCAACACTTTTTTCCAGCACCACATCTCAGATGAGTTAATTTTATTTTTTCCCACTTTCCTCACTGTCCAATTCTCACTTCCATACATAGTGATGGGAAATACCATGGCTTGGATAACTCTGACTTTAGTGCTCAATTGTATATCCTTGCTCTTTAAGATCTTTTTTTAGCTCTTTCATCACTGCCCTTCCCATTCCTAGTCTTATTTCTTGACTGCAGCCTGTGTTCTGATCAATGTTAGATCCAAGGTATGAGAAATCTTTAACTATTTCAATTTCTGCATTGTCTATGTTGAATTTATGTAAGCCCCCAGTGCCTCCAGTATTGAATTTTGAAAGGTTTTCTAAATTCAGATTTAAAATTGACCGGAATGAAATTCTTACTCATTACTAGGGAATGGACAAATGAGCAAGTTTTGGTTTCTCTGACATTTGAACTTTGAGAATTTTGGTAAATTCTGATAATAAGCAATTGGAGATGAAGTGCTTACCTAGCATGAAGATCATCGTCATGATAATCTTTATTTATACCCTCCATTTCCCCAAAACTGAAACTTAATCTATTCAATTTACAATTTGAAAAGTTTGCAATATCTCAAAAATGAATGCACAGCAACTGAGAAAGAACACATTCACCATCACCAAGACTTGCCCCAATGGTGACTGGTTGCTTCCATTTTAGTGGGACAATGGATGCATTTGTGCTTTTAAAGCAGCTGTCCAGTTCTGTATCTTGGATAGCATCTTTGATGTTTGAACTAAAGAAGATCAGATTTGCCAACCTACAACCATGGAAGTAAGCAGCCACCATTGCTCACCCCTCTGCTTTCACAATGAAGGTATTTTTTGTATGGACATATGATTGATTTTGGGAATTTTTTTTCTGATGATATGGGAAAGAGTCCTTTGACTGAAACTGTTCTGGGCACCTTATTTTAAGAAGGATGTAGACAAGATGGAGTGGGTTCAGAGAAGGGCAATAAGGATGATAGGAGCTATGGAGAACACCATGTATAAGGAAAGTTTGAAGGAGCTGGGCATGTTCAGTCTGGTGAAGAGAAGATTGAGAAGTGACCTGATTGCCTTCTTTAAATATCTAAAGGGCTGGCACAGAGGAGCGGGTGCAGGTTTCTTCTCTGCTGCCCCAGAGGGTAGGACCAGGTCTAATAGTTACAGGGGGGTAGATTTCAGTTGATTTAGGCATGGAATATGAAGTTCACAAGATCAGAATTTCAGCCAGGCAGCTGCAATTTTTAAAAGATGCCTATCTATTCATCAAGGCCTTCCATGTACCACTTTCTTCACAGAGATTGCAAAAACCAGCCACTGTGCATTCCCCTTTGCACAATGGAAGAATCAGTTGGCACATTGGCCAATATACCATTGTCTGAATAGTCTCCATTCTCATTGGAAGGGTGGTGTAAACCCAACCACTGTGCAACTACTTGAGTTTAAGATTTATACTTTGGAAGTGCAATATAGGATCCTCCATCCAAGTTGCCTTTTCAACTTAACACTCTTACACTGATTGTCAGGCAGAGTGCCTATGTAATACTCACACCTTGGGCAGGAACAAGAGCGGGAAGTGCTGTGAGGGCATTGCCAGGCTTAAGAAATGTTATGAAAGATCCTTTATACAACAGTTTCTTGACCTTTGAATGAACCAACAGCTCTTAAAAGCCTCTGCACTAGCCAGGGCATGTAGCAAATAAAAATATATTCATCTTCCTTCCTTCCTTCTGATTGTGACCAAAAAATGACAGCTGTTCTGGCATTGTCACCACCCCATATAGAGTACCTGCTTGCGAGGGAAAGACTGTGTGTGCCAACTCCTGCCCTCAACATCCGTCCCATTCAGCAGAATGTCCAGAACTTGGCATATGATAAACAGAGAATGAATTTTTGAAAAACAAAGAAGTGGTGCTGGGCAAAGGCACTGAGGGGATGAAGATATAAAATGTATGTTCCCCAATTGTTAAATTGGCCTAGGTTGGACTACAGTTCCCCTCAAGAGTTCTAGATAGGGTTCTTGGGTGCCCCATTATGTACAGGGCATCTCATAGTTGGGGGCTTGAAGTTCAGTTCCATATTGGAGCTTTGTGGGATATCCCAAATCCTGTATTTCTTGGCATATTGAGAACAGCACCAGCCATGCTCCCAGATAACCAACCTCCAAGTGTTTGGTACACAGTAAAATGGTCTTTGGTACCAAAACATGTAGCTAAGCTACTGAGATCATGATTGACATAGTGCACTATTCTTGGTCTTCCGTTACTTGGCCAGTGAGGCAGGGAACCCCCAAATGTTGTCTCATTTGCCACACTCAGTCTCCTACTGAGCTGAAATTAAGAAGACTGGACACAAGTTGTGCTCACAAAAGACCAACTCCTGAGCTTTTCATACACAACAAGATGGCCTCAGGCAGGGCTCTGTCTGTATTGAGTGTGGCTAGAGCCTCCTCTTCCTTGTTTTCAGCTCTGCAGGAGACTGTAGCTCTACAGAGGACTGTGCTTTCACCTCTGCAAGAGATTAGCCTGTGAGGCAGCTCTATGTAAGCTATGCCTCAAGTCTCACAAAAGGAAAGATCCAGGCTCCTGTGAAATCTCAAATCCCATGGGAACATGGAAATGTCATGAGAGGACCTCCATCTCATGCTAGGCTTGAGGTGGCCTTTTTATTGGCCTCTCACATGTACTCACTGGCCTCCAGGTGGCTGGGACATAGAGCAGTTACAGCATCTCAGGGGCAAAAGAACGAGAGAGAGAGAGAGAGAGAGAGAGAGAGAGAGGAAGGAAGGAAGGAAGGAAGGCTGGCTCCTGGCCTGCAGATCTAAAGACCTAGCAAACCTAGAGCCAACAAGAGTATATTGCTGCTCATAGAAGTCCCTTTTAAACAGATTACAGCCCTCTTGCACAATTTAATGTATATTTTAAAATAATTACCCTCTTTTTTCAAGATATAGTATGGATCCACACTGCACAACTACAGCAGTTTGATACCACTTGAACTGCTATGGCTCCATCCTATGAAACTTTGGGATAGCAGTTTGCTTGAGATATGTAGAATTCTCTCCTAAAGAATTTCAGTGCTGTGGTTTCAGGAGTGAGCTAGAACACTCTAGGAGAGAATGCTAAGTAATTCACCAAACTATAAATCCTAGGGTTCCATAAGATGGAACCATGACAGTTAAAGTGCTAAAGAGAGCTATTTTGTGGGGTTGCTTTGACAGTCCATGTGGCCCTCAGAGGATCTCAGACCTAGAATATTGGCTTCTAGAGCTCCTACTATTGCTCATCCTTGCATTACATGTATTCTCTTTCCTCCCAAGGTAAAAGCATAATTCGATACAAATACCTAGAACAAACTATGTTTCTGAGACCAAAATGAAAACCATTGCTTGGTGCACGCAAAGGTGACAGTGATGTTAAACACAAACCGAGGAAATAATGGCAACCCAATTTCATGTGACCTTTGGAAAAACAGGTGAGCTTTCTAAAAGAAATAATATCCTCCTCTGAAATTTTCACAACTGGATATGAAATTCAAAACTGGGGATTAAAAAAAATGTATCCCTCCCTTGATGCAGATGGGGTTATTGAGAATATCTACTGCGGAATATGCTGAAATGTAGAAAGAAGCATAGCCAACAGCTTTTGTTCTGTTTGTTCCACCCTCCCTTCTTTGAACAGAATACAACCTTTCAGTGGAATCTCTGGTTTCTTTTTTTTTTTCCTTCGAAAGAGCTGATGCCATGGCCAACAAGTTTTCCCTTTCTTCTTTGATGTCTGATCATGTTTAAGGTCAAAAGATGCAGGTGCAGGTTGGCTGGCAGATGCCAACCGAGAACATAATGTACGCTACCCTTTCTTCTGCAGACACCCTAATTGCCATTAGCCACCTGATGGAACACCAAGAAATGTTCCAAATCTAACACCATTGTTGGTCATTTGCAAGTTTGACTCGTCTTCCATCGACACCCACATGTGGAGAAACTGGCAGCCTAACACCACCCCTATTTCTGTAATTTTGATTGTTCTGTCCTATGTATTAAGGTCAAGTTGTACCCTCAAGGGACTGATATTTCTCCAACACTAACTCGATCAAGCTGTGGAAAGGAATCCTCGTAAATGTAGAAGTAATGGGAAAACTAGATCTCCACTGAGGACAGGTGGTGTCCTTGTTGCGACCCGTGCCCAGCAACATCTCCTGTATGTTGGAAAGAACACTTCAGCATTCAATTTGGGAGCAAAGAGATGGGGGAGAGACATTCCTGTGGCCAACGTCTGGCTACAGTTAATGGCAGCAATATTCACACAGTAATGGCTCCAGCAACATATTGGCAGGGGCGGGATAATAAAACTCACTTTCAGGCTTAAATTAGCAGGACTGTTAAGGTACGTAGCAAGCCAAGCACTCAGTGGGGAAAGAAAAATGAGGCCACAGAAAGGCCAAAGCATGTGTGAGTACCATGATCCTGCATCCTCATCTATACAGTGGGAGCTGGTGGTTTCCATGTCAATGGAGCAGTGAACCTATTCCAAAGATTAGTCCAAGGAAGCTGGGGGCTGTCCGGTGTCCTGAACCCTAGCATCCATTATAATTTCAGCATCTTGGACAGCTCCTTTACACTTTGGACTAAAACCCAGAGTAGGCTGATATTGAAGCCACCAGTCACAATTGCGTTTCCAGGAATGTTGGCCTGGGAAAACAAGGGGGTCACATCATATCTCTATTTTCAGCTATTTGCATGACAATGTCTAGAATCTCATTGATATCATATAGATGTCTGTGTTCCTCTACGAAAGTGGGCAGAACTTTTTTCTCTGGTGTGGAACATTTTTATTCAGTTCAATGTTGCAGAAGTAGAGTTGCCTATACAATGCTATTGTGTATTGATGTCCATGGAGCATGATCACACATGTGCATGGAGGCACAATCACATTTGGCTATGTACAGTGGTCCCTCCACATTTGCTGGGGTTGGTGTGAAGGACCCCCGCAAAGGTGGAAAAACCACAAATAATTAAAAAAAAACACTATTCTTTTTACCTAAGAGAACACCTCTCTAGGAATCTCCAGGTCCTCCAGTGCAACTCTGTGATTAACATCTGCCAGAAGGTGATCATTGAATCATGCTAGAGGACCTACAAGTGCCTAGAGAAGTTTTTTTTCTCTCTAGGAACTTCTAAGTTCTTCAGCACAACTCTATGGTCAACCTCTGGCAGAACTGCACTAGAGGACCTAGAGATCCCTAGAGAGAACATATTAATCAAAACTGCAAATAATCAAATTTGTAAAAGTCAAGGACGCAAATGCAGAGGGCCAATTGTATTTGTTCGAACATTGATTCAATTTAGCCATGTTGCTATCCAACCCAAGAGTTTCATAGCACAATTAATGCACAACTTTGCATGTGAAGACTTGTCCTGTGTAATGCTGATAAAGAATCATAGCTTCAGTTTTCTGTCTGTCAAAAGGGAATAATGGAGATTATCAGATGGCAAAAAAAGGGGCAGAAAAGGGTATACTCCTGGCAAAGTCACATGGTTACACTGAAGATTTTCAGACAACATCACGCTTATCCAGGACTTAACCTATGAAGATCCAGGAATGCTCCAGCAACAAATCATTTCTAGAACTTCTCTGTGAATGGTTTGTTGCTGGAATATACCTGGGTCTTCATGGGTTAAGTCCTGGATAAGTGCGAAAGTCTGAAAATTTTCAGCATGATCGAGTATGCCTTTTAATCCCAGTTTTTCCCCCTGTCTGATCATCTCTAATGTTTGCTTTAAAGTTTGTTGGAAATATGAATAAGATAAGACTTGTAAAGCATGCTGGTACCATAGGAAACCCTATTGGAATGACCATATGCATTTTTTACTTTGTTTTTCTTCCCAGATTACAGTTGTCCCTGGTTTTATTGATGATAACATCCCAGAAGGACTTCCCAAAACTTCCCATCATAAATCTGAACAACTGAGATCATACTGAAAGCTCTTTTAATAGCCCCGGAAACTATTCAGTGCACACTTACCCCCCCCCCCTCCTCCCACTCCTGGTAATAATAAAACCCATCTATAGATCAATGGAACCTCAACTCTTTTAAATTTAATACTCTTTATAGGTAGAAGGAGGAGTGTATGCCCTTGAATGATTAAGTGCTAATGTCGCAGAGACAATCAACTTACTAATGAGGTCAAATTCTACAAACATATGGAGGCAATTTGAATGCTCAGATTGGAAAACAGAAGTTGCATTTTTGATTCTGAAGCCAGGGATCTTTTCAGACATCGCTTGAAACTTTTTTTCTCTCTCTTTTTTAGATGTATGTGTGTGTGTGTGCACATTTGCTCAAGGTGAATACAGACTGGAATAAAGAGAATGAGAGAGGGAGAGAGAGAGAGAGAGAGAGAGAGAGGTTGTAATTCCAAGAAAGAAAACACAGCCCTTTTCCAAAGACAATGCTGATGACAGACAATCAAAAATCACATCAGTGCACATTGCACAATTGTTTTCTCAAGCAGCACATTTCTATCAGCAGTTTCCCTGGACTTGACAGAAGTCCATAAAAGCCTCGTGCCTCCAAATGGACAGCTGCTAATACAGTGCGGTGCGTCGCTGGTCCATTTTGTCCAAACGCTTCTTAAGCAAAATCCTTTTGATTGCCTACTTGTGCATACTAAAATAAGATGGATAATGAAAGCTTTCTGGTTGTTCTCTACAGTCCATCAGCATAACCTAAAATGTTCTCTTTTTCTATAGCATGGGTGGGCAACTGTGGAAGGCTGGGGGCTACATTAGACCCCTAAGAGACCCTGGAGGGCTACATCTGTTCCTGAGGAGGAAAGACATGCAACACACACACACATCATCATCATCATCATCAACAACAACAACAACAATAACAACCCCCCCCCCTCAAATACCTCTAGAGGGAATGGGGAAATTTTCACCTTGCATTCATTTGTTGGTTTATTTGTTTAAAGATCTAAATTGGCCCATGAGCTCTGCAAAATATGGTGGAAATGCACCCCATGCCCCCTAGTGGACTTTTTGGAGCATTTTTTTAAAAAAGAAAATTGCAATATTTTTTATCCCTGACTGACCAGGGAGTGGGGGACTCCAAATGTGGTGGGAAAGCCCTCCAAACACCCCGGAGTGCACTTGGGGGCATATTGGAGCAAAACAATTTCAACACAATTTTGTGGGGGAAAATTCAATTAAAAATACACAATTTTTATCTTCAGGGGCCTGCATTAGGTTCCCAGACTGCATGTTGGCTACATCTGCTTTACACAGATGCATTCTGTACTACTTAAAGCATACCTAGGGTCCTTCTCCTTTAGGCTGGCATCATATTGGTGTTTCATGCTCATTTAAGCACATCCAAGAGCCAGTGTGGTGCAGTGGTTTGAGTACTGGAGTATGACTCTGGAGACCACCATTCAAATCCCTACTTGGCCATGGAATAGCAATAGCATGTACATTCCCATACCAATTATCAGTGAACTCAGCACTGTCTAAGCAGTTTACAGTCAGTAACCCAATTGCTCCCAATAAGCTGGGTAATCATGCTACTGACCTATGAGAGGAAGGAATCTACAAGAGGAAGGGATTTAGAAGTCCAAGTAGACCATAAGTTGAACATGAGTCAACAGTGCGACGAAGCAGCTAAAAAGGCCAATGCAATTTTAGGCTGCATCAATAGAAGTATAGTTTCTAGATCAAGGGAAGTAATAGTGCCACTCTATTCTGCTTTGGTCAGGCCTCACCTCGAATACTGTGTCTAGTTCTGGGCACCACAATTCAAAAAGGATGTGGAGAAACTGGAACATGTCCAAAGGAGGGCAACTAAGATGGTGAAGGGTCTGGAAACCGTGCCCTATGAGGAATGCCTTAGGGAGCTGGGAATGTTTAGCCTGGAGAAGAGAAGGTTAAGAGGTGATATGATAGCCCTGTTTAAATATCCGAAGGCATGTCACATTGAGGAGGGAGCAAGCTTGTTTTCTGCTGCTACAGAGACTAGAATGTAGAACAATGGATGCAAACTGCAGGGAAAGAGGTTCTACCTCAACATTGGGAGGAACTTTCTGACAATAAGGGCTGTTTGACTGTGAAACACTCTTCCTCGGAGTGTAGTGGATTCTCCTTCCTTAGAGGTCTTCAAGCAGAGGCTGGATGGCCATCTGTTGGGGATGCTTTGATGGAGAGTTCCTGCATGGCAGTAAGTTGGACTGGATGGCCCTTGTGGTCTCTTCCAACTCTATGATTCTATGATTCTAGGAAGGCTGAGTGGACCTTGGAGCCGTGCCTGTGATGAAACTCACAATCTTGTGGCTGCAGTACTGGCATTTAACCACTGTGCCACCAGAGCTCACTCAACACACTTGGTGACCTTGAGCAAGTCATGCTTTCTCGGCCTCATGTGCTTTAAGTGGTTTAAGTGGGAGACAAAGGCAACCCCCCCCCCCTCTGAATAAGTCTTGCCAAGGAAACACTAAGATAGCATCCCCTTGGGGTTGCCATAGGTCAGAAACCACTTAAAGCAAATGACAACAAATTGTCTTTGACTTTTGATGACAATATGAATGAAAGCCCTTCACCTCATCCAAGCATCAGCAGGCCTGTTCAGGTTTTGTAGATTCAGAGCTATGATTTCTTTGGTTGAGTCTATCTACCTGCTATGTGGTCTTCTTATTTTCGTACTGCCTTCCACCTTGCCATGCTTTTCTCGTGCATCATATCTTCTCATTATATGGCCAAAGTACAACAATCTCAGTTTAGTCAACTTCTAAGGAGGATTTCAAGCTTGATTTGCTCTAGGACTCATTTATTAGTCTTTCTAGCAGTCCACGGTATCTGCAGAACTCTTCTGCAGAATCACATTTCAAAGGAGCTACTTTTCTTCCTATCAGCTTTCTTCACTTTCCAGCATTCACAAGTGTACATAGAAATGGGAAATACAATGATATGGACAAGATTAACTTTAGTATTCAATTATATATCTTTACAGTTCAAGATCTTGTCTAGTTCCTTCATAGCTGCCATTCCAAGGTTGAGCCTTTTTCTCAATTCTTGGCACATCTCAACCATGGTGTATGGTTGGCTAAATCAGTCTGGAAGTCCCGGGGGGGGGGGGGGGGTTGGAGCAACATCACTGGACTCTATGGCAAATCCCTCAGTCATTATTGTATGAAATATGGGACCAAGTGGGATTCAGTGTCTCTTGGTTCAAGGGGACCATCTCATGCTGTCCTAGTCTCCTGTCCTGTGTTTTTGACAGCACTGTTTTGATGGCTCCTCATCAAAACACACTTCTCAGAAGCAGCTTTTACAAACAGGATTCCTGTCTGGCAGTTTGTGGGCTCTGTTTTAAAAACCAAGAACAAAAGGCCTAACAATAGCAAATCCTTTAGCTCCTTGCTCAAGAAATACACTTCATTGTTTGCTTTAGCCCTATTTTTCTCTTGGCCTTCTGCATTATAATGATGTTTTCAAATGTTTGCTTGGTTTGTTAAGAAGGCTTAGTGAAGTTAACTCCTTCCAAAGAAACCATCACCTAGCTTGGGTGACACATTCAGCCACCAGAGGCCAGTATCAGCTACAGCATCTTTTAATGCAAGATTTTAATGCAAATCTAGCTCTTTTTGAGTCCCAGTCCAGGCCTCTTGGGTTTCTCAGAGGGCCACCCATCATTCCACTTTTGGTAGTTTCACAACTTTTGTACACTGTTTTCCTCCATTCTAAAAGGCTGAAATGCCTCTCCTAAGGCTTCATTGCTTCCATTAAGATCTTTTAACAGAATGGGATTACACTTCCTTGGAAGACACAGATTTGCAGTTTGTACTCCTGGACTCAGTTTTGAACCAGGAGGCCCAGATTTCTGTGCAAGCCAGGACTACATTTGTACAATTAAAGCCAGTGTGCTGGATGCACCCATTCCTGGAAATTCCAGATCTGGCCAAGTGACTCATGTCTTAGGGTGCATCTACTCTGTAGACATAATGCAGTTTGATACCACTTTAACTGTCATGGGTCTATCCAACAGAACCGTGGGAGTTGTAGTAGGCACCAGGGCTCTTTGGCTTGTTCATGTGTGCCTCCAAGTCATTTTTTAGTTATGGTGAAATTACTGGTATCATAAGGTTTTTTCAGCGAGTTTCTTCAGAGAGGAGTTGGCCTTGTCATCCTCTGAGGCTGAGAGAGTGCAATTTGCCCAAGGTCAGCCAGTGAGATTTTAATGCTCGAGAGGAGACTCGAACCCTGATCTCGAGGATTGAAGTCCTACACCCAAACCACTATACCACACTGCCTCTCTTTAATTCTACTCTTTGGCAGAGAAGGCTAAAGATCTTGTAAAACTACAAATCCCAGGATTCCCTAGAATGGATCTACAGCACTTAAAGTGGTTTCAAACAGCATTATTTCTACAATGTAGATGCACCCCGAGTTACATCCTGTGATTACTGTGTGGGTCCATCTTTGAAGAGTGCATGAATGCTTCAATTGATACAAAGAGCTGCAGCCAGAATACAACTCCCTTGCTACAACGCTGTCTGCGGTATAAAAATGGAATATAAATAAACTTAACAACAATAACAGCGACAGCACATTTTTTGGCCTTTGAGGCTGGATTAATCAGTAGCATTTGAGGAAAACCCATAGCTGGATACAAGAGCCAACTCTGCTGTACTAAAGTCTAGCCAGGGCTTTGTGTCTTCTCTGCCAAATGTGTATGCCATGATAATGTAAACTCAGCACCAAAGGAGTTTGAAATGTACTCAGCAGTAGAGAAGGGATTTGCAAATGGAAAGTCCCAAGTGTAAGAATATTGGGTATTTTTATTAGCAAAATGCAGCAGGCTGGAGCTATTAACTTCTGGCTAAAAAACAGGATTAACTACCTTTCATGCTCATAGGTAGGGATTAAAAATGCCCTTATCATCTCAGGAAATCCATCAGAGACAAGACAATAGAAAACAGAAGAAGGTAGACGTGGTTTCTGAAGACCCTAAAGTTGGCTGCTTTGCAAGCTAGTATGCTAGCAGACATCATGGAGGGAAGGCTATGGACTTTATTACACTAGCCTGCTGTCCTGCCACAATTGTGCTAGTTTAAGAATGGAAGCCTACCTATTTGGCATCATTTTGGATCACACTTTTCCCCATGATGACGGTGTGATGTTTTCTGCATTGTGAAATGCCACCTTCCGGGAGGAATGTGCACAAAGCAAATGGCTTTGGGAAAGTGTTGGCCACCATGATCACTGAACGGGGGGAAGAGCAGCAGAATCATGCCCACTGACATCAGGTGACTTATTGAGAAGTGGAACTGTAGCGGAAGGGACTTTTCGCATAAAGACAATAATTGTCACTCTGAGGAATGGCGTGAATGTAGTTCTGTATCTCAGCAGGGACCTTGAGATATTTCCAAAACAGAACGCGGAAGCTGGCTGCTGCAACGAAGGAATTTAGTTACAGAGGATAGGAGGTAAAACTATTTACAGCATATGCAAAGCTCTTGGATGAAAGGATAAACCAAGCCTTTTCCTTCCTCAGCTCTTAACTTTGCAACACATAATTCTTCAACCAAACAGACCAGACTAACCAACACCAATCACCAACCACCAATCAAATGACCAACACACACTCACACTGAGCTGTGCTTTTATCTGTTTCTGCTTCATGCAATCTTGGCTGGTATATTGCATAAAGAATTAGCTTTGCTGTCCAGGTGCTTTTACAATACAAATTGTTCTTCAGGCTCCTCTGCTGCTATTTTCAAGAACATAGTAACCCGATGTCCAACCCTTGGTCACACCCATACACATAAAATGACTTTTCTGTTCTGCAGATATAATACTACATACCACTGTAGTGTGACAATAATGGACTAGCAGCAAGATTGAGAACCTGTTGATGGGTTTTGCCTAACAGTAAAAAGATGCACTATATTAAGGAACAGAATGCAAGGCAGAAGCAGGACAGACATAAGGCTGTGTGTTATGTACTGGCCAAAGATACTTTTATCCTGTTAAATTTGAATTTTTTAAGGCTTTGTGTGATGAAGTCCTTTATGTGTGACATCCTTCTATGGGCAAAGGGAAAGCTAGGACTGACTCACTTCTGAGCAGCAGGAGGAAACAGATGTGGGAGCTGCAATGTACAGAGCAAACAAGTGGGAAACAGATGCCCAAATCTATCTGATTATCTGAGTTTGCTATTCTAGATTGGTTCTTTGTTATTCCAATGCTTTTTTCTTTTAATAACAGATCCATTCCCACCACCACCACCACCACCACCCCAAGCCTTCAAGGTTAAGCTAAAACATGAATTGGCAATGTGCAGCCCTGGGATCACATCATCTTCCATGCCTGTTGCAGTGGCCCTCAATTCATCCATACTCCCAACGTTGTCCTTTTCTCCCCAGTCAGATGAATTGCATCTCCTGGAAGCCTGTAGGAACATTGGTTCACCTTTTAAACAGGTTTGGGGTTGTGTGCACTTTAAAAACAAACAAACAAACAAACAAACAAAAAACAGTTTTTGAAAAGCAAAAGTGGATTTCTGGCCCCTTCTGAGGTCCTGTTTTGGGTTTGGGACATATAGTCCCAGAGGCAGAAAACCAGCCCTTGGACCTGCTGGAGTTTTTCTCCTTCAAACTAGGAGATAATTAAGGGCCAAACTTTGAGGCTGAGGATGGAACTGGAACCCAGATACTCAGAATGTCTGCAAGACGGTTAGTAATGTGTACTGTAGAAATAATGCAGTTTGACATCACTTTAAGTGCTGTAGCTCCATCCCATGGAATCCTGGGATTTGTAGTTTTACATGGTCTTTAGCCTTCTCTGCCAAAGTATGCTGGTGCCACACAAGGCTTCAGCTCTCAGGATTATGTAGGATGGAGCCCATGGCAATTAAAGTGATGTCAAATTGCATTATTTCTACAATGTAGATGCACCCTGTATCTTCCAATATTAGCCTACTCAAGTTTCAAGATCCTCAAGGGAGGGCTTTCTTTTATTCCTATCACTATTGCAGGTTCATTTGCGGAGGTCACAGGAGAGGTCCTCCTTGGTGGCTGCTCTTAGTCTGAGGAATTATCTCTCTTGGGAAGCCAATTTGGCCTTCTTTTTGCTCTTTTTCCACCACCAGGTCAAGACCATTTGGTGTTTACCCAGACTTTTGATTGTTATCTGTCTGTGACAGAAAGTCTTTTAGGTGTAGTGTGCTGGGTTTCAATTGTCATTATATTCTAATGCCCTTTTAAAATTACACTAAATAAATGTTTTTGTTTTCTTTTTTTAACTTTTGTGTTATCCATTGGTTTAACTGTATGTTGCTTTAAGTCATATTTTGAGCCATCCCTGGGACCCATGTTGGGAGAAAGGTGGAATGTAAAATAAATAAACATTATGTATGGTGTAATGGTTTGAGCATTGGACTATGAACCTGGAGAGCAGGGTTCGAATCCCACTCGGTGACCTTGGGTGAGTCATAGTCTCTCAGCCTCAGACCATTTCAATGGTAACCCCCCTCTGAAGAAATATTGCCAAGAAAGTACTGTGGAAGTTTTGCCTTAGGGTTGCCATAAGTTAGAAATGACTTGAAGGCACACCGCCACTATAACTATTACACTCTCGGCACCGTGGGCAAGTTTTCTTGGGGCTTGTCTGCACTGGTCAGGTTACAATGGGGCAACCCAGAACCCAGGCTCCCGTGCTTTCCCACATTATCTTGACCTTTGTTTCTGCACTGTGGTGGCTGTCTGCACAGGTGTCCCGCTGAGCTGCCTCGCACATCTGCAGCCACCATGGGCCACTTGATTCTGAGGTCAGCATGTGGTGCCTTGTGATGATCACATGGCTGGGTACCTTGTTCTGACCTCAGAAGCAACCAACCCATGGCAGCAATGGAGGCACCATATGGTTCAGTGGGACACCCATTCAGATAGCCAATGTGGCATGGAAATGAAGTGCTCTAAATCTTCCTGGAAGATCTGGAGGAATGGGTAAATTTGGAAAATTTGTATTATGCCTGTTTAACCTGGTTCTGGTGCTGAATGTGTCAGACATTGTCTGGACTGCCCACACCAGAACTGGGGTTTGAGACATGTGTTGTCTGAACAAGATGATAGGGGAGAGAACACTGTGAATTGCTGAAAAATGAGAGATGTATTTGTTGTTGAGGGCAAAAACGTTGTTAAGCTGTGCTGTTGTTACAAAGGCTTTCACTCAAGCACCCTAGGCAATCAGAGATGTACTCTGGTGGTGTTGTGGACAAAACATTGTTAATTCAATGTCACTAACTCTGGCCACAGAAAGAGAGAAACAGAAGCATCAGCTCTTGTTGATGAAGGGTCTTCACAAAACACATCAGCAGGATAAATAAAAGCCTTTTTAACAGCAGCACAGTTTTAAAATGTTTTGTGCACAACAACACTGGAGCACATCTCTCATTGAACAGAATGATGCCAGAATTGGCAGAGAGATGAGCCTTTTGGCCTATGCAGACAAGATCACAAACTACTGTAAGTCTTTCTTGAGATGACACCTGCAGCAGGTTTAGACAGCTGGCTAATGGAGAAATTCAGAAGCAGGTGGAGCCTATGAGAGATTTTGCAGTTTTGTGCCAAGTCGGTGCAGGGTCATTCTTTTTCAAAAGCCTAGCAATCCAGTGCCCATGTCAACAAAACACATCCCATTCTCCTTTGCCTGGGAAGATTTCAGCTTTTTGGAACAGAAAGCAATGAGACTAAAGGGCCCGTCCAGCTGAAATACTGTACCATTGTGAGACGTAACATTCTTTCCTCTGTTTCTCCTGGAAGTTAACAGAGAAACGGGCACTTTATAGGTGAAGAATTTCCAGTAAAGCTGCCCACAAGAATGTGCTGTTCAGGCAGAAGGAGAAAAGCGTATGCACGTCTTTGGGCGTTTAAGAGAAATTGAGGGCAGCTTGCATCAAATCGAAACAGTATATTCTCATGTAGTGATGGAAACATGACTGACTGTGTCACTACTGGCAAACTCATTCTCTTGCAGCCAACTAGGGATGGGAAGAATACTTGAAAATATTCTGTTTACAAGGTGGTTGAAAAATATGTTCCTCAAATGTCAAGCAAGTGATAAGAATCCTGCGTGGTTCAGAATCTTCACAGTTTAGGACTTACTCTGTACAGAATTTGCAGAGTAATTTTCTGTGAGAAAATTTGCTGTGGAGAAAATAATATTTTCTGTCAAAAAGAATGATGCAAAACAACTTTTTTTTTCAGATCCAAACTGTTAATTGTCTTCAAAAACTGTGTGAGTTTCAAAAGCTTTCTTACCATGAGAAGAAAATTGCAAAACAAATTGTTCTTCCATGGAGAATAAAATTAGCAAAGAATTACATACTGCCCATCCTTACCTTGACAGGATGGCACCATCCAGACACAAAAGGAATCTGAAGGCTTGGGGATGCCCCAGGATTTCCAGAAATAGCACCTATCTATGAAAGAAAACAACTCTAAGGAGCTATAAAGTAGGGAAGGAGACCAAAAGCGTCAAAAGAGAAGTGAGCATGGCCAGTGGCCACAGAACACCACTGTTAGAAGAAAACAAATGAAAAGGTGAAATTAACCCTTATGAAGTTACAACTGTAATATAATGTAATTGGTGTTGTTTCTGACTCTTGCTGATCATAAGAAGACCCTATCATGGGGTTTCCTTGGCAATATTTGTTCAGAGGTGGTTTGCCATTGCTTTTCCCTGAGGCTGAGAGCATGTGACTTGCCCAAGGTCACCCAGTGGGTTTCATGGCTAAGCTGGGAAATGAACCCTGGTCTCCAGAGTCATAGTCTAACGCTCAAACTACTATGTAAGGTCCAACAAACTCATTGCTAACAATTTCATTGTATAAAAGTTGGAAGGGGCAACAAGGGAGTTAGCTATTTTCGATTTGATCCTAACCAATAGAGAAGAATATTGGGATCTTTAGATTGGAGACAAACAGGAAAGCTAGATATAGTCAGACACTCAAGACTTCATCTTCCAAAATACTGCTTGCTTGCTTGGTCATTATGGGGAATACTGATTGATTGATTGATTGATTGATCAATTGATTGACATTTTATGTATTTTAGGAGGAGGAAGAGGAAGAAATGTTGGCAATGTACCACTCCATAAATAACAAATAACTCATTCTGGCCCCATTCATACTAGCCCATTTGCCCTGGTTAGATCCGGATGAGATCGTGCATGCCATTACCAAATCTCTCCGGAAAGAAGTTCATGCTACCCTTTGCCCCCATCGATGCTTCCCAGTGCATTTTACCCCACTTAAGTTCATACATGCAAAAGTAACTATTAAAGATGGAGCCTCTTGGTTGTCAATCAAATGATGTCATGGTGACATCTGATGCAGCCATTGGCCACACAAGTTGCTTGGTTTTTTTAAATACTTTTTTTATATTTGACAGCTTATGTGCATGGAGCGGTGCAGCTTGTGGGGATCCTTTCCCCACCTCCCCTCCTCCTCCTCCTCTGTTTTATCAGCACCCACTGCTTCTTCGGGGACTCTTGCGTTTTTTTATTTTTTATTATTTATTATATTTTTAGCATTTATTATTTAATTAATTTTATATTTTTATTTTATTTTATTTATTATTGTATTGTATTGTATTTATTATTTATTTTATTTATTATTTATTGTGTTTTATTTTATTTTATTTTATTTATTATTTATTTTATTTTTACAATTTGACAGCTCATGCACATTCTACATGAGGCTCTTTAAACTGGAGGTTCCCTTTCCACTCGGAGGCCCATTCATAGTGAGCTCAATGGGGATATTTAAACCGGAGGGGAAACCCCCAATCCATATATGGATAGTTTCCCTTCCAGTTTAAAAATTCCCATTCATAAGCTCACTATGAATGGGGCTCTTTAAACGAATTGAAAGGGAATTAACAGAGAGAATTGAGAGAAATTGAGGTTTAAATTGAGAGAAATTCCTCCCATGTGATAGACTCCTTAGAGAAGGGGTTAGCAAAGTACAGCCAAAGGGCATATGTGGTCCTTGGAACCCTTAAGTGTGGCTCATGGGACCCCCCCCCCCCAGAATCTCCTTAAAGTCCCCATATCCCCCCACTTAATTGTGTGTGTGGGGGGGTGATTTTGGGGCAATTTTTAATCTCCAAACCACCCCAAATCTCCCAAAACCACCTAATAAGGCAACAGTTTTCTCCTTAAACACCCTGACCTCCCAATCTTCTCCAAAGAAAAATATAAAAATTGGCAGAAAATTGTCCCAAATGGCAAAATCACGTCACTTTGGGTGTGCTGATATGTGTTGCTGTGGTCTGCTGGGTGGGTGCAGGAAGGAAAATGGCCCCAAAGGGAGAAAATTATAAAATTCCATGCTTTGTTCTCAAGACTTTTGGCTGCCTGCTTCTGTGGCACCCGTCTTTTGTTGGTCTCTGCCAGAGTCTGCATGTTTGATTGAATCTTGGCATTCCGAGCTGAGTTCAATTAAACACGGCAAGTCCACCAGCTTGCTAAGAAAACAAAACCCAAGAGGCAGAAGGGATTCTTTCTTCTCCCAGATGGGCATCTTGCTACAAAAACAGAGGGCTTTGCAAAGACAGCCAAAGCGGCAAGAGGGTTTGGGCAGACACCTGGCAATTACCACTTGACCCCTCTGTCCCCAAGAGGTGGATCAGATATGTTGGTTTTTCTCCATTCATCTAGAGATCAGGTTAAAACATCAAAGGCTGATAGCCATGAAATTGAAAAGTAGTGGACTGGACACTGGAAAGAAATAGGGTCCTTTAAGTCTGAAACAAGATCCACATGAAAGAAAGAAGGAACAGATCCTCTGACTCCAAGGGGCCCCTAACTCATTGCTACACCATGACAATCCATCTGTTGGCAAAAAGATATGCCACAATTCAAAGCATCCAGCTATGCTGCCCTAAGTCTCCACTTGAAACAACTTGCAAAATTTCAGAAATTTTACTTTTTGGGCTACACCTTCCAGAATCTGCCAGCCAACATGTGATAATTATGTTGCCAGTGGCCATTTTGACTGGGGGATTCTGTGAGCTGTAGTCCCCCAAAAGGAAAAAAAAACTTGATCAAGTAGTTTTTATTATACACTGCCCTGAAATCTTTAGATGTAAGGGTGGAAAATATATATACAGTACTGCCATCCACAGCAAGGTTGCAGTGAATAACCACCAAGGGCTTACTTTATTGTCTTGTGGTTTCCATAAATTCCCATAGGCTTTTGGTTTAGTAAAGTCATAAGAAAACTGGTCACTGCTAAGGACCTAAATATTTAGATTCATCCTTGGTCTGACCCAACAGGCCTTGCCCAGGTCAAAGGTTCATCTATACTGGTGACTTCATAACCAGAGCCACCTCTCTTTTCTTTGCTCTGATCCTACTGGTTGAACATCACAGAGCGTCAACATATTGACTGCTCAGAATGATCAGGTCAATGGCATGATGATCCACAGCTGATGATCCACAGTGCAACATTTAGAAAAGGGAGGAAACATTGACCAGAATACTGTTGGATGCTTATGTTTTTGTAAGTGGAGTTACATCTGCAGGAATTAGAACTGGACATTATAATGTAAAGAACTGCTGTTTCATTACTATTTAAGCTAAATGACCGATGCACAACAGGACACTTGTGCATCAGGACACTAACTAGGGAGTGCTGAGATACATCAGGACACATATACTGGTGTCTCATTATGTATTGTATCTTCTTAACTTACTAAACATTTCTTAGTGCCTCTACCATTTAGCTAAGTATATGGACATTTATATATAATGTACACTGTGGGCACATCTACACTGGCCACATAATCTGAGGCTGGTCTGGAGCATTATGCCCTGGGCTGGCCCCAGACTATCCACAATGGGAACTGCATGGATTGGGCTGAATCCATTTGCAGAGCCACATTGCTGTGTCCATGGGCCAGCCAGGCTGATATTGCCATAAGTCATCAGGACTGCTAGCGCTGGCTTTGGAGTGAGTACATCATTTTTCACCAATGTAGACAAGCCCTCCGATAGCAGGTCCTGGCCATTGTTTTTAGATGGGACTGGGATCCAGAGAAAAGAGGGCTTTTCAGTTTTCACTAAGTGAGGAATGGAAAAGCAAGGTTTGGAAACTTGAAAGAAAATGCTGTCAGGCTTGCTATAATTGAATAATTCAGAAAAAGCTACATATGAACATGAAACTCAACTGCAGCTTCCCATTGTATCTGGCTGTATGAAGCAGTCTCCCACTTCAGATATTTGAGAAGGACAGCATTCAGTTATCCATTGTGTAGAATCAATACAGAATCTAAACACTCCTATATGACCTTCTGTGGTTTGATGATTTGGCAGAGAGAGAGAGAAGGGAGAGCAGCAACCTATGCTCTGCTGAAATGTCACTCCAGCAGCTTCTTTTATTGTGTTGCTGTATAAAGTGAAATAGTTATATCTGAGAATGGTTATGTCTGAGAACAGCTCCAAAATCAAGTTTTGTCTGCCAGCAATGAAATATTAGTGACATCTGGTGGACATCTGAGGAATTTTAGTGGCTAGGAAGAAAATGGGTTATTCGATAGTTATTTGTAGAATAGTCACCGGGAGAGAAAGGACCCAGATTTAGCACATGCTTTGCATGCAGAAAATTGCAGGCTCCATCTTTGGCATCTTCAGTTAAAAGAGTTAAGCAGCAGATGAGAACAGCTTAATGTTTTTAATAACTGCTCTGGCTCAGTGCTAGAGTAACCTGGGCATTGTACTGTGGTACTAGAGCTCTCTGGCAGAGAAGACTAAATGTCTCACAAAACAACAGTTTCCAGAATTCCCTAGATTGAGCCAGGGAAGTTAAAGTGGTCTCAAACTGGATTATTTCTGCACTGTGTTTTGGATCTAAATCTCACATTCTACCTAAAAGTGGCAAGGTCCATGTGGAGATGGCCAAGTGCATTCCAAGTTGTGGTGAATTTCAGTTAGGACATTGGAATTCTCTCTTCTACACAACTATTAAAGATGCTGGGCCTTTATTTTCTCTCCCCCTACCCAGCCTTCCCAAGTATAGTCAGGAGTCCATATCCATGGATTTTTTTTTTAATCCACAGATTCAAGCATCCACAGTTTGAAAATATTTTTACAATATATAAATTCCAAAAAGCAAACCTTGATTTTGCCACGTTATGCAAGTGACACAATCTTACTGTGCCACTGTATTTAATGTAACTTGAGTATCCATGGATTTTGGCATCCACGGGGCCCTGGAACCAAACCCCCGTGGATGACAAGGGCCCACTGTACCATATAGAGCTGCACAGTTACAGAATCATCTTCCCTTGCATTTGCTTGGTTGTCATATATTCACATCTACCCAGTTTTAGTCACCTGGCTTGTAGCTGGATGGCTGAACAGCTTGTTGATTTGGAAAGGGATATGGGTTTTAAGAGCCAGAAAAAGAGCTTGGCTTTGATGGACTCTGACTCCCAAGCTTTCCTAGCCACTGGACATCCAATGGGGGAAATTTATGAGTTGTCTTTCAAAAATCTAAAACAAACATTTGCAAACTCCTACAGATTTTCCCCAAAGAATATTTCCCAAGGTTGTACTGGTGTTTTGTGGCTTGACACTTGTTTTCTCTCTCTCTCTTGGAAATAAAATGTTAAAATAAGAAGCTCTACAGTTGATTGAATAATAGCCAAAGAAGGAAAGAATGTCAGTGGGCTGCACTTGTTTTCCCAGTCTCTGGATCACTCAGCTGTTAAAAAAGCTAATCAAATGTCTAGATTATGTTTAACACATTGGGATGGCTGAGCCATCCTGGCTTAATTTCCTTAATAAATCAAAGACAGACTTGGTGAGGTCTGACAAGGCATGGAACAGATGTCTGCAACACTATAAATCCAATTGCTATTTTCAAATAGAGTAGATCCATTGAATGAATTGTAGATTTGTAGAAGAACATTAATATAAATCTCCATTGATTCACTGGGTCTGCTTTAGTGGGGATTAGTACTTGGATTTAGGCTTCTGCCATGATCAAATGAAGGGGAAGACACCAAAAATGAAATCAGGGGGAATTAAAGTGGATTTCAGAGAGGGAAATTATCTGAATGAAACCATAAATGGAGTATTGGAGAATTAAAAACATATTATAAAACAATATTTATTGTACAACATTGTAAAATAAAAATAAATAAATAAGGTCAAACACAGGATAATAGCTGTTTGCCCTGAACTAGAAAACTGACCACCTTCCTAAAGAAGAGGAGTGGACTATCAAAGTATTTGAAATGGACAAAATGGCAATTTTGATCAAAGAAAAATCGCTGGACATTTTTTTAAAGATTGGGAATTATTACTGTCTTACATGAAAAAGCAAGAAGTGAAGATTACGATTGTGGAAACTTAAGCTTGAAGCAATTTTGTTTAACTATTTAGGGTAGAAGTACTAAAAAGTAAATGGCATTACAGAGAAATCATATACAGTATACTGTTAGTATTTCAAGGCTTGGGAAGTGGAAAGTTAAGTATAGTTTGTGTTAATTGCGTTACGGTGGTAATTGTTTTAGTTTTGCATAAGATGGACTGGGAGGGACAGGGGTTGGGCTTAATATAGTTTAGTATGGTTTAGGGTATGTTTTTAGTTTAGTGTAGGATTATGTCATGTGTGTAGATGAGTGGTTGTGTTTTCCAAGAGTACACAACATGGGTTGTGTTGTGTTAATTGTGTTAATAGGATGCCCTATTAAAAATGAAGCATGGCACACTAAACACGTAGGTGTGAAGGCCCCCCCCCCCATGGACCTGTATTATTTTAGTCTATAGATAGTATGGGGAACAGAATAACCTTTGAATAAGAAAGTCAAATTAACTCCAAGAAGTTCCTCAAAGGATGAAGATCTGAGTAGCAAACCAGTATATTGTTTCCAGAGATGGTCCTGAGCAAGTCTACCATCAGGGACTGTTTTTCTGCACACTGCACACAGAAAACTAGGGAGGCATATACACTGTAGAAATATTTCAGTTTGACACCATTTTTAACTGCCATGGCTCCAACCTATAGATTCTTGGGATCTGTAGCTTTGTGGGGCATCAGCACTCTTTGGCAGAGAAAGCTGAAGGCCTTGTCAAACTCCTCCTCCCAGGATTCCATAGGATGCAGCTAAAGTAACTAAAATAGTGTCAAACTGTATTAATTCTGCAATGTAGATCTGTGGTATTCTAATTGTTTGCAGCTTGTGAATGTTCCTTGTTCTGGCACACTTGTGGAAGCTTGGTGGATTACTGCTGGGTTACTGTGACAATGAAGTGCTGTCCAGAAGTAAAAGTAGTAGTAGTAGTACTGTATATACTCATGTATATGTCTAGAAATTTTAGTCTAAAAATTGACCCCCCAAAACTGGGTCGACTTATCCATAGGTCAATGTAAATACTGAACTTTAATTCTTATTTTATAAAGGAACCATCCCCTGGTGAAAGGCAAGAGCATAATCTGTCATGGAAGTAATGACTCCCGTCTAGTTTCTCATCCATCCAGCCTTTAGTATGAGCACAAACGGTTACGCATGCTGGAATTTTGCAAGTTCTTTTGCATTGCTTTCCTTTGCTTCATCCTTTAGATCCTTTGTTACATTTCTCTAAGGAGTTTATCACACAGGAGGAATTTCTCTCAATTTCAAAAGAAATGGAAGTGAGACCAGTGCGGAAGTAAGTAAATTTGCTAGTTCAGCGAATTTACGTGATTGCGTATTGACACTGCATTGCGTTCAGAACTGCCCAAAATTGCCTCCCAGTGCCCGAAATTGCGTGTGATAGTTTCACACGAAACCCCATGATTGCGTTTGGAAGGACTTCCCTTTGCCCGAAAATGTGTGTGATCAGCTTTCACGCAATCACACGAAACCCCATGATTGCATTCAGATTGCCATTGGATTATACTTCCAATTCCCTTCGTTTGATAAACTCCTAAGTTTTAGCCTTGACTTACCCGTGGGTCATTTCAAAATCCATAATTTTGGCCCCCAAACCTGCCCTCGACTCACACGAGGTTGACTTATAGTCAAGTATATACGGTAGTTATTATCTCATCCCCCCCCCCCCCCCAAAATTAGAATACAAAGTGGCTTACAAACTGAGAAGCAATATAGTTAAAAAACCATACAGTTAAAAACAAGTTCATACTCTTCAATATTTCATGGATGAAAACCAGGACACATATAGGCAAGGAACATCAGAGTGTGTGTTTAAACAGAAAAGACAAGCTTGGAGAGGCTGTAGCGGTATGCTTTTGCCTGAACCTAAAGGGAAGGGCAGGATTCTGCCTCCTCTCCTTCCAGCTGATTGATCTGAGTGCCTGCTACTTTTGCACTTTGAAATGATTTTGTAGCAAATAAGCTCAAGAAGAAGGAAAATAGGATGAGTAGAGAGAAACGGAGACATCTAAAGCAGCTTAAAAAGTGGGACCATGTTTTATTTTGTGAGATTGAACTCCTGGAGAACCTTTTTTTGGCTTCTAAAGCTTTGCACACCACTTCTACTTCTTTCTTTGCAAAAACAGATAAGTCATTGAATTTGGAGCAAAGTCTAGCCTCTGTTTAGAAATCTTTGTTATACTTCTCGGTCTCTTGAGTTTATTACCTCTGAGAAGAGTGTTTACCCAAGTCTAGCAGCGGCAATACATTTGTTTTCTCAGTGTTTTACAGCTTTGGGCATCTTCATGAAAAGGGCAATATGGTTCTTACTGGGTTGAGAAGGGGAAAATATCTTACTTGCAAAGTGCAAAAGTGCAGCTTGTATCAATGATAAACCTACCTTTGCAGAATGGTAACTCAGTATACAGTGGTAGTTAGAGAAAACATAAATGGAAAAGCATACAATATTCCATATTAATAGGCTGACCATATAAACCATTTTAAACAGGATGGTACCATTCCCCCCCCCCCAATGATCATCCCATCATTTTAATATAAATGTTAATTTTGTCCCATCTTCAAGAAAAATGCCCTATTATGTTGCAAAAATGGTTGGAAGATCCTTGTTTGAAACTGTGTTTGTCAAAACAACAACAGCAAGAACAACAAAACTGTGTCAAGAATGGGACAAGTTTTATGATAAAGTGTTGAAAGACTGACATTTGGTGTATGAGAATACTTCATTGGAGAAATATTAACGGTATGATCATGGTGAAATCCAGTCCCCCTCTATGGTCCTAAACACACTGCAGAAATAATCCATTCTGAGACTGCTTTAACTGCCCTGGCTCAATGTTAGTGAATTCTGGGAGATGCAGTTTTGTGAGACATTTAGCTTTCTTGGTCAGAGAGCTCCAGTGTCACAATAAACTACAATTCCCAGGATTTCCTAGCGCTGAGCCAGGACAGTTAAAGGGGTCTCAAACTGGATTATTTCTGCAGTGTGTTTTGGATCTACCCAAATTTTTGTATCAGTGAAGAGTAATCCGGAGACCATTTCTGGGCACCACAATTCAAAAAGGATGTGGAGAAACTGGAGCATGTCCAAAGGAGGGCAACTAAAATGGTGAAGGGTCTGGAAACCAGGCCCTATGAGGAACGCCTTAGGGAGCTGGGGATGTTTAGCCTGGAGAAGAGAAGATTTAAGAGGTGATATGATAGCCCTGTTTAAATATTTGAAGGGATGTCATATTGAGGAGGGAGCAAGCTTGTTTTCTGCTGCTCCAGAGAACAGGACCCGGAACAATGGATGCAAACTGCAGGAAAAGAGATTCCACCTCAACATTAGGAGGAACTTCCTCACAGTAAGGGCTGTTCGACGGTGGAACACACTTCCTCAGAGATTGGGATGGAGTCTCCCTCCTTAGAGGTCTTTAAACAGAGGCTGGATGGTCACATCTTAATATGTTTTATATTAAAGGCAGACCTTTCCGGACTGACCTTCCCATACACTGATGTAAATTGCCCTTCGCTCGTCCAAATCTCTCTGTCCCCAACCTTGCCTATTTTAAAGTGATTTTAATTCGGATGTAATCGTGTTGGTATTTTAGTTTAAAGCGAAGGATAAGGGATATGTCATTCCAGTTATGTATGTATCATGTATATATTTATGTATTCTATTGTAACCTGCCTTTATCCTTCAGGAAAGGCAGGATATAAATAAAAATTATTATTATTATTATTATTATTATTATATTAAATTATTATTTAATTTAATTATTTAATTAAATTATTTAATTTAATTTAAATTATTATTTAATTTAATTATTTAATAATTAATTTATTAATTAATTTAATAAATTATTATTAAATTAAATTATTATTATTATTAAATAATAATAATAATAATATATTGTAAGCTGCCTTTGGAGAAAGGAGGGAATAGAAATAAAATAAATAAATATAAATAAATATAAATAAATCTTTCAGGGGTTCTTTGGTTGGACTGAATGGCCTTTTATTCCTCCTTTTATTAACACAGCCTTTTAACAAAAACTACAACCCCCAGAGTCCTTTGCGGCAGCGCGCTGGCGTTGGGTCCTTTCCCACCCTCACCTTTCCCATTAGGTCTGTCTATTCACGTGCCTGTTTAAACAACTCATTCGAAAAACGAAACGAGCCGGTCCGTTCCAAGCTCAGTAAACACTCACCGTCCTCCGTCGCCGCAGTTGGTATTATTACCACCCTCACCCTGGCGTATTTATTTATTTTTTTGTAGAAAAAAGCAGGCGTTCTACTTAGCCACCTCTCCAACTTGTCTGCGCATGCGTATTAGGGAAGAAAACGAAAACACGTGACCGGAAGAGAGTTGGCGAGGACCCCCCCTTGTCATTGGGGTGAAGGAGGAGGAGGAGGGCAGGATCATGTCTCGCTGCGGGAGCGGCGCTCGGGGCTTCGGCCGCCTCCTTTTCCTCCGTAAGCGAAGGGTTCTGGCTTGGACTAGGCCCCTGTCCTCTCCTCGGTCCGGGGGTGGTGGTGGTGGTCACGTGATAATGAATGGGAAGGAAAAGTAACGAGGCGTTACTTTTCGAGACGTTACTTTCAAGACACACTCTGGCTGCATCTACACTGGAGAAATAACCCGGTTTGGCCCCGCTTTTAACTCTCTTGTCTGACTCACTTGCTATGGAATTCTGGGAGTTGGAGTTTGTTGTGGGGCCTTACGGCCCCACAACAAACTCCAACTCCCAGAATTCCATAGCAAGTGAGTCAGACAACAAGTCTGGGAAGCAGGTAATAATAATAATAATAATAATAATAAATTTTTATTTATATATACCGCCTTTCCAAAGGGATCAAGGCGGTTTACAAATTAGATAAATACATGAAGTACATTTTAAAAAAATTGCATTAAAAAATTAATAATAATAATAATAATAAATTTTAATTTATGTACTGCTTTTCCAAAGGGATCGAGGCGGTTTACAGATTAGATATGCAATTTTTAATGTACTTTATGCATTTGTTTAAGCAAATAAATAATAATAATAATAATTTTAATTTATATATACTGCCTTTCCAAAGGGATCAAGGCGGTTTACAAATTAGATAAACAAATACATGAAATACATTTTTAAAATTGTATAGGCAAATACATAATAGTAATAATAATTTTTATTTAGTTTCCAAATGGAGCAAGGCGGTTTACGAATTAGATAAACAAATACATAAATTTGAACATTTTTGTCATGAACTTTATTTAAAAATCCAAGCTACAGTTAATTGACACAAACCTCATAGACTGCTTTTAAAAGAATTTTTTTTCCATTCTTCTCTTTTGCTGTAAGGTCGAAACCCTTCTTAAGCAAGACTCTTGCAGTTTTAAAAAAACAATTAATTTGGGCAATTTTCCCTTCCGTCCTTGTTCCACATCTTCCTGTATTTATGACGTTTTGCTTTCCACCTCTTCTTGCTTACTGCCTGAGAAGAACTACATTATATACCTGACTTTAAGTCGGCCTCACGTATAAATCGAGGGCAGGTTTTGGGGCCAAAATTACGGATTTTGATGTGACCCGTGGATAAGTCGAGGGTAAAACTTTGGGGCATGTAACAAAGGATCTAAAGGATAAAGCAAAGGAAAACAGTGGCAAAGAACTTAGAAAATCCTAAGCACAATTGTTCGTATTCATTCATGCTAAAGACTGGATGGATGAGAAAATAAAGGCTTCCAGGACAAATTACACTTTTGCCTTTCACCAGGAGATGGTTCCTTTTTAAAAATAAGAATTAAAGTACAGTACTTAAATTGACCCATGGATAAGTCGACTGTTTTTTGCGGTCAATTTTTGGACTAAAATTTCTAGACTTATACATGAGTATATACAGTATGTATCCTGACTTTCCCAGGCTGTAACCTTAGGGGACCTTGAGGAGCAGGGGTTTATTCCTAGCATTTAGTGTAAAGCAATTGCCTGCAATTGGCCAGCCGTTGGAAAAACCAATGAAGACGAGCCTTATTTGCAGAAGGAGAGGACATTTCGTAAAGCAAACACAGGCTTTCTCACTTGAGGCAGGTTAATTCTTCTTGGGAAAGTTAGTCTGAAGTTGGTGCATACAGATTCTTCCTACTCAGGTCCAAAACACATTGGTGAAATAATCCCGTTTGAGACTGCTTTAACTGCCCAGGCTCAGTGCTAGGGAATTCTGGGAACTGTAGTTTTGTGAGACATTTAGTCTTCTCTGTCAGACAGCTCTGGTGCCACAATTAACTACAGTTCCCAGAATTCTCTAGCACTGAGCCAGGGCAGTTAAAGCAGTCTCAAGCTGGATTATCTCTGCAGTGTGTTTTGGACCCTAGTTTCTTAAGAAGTTTTTCCCTTTCCATCTTGTAGCATCTGAATTTTATTCCAAAACGATGCATAATAGTACCTGAGATTTACCCTTGCTAACTGAATTCCTAGGTATTGTTTCAGGTGCTCATCCCCTCTTTTTAAATTAAAAAAACAGCTATTGCCTTGGGAAGGGACATCATCTGCAACCAGGGAAGGCAGCTGCTGTCAGTCATAATTGTTTTATAGCTTATAAACAGAATGAAGAGAACCATTTGAGATTGGGATAATAAAGCCAGAATAACACCTATGACTTTCATACTGTTTTATATATTGCTTTGTTTAAGGCCCAGGAGGTCTCTTTCTGAACAGGAGGTGATCAGAACAAAAGTCCCCATATACCTGGATGAATCCTTCCCTCACTGTCCCGGGAGGCTTAAAAAATAATAATAATTTTTTGGGTAGTGGAGGGTGTACAGTGGGGTAACTATATAGTAAATAAAGCAAGAGAAATAGCTGTTTAATTATTGTATTATTTCTTTAACAGAAAATTTGGCATCAGAGGTAGAAATAACATAGAAAGAATAGGCATAGGCTCATTATTATTATTATTAGCTTTATTTATAAAGCACCATAAATGTACACGGCGCTGTACAAAAACCAAATAAAATCAAGGATATGTAAAAAGCCTGCCTATGGCATACAGTCTAGAGGTTAAAACAACAAATTAGAAACATCATAAGAAAACAAGTTAAAACAGCAGATATCAAATATTGAATCAAGCATCAAAACAACCAGATCACAATCACAAACTCCCTGGGAACGCTTCCCTAAACAATATGGTCTTTAACTCGGTTTTGAAACTGGTTAGAGACATGCTGAGCTGTGCTTGTAAGGGAAGGAGGTTCCAGGAGTGAGGAGCAGCAAGCGAGAAGGGACGAATCCGTGACAGGTCAATGGAAATCCTGGGCTGGGACAGGAGACATTGGCTACCAGAATGGAGGGAACGGGTGGGAATGTAGGGAGAAAGAAGTTCAGAGATATAGGGAGGGGCCAGCCCATTTCTCATCATGTTTCTGCATTTTTTTTTTAAATCTAAAAGTAAGCACATGAAAATGAAATGAACAGACCAGGTAAGTGAAGTCAAAGGCTTTCATGGCCAGAATCCATAGTTTTTTGTGGGGTTTTCAGGCTGTGTAGCTGTGTTCTGGAAGAGGAATAAACTCTTCCAGAACATAGCCACATAGCCCAACACCTCCACAAAAGACCAGATGAGCCTTGCGTATGAAAAGACTTTTTTGAATTGAAACTTCTAGGTTCAAAACAACTTTTAAAATGCTTCCCAGGATGTCCCCTCCCCCATCAGTCTCTCCTTAAGATTTCTACAGGAAAGGATTCTAGAGGTGGCTGCTTTTACATTGCTTTTACTAGGCAGGCATATGCAGTTATAGGTCAGCTAGTGCAGAATCCCATATTCCCCCAACTCAGATGTTTGTTGCATCTACACATGGCTGCAGTCCAACATCAAAAATCTGTGCATTGTTTCCAAGTTCGTGTTCACACAATGTGATCAGGGACAGACAATATCCTGGTCTCTTTGTTGAGGCTTAGGGCTGTAGGGTCCTGGAACACATGTTAAGTTTAGCTTGCTTTTGTGTTAAGAAAAGCATTTCAATTTTTTTTAATTTTCCAATGTAAGTCTCATAGTGGAGTGAAAAGATGGGAAGCAGTGCTTTCTTTGCTGATTTTACTTCCTTCCTTCTATGATTATTTTCAAATCAAGTAGACAACACTGAATGGACAGCTCTGCTTCCCCTCTCTGGTTAATTTTAAAGGTACTGATGTGTTCTCTTTTCTTTCTCAATGATGAAGGATATTTTGCTAATTGATAAAAAAGTACAGTATAATGAAGCCTAATTCCATGAGTTTGTGGGCACTGTACAAGTGCACAATGAGTGTGTGTGTGTGTTTGTATACATGTAGTATTATTCTCTTATATCTTTTTTTCTTTTTTTAGTGCAGAAAAATGGTGTACGGCATTGTTCCTATTCAGCCACACGGAAGAATCTTTACATCACTAAAGACACAAAGGTCGTTTGCCAGGGTTTTACTGGCAAACAGGTGAGTGTATCAGTGGTCATTCAGATCCTTAGAGCTTTATTCATACTGTTCCACAGTGACTCTCAGACTGTGTTTGGGAATCTCTGAGGACCTCTGAGCTTTTAGAGGTTCCTTAGAAGATCAGTCTTTCTTGAAAGATGGCTTGCCAACTGTGTTTTTGGTAAGTTGGAGGACACCCTTTTAGCTTGCACAGAAATATAGCAATGCTCAAATTATTCTGTCAGAAAGAAAAATGTGTAATCTAGTTAGCTCTGCAAACCGCAGAGCTGTGTCTAGCAGTAATGAAACATGATTATGCTATACACAAAAATTAAAATGTAATATTTATGTTTATGAAATAGATGGTAGGTTGGACTACCGAGGGAAAGCTGATGAAAATAGGTGAGTTTTCTCCACACATCTAAAAATAGATATGGCCAAACCATGTTGAATATTAGAGGTGAGAATATTACAAATAGCAGATACTTGCTGCACCATTAAATATCTTGGCTGAGTGACTCTGAAACAGGCCTCAAGAGCTTGTTGCTTTAGCTGATAGCCCTGACAGATTATCATTTGCTGAATGGATTTCTAGGAGTGAAAGGGGTCTCCAGTAGGCTGAGTATGAAACAGAGAGCTGGCATGGTGTAGTGGTTTGAGTGTTGGACTATGAATTGAGATCATGGTTTGATTTACCACTCAGCTGGGTGAGCTTGGGCAAGTCACTCAGCCTCAGAAAACCTTGTCTGCCAGGATCTTCCCGCTCTCTTTAGTTCAGTAAACCAGTCTTTCATATGTTAACAACAAAACTTTATTTCAATAATCAAAGTTAGCAGCTTGACTTCTTCCGACAGAACTACCATAACCTCCAACTACATGCATATAGAAAGTCTGTAATTTCCCTTACAACTTTGTAGATTTCCCCCCATTTTAGAACTTTCACAGATCACTGCCTGCTCACCTCCTGCCCTCTTAACTCAGGCTCTTCTTAACCTGTCTGTGAAATCGACATTTATGAATGCCAGTACCAACTCACTCACTCACACATTAACCAGTCAAACAAACAAACAAAAAAATTATCTTGTAAATCACCACATATCCCACAGTTCAGTCCCTTATATATGTGCGTGTGATTCCATAATCCTGTTTAAACATGATGTCCAAATAACTTCTCTAGAAATAAAAGCAAATACAGTAACTTAACAGAGGAAAAGTAAAAATAACAGCAAACCACTTTTATGCCAGGATCTGCCAGGATCTTGTGTGTTGTCATAAGTCAGAAAGGAGTAGAAGGCACACAGCATCAACCAAACAACATCTGTAACACCTGCAAATCTTTGTAGACAAGCTGATGTGTGTGAGTACGCTTAAAACAGTATGATTTAAATTTTACAAACAGTATGATTTTCACTTTTAACTTTGGGTTAAACTAAAGATCTGCTATCTTCTGTAGCATAACAGCTGACCAGAAAAGCCCTGGTGGGTTAAATTAAAGGTTCATAAGACTCAGTATCCTATTTCTAGCAATAACCAGCTGGTTGAATTTAAATTTAAGGTTTAAATTATTTGAGAATCTGGGAATTATTTCAGATGAAATCTTTAGCTCTCCCTCCATTTTGTCCCCAGCATTTGGTATTGAACGACATTGTCTCCAATTAAGTCCCATGTAGTTGTTGGGAGATTACATTTCAGTCTTCAAAATTCAAATGAGCCATCACGCCATCTAGTGGTCAATAATTTTCTATGCTACTTAGGTGCTTGTGTGGAGAACTTGGTTCATTTCTCACTCCTTCATTACAAGAAATTCATTACAAGAAATTCATTGGCTGACTGTGAAAGAAAATAGAAGAAAGTTGTCCCCCCCCTCCCCAATTGCTTCAACATTTCTGGAAAATTACATGTCTAGCTGCATGGGGTTGTCATAATGTTTTTGAGAAGTTACTTCTTTGGAACTACAACTCCTAGAATTTCCCAGCCAGAAATGAATAAAGGGGGAAAAAAAAGAAATCAGAATTTTTCCAATCTCTGCTGCAGTTTGCTCTATTCTAGTTGATTGTCCTGCTGAATGAAGCTGGTGGTTGGAGTGGCTTTAAATTATTGCTCTTTGTTACTCTTCCGATGCTACTGACATACCTCAGTTAACAAAGCATCTGACAACGAAGCTTCATTTTACAAAGTAATCTTCTGCCCACCCAGCCACTCTTCTTTTCCTCCTTGTCCTGTTTCTAGACTTTCAGTTGCTGGGTTGCAGTAAACAGTGCAGTAAAGCTTGAGCTGGGAATGAGTGGGATATTCTCAGCTGATCCTATTCTAGTTTTGTGTGCCTGCCTACGGTAGGCAAAGTAAAGGCAGCTGCCTCTAGAATCCCTTACTGAGTATGTGTGAACAAACAAAACAGAGAAAGGGGGAAGAGAATTAGCTGGTTCACCAGCTATCCTCAGCGGGTTAAAAAAAAAAGCATAAAACTATAAGTTTGGCCACTAAAATGGAAATCAAAATATATAAAAAAAGCAAATAGTCTGTAGAAGTCCAAAATGTTTTACTTTGCTTATACAAAGCTTACTTGACCTGGTTATTTCATTCCTCTTGTATATACTGTTGGTTTTGAATAAAATCTTTGGTGACACATGTTGAACTATTCTTATTTGTTGTACACTCCTCTGTATTTGGGGCTTTGATATTTGCGGATTTGATTATTCACGGACTTGATTAATATGTTCTCTCTAGGAATATCTAGGTCCTCTAGTGCAACTCTGTGGTCAACTTTAACTAAAAGTTGCACTGAAAGACATAGAGATTCCTGGAGAGGATACTCCAGTGCAGTTCTGTGGTCAGTGACTGTCGGATGTTGACCACTGAGTTGCACTGGAGGACCTAGAGATTCCTAGAGATATGTCCTGTCAGGTAAAAACATGGTGGTGTTATTTACAGTTTTTTTCCATATTCACGAGGGTCTTGTGCCCCTAACCCTAACAAATATGGAAGGACAAGTGTATAGGAAACTAACACTTTTCTTTTAGTATTATTTCTATCTTCAATTTTCTTTAGAAGAAGTAATATCCAGGAACAGATCTGCTCTGTTATCTTGTTGTGTGCCTTCAAGTCATTTCTGACTTATGGCAACCCTCAGGTGAAAGTATTATAGGATTTTCATGGCAAAATTTGTTCAGATAAGGTTTGCCATTGCCTTCCCCTGAGGCTAGGAGCATGTGGATTGTCCAAGGTCACCCAGTGAGTTTCATGGCCAAGCAGGGGAATTAACCAAACGATTCACATGCTCTCAGCCTCAGGGGAAGGCAATGGCAAACCTTCTAACAAATCTTGCCACGAGAATCCTGTGAAAGGTTCATTTTAGGGTTGCCATAAGTCAGAAACGACTTGAAGGCACACAGCAAGATAACACTCAAACCACTATACCACACTTGGTTCATTTGTTATCTTACTTATGTGTATATATTACTTTAGTTTTAAAACTTTAGGGAAGGGAAGCTAATAGCCATGTCATTTTACTTCCATTCTTAGAATGAGCTTCTCATTTTATGTTAGTTTTTAATACAAAACAGAAACTCTAAGAAGGAATTATTTTAGCAGTGTTCAGTTATGTAAGCATTAGGTCAGATTACTTAGTCAGCTGTTATGAATTATTCACTGATTGACACTTCTTGTTCTAAAACTTTAGTCCGTGCCAGGAGAAACATGTATAGTCCAGAAGATTACTTCACTTGGTAGTCACACTTACTATTTTGAGATATTGATCTTTAATGGTAGCCATGAAATTGTGTCCTGTTTGTAGAGGTAATCAAATATATTTTCTATTCCATAAATTTCTGGATATGCCACTTGGGGCCTTTTTGCTTCAAGGAAAATGTCAGCATTGTTCCTGATTTGTAGCCACTCCACCAGTTGTGAATAATTGCCTATTTAGACTAGTTGTATGGTAATAGTCTGATGGGATTTTACCCCTTTAGATTGAAGGTTTGCTTATGTGTAGGCTTTCCATGTTAAAAATGATTTAAAAGTCGTTGAATTTATCATGTAGGGGGTATCTTTGTTGGCCATTTAACAAATACAAACAAAAATACATCAGTGATACCTTTATTGACCAACCAAAATGCACAATATACATGTTGCAAGCTCTCGAAGCTCCATGGGCTTCTTCATCAGGCAGGATGTTACAAACCAAACGTGAGGGAAAAAACAACAACAATTGGAGATATTAGTCAAATGCTTGCATGTTGTTTCAGTCCTTAGTAAAGATGTTATGATGGGGAAGATATCTTTTGCAGGCAGGCTCCTCCTCCATCTGGCCATGCGGCAATAGGGAGATTTTGAAAGTCCAGGAAATTTAAAGTCCATTTGCATCTCAACAGGGAGCTGCAAATGGACTTAAATTTCCAACCTAGACTTTGAAAATCTTCCTATTGCTGCATGGCCAGAAGATGGAGGAGCCTGTCTGCACGAAATATATCCTCCCTAATATACCATCTTTACTGAGGACTGAAACAACATGCAGACATCTAACTAACATCTCCATTTTTTTTCTTCTTCTCCTGTTTGGTTTGTAACATTTTGCCTGATGAAGAGGCCCATGGAATTTTGAAAGCTTGCAACAAGTATATTGTGCATTTCGGTTGGCCAATAAAGGTATCACTGTTGGAGTTTTGATTGTGTCTGAATTTATCGGATTAGTACTTTATGTTAGGTCTGTTCCAAAAAATGTGCTAGATTTTTGAGGTTACAGCAGTCCCGATGCTTCTTGTAGTTTCCACTTATGTCAATAGAACATATCGTCTGTGCTATTTCACTTCTAGTTTAATTTATAGTTTGTTATGTTTGTATCTCTCTTGCAGGGTACCTTTCACAGTCAACAGGCGTTGGAATATGGCACTAATCTAGTAGGAGGAATTTCGCCAGGCAAAGGGGGCAAAACTCATTTGGGGCTTCCTGTTTTTAACTCTGTAAGGGAGGTAGGTAATAACATTATGCTTCCAATACTTTTTACATAAGGCTGCTTTTACAGGCAGATCCAAAAGTTTGATGGGTGCCATATGCAGTCTCTTGGATACTTGCAGAATCAGATGTCTGAATTCTGTACCAGTTGTGGTGGTTGCCCATTAATGTTAAGTGCAGTTTTTCACCTTTAGAACCCTGAACACAATGGGAACAGAACTGTCTGTACCCATAGGAACCTTACTTTGATCCTAACAGGCTGTTTTCTTTGGACTGCCATTAATAACTAGAACCTTTTCAGGAATGGTCCCACATTAATGGATTTCCACTCCCCAGGAAGTGTACATGGCCTCCTCCTTAGTGATTTTTAAACAGAGTTTAGAAAGTTAAAAAAAAATCTGTTCAGCTTTTTATTGACTTTATTTGATTTTTTTAATTTTATTTGCTGCTCTTTTAACTATTAACTCCTGCTTTTGCTTTTTAAAGTTTTCTTGTTGGATAATATTGTATTTAATAATTGCTGCAAGCTCCCTTATGAAGTGTTTACCTTTAAAGATAGGCTTCACTGTGCTCCTGCCTCTAATCATATTCTGTACTGTACTTTAATTTCAAAATAATAATTTTTTTAAAAAAATACCCTCTCCTACCCTCATGAGCTCCTCAGAATCTATGGACTCACTAGAATTGCCCATTCCATCTTAATTCCAGGCTTTCCTTTCTGTATATTTTCACCCATAGTTATGTCATAGTATACATGTCAGGAATCCACAGAGCTGAGGGAAGAAATCCCTATAGGCAGATCTGGAGATCTGGACAATACGTTTCATGCCACCTTCAGAAGGATGAATGGAATCTAAATCAGTGCCATTGGCCAAGGATCCATACATTCAATGAGTGCTGTGGTGTTTTGTCAGTGGCAGACTTACGTGTTGCATGATACACACAGCATTTTGAAACTTGGGACAATTTCCAAAAAAACATAAACAAAAGCTTGTGATAGTATCAGAGATAGTCAGCTGAAAAACTTGCTTGGCATATTATTATTATTATTATTATTATTATTATTTATATAGCGCTGTAAGTTTACACAGTGCTGTATATACAATCTTATAGTTAGACGGATCCCTGCCCACAGGCTTACCGTCTAAAAGACAACACAAAAGGAAAAGGGGAAGGTGGTGGGAAAGGGGATGAGGTCCAGTGGTTCTTCCTCCGGGGCCTGGACCAAGGCAGATGGACTGGAGGGAGGGCTTGGGTTCTTAAAATGTTGAACTCTTCAGTGAGCTCAATGTCACATCAAGCATATAAAATAAATAAGGAATTCATATTTTAGTAAGTGGCCACCTCCTGGTTAACTCAAAAATTTGACCCATAGATCTTAAGGGATTGGCCCAATGTACACTGGCTTCCTTAAAAGATAGACCCATCGCAAAGTCATTACAAATATTTGGATGGCAAAAAGAGAAGTTTTGGTCTTGTTGACAAGAATATTCTTAGGGCAAGCTGACTGTTTCCAAAAAAATGACACTGTTTCATAAATTAATTGCATCTTTAGGCTAAAGAAAAGACGGGTGCTTCTGCCTCTGTAATATATGTGCCACCTCCTTTCGCTGCTGCTGCAATCAATGAATCCATTGAAGCAGAAATCTCCCTTGTTGTGTGCATTACAGAAGGTATTCCTCAACAGGACATGGTGCGTGTGAAACACAGATTGCTTCGTCAGGACAAGACTCGGCTTGTTGGCCCAAATTGTCCGGGAGTTATCAACGTAAGGGCTCAAGTGGAGTTAAAACAGACTGGTATCTCTTTTTTGGGGGGTGGGGGAGTATCTTGGGTTTGTTTTTTTTAAAGAGAGAATGAAAGTCTGTAAATTTTTACTAAAGATATAGTACCCTTGTCTATCTTTACAGATTATCTCCTTGATAAGCAGGCATCTTTTGGTTAAACATTTTCTCTCAACAATGACATATGAGTCAGTGTGGTGCAGAACATGATATGTCTCATTTGGTTCCTAGTCACTGTCTCTTCACTACAGCGTTGCTATAAAAATGAGGCCAAGTGCCTTTATAAACCAATGTTTCCCAACTGATGGCATTCTTTAGTTAGACGATTAGTGATGTCAGGCAAACTTTCTAGGGAAAAAAAATTGCTCACCCTCCACTGCAGTTGTAGCCATTTGACAGTGTTCTCTGTTGATTCAAAATGGTGGTGAGGGCACCTGACAGAAAGCAGCCTGGCAGAACTGAGTATATGTCCTAGAAAGCAATCCAGAATTCTTTTTGAAGTGTATCTGTTCTGGTCAGGCTAGACACCTGGCTTTCTAAAACCTTTTATGCTAGACTAGGAAAGAAAGCCTAATAAACTCTAATGAAGGTTTTTCTTCTCTGATCTTGTTTTCTATTTCAGCCTGGAGAATGTAAGATTGGAATCATGCCTGGACACATTCACAAGAAAGGAAGAATTGGTAAGATCTCAATTTAAATCTGATGGAATTTCTCAGAAACTGGAGCTGTGATTATCATGTAGTACATTTAGAGTTCATTTTTACCATCCTAGGCCTAAATCAGTTGTTAGTGTTATCTGGAGTAGATTCATTGAATTACTGGAACTTAAATAAATGCTGACTTTCCAGATCCTATTGATTCAAGGTATCTATTGTAGTTGAGATCAGCAATTTGATTTACATCCTTTTCAGTAGCTGCTGTTGCTAATACTGTTTTTATTTTTTGTAATCGTGTTGTACTGGCGAAGAACTTCCGATCATGAGAAGGAATCCCCCTTCCCCCTTGCATTCTATACCTGGCCTATAGGGCTTGAACAGATGGCCACAGTCTGCTCCCAAGAACACAGTTGTTTCGAGATTTCCCAGCTATTATGCAGCTTTTTTTTTTTTCAATTCTAAAAAGTTGAAATGTCTCCCAAAGCAATAGGAAGTGTTTTAAATTAAAATATGCTGGTATTTTTTTATCTTTGGCACACTGTAATGTGACCCTTGAAAATTCTGGAACTGAATGTGGTTCTGGTATTGAGAGAGGTGTTCCTCTCTTATGTGATGGAATCAGCTAGGATCACGTCCTTCCAGGCTTAATCAGAAGACCCCAGAGGAGGAGTGGGAAAAACAATTATTTGAGTTTACTCCAATAAAATCTTGTTTCTAAAGCTTTCGGTAAGGCATGGAAACCATTGATGACACATTGCATTCCATGGCAAATGTCAGCTCTCCATTCCTGATATACTGTATAAGTATGTATATATTCATGTGTACGTGTAGAAATTTAGGTTAAAAAATTGACCCTAAAAATCTGAGTCTCCACAGGTCAATGTAAGTACAGCTGGACTGCCTTATCCACAGATTTTTTTTATCCATGGCTTCAAGCATACACGGCTTGAAAATATTTTTTAAAAAATATAAATTCCAAATAGTAAACCTTGATTTTGCTATTTAATATAAAATACACTATTTTACTATGCTGTTGTATTTAATGGGACTTGATCATCCATGGATTTTGGTATTCACAGGGGGTCCTGGAACCAAACCCCAGTGGATAACAAGGGCCCACTATACTGTACTTTAAATAGTGTGTGTGTGTGTGTGTGTGTGTGAAACCATCCCTTGGTGAACGGCAACAGTTTAATCTGCCCTGGAAGCACTGGCCCCCTTCTACTCTCTCATGCATCCAACCTTTAGTATGAGCACAGATAGTTATGCCTGCTGGAATTGTGTAGATTTGTTGGCATTGTTTTCCTTTGCTTTATCCTTTACATCCTTCATTACATGCTCCTACATTTTACCTCTGACGTATCCATGGGTCATCCATAATTTTGGCTCCAAAACCTGCCCTCGATCTATACATGAGGTCGACTTTTGGCCAAGTATGTACAATAAACTCATTGCAGAGGGATTATTCCCACTAGAACTGAGGTCTTCTCACCAAACATCTCTTGGCTGAATTCTGGATGTCTGAGTAGTGGTGTGTTGTTATTTATTTTCTCACAACAAAGGGAATTTCAAATCCCATTCTCTGAAGTTGTCACTAAAAACCATTTACTTTATCAGTCCTATATTTCCCATCGAATGTATTTAAACAGAGCAGTGGGAACTTGAAATTTGCATGTGTTTCAGACCAAGCAGGTACACATTCAATCTTAGTAGACGTGCAGTTGTGTGGTCTGTGGCTGATCCTGGACTTTCAGTATGAAATGAATGAATGAGAACATGGCAGATTCTACTACATTTGGGGGTGTTTTCATTTCTTCAGTTTCACAGTCTGGGAATTCTGCACAGTTAGTATATAGGCTCCAGATGCTCATAAACCATTGCTGTAAAAGTCCCACCTCCATCTGGAATAAGCTGATGTAATAGGGTCTATGTATTAATAGGGCCCTTCTCTGTTCCATCTTGGCTTTGTAATCTCAATGCAATGTTTAATGTTTTGCAAGAATAATTGAGAACATAGTGGATTTGTATGAATTTATTATATGTGTAATAACATAGAAATGAATACATAGTAAGGCCAGATTATAATTTAAGATGTTTGTCTCCAATTATCCTTTTTTCATCCTCATCCTTCAGGTATTGTATCACGATCTGGCACTCTGACATATGAGGCTGTTCATCAGACAACTCAAGTTGGACTAGGACAATCCTTCTGTGTTGGTGGGTTTGAGAGAGACTCAGTCCATGTGTAAGACAACACATAAGATTGTAGAAAACTACTTAGATATGCTAACACCCTTTCCCTTCTGCCTTTATTTTTTCTTTTAATTGGTGTTCATTTGACACCTCTTCCACAGTAGCCTTTGCAAAGAGTAACAAATTCATACTAGTTGGGATGTGTAATTAGAGTTGACTTATGGAACTCACAGTTTTAGATGCTTCTGAGTGCTTTTTAAACCCCACAAATTACAAGAGGGAGACCTGTTGCTATCCCTCTGAATTGGCTTCATGGTTCCAGCATGCAGTGATGCTTGAAGCTCATCTGGAGGGAGGGCAGCACTTCTGGCCTTAGTTCTGGTGTCCTTTGGAGTAAATACATAAGCGGTGCCTGGAAGCATGAGGCCATCACCATCAGAATCAAAAATAATATTGTGAGTTTATGAAGCCTTGACCCAGTGCCTCTGTAAATAAAAAGATTCCTATTACAGCTTTTGACTCAATTCTAGCTTAGATCTTTCTAAGGTTTCTGGGGGAACTTCACAAATAGCTTTTTCTTAGGAAGGTGCTTTTTGGCACCATGCTGAGAGGCTCAGTTAGGAAGGAGATGCTACAGCTATTTTTCTCTTAACAGCATGAAAAAAGTTTTGGAGGCTTATGGTATTAAAAATAGTTCTGGCTTCTCCCTTTGCTTGTTGGGAGTAACACTCAGGAATGAAGACCCCCCCCCCCCCAGTGTGTATGCAAAGCAGTTCTGTATCAAATTATGCATTAAGGTAAAAAAAAGTTGGACATTCATCAGCTATGTTGATGTAATGTGTTGTAGATTGTGTCTTCTGGGTAAAGTTGGTTACAGAATTTCAAGTCAGAGTGGCAGGTCAGTCTAGTGGAGAAAGCAAGGGATGAATGAGTCTGCTCTAGCACGGTTCTGGCAGGAGGCTTAAAAAAACTTTACTAAAAGCAACAGTTAGGGGTGAAACAGACCACCTTGAAGTCTTTTGCCCATAAGTTAATAGCTTATAGAATGAGAAACACTGAAGCTGAGAGTTAAGCACAAGGCTGACAAATAGAAGATTTTTTTCCCTTTTGAGTTTCATTTGTTCTCATTGAAAGTATTGGGAGGAAACCCTTTGGCAATTTAGCACAAATCATGAATAGATCTGCCAGTAGATCTGTATACTTTCAGATGGGGGCGATGTGATACACTGGCCCCCATTTTTCAACCCCCCTGAAGCCTCCCAGTACCCCCAGACCATTCAAAACATCATTTAAACATTTCCCCCTTTGACAAAATGGTTCAAAACTGCCATCAGATATGATCATTTCAGTCCCTCCATCCTGCATGCTTCATCCTGGCATCTGCCATAACTCAGCTGAAAAGAAAATTGGAAGTAACATGATTTCTGGTTTTGTCAGAAATGCCAGTGCAGTCTGCTGTTGGGTTTAAAAAAATGCCCCCGTTGCCTCCCTGGTTGCCCATTTCTGGCATAGACAGTGCCAGTTTAAATGATCTCTTAGTTTTAAGCCTGCTTCAGATAAAATGCAACTAATTTGTATTTTATGTTCCAGCAAATTATTGTTTTTCTGAAACCAGAAAGATTGGTAATTGTTTAGACAACAGTAACTGAATAAACTAAAAGATTATTTAATAGCTGAAGTAATTGTTAGCAAGTGCAATAGTGTTGTTACTGAAGTGAAATCAAGAATTTCAAAATTGAATACTAAAAGTCAGCAGTCCCTCTTCATGCAGTTGGTCTTGAAAGCACATTTTTTTGCCTTCTATGGTCTTTTTTGACTCTCTTCAGGAATCGGTGGAGATCCATTTAATGGAACAAATTTTATTGACTGTCTGGACGTCTTCCTGAAGGATCCTTATACTGAGGGGATTATATTGATAGGCGAGATTGGTGGAAATGCTGAAGAAGATGCCGCTGACTTCCTAAAGAAAAACAATTCTGTAAGCTTAAATGGTTTAACAATATTTCTAGCATCATGCAGTTGAATAAGACTACAAGGGCCATCCAGTGATCCACCCTGCTATGTGTGAAGGTTCTGTTCTCAAGGAAGAAGAAGAAACAACCCTTTAAAAAACACCGACTTTTATTTAACTCTGTAAAGCCAGTGGATTAGATCCAAAGATGCCCTTCCATTCACAGAAATACTTCTATGAAACATCACTTTATCACTTTCCCCTCCACTTTCAATCTACTGCTCATCATTTCCAGGGCAGTGTTTTTGACAGAAAGTTAGTTCTCTCATCTGTCCACAAAGGGCCATCTTGAACTGTACCTGTCCAGTAACCTAGAGATGTAAATTGGGTATGTAGGCTACTTAATGACAGTTTTAAAAATGTTTTGAAGGATTTAAAAATTCCAAAGGCCCCCTGAGCCTTCCAGTGGTGGTGGTGGTGGGGAATTGCAACATCCCCCATGCTGCTTCAGGCTCCAAAAGAGTCTCAATAATAATAATAATAATAATAATAATAGTAATAATAATAATAATAAACAATCCACAGTTTAAAACAGCATTGGCATGAATCTCTCCAAATTATCTCCTATCCCCTAAAGCAGGGATGGGCAACTCTTGGTGGTTAAGGCCCTTGAGGTCTCTTCCCACTGTATGACTGTGTGCCACAATCCTCCTGCAATAAAATTGTCCCCTTATGGGGACCATTTTTGCCAGTTTTTTGGCCTCACTTGGCAGTTCTAGGACCAGGAAAGTCCTTTCTTTAAAAAGGGGAGTGACCTACAAGTCACATAGTTTGCTTCCTGTTTTTTTTTAAAGGGGCTTAAATGTTTTTGGGGCTGCAAAACATGGCAAAATTGTATCTCTTATACCAGAGGCTATCTGGGGCATTTAGACAGCAAACATTTTTTCAAATTATTTTTTCAGAATATTTTCAAACCTTTGGGCGCCATAAAAGCAGCCCCAGAATGACTACTTTGTTGTAAAACATGCAGGCAGGTATTTTGATTTCCCATTCCCCAAAATATTTTCAAAACATTTGTGGTGGGAGCCCATGTGTGTGTATGTATATGCTTTTAAGTTACTTGTCAACCTAGACTGACCCCACAACAGACTTGAGGGCACATTTGGTCTGTTGGCCACAGTTTTTTCACTTCTGGTTTAGCTGTGTCCTTGGGTTTTATGCCTGATTTTTGCTCAGCACAGGATTTCTTCTGCATACCAATACTCTTTTCTCGGCCCAGGCTCCTCAGGCCAGCCCTTTACCATTGCCTCACTGTTGGCTTTCTAGAATTTTGTGTCTCTTGGCTAGCAATACCATTAACTGTGCTTGCTGAAGTAGCTGCATTTCTTACTTACTCTCTTCCTTTTATGACATGAATCCTCTTTCATCACAGGGTCCGAATGCCAAGCCAGTAGTATCATTTATAGCTGGTGTTACTGCTCCCCCAGGCAGACGGATGGGCCACGCAGGGGCTATAATTGCTGGTGGGAAAGGTGGAGCAAAAGAGAAAATCGCTGCCCTTCAAAATGCTGGTGTCATTGTCAGTATGTCTCCTGCTCAGCTGGGATCTACTATATACAAGGTTAGTTAAACAGCACTTAAAAAGTGGTCAAGATGATACATGTCAGCACTTAACTTGTGTAACATGGAACTTGTCAGGATATAACCCAAATTTTGGGCCTTAAAAACTTTGAGCTTTCCAGAAGTTGTTGAACTTCAGCTCTCAGCTTTCTTTACCATTGGCAATACTGGCTAGGGTTGCTGGGAGTTGCAGTTCAACATGTGGAAGGCTACACAATTCCTAACTCTGTCTTAGGTCCTGATCTTGAAGATATGTCATGGCTTACCTTGAAGATACGGCATGTTGGACATCAGTTGGAAAATAATCACATTAATGAGTAATAAGTGGAGTCCCCAAAGGCTTGTCACAATTTCAAGATCTTACTACCAGTCACTGTGGTAGTACTCCATTTCCCACAGTCTTTCACCTTCCAAGCCATTTTTCTTTGTGCCCATCCTTGATCATATGCCAGGTACATGCTAGACCTAACCTCATTTTGTGCCTAATGTCACACAGTGAAGTCTAAGGTACTTCCATTGTACCTATCTAACTCCCCAATAATGTTGATCCAGGGGTGTAGCTATGGGAGGTGGCAAAATTATTATTATTATTATTATTATTATTATTATTATTCCTTTATTTATATAGCGCTGTAAATTTACACAGTGCTGTACATACAATCTTATAACTTAGATGGTTCCCTGCCCTCAGGCTTACAATCTAAGAGAGACAACACAAAAAGAGAAGGGAAAGGTGGTGGGAAAGGGGATGAGGTCCAGTGGTTCTTCTCTCCCTCTGGGACCTGGACCAAGGCAGATGACTGCAGGGAGTTTGGGTTCTTAATACATAGTTAGAAGGAGGCATAAAAGCATTGCTTTCTTAATAAGAATAATGCTTTCCTAAATGAAATTTTCCTTCAGCCCCCAACTGTCTAGCCTTGCAATAACTGAAAACCAAATTGAACATTTAGAAATATGCTGTATGCATCCAAAGGAAAGAAGCAGGCAAAGTTATCAAGGGAATGTGAACATGGCAGATATAATTTTTAGGTGTGAACTATGTTTACTGTCTCTACAATGCTGGAAATCTGGGGAGTAAAAGACAACTTCTTGAGGGGGGCAGAATTCTTATTTGGAGTGGCAGTGACCTCATCACTCCCCCAATAGTGGCATCCCTATATCTATTTTTCAAACCCAGCCTCAGCTTTAGCTCCTTAGCAGGTATCCTTGAATCAGCTATATTCTTTAGCCTCAATCTCTCTCCCCACTTGCTTCAGGCTTATTCTGCTTTTTTGCTAGTGTCACTGATTGCATGCATCCCTCCTATGCTCTGTGAATGGGTGCACATGTGTGAGGGGAAGTCCTAACTGCCAGAGAACATGTGAGCTGATGATAGAGGCGTTAACTGCTTTACTGGCAAAACCACCAATGTTTATTAATTACAGTAGCTAGGGGTTAAAAATGTGTCTGTCCAGATCTTGATGGAGAGGGAATCCATTTATTGGCTATGTTGGGTAGGGGTGATGGGAGGTGCAGTCCAACAACATCTGGAGAATCACCTAGTTCCCACTGCAGCTTTAAAAGTCTGCTAAAATTATGCTTGCTATTCCCTTAAGCTTTCACTGATTAATGCTGTTCTTTGGTTTTAGAAAATTCTCCTGACCTTTTTTTATGGATCTCTTTCATCTGTTTTCTTTACAGTTTTTAAAATTGATCAGTTTTTCCCCTTTCAGGTTTTATTGTCAATAGTTTTGAGAATGCATCAGTTGCAGGGCATGTTTTTATTAACTGATGTCAAGTTGACTTATAGGGAGCCTATGAATGAGAGACATCCAAGTCCCCCTGTCATCACCTGCCCTACCCAGATATTGCAGACTCAGAGCCATGGCTTTCTTGATTGAATCTACCCACCTGTAATGGAGTCCTCCTATTTTCCTACTGCCTTCTACCTTTCCTTGCACTGTCCCGCCCCCCCCCCCCCCCGAGTCATGTTTTCTTATGATATGGCCAAAGTATGACAGCCTCATTTTAGTATCATAACTTTTAGTGAGAGTTCAGGCTTGAGTTCAGGGAGCCCTGGTGGCACAGTGGTTAAATGCCTGGACTGCAGCCACTCACTCAAAACCATAAGGTTGCAAGTTCAAGACCAGCAAAAGGGCTCAGGCTTGACTCAGGCTTGCATCCTTCCGAGTTCGCTAAAATGAGTACCCAGATTGTTGGGGGCAAGTAGCTTACAGTTGTAAACTGCTTAGACACTCCTTAGGTGGTATGAAGCAGTATATAAATGAAGCTGTTTGCTTGTTTGATTTGTTCTTGGACCCTTTTATTTGTCTTTTCTGCAGTCCGTGGCATCTGTAGATCTCTTCCCCAGCCCCACATCTCAAATGAGTCGATTCTCTTCCTTTGCCTTTTCTTCGCTGTTCACCTTTCACAACCATACATAGAAATAGATTCAATAAATAAATACAGTTTTCCACAAGTTTTTGAAGGGCCTGCTCAATGTGCTCATTGTAGGGTTGCCAATCAGACTCCCTGCAGTGATATTACATGGCATCTCTTTGACATCAGAGAACTCAGACAGTGTCATCGAACTGTATTTCTCTTGCCTAATTACAATGTCCCACTGTGCTACCAAGAGCCGATTAGCTGGTGCCATCAAGAAAGACAGAGAACACCCAGGGCAAGGAAGAGATTATTTACAGATGTGGAATCATCCGTTCTAATACAGAGACAAGTGTTTGGCAAATACTTATTATGATTTTAATGAAACTTTTCTTTTCTTTTAATCTCAAGGAGTTTGAGAAGAGGAAAATGCTGTGAGGGGAGGAGGAGAAGGCACTGCCATTGGAAAAACAGGCCCATACAGAAATACCAGCACAGCCCTCCCCTTCCGTCCATGCTCTGTACTTCTCACCCACTCATTTTTCTTTGCTGAATACAGCTGACGTCAGTCTTACGATCCAGCTTTAAAACCACAAGCTTTTATTTCAGTGGCTTTTTTGTTCAGATATGATTGTACATCATAGCAAATGAATAAATCTACCACTAAAATTGATTATTTGAAACTGTGACACTTGGTACCTTTTTTCCTTCAGTCATTCTAATGCAGGCTGTTATTGCTCAATACCTAAAATTACCTGGAAAGAATATATATATTTCACAGTAAAAGTGCTTTCCCTCCTAATACAAGTTTTTTAAAACTTCATTTGGTACAGGTGATTGTGATCAGTATAAGAATTGGTCCCATCCGCAGGCTACATCCAGTTTGTCCAGTTCCACACAAATGCATGGTTAAATTTTGCAGAGCTGCATAGAGTTTAGGTCTGGTGTTGGTGAGAACCTTAATGAATGCATTCTATATATAACAATGAATTACTTGCTAGCCATGAAGTGAGAGTTCAGGATTTTTGGAAGTAGTAGTGCCTGATATGATACCACAGAGGTTCCCCTGAACACCCTTTTCAGATTGTTTATGGTGTCATTATATATGTACAGAAAGAATGGGCAAAGCGTGGCCCCTGAAGCTCCCCAAGACCCCATCCCATTTAAAAAAGGGGGTGGGATATCCACCCAATTTTCCACGGGCAATTTTCCACCCAAAAAACCTGTAGGAAAATGCAGTGGCTTTGCACACACACCCTAAAACCTCTTGAAAAGCACAAAAATTGTTTAAAACGAAATTAGAAATGATACAACATCACTTTCAGGTGCATCAGTGCAGCCCATATGGGTGCAGGATGTCCAGAATAAAAAATTGGCCCCTGCCCCCTTTCTTAGTTGTTCATAACACCCATGATCTCCCAAACAGCATATGACACATTTAAAATCCAACTCCTGCTGACATTGTACAGATAGTTGGTGCAATACCTAACATACTTTTACCATTGGGGGACACCCCCCCCCCCCAAATAACCAGAGTATTCAAGGCGTCTTTTGTACAGGGTGGTGGTGGTGGTATTGACTTATGTCAGATTTTGGAAACTGAATTCATAACATGGGATATCTCAGATTTTCTTTCTGTCTGTCTGCTTTTGACAAACCATTTTCCATTGGATGGCAGTGTGTCATTTTTAATGCTTTTGGTTGTTATACCAAAAAAGCTACATCCTCACGGGTGTTATGTTCCTGGCACTAGTTCCTGCATACATTGTTCTTCCTGCATGCATCATGCTTCTCAGCCAAAGTTTTATATCTCCTTTTTGGAAATTAGCTTCCCGTTTGCTTTTTGTCTTTACACTGTGCCCTCCCACTTCAAGTGGCTTGTGCCATATGCTGTTTGGGAGATCTGATCTTTTTTGACAGCAGGGGATTCGCTTTTACAACATCTGAGCAGGTGAATCTGCTCCCCATTTGTAATCTACACTAATTTGAGATCTGCTTTTTTCCCCCTAGAATGAAAGCTATAATAGACCTAGCTCCAAAGAATGATTTAACTAGTTCTGAATAATGTAACTAGTTCTGTAGCACAGGGTGTTTAGACATGTGTTTCTCATCCTCACCCAGCAGTTTGTGATGGTGTGTGTGTGTTTAGGATACTAAACCTCGGAGTTTACAGGGATGAGTGTTTCACCTCTCCTGTCTAAAGATAGCTCTTGGATCTTAATCACAATATTCTGGATAAGTCCCAAAATCTATATTGTGGTGTTCCTTTATTAGGGCAAATAAAGAGGGGACAAACAGGTTTGTAAGCCTTTGAGATCTTTCAGTCTCTTCATCAGGCAAATGTTGTTCTAGAGATCCGAAATGCGTGTCACATGTGTACCTTTTTGGTTGGTTTCATAACAGTATACCACAATATGGATTGTGTGTTTTGTAGTTGCCGTAAAAGCCTTATCTCTCTCTAAAAAATGCTGTTTTAATATTTTTCTTGCTCCTGTATGATTCTCAGCATTTTATGCAGCTTGAACTACTAATGAGTTGGCGGCACCTTAAAAAGAATACCCCATAGGATATCTATTGGAGATATATATTTCTGCAAATAATTACCAATGATCCTCTGTTGCCAAGATTTGCTGTTTCTGGGCACAGATAAAATGCAGTGGTTGTAAATGAACCTTCTGGGCCATAACAAAAATTGATGAAGTTTTCAGTTTGCTTTCATTATGAATGGAAATAAAATCAACAGAAGCAAAATAAAACTGGCTACTTACAGAATATGGCATTACTTAAAAGGAAAACCTGTTCATAAAGGCTGAGCTTTGGGAAGGGAGGGGACAGAAAGGGGAACATTAATTCTCATATCTTCAGAGAGTTTTTCCTTGTGGAATTGAAGCTGCTTCCAAAGGATCCAGTTAGCTCTTGTTTTTGTTTTTTCTTTAGTGACAAAAGGAAGGTACTAAATGCTGGTCTGTCTAGAAAAGTTATCAGTCTTTGGTCCTGTAGTTTGGGACTTCAGCTCCACAGTTCCTGACCTCCTGACCATTGGCTGCATTGGCTGGGCCATTTGAAAGCTGAAAGTCTAAAACATCTGAAAGAGCCAATGTTAAAAACTACAGATCTAGAAGTGGCATTATTGTATGTCCCTGGTTTCCTAATTTAAGGCATATGGTTGGCTCCTAATCTTTCAGTGTGAGCAGATTGCACTCTGTGAAACCATAGAGATTGTGTGTACTCCAACTATATTACAACACAGATCTTGTAGCACCCTTGAGACTAACTGAAAGAAGTTGGCAGCATGAGCTTTCATAGACTTAAGTCTACTTCCTCAGATGCATCAGATGTATATTATGACATTAGCACTAGCATGTGTTCTGGAACTTGGACGTTTTTGCTCTTGTTTTGCAAAACAGAGTGTTATAATTTATTCACTTACCTTGTTTTGTAACCAAAGCAAATTAATTGACATTAATGCTCTCCAGAAAGTCTTCAAAGTATTTGGGAATGACACGGGAGACTCGCGGTAAGGTCACCTGTGTACATCATGTTGAAATGAGCACAAGTGCCACAAGGGGAAGATCATGGCCAGTCTTAACGGTGCTTTTCTTTACTTCAATGAGGCTCCTGTGTGAGCTTTTCTGAGTGGATCATGCCTTTTACAATTGTAGAGTTGGAAATCTCTTTGTAAATTGTGGCTGGACTGCAGAGATGGACATCACTGTAATTGTGGCTACACAACCATGCCCCTCCAGCTGTCGTTTTGGACAACATACCCTATAAACTCCCTGTCCATTTGCTATATTGGCTGAGGGGAACTGTCTGGAGATCCGAAACTGCCCATGGGTTGTAAACTTTTCTTTTACATGCCTAGCTACTCCGTTCTCTTCATTTAACAAATGTCCTACTTATGCATGAAAGAAAGAAAAGGGATTCTGCCTAAACACGAAGAACTTTACTGTTAGAACTGTAATGTGGCCTCCCTATTTTCCTATTTACTGCAATCTGCCCACTCCTACGTTCATCTGTTAATGTCTTCAACTGAAGCAAAGGGCCTTGGAAATAGTCAAATCACACCCTAGTCCCTACTATCCACTGGTTCTTAGTAGACCTGCCTTTCCCACTGGACTTTGCTCCTCCATGCACCCTGTTTCAGCAAATAAACACATTCTGCCACAGTTCATTGCCCTACAGTTTTATGATGAATGATAAAACTGATAGCAATGTGACTCTTTGTACGAACGTTGTATTCATACATCTGAAGTCCAGATTTAAAAGGGGTGTTCTGGTCTACCTTGCTTGTCTTTCCACCTCTGCACTGTCCCTTCTCATACCTTGCAACACTTCATTGACCAAAATCAGGACATGTGTGGCTGAGAAACATCAGAGTGCGGTGAAGATGGCAAAAGGTATTGAGGAAGAACACAAGCTAGAAGAAGCTCAAGCAGATTGCTTTTGCCTGAGCCTACTGGGAAGAGCATTGTACCAGCTCATCACCTCTTATCCCTGCTGACTTGAGACCAAGCTCCTTTTTCACTTTGAACTCAGTTTAAAGCAAGTGAACTAAGCTGAGGACAAGGGGGAAGGGGAGGAGAGAGAAGCTGGGTCATTTTTAAAAGTGGCTGAAAAAATGGGATGACAAAGGATTAGCTAGGACTGTTTCTGCTAAACTAGGAAAGTTTCAGGCTGTGCCTTCCTGATAATATTTAAAGTCCTTTAATGGTGATTCATGGTGTGCTTTTCTATAGATGTCCTGACATCGCTGAACAATCAATTGTTTTAAAATAACAATGATGGCAAATTGATCTTGTGAAATTTTAAATTACAGATTTTTACATTACAGATGGTATGGCATCTTCTCAAAGATTGGCATTTCAATTAGATCATTGGCTTTACTGATACAGTGCATTTAAGCCATTCCTAAAACCATTGGAAGCCTCACGGATAACATAAAATCAACTTTTGTATGTCAGATACAATCCGAGGGGGAAACCCATCCTCATAAGTGATCAATCCCTCACCCACCCCCGCCGGCTTTTGCAATATTACTACAAATGTTCACCTGCTTGCAGAAGGATGTTTTAATAACTTCCTAGAACACCAATTTTGCAACTGTGTTCAAGGCTTGAACAGTAAAAATCATGGCAGCACAAAGGCTGGTGCGATCGTCCTAATGAAGCATTGCTCTAATTCATTTGGGAGTTGTTAAAAAGTTGGACATTATTTTCCTGTGATAAAAAAGGAAATGAAAACAGCTCATGTGAAAAGGTTGCTTTGTCAGGTCTGATTAAACGTCTGAGTAATAACAGCATTAGGGGAAAATGTAGTTTCCCGCAATGATTTTCATGGCATTTGGAGAATTTTATCTGCAGAGTTCTTTCTGACTTCTAGTAGGTATGTAGCTATATGGAGAAGGTCAAAATGAGAGTATTGTCCTCCCCAAATAAAAATTCAACCCCCCCCCCCCAGAATCTTCCTTCATTCCCCAAATTTCTAGCATTGCTATCGTTGGAAATTTGAGTTGAACATTTAGAAATACTGTTTAGGCACTAAAAGAAAAAGCAGTCCTCAAAGAAATGTGAATGTGAGCACAGGAAATATGGGTTCTGGATATAAATTATTTTTAATATCACTTATAGGCATACTTCAGCTAACAAGATTTCTGATACAGAAGCTCCTTTTCACAAAGCATTTTATGGGAGCCCAAACTAGCCCAATATTTTCATGCCATATGTCTACCTGGAATATTTTTTGCAACATTGGAATTGGAAGAATGGGGAAGGGAGGCTGGAGACAGACAGACTTTCGGTGTTGGGTTGCAGTTGCGTGTCTGCAGTAAATAATGCAATAAAATTTAACCTGGGAAAGAATGGGATTCTACTCGAGGCAACCCTACTGTGGCTGTGTCTGCTTACATACAACAGATAAGCTAAATAGTTGCTTCCATACTTATGGCATATGTGAAGAGCAAAACAGAAAGATGGGGAAATTAGCCTGGCTCACTAACTATCCTGGAATATTGAAAACACATAGATCTGTAAGTTTTGCCACCACAATCATAAGAAAATAGAGGCCGTTGAAAGGGGAAAAAAAATCATCCTGGGATCTAGAACCAAAGGTGTTCTAGAAGAGTCAAACTGTTTTGTTTACTTATTCAAGGCTTATCTGACCTGGTTGTTTGATTTCATGTGTGCACAGTCTTCATTTTGAATAAGAGGTTTTCTAAAATATGTTGAACTGCTCCCCCCCCCCCATGGTATAGAAATCTATACCTGTTCTTTCTATATGCAAAGGTAGCACCCTTGAGAATAACTTGAAAGAAATTGGTAACATGAGTTTGGTAGACTTGAGCCTACTCTACCCCATGCATCTGAGAAAGTAGACTTAAGTCTATGAAAGCTCACACTCCCAACTTCTTCCTAGGATCCTTCTTCCTGGGATCTGTTGCATTTATCATGCCTTTTAACTTCTGTATATTTTAATGTAATTTTATATTGTTTTTAACTGTTTAAAATTTTATTGTAATGTTTGTTAAATCTGTGAGCTGCCTTGCGTCCCTTTGGGAGAAAGGTGGCATATAAATGAAATGAAATAAAATAAAATAAAATAAAATAATTTTTAGTTTGTCTCAAAGGTGTTACAAGATCCCTGTGCATACTAATTTTCCAGACTCACATAGGCACATCTTTTATTATTTCTATATTATTTCTACTTATAGTACCAATGTTTCTGTTGAAGAAGTAAAGCCCAGGAACAAATCTATCTCTATTAGGTGAGATACCCTGTACCACTCTCTGGGGACTGAAGATAAAATTTCATTGGGAACATAATTGTTACTTGGGAGGGTCAAATCCTTCATTTTCTAATTCAAATTAAAAACCTTTCAATGCAGCACTCTTGCCCTAAGTTTCCTCATCCTTGTCTTGCCACTTGGCTCAGACCCTGAAGCTCAGAGTGCACTTCATGCACTTCCATGCCAACATTTCACAGATGGAAACTGTGGCATACAGTCAAGCAATATCAGAGTTCATTCAGGATGCCAAAATATTCCACCCCCTCCTCTATATTCTGAGTTAATTCAGTGAAACTATTGTAATTTCAAGTTAGTTTGCAACAACTGAAGGAAGCTGAGGTCAAAGGGAGAAGCTGGGACATTTGAAAAGCAGCTGAAAAAGAGGGTAGGATTGCAGAAGATCAATCAAAACTATCCCTTCCAAACCAGGACATTTAGAGGATATGTAACTCACGACTGCTAGGATCTTGCTCACAAAATCCCATACAATAATGCCATTGAATCATATCAATGTTTCTCCTCTCTCTCTATATATATATACATGGGTTAAAAGTGAAATGGATTGGCTTGGTCCATTTCTTATCCCTCCCTCTAATTATCTGACAGTCCATCCAGTCCTACAGATCCTCCAACCTACTCCTGTGTACATTTTGATCTGATTCAGAAGGGCTGTTGGTTACCTTGCCTTCCTCCAATATTTGGGATTATACCACCATATCCCATAGTATCAGAAGAGGAAGAAAACTAAGCACTGGTCTTTCTAAATGTTATAAATCTTCCAGACTGGTTCCCTTCCATTGCCATGAGTTTACTGCTTGCCGAGAATTCTTAGAATGGAGCTTACAGGCCCTGTAGGGGAAAAAAAAAGATTGAGTGAGCTTTTCACATTAAATAACCCTCATCCACGGAGAGGCCTCTGACACTCACACAGTAGTGCATTTTCCCTCTTCTCTCATTTCCAGGTGACAGCCCTGCTGTTACAAATCCCCTCAAATGCTGTTATTGATGCACTTGGAGAAAGAAATTGCAAAAGGAGACAAAGAGGGTTAAGAATTGCAATGCTGGTCTAGCTTGTGATTCAACTTGTGGCTGCTTCAGCCTTCTGCAACCTAGACATCTCCAGTTGGGTGGAACTACAGCTCCCATCATCCCCAGCCAGCATACTCTGCTGGTTGATGGTGGTGGGAATTATAATCCAACCCATCTAGAAGGAGCCAAATTGAGAAAGGCTGGCCTATTCAGGTTAAGGTTGTAATTCTTCACCATGTTTCTTCTTGAAGGAAAGAAATGAGATTATCACACTAGGGTCAATTACAGAACCATCCCACAATCATCTCATTATTGGCAATGAATATCCCATTATTGGCATTGGGATAATTGTGGGGTGGTAATGAGATAATTGTGGGATGCTTCTGAAATTGACCCTAGTGTGATAATCTCAAGAGTGATTTTAAGCAGGATCCCCCTCCCCCCTTGCTAAGAGAAGATCTTTGAAAACCACACAATTTTCATATTTGAAATCTTGGATATATTCTCTGCGAAATTCACACAGTATTTTTTCCCCCCACAGAAAGCAACATTGTTCTGTGCAGGAAAAAGAAGACTCCTACACAACAGTAATGTCTTCTGCACAGAAAAAACTGCTTCATGTGTAGAAAATCTCCAGTTACAGCATTTCCTGTGAAGGAAACAGCCTCTCCAGTTATTTTCTACATGAAAAAAAAAATGCTGTTTCCTATGCAAAACAACACTGTGTGCATTTTATCTAGAACAAGTCCCAAACTCATCAGGATTCTTCTCACTGGGGTTTCTCCCTGGTCAAAAGACACATTTTTCAACAGTTTTTGAGTATTTTTAGTATTCTTTCCATCCCTAATTCAAATCAATGTTCCACTGGCCAACCAGATGACAATCAAATGGTTCTATAGTAGACCTATTCAGGTGTTCCCTTTAACATTTGTAGGGCAAACTCTGGGGACAAGGGTGGTACATGGGTGGTACATGCACCCTATGTCCAATGTCACTGAGTCCCCAAATACAAATTTGATCATCACATATCAATCGACATCATGTTCTTCTGAACACAGTTACAAAGCTCCCCAATCCAACTTTGTCAGGCTGTCTGCTCACAATAGATTTGTTAGTGCATTCATAGAAATAGATGTGTCTTCATCCTTCATGCTGATTGCACAAAGAACCAGCATATTTACAGAAGACTTTTCGCCTTACACATTTATAGCACTACAATTCTACTCTAACTCCCATGGTTCCATGCTGTGGAATCCTTGGAGCTGTACTCTTGGGATGAGTATTTCGAATGCTCAGCCAGAGAACTGTAGTGCCTCACCATACTAGGAACACCAGGATGCCACAGAATGCAGCCATGGCAATTAAAGTGGAATTATAGTGTGATAATTATGAAGTGTGAAAAGGCTGCTAATGCATGGGGAAATTGGGTGTTGGTGCTAAGTCTGTTCCTATCTTTGATTTCATCCCCATATGTGATCAAGGAAATGCCTCAACGGGATTAATGGGATGATAAAAGGGATGATAAAAGGTGCATCTACACTGTAGAAATAATGCAATTTGACACAACTTTAAGTAACTCCATTCTATAAAATCATGGGATTTGTACTTTACAAGCTATGTAGCTTTCTCTGCCAAAGTGTTGGTGCCTCACAAAACCACAGATTCCATGTTTCTGTAGGATGGAGCCATGACAGTTAAAATGGTGTCAAAACTGCATTATTTCTGCAGCGTAGAGGCACCCCACTCCTTATTGGGGTGCATCTACACTGTAGAAATAATGCAACTTGACATGACTTTAAATGCTGGCGCTTCCTGCAATTTGCAGTTTGACAGGGTCTTGAACCTTCTCTGCCAAAGCATGCTGGTGCCTCAGAAAACTGCAAATTCCGGGATTCTGTAGGATGGAGCCAATACGGTTACAGTGGTGCCAAACTGCATTATTTCTACAGTGTAGATGTCCCTCCTGGTCTCTAGTGCCTGGAGCCCTTTCACACTACACATTTATTAGCAGCATAATTCCACTTTAACTGCCTTGGCAACATCTTAAGGGATCATGAGGTTTGTAGTTCGGTGAGACAGTTTTTCTCACTGAAAATTCCCAGTCCCCCTCCCTACAGTGGTAGCTGGAGGTCCAGAGAACATAAAAAGATCATACAGGTTGTTCAAACTATATTGGTGATATTAAGGCACTAGCAAACTATTCCCCAGTGTTTGGTAGGATTGGGTCATAAAATATTTCTGCAATTCTTTCCCTCTTTTTTCAGATATTTCAGGACCCCATGCACTGAAATAACCCATTCACAGCCAGCTTTCAGCAACAGCAGCAACAGTCTATTTTGAGATTCTTGGCAGCTTCAACTGGCTGCAATTCCTACACCATTTTTTTGTTTGAAAAATAGTTCTCCTTCTTCCTAGCAACACTGATAGTGTCTCAAAGCCAATATATTTTCTTTCCTATGTCTACCCAAGAAGCATCTCCTTCACTCTGAATTAACTTAACCTCAGTGTCATAAACGCACTGCCATCTCTGAATGTGTGGTCTATATATCCCCATTTTGCCCCACCAAAGAACAAAAATGAAGGAACTTTACAAACAGCCACAGAGATTTGGGACAGGTTCTTTCATGAAACTACTTTCCCCAACTTTTTCTGCCAATTATAACTGAGAACACTGGATTCCACCATAATGCGAATATCAAATCTTGATCTAGGAAAAAACAAAACAAAACAAAACTGCTTTTCTCTCAAAAGTATGGTGGGAAGACATGACAGAGGGCCTTTTCTGCAATGGCATCCTAGTCATGAAATTCCCTCCCTCTAGAGGCCCAACAGGACCACCTTTAGGATCATTTTGGCACCAGGTCAAAACCTGGCTTTTTATTAAAGCCTTAGGGTCTAACTGATTTTATCCAGACTACACATGTCTTATGGTTGCACTATTTTAAATTGCTTTAACCAATTTTAAAATGTCTGGTTTTTAACTGATGCACTTTTAATATTTATTATAATATTAAAAATATTATAATATTAAAATAGTAATATAAATATTACTTTTAATATTTAATATTTAAAAGTATTGCTATTTATTATTTTAATTGATTTTTAAATATCAGCCATCCTGAGATTAATAGGGCAATCTTAGGACAAAAAGGCTGATTTCACATAGAGGAGTTGGTGTGGGGGTCCTGGAGAGGAAAACTGGCCCTTGAGTTGCTCACCCTTGATCTAACTTTTTAAAATAATTGGCATAGAAACAGATATTTCTGTCTTGGTTGACACAGGACAACACACGATTCCTCACTCTGTATTCAGATGATTACATAGATGAATTGCAAAGTAAGGGACACACCTATTTTTATACAATAGTTGAGAAAAACAGAGGGAATATTGCAGGATTTACTACCTGTTGATTTTTTTTTTTATTTGGTGCCATTTTTTCCCTCTGATTAACAGAAGCAGTCCCAGTCATGTGGAAAAAATGTGCTGCTCTTTGTGCTAATGCCACTCTGAGGAAGACCTTGTACAAGTCCCAGGCATTTCAGTGGCTCAAATGACTTGAAATAGGGTGGTGTTTTTTGTGTGTGTGTGTGTGTGTGTGTGTGGTTTTTGGGCTATGTGGCCATGTTCTGGAACAGTTTACTCCTGATGTTTTGCCAGCATCTGCAGCTGGCATCTTCCATGCCACCAGCCTCTGAAGATACCAGCCCCAGATGCTGGTGAAACATCAGGAATAAACTCTTCCAGAACACAGCCACATAGCCCAAAAACCACACAAAAAACTATGGATTCCATTCATGAAAGCCTTTGACTTCACAATGACTTGAAATGTTGGAAACTACAATGCTGGGAATGAATAATGGTCATTACATAAGTAAATTCAAGCTGAAAAGTCTCCATGCTGGGGACATGGAAAAACACTTGGCCCCCCTCCCTCCCTCCCGCTCATCATGAAGGGTTATCGAATGACAGCAGGGATTTCTGCTGCAAACAAATAGTGCTGGATCAATCTGACATGGGAGTGAAGAGTACTTGCAAACTCCATATGAGTTTAGTGACTAGGTAGTGGTCCAAAGAATGGAATGTGAGCTTATGTGGAAGCAGAAATGTTTTCTGTAAAGCACATTCAAGGTGTAACTTCATATGTGGATAGTTACGATATGTGTGATCTCTGACCCTACTTGCTGTTTGTTATTTGCTATGAAGAAAGCACAAAGGTCAGCATACAGGTGAACATTAAGAAAACAAAAATAGTACCCAAAGAGGATTTACACAAATTCAACCTAGACAACGAAGAAATGAAACAGTTATATATTTTCCATACCTTAGATCAACCATAGACCACCACAGAGATTGCAGCCAGGAAATTAGAATAAGACTTTGACTGAGGAGGACAACTATGAAAGAACTGGAGAAGATCCTATAACACTGAATATTAAAGTTAGAATTGCCCAAGCCATTGGACATACTAAGTCTAAGATTGTCCAAGTTTCATCACCACGTATGCATGTGAGAGCTGGTCAACTTATTTGAGTTGTGGTGCTGGAGAAGAGTTCTGAGGATACTGCAGACAGCCAAAAAGACAAGCAAATGGTGCTAGAACAGATCAAACCTGAAATCACCCCGGAAGCCAAGATGATTAAACTGAGGCTGTCATACTTCAACTAAAGATAATAGAAAAGACAATAACACTAGGAAAGGTGAAGGTTAGTAAAATGACAGGAAGATCACATACCAGATGGATAGACTCAGTCAAAGAGATAATAGAATCACCAAATCATAGAACTGGAACAGACCACCAGGGCCATCCAGTCCAACTCCATTCTGCCAAGGAATACATAATCAATATGCCTAAAAGATGGCCATCCAGCCTCTAGATTCCACTAAAGGCCAGTGTCATCCATGGTCAAACAGCTCTTACTGTCAGGAAGTTCTTCCTAATGTTTAGGTGGGATTTCTTTTCCTGTAGTTTGTATCCATTGATTGGTGTCCTGTTCTCTGAAGCAGCAGAAAACAAGCTTGCACCATCCTCAGTATGAAACCCCTTCAAATATTTAAACATGGCTATCATATCACCCCTTAACCTTCTCTTCTCCTGGATAAACATACCCAGCTCCCTCATAAGGCATGATTTCCAGACCTTTCACTATTTTGATTGACCTCCTCTGGACACATTCCACCCTGGCCCTGAGCATGTGGGACCTGAGCAGAACAGATGAGGATATAATATCTTGGAGACGTCTCATTCACGGGATTGCCAGGAATCGAAGTCTACCCAAAGGCAGCTAACAACAACTAAGCCCAAGGCTTGGAAATACCACTTTGGGCTATTACATTCCCCAGAATTATCCATCCAGCATGTCTATGGTGCCTTAAGGATTCTGAGAGTTCTCTTCCAAAAAGGTAATAATCTGCAAACTCTGAGCAGGCCGGGTGCTCTGTGTGGGTCTGTTGCTTTCCCCTGAAAGCAAACTCCTCTGGCGCCAGCATCCTTCAACAGCCATTTGCCAGGCTGTTCCCACTCCAACATTTGTGTCCTTCATCACAAGCTTTTATACCTGTGCTTCAGAGATAGGAAGCCATTAATCCCCACACTAATCCTTGTCGTTGGCACTCCAGACATCCATTTCCTGCAAAGATAGCTGGGCCTGATGGAATTTGAGTGCGTCTACAAAGCAAGTATCAGAAAGGATACGGGGGTGGCAGTGGGGAGAGAATGAAGATGTACTTCAAGCAGAATGTATCTTTGCAATCAGGGAAAGCCAGATACTTCCCTCTCTTCCATGACTTGATAAAGTATTGGAGGTTAATAAGTTCTGTTTAAATCAGAGTCGAGAAATTGGTGGTCCTCCAGATGAGACTGGACACAACCTGGCCAAAAATGTGGAGTTCTGTAACATGCTGCTTTAATTGTTTTGTTTAACAGCTGCTAGATTATGAAACTGATAATACAAAGTTATTATTGTTCTCCTTCTTATTGTTGGTTATACATATACCTGTACTCTTTATCTCCTCTAATGAACTCAAGGTGGCATAAGTGCTCTCCCCCTTTCTCCCCCTGCCTTGTCTTCATAACAACACCATGAAGGAGAGCAGGTTTGTCTTGTTCCAGAAACTGGGTTTAATTCCAGATCTCTCTAAGGAGTCTTTTGGTGCTGGACATTATTACTGCTGTGTGTTTGTGTGCCTTCAAATCACTCATTGGTTTATGGTGACCCTATAGATTCCATAGGGCTTTCTTACCAGCTCTTTCCTCAAAAATATAGCCTACAACATCTGGTATGTATTGGTGGTCTCCCACTCAAGTAGTAAGCAGGGTTGATCCTGCATAGCTTCAAAGATCAGTCAGGATCTGGTGCATTTAGGGTTTTTGGACAATAATTCCTATCTGTTTATTCCAGTATTGTAGTGGGTATTTAGACTCTTCAAAGGATAAGCTTTATTGATGGTAAATGCTGCTACAGATAGTACACAGCAGATAAGCATCCCAGACCTTTCGCTGAGAGTGTCCAACAAGTGATTGGCTGCCTGCCTAGAAATAGATGCACAATAACATTTGTGGGAGGCAGTAGGCAAAAGAGAAAGACAGCATTACTGGTGGATTGACTCAATCCAGGAAGCTACAATCCTGAGTCTGCCAGAGCTGAACAGGGTTGTTGATAACAGGATCTAGGACACAGGACAGTGGATTCAAATGTGAGAAGAAGATATACTACCTAAACATTAGGAAGAACATTTTGACAGTAAGAGCTGTGTGACAGTTGCCTTGGAGTGTGGTGCACTCTCCTTCCTTAGAGGTTTTTAACCTGATGCTGAATGGCCTTCTATTGGGAGTAGAATTATAGAATCATAGAGTTGGAAGAGACCACAGGGACCATCCAGTCTACCTCCCTGTCATGCAGGAACAGTAATCAAAGCACCCTCAACAGATGGCCATCCAGGCTCTGTTTGAAAACTTCCAAAGAAGGAGACTCCATTACATTCTGAGGGGTGCTTTAATTGTGTATTTCTGCATGGCAGAATAGAGTTGAACTGGATGGCCCTTGTGGTCTCATCCAGTTCTATGATACTACGATCTCTTGGAGGTCTCTCATTTGTTTGTTGTATTTGTTATTTGCCCCCAAATTGACTGTGACTCATGGCAATCCTGTGGATGAGACACCTCCAAAAATCCTTATCTTCCACTTCTCTGCTTATTTCCTGCAATCCTATGGCCCTATCCCCCTTGATTGAAGCAATCCATCTGGGATGTGGTCTTCCTCCCCTTCTTTTGCCCTTTGCCTTTCCTAATGTTATTGTCTTTTCCTTTGTTCTGTGCCTTCTTATTATATTACCAATGTACACCAGTCTCAATTTGATCATCTTAGCTTCTAATGAGATATCTGGCTTGATCTACTCCAAGACATAGGGTCACCATAACCTGAAGCCAACCTCTTGGCCCATAACAAGATCAAGAAGAAATATATACTCTGCACTGTAATGATTTTTTTCAAGCACTAGAGGACAGTAAATGCTGCACAAAGAAAAGGCAGAATGCTCGGAATAAGACTGAGGCCCAGGAAAATGTTATATGCCATATTGATGGGCATTCCTTTTCGCAAACTGCAGCCTAAACAGTGGTCCTGGTTCATCTGCCAGAGACAGCCCAAGACCTCACCTTTTTACTTCTGAAATAATTAATCTGTCATTACTTCCACCTCCGTATTCATCCCTTAGGAATTGCATTGCCTCAAGTCAGAACATAAGTCTTTCTTGCTCAGTATGCAGCTATTTCTCAAATGTTCTGAAACAGGGATCATCTGTAAATTTTCTCAGCCTTCCTGGACTGTTGTTGTAACACCAGAGTTCTCAAACAGGGAAGGGTAAATATCTCACAAAACTACAAATTCTCAAAATCCATAGCATTGAGTGATGGCAATTAAAATGCTGTCAGACTGCATGATTGGTGAAGTGCAGGTTAGATCTGTATTTCCATTTTATTACAACACTCCCTCTTCTGTATGTCAATTATTTCCGTTATATCCTAGGGGGGATATCTCAACAAGAGGATTTCTATCCACAAAAGTTCATGCAAAAATAAAAACCAGTAAGTCTTAAAGGCATAGCCACATTTCCGTTTTTTCCCCTCCCCTTTCCTTCCTCCTTTTTATGCTGCAACAGACTAACACAGCTACTTCTTTTAACAGTTTCTCACTGTCACTTTCCACATATAATAATCACTAAAAATAAAAAGATTAATATTTCCTTTTAAGAGGTCATATTTTTTTCTCTCTCTTTGAAGCAAAATACTAAATAAGCTAGAAAAAGAGGATTTGGCTTCCCACATCTGTTGGCCAATGGGTCATCCCTCCCCTCTCCATCTCTGTGGTTATAATAATAATCCTTTGCTTCATATAATTCCTGGATGTTTGCTTAAATGGGTTGTAATTGTCAACTCTATAAAAGGAAAGTTGGGCTTACTCATTTCTTACACTCCATGCTGAGCTTGAAACTGTGCTAGGAGAAACTGCAGTGCCTTGCTTGAATTCTTGCTGTTACTGCATAATTATATATCATGTGTATGTTTTAAAAAATCCAATTATTTCCTGCATTTGATAATGCCAAACTCCTGGCTCCAGAAAACTATATATTGGAGTGAAAAGGGTGAAGTGGGACCCATTGGAGTCCCACAGAATTCTGAAGAATTGCACCTTGCACATCCCAAACCTTGCACATCCCAAAATGTGTGGGGTCCAATTTTTGCCTCCCAAATAGCCAATTATACCTCCAAGCATGACAAGCAATAGCTGCTGAAATGTATTCTTTTACACAGCCATTAAAGGACACAATGTACAGATGTGAGAGTTGGACAGTGAAGAAAGCTGATAGAAGGAAATTCAACTCATTTGAGCTGCGGTGCTGGAGAAGAGTGCTGACAATACCATGGATGGCCAAGAAGAAAAACAAATGGGTCCTTGAACAGATCAAGCCTGGATTCTCCCTGGAATCCTGGATGATTAAACTGAGACTATTGTACTTTGGCCACATGATGAGGAGGTATGACTCACTAGAAAAAACAATGATGCTGGAAAAAGTGGAAGGCAGTAGAAAGAGAGGATGGTCACATGCTAGATGGTTAAACTGGATCATGTAGGTCTTGAGCCTGAGCCTACAGGAACTGAGCTGGTCAGTTGAGGACAGAAAATCTTGGAGATCTCATCTACAGGGTTCCCATGAGTTCGTGGATTCAAGGGCAGCTAATAACAACATAACAAAGCCTACCTAGTTTACAATCTGGCAACTCTGTTTCCAAGCCAAAAGATGTGGAGACTTCTCTTCCTGTTCTTAAAATAAGCCCATATAGGCTGAAGAAAGGCCAAAAAGAGGTGGGAAGGCAAAATACCTCCAATGCAAAATGGCCAGCACCACCCACTGGGAATATCTACTTATCCCTATAGCATAAATCAGAATGTTGAAGTAAGGTGTTTCTTGAAATGAATTACTTGGCAGTAACTAGATGGAATTGTGCTTCCTTTTGCCTATAAAGGCCAGGATCATACTTCAATACCTTTTGGTGTAATGTAATGGGGTATTTGTCACTTGAAATTGGTACAATTGCCAGGCCAAGACTATCTCAGGCCCTGAGATGTCAGCACCACAACCTGAGAAACAGGGATGAATCACTATGATATTACAGGGGGATGGTCCTGGTGATGCCACTAAGCCATGAAGCATCAACCACAGTTGAACACGAGATGCCATTATTTTTTTTAAAGCACCAAGTGGAACAGACAGCATCAGAGGATGGTGGAGTCTCCTTCTTTGGATGGCCATCTTCTTAGGGTGTTTTAGGTATGTATTCCTACAACACAGGGGTTGAAGTAGAGAGCCCTGGTGGTCCCTTCAACTCTAAGTGTCAATGATTCAACAAACCTTCCTAGGATAACTTGAAAAAGCTATGCACATTAAGCTGATTTTCAACCTGGTTTGCATTTGTGGTACAGACATAATCCAATAAAGGAAAATTTATCAGTTCTTCTTGCTGGCTGCTTTGCTAGGAAAGGAAGGTGGGTTACAAAGTAAACTGAGAAACCCTTTAAGATAAACTCTCTTAAGAGAAAATCTGCCAGCAACTTCCTTTTCAGTGAAACAACCAAGTAAAATGAATGGGATACAAAACACTTAATGAACTGGCCCAGAGGCCCTTCCTTTGTAGTGTTCTTAGCAGTAATACTTTGCTACAGCACTTCTATTTAGAAGTGTTATGAAAACTGGATTCCCCCAATGCCTTGCGCTTTTGATGCAGTCTTTGAGTCTCTGGTTAAGTTAGGCGCTTTTGATCTGTTTTAATCACAGCTCTTTGATGCTCCTGGGCCTTTGAGTTTTGCACCAACCATTTGTGAAAAGTTGTATTCCAACCTTTAGAGCCAGCAAGGCGATTATGGTGATTTATAGGTTGGTTTACCTGATTCAGAGAAGGATGTGATGGCAGGGATCGCTCATTCTCTGTCAAATGAGCCATTAATTCCAGAGCTGTAAAAATGTTTGGCTTAACTTTTCCAGTGGTCCCAAGACTCTTATGCCTTTCTCTTTCCTTACATGGATGAAGCCAATTAAATCTTCTGTTAAAGTTTCTCTCCCCCTGCTCCAATTTTGCAGATGGTCTTTTGTATTTCCTCATAGGATAATTGTGTTAAAACTGCATGCACAGTAAGTTATACCATGGAATACTAGATCCTTTTCTATTTCTAAATCAAATCACTTTGGTGTGTGTATGTGTATGTGTATGCATATATGGTCTATTTTCTCAATTAAGATGCTATTTTCATCTGTGCCACCTGTGCCTATTTACCAAATTTGTTGTTGTGTGCCTTCAGATCATTTCCTATTTATGTCGACCTTAATGTGAGCCTGCCATTGGGTTTTCTTGGCAAGATTTATTCAGATTTGTTTAGAGGAGGTTTGTCATTGTCTTCCCCTGAGGCTGAGAGCATGTGACTTGCCCAAGGTCACCCATTGGGTTTCATGACCAAGTGGGAAATTGAACCTTGGTTTCTTAGAGTTGCAGTCCAACATTCAAATCACTATACCATACCTAATACTATGGGCTCATTGTCCCAACTAGATCCCTTATATCAACTGATCCAAGTCAACACTTGGCCAACCTTCTGTATTAAGGAGATAGAACCTATCTTTTTGCTCATGTACAATACTATCTTATTAGGGGATTACAGCATTGCACAACCTACATGCACAATGAACCTGTACACATCCATGCACAATGTATATTGGTGTGTAATATACAGCAACGCACAATGTGAATAAACAATTGTGTGCAATGTAAAATTCCTCCTGTGCACCCTGGAACTGATCATGAATGTTTGGAAACTTTGATTTTTTTTGTTGTGGATGTGCTAGTGATTTCCAACTTATGGTTACCCTAAGATGACCCTATCATGTAGTTTTCTGAGGCTAAGGATGTGCAGCTTGCCCAGGGTCACCTAGTGGGTTTCCATGAATGAGGGGGGATTTGAATCCTGGTCCCAGAATAGTAGTCCAACATTCAAACCACTGTATAGAATCATATAATCATAGAGTTGGAAGAGACCACAAGGGCCATCCAGTCCAACCCTCTGCCATGCAGGAACTCTTGATCAAAGCATACCTGACAGATGGCCATCCAACCTCTGTTTAAATACCTCTAAGGAAAGAGACTCCACCACCCTCCGAGGGAGTGCGTTCCACTGTCGAACAGCCCTTACTGTCAGGAGGTTCCTCCTAATGTTGAGGTAGAATCTCTTTTCTTGTAGCTTGCATCCATTGTTCCTGGTCCTAGTCTCTGGAGGAGCAGAAAACAAGCTTGCTCCCCCTCAATATGACATCCCTTCAGATATTTAAACAGGACTATGATATCACCTCTTATCCTTCTCTTCTCGAGGCTAAATATCCCCAGCTCCCTAAGTCATTCCTCATAGGACATAGTTTCCATACCATGCTGGTGTTTCATTGGAAACCTATATACTTATAAGACAATCATAGCTTTCTGGCTACTAATGTAAGTTGAATTGATCCAGCAAATTTGTTCTAGTTGGGACTGGCAATTGTATATCTCCTACTTTTTTTTTTTAACGTTTGTCACTGGGTGAAAAGGAGACATAACTATTTTTAATTTCCAGTTATGTTTATCAGTTTTTCAGTCAGATTCCATCCCATTTGTAGACTCTGGATTGTTCTGGATGATGATATCTATTTAAACCAGTGCTCAGCTGAAATTTTTCCCTACACCAAAGGCATTATGGGAAGTGTAAAATGATGTGATGTTGATCGAATTGACTGGAGCAGGAGGCTAAGGATGAGCATCAGGATCGGTGAGTCCTGATCAGGATTTCTCAGCCCACAGTGTGTTGAACTGGAGAACACACCATCCAAATCTCTATTTCAGAAGTCCTTCCAAGGTTCTGTGGTGCTCTCCCCCAGACCTTGGAAGACTTGGACTACAACTCCCCAAATCCCCAGCTGGTATGGCCAGTAGCTGTGCTAGCTAGGGATTTCTGGGAGTTGTAATCATAAAGCAAGCTTCTCAAGCTCCCATATCCGGCCCTGCATTTATTGGCTAGAAGACGAACGGGTCATTGATGAAAAGGTGACAATGAATAAAAAGTTCCAGGAGGTGACATCTTCCATAAAATAGTCCAAATCATCTGATGGCTCTTTGAAAAGTAACTCTCTTCCATTCAGAGCTCAATGGTGGAATCTTCATTAAAACATCATGACAAATTAATTTTAATGTGAGGTTACTGAACTTGAAGACATTAGCCTACAATAGACTTGACTGGCGTGATTTATTTTATATCACCAAGCCCCCGAGTATCCTTTGTTCTGAAATTTTTGGTTGTTGGGGCTTACTATTCAAATGTGAAAAGCAAGATGGGGAGAGAGCAGGTAGCTTTTGCACTAAAGCTTGGGGCTGTTTATATATCATTTATAACCTATTTTTCTTTTCAGCTTAAAGTGGAGCTGGGTCAACTCTCCTTTTCATTTTTTCTTCTTCTTCTTCAGAGAAGTCCATTCTGAACAAGAAGAAAGAACTGTAATACTGTTCCTATAGAAACAGACTTTAATGAAGGTGATTTTACATTGGAATAATATTTGTCCACATGAAGGGAAGGGGGACAAAGCCTGTGTTATTGCCTTCCATAGTAATGAATGGCCTCTCTATGCTTTTAGTTCCCAAATTGCCTTTCTAGGTGGAGAAAGCAAGGAAAAGACACACTGGAAAATAAGAAAGGATCATGAAAAGAGGGGTATCAAGTCACACAGAACTAGAGTTTAAAAGAGCCTGGTAGGTCACAAGCAGGTAGGTGACCAATTTTGCTTTACATTGCAAAGCTGAGGTCTGACAGATGAAGCAAGACACGAAATGTTGGCTTGAGCTGCCATGAATCCTGTGCCAGTGGAATGGCAAGGTATAACTTTGTATTAAACAAACAAACAAACAAACAAACAAACGAGGTAGAGTGACCCCAGCCTTTGTTTCCAGATTTCCAATGTGGAATCTTCCCCCACCAGTAACTGTTTCATTTCAGAGCTCCGAAATGTTATGTGTTTGAATTACAACTCACAGACTCTCTCAAAACAACTCCATGTTTTAGTCCCCAAAATAATTTTCCTGAGCTTGGCTGCACTGTTGGAATGCTCTTATTATTCAGAAATGTCATCTTATCTCTCCTTGAGTTTCTGGTTCTCACCAAAAGGCTTGCATGAAGGAACCAATCAATTTGCTCTTTCTATATAAGAGCATTTGTATAAGCGCATTTCCTGTTTCCATACAAATCTACAATTTAAAAAGATTGGCATGAGGATTTGCATTGAATCACATATTTAAATTGGGATGAGCAACTGCTAAAGGAGTATGGGGCATTTCTTGCCTCCCCACATCTCTGAGGAACTGTACCTGTTCACCTGACATGAGCAGAAGTGACATCACATCACTGTCTACTATTGTTTTGTCCATTTTCTTTGTTTTTCAGGGGTGATGGTGTTGGTGGTGTTAAGGTGGGTTGTAGTGGCCGAACAGCTGTGATCTGCAGTGGTTTTAAGCTATTTGGAGGCATTGAGTTGACAACCGGTGAGTATGCTTTGGTGGGCTTCAGGGGCAACAAATTGTTGTCCTTGTCATACTCACCCTCCTTGAGACCCACAATTCAGATACTGAGGAGGAAACAGATTGTCAGGAATATGAAGCTCCTAATAACAAGGCTCTGAGTCTGAGAAACTAGGGGTTGAGGCAGAGAGGGTCGCTGCTCCAGAGGCTTCAGATCAATGCTAAAGATCAATTGCCATTATTCACTGAGCAATGACACAACAAAGAAAGATTGTGCCATTTCCAGAAGTTATTAAATAAAAGACACTGACCTAATTAGGCACCTGGGGTTTTGAAACAGCTGCCTATAAATCTCCCAAACCTTCCTTGGCAGCTTGTTGCTTTTATTCCTTCTTTCTTGGTCACTAGCAGTACTTTCCTGCATTCTGTTTTCCTGAACTTGTAATGGCTATTATTATAACTGTTTTACTTCTTGCTGGCTTTGTTTACCTGGTCTACTGACCTATTGAAAAACATGTGGACCATTTGACATTCACTCTCTTGCTTCTCCCTTCATCCTGAAGGACATTCTGTGACTGACTGGAATGAATTAACTGCTCAACAGTTTTTGTATTATAACCACTAATTTCTGGGACACTTGTTAACTGGATCATAAAATAGTCTCATGGGGCTGCATGTGGCCTAAAGGCCAGACTTTCCCCAACCTAGAATTAAATGCATGTTGAAGTTTATTTTCTCCATACCAAATGTGTATTTAAATACATACTTAAATCTATTTGCCCCCTTCCTTTTTTAAAAAACTTTTTATTAGTGTTATAACCTACATAGAATAATATTTTAAAAACCCATAATATCCCTCATATGTATGGTAAATCACATCATCCATTCTTTACTACCTTATCTTAATCTATTTCATATCAAACCATTTAATATTAATTAAACCAGTAATTTAAAAAAAAACATAAAATTGTTATTAATATCTTCATTCTTCTTACTGTCTTCATTTCACCATATACTTTTCATAATTCTACAAAGGTGTAATACTATTAATTTTATCACTAATTCATTTTTTCCACTTCCTTTTCTTTCCTTTTTTCTCATTTTCCCCTTCCCCAAGTGCTCCCCATCACCAGAGCCTAGTATCTTCTTATAACTCTACCCTCCAAAATTGTAACTCTTTCTACGGAGGTAAAACACCTCCCCCTTATACTAGAGCCTTTTGTACAGATATTTTCCACATTGCTTCAAAATCATTTCTTTTCATTATTCCTTTTTTTAACCTTCATTCCACACATTATCTTATCATTATTTGCTATTTGCTATATCTCTTTATACCAATCTTGTATTTGTAGAACTCCCTGATCTTTCCACTTTTTTTTTTTTTTTGCTGTAATTAATCTTCCCACTGCTATTAACTTTGTAATTAAATCCTTTATAGCCTGGGTGCAATTAATCTTATAATAAATAGATACAAGGGGGTATCTTAAAGTTTTAATTATCACCTTTAATAAAATTTGATAGAAAGTTTGTTTTGATTTGTAGTTGTTAACTTATTTCTATGTAGTCACCATCCGGATTTGCACATTTTCCCAGCGTTTCTCAACCCTCCAGATACCATTATTGTAGAAGTCTGCAGATTGCACCTTAAAAGGATTTTACACTTTAGTCACTTCTGGCGCAGCCTGTCACAAAAATAAAGGATGCAATGATCTGATTTTCTCAATATCATGCACTTATGGACCAATTGTGACACTGACAAAATTTCATCAATATACCATAATAACTTCTGGGTGATAATTATTACTTTACGATACTCCCTCATAAGGCAAAATCTGCAAACTTCTACAATATCAGGTATCCGGAGGGTCAAGAAACACCGGGAAAATGTGCAAATTTGGATGATGACTACATAGAAATAAGTTAACAACTACAAATCAAAACAAACTTTCTATCAATTTTTTAAAAAGGTGATAATTAAAACTTTAGGATACCCCTTCGTAGTAGCGCTATCTTTGGACAACATTCTAAATCAATTTCTATTATTTATTTTATCTCTTTAAATACTAATTGCCAAATTTTCTTTACAGATCTACAGCCCCACCACATATGAATATAAGTACCAATTTCTTGGCAACCCCTCCAACATAGCCTTGAATAATTCTTATTTATATTGTTTAACCTTACTGGCATTAAATACCAACTCCAAATTAATTTGTAGTAATTCTCCTTTATCCGTATGAATGATGTTTTTAAATGGTGTTGACTCCAAAATTCCCCCCATTCTTGAACATTTATTGTTTGTGCTAAATCCTCTTCCCATATTGTCCTAAGATATTATTCTTTCTCATTATAATTTAATAATAATATGTATATTTCACTTGTAACACTTTTCAAAGTTTCATTTGTCTCCATACTTTCTCTTTGCCTAACCATTGTATTCTCTAAACTCTATAATTTTCCTATTCCAATTTCTGTCCACTGTTCTAACTGAATACAATTAAACCAGATTAATTTTAAACTTTATAATTTCTCCTTTATCTTTCCTTTATCCTTCATTGTCTTCATCCATTCTTTTATTCTGTATATTTCTTGTTTCCTTAACTCTTTCCCTAAGTCTTCCTTTAAATTTATTGGAAAGTTTTTTTAACACTATAACTGGTGTTAATGATGAGATAGCAGGTATTAATTTTTCTTTATTTTTTTTTCTTCAAAATCTCTAATATATTCTTTAAAATATATTCCTGTTATTTGCCCCCTTCCAATGGGCAAAAATGTGGCAAAATACCTCAACACCCATTTTTAATTTTTTGGGGAGGAAGAATGCCATGGGAAATGGCCTTCTAAGGTCTCATATGTGGCTCACATGGGACCCTAACCTTCACCATTGACCAGCCGTACCCCGAGGGTATGTAGTAGATAACATCGTCTTTCAGGAGAAGACAATATAGATGTACCTGAGTTAACAAAGTAGATGTGTTTTGGGGCTTTATATCTTTAACAGAAAATTAACCTGAATCAGAAATAACCTGGAAAGAATAGGGATAGTTTCCTCCACTACAAAAAAGGAGAGAAGTTCAATAGGGTTCAGCATTTTTTAAAAATTAAAAACTAACAATTTGCTTACAGGAAATTAAATAACCAAGTCAGGAAAGCCTTGTATGAATAAATGGATACATTTTGCACTTCTTGAGACCACATGAAGTTTTCTTCCAAAATGGACCCAGGGATTATTTTTCTCTTTCACCAGCCTCAGTTTTTCCTATCATTTACATTTTGGTGGCCAAACATATAGATAGATGTTTGCTTTTTAAACAACAACAACAGAGTAGAAATCCCTTCTTCCTTTGGCCAACTGTTAGTGCATTCTCTACTGTGAAAAGGAACTTCATTGTCAAAAGGTGTTGTTAACTGTGGTATGCTTGTACAGTTCAGCTGAATTTATTTATTGTAATATGATCATATGTAATATGATTGTGGTTGTCTTGTTAACCTTTTTTTTTTTTTTTTTGGCTATTCATTTATGTCTTTAACCTCCTGTGGCTGGTTTTAACCTCACCAGCCACTTTGCAAATTATAATAGTCAAAAAGGGCTGATCTAGACCAGCAAAAAGGGGTGTGTTCATGCCTTCATGAAAGTGTAGCTTTAGATGACCCACACTGAAAGTTTGGCATGAATGCACTTCTTTTGCATTTTAGTGGGGGAAAAGCAGCTTTGAAAAGGACCTGCTTTTCCCAGCTTCTTTTTAAAAAGGGTGTAACAGCACAGCTGTGTCTAAATGCTGCAGTGCAACTGTGCAGTTTTTTAAAGTTCCCAAACCCTAGCTCCAGCCCTAATCCGAACCCTAGACATGCGCAGTAGGGACTCTGGGATGCTGTAACTGTTATGCAACTGTGCATAAAATGTCAATTCGTTCATAAAATAAATAAGTTTATTCATAAACGTAAACTGTAACAGATTTAATATCTTTTTAAGGGTGGGGGGAGGGATGCAGTTTGTTTTATTGATGTAATAGTATTTTAATGTGTAAGCCGCCTGGATTGATCTCAAAGGGGTGGGGTAATAATAATAATAATAAATAAATAAAGGGGTTCATTCATGGTGCTCCGATGCAACTGTGCACTTTAAAAAGGGAAGTGAAACTGCAACGGTAATTTGACAGATCTTCATAACTAGACAGCTCATGTGTGATGTACCTGCTCAACTGCGCAGTTCGCAACCAGCAATACAATTGTCTGTATGGTGTACCGGTGCAACTGCACAGTTCACAGCTGGTAACAAACAAACAAACAAACAAATTAAAAGTTCAGTGCGGCCAAAAGCCCCATTCATTGCCACCTGTGCAGCTGCTCCGCCTGTGTTTCTAGCATCCTGACACCTTCCAATGTAGTTGCTGAGCAACAGAAAAGACTTCAGATAAGTCGTCCCCACACCTCCTCAGTGTAGCTGCCCTATGCCTTTTTATTACACACCTGAGACTTGCAGTGTAGCTGCTAAGTATTAAGGAAAAGGCAACTTCATGTCGCCCTTTCCTGCCAATCTAGAAAGCCCCAAAGTGGGTTATTGGCATGATTGGATTTTGTAGGTAGTTCAGCAGCCCAAACCTCCCTGTCCAATGAGGCTTCAGGCTCTGATAAGTATTCTGTTGGTGTTTTATCTGCACTCTAGTTCTCTTACACATGCAGTTGTGCTTTCTTGGCTATGGCATAACATCTGTATGTAGTTCACAGTTGCTTAAGCAAAAGGCTGTCTCTTTGCATGAAGGACCATCTTCCCTTCAGGCATACTTACAAGTTACAGATAGATTAGATAATTTCAGCAAAGCCAGAAAAATATGAAAAGTCCTTGACATGATTGGAAAATAGAGTCTCCTCTTCTTTTCAGAGATCAGATGAAATTTGTAGTCCTTGATGTTCATGGGAGTAGCTAGGAGTCTGAACTTCTTTTGTCCAGCCTTGACTAACTTTCCCAGGTGAGACTGGAGTCCCTGCCTCCAAGTGTCTCTTTGTTAGAGTCTCTTTGCCTTGTGGTCACTTGAGGCTTTTTATAACTTGTTCTGAGTAGAATCTGAAAGGTTTGCACTTCTGCTAAACTGGCCATCTCACTGGGCAGTTTCCCGCTCGTCACATCTGTGACACCAAGCTTCATTTGAATGTAACTTAACCTCATCATATTATTTAACCCATTTTTACCTGGAAAGAAGGCTATCTGTACTTCTCCGATAATAGGAAAACCACCATTATCACAGCAAGCATGAAACAGAGTCTTGGCTTCTATTTCTTATTGGATCACAGTGGGAACTGGGATCCTGGACTATGGTTGTTGTGTGCCTTGAAGTCATTTTCAACTTATGGCAACCTAAGGCAACCCTATCATAAAATAATAATAATAATAATAATAATAATAATAATAATAAACATCTGTCTGCCATTCTGAGACAGAATAGAGGAAATTCAGCACAGAATAAGTAAAGAAGTAGTACAGGAATACCTGGTTAACCTAAATGAATATAAATCTCCAGGACCAGATGAACTACATCCTAGAGTATTAAAAGAACTGGCAAATGTAATATCAGAGCTATTGGCAATAATCTTTGAGAACTCTTGGAGAACAGGAGAAGTCCCAGAAGACTGGAGGAGGGCAAACATTGTCCCCATCTTCAAAAAGGGAAAAAAAGAGGATCCCAACAATTATCGTCCAGTTAGTCTGACATCAATTCCAGGAAAGGTTCTAGAGCAGATCATTAAGCAGAGAGTCTGTGAACACTTAGAGGCCAATGCCATAATCACAAAAAGCCAACATGGGTTTCAGAGAAACAAGTCATGCCAAACGAACCTGATCTCTTTTTTTGATAAAATTACCAGCTTGGTAGATGAAGGGAATGCTGTGGATATAGTATACCTCGATTTCAGTAAGGCCTTTGACAAGGTTCCCCATGACATTCTTGCAAACAAGCTTGCAAAATGTGGGATAGACAAGTTAACTGTTACATGGATTTGTAATTGGTTGACTGGCCGAACTCAAAGGGTGCTCAACAATGGCTCCTTTTCATCCTGGAGAGAAGTGACAAGTGGGGTGCCACAGGGTTCTGTCCTGGGCCCAGTGCTATTCAACATCTTTATTAATGATTTGGATGACAGAATTGGGGGCATACTTATCAAATTTGCAGATGACACTAAACTGGGAGGAGTAGCTAATACCCCAGAGGACAGGATCAAAATTCAAAATGACCTGAATAGACTAGAAAGCTGGGCCAGTGCTAACAAAATGAAATTCAATGTGGAGAAATGTAAGGTTCTGCACTTAGGGCGGAAAAATGAAATGCACAGATATAGGATGGGGGACACCTGGCTGAATGAGACCACATGTGAAAGGGATCTAGGAGTCCAAGTAGACCATAAGATGAACATGAGTCAACAGTGTGATGCGGCAGCTAAAAAAGCCAATGCAATTTTAGGCTGCATCAATAGAAGTATAGTTTCTAGATCAAGGGAAGTTATAGTGCCACTCTATTCTGCTTTGGTCAGTCCCCACCTGGAATACTGTGTCCAGTTCTGGGTACCACAATTCAAAAAGGATGTGGAGAAACTGGAGCGGGTCCAAAGGAGGGCAACTAAGATGGTGAAGGGTCTGGAAACCTTGCCCTATGAAGAACGCCTTAGGGAGCTGGGGATGTTTAGCCTGGAGAAGAGAAGGTTAAGAGGTGATATGATAGCCCTGTTCAAATATTTGAAGGGATGTCATATTGAGGAGGGAGCAAGCTTGTTTTCTGCTGCTCCAGAGACTAGAACGCGGAACAATGGATGCAAACTGCAGGAAAAGAGATTCCACCTCAACATTAGGAGGAACTTCCTGACAGTAAGGGCTGTTCGACAGTGGAACACACTCCCTCGGAGTGTAGTGGAGTCTCCTTCCTTAGGGGTCTTTAAGCAGAGGCTGGATGGCCATCTGTCAGGGATGCTTTGACTTGGAGTTCCTGCATGGCAAGGGGTTGGACTGGATGGCCCTTGTGGTCTCTTCCAACTCTATGATTCTATTATTCTATGATTCTAATAATAATAATAATTTATTTTTAATCCTGCCTCTCCCACAGGATCAAGGCGGCTTACAACAGTAAAATACAATATGAAATACATCATATCATAGAATCATAGAGTTGGAAGAGATATTATAAAATTGATCTTATTGTTCCCTGCCTTCCCTCCTAACCCAACACAATAATAAAATACCATTAAAATAATCAAACAATCAAGCAAAAAAAGTAAAATAATAATACATATCATCATCATCATCATCATCATCATCATCATCATCATCATCGGGTTTCCCTGGCAAGATTTGCTCAGAAGGGGTTTGCCATTGCCTTCCTTTAAGGTGGAGAAAGTCTAAGGAAAAGTCACTCAATACATTTCCATGCCTGAGTGGAGATTTGAACCCTGATCTCCCAAAATCATACATCTATACTCAATCTCTTACGCCATGCTGGCTCTCATCCTCCTGGACCATGTAACACCTTTATTATTTCTTGGTTTCAGTTGCTTGAAAGCTGCCTTGTGTTGACTCAGTTCATCAATCCTTCTTGTTCAGCACCGTTTAATAGTTGGAATCACATTGACCTCCAGGTATTGCTTAACTGCAGTTCCCAGCATGTCTCATCACTGACTATGCTAGCTAGGCCTATAGGGGTTTGCAGTCTAACAGTATCTGGAAGGCCATAAGATTCTAACCGCGTGTTTACAAAAATTGCAAGGGGCTTCCCATGGTTTGAGAGAGGAGTCATTCTTTACTCTGTCTGGAATGGCAGAGACTAAATGGAACACATACAAGTGAACAATGGGCCATTGTCTTTATTTAGGAAACAGTTTTTGTGGGGCACTGTGCGATAGTTACACAGAGGCATTATAACATGCACATGGCTGCACTCATTATTTGGATAACAAAGCTGGTGATGCCTTAATTTGTCCACAGTCATCCAATTCCAAGTTGTCAGATGTCATCTTTTATTATTAATATTAATATATACTCCACTTCTCTGGGCAGTGAACATCTCACTGGTGGCATTTGTTTGGCACTGGCTTCTTTGGGATGCAAAAATGCATGTAAATGTACAGCATACAGTGGAAGGAAGGAACAGAAGCTCTGCCATCCAACCCTGAGTAGTTTCTCCAATTCAGGACATTCATGGCTATTGAGAAAACATCTGTCTGCCATTCTGAGACATGTGTCAAACAATGTGCCTAACAAAAGGATTGGTTAGGCTAGCATTTGTATTACCAATATTACTGATAAAATATCCCAGTTTTCTTGGTATGGTACTAGTTCTGAGGAGAAAACATCCTCCACATTTTGAAGATTTACAGTTTAACATGCAGGATACATATGATAAAAGGGGGGGGGGGAGTAGATAAGCAAGCTTTCTTGTGATTCTTCATATCTACACATTTAGTTCACAACAATTTTTCTAACTCTCTTGCGTCCAGAACTATAGGAACATTTCAATTTTTCCAGGCCCCTTGGGTGCAGTCCTCACAAAAGTCTTACTCCAAGATGCCATAGTGGTTTTTCAACTGAATAGAAAGGTAATGCAGGAGATCCCATCTGGGGTCAGTATTTTGAGAAATTAAAAAAAAAAAAGAAAAAAAAAGAAAAAAGAAAAAAAAAGAAGCCCAATGTCACTGTTAAAAGTGTGCTTGCATCACAATGAATGTTTGACATTTCAAGATACAGGCTAAGATGGCTGTACCTATTAAAATGTGAGGATTTGTTTGGCTAAGGAATAGATCACCTCGGTGTGAGCTTTGATGTGATTCAACTTGTCACTTGTAAGGAACAGGGTGTTCTTCACCTGCTCCCCTACTTAAGGCAAAACATATGGGACCTTCTCTTTAGATAAAAACACTTGAAAGCGTGAATGGCCCAGAACACACACACACACAGGGTTACAAAATGACACCAGGAGTGGCGGCAGTGAGGCAGGATAATTTCTGTGGGGAGGGAATCTGACTTTAGGAGGCCTGATTTTAACTGCCTTGGTGGCCACTTTTTGTTTCTTGTCATTAAAGCTTTTATCGCATTCGATTTAGCTGAAACCAGAAAAGTTTTCAGCACGACTTAGACAGCAGTCCCCCAGGCTGAGCAATCTGGATGGGCACTTCAGCTTTGATATTTCTTACCTCCAAATGCCACTTCTCACCAACCATCAGGATTTGTTCTCCCAGTTCCTTTTCCCACTTTGAGTAGACTGAAGCAACGCTTATGTCTTGTCAAGAGAAAATTGACTGCTGGCTAAAGTGAATAAAGTAGGATTCAACAATTATGAATTTTGGATGCCTCTCAAAATTTATTTAACTCTATTGTAGTCTAAATTTCCTTCAAGAAGTTCAAGATGGCTAAGAGAGGGTTGTGGTAATGTTTATTACTATACTTCAGATATTTTTGAATTGTGATCTGAATATGTGAGAATTTTTAGCTAAACTTGTGTAATCCTTCCAACTGCCAATCTCAAAATGGCTGGTGCTCTAGACTCCTGGTCTATAGAAGTGCTGTTCAGAAATAATGACATCCAAGCTATATGGAGATTCTGGAACCATAATCCAAAAATGATATTTCCAAGTTTTGATTATGAATGGGGAGCCTAAAGGTTAAATAGATTTGGGGTGGGTGGATGAGGAAAATCAAATGTATAATTGTGATGTCTAATTTAATACAAAAGGGCAACATTTATCCAATATTTTGAGCATATTTACAGATCCAGAGAACACTAGTGGTTTTCACAAGTCATCAATATCTTCAAAGAACAATTTTGAGACTTTGGAGGTGGGAAGAATCACTGTAGCTCTAGAATAGGTCTACCCTTGTGACTTTTGACTAACCATATAGGAAAAAAAAGATGTATCTAAGGTACGCTGGGGTTTCAGAAGAGACCTTTACTTCCTCTGAAAGTATTATTTCAATGTCAGAAATATTTGGAGAAATGAAACCCTGCTGGCTCATGACAATCTGCTTTGCCAAGGGAAAGATAGATGTCTGCTAGTATTTTCAAAGTGTCTTTGATGAAAGGTCTTCTAAGGTTTTGAAGATGAAAGTGCATTGTCATGGGATGGGTAGTTAAGGTCCCATCATAGTTCAGAACCCAGCAATTAAGTAACAAAGCATTCTGCAGCTTTCAACCTGAAAGGTGGGACGTGTGTCATTTTCAACTGACAGTCTCTGAGTGGTGTGGCATGTCTTCCATGTTGCCTCTTTTTAAAGGTTGTTCCAAATGCACAGTTCATTATTTGCATCTTCTTGCTTGCACTCAATTTGAGACTTGGCAAGTAAATGATTCATTTTATTATTTTATTTCCTAAAAATATATGTTTCATTCCTGTATACTACTGCTCCTGACAGTAGTCCAAAATAATAACTCCTGACCAAGCCAGAATCCTGTTAGTGAGTCATAGGCACACATATATTCCCTTAGTCACACATTTATACTATTTTGGCCATTACACAATGGCAATACTTGGCTAACAGTTGTATAAGTGATGTACTGCAAGTGCAACTATTTCTCATGCAGCTGTGCATTCTTGGATGGTGCAAAACTATTTGCTTTGGTGTACCATATGATTCATGGGGACTACAGAAACAGCCACAGTACATTCCTCATTGCAGAATGGAGCAATAAGCAGACATGCTGTTAGATACACAATTGGTTGCAATATTCAGAAAAAGCATGGAGTAGTGCAACTACCATTTAACAACCTGTGTGCAAATTTATACAACAGAAGCCATGATAGAGGATATCAGCCCTATATTGCCTGTTAGCATTCCCAGGGTGGCTTAGGGGAGACTTTAAAAATGCAGTATACACAAGACATTGCAAAACATTTAGTGGGAAGACAAGAGAGGGCCTTGTTGGTGGCTGCTTTTAGATGTTTATTTATTTCTGGAGAAAAATTGTAGCTCTGAAATATTTGCAAATTGGGTAGTGCAAACTGAGGGTGCATCTAGGTTGTAGAAATAATGCAGTTTGACAACACTTTATTAACAGTCATGGCTCCATCCTACAAAATCGTGGGATTTGTAGTGTTATGAGGAACAAACACTCTGGCAGAGAAGACTAAAGACCTTGTGAAACCAGAGATCACAGGGATCCCACAGTACGGAGCTACAGCCACATTATTTCCACATTCTAGATGCACCCTGAGACTCACCTTTATCTGTATTTGCTTTAATTGTTGGAAGCTACCTTGAGTCCTACCCTTGGGGAAAAGGCAGGATATAAATAATATTAACAATAATTGGTAGTAACAGTTGTAATGATGCTCCTTTAAGAGATGATTAGATTTTTGAGGGAAACACGCTGGGCTATCAACACAGGGGGCTATAGCTGGGGCATGAGACAGACAGAAGGAGGTGGGAACAGTTTGAGTTGTGGAACACAAACGTAGAGGACCTCTGAGATTAATAATGTTGAAGATGAGCTCTACAGCTAAATAATTGTAACTAACAGGTAAATAAATTAAACATTTGATGAGAGACTCTGGAATCTCTGTGAACAGAACAATCTGAGAGCAGTAAAACTGCAAAGAACAAGCATTCAATCCAAAACCAACACAAAACCTCAGAGTAGCTTAATAGAGATAAAAGTGATAAATGGGAAAGATGGAAAAGTCTGAGAAAACTGACATGTTTTTGGTGCTAAAATGATAGCAGGGTGTGTGCCAGGCATTTAGCAGGGTTTGCTTTGGGTCATGAATGTTATTTTGGTTGAAAATATTATATATAGTGTTCATTTAGGCCAAGGATAGGAATTGTTCAGCCTGTAAACTGCAACTGGACTGGGATTAGATTCAGTGTGTCCACTGGGTCTCCGAAAGCTCCTCTAAAAGGCCAAGTATGCTGCCATTATTTTCAGCCCAAACAGTTTTTTTCTTTTACTTTTTTTTGGTCAAACCCCACCCACCCCATTTTAGATGTGAAAAAACTTTTTGTGGGGCAATATCATGATGTTTTAAGGTGTCTCCTGCCCCCGAGGAATATGGGTACCTCCTCAACAGAGGCTGCATCTGTATTGCAGAATTCATGCTGCTTTAACTGCCATGCCTAAATGCTATACAATTCTAGGCTTTATAATTTTGTGAGATGTTTAGCCTTTTCTTGCATCTTGACCACTGCTTCCAATTTTCAGAATTCATCACAGTATGAATGCCAAGAACATTATATCAAAAACCAGGTAAAATAAAACAAAATCAGAACCCAGGTTTTCTACTAATTTGTGAATCTGCTGTGATAATGAAGCATGGAATAGATTGGTTGCTTCGGAATAAGCCAAGCCAGCCAGAGGTTACAATGAAAATCTTATTGGCAGTCCCAACTAGAGTAAACCCATGGAATCAATGATATTTTGCATATGTATTGACCCACCATTCAATGATTAATTCAATTGGTCTATGCCTAATAGGACTACCAATAGGATTCAAGCCAATGTCTGGTTTATTTATGAATTATACTGTGAGTCCTTGGCATCTGCTGTGGTTCCCAGGACCCTCCATGGATACAAAAATACGAAGATGCTTAAGTCCCATTAAATACAATGGCATAATAAAATGGTGTCCTTTATATAAAGAAGCAAAATCAAGGTTTGCTCTTGGCAATTTATACATTTTTGAAATCTTTTCATAGAATCATGGAATCATAGAGTTGGAAGAGACCACAAAGGCTATCCAGTCCAAACCTCCCTGCCATGCAGGAACTCCCAATCAAATCATCCCTGACAGATGGCCATCCAGACTCTGCTTAAAGACCTCCAAGGAAGGAGACTCCACTACGCTCCGAGGGAGTGTGTTCCACTGTCGAACAGCCCTTACTGTCAGGAAGTTCCTCCTAATGTTGAGGTGGAATCTCTTTTCCTGCAATTTATATCCATTGTTCCACGTCCTAGTCTCTGGAGCAGCAGAAAACAAGCTTGCTCCCTCCTCAATATGACATCCCTTCAAATATTTAAACAGGGCTATCATATCACCTCTTAACCTTCTCTTCTCCAGGCTAAACATCCCCAGTTCCCTAACGCGGTCCTCATAGGGCATGGTTTCCAGACCCTTCACCATATTAGTTGCCCTCCTTTGGACATGATCCATTTTCGTTTGGACATGCTCCAGTTTCAAGCTTTGTATAATTGAATCCATGGATAAAGAATCCATGGATATGGAAAGCTGATTATATTATATTTCTGGGGTAGGAATCTTGCCCCCCAATGTTATAGGACTGCAACTCCCAGCATGCCTGGGTTTCTAGTCATTTCTGTTATATGATGATTTTGGTACACAGGATTATAGGAACTTGGTTAATACTGAGTCAGATCATTGGTCCATCTAGCCATGTGTTCTCTACTTTTGCTGGTAGCAGCTCTCCAGGACTGGAGGCAGGATTTTCTCCTTGTCCTATCCGGAGATCTGTGGTATTACCATTTTAGGACTAAACATGCCTGATTCCATTTAGCTTCCAAAATCAAATTAAATTGGGTGCTTTCAGGACTGTGTGGCAATATTTTGGCCCAAGCTTTCTCTACTTTTCTTTCACCCTGCCTGTTGGCCTGCCTGCCATAAGGGTTTCAGTGGGATATAGGAAAAAAGAAATTGAGGGGAAAATGTCAGAAAAAATAAATAAATATGAATTTGATGGAATAAAAACATTTTTTTATGGTTACCTATCTTCTGTCCAAATTCCTATCTACCTATCTAAAATGGAGCCTGCTGATCTAATTCTAGCACTCTAAAATATCATCCACTGCTGACACCAGAAATACATTCTGTGATAATTATACCCATCCAGACTATTATGGTCAATTATTGTACAATTGAGGGTGATGTAGCCAAAGCTTAGCATTTCTTGCTAATGGAAAGAATGAAGGCCCCCCCAAATTCATTGCAATTACCAGGAATTAACTCAGTGTACTATGGCTATAGCTACATTGCAAGTTCACCTCCCTGGGAAGGACAGTTTAGAAGTAAATTAATGCCTGCTAAGATCTCAATCCCTGCTGGGAGAAGTTGTTACAGGTAGCTCATGGAAACAAATACAGGGCAACTACTCATAGGTGCAGCTTGAAAACATCCATCATCATTACCAGTGTCACACGGGTGTATTAGCTTTCTTTTCACATAAGCAACTAGAACCTGTGGCCTGGAGCAGACCAGGTAAAAATATGTGCTTTTGTGCTTTCATATGAGGAATAAAAAAATTGCGTTCAAAAATTAGGCCAACTAAACAGGGAGAAAATTTGGGGAGCCAAGAGAAGGGATGATGGATTCAATGGGGAACAAGGGGGGGGGAGGCACAGGGATAAATGGTGGAAAAGGAGGGAAAGAGATGGAGGTTCTGTAAGCATGAGGGGCAGAAGGAAGGGTATGGAAAAAGGCCTGGCCCCCCAGTGTGATGTAGTGGTTATGCCTTCCAAGAGTCCTATCCCACTTACCCTTCAAAGGAGATTAGCCTGATCCACTCCCACCCAGTCCAGTGAGCTAAACTGCTGCCATGTTCCGCAGAAAATGTGAGGAAGGAACTGATGATTGAGCAATGTGCATGGAGGAAAAGAGGTTGGACAGAGCTGAACAAGCCAATATATTTCCTGTTCAAATCTTGCAAGAAGAGGCCTCTTGCAAGACTACCCAATCTTGCAAGATCTCACAATGGCGGCACACTTACAGCCATTACACTTCCGCCATATGAAGAGTGCCTATCTGAGTCAACCACTCAGATAGGGACGGAGCATGGGCAGGTTCACCACAATGCTCCCCCTTCTCTTGAGGTGCATTGCTCATGTTTATAACTCACTACAAAATGATGTCAGCTGTGAGACACAAGTCACGGAAGGTAAAACGTTTCTGCTTATCTAAAACCAGAAATTGCAAAATAAATAACTAAAGAAATAAATAGAAAAATAGCCTCCTCCTCCTTCACATAGGCTTATTTTTCAAAAGTGAAGTGTTGGTTTTTTTAAATGAATCTAAAAAGAAAGATCAAGAAGGGAAGTATACATTTGCACATATGAGAGGTACAGATCTGCAAGTAAAAGAAGCTTATTTCTTCAGGAACATGATTCATGACAGTAAGAGATGAAACAGATAGCTCTAAGTTCAGTTATGGCCCTCGTTCTCTGGAGTCTGTTACAATTAATTTGGGAAGAAGAGAGTTTTGGGTATTGTAAATGTGCAGCAATAAATAACATTCCAATCTGAACATCAGCAGCTCAACCAGAGATGTGATCAAAGATCATGCCTGGGCTACTGAACAGCACCGCTCACCTAATTAAAACTGGGGAGCACTTTCCCCCAGCGTCAACAGAAGAAAATTGCCTGGTAGGTCAATGAATTTCTTCACTCTGCTTATATCACACACATAATGTAATTATGTTCTGACTTGTTCTCACCTCTGTTCCCTCCTGCATTGTTTAAGATGAAGAAAGGGGGGGGGGGACCAAGTCGGATTTTGCACTGAAAATTTACCACTTTTCTGCTGATCACTGCTTAGCAAGGTATTCTTCTCCAGAGGTTTATTATCTTTAATAGCACTCTCATTATATAAGGCAATCAATTACATCTGCATCATCTTAAAAGTCCACTGAGGTTGCTAAAATAACTCTGGAGGCCATGGCAGAGAAACAGGACAATCATTGAATGATTAAAGGTAACCCTTTCTGTTGCAACCACAAACAGGTAAAAGACATAGTTCCTCCTGGATCTACAATTGTAGTGTCAAAGGCTGGCGGCAGAAGGGGGGCCGGGTTGGAGCAATTTTTTCTGAAAGCCAAAATACATATATAAATAAAAACAAGGCCTAAACATGCTGAGAGCACCAGGTCTCATCAGCCCTTGGGAGCTAAGCAGGCTAATTAGTATTTGGATGGGGGACCTGTAAGGAATAACAGTGTTGCAAGCTAGCTTCCAAGAAAAGCAATGTGGTGTAATGGTTTGAGTGATGGACTAGGATTCTGGAAACCAGAGTTTGACTTTCTACTCAGATGTGGAACCCCCACCCGCTGGGTGCCTTGGACAGGTCAGACTTTCTCAAACTCACAGGAAGTAAAACCCCCTTGGAACAAATCTTACCAAGTAACCCCCAGATAGGTTTCTCTTAGGGTTGCCATAAGTTGGAAATGACTCAAAGGCACACAGGAACAACAACAGGAACAAGGCTATATTTAAGAGGATGTCAATGGGAAACCACCTCTGAGTATTCCTTGCTTAAGAAAACCCTATGAAATTCATGGACAGATTGAAGACACATTAACACACAAATAAAAACAAGGTGAAGTGGTGACAAGTCTACTTCTAGTTTGGAAAAACTGGTCTTTGTTAATGATAAACAATGCAGGGGAAATGCATTGCCAACCCTGAATGTTTCCAAGAGAGGTAATGCACTTATTTTTAAACAGAAAAAGAGAGGTCTATTTATTGTATTGATTCTTTTGTATTAAAACATTTCTATCCTGCCCTCTGTGATGCAATCTTGGGAGAGACATTCAGTTATAATAATATAACCAGTTTAAAACAGTTTCCCTCTCCATTGACGCCCCCTTGTTGTGGGGGAGAGGCCATTCATCTCTTCAGATGCCAAGATTGGTAAAGGGATCGATCACAGATTAGCAAAGGCATATGGTATATTCGGAAGGCTTCACAAAAGAGTCTGGAGTAACAAACACCTGAGGCGAAGCACAAAAATCAGTGTGTACAGAGCCATTGTACTGTCCATTCTACTGTACTGGGCAGGGCACGTTTCTAGGATGGAGGCCCACCGCCTCTCCAAAATAGTACTCTACGGTGAACTCACCAGAGATCAGCATAAGAGGGACACCCCAAAGAAGAGATACAAGGACTCCCTGAAACAACATCTCAAGCTCACCCAAATCGATCATCGACAATGGTGTGTCCTGGCCCCACATCGGGATTCATGGAAACGCACTATCCACAATGCTTCAGTCTCTTTCGAGAACTCACGCCGAACGAGTCTCGAAGAGAAACGACAATGCAGAAAGAACCACAACTTGTAAACATCACCCAAGGAGACTTTTTGCTGTGCTCTCTGCAACCGTACTTGTTTATCTCGGATTGCCCTTTTTAGTTATCAACACACTTATAGAAAGTGTGGGATGAGTCCTTCCTGAATCTTCGTTAGCGAAGAAAAGCCAGAGAGAGAAAACAGTTGCAGATGAATTCCAGTCAATGTAGCTTCCAATCTGAAACTGTGTCCTTGGTTCAATACTTAAATTGTATGCAAATGTGTCCCCACTGAGTGTCCAGTAGGTACGACTGGGTGTCCATTTGGAGCACTCAGTTCTTACTGTAAAATTGCCTTGATGTGAGATATCCTCCCTTCTTGAACTCATGAGCTGCCAGTGGACATTGCTTTCATACAATCATGCTCCCTTTGTTCCTGTACTCCAGCTGCTTTCTGCCTTGGGTAGTTTCTCAGGGTCCCACCTTGTCTTGCCTTGCATGAGAGGCAAAATAATTTGTTAGATCTCTCCTTGCCCAACATCTTTCCTGGAAGACCTGTTCCTTCCTGTTGCCCTGATCTCCGTTGCCAACTTTACCTGGTATTCTTTTTATTGGCTAGGGTTACATGTCATCAGGGTGAAGGAATGCCAAGACAGTCCCTTACTGGGCAGGTAGGCATGAAGGAGAAACCATCAGCTGAAGCCAGTAGCTTCTGACTAAGGGACTCTGGGTACTGTCAAATGTAACTTCTCTAAGCTCTGGGTCTTAGTGTAAGGCCAATTTTCCCAATTAAGTGAATTTTCACCCATAATACCCAAATGGATTCCTGTAAGATCCTTGAGGGCATGCACCCATTATTGTCATCATTGTCATCAATATTCATCACCACCCAGAACAAGATCTTCAGTAAAGGTTTTAATTTACCCTTTGTAGCAACTTTATGCAAAGTTCAAGGTTGCCTCTCTGGTGGCTGGTGATATGGTATTTGCTTCCATATTAAGTAGTGACTTGAAATCAATTACAGTCACATTGGAGGAACTCCAAAGATGCTGATTTAAGCAGCATTTTCAAACTGGTTGCTCATTTTCTACCTCTATGTTCCACTCTCTGCTAGATACAGATAAAAAAGAAGAAAAGAAATAGAGCTGAAGATTCAGACTTCTCAAGGTTTTAGCATTGCTACCATCCAGAGTTCAGCTGCTGTGTCACTATCATTGTCCCAGCCTAATCAAGATTCTTTTTTCTTGTTCTGTCTTCTTCATTCTTGTTACTTAAGGTCAGCATCTCAGGTGGCTAAGATGCTCTCTCTCATCAGCTTCTCCTGTTCCACATCTTATCCTTCCCCACTCTTCTTTTTGATATTGGTAAAAGGAAGGGGGAAAAGATCAAGGCAATATTTCATGATCCTATCTGAAAGGAAATTTAGGAGTGGAGGTAGAAGGAGTGAGTCAATCCTATTGTTGCTTCAATAAATGATGTATAGAAAGAATTAATATTGTCAAATGGGCAAGGAAAGGGGAAAGACAATTTTGTGTGGAATTATATGTGCTGATTTAGACACCCAGCAAAAAAGTCAGAAACAAATGGGTAAGGGAGCAGTTTTCAAGACAATAGCTGTGTTATTTAGGAATGGAAAGAACATCTGAAAATATTCTGGAAGTGATCAAAATCCATGTTTTTCAAGTGTTTTGAAACCCTGATGAGAAGAATCCTGGACTGATTAGAATCTTTATAGTTTGGGACTTATTCTGTGCAGAATTTGCATGTGGTTGTTTTGCACAGAAAACAATATCTGTGTGGGAAACATCATTTTCTTTACAGAAATAATATTTCCTGTACTTAAAATGCTGTAATCAGGGATTTATTCTGCACCAAATGTTCGCATGGTTAACTTATATAGAAAATAATATTTTCTGTGCAGAAAGAAATATTGCTGTATACAAACAGAAAATGTGCAGAAAATGCTGTTTTCTGTGCAAACCAATCGTGCTAATTTTGCACAGAATTATGAATAAGTTTTGACAACTGCACAAACTTTCTTGCAGCTGGAGGAAAATTGTTAAAATCTCTTGTTGTTTTCTTTTGAGGAAAAAACTTAGTGAAGATTTGCCACCCTAGTGTTAGTCTGATTCGGGAGACAAAAAAGGAAAGGGGAGAGGGAGAAAGAATCCAGCAGCACCTTTGTGACCGATTCATTTTAGCATGTATGGATTTCAGTCCACTTTTTCAGATTCATGCAGGGGGTGGCGAATCCACTCTAGGTTTTCATGTCAATGCAATAGGGGCTGTTCAAGGTCCTGAACTCTAGACCCGTAATAGAAGAACCAGCTAAGGAATTACATTCCTACTTGTCAGCTCAAAATATGCTGCCTCTTTAATTTTAATGAAAATCTTTCTCCTGGCATTTTAGGATAAACATTTTCTATTATTAAAGACTAAAAGCAGGGAGGCAGAATGTCAAGAATTATTAGGGCAAGACACTAAGAACTCTACCCCCCTCCCCTCCATGCAAGCTGGAAGGTGCAAATTGAATGCTAACACATGCTCTTAATATTTTCTCAAACCTTTTTAGATGTGATGTATCAGAAAACTCATCCTAACTGATTTTTTTTGCAAAGGAGTTTTTCTTAAAAAAAGGGGGGGGGGAAGGGGAGGAGAAAGTTGTTGGGAACATGGGTGTCTCCAATTCATAACTAGCATCTTTTCTCAGCTCAGTAAATGTCATTTTAGTTCTGACTAGAGAGCCAGTGCTAGGCAAATGTTATGTTGAATAGAAACATTGTGCAGCTGACACTAAATGTGCAACCAAAAGCACAATCAAATGTATATGCACATTTATATGTATTGAACATGGGTATATACCTGGAATGGCACCACATGGGGAAAAAAACCTCCACTGGTAGTGGTCTGAGTATTGAATTGTGACTCTGAAGACCAGATTTCAATTTTCCATTTGGCCACAAAATCCATTGGGTGACCTTGGGCAAGTCACATGCTCCCAGCCTCAGAGGAAGGCAAAGGCAAACCTCCTCTGAAAAAATCCTGCCAAGAAAAACCCAGATAGGTTTGCCTTAGTGTCATCATAAGTTAGAAACAACTTGAAGGCACAAAACAATAACAAGGGGTTGTCTGATTGAATTAATTAAATGTATCTATGTGTCAACCCACCATCCAGTAACTGATTAATCTGTAAGCTGAAGATTTATCTAGGAATCATGAAAAAGAGAGTATCTTTGAGGATATGCAGAAGAATTTTACTAACCAGCAAGTAACCAGAGCTTTTCCAAATAGAAGATCCAGAAGAATGCCTTTTGAATGAAAAGCTGTAAAGTCCAAGCAAGTGTTGAGAACTCTGGCACCATTTTCTCTAAACAGCAACGACGGTAGAAGACTTTTTTTTAACATGAAAAAAGAAAGGGAAAGAAAAGGTTGAAGTAAACAAGGAAGATTTGCTTTATCATTGCCCATCCAATTTAAAGGAAATATTTCTTTCCCACAACAGACTTAAGCCAGACTTGGTCAGGTCTTTCATGCTTGTGTTCCTGTAGTCAATAATAGTCAGTGCTTGTTCATGGCCCATGCAATCAATTTATGCCTCCATTGCAACTCACTGTAGGTTATGATATATAACTGACAGTCAGACCAGAGGAACAGATATTTAGGACAGCTTAATGACTGATGCAGCTGAGTGAGAGATGGTGATGAGAGGGAAAATCCATACTTCAGAGCTGGGATCATAGTAGGGGGATACTCAATCAGTAATTCCATGAGAAAGAGCCTGGCCTCTTTTCATATTTATTGCTGCCGACAGTGCCGGGTTATGAAGACTCCCAGATTTATTCCAAAGAACAGTCTTGCTTTGTCATTAGGAACTGATGCTTCTAATGGGAACTAGCAGACAAGAAGTCTGGGATGATCACTTGCAAACATTGCAGAAGTCAGTTGACCAAGGCAAGGCGTGGTCAATACTTCCTTCTTAGAAAAACAATAGTTGGGGCAAAGTTGCCGTGAATTTTCATGTCATTACCTATTCATCCTGAACATAAACTCAGTGGAGATTGAAAACCTGATTTCGATGTATTAAGAATAATGTTCAGACTTAGAATCATAGAATAGAATCATAGAATCATACAGTTGGAAGATACCACAAAGGCCATCCAGTCCAACCCCCTGCCATGCAGGAACCCCAAATCAAAGCATCCCAGATAGATGGCCATCCAGCCTCTGCTTAAAGACCTCTAAGGAAGGAGACTCCACCACCTTCTGAGGGAGTGTGTTCCACTGTCAAACAGCCCTTACTGTCAGGAAGTTCCTCCTAATGTTGAGGTGGAATCTCTTTTCCTGCAATTTGTATTAAGGTATGTTCTGGGAAACTAAATTGGTAGCTCTTCTTTCTGAGATTCTGCTGTATGTACCCCAGACTTTTTGATGCTGGAAATGGCACCAATACTGTTTTGCTTCCCAAGAAATCTAGCATAATTGGAGACAGGGCATCAGAACAGTTCTAGACCTCTTTTTAGTCAGGAACTAAGAGTGATGAGGTCCTACATCTGATGGTCAAGAGCACACAAAGAATATACTTGTTCATTGGCTTGGGTTTACTATGTGATCAGAATCACCCTATTATAGTCTGATGAGGCTGCTGCCACACTGCAGAATTAATACAGTTTGACACCATTTTAAGAGCCATGGCTTCATTCTGTGGTTTGTTGTGGCACCACTAGAGCTCACTGACAGAGAAAGTTTAATAGCTCACAAAACTACAAATCCCAGAAATCGTAGCACTAAGCCATGGCAGTTAAAGCGTGTCAGACTGTATTAATACTTCATTACAGATGCAGCCTGAGTGCTTGGTGTCTATTTTATTCCTTTCCTCAGCATTTTGAACAGTTCTTCAATTTTGTTTTGCTAAAGCCAAGGAGGAAAATCCCTCACAAAAATGAAATAATGAGAGAAACTTGCTAGCGTAGTTTCACTCATCCACATGAGTTAAAAAGGTTTTCTTGCTAACTGTGTCTGGAAAATGACAGTGAAAAGAGATAGAATGCATCATGCCAAAGATGGGGGCATGGTAAACAGTGCTCCATAGAATGCCCAGCAGGGAACTAGTGCCAATAAACATCAGTTTTCACACTGTAAGGAGAGCTGAGAAAAAGGCTTGCAGAAGACACCAACTGTGCTATAAGCAATCGGCTTTTTAGTACCAGAAGCCTGCTAGCATTACCATAATGCAGTGCGACAGAGCCCTTTTCTGATACTTGTCCCTTTGGGTATCAGGAACTAAACATGACAACAGCAGCCATGTATTACAGTCGGATCACAATTTAAGCTACAACAAGTCGGAATGGAGGGAAAGATGTTCAAACCAAAGAATAAGTGAGAAGTGAGTAATGGAACTGTTTACTTTCTATGCAGCCCATCCTCAATATTTTTAAAAAATCACTTAGGGTGGATTTTCCCACCAAGAATAAGCCCTGATGGAAGCCAACTAAGAGCTCACCCACACTAACTAAAAGCCTTGGGATTAAGTAAATATTTTATTTTATTTTATATATATTCTACCTGTCTCCCTGCACAGGAGTCAAGGCAGCATACAACATTTTAAAACACAATGCATTAAATATATATATAAAAGTTAAAACATAATTAAAATAACTTTGATGTAAAAAAATACCCCACAGGTTTAAAATATGCTAGTGACCAATCAATATCAGAGTGTGTTCAAGAAAAACACACCAGCTAGGAGAAGTTGCATCAGTTTATTTTGTCTGAGCTTACTGGGAAGGACAAGGTTCCAGCCACTCCTCTGACTGAGTTAATGAAGTACACACAACTTTTGTATATTCAACTCAGTTTGGAGCAACTGAAGTAAGCTGAGGACAAAGGGGGAAAGTGGGAAAGAGTGAGAAAATGAAGCATTTTTAAAGAAACTAAAAAAGTTGGATAAAAGTTTAATCGGGATTGTCTCTGTTTGCCAAATCAGTACAGTTGGAAGGTATGAATTAAATCTAAACCATGGGAACAGAATGGAAAGACTGAGGAGACAGAGGTTTGTTTTTGTAGTAGCTGTCCCCATGTCATCATTGATTCATGGTGATCCTGTGGATAAGACATTTCTAAGATACTCTATCCTCCACTATTCTGCTCAGTTCCTGCAGATTGATATCCATGACATCCCTAATAGAGTCCATCCATTTGGTGTGTGGTCTTCTCTTTCCTAGCATCATTGTCTTTTCTAATGAGTTGTGCCTTCTCACGATGTGGTCAAAGTACGATAGTCTTAGTGTGATCACCTGGGCTTCCTGGGAGATATCAGGTTTAATCTGTTCAAGATTCCATTTGTTTGCCTTTTGGGCTGCCCATGTAATCTTCTCCAGCACCACATCTCAAATGAATTTATTTTCTTATCTTCTTTCTTCACTGTCCAGCTCTCACATCCATACATGGTGATGGTGAAGACAGTGTCTTGGACAGTGCTAACTTTACTGCTCATCTGTATATCTTTACTCTTTGGGATCTTTACAGGTACCTGGTGCCATGTAAGGAGAGGCATGAGACAGACATTCAAAAATCCCAGTTTGGGAAGAGGAATTGTTAAGAGTAGACACATTACATTCAGTTAGGTAATTTAGCTCACCCTTTTGAAGGGTGGTGGTGAAAGAACAGGCAAAAGGAGAAAGAAATTAGAATACAAACACTACATAGTCCAGAAGCACAATGAAAAAAAAAATCTCTCCTGAGAAAAAACTGAAAAGTACAGTCTTGAAACACGGCTAGGAAATTCATTGTTGCAGGCTCAGGGCTATCCTTTAAAAAAAATAGAAAATAAAATAAAAGATGGGATGGGGTGAAGTGAGGGTCTGAAAAACCCTGGCAGGTATTTTTTACTTTTTAATGTGATGAAGTCTTTTGGTGAACATTTGGCTGTATGTTTGCCTGAAACCCTGTCACTACTGAGAAGAAATAAAAAGAGAGGGCATGGGGAGAGGAAACTGGAGGTAGAGGGTAGAAGGGATAGGAAAGGTACAGCAGGAAGCTGAACAAATAAACCAAAGTCAGGAAAGGAAAATAAATGGAAAAGAAAGAAGGAAAATAGATGTTTATTGTTAAGGTTCTCTTTCCAAAAGCATTGGCTGTGGCAAAGGCTCTCCACATATACCAAAAGAGATGTAAGGAGGCATCTGAAGTATTAGCAGTTTTTTTTTCATTGTAGTTTTTTGTTGTTGTTCCTGCATGGCAGGGGGTTGGACTGAATGGCCCTTGTGGTCTCTTCCAACTCTACGATTCTATGATTCTATGATTCAATTTGAGAGCCTTCCAATTGACTTTGATGATCTATGGTGACTCTATGAATGAGAGACTCCCAAGTGACTCTATCCTTAACAGCACTGTTCAGCTCCTGCAGGTTCATGGCCGTAGCTTCTCTGACTTTATCCATCTGGAATGCAGTCTTCCTCTTTCCCTATTGCCTTCCATTTTGCTAAGCATTACAGTCTTTTCTAGTGTGTCCTTTCTTGTCTGGATATGACCAAAATACAATGACCTCAGTTTAGTCATCTGTGTTTCTAAGGATAGTTCAGGCCTGATTTGCTCTTGGACCTATCTATTGGTCTTTTTAGCAATCCACAGCATCTGTAGAACTCTTCTCCAGCACCACATCTCAGATGAGTTTATTTTCTTCTTATCACCTTTCTTCACTGTACAGCTTTTATGAACATACATAGAAATAGGAAATATGATGGCATGGACAATTTTAATTTTATTATTTAATGATATGTGTTTACACCAGGAACCTGTCTATTCCTTCAAAACAACTCTTCCAAGTTCAAGGCTTCTTCTGATTTTTGTGGTCTCTGCTCTGATTGCTGATTTGAGCCCAAGAATGGAAAATCTTGAATTATTTCAATCTATTCATGGCCTATTTTAACATTATGTAGATCATCTGTCATAACAATTTTTGCTTCCTTGATGTTCAACTGTAAATATGCCTTTGTACTCTCTGCCTTTCTTCAATAATCTTTCCATATCTTTGATATTTTCTGCTAGTATTATAGTGTCATCTGCATATCTTAGATTGTTGATGTTCTTTCCTCCAGTCATTGTAGATGCTGAATGCAAATATGTTAAGTTGAAAGGGGGGGGGGGGAGGGAATTTCATCAGCAATTCTTGGTGTAGATCCCTAACTTTAACAGAGGCTAATAAGCATTAGGCCAAAGACTGTAGTGTAGCTCTCTAGATGGAGGGTTATGCTAGCTAATGCTAGGCAAATGTTATGTTGAATGGCAACATTCTGCAACTGGCACTAAATATGCAACAAAATGCATGATCAAATGTACATGCACATCTATATGTAATGAAAATGGGCACACATGTACAATGACACTACATGAAACAACTCCACTTCTACAATTTAAAGTGAACAGGGTCACTCTCCATCAGAAAAAAAAAGCACCCAGCTGTTTTCATAGAGAAATTTAAATGTATGTGAGATATCAACATGAATTGAGCCTTAATGCATTTACAACTGGTGTCCGTGATTTGGCATAGAGGTTTCCCTGTTTTTTGGCTCTATCTGATCTATCAGGAGTGGAGCTTGGTCATCCTGATTGGGTTAAGGACTGGAAAGAAAGAGGGCCTCTAGAGGTTTTGCACAGGAGTGGCCTCTGCACTCACTCACCTATGCAAAACAACAATTCTTGTATGCTCAGGAGTTTACTGGACTTTGCCCAATAAGCAGGGAGCTTTGTACAATCAAGGTGTTAAGAGTATTGGGGGGGGGGGGGGAGGATAACAAGGCACAGATCCTTAATAAAATGTGTTCAAACCAGTCTCTGATTTTGAGAATTCTGCAAGCTGCCATGAAGATGTGCAGAGAAGACTGGAGGGAATCATAGAGCATGAGATACTTGTTTCTGTTGAATATATCTAAGTACATCTTATCCTTGTCTCACCTCTGAGGGCTGTTGGAAGTGGACACATTTGCAGCCAAGAAGCAACTGTTCAGTTGCAAAGTAGAGGTAGAAACATAAAGATTTCCTGGTGTGTTACTTCTTTATCTTGTCTACGTTGTTGCTGATAAACTCAGACTCCTCTTTCTTCTTTCTGTCCTAGCAAAGTAGTCAGTGATAACAGACCACATTTTTTCCCTCTTTCCCTAAAATGTTGTTCTGTAACAAGCATTTTTCTTTTCACCAAAGATGATAACAAAACCACCTACTTCCTTATAGGATAATCAGGGCAAGTATGAGGAGCCAGTGTTTCTCGATATATTGCTGGACTAGCACTCCCATCATCCCTGACAATTGGTCAAGCTGACTGGGACTGATGGGAACAACATATATTAAAGAGCTAATCAGTGGCAAGGTTGTGCCAAGAAGTTTTGCTGCCTGATGCAAATGACAAGATGGTAAGTCCTCCATTTGTGATGATACAATGTTATTCATCACTGCTAAAGGAATTAGACTTGCTTTGAAGATGTAGGATTGGCCTTGTAGAACAGACGGTACCATGTCTGTGGCTTTGATATTCAAAAGATTATCAGTCTCCTGTAGAACTGATTAACATTCTCCTCCTCCCCCAGTTTCAATACCCATGATCTTCTTCACTTTCCTCAGCTACTTTCAACAAAGGACTTCAGATTCTCAATGGTCAGAGTTTTGCTCACACTTGACTACTTCTCATGAAGCGAGTGTAACATGTAGCTGGGCTCTACTTGGGTGTTATAAGTAGGTAGAAATCTACTACATTCATTTTTAATTTATCAGGCCAGGTTAAGAAATAACGGTTCCTCTGGGCAATTGTTTTACAAGGAACCAGAAGTCATAATTCATACCCATGACAAGAAAGAAATGGTCACAAAGGAGCAACAATTTCAAATACAATTGTAACAAGGCAGCAATAGTGCTATAAATCAGGTCCCCAAAGAGGTGCTGTCAGGTTGTTCGTTAGATTAGGTACAACCATTTCGTTCTTCTTAAAGCAAGGGCAGATTTAGTGCCTCCAAAGTTTCCAATTTTTATTTCCATCAAGGAGAGCCTACAGTGCTGCAGATAGAAATGTGCCACTGTATGTGAATCAGTCTCTCAAAGAACCTGTTCCGCTTTTCCTATATTATAGAAGATAATAAAAGATCTTTACATTCAACACATAACTTTCCCTGTCGCCTATATGCTGAGAAAACTCATTCTCCTCCAGCCTTTCTCTCCTTGAAAAGTGATCCTGTGAAACTGGCCCCAGAACTTCTCTAAGATTCTATTTCCAAATGCAGAAATGCATGAATAACTCATCCAATCACCTTGCTGAAGTGTGTTTCTGGGAGAAGCTCAATAGCTCAGCAGTAAAGTATAAACTCATGGAAACCATGAAGCACAATCAGACATTTTTGTCCAATGTGGAATGTCCACAATTAATCCAAGATTGTGGGAGTAGAGTGGCACTTGGATGTGCTTTGCTCATAGATTCACATGGAGGGCTGTGCATTTCTCGTGGTTGCATATGTGCACTGCAGCATTTAGCTGCCCTTCTGGTATATCGTTACAATTACAGTTACAGTTCTGTAATGTTGCTATGGCACACAAGGATTGCATAAATGCATGTGGACATTAATACTACAAAATCCCAATGTAGGGCTTCGGATGATGTTGCATGAAGAAGTATATAGTGCCTTCATAAGAGTCTTGACAGGCTGAGCAACACTGGTTCTTTCAAACCATCACTAGCTAGCCACTCTCCTTGACATCTTCTCATCTTTACCTTTTGGTAAGTATACTAAAGGAACTTTATGCACCACTGGCTTCAAGTGGGCTCCCTGTTTATAGCTAGAAAGGTTCTCTTTTTATATTTGGTGGCCGAGGAAGGGGAGGAGCTTTCATAAAGTGGGATGGCATTCTGCTTTGGAGTTATATCTTTATCAATGGCCAAAAATACATGCAAAATTGAACTGAGTAGTTTCACAATGCCCATATTCAGCTAGGGGCTGCTGTGACATTACTAAGTATGGGTATCTGTTGAGCAGTGGTGGAATGACTGATGTATGATGGCCCAATAAACAATGGAAGCCAATATACTTTGGGGCATTCATCAGTGTACATAAGGACACTGGCTAGGAAGTGTTGGAGCACAACAGGAATGCCTGATGTCCATCAGAAGTGCCCAGTACACACCAGAAGGGCTTGATTGTGCATTGGAGAACTCTTTCCAGCACCTGGATGCACATATTCATAATTGACTAATGAGATCTCTCTGTGCTTCTGCAATTTAGTTATGGATTCATAAACCTACCCACTCAACCTCTTGAAACAACTGACTTCAGTTAGGGCTGTACCATGAAGTTTTAGTGAACATGTAGTTAGGTGCCTCATCATGGCAAAAACAAAGACTCTTGCATGTCATGAGGAGTTTATTGAACTCTTAGTACTCTCAGTCCAAGCAAACATTTGCTAAAGAGCAAATGATCTTGTGAAATGGAGACTGCAATGGCTTTTTAAAAAAATGACAGCCTCGTCATGATGAAAAGAGCTATTGCCAAGCACGGATGTGTCACCCCATCCTGTGAGTGACAGGGCAAAGTCGTATATTAGCCAGTTTTTTATGTGGAAGCGATAATGTTCAAGGCCCAGAGCATTTCCTGGGGATTGATGATTGGCTGCGGGAGCTGATGGCCTGAAGCAGAGTTTCGGGCTGTTAAGCAAGATGGTCATTAATTTCCCAGGAAATGGCTTGGTCGGAGGACTTCATTGCTGTTATAGGATAATAGCTTAAGACATGTGATTAGAGTTGTTCCCCCATTTCTTAATTTTGTTGGGGGAAAAAACAGTATATTAGGAAATTTTATACTAGATGTTAGCCTCACATAACCAAAGATCTGGGCTGAAAGCCTCCAACTAAGAGCTGTTAGGGTGGTCCTTCATTATTTCTAGGAAGGACCGGTCTGGATATGAGATATGGCTTTACCTGTGACCCTGCTCAAATTATGAAGTACTACTCTATAAAAATCAATTTGACTCCCTCTCTTCTTGTATTTTTGGACTGGTTCTCACTTGCCCTACTAAGCTGATGATCTTTTAAATCCACTGAACAGGAAATTTTAGACCTTTAAAAAATCTGTCAAGCTTTTCTCCATTTTTATGCTGTCACTTTATTTTAATTTGATGGCAATTGTGTTCATTGCTCTAAGCCACCTTGAGAGGTACAAATGCATTAGGAGGGTGGGGAATATGTTTACTCAGCAGATAGCTAGATAATAGATATTTTTGAGTGCTTTGTATGGTGGGGCTAGGAAGACCTTCACAGGGACATGTCTATGCCACCACTGTTGATACGCAACACAGGACACATCCACACTGTAGAAATAAAGCAGTGTGACGCCACTTTAACAGCCATGACTCAAAGCTATGGAATTCTGGGATATGTAGTTTTGTGAGATCTTTAACCTTCTCTGTCAGAGAGTTCTGGTGCCCCACCAAATGAGAAATTGCACAATTCCATAACATCGATCCATGGACGTTAAAGTGGTGTTGAACTGCTTTATTTCTGCAATGTGGCAGTAGCCACAGTCTTCCCTCCCATATCTCAGTCACAGTAAGAATGTTTTTATTGTTTTGTGTCTTTAATTGTACTTTTTAAAATTTTGTAAGACACATATTGTTGCTATTTATCGTTGTACATCTTTCTCACATACTGTGGCTGTTTTTGACAATTGTCTGTTGCAAAATTTGATAACAGGCAAGAAATTGGACATCCTTGAAAATATGCATTCTTGACTTCCTTGTTCTTTTTTGATTTTCCTTCTATACTTTCAGAAAATAAGAGAATCAGTATGCAGGCCATGGTAGCAGTTGCAGGAGGACAGAGAGAGAGAGAGAGGATTCTGCACCTAACTGTAGCACCAGTCGGAGACAATAACTGCTACACTCAGCTGGCTGCTTCTGGTAAAATGGTGCCTTTTTGTGAACTTAGTTTAAAATGTGAACTAAACTAATGGCTATCATCACCATAATGTATAATTTTCATGAGTGTGCTCCAGCAGGGAAGAAGTCACATGGACTTTTTTTTAGAAGCAGAGAGCAGCTGGCAGAGGGACTGAGGGAGAGTCAGCAGTAGCTATCTCAAGCATGGTGTCAGTCAGCTTCTTTCTGATCCAAGCCAGTTTGTACATATAACAATCACACTGGGGCTTGCTGTAGTGAATTGTGACCTAGCTGGCTTTCTAACAAGACAAAAAAGGAGACTCACAATAGTCTTGGGATATGACATTTGTTCCAATTATTCCATTTTCAAATGAAGCCCATCTAAAAGTAGACAATTTGAGGCTTCAGCTCAGCTCCAGCTTGTCATAGCTGCAGTTAGATGGGTGCCAGAGTGATAGGAAAGAAGGTGAACCATGCCAGCAAAGGAGAGATTTACTCATTTTCTGCCTTCATTTTGATTCCTTTGGGCTGTCACTGCAGATCTATTGGTATCTAAGCACAGAGATGCCAGATGCCCAAGCTGAGAGTGGGAAAAATCATTTCCAGAATGTTTGTCAGGTGAATGTAGATACATAGGCTTGAAGACCATAAGATGATCACTGCTGGATTAGATCAAAGATCTAGCCAACCTATTATCCTGTTTCCCACAATGACCAAACTCAATAGAGAAGCCAAAAGGAGGATAGGAAAGCAATAGCCCTCTTCTCGTTGTTATTTCTTAGCAACTGGTATCCAGGGATATATTGGTTTTTTGGTCAGATGAGTATAGACATCAGTGAGCCAGCATGAATCAGAAGCATGGATAAGAAGGTTTGGGCATTGGACTATGATTTTTGAGGCCAGGGCTGCTGCCACACTGCAAAATTAATGCAGTCTGACACCACTTTGGGGTCAGACTGCAAAATTAATGCCTTTGCTCAATACTATGGAAACCTAGGATTTGCCGTTTGTTGTGGCATCAGATCTGATAGAGAAGACTGAATATCTGGCAACTACAAATTCCATAGCACTGAGCCATGGTAGTTAATGCAATATCAAACTACATTAATTCCTTAATGTAGATGCAGCCCAGAGTTGGGATCTCTGCTCAGACATGTTAACACACTGGTGACCACGGGCAAATCACATTCTGTCAGCATCGGAAGAAGGCAAAGGCAAAGGCAAAGGCAAAAGCAATTCCTCTCTGAATAAACCTTTCCAAGGAAACCCTGTGATAGGGTTACCATAAGTCAGAAACAACTTGAAGACACATAAGAATATAGCTATCATGACTGTTAGCTGTTACTAATGAGTGTAAACTATACTGGGGTGGAGGGACTTGGAATAATTATAACCCTTAATTATATATAATACTATCATAATTATCCAGGCCTTCTTGGTGGCTGCTCCAGGCTATGGAAATCTGTTCCACAGAAGGCTAGGTTGGTCTTGTTATTGCTTTTCTTCTGCCAGTAGATGAAGACCTTTTTATTTAAATAGGCTTTGGGTGATTAACTGATTGCTTCGCAAGAGTCTTCTAATGGGCTGTCCTATATGTTTATTCCCATTGTTATGTTTTCATATGCTTTCATACTGCTTTAAATTAATGGCATTTTAATAGAATAGCTTATTTAATTATTTATAAACCTTTTTTCCCCCATTGTCATTAGCCAAGACCATGCACTGTGTTTTCACGCAATAAATTTACACTCACCTAGGTGGGGATTTTGTTACACCATCATTCAGTTGAATACTAACATTGTTCCACTGATTGCATATTATTTATTTTTGCAAATTATTATTCCACTGATTCCAACATACTATTAAAACAACATTCAAGGTTAAAACAGCAGTTTAAAACAAGACCCTAAAATCATAATAAAAGCATCAAACACATAATACCATGATACAATACATTCAACCCCTAAACAAATCACAAATATGTGTAACTACCAGTCCAGAATTCTGGACAGGGTTCTGTACTTGGCCCAGTGCTATTCAACATCTTTATTAATGACTTGGATGACAGAATTGGGGGCATACTTATCAAATTTGCAGACGACACCAAATTAGGAGGAGTAGCCAATACTCCAGAAGACAGGATTGAAATTCAGAATGACCTGAATAGACTAGAAAGCTGGGCCAACACTAACAAAATGAAATTCAATGCAGAGAAATGTAAGGTACTGCACTTAGGGCGCAAAAATGAAATGCACAGATATAGGATGGGGGAAATCTGGCTGAATGAAACTACGTGTGAAAGGGATCTAGGAGTCAGACCATAAGTTGAACATGAGTCAACAGTGTGATGCAGCAGCTAAAAAGGCCAATGCTATTTTAGGCTGCATCAATAGAAGTATAGCGTCTAGATCAAGGGAAGTAATGGTGCCACTCTATTCTGCCTTGGTCAGGCCCCACCTGGAATATTATGTCCAGTTCTGGGCACCACAATTCAAAAAAGATGTGGAGAAACTGGAGCGGGTCCAAAGGAGGGCAACTAAAATGGTGAAGGGTCTAGAAACCATGCCCTATGAAGAACGCCTTAGGGAGCTGGGGATGTTTAGCCTGGAGAAGAGAAGGCTAAGAGGTGATATGATAGCCCTGTTCAAATATTTGAAGGGATGTCATATTGAGGAGGGAGCAAGCTTGTTTTCTTCTGCTGCAGAGACTAGAACGCGGAACAATGGATGCAAACTGCAGGAAAAAATATTCCACCTCAACATTAGGAGGAACCTCCTGACAGTAAGGGCTGTTTGACAGTGGAACACTCTCCCTCGGAGTGTAGTGGAGTCTCCGTCCTTGGAGGTCTTTAAGCAGAGGCTGGATGGCCATCTGTCAGGGATGGTTTGATTTGGAGTTCCTGCATGGCAGGGGGTTGAACTGGATAGCCCTTGTGGTCTCTTCCAACTCTATGATTCTATGATTCTATGTTCTAATTCCAAGGTTAGGTGTTGTTCAATAATCCAATTATATAAGGTTGGAAGGATAGGCCCACCGGAAGTGATCTGTCTTAAGTGCCTTCCTGAAGGCATCCAAAGTGGTAATAAGATGGATCTCTTCTGGTAAGTTGTTCCATAATTTTGGGGCTGTGGCTGAAAAAGCCCTATGGGAAGTCGACATCAGTCTAGTATTGGTATATTCCAGCAGATTCTTCCCTGAGATTCTGAGAGTGCGGGGCAGATTATGCAGGGAGAGGAGTTCCCTCAAGTAACTCTGGCCCAAGCCATGTAGGGCTTTAAAGGTAATAACCAACACTTTGTATAGCGTCTGGAAGCTGATCAGCAGCCAATGTAGCGATCTTAATATGGGGTTTGATCTGTTTTAGATGCCCCCGTGACCAATCTGGCTGCTGCATTCTGGATCAACTGAAACTTCCAGACTTGGTACAAAGGTAGCCCCATGTAGAGTGCATTACAGAAATCTAAACAAGAGGTTACCAGTGCATGTACCACTGCTTCAAGGTCCCCTCTGTCCAGGTAGGGGCGCAGCTAGCCTATCAACCGTAGTTGATACCATGCACTCCTGGCTATCGCCTCCACCTGAGATGTCAGCTGGAGGGACGAGTCCAGAAGTACTCCCAAGCTGCGAACTTTGTCCTTTAGGGGAAGTGTGACCCCATCCAGGACAAGTTGATAAATCTCCATTCCTGGGCTGGGGGAACCTATCGCAAGTACCTCTGCTTTCTCTGGATTCAACTTGAGTTTGTTTTCTCTCATCCAGCCCATTGCCGACTCCAGGCAGGTATTTGAGCTGAGATGCCATCCTTGGTTACTGCAGCAGTTGGAGGCATAGAGAAATATATTTGGGTGTCATCAACGTACACTGGTCCCCCGGGTTACGAAGGTAATCTGTTCCAGGATTACCTTCGTAACCCGGAAGTCGTTCGTAACCCGGGGGACCGCTTTCGCGGATGGACCGCGCGGCCATTTAAAGGGGCCGCTCGGCTTTTTTTCCGCTTTTTTCGTATCCCAGGGGATCCTTCGGATCCCGGGGGATACAATGGCGGTCCCGCCGCCTTCAGATCCCGGGGTTTTCATAACCCGGGGGATTCGTAAGGCGGGGGACCACTGTACTGATAAGACCGCACCCCATGTTTCTGGATTATCTCTTCCAGCAGCTTCATGTATATGTTAAATAGCATGGGAGACAGAATGGTGTCCTGAGGGATGCCAGATGTCAGCTCTCTTTTATGAGAGCAGCTGTCTCCCAGCTTCACCATTTGAAATCTGTCCAAAAGGTAGGAACGGAACTGCTAGAGCGCAGTGCATCCTATTCCTAACTCTTTCAGGCGTTCCAGAAGGATACCGATAGAATTACATTGTCAGGTCTAAAGCCAATTGCTAGTCCCAGAAAGGGGTAGACTCATTAACTTGACAGAATTTAGAATTCAGAGACATAGGGGTTTATCACACGGGGGAAATCCCATGCAAAAACAGGATTTAAAAGGTAGAAAAAAATCCGTAAAAGTGGGTTGATTTTCACACATGTCATTGTTAAACTTGTGTTAACCCAAACAGAAAGTAAACAAAAGCCACTCCTTTTTACTTTTAGGATTTTCCAAAAATAAAAAGAGGTGGTTTTTGTCTACTTTCCTTCCGCTTTCCATTTGGGTTAACATTAGTTTAACAATGAAGTCGTGTGAAAATCAACCCCCTTTTGCAATTTTTTTCCAATTTAAACTCCCGTTTTTGCATGGGATTTCCCCTGTGTGATAAACTTCATAGTTGTGTTTGTCTGCAGTATCAGTATGCAAAGGGATCTTACAGCTCCTTTGAAACTAACTGTGCAAAAGGAGTTGTCGCATAAGCCTTTTGTAAACTTGGGTCCGGTACAGACAGGCCAGAAGCGCTGTGCTGGCGCTTCTTCTAGGGTTCCAGAGCACACAGTGACTTCAACTCCAGAACCCTAGTCCGTATGGATGCCAGAATAATAAGAAGTTTTATTTCCATTGTCTCACCTCTCCCTTTGGAAAAAGGTGGGATTCCAACAAATTATTAAAAACAATATCCAAAGTTAAAACAACAATCTAAAACAGTATCCTAAGATCACTTTATAATACTCAGGTTGAATCCAGTCCACACAGGGGCTGCCATCATGATGTAAGCAATGCACAGTGTACAGATGTTGCTGCAGGTTATGTCACTGATGCGCCACAATGCACCAATGGCGCACTCGTGATGTTCACCACGAGGACCTAAAAGAACCTGGTTTTTATGGGTTCTTTTTGGTCCAGAGGGATGCTGCACGGTTTGGGGCAGTCTGTCCAGCCCCTTGGTCTACTTCCTCAGATGCATGGAGTGAACTGTTACTCAGGAAGGACCTTTATCATCAGTTATATGAATAGCCATAGAAATGCAAAACTTGTGGGTATGGTGATGAGATGACAAAGCTTTAGTGATGGTCAAACCCTTAGGATTTTATAGAATGGAGCCATGATAGTAAAGTAGTATCAAGCTGCTGCAAGTACATTGTGTGGACATACCTGTACAGAAGCGGTGAGAATTGTTCAATCCTATGCACAATTCCCACCTTTATTTTAGAGCTACATTGGTTGAATCATTGCCACTGATAGCTTTGAGCTAATCTTTCCCTAGTGATTCTTCCCTGCCTTCACTGCAAGTGCTGCCAGTCTTTCTATATAATTATGATAGTAATCTTGGCAAATAATATGAATCCTGCTCCATATACTTCAGGTGACATTTTAAAAGAGCTCATTGTGCTTTTTTTGTACCACTAAGTGCTTTTATAATAGATAATGCTCAGAAACACCCTCCTAGATCTTTGCCTGTTTGGCTATTTCAATTAGAGGATGCAACCGACTCTGTGTATCAGCACAATTGTGTATCAGCACAATTCTAGGTATGCATTTACTCGAGTGTTTAAAAGTCCTATAGCTTTTCCAAAGGTTTTGCTCCTTAGTCAGGGGTTGAGCCTCAAATATCCTTGATGATAATGAAATTAGAAGTCAGAAAGCAATGATCAGAGAGTATATCAGGGGATTATTACTAAGAAGACAATCTGAAATAAGAGTTGGAGTTTTGTTAGCCAGTTCCTCCTGAAGTTTGAATCCCTAAGAGTCCACTTTGATGTTCAGGATTGGTCTCCCATTATCTAAGTTACTTGGGTCATGAGGTACAGCCATAACTGAGTCATCTATAGCTATCTCAAGTTGGGTCAGTGATCCCTCTTTCACAGATATATCCTGAACTGCTGCATTGCTGGTTATTTTTATTGTACCTGAAGAATTAATAAAATTATCTATAAGGAGCTGTTTGTATTTCGGAGATGACCCCTTTAATCTGTGCCGAGCCTGAGTCAAAACCATCCCTCGAACAGAGATTATACTAAAAATACACTAAGGTTCAGCCCTGTAAAACTGCTGTAATTGATCAAAGTCAAGAATCACAATGGCCCGATCTATACTGGCACTAAAGAGTGATTAGGGTTAGGGAGGGCACAGCGTCCACACCCTCCCTAACCCTAAAGCGTATGGGCGCCGCCATTTTAAAATGACAGTGTCCATACGGGCACGCCATCATAGCATAATGGTGCATGAAGCATTTAGATACACTGCGCGGACCATGACACAATGGCGCTGTGGGAAGGTGCCTAGTGCGCCCTTTCCACAGTGTAAAAAAGGAGCTCGAAAAAAGGAACTCCTTTTTTGCGCTGGGTCCTTGGCACAGCCTTTAAGCGGCCCTGCCAAAGACCCAGGGGCTTTCCTCACCAGCACTGAGGAAAGCAGGGTGCAGTGGGTACCCAGAGTGCCTGCTGCACACTGCTTTGAGGCCATGGGGAAGCAGCAGTTTGCTACTTCCCTGAGGCCTTCTGAAGCGGCGGGAAGGGGCCTCTGAGGCTGCTGGTGTGGCAGCCTTGGCCCCATCTTGCCACTTCTTGGGGCGAGAACAGACCACCCCATAGTTATCAAACTGAACAATTTGGTCTTTTGCCATGTTAGATTCTAATGATTTCAACCTATTCAGGTGTTCAGCATAGGGTTAATCTGAATAGGTACAGACCTAGAGCACTCTCTCTCTAAATGCATTTATTTCAACCACCTTTGAATATGTGAATTATTATTTCATTGTTGTTGGTGGGTGCCTTCAAGTTATTTCAGGCTTACGGAGACCAGGGGTTTCAGAGGCTGGGAGGGTGTGATGTGCCCAAGGTCACCCAACGGGTTTCGATGGCTGAATGGGATTTGAACCCTGGCCTCCAGACTTATAGTCCAATGCTCAAACAACTATGTCATACTGGCTTCTTATATTTCATACAGATAGAGAAACAACAGGCTAAGAACAGAGTGGCATAAAGTAGATCACCATCTCCTAGGAGATATCTGAATGAGTCTCAGTAGAACAGGAAAGGTCTCATATTCCCAAAAGTTTAATAATAGTAATGTTTAGGTCTGAAGTAGATGGTTAGATTCCTTCATAAGCAGGAACTCTAGAACATGGAAGGAACATGTTAGGAAATAATCTGTGATTTCCCCCTTTTGTCATTAACTAAAACACAACTGAATCACAACCAGTTGTAATGTAACGGGGTATATAAATTTACTCCTTTTGCAGTATAAATAACCATTTTTCTATTTTCATAGCTATAAAGTCTATGTCGCCTCTGCTCTGCGTGTTTTGTATCACAAGCCAATGAATTGTAGCATACTGAAATTTTTTAAAAATAACAAGATATTTAGTTACATTTGGATAAGAAAAAGGCCAAAGTACTTTTTAAAAAATAAAATAAAGAGACTATAGTGGTAACTGACTAATTTTGGTCAGTTAATGGTAATTAATTTATGCTGAATGATTCATGCAGATTTGTATTTGTGTAAACACTGTTCTAATATATGAGCCCTGGGGTTCAGTATATAAATGTTCCTACATGCAGTTTGCATGTAGTTTTTGTTGATGATGCTTGAAATTTCAATTATAAAGTGGGTGGAATTCTGCAAAGCCTAAAGTTCACCTTCAACAGAGTTAAAAACAGAATGAGAAGGAGGACTAAACAATCGTAAAAAAGTCAATCCAGTTCAGATCATTCTCATATCATCTAGAATGTTATTTGAGAAGAAAAGGCATAAGAGCAAGGCCTCAAAGATTCTGAAGTGAATAACTGGAAACAGAAGTTTCAAAGAATCAAGCTGGAGAGGAAAGGAATGATGTATAACTTAAGTCCAAAACATACTGCAGAAATAATCTCGTTTGAGACGGCTTTAAACTTCCCTGGCTCAATGCTAGGGAATTCTGGGAACTGTAGCTTTGTGAGACATTTAGCCTTCTCTGTCAGAGAATTCTGCTGCCACAATAAACGACAAATCCCAGGATTCCTTAGCACCGAGCCAGGGCAGTTAACATGGCCTCAAACTGGATTATTTCTGTAGTGTGTTTTGTACCTTCAGTCTCATCTTCACTGCAGAAATAATATGGTTTGACAAAGCTTTAACTGTCATGGTTCATTTCTGTGGAATCCTGGGGTTTGTAGTTTATTGTGGCAGCAGGGATCATTGACAGAGAAAGATAAATAAATCACAAAACACCAAATTCCAGAATTCCAAAGCACTGAGCCATGCCAGTTAAAGCAGTGTCAAACTGCATTATTTTTTGCAGTGCAGAGGAGGCCTTGAAGCTTCAGTAAGGAAGTCAAGAAATCTGGAAGCACACAAGAGTGTACCCATTTATTGCTCAGCTGTATGCAACCAAAGCTCTTATTGGAACATATCTCACTTTGCTCATGGTAAAGAAGCATCTCTAGTTTTGCTATATGTTTAGGTTTCTCTATTTGAAAGCTCTGGTATTACAACAAATTACAAATCCCAAAATTCCATAGGATGGAGCCATGACAGTTAAAGCAGTGTCAAACTGCATTCATTTTGCAATGTGACAGTACCCACCTGTTATGTGGAACATGTACAGAGGAGGGTGACCAAAATGGTGAATCATTTGGAAACCATGCCCTATGAGGAGCGACTTAGGAAGCTGGGTATGTTAAGCCTGGAGAAGAGAAGGTTAAGGGGCTACATGGTAGCCATGTTTAAATATTTGAAGGGGTGTCATATTGAGGATGAAGCAAGTTTGTTTTCTGCTGCTCCAGAGAATAGGACATGGGACAATGGATTCAAACTACCAGAAAAGACAGTCCACCTAAATATTAGGAAGCAATTTGTGATGGTAAGAGCTGTTTGACAATGGGATACACTGCCTCAGAGTATGGTGGAATCTTCTTTGGTTGTTTTCAAACAGGGGCTGGATGGCCATCTGTTGTGGGTACTTTGATCGTGTCTTCCTGCATGGCAGGGGGCTGGACTGGATGGCCTTTGGGGTCTCTTCCAACTCTTATGATTCTATCATACTATGATTCCTTCCCTGTTTTGAAACAGGTGCCAGCAGTGAAGAGGAGAAGTAGAAAGGAGGGTGTCATCATAGCTTTGTGTTGTGACTAATGTGTTCACTGCACAGCACCTGAGATAGATAATTCAGGACTAGGATATAGAAAGAATCTTGGACTGTCAAGTCTGTCACAGTCTGATGGATGAGATGTCCAGTTTAGCACAGCTATAAAGCCTACAGATTGAGCCAGGATCGAGCTCTTTTGGAGACAGTAAATGCTCTTCTTAATTTTTTACCTCAGCAAACTTTCTGCTGAACAGCAACACAGATTGAGTATTGACTCCACAGAAGAGAGATGCTGTTGTTTTTTATGGCCTCCTCAACAGCTTTTGATTCTGTTCTTTTTGGTTAAGGTATCTTTCCATTTGGCATTACCTGATTATCCAGGCGATTGGTGCCCATGTCCAGGCTGCAGTTTTCACAAAGCCAGATTGATCCACCAATATAGTGCGGCAGGAAATCAAACCATCCTAATTCCATGGCTCTCAGCTGAGGCCCATGGGGACTGAGAAGGAATGGAGCGTAGCATTTGCTCTTTTATTTTGGCTCATCAGCATTAATTTCAGGGATGGGAACAAACTGATAGTCTCAACAGGATTAAACAGGATTAAACTAAGTTCAGTAAAACAGGCCACTTGAGATGAAAGGTGGAAGAACAATACCATTCAATGAAATTTGGATGTATGAGCTTCTGATTTCCTTTAGATTTTCATGGTTAGTGGATGCATCATGAAATAGTGTCAGCGATGTTTTCAAAACTCAGAAAATCCTGATTTGGATTTTTTTTTAAAAAAAAAGGTCTTCAAAATACTCAGAATCAACAAACAAATAAATAATTAAGCAATAAACATTATTATTATTATTATTATTATTATCCTTTATTTTTATAGCACTGTAAATTTACACAGTGCTGTACGATCCCTACTCTCAGGCTTACAATCTAGAAGAGACAACACAGAAGGAGAAGGGAAAGGTGGTGGGAAAGGGATGAGGTCCAGTGGTTATTCTCTCCCTCTGAGGCCTGGACCAAGGCAGATGGACTGGAGGGAGGGCCTGGGTTCTTAATACATAATTAAAAGGAAGCATCCTGTGGCAGATGGCACAATCCTGGGAAAGCTTCCCTAAACAATATATTCTTTAACTTACTTTTGAACATGGTTAGAGAACTGATGAGGTGTACATGTGGGGGAAGAAGGTTCCAGGAGTGAGGGGCAGCAAGTGAGAAGGGGTGAATCCGGGGCAGAGCAGTGGAAATCCTTGGCTGGGACAGGAGACCTTGACTTGGTAGTCAAGTGAATGGAGGGTACGAGAAGGAGTGTGAGGAGAAAGAAGCTCAGAGAAGTAAGGAAGGGCCAGTCTGTGGAGGGCTTTGAAAGTCAACAACAAAAGCTTGTACTGGATGCGGAAGGGGAAGGGGAGTCAATGAAGGGAGGGTAAGAGAGGAGAAACATGGTCAAAGCAGCAAGCGGATGTGATAATATGTGTGGCTGAGTTCTGGACAGAGATTGAAGGATGGAGGTGAGAGAGAGGAAGCCCTGTCAGAAGAAGGTTACAATAATATAGTCATGAAACCACCAGGGCATGGACCAGGGTCTTGGCAGTGGAGGCTGAGAGGAATGGATGGATTTTAGCAATGTTGTAGAGAGAGAATCTACAGGTCTTGGAGGTGGCCTGAAACTGGGGAATAAATGACAAAGAAGAATCAAAGATAAAACCAAGACTCCGGGCTTGCTGAACCAGTTGAATAGAAGTGCCATCAACAGAAATAGAAAAGGAGTATTGAAGGGTGGGCTTAGGTGGGAAGATGAGAAGCTCTGTCTTAGACATGTTGAGCTTCAAGTGCCAATGCCGCATCCACTGAGAGATGGCAGCCAGACAAGAGGAGACTTGCTGTTCAAGCCCTGGTGAAAGGTCAGGGGTGGAAAGATAGAGCTGAGTGTCTTCAGCGTACAGATGATAGGAGAAACCAAAAGAACTGATGAGTTTACCAAGGGATAATGTGTATAGAGAGAACAGAAGGGGACCCAGGACAGAGCCCTGAGGAACTCCAGCAGATAAGGGAACAGAGGAGTAAGTCTGACCACCTGTGACCACTGCAAATGATCTGTTTGACAAGTAGGATTTAAACCAGTTGAGAACAGAATAGGAGAACCCAAGGTCAGAAAGTAAGTCAAGCAAAAGAGAGTGGTTCATGGTGTCGAAGGCCGCAGACAAGTCAAGGAGGATGAGAATAGAGTGGAGGCCATTTGCCTTGGCCTGCAAGAGATCCTTTGATATCTGCGGAGTTCCTTGGGTGAAAACCAGACAGAACAGGGTCCAGGATGGAGTTGGCTTCGAGAAACTCAAGACAGCGAGAATAAACAATCCATTCCAGAACCTTAGAGAGAAAAGGAAGATGAGAGATTGGACGATAGCTAGACAAAGAAGAGGGGTTGAGAGAGGATTTCTTCAGAATTGGGGAAACGAGAACATGTTTAAAGTCAGAAGGGAAGGAACCCGAAGAGAGAGAGAGAGAGATTAAAGATATGGAGGAGCGAGGGCAGAAAAGAAGGGGTTATAGAGATTAGAAGATGGGAGGGGAGAGGCTTACGAGAACAAGTTGTAGGCTTGGAAGAATTTAGCAGTGTAGAGAGTTCATCCAGAGAAACAGGTGAAAACATAGAGAGTGTATTAGTAGAAGTTAGCAGGAGATTAGTAGTATGGGGCAAATCAGGAGGAACAATTTCAGATCGAATAGTAGTGACTTTATTGAGGAAGTAGTTGTCGAAGTCAGTGAGGGAAAATGATGAGAAGACAGGGGAGAGGAGTTTGCATCTTTGAATGGAGCCTTCAACTGATTTAAAAGGAGGGGTAATCCATCCTTTCTGGAAACAGAAAAAGAGCAATTCCCCTTTTAAATCAGGTGCAAAACACACAGCAGAAATAATCCAATTTGAGACAGCCCTGGTGGCGCAGTGGTTAAATGCCTGTACTGCAGCCACTCACTCAAAACCACAAGGTTGCGAGTTCAAGACCAGCATAAGGGCTGAAGCTCGACTCAGGCTTGCATCCTTCCGAGGTCGCTAAAATGAGTACCCAGATTGTTGGGGGGCAAATAGCTTACAGTTGTAAACCGCTTAGACACTCCTTAAGGGTATGAAGCGGTATATAAATGAAGCTGTTTGTTTTGTTTGTTTGTTTGCTTTAACTGCTCTAGATCAGGGCTAGGGAATCCTGGGAGCTGTAGAATTTGTAGTTTGGTGAAGTACTCTAGTGCACTCTCCCAAACTACAGCAATTCTCTAGTGCACTCTCCTGAACTACAGCATTAGAGCTTTTGGGAAGATAAATCTTTCTTGAAATTAAAAATCCCCAAATTCCATAGGATAGAACCATGTCCATTAAAGTGACATCACAGCACTGTAACTATGTAGAGTACAAATATACAACTGAATACTAAAATTAGAATTGTACAAGCCATTGTATTCCCTGTCACTATGTACAAGTTGGACAGTGAAGAAAGAAGGCAAGAAGAAAATCAACTCATTTGAGATGTGGTGCTGGAGAAGAGTGCTCAGGATACCAAGGAAAGGCAAAAAGACAAACAAATGGGTCCTTGAGCAGATTAAGCAGAAACCTCTTTGAAAGCCAAGGTGATTAAATTGTGGTTGTTGTACTTTGGCCACAACATGAGAAGGCATGACTCATTAGAAGAGATAATGATGCTATGAAAGGTGGAGAGAAATAGAAAAAGAGGAAGACTACAAGCCAGATGGATAGACCTCCAGATAAGAGGTCATGGGTCCAAAGTTACAAGATCTCAGCAGAGCAGTGGAGGACTTGGGATCTTGGAGATGTCTAATCCTCAGGGTTGTCATGAACTGAATTGAACATGAGGGCAGTTAACAACAACAACAAATGTATGAATGTACCCTGAGAGAATATAGATTTGGCACAGAATCCTTTTAGTTATAAATCCTTCATGAGCTCTTCCCAAGGGAATAACCCCCAATTTTATGGCAAAGCTAGAAGAATTTTTGAGGCATTGCAACCGATAGTTTGTTTTTGGCTTGATGGACTCAAAGCTGTTCAGATTCTGTCAGATTCATAGGGCCAGACCAACATAGTCACAGCCTGGGGTGAAGGATAGAATGGTGTCTTTTCCCATTCAGTGTACAAAACTTAACCAGATTGGAAGGGAATGGGACTAGCAATGAAAAGGATATTCAAAAATATTCAGAAAATGGCTGGAAAACTTGATTTTGAAATGTTGAAAAACCCTGATAAGACGACTGATGAAAATCATCACAGTCTGAGAATCTTCCCAGGAAACACTATTCCCTGCACAGAAGATGCTGTTTCCTGTACCAAAAATCCTTTAATTTGGGGTTCTTTCTGTGTAAATTTCTCACATGGTTGATTTGCATTAAAAAACCAACATTTTCTGTTTCCTGCACAGAAGTTTGTTTGTTTTTGTTTTTGCAAAGAGCATACTTTTTTCGGTACATGTGAATTTTGTGCAGAATAAGTTCTGAACCGTAAATTGGCTTCAGATCCTGTGGGCTTTGAAATCTTTTTCACCATAAGAACAATATGGTTAAAATTACTTGTTGCTTCTACTGAGAATGAATGCTGTGAAGACATCTTGCTACCACTTGTCACGATCAACCACTTGAGACAACTGCCTCGCTTTACCTATTAATAGAACTCACTTGGCTGATTTAAATCAACATTCAATTTAATTCTAAGATCATTCTTTGGCTGTTCAGAGTAAAGTGTCCTCCTGTTTTATTTTTGGTTTATTGAATCAAGCATATTCTTTGCCCTCGTATTATCTGGGTATTTCTTGGATATCTACAATCTCTTCTTTCTGTTGTATTCCCTGATCTGGGCGAGATCATGCTCAGAGAGCCCTTTTTCATTCAAGCAAACCCCCCAAGGGTATTTCTGTATGGTGGTTCTTGCCCTTTGGGTCTAGCTTCCTTTCTTGTTTTGCAATTCAATGACTATGCTGTGGCTTTAAAGAAAGCCGTTAAAATGCTGCTCTTTTATGCAGAGGCATTTCAGAGGCTTTGCATTGACATCTGTGTTCAAAGAAGACATTCCTCAGCAACTTCAGTTATCAGGGTGTATTAAACTACATCAAAAGGCTGCATGGTTATTTTTTTTTTAAAAAAAAATAGTTCTCTTTGGCTTTTCTCATTCCTCTAGTGTAAGTCTCCAGTTTAACCCATCTTCATTTTTTTATCGTGAGAACTGTGCTGATTTTCACTGTTTGATGTCTGACCTTTCCTCCTCAGAGGTGCAAAATTTTAAGATATAGCAATGTTTGTCTGTAGAATCAGTATGTAGAGTGATCTTATAGCATCTTTGAGACTAACTGAAAGAAAGAAGTTGGCAGCATGAGCTTTTGTAGACTTCACTCTACTTCCTCAGATGCTTTTGCTCACCTAATGGCAATAAAACAAGGACTCTGGAGACCAGGGTTCAAATCAAAGTTTTATCCTGTAAACCCACTGGGTGACCTTGGGCAAGTCACACTCTCTCAGACTCAGAGGATGGCAATGTCAAACCCCTCTGAAGAATCTTGCTAAGAAAACCCCATGTCTTATTTGCCTTAGAGATGCCATAGGTAAGAAATTATCTCAAGGTGCATAACAAAAACAACAGTATTAAAACTCATAATTTATCTACATATAAACTTGTCTGCATATAGGAAGGGAATGATTTTCAATCATTTTCTCAAGCAGTGTATCTCTCTGCAAGTCATCCCCTTTCTCTACACTCAGACACTATGATCTCCACCCTGCTTACATGCAATGGCCACATGTCTGACTGTGCTTTATAGTGCTTTTAATCCTATACAGCCCGCATCTGGAATTGCTGATCATTTTAGAATTAGGAAGTGGTAACTTGTGGATTCTGTGTCAATGGGATGGGGAATCTGCACAAGGTTTCAATTGCCAGGCTTCTGAACACCCCCTCCAAACAGATTCAGCACCTTGGATAGCTGATTCAAAGTTTAGACTTAAATCCAGGGTGCCCTATTAGCATGGAAGCTACTAGATAACACTAGCATTAAGGAGAAGAGAAGGCTAAGAAAGCTGAGAGATGGCATGATAGTCATGTTTCAATATTTGATAAGCTGTCATATGGAAGAAGGAGCAAGCTTGTTTTCTGTTGCTCAAGAAAATGTGACCCAGAGTAATTGATTCAAATGACAGTAAAAGAGATTCCACCACATTAGGAAGATCTTTCTGACAATAAGAGCTGTTTGACAGTGAAACACACTCCCTCAGAGTGTGTTGGAGTCTCCTTCTTTGGAGGTTTTTAAACAGATGTTGGATGGCCATCTGTCAGTGGTGCTTTGATTCTGTGTTCCTGCATGGCATGGGGTTGGAATGGATGGTCCTTGGGACTCTTTGGTTCTAAGATTCTACATACTGTTGATTCCAACTCTATGATTCTAGGATTCAACATAGTGTTTTGACTTTTCTTAACGTCTCCCACCCTGAGCTTGGAGGCTTCCATGTTAGTAGGAGCAAAAACTCACCTGTGGTTTTCAAGGAGATTTTAAAGGATCAGTCCTAGGTTCTGAACTATATTCACCTAATAGCTTCAGCACCTTGGACAGTTCCTGTGATATTCATACTAACACCCAAAACATATTTGCTGTCCCACTTTCTTGGGAATCACAAGCAGCTACTGATCTTTAGGTGAATTCCAAATGCTTTGAAAATAATCTTTGATAGAGAAAAAGCTTGGTTTTGCATTTTGATTTTTTCCAAATAATGCCTTCTGTGTTTACAAGTTGTGTGGGACATCTTGTCCATTAAAAAAACAAACAAACTATCACTGGATGGCAGTAGAGTTGTAATACAATTTACTGACACACACATGCTGCAGAGACGCATCAGAAGGAAGGGAAGCCATATTTATCTTTGCCTGCACATTTCTCTGCAGTTTCTGTTTTAAATTGTAAGTTTTAGAAAGCATCAAGCATAGGAAAGACTTGCACTTCCAGAAAAGATTAATGCTGAAGGTATTTTATTTTTCCAGTTACCATAAATAATGGCAGAAGAGGTTGTAGCTATCTTGTAAATTTTCTTGGATACAGTTCCAAACTTGGAAAAACTTTCATGCTGCATTTTAAAATTTACTTTGTGCCCATTTTCCTTTTTAGAGATAATGTTATGATATGAAGTTCTTCCTGTGCTGACTAGAGACTGGTGATCCTTCCTTCCTTCCTTCCTTCCTTCCTTCCTTCCTTCCTTCCTATCAACAAACCGGTTTAAGCCATTTCCCACTTTAAACAGAGCAGGTCTATTGTGGGATGCCCTCTAATACTTCACATTACAGTAGATGTCATTGCTCTTGCTTTTTTGCCATCAGGTCACCTTCAATGTATGATGACATCATGAATGAGAAACTTCCATGAACCCTGTCATGACAACAGCACTACTCAGGTCATGTAAATTCAAAGCTGAGGTTTTCTTGATTTACTCAAACCATCTGTAATTTAGTCTTCCTCTTTTCCTACTGTCTTCAAATTTACAAAGCATTATGGCATGTAAGGATGTAGCTTAGGAAATCCACAGCCACCAGTCCAACTACTGGGGGACTGTAGCTATGATGACAGCAAAAAAGAGGATTGAAAGTAATGGCTGATTATGTCATTGTCCTGAAGATTCAACCCTTTGCGCCTTGGCTCTAAAGAACTATTGAGTCTCTGTCTGAATACCAATTGCTGAATAACAGTATCAGGAGAGGGTTGTTGTGCTGACAGTGTGTTTGTGGGCTTCTCATAGTTCTCTGGCTGGCCACTGTGGTTATCACAGGTGATAGAGACATTAGAGGCTGTTAACTTTGAAATCAGATGGCTCCAATATAATCTGTGCTGCAAATGAACTGTTCAAAGTGCTGAAACTCCTTTGCGGATAGTGTTCAGCACCATAGACAGTTCATTTACGTGGCTCAGTCCTTGTGCTTTTCATAGTTGTGAAGCTGAGGGGGAAATTCAACAGGTCCCACTTGTCATGCAGGCTGTACCTGTAAAACAAGCTACACTACTTGCCTGACAACAGTGTGCTGTTTTCTTGTTGTTGTTTTTCTATTGCTGAAGGAAGAAGTCAGACTTGCAAGGGAATACAAGAATGCTGTGATCTGCTTGCCGCTTTCTCAGCACTTTGACCAATTTAAAGAGTGCAAATTGAGACAAACACGGCAGGCATACTGAGGCCTTTCAGATGTTTCTTGGAAGAGATTCGTGGGGAAGGAAAGCTGGCAAAGAAGCTGCCAAAGGCAACCATAAGCAACAAGGATGACAACAGAACAGTTGCAACCCCCCCCTCCCCAAATAACTCCCTTCCCATCTCCAATCAGTGTCTGATTATGCCTGAACTGCAGCCAACGTCTCTCTCTGCTGGCACATTAGTCACAGCTTTGACAAAGTAAAAAAGGGAATCAGACAAAATAACTTTTTTCAACAGTGGCAGCCGCTCCTACAAGAACATAGAGAATATTCATTGCCAAATAGGTACCTTAAATAACAAGACAACATCTCTGAAAATCAACTATTCAACAACAGTAGAAAGAAAAATAAGATTGTCTTCTCTTCTGGCTTTGGTTCAACTTGATTGGGTAACTTCTTCTTTTTTCCCTTTCCCCGGTTTCACTTTCAGTATGCCCATTATTTACTGATGCTTCCCTTGTAAGGACTAGTGCACTGGCAACAGATCTGTGTCCTAGGATATGACATAAGTAAGACATACAGGAAAGAGCCCGGTTATTCTGGGTAAGGCTGTCATTGTATTGATCAGCTTCTGGACCTTCAAATCAATGGTGTGGAAAGGGAGGCCTACGGGCTGCAACAGTAACCCAGAATCCTATTTTCTGTGGCCCCTAGTGGCACCCCAAAGTACTCAACCCTCTTTTTTTAAAGAAAGCACAGATGTGATGGACAGGGACATCAAAGGGAAAAGCAGCCAATATGGTGTCTAGAAGGCTTGAAAGTAATGGTATAAGGCAAGGCTTAAGACAAGGAGGGACACTCTATACACACCTGGCCTTTGACTGGGCATGGAGATGCACCCCAGTGTCATAAAGGTTCAGGAAGATAACCAGCAAAGCATCACCACTGGACAGACTCTCAGCATGAAATTTTCTTTTCTGCAGTTTAAAGCTGTTCCTGATAAAAGTGAGTATGCAAAGAAAATGGGGGCTTCCCTTTTGCCAAGACTGCTGAAAATGGTGACTGGTGAATGAGCAACTGATGAATTCACTGGAGCTTATAAAAGCTACTTTTTTGGCCTCTCAAAATCTGGGAGTTGTAGACAAAAAGATGTAGGCTGGAATCCCATTCATATTTATGACTGCAGAACCATTGCCATGATCATCATGCCCCTAAAACCCACCTTTAAATCCATCCAGCCACATGGTGGTATAGAGCTCTGTGGCACTTGTGAGGGTGAAAGATGATGCATCCAGCCCCTTGCTGGCAGTGAGTAGTGGTATGATGTCAGAAGTAGTAAGCTTTTCAGGGTCTTTTCTCAACTCCTTGACACATCATATTTTGCTGGCTGGAGGGGGCTAAATACATCATTCTACTACTACATTCACTAATGTTCCAGAACTCATTGTAGCTGACTGGATTTTAAGGTAGGTTTCAGGACTCGGATGGGAAAACAGATTATAGCCATGTTCTCATGGCCATGATGGCATTCCTACATATCAGATGCAGGATCTTCATCATAATTTTTCAATGGTTTGGTGTCTACCAGCTCCTCAGGCTTTCCTGCAAATATGGACAGAAGATAGATGATACATGTTTTCTCTCCTTCATTTTTCTGCAAACGCAAAAAGCCTATACAGGTAACCAAGCTTGTATGAGCTCTCTCCACAATATGTCCTAAGCCATTCTGTCATTGTCTTAGTGATAGGCTATTCCTTTATGGGTAATGATGATGTTTCCAGGCTTCTGCTGGTTGTCTGTATGATCCTGCCAAGTAGAAAGAAGATTTTTTTTTCATTATATGAGAGTCATTGAAACAATAAAAGTGTGATAACATCACCATCCATGTCAGCACACTGGGAATGACTTGCTTGCATTGCAAACAATATTTGTGAAATGGCATTAATAATAATAATAATAATAATAATAATAATAATAATAAAAATTTGTATCCCACCTCTCCCTGTTTTCGATCAAGGCAGGTAACAGCAAGTGGGGAACAGTTTTTTTTTAAAAAAAAAACACACAGTACAAAAATAACAATGTGCTACAGCATTAAAAACATAATAATCTAAAAAAAATTTTTTTCTAAAAAAAGACTGCTTTGCCACATTTTCTTATATCATTGACGAATGTGCAGGAAAGACCTGTGGGACATATATTCCTCAAATAGAACACACCCCATGATCCATATATAGATTAGGGTGGGAGAGGATCAAGTACATTATACGTGTTTATGGTCTATCATAATCTACAAAAAGATGACAGTGTAGACAATCACCTAACTGCCTTAAACATATCCCTAATTGACGACCCTCAACTTGATGAGCTACTGGATGTGCAGATCTGGAACTGAATAGTCAGATTCAGTTCTCCTGTTTTTACCTTGACTATTGTTGTTAGGAATGGCATCATGCATGGGAGCCAGCAAGGCCAAGGAACATGCATGGCCATACTCCTCCACAGTTAGTCACTCTGGAACTGAAAGTAGGTTCAGATTCAGCCATGAATTTGCATTTGCACTGACAGAAGTGTCATTTAAGTGCTCCAGTTACTCAGGGACCATTGTTTGATCATAAAACAGGGTTTGAACATTTGAGCTTCCACTCCTACCCCTTGCTCACAGCTTTCCCTGCTGTTCCTGTAATAAAACAGAGGTCAGTGCAGGACCCTTCTACTTATAAAACATCTGCTAAGTTGAAGCAGGTTAAAGACAAAGTGCTTTAATGTGTGTCAGAGAATTGCCTTCATTGCCCTTGATTGCAAAAGCAAGATGGGAAGACAATAGGCTGGGACAGCTTGTTCTCTTTTCTTTCTCCATGGATGCAGTCCAGTTATGTAGAGCAGACATATCCATTCATCCCTCTGAAGGCTGAAGCTAAATGGCCCTCCTTGTTTTACCATTCTATTCAGAGATGGAGAAATGGGACAGCCACGTCATGAAGCCATTTTTCAACAGGCAGGGAAATATGCCAATTTTCAGGGGAGGTCAGACGCCTTGTATACTTTTGAGACCCCTCCTTAGGGAAAAACACACTAAAGTATTATTGATTTGTTTGTCTATATGGCTAGAATCCTTTGGGACAGTTATGAATGCATAACCTAGAGCAGTGACTCCTAAAGTTTGGTCCTTTGAGTGTATTGGACTTCAATATTTATTTTATTTCTTTCAGGGATTTATATCTCACCTTTCTCCCACAATGGGATTCAAGGTGAGACAATGGGACATCACCTCCCAGAAACCCTTGCCAGCTTGGCCAGCAGTCAGGAACTCTGGGAGCTGCAGTCCAAAACATCTAGTGGGTCAAAGTTTGGGAATCACTGATCTACAGTTACTCATTTGTAACTGCTGCATATTTACAAAGCAGTCATTGGGATTAATGGGAATCCATTTCCCTGTTGAATGAGAAACAATTTTCTGATGCTTCCACCCTGTCAGTGATCTCTGGTGTGACAAAAGCAGGACACCTGTCCCAATGACACTTCACACCAGAGATTACTGGTGGGTTGGAGATGGCTGGAAACATCAATCTGCTGTGCTTCAATGAACAGGAGAAAAAACCTCAGTCTCTCTCAGTGGTTGATGCTGAATAAAGCAGAAAGGAAGGGTATCAGTTGGGCCAGGAGGTGTTATTTATTTAACTATATTTAACTAATGATACTTAGTCAACTTAATGTAGTGGCTTGAGCATTGGACTACGATTCTGGAGACTAGGGTTTGATTCCCACTTGGCCATAAAACCCACTAGACAAGTCACATGCTCTTGGCTTCAGGGGAAGGCAATGGCTAATGTCTTCTGGACAAATCTTGCTGGGAAAAAAACAACACCCGGTGATAAGTTCACCTTAGGGTTGCCATAAGTTGGAAATGCACATAACACATACACTTAATTAAGTATAGTGCAATGATAATCAATTATTCAGTTATGATTTTGTAATTCTAGGTTATGAATGTATAAACACAGTCCTGAATTCCAGCCATCAACATAATTTTAAAAGGTTAAAGCAAATTAAACTGTTTAACAACTTTCCATAGAAAGATTAAAATGAGTTAAAATATTTTAAATCCATTCAAAACCATGCATGTGCATTGAACTGAATAAAATCAGCTAGGCCTCCCAAAGTTTTCTCTTGACACAGGCATAAAAACAGAGAGAAATTTCAACATCTCCAGGTTGTCTTTGGAATTGACAGCTATAGGCTGCCATTATTCTTCTCTCAGATTGCATTAGTGTTGACTCTACATTTTGCATCAGTTAATTTCTGCTAGAGGAGAGAAAGTTTGGTGCCATCAGCATATTAGTAGAGCCCATTCCTGAACCCCTGGGCAACTTCTGCCACTGCTTTTCCAGCTGTTAAATTGTATATGGAAACGCAAAATAAAACTCTGTGGGACACCTTATACCAGGGATTGGTTATATTGTTGGATTCAATTCCCATCAACCAGTATAGTTAATGGTGAAGAATGATGGGAGCATCTTGAGAATCAACACATTTTGTACCTCAGCAAAGAGGCTGAGAAACAGTTTTCCAACAACAACATCTGGAATATCTCCTCTATTTAGGAACATAATCCTTCATATCTATGCCTCCCAATTCAACTCCAGGCAAGTGTTCTAGATGGAAACCACTGAAATATCCAGCATAGCTGTCAGGAACACTGAGCTGAGCACTGAGCTGAAATAACCAGTTTCATCCCAAGAATCCATTGACTTGCTTCCATGCACTTAGACACCTTGAATAGTAAATCTGAGATAAATCAGTGAATATCCAGAGTGGCGAAATCCAACCATGGTTCTTTCAGCAGTGATTTTATGAAGTTCAGTTTTTGTTTTTGTTTTTAAATATATAGACACTTATATTTTCACTCAAAGTGGAACTTACAATCTCCGGTGCACAGCTGGCCAGTTCCCTTTTCAGCAATATTATCAACCCAAAGCATCAAGGGTCATGACAACAAGTGGCTGATCCTCATCCTCAACACAATTTGCCCATATCCATGTCAAGCTGAAGAAGTAGAATCAGCACCTTTAATACCAAAAGAAATAGAGATCAAAATCACAACCACAAATAATATAGAATTCTCAGGCAGGTAAAATGTATCCAGAAAATTTCTGGAAGCAGTTGGCAGGTTCTCAGAGAAACAGGTGGTTTATCAAGCTTTATCAATGTCTATGCAACCAAATCAATTGTAGCCTAATACCTATCTACAATGGGTTAGAAACAGATGTATCAAGCTGTTTCTAACCCATTATAGATAGACAGTAAACTGCAATTCATTTCGTTGCATAAACATGTTATAAACTGGATCCTGCATAAGATTTGCCTCCTAGGAGTTTATCACACAAAGGGAATTGGAAGTATAATCCAATGGCAATCTGAATGCAATCATGGGGTTTTGCGTGATTGCGTGAAAACTGATCACACACATTCTCGGGCAAAGGGAAGTCCTTCTGAAAGCAATTGTGGGGTTTCGTGTGATTGAGAAACTATCACACGCAATTTCGGGCAGTTCTGAACGCAATGCAATGTCAATACGCAATCATATAAATTCGCTAAACTAGCGAATTTACTTAATTCCAAACTGGTTTCACTTCCATTTCTTTTGAAATTGAGAGAAATTCCTCCCGTGTGATACACTCCCTAATCATATTTGGCATTTACAGAGCTTTTTTTTTTTAAATAAATTCAGAAATCTTCCAAAGGATGTTCATTACAGCTGGAATCCTATTGTGTTTTTAGATGCTGCACTTTTTCAGAGCTATCACAAGGTTGGCCTCCCATTTAGGGTTGCACAAGCCATGTGACACAGGTCAAAATCTAGGATTATTTTCTAAGAGATTCTGGAAGTGTAATCTCTGGTGGTGGGCAAGGTGTTGGATTATTTGTTGCACAACCAGAAAGTGCATGGCTATAGTAGCTATATATTGATCTATTGTGCAGCACTACTGAAGGCATAGGCAAACATGGCTACATGTGGCTCTTGGATCCCATTTTTAAGCCCTGCACCAATCCTCCAAATTTTACATTCTTTTTCAGCATGATTTTGGAGCAATGTTTGCCCCTGACCATGCAGAACCCCCCCCCCCCCAGGTGTGAAGAAATGTGAAAATACCCCACCTCCACAAGAAGGGCACCTCAGAACCTTGTATTACCCCCCTCCTCATACCCCCCTTATCCTCTGCAATCCCTCTGAAAATGGGGACAGGAGATGACATTGTTACCATTTTGAGAGGGAATGGCAAGGAAAAGGAAGGTATTTGAGTATGTTGTGTGTGGATGTGTGGAGGCCACAGGGTGATCTGAGGGGGAACACTGACCCATTACTGTAACATAGCTTATTGTAGTTGTGTGTTTTCAAGGCGCTTTCACATTCTGGTGACCCTAAGGTGAACCTATCATGGGGTTTTGTGGGTCTGAGAGTATGTGACTCACCCTAGGTCATGCAGTGGGTTTCCAAGGCTGAGTGGGAAATCAAACCCTGATTTTTAGAGTCCTACTCCAATGCTCAACCCACAGTACCATCCTGGTTCTCTAACATTGCTACAGTTGTGTAATTTTACATTTTGCAACTGGTGAGTGAGATCTCAGACTATGTTTTTTTTTTTTAATTCATACAACATCCCTGTAAGGAAGGAAAGATTATTATGCCCATATGGCAGGTGGGAAAGCTAAGTCTAAGAGAACATTGTCACATCATCATAATAATAATAATAATAATAATAATAATAATAATAATAGGTTTATTTTTATACCACCCTTCCCAAGATCAGGGCGGTGAACAGTTAAAACAAATTAAAATACATATAAAAATTAAAAACATCTAAAATCACAATAATGCATTATCAGCCAGGGGAGCACAATCACAATAACAAGAATACAACTCGCGGTGTAGAATAGGAGTAGGGGAGTAAGTCAGGGGTACGCAAGTTCAAAGAGGAAGGTTTTCAATCCTTTTTTAAACGCATTAAGGGAGGTAACTGAGCGGAGCTCCGTGGGCAGCGAGTTCCAGAGGCTAGGGGCTGAGGCAGAAAAAGCCCTCTTCGCCGTTGTTGACAATCTAGCCTCTGGAACTCTTAGACGTTGTTGCCCTGTAGATCTAAGTGTGCGGGGCGGATTATATGAGGAGAGACGGTCCTTTAGGTACTCTGGGCCCAAGCCATATAGGGCTTTATAGGTAATGACCAGCACTTTGTACTGAGCCCGGAAGCGAATAGGCAGCCAATGTAGATCTTTCAGAATTGGTGTTATGTGGGCGGTCCTGGGAGCGCCAGTGACCACCCGAGCTGCCATGTTCTGAACCAATTGTAGCTTCCGAGTGTGATACAAAGGCTGCCCCATGTAGAGCGCATTGCAGAAGTCCAACCGAGAGGTTACCAGAGCATGTACTACTGTTTCAAGGTCCCTCCGGTCCAGGTAGGGATGCAGCTGGCGTATCAGCCGAAGCTGGTAGCAGGTGCTCCTGACCGTCGCATCCACCTGAGGATGTTCCAAACAGAGATTCACACACTGGTACTTCCTGATATTACTACACTATACTGTCTCTCAAGTCTAATGAGCCAGGTTTTCTTGCAATAGATTGTTTTTCTGTAATTGGTTTGTGCCTTATTTTCTTTGTGCCAGAGATTGATTTTTTTTTTTGCATTGGATTATATTTTTATATTTAAAAAAGTTCCTTATCCCCTACACGTTAATGTGCCTTCTACAATAATTGGAGCTGCTGTTGTGAAACAGATGTGCAATAAACTGAATGTTAAGTTGATAATTAATAGCTGGCAACAAGGGAGTGCCTTCAACCCCAGATCATAGAGCAAAGCCTCATTTGTGCCAAATACTATACAAACAATAAAAATATAAATGGACCCTTGCTTCAGTAAGTTTATTGTTCAAGCCTGTGTTTCCCCATCAGCTTTTATCTGCCATAAGGAACAGTTCTTTCATTTTTTTTCTTGGGGAATGTAAGGTGGAAGGCAGTAAAAATATTTGAAAAAGTGCCGCAACTTTTGTCCAGAGCTTGCATTTTCCAGCTCTCATATTTCTGTGTCTCAGGAACTTGAAGCTTCCATAATTTCCCCCTTTCCTATAAAAGACTGATAATGGGAGTAGAGCTGTAGTGGTCTTAGAATATGCACATACAATCCACTTTAAGAAGGTGAGATGGCCAGTTCCAGAGGCCTGAAATTATTATAGGCCTACATTATTTGAACTTATGAGATAGCCCTGTCCTTTGTCAGGCCATTCTTCTGTCTTTTTCAGTACTACCTACTCTGACAGACAACGGCTATTAAAGCTCTATAGTGTTTGTGATTCTTTAACTCAGGGAAAGAACATGCATGGTCCTGTAGATGCTATATTTGCAATCCCTATGATCCTCCAATAGTAGCTATGCTTGCTATGGCATGTGGCTCCAAAGATATGTAGAAGGCTACATATTTCCCCAAGATGCAGCATGGTTCGAGTACTAGACTACAGCCCTGGACACCAGGGTTCAGCCATGGGAAATCTCTGGGAGTCCTTGGGTGAATCACACACTCTCCGCCCCAGAAAACCCTGTGATAGCTTTGCCTTAGGGCTGGCATGAGTTGGTGATGACTTGAAGAAAGAGAGGAGCAGCTGCAGCAGCAATGACATACTCCTCTTCTTTGGTTTAAACAGAAGTCTAAGGAATCAAACATCTGACCTTCTGCATGTAAGCACGTAGACTACTACTGACCTCTGGAACAGTCTCCTAGTCCTATAATCTACTGTGTGGAATGCAGTCCATCAGTTATGCATGATGGTGGTTTTCCAGCAGCAAGATACCTTGATCAGTGACACTTGATGGCTTCCATGTCAGCAGGATGGTGAATCTGCTTCAGGTTTCAGCTTGAACTTTAAAAGAGATATTTAACATAAGATTTATGCTTAGTTATGACGTAAAAGAAAATTATTACAAAATGCTGTTCTGTTAGCATCTTAACCCAGAGAAATTGGTTAAAATGTTTAAAAATCCGAACCCGAATTGTTGGAAATGTGAAGAGACAATTGGTACCTATTACCGTATGTGGTGGTTATGTCCTAAATCATTTTTTTTTAAAAAGAAATATCTATAATATTATATAGAAAATCTTAAATATATAGATACCTTTAACACCAGAATATTTTCTGTTGAATATGTTAAATGTGCTGGATTACAAAAAATAGAAAAGAAATATTTTAAGATTTTGTTATATATGATCACAGCTGCGAGGGTAGTATATGCTCGTAAATGGAAAGATCCAGGAATACGTGGAATAGAAGATTGGTTGTTTAAACTATATGATATGTCGAGCATGGATAAATTAATAGATATGATTAAAAAAAGGAATGTATATAATTTGGAAGAAGGATAGACAGAGGAAATACAATTCTGGAAAGAATATTGGGGGCAATTAGCAATCATGTTTTTTGATAAATGATGAATTATACAATATAATTGGAGAAAAAAAATACCAGGATTGTACAAAATTTGCTTGGAATATGGAAATATGAGAAAAGAAATAGATACTAGTATAATAGAATGAAGAGAAAGAAATGAAACGTGAAGAAGAAACCAGTAAGACAAGAAAAGGAAGTCAATATAATGTTATATTGTTTGTTTTGTTTGTTTTTATGGAATTTTGGTGTGTATATGTATATGTAATATGTCTAATGTGCATGTTATTTGTTGTTTGAGTGTATGTTGGAAAAAAACTTTTATAATTTTTTAAAAGAGCTATTTAAGGGGCTGAATCCTTTCCCCCAAATTGTTTCAGCACCATGAATAGCTCCATTAAAATTCACACTAAAATCCAAGGTGGATTCACCATCTCACTGAGGCCCTCAACAGATGAACCACGATAGCACAGGCTGAACCCATTGTATTCTGACCCAGGTGCTCATCTAGCATGCGGGTTGACAGAGGACTGGATGAGTGTTTACCCACCACTGTGCCAACCAGGGAATCCACTACCAGTAATCTTTCCTTACCTTTATACACCATGTCTCTTACTGAGATGTGGCAAGGGGCGGGTGGTTTCCAGTAGGAGTGGTGGTGCAGAAAGATAAGGAGGATGCTAGAAGCATTTTAGCAGGCAGGGTTTACTTTGAGTTTCCAGGAAACTCTGCAGCAAACCACATATCAAATTCACCTGATGTAATGGCTTTTTACCCCAGGATCAGACCAGGTCTACCAGATCTGCATGTGGTCTGTGAGGATTGGATCTTGATCCTGGCCCCAGGGTACTGGCCTGCATCATTCAAACCGGTCAATAGGAGACTAAGGGAAACATGGGTCTTTTAGCCAGTGCAGACAGCTCCTGACATGGAATACACCAGCCACTGTTGATTTTGATGGTTTCCTTGTTTGGCCTGGGAAGGCTGAAACCACTGCAGGGTTACAACAGATAGACAAGTTACAATAAGTAGAGGATATGCTGCATTTGGCTTGATGTGTTGGTTTAGGTTTGGTTTAACTGGCAACTGTTGGGCTGCATCTGCCTAGTCCCAGTCCAACACTCCAACCACTACACCATGCTGCCTCTCCTCATATTCTCCTCACATTCATCGCCACTCCCAAAGTCATGGTCTTTTCACTGAATTTATGGAGACATAAGTGAATTGGGGGAAGACTTTGCCAAAAGCTTTACCAAACAAAATCATTACCCACCTATTAAATCAGCTTATGGCTATTCCAAGCTGACAAGATATTCTACTTGCCTGATATGTTGTAGTTGTGCAAGATGAGGGGAAAAGATGCAACAACTTGAAAGGATTCAGTTTTTCATGCTTTTAAGAGCTAAACACTTGAAGCCCTCTGCCTGGATGAATTAACCTTTCAGGGTTTTTTGCCTTCTATCCTTCCCATTTACCATTTTTTTAAAAAATATACATACACACATATATAAGAACCCAATGAAAGCCACACATTCCTAGGAGAAAGATGGCAGTAAGGGACGGGTCCAAACCATTTCAAAGCAATAGAAAAAGCTGCATTTCTCATATAAGTTCAAGATGAGCAGCCACATTTGGAGCAAACACTTGTAACAGAAAAGGACATCCTTTGCTGATTTTCTTGCGCTGCATTCTGCAGGCTGAGTGTCTCATCTTCCACTCTTTTAGGAGGGCTGTCGGAATCAGTCCCTGTGATTCCAGGCGAGAAAAGAAATGTCCATGCTCTGCTGACCTGAACAGTTATTCTTGAGTTTGCCATGGGAAATACTGTTCTCTGTTATCTTAATAACCTGGGAGATTGCAGTCTCTCTTTGCTTAAAGGTAGCTGACTCACGCTTAATAGGCAGACGGCTGCATTATGCTGAGGTTAAGGTAGCTGACAGTCCCTCTGCAGCCAGAGCATAACACAAGGTTGTTAAATCTGCTGAATTCTTTAGATTAAAAGAGCATTCATGGACAGGCTTTACCAGCATTCTAACTGGCTCAGCATGATAAAGCCTGCAAAATCAAGACTCTCCATCTTTTCAACAACATTCAGTGCAGCTTGGTGGCTTCCATCCATTTCCTTCCATTTATATGGAGCTATTTAACTTGGTGAACCTATTTTGGGAATAATCCAAGCCAAGTATAGGGTCCAAACAGAAGAAACAAATGAACTACTGGAAAAGAAAAGACAAAAGAGCGTGCAGATCTGCATTTAAAAATATTTATTTATTCATATTTATATGTCACTTAGATTCATACATTTCTAAGTTTTGATTTAAGCCAAGAATCCTGTCAAGTCTGGCTTTCATAAATTGACAGATCTCTTATACTACACACCCTAATGAGGGAGAAAGAAACAAAGAAGTGCAAGAAGAATGGAGCTTTGATGCCCAAACTTGTTTGGTTTTTCAAAATTGTATTTTCTGAAAATTCCAGTCTTACTATGCTATTCCTTTTTAAAGTGCTATTCCTTTACTGTGCTATTCCTTTTTAATAGAAAGTTTAGACTTGCATTAAAAATTTGGAGAAATAAAGCACAAGAATAAGGCAAAAGAAATAAATAAAAAAGAAAACAGGAAAGAAAGAGAGGAAGAGAAACTGAAGAGCCATAAACAAAAAAAATGAGAAAATATAAAGACAACTTCTGACTGTCTCTTCTACTGTTATACATATATGTAACATGCAGGTACCTCTCTCTCTCTCTATTTTTAACCTTCTTATATTTGTAATATCTATTAATTTTCACAACAAGCTGTCAGCTCATTTCCCCCTTATTGTCATCCCTTCACTGGCTCCCCTTTCCCTTCCGCATTCAGCACAAGCTTCTCCTGCTCACTTTCAAACCCCTGCATGGGCTGGCCCCTCCATATCTCTCTGAACTTCTTTCTCCCTACAGTCCCACCCGTTCCCTCCATTCTGGTAGCCAATGTCTCCTGTCCCAGCCCAGGATTTCCACTGCCCCGTCCCGGATTCGTCCCTTCTCGCTTGCTGCTCCTCACTCCGGTGACCTCCTTCCCTTACAAGCACGGCTCAATATGTCTCTAACCAGTTTTAAAACAGAGTTAAAGACCATATTGTTTAGGGAAGCGTTCCCAGGGAGTTTGCGATTGTGACCTGGTAGTTTTGATGCAATATTTGTTATCTGCTGTTTTAATTTGTTTTCTTATGATGTTGCTAACTTGTTATTTTGACGTCTAGATTGTACGCTATAGGCAGGCTTTTTATATATATAAAATATATTTATATATATTTATATATTCTTGAACGTACAGCGCCATGTACATTTATGGTGCTTTATAAGTAAAGGTTGTTGTTGTTGTTGTTGTTATTATTTCCATTCTTGCCCAAAAAGTGTGTCAGTGGTTTCCATTTTTTAAATGTTACTAATGGTTTTTCTCTAATCAAAGGAGTTAATTTATCCATTTTCCTCTAACTTTTTAAAAAACACTCATCTTGAGTAGGTAATAGTACATTCTTTCATCTTTGAGCATACAGCGGTTTAGCTGATGTACTCACATATTGAAGTATTCTCTCCTATTTCTTCTCCAAATGTTCATTAATTAGTAAATGGATTCTGGTTTTAACTGGATATTAATCTTTATAATTCTCTCCCTCGAAGAACATATTTGCATCCAGAACCTTTTAGCCATTTCATGTATGATAAAATGTCTTCTTGGTGTTCACATTTCCAGCATACATTCACAGTTACTTTATGCATTCTAGACAGTTTCTCAAGTTATTGTTTTATAACATTTCTTATTGTGATATTCCTTGAGTCCCACTTTTGGAGAGAAAGATGGGGTATACATCAAATAAATAAGCTTGTGTTATTGTTTTAATTTAATGTTAATCAGTTGCATTCAACATGAATTTTTAAAATAAATAAATGTTGATGCATCTTTCAAAAGCTTGTGCTCTGGATATGTCACCAATTGTATTCTGTTAAAGTTTAGGAGTAAAAACTAAGTTTTACTCTACTAGCTTAATGAGCTGCAGCTTCCAGCAAATGACTGTAAAAAAGGCAACCTAAGAATCAGATTCCATCACTCTAAAAAGCCAGATTATTGTAGGTTTCTTTTCCATTTTATTATAAATACAATGGAAATCAAGAAGGATGTGTTGCCTTCTTTGGTTTGTATAGGATCAAGAATTAAGCATTAATTGTGCTATACAACCCTTGTGTTGAAAGGCAGTGTTGTGCAATTGAACCAAGACATCAAATGTGCAACTGAATGCACAATCAAATGTGAATTTACATCCAGGCACAACACCCATCCTCAAGGTGCATTCATGAGCAATTGAACTACATGAATGACTTCACTTCTGTCACCTTGAGCTGAATAGAGAAGATCCACATAGAAGAAAAATGTTCAGCTCCTTCTGTACGGAAATGTACGCCTGTGTAAGACCCCAACAGGACTTAACGGCTGTTATTGCATTGTTAATTTAGTTACACCATCAGTCTGTGGCAGATACATCCATCCTGTGAATTAATATTGGCTCTATACCAGTTTAATGGCTGGATTCTACACCACGTTAATAGGATTCTTCCAAAGAATCCTAGGGGGGATGTTGAAAATTAAGTCTTTATTCCCTCCCACCCATCAAGGAACCACATGTCTCAAGTTTCCCTGGGGAACAGGGAAAGGCTATTAAACCAGTCTATTAAATTTGCAGTGTAGATAAGGCTGGAGACTGTCAGTCAATTAACTGGGCCACATCTCCATGGAGACTTGTTAGTTATATGTTGCCACACATACCTTGAAACCATCTGCTTTTCTTCCATTTACACATCTTTAATGCTACTTGGCTCAGCATCATTTGTTGAGTGTGCATTGTCTGCTTTCTAATATATGCAGAATTCTAAATGTCTCAGCATTTCACCCTGAACCAATCCTGCACCCAGCAACATGTCTCTGTGTTACAAGGTGCTTTCTTGCTTTTTTTTTTTTTAAGTGAATGCCCTGTGAGTTATATAAGTTATATAAGTGAATTGTATTGAAACCAAAAGTAGAAGGTCTTCTTTCCAGACCTGGCAATTCTGAAAGGCATCCTTTGTGTGCTTCCTTTATTGATTGCAATGTTGCAGATTGGAAAGCATGATCTCCAGGTGAAGGAAAGAGCAACAGATCAAGAGATGAGGAGAAGGGGAATTCTGTGTTGTATACTGCATTAAATAATTAAGATGAGGTTTAAAAAGAGTGAGGAAGCAAGGGAAAAAAAGAAACAAAATGGGTGGTGGGGAAAGATATAATGTAGAAATTCGACTTCAATGGTGGCTGGTAACTATCATGTCAGTAGACCAGTGAATCTGCTCTGGGCTTTAGTCTGAAATTACCCTGGATGCTACATTGTTGTTGTTAACTGCCTTCAAGTTAACCGTGACTCATGATGACATTGTGGATGAGATTCCAACACTCTCTGTCCTCCACTGCTATCCTTAGGTCATGTAGTTTCATGATTGAGTCTATCCATATGGTGTGCATTTTACTACCCTCCACCTTCCCTAGCATTATTGTCTTTCCAAATGAGTCATGCCTTCTCATGATGTGGCCAAAGTATGACAGCCTCAGTTTAATCATTTTGGCATCCAGGGAGAGTTCAGACTTGATCTGTTCTGGGACTCATTTGTCTGTCTTTTTGGCTGTTCACCATATCCTCAGTACCATTCCCCAGCACCACATTTCAGATGAGTTGACTTTCTTCTTATCTCTTTCTCCACTGTCCAGCTCTCACATCTGTACATGGTGATGGAGAATACAATGGCTTGGACGATTCTAACTTTAGTGCTCAGTTATATGTCTTTGCTCTTTAGGATTTGTCTAATCCATTCATTGCCACCCTTCCCTTTCTTATTCTTCTTTTTATTTCTTTAGTCATCTCCATTCTGAGGTGTTGCAGCCTGGATAGCTCTTAAATGTTCCAATGAGAACTCAGAATAGATTTACTACTCCACTAATGTGGGAGTTGTCAGCCAACATTTTTCAGATTTAATGCCTAATGCAGGGGTGAGTAATTGCATGAGGCCTAGAGCCAATTTTCCTCCAGAAAACCCCTACAGGTTGCACCCCCTTCAAGCCCAAATACTTTTCCTTTGTAGTAAGTCTCAAAATGGTGACAGAAGGTGCCTTCGTGCCATTTCTTGTTGCCATTTTGTCAGAGACTGCAGAGGAAAACAGGCATTTGGAAGTTGTACTGGCTTCTGGGCAGCTCATGGGTTAGAGAGGGAATACTTTCGCATGTTTTTATGCATTTGGGAGGATTTCTGAGTGATGTTGGGGCAAAGATTGACCAAAAAATACACTCATTTTTTTTTTTAATTTGGGAGGTATTCAGGAATTTTGAGGTAATGCTGGGGAATCTCAGAAGCTACAACAATGGGTTTCACAGTGGCCACCCTGGTATAGAATCTTAGGATGTTGGCAGTGAAGTGCATCCTCTGTTTAGGAGACAGAAAGTTGTCTTGATTTGGTGTAATGGACAGATACAGAGGTGAGACAACAAACTAATCATATGAGTATAAAACTGCCAGTGGTTTTACTAGACAAGGTGGCTGTACAGTACATCTAGCACAGGAGTCAGTATGCCTCTGTGGCAGGCAAACCTGTGTGGGCTAGTGCTGTTGTGCTGCTGTTTGGCTTGTGGCTTTCTGATAAGCATCTGCTTGGCCACAGTTGGACTGGGGGAATGACAGGCAAGGTATGCCTGTGGTCTGATTCATCTTGGGTCTTCTTTGGGCAGGGATAAAGAGGTGGCTAATAGCTCCCATGCAATGAATATGCTCTTGAGTTTAATCCAAGCATCAAAGCAACTATCCCAAAAACATAGATTCAGCTCCTTGGTCAGCTCCTGTAAAATTCTAACTTAAAATGGGAAGGGATTCACCAGCCCATTGACATGGAAGCTACTTACTATCACTGCTTGGATAGAAAAGAAAAATAATTTAAGAATCAAACAGAATGGAGTCTCCCAGGGACAGTTCCCCTCAATGTCTTTGTCCTTTGGTTGTCAAAATGTGAATCCCACAGTACCTGTATTTTTCCAAAACAAGTCGTATGAGGGATTTTGTAGCACCAAAAAGACTAAGACCCGAGACAGACTGCTGCTTTGCCATGGCCTGGGGCCAAAATTAGGGTTTGGGAGAGCAGAGCAACCACACATTCCCAAACCTTAGTCCGCAATGATGGCACCATCACGGTGGACAGGGGCTGCCATGATGATGCAATTGCAATGGCACTGCACTGCATGTCATGGCACTACACTTGTGTCATCGATGCATGACAGCACCCCAATAGTGCACTGATGGCATCCACCGTGTGCACCAGAAAGAACCTGCTTTTAGCAGGTTCTTTTTGGTGCAGAGGGAGGTCACGTGGCTTGGCTGCTGCGGCCTCCCTCAGGAGCGAAAACAGGCAGCTCCAGTCTGCCCTTTTGGGGTGGTCTGTTGAGCCCCTAACTGGAAGAAAGAAGTTGGCAGCATCAGCTTTCATAGACCATTTGAGGAAGTAGCATCTGAGGAAGTAGACTGAAGTCTATGAAAGCTCATGCTGCCAGCTTCTTTCTTTCAGTTAGTCTCAAAGATGCTACAAGATCTCTCTATATACTGATTCTACAGACTAACATGGCTATATCTTTGAAGTCATATTAGGGTAATAAACATGGGAGTTTGTTCCCTTCCTCTATTTCTTTTGCAATGGGAAGAAGGTAAACAGAGTGGTTGCCATTTCACGTGGAAATTGAAGAGCTCCTGATGAATCTTCTGCATGGATCATTTAACAACTATGATCATTATTACAAGTGTAGCTGCACAAGTCTCATTTATCCTCACTCCCCAAAGGCCCAGGGTAGTGGAACACAAAAGAACGCTTGACAGCATGAAGCTACAAGCATTACTATGATAACCTCACACATCAGTGCCTCAACCTCTGTGGCTTTTGTTCTTATCCAAGTGCATTGCTTTCTTTTCAGAGCTTCCCCAGGAAGGGATTATGTACTTTGCAAAGCACTGTGTCACAGAGACATCCCACAACTTACAACAAAGTTAGGCAATAGGATTTATCTATTTCATCTCCTTCCACCTCTCTCCTTGTTTCTGGCTTGCATACCAGCCAAGCTGGCCAAGCTGGCCATACCATTTTGTGGCAGAGAAATACTTAACTTTTTCTCATAATACTAGAACCTGGGGTCATCCACTCAAGCCAAATGGTGCAGGAATTCAATACAGATATAAGATAAATCTTCCTCAAATAGCACATGTTAAACAGTGGGATTCACAGGCATAAGTTGGAGTAATAGTTAAAGCCAACTTGGATAATTTTGGATAAATTAATAGAAATTGAGCCATTGATGGCTACTAATCAATAATCAAATACTATCTCCAACACCAAGTGGCTAGGAAATATAAAATGGAAGATGTAGTTGCATTCCTGATCTCTGGTAGGCTTACCAGGGCTTGCTGGACTAGATAGGCCTCAGACTAGATATATCATTGTCTTTCTTATGTGACTATCTGTGTCATCATTCTCATTATGAACCTATTGTACTGTGTAAGATAAGGTAAGAGTTAGCCAAAGGCATGTTGCTGTGCAACACAGAACAGCAAATGGCCTCTTTGCTCTCATCTCCCAAATTCTGCTGCCTAACATGCAAGACCCCAGCTTTGCATGTAGAAAGTTCAATCCGGCTAAGAAAAAAATCCTGCCTGGAATTGAGATGAACATACTGGGGTGTGTAACTCCAGTTTTGACATCTGAAGCAGGGGTTTGTACCCTTTTGTTTAGTTTCAGCTAGACCAAACCCACAGTAACATTGTTGAATGGTAAGTCAACATGTGCATAAATGTTACTATTTCAGTGGGTCTACTCTAGCTGAAACTAACAACAGGATTCAGACCAGAAAATCCCATAAGTATGTCTTCTCTTTCCCCTTTTTGTTGTTGTTATTTGCTGTCAAGTCCACTATGACTTATGGTGACCCTGTAAATGAGAGACCTCCAACTGCCCTGCTCAGGTCTTGCAAACTTTGAGTCGTGGCTTCCTTGATTGAATCAATCCACTTTACCAAGCATAGAGCAGTCTCCCTCTTTTTCTATTGTCTCTCACTTTACCAAGCATCACCGTCTTTTGCAATAAATTACATTGTCTCATGAGATGTCCAAAGCATGAAAGCCTCAATTTTGTCATCATCACTTCTAATGCACATATGAATATGGCTCATAGTTTTATTTGGTTATAAAGTTTTTTAATGTTGTTAATTGTAATCTTTTTATTGTGTACTCTATCTTGAGTCCCAGTCTTGGATAAAAGATCGGAAGTAAATAAAGCTGACAATGAGCACCACCTTCTGCTGTAGGTTAGATTTCTGATAGCCTTCTGCATTGGACCAAAAATCAATTCCGTTCTGTGGGAGAACTGATGCATGTGTAACTCTTAATAGAATGCTAGCCCTGATTTGCATCATTGTGACTGAGTGCTCAATAATTCATCATATTTGTGGCTTGTGCATAGTTTACCTGTCCCTTGTAAACCATTATGTTATGGTAACACTGAGATGTGAATTAATTGTGGTGGAGGCAGCAAAAGAAATACTTCCTTAATAATGTCTGCTTATGGGGTTTTGAGAAGTTTGCCTATCACTGAGGATGGAGGGCCTCCATGTAATGCAAATGATGATCAATATAAACAATAGGTCTTAGCCAACAAAAGGCTAAGACACACAAGAGACAGGAGCTATGAACAATAACCTTCTTCTTTGTTTTAAGCTTTAGAAAGATGGGACTTGGGTTGTACATTTTCCCTACTTTACAGCATAGCATGAGGACAAGCAGAGGTGCCTTATAAGGCCTTAACTCTATTTAGCTATACTGTTAGAAAGGTTAAAGGTTAGAAGGCAATGGCATCTGGGTCTGATTTTGTTTCTGGAAGATGGAGAGGACTGAGTTTCTTCAAACTTGAAGTACCTCCTAATAGATGAAATGACATCAATAATCAGAGCCCACTTTTGATGGCCGAGTTCTCCAGAGAATTTCTCCTTTTCTCTTTGTCATGTGCAAAACTCCTCTGGTTTTGTAGTTGGAGACAGTGTTGCACTGAAGATGAAGTCCTCTAACACATGATGGTTGAATCATCATAATATACTACTAGCCCTGGTGTTGACCTAATCACATATCCTATGCCATTGGTTAAGCTGGCTGCTGAATTATGAGAAATATAATCCAACAAAATAATACTTCCAAGCTTTGACAACCATGATGGATAGTTTGCTATTGTTTATTATAGGGAATATCAGGACTTTTTGAGAGGTAGGAACAACCCTTCAAGTACCCATGGATAAACATATCAAATGAGATGGAGGAACAGATTGCAAATGATTGTTTTATTTTAATAATGAAAGAGTGAGTGCAAGATACAGAGAGAATTAGATTTGACTAGATACCTTCATTGTAATTTATCCTGGAAGGGTTGCATGTCAGGCATTCAAGTGAACATCCTGCCACATTTATTTATTCGTATTTCAAAATCTACCAATCTATACTCTCAAGGCGGTTATTAAATCCTGAAAGAAAATTATCCCTGATTAGACAGTGTGGGGATGTTAGGAGCAAGGCAATAGAACAGTCTGTAAGGAAATCAAAGGAAGGACTGGGTATTTTATGTGTGCAATGCAATATTATGCATGTTTACTGACAAGTTCATTTCACTGTGTTTAATGTAGATTACTGGCAGGACCTTATCCCCTCCCCACCACCATTCCCTTCTCCTTTTGTGTCTTTTTAGATTGTAAGCCTGAGGGCAGGGAATCGTCTAATTAAAAATAATAATTGTAAGCCACTCTGAAAGCCTTTAGGGCTGAAGAGAAGGGAATAAATAAATAAATAAATAAATGTTGTTGTTGTTGTTGTTGTTGATGATGATGCTCAGGTCCCATTACAGAAAATGGTGTGTTATTTATAAAATATATAAAATGGCAAAATCCAGTTTGCAATTTGGAATCTGTCTATCTTTTTCTCTCTGTCTCTATTTTCAAGCCATTGATGGTTGAATCCTTGGATCATAGAATCATAGAATCATAGAAATCATCATGGCACCCTGGGGGCAGAGTCAGGATGTGCATCATGTGGATGCCACATCATGACTCTTCCACAGGCTGGTCTTTATGGCTGATGTGCAAAGCCCCTATGTCACTCCCATTCTCTCTCTCTCTCTCTCTCTTTGCTGCAAATCCATAAGGAAACATTTAGGACCAGGACCACTCTGAGATGAAAGAGCATCCCCTGTCTTCCTGCCTTTAAAGGTGCTATAAATATACTAAAAGGGAAAAACAGACAACACAGCTCTGCATTTCAGCTTCCAATCATCTGTGAATGTCAGGGGCATATTCTTGCACACTTGGTTTCATACACTCTCAGTACTTACCCACCAGCTGTTTAGTTAGGAGCAGCTCTGGATCCTGCAGTAAGCCTGTCCCTTTGTTTATCTGAAAGCTACTTGCTGCCCTCTCATGCTAACATGGTTTGTTTTCTGTTTGTTTTCTTCTTTGTGAGTACAGGTACCACACACCTATTTTCTTCTTCTCTGCATGAAAAAGGACAAGCTGAAAGAGAGAGGGGATGTGATGCTATAGGGTGAATGGTGAGAGCTGACACAATACAGTGACCAAGAGCAATGAAAATTATCCTTGTAGAATCAGAATAGAATGTGATCTTTTGAAGGAGGCAGCGAAAAAGTCCTCAGACTCCAAAGAAAAAGAAACCACGGTTTTTACTGTAGTATATGGAAGGATGTCCATTATCAAACATGTGGCTGTCCAGTTATTCACATGACAGCACATTTGGGCAGAGGGTGGATGAATAGGCTTTTCTTTACTCCACTTCTGAAGGCAATGGACATTTAAATAATAATAATAATAATAATAATAATTATTATTATCCTTTATTTATATAGTGCTGTAAATTGACACAGTGCTATACATACAATCTTACATTTAGACAGTTCCCTGCCCTCAGGCTTACAGGCTAAAAGAGACAACACAAAAGGAGAAGAGAAAGGTGGTGGGAAGGGGATGAGGTCCAGTGGTTCTTCTCTCCCTCTGGGGCCTGGACCAAGGCAGATGGACTGGAGGGAGGGCATGGCTTCTTAATACATAGTTAAAAGGAGGCATTCTGGGGCGGATGGCACAATCCTGGGAATGCTTCCCTAAACAATATATTCTTTAACTTAATTTTGAATCTGGTTAGAGAAGTGATGAGGCACACATGTGGGGGAAGAAGGTTCCAGGAATGAGGGGCAGCAAGTGAGAAGGGACGAATCTGGGACAGGGCAGTGGAGATCTTTGGCTGGGACAGGAGACCTTGACTACCAGAACGGAGGGTACAAGAAGGAGTGTGAGGAGAAAGAAGTTCAGACAAGTAAGGAGGGGCCAGTCTGTGGAGGGCTTTGAAAGTCAACAACAAAAGCTTGTACTGGATGAGGAAGGGGAAGGGGAGTCAATGAAGGGAGGGTAAGAGAGGAGAAACATGGTCAAAGCAGCAAGCGGATGTGATAATATGTGTGGCTGAGTTCTGGACAGAGATTGAAGGATGGAGGTGAGAGAGAGGAAGCCCTGTCAGAAGAAGGTTACAATAATATAGTCATGAAACCACCAGGGCATGGACCAGAGTTTTGGCAGTGGAGGCTGAGAGGAATGGACGGATTTTAGCAATGTTGTAAAGAGAGAATCTACAGGTCTTGGTTGTGGCTTGAATCTGGGGAATAAACGACAGAAAGGCGTCAAAGATGAAACCAAGACTGCGGGCTTGCTGAACCGGTTGAATAGAAGTGCCGTCAACAGAAACAGAGGAGGAGTATTGAAGGTTGGGCTTAGGTGGGAAGATGAGAAGCTCTGTCTTAGACATGTTGAGCTTCAAGCACTGATGCCGCATCCACTGAGAGATGGCAGCCAGACAAGATGAAACTTGTTGTTCAAGCCCTGGTGACCTTTCAAATAGTCTGGCCATAAACTGTGCTCCATCCTCAATATGACATCTCTTCAGATATCAAATATGGCCATCATGTTACCCCTTAATCTCCTCTTCTCCAGGCTAAACATCCCCTGCGCCCTAAGCCGCTTCTCATAGGGCTTGGGGGTTTCCAAACTTTCACCATTTTGGTCACCCTCTTCTGGACAAGATCCACATCATACTTCAATTGTGGTGACCAGAACTAGACACAGTCTTCCAGATGAGGCCTGACCAAAGCAGAGTAGAGTAGCACTATTACTTTCCTCCATCTAGACACTATACTCCTACTGATGCAGCCTAGAAACAGCATGCAAATAAATATGAACATTTGGAAGCTGTGTACAGAAAAATGCACCAGATTTTTGAAATGGGTGTGTGTTGGGGAAGTTTTTTGTGGAGCTTTCAGGCTAAGAGGAAACCCTGAGGGTAAACAAGGCTTGGCTCCCAGTCCTGAAGGACAAGAAGGTCAAGACTAAACCTATGCAAATCTGAAACAGCCTGAATCTGGGGGCAGGGGATGCCCAGCAGACAATGAGCACTGGTTAGCAGACATTAATCCTTGTTTGCATATCATTCCACCCCGAGGACTGCTATTAGCAACTGAACAATACACCTTCCCAGGGTCACATAGGAGATACACACACACACACACACACACACACACAGGAGATACACACACAATCCTTTTCCAGGCTATCATTCTCTGAAGATGCCAGCCACAGATGCTGGCGAAACGTCAGAAAGGAACTCTTCTAGAACATGGTCACATAACCCGAAAGCTCCACAAAAAACTATGGATGCTGGCCATGACTCCATGTTAGGGAAATCTTGCAACCTGATGCAAACAAAGGAGCGAATGAGAAGCACACCACTGAAACTGAGGTCCTTGTTGGAAATACAACAACACTCCACATTTGAAGACATTAAATGTGTTTTATCCAGTCTAAAATCATTGACTTTAACTGCTGCATCACACGGTTGACTCATGTTCAGCTTAAACCAGGCAAGACAGATATGTTCCTTCATAGCAGCAAATGCAGAACTGGAAGTCTTCTCCTGCTGCTACTGCAGGGCTCTAGTTCCATGCTGGATGTAGGGAGCAGCCATAGAATTAGTGCTTCCTTCACCTGCCCTTGCTGAGTCTTTGCTAGACTTGCTGAGGAGCAGTGGCTAACCATTGCCTCAGAATGAGTGGTCCCAGCTGATGATATTACTGCTCCCACCCAGACCTGAACTGCTTCCCCTGACAGGTGAGTGGGTGATGGAGAACAACAGGATTCAGAAGGAGAAAGATAAGAAGAGTGGTGGCAGTAGACACAGGCATATGTTGGAAACAGTAATGGTGGCTGCTTTATGGGCATCCATCATGTCTGGGAGAAGGAGGATGGAGGGCCCAATGAAGTGGAAGGAAGGGCTCTGGATCATGTATGGGGTGGTGATGATAAAATCCGCTGGATTCAATGTCTCCTCTAGGGCTGTAAGGGTCTGCCTGTGTAAGTAGTTGCAGGATGAGATTTCTGGATGCTGGAATCCTGTTGTCAGAGTATTTGCAGAACCAGGCCTGAGCTGCCAGAGTCAAGAAAGGATCAGGGCTAAGCCAACAGGCACAGTTGACTCTTGTCATGCAGGGCAGCTGGGGGTACAGCCATTTAAGAGTTGCATTGGCTCTCCACCCTTGCCAAAGCAACATAGTTTTTTCTGCTGCTCAGTTTTTAATGCTGCCTTGTTAGTGTGCTGTGTTTAGACTTTTGTCTGCCTCTGGTCTATTGGACTCCCCGATTTCTGCTTTGCTGTGTTTAGACCTGGTCTGCTCTCTGCCTCTGGTCCCTTGGAGTCCTGGAACTCTGCCTTGTTGTGTTTAAACCAGGTCAAACTTAAGATTCTGCCCCTTGCCTCTGATTTCTGGACCTCTGCCTTGCTGTGATTAGACCTGTTCCACCCTATCTCTGCTTCTGGACTCCTGGAACTCTGCTTTGTCATGTTTAGAATCTGCCCTGACTCTGCTTCTTGCCTTTGACCCATTGGAATCATGGAACCTGGTCTTACTGTGTTTATACCTGGGCTGTTTCCTGACCTGCCTTCTGCTGCTGGCCCATTAGACTCTCTAATGTTCACCATCCATGGCACCAGCCCCAGCAGCCTGCCTTAGCATCCAGGCCACCCATGCCTTGGACCAGATCAACCAGCTGTCCCCACCCTGTGTGAAAATTTCCTTTCATCTCTTCTTAGCCTTCAGTTGTTCAGCTTTCTTCTAAATATGGGAAGAGGGCCATTGGTCAAAACTAGAGTTGATAGCTCAGGATTGCTCCAGGCCCTGAGGTTTCTAGGAATTGTCTCTGCTGAAATCATTAAATATTATGCATTAAGTTGCAACTCCAACTTGTTATTCAGTTCATAGCTTGCTATTCACACACGTACACATATGTTCAGAGGACATATGTTTCTCTTTGGAAATTAAAACAGAAATCATAACTCTATGGGCTGTTCTCAGATCAAGATGAAATTCTCATTTACTTAGAGAGATGGTATGAGGAATATTTAATCTATTTGTTTCTAGCCAACAGGTGCACCCATAGCAAAGTGGAGAGCGAGCCCTGGCAACACAGACTGGGAGGGAAGTAGAAAGCTAAGTAAGTAAATACACAAATGCTCTGGAGAGTAATTGTCACCATGTCAGGCTCGATTTATAGTGACCTCTTAAAGAGGCCATCAAGATACATTGCCATCAACAATAAATCAATTAAGCCTTACAGATTATAGCAAGATGACATTCTACTAGCTGAGGTGGAGATTTGCACACAGCCCTTTTTCCTTGCCCAGAGCTGACTCCCCTGCCCCCCCCCCCCCCAAAAAAAAACCTGGAGAATTTGCCTCCTTGTTTCCTATCTGGAGATGATCCATGAAAACTGGAGACTCAAAGCCAGATTCTTAAATCTGGCAACCTGATGTGGAACATCCCAAGTTCACCCTCCAACATCTTCTGCTAAAAGCAATGAATAGTATGGGGTGAAAAATTGTACAGAGAACCATTGTTGCTTCACAGTAAGCAAACACTGGACAGGACAGATCAAAGTAGATTCCTATGTTGAAACAGTCAACTTTGATTATTTTAAAAATGAATGTTAACTCTGTTATACATGCCTTTAAAAAGCATTTTATAAAAACTTTGAGAGGGGAAAGATAGGGGGGAAATTTATATTCATTCTTGATTGATCGACTTTGTGTCTGCACAATAACCTCCTACGAGGATCAGCCAAGCTGATATTTTCCCTCTGATCCCACTACTATTGAAAAGGACTTGAAAGAAAACACCCACCCAGCCCCTCCCTCCCCCTACCTGATTTGATTAATGAAGTCATTAAAAAGAAGCACAAAAGACTGTCAGACGAGCCTTGCATTTTTATGTTAGAATAGAACAGCTTGAGCGTATATAAAAGCTATTACAGAAGTGAGTGCACTTATTAAATCTTCCAACAGATTTTTCTCTAGTCATTATCATGGAAGCGACTTCAGTAGAACACCAGCATGCCAAGACTCACCGATGATCTAGTATAATGTCGATGAATAAGTCTTTCTCCTTTTTTTGAAAGTCTGTCAAATGAGTTCTGAAGGGAAAAAAAAAAAGGATTTCACATTGGCCAAAGAATCTCCTACACTTGGTGGTGTGAAGCTTTCTAAAGTGGAACTCAGACTGGTCATGAGGAATCATCCATATCCCACATGCTTGATCATTGCTTATACTACTTAAAGAAGGGAAGGGAATCCAATGTAGTGAAAAGCCAGCTTGAAAGAGAAAGAAAAACAATTGATATAGTATATATAATATATAATTAAATTTTCAGTATATAATAATAAATATAATTGATTCTGTGAAGTCATGAAGTCAAAACTGATCCACTTAACATTTGGCAAATATTCCTATCAACTGGGGCTTTGCCCAGGTTCTCGCCAGACCAACCATTGCTTATTCTGATCATTAGACAGCCTGGATTCTCAGATTCAGAATGTCTTTCACATTTGTAGAACAACACAACTTCACCTTTATAGTTGGAAGAGACTCTAAGGGTCATCCAGTCCAACCACCTGCATGTAAGAAATCACAATCAAAGCATCCCCAACAGATGGCCATCCAGCCACTGTTTAAAGACCTCCAAAGAAGGAAACTTCATCACACTCTGAGGGAATATGTTCCACTGTCCAACAGCGCTTACTGTCAAGATGTTCTTCCTCATGTTGAGGTGGAATCTCTTTTCCTGTAGCTTGCATCTATTGTTCCATCCTCAATGTGACAGCCCTTTAAATTCTTAGACAGGGCTGTCATATTACCTCTTAACCATCACTTCTCCAGGACCCAATTCCCAAGTCTTTCCTCATAAGGTATGGTTTCCAGACCCTTCACCATTTTGGTGACCATCTTTGGATGCACTCCAACTTGTCAACATCTTTTTTGAATTGTGGTATCCAGAACTGGACACATTATTCCCAATGATGCCTGACCAAGGCAGAATAGAGTGGCACTATTACTTCCCCTGATCTAGACATTATACTTCTGTTGATGCAGCCTAAAATCGCATTGGCTTTTTTAGCTGCTACATCATACTGTTGACTCATGTTGAACTTGTGATCCCTTTCACATGTAGCCTCTTTAAGCCAGGTGTTCCCTAGCCTATATTTGTGCAGTTCATTTTTCCATCCTAAGTGCAGTACCTTACATTTCTCTGTGTTAAAATTAATTTTGTTAGCTTTGGCCCAGCTTTTAATCTGTTAAGGTCATCTTGAATTTTGATCCTGTCCTCTGGGGTATTAGCTGCTACTCCTAATTTGGTATCCCACTTCTGAATCAGACACTATGGATTAGACAATGTTTTACCATTCTACGGGTTGGCAATAATATTGAAAGATGTTGTAATTATTTTATGATTGATTGTATTTTAATGTATTTTATCCTGTATCTTGTATATGACTTCTGTTGTAATTGTGCCTCGATGCATAGGGAGAAGCGGGAAATATAAAGAAAATTTATCATCATCATCATCATCATCATCATCATCATCATTTCATCTGCAAATTTGATAAGCATGCCCCCTATTCTTTTGTCCAAGTCATTAATAAAAGAATTCAGCAGCAACCTTCTCCTTTCCTTCCTCCTTCATTTGTACCTTGCCTTTCCCCCAAAACTGGGACCCAAGGTAACTTAAAACAAGTACAATAAAATAAAATTAAACTACAGCCAGCACTCCAGCTTGTTTATTCATGGATTCAACCACCCATGGCTTGAAAATATTTTTAAAAGATGTAAATTCAAAAATGTTAACCTTGATTTTACCATTTTATATAAGGGATACCATTTCACAACATCATCACATACAATGGGACTAGAATGTCAAGATAATCTCGACACTAAGAATGTCAAGATTATCAAGATTCATATATAGGAAAATGAAACAACCAAACAAAACAAAACAAAAGCACCATACCATCTTGAACACACCACTGTATCATCCTCAGAAGGTGGATGGTCTTCTGTCAAGGTGTTTTGACTGTGTATTCCTGCATGGCCCTTGAGGTCTCTTTTTACTCTGTGATTCTATGATCCTGAACATACTTGAGCTTATCTAATTGTAGAAGCTAAGCATGGTGAAGGCTGATTAGTACATGAATAGGAGACAGGTGCAGAATGCCAAGACCTAGATGGTGCCATTCTATGCTGTCTGGGGGAGAATATGGCATTGATAAAAGCCACCGTCACTTTTTCTGCACCATTCTGAAACTGGAAAAAAACACGTGAGGAGGAGAAGCAAAGAATGACTTGTAATCCCACAGTTCACTCCATTCACTGGAGCAACTGTGGTGCATTATCTTTTTTACTCTATGTCATGCTAGTCTTTGGCATCTGTGGCAGGGTGGGGGTGATGTTCCTCACTTGCTGGCAGGCTCTTGCCATCTAAGTTCAATTGCACGTAATGACCCTGAAAGATGATGTTATGATGCATCATGCTGAGGTGCATTATAAGGGGAAATTCATTTTTTCCTGCCAAGAATCCACTCAGAACAAACTTCTGCTATTACAACACAGAACACAATTCTGTGATAGTTATAGGGAATTAAATGGAGCAACCACAAAGAGTGAGGAGCTCTGACATCTTGAAATGCTCTGACATCTTTCATGCCTCCTGCCCTCCAAATGCACCCCACCCCACACTTCACACATACATACCTATTTTTATAGATTGTAAGATTGTAAGCCTGAAGGCAGGGAAATGCCTAATTAACAAAGTGTAAGCCGCTTTGATAGCCTTGGCTGAAGATCGAGGTATAAATAAATAAGTATTATTATATTATTATTGTTATACCTGAAAATAACTAGAAAGCCATTCTATTTTCCCTGTGTGTGAATGTGGGCAGAGACAGAGATGGAACATTTGGGCTCAGGCATAATATGAATATGTATTGATTTATTTTTGATGGATAGAATGCTCTGTCACAATGTACAATACATACCTTTATGTATACTTAGTTTCAGATTAGAGGTCTAGGAAAACCTGTTGGTAGGTTACAAAGAATGCATAACAGGATCTTCGAGTGAGCAAGTGTGTCCTGATGCACATGGAATTGATTCTCAGTGGGACCAATGTCCATTAGTCTCAATGCACTTTGGCCACAATACACTTTGGTCACTTTTCTGGCTCCCCTCATCCACTTATGAAGACACAAATCCCCAACCAGATTCCAGACAATAAATATAAGTTTGTTTAATTAAAAAAAGGTAAGCCAAGATCTTGCATTATCAGGAATGTAATTATGACGATGGAGCTCCATTGTTGTAACTCTCCCAAAAGCTAACTTTTTCAGGCAGATAGCATTCCAGCTGAAAGATATTTCTGAGACACTGCAGATTGGGTTCTGGCAAATGACACTTACAGTTCTCTCTTGGTCACAGGGCACAATGAGAACAGGCAGATCGAGACATCACTTGGGGTCCTTCTGCAACTGCTTCTGATCCCACAACCAGGAGAAAGCTGCAGACATAGTTATGTGGAGACTTAATCTACAGCACCTTGGAACCCTTTGGTTGAGGCACTGCCTGATTGGAAAGTTTGTTTTGGGGGATCAGATTCTGTTGTTGACAACAGCAAATGTGAATCTCAAAAGTTATGAGATTGTAAGTCTGGCTAGTCCTTTTGTAACTGTTGAACAGGATGGCAGGCATAATTTGCAAGCATCATTCAGTGACATCTCACTTTTGTTTCAGCTGCTGAGGACTGTTTTCAGCTGCTGACAAAAACAGATACAATTGGAACAATTTATTTAACAAATACATATTTAAGGAAATGAACAAACAAATCAATGCAAGACAGAATATTGATCAGACAACAAATATAGCAAAAAATAGCAAGTGGAAAATAATTGACAATTTCAAAAGTTGGAGTCAAGGGTTTGGACAGTGATGCTGGAAATCGGAGCATATCCTCACTTTCATTTGTGAACTTGTGGAAGGAATAGAGAGACAATGGCCAAGAATATGCATTAAGCAGAGCTATACATTAGTTGTACTACATAATCCTCATGTTAAATGGTATCCTTGTACAACTGAACCGAGACACCACATGGCCATGCACATCCATGTTTTGTAATATAGTATGCATGCACAGCTCTACTTCTACAACTTTGAACTAAATGTGGATATTCCACATACCGGTAGGACAAAAATGACAATTACTTTCTTAGGGCAACTTATGCATGCATTGTTTTATGTGTGTGTAAGTTCTCATATGCAAGCACTTGTCCAATTTTGTCTGATGGGGAATTTCTGCAGTCATTTCAGATTTGTGGTGAGTTGAACAGAATTGCACTTGTTCTGCCAGTGTGCATTTCTATGCATTGCACATTGCTGGCATGAATACATGCTCTCTATTGTATATTGTGCATGAAAGCACATTTGGTTGTACATTCGGTTGCTCATTTTGACCAACATCCTGTTTATGTTTTATCCACATGTGGCTGTACCTTTTGGCCATGCCTTAATCTTTGTATCTCATTGAAACATGTCTAAATGAAGCCTTGCAGGTGCAACTGTTGTAAAGGCAGTTGTGCAACTATTCAGTGCTGTCAGTGGACTTACTGGGATTGTGGAAACAGCAAGCACATTGGAAGATATATCTTCTATTGCAAAATGTTGGTACTCAACAGAAGGATGGTTTAATGCAACCACCACTAACAGTAACTAGAGGAATGTAGATTTATTCTTCTTAAGTACAATGTAGGATTTTGGCTTTTTTTGTCTTAGATCAGTTCAGCAACATTGCCAGTCAGTAATAAGTTTGTGTGCCAAAACTGATTGATAAATCCATCTGTGGAGACTTACATAATCCAATCCCAGTGTAGGACCTCAGCCAGTATTTTTTGAAAGGCATAGCCAGGTTTTCCTCAAGTATTTTAATGGTTTGGAGTTAGGAGATGATTGCATTAGCTTCATTGCCAGGATAGACCCAGGATGTAACTTTTTAAAGGCAGATCTTATAACATTCACCCATCGCTGGGCAGTATGTAACCCAGGTTTCTCTCACAGATTTTCAAGAATGGGTTTGTCCCGTTCTTGAAAAGATATGGGACAAGCCTTGTTTGCAAATGGGCTGCATACTCCTGGTGATGGGTGAATGTGATAAGACCTGCTTTAAGAAAGTTACATTCCAGGTATATCCCAGCAGCAAAGCTAATGCGACAATCTCCTTAGACTGTCTGGCTTGTAGCAATGTAGATGTAAAATTAGGGATCAAAAACAGATAGTAAAGTTCTTCATGGAATGTGACACGCAATTCCCATTGGCTGGTACCTGCAAGACAGCATTTTGTGACTCTGGGAATTTCAAGACTCTGACAATAAAGCAAGGCAATTGTTCTGTAATTCAGTAGCCAGCTGGTGGCTTCTAAGTGTCAGTGGGGTGGTGGGATGAACTTCAGACCTCAGTGAAAACTGTTAAAAAAAATGCTTTCCAAGGGAAAAAATCCTGTGTCACAAACAAATACAGCACCTTGGGTAACTCCTGTAAAGTTGCAAATAAAATCCAGAACAAATTCATGTTTCTATTGAAATGGAATTTGACTATACTGTCAGCCACTATGCTGTTAACACAAAAGGCTGCCCACTTCTGTATACTGGATGTTTGTAACCTCTCACTCTAGATTTTCTCTTTTCTACCAAAGCCAGAGAATTATTCAAGCAGGAAAAGGACAAGAGAAATGAAGTTCCATGCAAGGAATGACTATGTTTTTTTCCAGGGGTGGTGGTGGTTGCATGCCAAAAGGGTTCTTCTGAGAAGCAAAGCCTACATAAAATTCATAAACAAATTGGGTAACGTTGTGATATAAAAATCAAGAAATAAACTTTGAAGACTTTTGATATTGGCCATTTGATACATCTTGCTCATCAACATCAGCATAATCATTCCAACTGTAATTTTTATCATTATTCTTTTGATAAAGCCATTATACTTTATTATTTATCATCAGGTTCACAAATGCAGCTAAATTGTATTTTTGTGCCATTTACAAATTCAAAATTAAAGGCCATAAACACTTTCCCTTAATTAGATCAAATACAGAGCTGCAGATCAAATGACTCCAAATTAATAACAGTGACAGGACTGTGCTTGAACATGAAAGGCAACAACTCAGCAAAGAAAATGTTCTATGCAGTTGCAATTCTTTTGCAGTGGGCTCTGTGGATAGGAAACCATTTTTCCTCTATTATGAACTCTGTTTCCTTTGGAGTGATACATGGGAAGCACTCACTGACAGGGCCAAAGTGAGGATTTTCTTTGATGGTGCCACTGCCTGAGGGAATGGCTAACTCTCTCTTTGCTACCCCTCCTTAATGTTGGTTTGATTTATATCCCAAAGTAGCTTACAGAATATTTAAATATGGAGTGCAAAAAAAAAAAAAAATTAAGTCTTACTTTAGTTAAAACACTATCTTGGGGATGTGGATGTGTGGATGGGTACCTTCTGGATCCTGCATGGCCATGGTTATGTGGAAACCAGAATGCAGCTGCCTGTCCTCCCACCTTCTGAATCCTGTGTGGCCATGGCTGTCTGAGACCAGAAGGCTGGGTGTCTACATGCCATGGCTGCAAAGTGTGGGGGAGTGCCCTTTCGGCCCCATCCCCAGAAACCATGCCTCCCCACACCCGGTGGTGACACCACTACTTCTGGTCAGTAAAGATTGAAGTCCTGTTTAAACAAAGTCTTTGCCCACCAGCAAGAAAATGACAAAGAAAGGGGCAAATCAAACCTCTCTTGGGTAGGTGCAGCCATCAAGAAAGCTGTATCTCATATCCTCAACAGTCAAGCCTGGTAGGGTGGTAAGATACAGAGAAAGCCCTCCCCTGAAGCTTGTAAGATCTGGGTGGTCTTTCTCTCTCTCTTTCTTCCTGACACATCCTTTTCCTCTCCTATCTCTGTTCATCCCTCAGTGGCAACTGGTGGCTTCCATGTCAATGTGTAAATGAATCCATATCTGGGTCTTGTTAGCTTCTGTATAATCCAAACTAAAACTTGTAATGGATCAACTGTCCCACTCATGGAGGCCACCCACCATCAATGTCCTCCTCTTTCTTTTTGTCCAGCAGTATGCAAGGAGAAACATAGACCTTGCCAAAGCTCTGAATTTTTAAAACTGGTTACTGGTATGCCTCTGGTCTGAATTTCTGACTCTCAGCCTCAGAGGAGGTCAAAGACAAACATTCTGTGGACAAATCTTGCCAAGAAAATCCTATGATATATTTGCTTTAGAGGTTATCATACTCTGGAAATGACTTGAAGGCATGCAAAAACCCATGGCAACCCATGGCAATCCTGTGATGAGACATCTCAAAGACCCCCTGTCCTCCACTATTTTGCTTAATTACTGTAAACACATACCTGTGACCTCCTTAATAGACTTCATCTATCTAGCATGTGGCCTTCCTCTCTTTCTACTTCCCTCCACCTTTCTACTACTATTTTATTGTGTCCAATCTTAAATTGTTTTAAAGTGATTTAACTTATATACCATCATGTGATCCTAAGCATTTTCTTTTTTCCTCTCACCTTTAAGTGATGCCAGGTGGCCCCCCTTTGCATGGAGTTTTATGGAAGAAGCTCTGCATGTATGTTGGGCAAGCATGCAGTCAAACAAAACAGGAAAAGATGAAGAACTACACATAACTTTGTTCTCTTTGGGAAACCAGACCACATAATTTGAAATTCCCATTTGTAACATTTGTAAAATAAAATAAAATACATAAAAATCTGAAAGGCTCTAACCAAGTTTTAATTGGTGCCAAAATGAAATCAATCTTGATGCCTATATGGCTTCCAACTAGGAGTGCATTCCACATTTGGGGTGCCACAGCTGAGAAAGCCCTTTTCCACAACTGTTGGTATAATGGCTTCACTTGTGGGGTGTAGAGGAAACCTCAGTCCTTGAATGGGTACATCTAAGGAGAGGTGCTTCTTTGAGAATTGAGGTGTCTGACTATTTAGATTGTTTTAGGCTAAGAAGAAGAAGCCCCTTTTTGAAAATAGAAAGTGACCTGGAAGTCCTGGGAGGCTCAGAGGACCACGAAAACAGCATGGGTGTCCATGTATGGCCCATGAGTCACCCTTTCTTCAGCCTGGTCTGAAATACAGGCAAATGTCCTTCCAATCCTCTGATACTATGTTCATGAAAGAATAAATATTATACATTCTGTCTCTGTATTTTTTAGAGTAAGAACTGTGTTCTTTTGAGCAACAAGTGAGTTCTAACAAACTGTTTCTGTTTCCCTTCTGTCGCCTTGTTTCCCTTCCTTTCTTCTTGGCATACAGTAACATCCACATTTTTAAACATTTGCAGCTCCCATGCCGGTCTTTGTAAATAGGGTGTCATGTGGTGCTTTGGGTGTATGACTCCCAGCATGCCAAGAATTTATATCCATAGGATACCATGGTTGGCTCGCACAATTGCCATTCTTTGATGCTGATGTACGTCTTCATTTTCTTGCCTATGGAGCAGCAAATTGGACCCCAGTAGACAGTTCATAAAGGATTACATGGAGGAATGGTGGGATGGCACATTTGTTTTGAGCATAAAAATGTACTTCTGTGTTCGAATGCCTTGTGGCGGTAGCTGAGATCTGGTGATGCTCTTTTCTCTCTTCATTTGGAGAAAGAGAATGAACAAATAGCCACTTTTTCCCATTAGTTTCCAGGAGAGGTTAAGCTGTCATGTTAGCAAAACAGCAGCAGGACAAGAACCAGAGAAATTTTATTCTGGCTGTTTCCTGAGCTTGGAATTTTGGGAGCTGTAGTCAAAAATGCTACTGGGACCACACTAGCTGGGAGATTTGGAGGGGTGTGGTTCAAAAAAAAGGAGCATTTTCAGTTTATGGTTGTATATGCAAGTACAGTACATAATTCTGGAAAGTTTACCATACTTCACCCTTAAAATTAAACACGCACAGACAGACCACAGACAGACATAGTTCTCTAAACATTAGACTGTATTCTTTGCTTGGAATTTAGATGCATCACTGCATTATTGACTGAGGCATTATTGGCTTTAACGCAAAACAAGATTATTATTAAAATATCATCTCATATCTGGCATTCAGCCTCAAAAGACTAAGAAATGAGCGGAGCATGAGCCAAATGCAGCAAACAGATTCTCATCCAATATATATTTTACAAACCATATTATATTGGTCTAGAATCTATTTAACTTGCTTCTAATATGTTTCACAGTTCAGTTCAATGTCTTGATTCTTACTTGAAGAGACCTAAATAATCTAGGGCAGGATGTTTGAAAGATAGACCAACTCATCATGTGAAGCAGCCTATAATTTACTGGCTAGAATTCTGTCAGTGTCTTTTGTTGCAATGTGTCTTAACGCCAACCCTGATTTATGGCAACCCTATCCTGCAATTTCCTTGGCAAAATTTATTCAGAAGAGGTATGCCATTGCCTTCTGTTGAGGCTGAGAAAGTGTGGCTTCCCCAAGGTCAGGCAGTGGGTTTCCATTACTGAGCAGGGATTCAAAACCTGCTCTCTCAGAGTCCCAGGCCCTGTCTGCATGGGCCAAATAAGACATCCTTGCCCCATTCCCCTGGTGAGTATCCTGAGGACACAGTGCCTAATGTGGTTCTAATGTGGACTGTCCAGATCATATCTGGCCAATTCAGCAGTGAACCTGCCTTAAAATGGTGTAAAAAACCTCACCATTTACTTTGGATATTCCCAGATCTGAAACCTTCCATTGTGATGCTGGGTGGCTGTTTACAATGTGCTTCCTGGCAATGCCTCAGCTGGTACATGTCACTTGCCCTAAGGTCTGAAACTCAGAGTAAGCGATGTGCACCAGCAGTGGCACCAACAAATAACAAAGTGGAATGCTCATGCAAACTGCCACCAGGTATTGCAACTGAGTGCCCAGATTGTGTGTCTGTATCTGTCTGGAGGACAGCTCCAGAATCAGAATACTCTGGGCTGCTCCTGGAGTATTCTGGCCCATGTGGAACAGGTGTTAATCTCCAGGGTGATTGTGAGGGAAAACAAGTAAATACTGTATGTAAAGCACATCAAAAGTCCTTAGTTTGGGGTGGAAGTACACAGAGCTTGGAAGCAACAACTTAGAACCAACATAGTTACCTGTAACAAGTTATGTTTCAGGTAGTGAGGACACAACAAAGCTACATTCCAGAAGCAAAGTAATCGGAAAATGCAAATTTAAATTATTGGTGACATGAACGACAGTTTCAAATTATTCTCAAAAGTTACATTTTAGGGCATATTTAGAAGCATTTTAAAAGGAATTTCCCAGTTTTATACCATTCTCTTATCAAACCTAAGGGTATTTCTCTGAGAAAAGTAATGGAAAATAACAAAATAGTAATAAGCACCACAAGAAATGTAACAAGTTAGCTTTTAACATTGCATTAAGTAATGGGGATGGCCTACTTTTTTAAAAAAAATTCCCAAACACTTGCACCATGATGGATGACACCCAGCTTGAAAACTGTTCATGTGAGAAGGATCTAATGGTCTTAGGAGGCCACAAGTTAAATATGACTGAACAGTGTGTCACTAATGCAATTCTGGACTGCATCAATAGTAGCATAGTATCCAGACTGAGTTAAGTAGTAGTGCCACTCTATTCTGTGTTGGTCAAACTGTACCTCACTTACTACATCCATTTCTGGGAGCAAAACCTCAAGAAGGATATTGGCAAACTGAAACATGTCCAGAGAAGAGTGACTAAGATTATCAAAGATCTGGAAACCAAACCTTAAGAGGTATGAATGAGGGAGCTGGGAATGTTTAGAATGAAGACGAGAAGCCTGAGAGGTAACATGATAGCTATCTTTAAATATCTGAATGGCTGTCATACAAAAGATGGAATAAGCTTTTCATCTGCTGTTCCAGAGACTAGAACACATACCCACATAATCCAGACAAAACGGAGGTGCTCACAGTCACAGGCCCGAAACCAGGTTTGGGAATACAACTTCTAGTCCTAGATGGAGTCACACTCTCCTCAAAGGACTCTGTTCACAGTCTGGGGGTGCTCCTTGACCCGTTGCTTCACATGACTAGTCAGGTGAATGCGATGGTCAGGAGTGCCTGTTACCAGCTTCGGCTGATATGCCAGCTGTGCCCTTTCCTGGAGATGAGGGATCTGGAAACTGTGATACACGCACTGGTAACCTCAAATTTGGACTACTGTAATGCACTCTACATGGGGCTACCCTTGTGCCTAACCCGGAAACTACAACTGGTCCAAAATATGGCAGCCAGACTTGTTGCTGGAATATCTAGGGGGGAGCACATAACACCTGTGCTTAAATCTCTCCACTGTATGCTGATCAGTTTCCGGGCACAGTACAAGGTGTTGGTTTTAACATTTAAAGCCCTACTTGGCTTGGGTCCATCCTACCTAAGGGACTGACTCTTCCCGTATGAACCCCCCCCCACACACACACTTCGGTCCTCTAGGAGGAATCTGCTACAGCCCATGAAGACCAGGCTGGTCCAGACCTCCCAGAGGGCCTTTTCAGCTGTCGCCCCCAAGCTGTGGAATGACTTGCCGGATGAGATGCATCTTATTCCTAAAGATGCCTCTCTTTCGGCAGGCCTTCCCAGAGAATGTGAACACCTCCCGGCTCCAAACCTAGGCCCTAGTGTCTTCCAGCCTTCCTTTCCTGTGTTTTTTCCACTCCCTATACAACCTAGGTTCTTCAGGCCTGTTTCCTTGTTGCTGCTTTTTATTGTCTTATTTTGTTTTATTCCATGTTTTTAACTCTACTGTGGTGAGGGAAGGGATGGTATATTTTAACTGACACTGTTTTAACTTTTGCTGTAACCCACCCCAATTGCTTGTTCAGAGGGGTGGGCTAGAAATTAATAATAATAATAATAATAATAATTCAAATTACTAGGAAAATGAAAAGTTTCTGTCTAAATATTAGGAAAAACTTCCTTACTGTAAATGCTGTTTGACAATGTGATGGACTTCTTAGAAAGTGGTGGGGTCTCCTTCTTTGGAGGTCCTCAAAGAGTGGTTTCTGGATTACTTTAGTTGTGTATTTCTTCATAGCATGTGGTTGGACTATATGGCCCTTGTGGTCTCTTCCAATTCTATGATTTTGTGATTAGAAAATCTAAAACAGAAAAAAACAACTGGTTGGCCAGTAGCAGCCATTTGTTGTTGGTTGGTCATAAGGGGGCAGAGGCCTTCTTTGCTGAAACAAACCTCCATATGAAAACTTTGGACTTAGAGAAGACTGAAGAAGGCTCTGTTCAAATATTGGTTGAGAAAGTGTGAGCTGCTTCAGGGTGAAATCAGACAAATATACCTATCTACTTTTCCTTTCAGGTTACATGTGCACCATTCCAAGATGACCTTAAGAAAGTAATCTCTGCAGAATGAACACCTGAGAACTCATTAATAGCAAGAGATGGCTTCATAAGACAAGGTTTTATTACCTTTACAGAAGCTAATGCTACTTCAATTTATTTGCCTTTGTGTTATTCCAATATCGCTCATTCATTCTCTCTCTCTCTCTCTCATATATATATATATATATATATATATATATATTAAAGAGACAGTAGAGACAGATTCATTTGTACAGCTTCTTTCATAGCCAGTACTGATGTTATATATTGTGGTAAACAAGAGAAGACAGAAAAGAGAAATTGAGTGTGTTTGAGGAGGCAACCTGAACAACTGATCAAGGGAGGGGGACAATGATAGTCTGAAGATTTGGGAAACAGCATACTAGTATTCTATGGACACTATAGACTGCTAAAATGACAGCTAGTACCAACAGGATCAAAATTCAAAATGACTAACAAAACTAACAAAATGAATTTCAACACAGAGAAATATAAGATACTGCACTTAGGTAGAAAAAAATCAAATGCATAGATATACAGTGGGGAACACCTGGCTTAAGGAGAGTACATGTGAAAGGAATATAGGAGTCATAATACCACAAGTTGAACATGCATCAACAGTGTGATGTGGCAGCTAAAAAAGCCAAAGTGATTCTAGGCTGCATCAATAGAAGTATAGTGTTGGGATCAAGGGAAGTAACAATGCCACTCTATTCTGCCTCACCTGGCATACTGTGTCCACTTCTGAGGAGCACAATTCTAAAAGGATGTTGACAAATTGGAGTGTGTCCAAAGGAGGGCCACCAAAATGTGAAGTCCCTGGAAACCATGCCTTATGAGGAAAGACTTAGGAAGATGGGTATGTTTAGCCAGGAAAAAGAGATGGTTAAGAGGTGATATGATAGCAATGTTTAAGTATTTGAAGGGGTGTCATGTTGAGGACGGAGAAATGGATGCAAGCTACAGGAAAAGAGATTCCACCTCAACATTAGGAAGAACATCTTGACAGTAAGAGCTGTTGAATAGTGGAACACACTCCCTCGGAGTGTAGTGTAGTGTCCTTCTTTGGAGGTCTTTAAATAGAGGCTAGATGTCGATTTATCGGGGATGCTTTGATTGTGATTTCCTGCATGGCAGGGGATTGGACTAGATGGCTCTTGTGGTCTCTTCCAACTCTATGATTCTATTCTATTCTATATATGGGTCCTAGAACAAATCCAGCTTGAACTTTCCCTAGCCAACTTATGCTGACTCTAAGGCTTTATTGGCAAAGTTTGTTCAGAGGGTGTTTGCCATTGTCTTCCCCTGAGGCTGAGAGCATGTGATTTGCCCACAATCACCCAGTGGGTTTTATGGCCAAGTAGAGAATCGAACCCTGATCTCCAGAGTTGTAGTCCAACCACTACATTATCATACATTGGGAAGTATAATAATTATGGTATATATCCATCAGTTGGGGAGGGAGGTCAGTAGTATATGCTTGTTTGGTTTAGTAGTTTAGTCAAACTGTTTTGTTATTGTTTATTTATATGTTTATTTTACATATATTTATACAAAATCTATTTGTAGTTTTTTTTAAGTTTAATAAAAAAAGGTTTTTCCTTTAATATATGCATCTGGTATGTATTTTAGAGACTGGTGTTACCTTGTAAAATCTGAAGAAGCTCACACTACAAAGGATAAATGCTTCTCAATTGGCATATTAGTCTGAAAAATACATATTAGGCTTCTCACTTTAAAGGCAGGGCCAAAGGAATTTTTGCACATCCCAAACTCTTAACAAAATAATCCTGTTAGAAAAGGCTTGTGGTTTTTTCCCTTCTAACAGGTTAATCTTGCACTAATCAATAAGACTAGAAAGGAGGTAAAGGGATTTTAAATTGCTTGCTACCTGTTCTTACTGTTAAGCCCTTTATTTATCCTATTTAAGTGATTATACCATTGGAGTAGAAAATACAATGATACAGCTACAATGATTGACAGCTGTCAGCCAACCTGGTGCTTTTGTTCATTCTTTGAATTTCTTATCTGGAAAACTCCACGATTAGTACCCCTGTCATAAAAAAAAAAAAATCGCATGGACTGCCAGTGTTTGGAAGAGTGGACCCATGGTTGATGAGTATATCAAATACTGGGTGGTAGTGTTTTGGGCTGCTGGTGGAAAGACTTCAGCATGGATGAATTCTGATAGGAATACTTATGGTAACAGAGTTTGGGGGGGGGGGATACTTTTTTGGATGATAGCTCCCAGAATCATAGGTGTTATTCACATTGTGAAAATAATCCAGGATGAATCCAAGTTGAATCTCCATTGTTCACATGCATCCTGAATGCACCAAATTAAGGGGTGTTTTTTGGGGGGCGGGTGCCACAAACCCCACTTAATCCAGAATAATCAATATTGGGATTTTCTCTAATTTTTAAAATAAGATTTGCATTGTCAGTAGCGTGAATAACTGATGTGAAAAGACCAGAATAGACCCAGGATAAAATGCTGCCTGCCTTGAATATGTTCTGAATGCATTTGTATCATCAGATCCATCTTTATTTGAATGCTTGCATGTGTGAGCAACGGAACGTGCACAGATACATTAAAAGCTATCAGTATTAGGAATCAACATGCCCTTTGCACTAGCCCAAGCAATTAAAAGCTGAAAGTGTGTTTAAATAAGAAAGTCTTTGCCTGATAGGAAAAAAAAAAAAGATAACAGGAAAAGAGACCAAATGAGCCTACCTTGGAAGAGAGTTCCACAGCCTGAAAGCAGCCACAGAGAAGGTTCTCTCCTGAGTACTCACCAGAAATGTCTGTGATGCTGGTGGGATTGAGAGAAAGCTCCTCCACCTCCAATCTTGAAACCTGGGTGGGCTCATATGTATATTCATACAGACTTGTAAAAATGTAAACTGATGCACAGACTGGATGAATCCAACTATCTAACAGGCAGACTGATCTGTCTTAGGGATTGTCTACATGGGTCATTTATTTCAAATTCAAGTGTGCTGCATACTAGATTTAGAAGATGCAGGGCCAAAACCTCAAATCAGGCACAGACTGTTTTCACAACATCTGCACCCCATATGGGCTTTCCTCCCCTTAATCTGAATTTAAGAACCTTATCTTTTGCTCTGGATTGTCATCCCTTTCTGCAGATGGGTTTCTGAAAGCCAGCCAGTACGACTCCTGCTGTTGTGAGTTACTTTGAGGTCAGAATGAGGTGCCCAGTATTGATAAAATGACTAGGCCCTTTGTGATTTCAGCAGTGGTGCAAGACAACAAACAAGGATTGTGTGGGAAGAAAGCCACCATGATTGCTGTAGAGAGAGCATGTGTAATGGGGAATCTGGGGGAGAATTTTGGGCTAGAATACTCTGAGGCAGCCTGGATAATTCTGGCCAATGAAGACAAGCCTTATGATATAGATTTGTAAACATTCATGAGTCTGCAATCACAGAAAAAGCACAATTACATGCTTAAGGGGACTGACATATATGCAAAACATTGACAGGATGCCAGCTGAAATTATCAATAGTCCAACCAGCCAAGGTCTGTAGTTAACATCTGCAAAAGAGTAAACCCATTGAATCAACTGTTCTGTGGTGAGTTAATATGCATGTTAAACTCATTAATTGAATGGTTCTATTGCATTTGGGACTATCATAAGGAGTCATGCATCACTCCTTATTATAATCTCTCCTGTAGCTGATGGATCTTGTCCCAACAAGATGCAATGTGAAAGAAACATATCAACAAAATGTGTTATGCTCCAATTCCTGGAAGAATGAGAAAAGTTCTGTTTTTTGGGATTACAACATCCAATTGCCCCAAGTCAGTATGGCCAATGGCCATTCTGTTTGCATCAAAAGGAATTTTCTCAAGTGCTTCCTCCTAGGAACTGAAACTGGACAGATTCTACTGCAAAAAGAGTTTACCCTCTGTAGTTTGGAATTTAATTTCACATAAGACAGAGCCCCAAACGTGAGTAAAAACTGACTGATGGAGAGCAGTCCATTACATCGATACACTATCTGTAAATATTCATCTTTCCTTTTATTCATTCTCATTTGTAAAAGAGCATTATTACTTCCCCCTCCACCATCCAGTGGTGCTCCCACCTCCATCTCCATAATATCCAGCAGATGCCTCTAAGTGTAATTAAAGAGATAACAAATGGAACATTGTTCATTACTGATAAGACATGTGATGAAAAAGGGAGCAAATGCTTTCATTTCACTTTGCAACTTGGTATTTCTTGACATTTACATGTGCTGGGGGAAAAAAGTCTTAGAATGACCCAAACTTGCACTTTGCAGTGTCTAATCTGGTGCTATTGCTGCTCCATCAAACTGTAGACCAAAGAGAGAAGGAAATTAGATTTTTCTATATTTACTAATGTTAGTTCCTTTCTTTCAACTACAGACGTTAGGCTTTTACAGCACTGTTTTCATATTAGATTTTGTTCTTGGGTTTATTTAATTTCATTTTGGTGATATGTTTCTTGCCCATTGGGTCAGGACACATCAGATGCTAGAGAACAAAGCCTGAATCCTATAATAGACCCGACTAGAGTAGGCCCACTGAGATAAGTGAGTTTACATAAGTATTGACTTAACATGGAACAGGTGAGTCACTGGGTTTACTCTTACTAGGTGTACAAATAGGATTGAGTCCATTGAGTTCACCATTTCCTCTATTTCTTTACTTCTACCAGATTATGACAATTGCTGCCCCAACACTAATGTCCCTTGGGGAGCTGATTCATGGGCTGCAACAAAATCTAATATGAAAACAGTGCTGTAAAGGTCTAACCTTTAACCCCATCTCAGTGCAGTTTTAAAACCACTGCAAAAACAGCAGCTAGCAAGACAGTTATATCCATCTGCATCCTCTCCTCTCTCTCCCTTCCTTTCCCTCATCCCCTTCCTCTTCCCACTCCTTCCTTTCTTCCTTATATTCTATTCTGTCTTTCACCCAAGATGGAGTCTGATGCATCTCATAACGTAGATTAAAGCAAAATTGACTTAAAATCAATCACTGACATTCTACATTGATATGTAACTAAGGCTCCATCTGCACTACAGCATTAATGCAGTTTGACACTACTTTGACTGCAATGGCTCCATCTGATGGAATTCTGGGATTTGTAGCTCATTGTGGCACCAGAGTTCTTTGACAGTAGTGGGACCAAGATAAAGATCTCCCCAAGAGATCTTGAAATACATGCAGTGTCAGATGAGGTTGTCCAAGATAGATGTGAGGATTCAGATTCCAAGCAGCAAGCTGAACCATGCATGAGATTTTTAAAATATTGTCACTGTTGTGTGAACTTCTTGCTTGTTTAGCTGCAACATCACAGGAGCAGAGAATGGAATAGAAGGTCAAATGACTGCTCCATTTAATGAGGCATAAAATAACACACCAGTCATCAGGGCCATAACATGTTGGGTCAGTTTGCACAGTATACATTAAATATGGAGAATTATTTACCAGTGTTAATTGCGGTCTGTTGCCCTTTGTCCTTCAGTGCTCTCCTGCCTGCAGGTGTGAATTACACCATTACTGCTGCCATCTCAACATGATCTTTCAAGTGCCCTGTAATAACAGACAGATTTGTGAGGTATTTTATGGCCACAGCACATGACATTATACTTGCTATTTGGGGCCTATTTAAACAAGCACCCCCCTTTTTTTTTCATGATAATTTTATTCAAGGAAGAGATTGTAACCCTGGATTTGAGAATCTATCACTACTTGTTCTCTCTTTCCTATTGGGAGGGGATATAGAACTGTAGTTGGAAGGGTACCATAGGCTATCAAGTTCAACCCCTGCTCAGTGCAAAAACTCCAGCTAGAGCATCCCCAGCAGGTCACTGTCCAGCCTCTTTGGAAGATGTCCTGAGAAGGAGCCCCCACCACCACTCTAGGCAGTTGCTCCATTGCTGAACTGCTTTTACCATCAATAAATTCTAAGGTTCAATCAAAATCTACCCTCCTATAACTTAAAACCATTAGACCTGGTGCTGCCTTCTGTGGAAGCAGAGAATAAACCTGTCCCATCTTTGTGACAGCCCTTGAGATATTTAAAGAGTGCCATCATGTCACCCCTCAGTCTGAACATGCTAAACTCCCGCAATCTTTCTTCATATATTTTGTTCTCCATACCACTTATCATCCTTGTTGCCATTCTCTGAACCTACTCCAATTTATCTACTTCCTTCCTAAAATGGCATGCCTAGAACTGAGTGCAGTACTCCATATGAGACCTGACTAGTGCAGAATATAGTGAATTTGTCTTTTACATCAAGTGCTACCCTCTTTTTAAACAGATTATATTCCTCAATTGCTCTATTCCAATCATGAGACTCATCCCACCAAGTCCATTATACTTATAAAGTCCTATTTACTTTCCTGCACTAGGTCTTCAAGCTCATTATGTTTGTTTCCCAAACTTTACATGTTGTGGCATAGATATCTGAAGCCTTATTTGTTGTCACCAATAATTTACTGTCTATTTTATTGTGGATCCCATTTTCTCCCTCAGCTTCTCATCTAGAATTCACATCCTTGTGTTTACAACTTGCCTTTGGGCTGATGTTTCAGCTATCATGTCCAATCCTCCAAGGATTTAGTTTAAAGCCCTCTTGATCAGATTTGCCAAAGACATTCTTCTTGGTCTTCATGAATTGTAAACCATCTGTAGCCAATTGTCCTCTGTCCAAAAAGTAAAGACCATGGTCACAGAAACCAAACCTCTCCTGCGTACACCATCATATAGTCAATCATTCACTTTTAGTATCTTTCTGTCCCTGTGTAGTCCTCTATCCTCATTCACTGGCAGAACTGATGTGAATGCCATCTGTGCCTTGAGTCCCTTCGTCTTCGTACCCAAAGCTTCATTGTCCGAGGTGGCCTGTTCAAAAGTATTCTTGGTTGTGTTCTTGGTGCCCACACGAATCATGAGAAAGTGGCAGTGATCTGTGTTCGTGATGAGTTTTGGCAAGTTGTCACTGACGTACCAGACATGTGCATCAGGAAGATAGCACAGTTCATGATTCATCCTGTCAGGCTGGCACATAGGTGCTTCTGAAACCCTGAATAATGAATCTCCAACCACCAGCACCTTTCTTTTCTTCTTGTTGTGGTTGGCAATTACACTGACTCCATCCTTGGCTATATCCCTTGCTGGTAGTTTCTGTTTGAGCATCTTTACTGCAGCTATCTTCATGAAAATGTAAGAAGTGACAGCTTAGCTGGAACACTTCTGAATCCTTTCTGTATGGTCTGTATGGACAATGACTGTCCTCCCTGGTGTTTCCCTGATTGTTATAGGTCTCTACATTCTCCCTGACAATTTATTCCTGTTGGTTCTTTTGGATAAATTCTTCCTGTGTTATGCACATGAAGTCCTTGTGTTCTCTAATTCTTTGAAGGGTCTTGAGGTCTTGCTGTAATATAATGGCCTTCTCTTCCAAGACAGCCACCTTGCACTTGGCACAGGTACTTAGTCAGGCTTTCTGGCACATATTTTTTCACAACGGCCTGATTCCCATTGATACTCCCAGCTAGAGTAGACTCATTGAATTAGGGAATCAACACTTAAGTAAAACTCACTGAGTCAACGATTATACTCCTTTAATTAGGGTTACATACAGATTCATGCTTATGAATTTCAAGGGGTCACCATGTCAGTGTGTTATATTAAGAACATGATCAAAGATTCTAGTAGCACCTTGAAGATAAATAGGTTTTATTTTGGTTATGTTTTTGTAAAGTTCATCCTACTTCATGATATACATTTGATGAAGTAGGCTATGGTCCAAAAATTTTTAGACTAAACAAAAGTTGATAACAACAACAACAACAACAACAACAATTTATTTATTTATAAAAATAAATTGTTTGGTTGGTATCTATCCTATCTATCTATCTATCTATCTATCATCTATCTGTGAGAACAAGCATAGTGTAGTGGTTTGAGCACAAGGCTATGATTCTGGAGAATGGGTTTCAGTTCTCTACTCAGCTATAGAAGCCTACTGGGTGACCTAAGTTGGGACACAGTCTCAGCCCCAGAAGTTATTTTTCTAACTTCCTAATACCTGAATTGGCACCTTTGATAACACATCTAATCCAATATTCTGTTCCCAGCTAGGGCAGTCTAATATTGCAAGGAAGTTAACAAGCAGGTCATGTAGGGAATTGTTGATGATGGCTGGAGGTTCTCATGAGACGATGGGGGTGAATCCACTTTGTTGCTTTTTTTCTGAACTTTCAAGAAACTCTCCAAATTGCTGAATCCTGTCCCCAAAACAGATCAAGTATCTTGGGCCACTACATTAAATGTGGGGCTGGAACCCAGAATAAAATTACCATCCCACTGATTACAAAGCCACCAGAATTCATTTCTCAGAGATATACATCCTCTGAACTGGAAGATCCATTTAGTTGCCATGGCTAGACACAACTGATGGCAGTATCCTTTCCATAGGCATCTGTGCTAGCATCCTTCCATCACCACATCTTGTGGCAGTCAATTTAATATATGAATTAGGAGCAGTCTTGAGCAATACTTCAAAATAGCATCACAAATTGAACCTCAAATGATACAATTTGAAATGATGAAGTCTGCAACCGCAGGAAGATTTTGCATATTACAGGGCTTGCTGGAGTCCCCTTAGGACTGAATTGAACACAGCCTTTTCTTTTGCCTTTTCTCTCTTAAATGACAAGAAATCTAATAGCAATATTTGAAGTCATTTTTTTTTACTTTGAAATGCATTTCCCCCCTATCTCTTAATTCCCTCCCTCTTAGTTCTAATAAGGGGGAAAGAACAGGCATAATGGTATAAAATGATAAAAATTATAGGACAGGAAAAAGGTGCCACAAGTCCACTCACCTTGATTACATCCAAGTTGACATACAGTGCTGCACTCTGGACAGGATTGCTTTTGAAAAGTGCCTTATATATTCACCAAGCTACACTAGGGATGGACTGAGAATGGGAACCCATTTTTCTGATTATATAAATTATGTGTACTGTAAGATCATCATTATCTCTAGTCTTCATTAGTTTCCAGCTGGGGGCAATTTTCAAGCTGAAAATATTAGAACTCTAAGTAGTTTTAGACTGAATTTTCCCATACAAGCCTACCCTGCATGGAACCCTGATGGCACACTCTGACAGTTTAATGATTCATTCCACTGTTGTAGTGCTCTTTTTGCTTTATCACACTAGGGGGCAAACAGGATTTAAATGAGGGTTAAACGAGAGTTAAACAGGAAATGCCCTATGTTTATCACAGGACATTTCCTGTTTAACTCTCATTTAACTCTCATTTAAATCCTGTTTGCTCCCTAGTGTGATAAAGCAGTTAGTAGTGGTGAGGAAAAGGCAGAGACAGCTGTCTCTACTGCAGTTTGACACTGAGAAAGGTGTTGGGAAACTATGTGTTCCTAGTGTCTGGCTGGGTCTATGGAGTTAAGGATGCTATGATATGTCCAAATACAACAGTCTCAGATTTTTAACCTTGGCTTCCAGGGATTGTTCAGGTTTGATATGCTCTTAGATCCATTTATTTGTCCTCTGTAGAATCTCCTCCAGCATCACATTTCAAATGAGTTGCTTTTCTTCATATTAGTGTTTTTCTTACTGTCTAGCTTTCACAACCATACATAGAAACTGGAAATATGATGGCATGGACAATACTGGCTTTGATATTCAGTGAATTAAATGACTTTGGTATTCAATGAATTGAAGGTCCTAACATGAACCACCCTCTCCAATTTAGATGCTCAAGCACAGATGATAATGTGGGGGGACGATTGCTCTGTCTCTCAACTGCTTTGTTATGTCAGGGGTGGGGAAAATGCAGCCTGAGAGCCTTGTGTATTTCCTGGACCCACTTTTCTGGTCCCTAAACCTCCCCATCAGCCTCCCAAAGGCCCAGACACCCATTTCTAGGGGGACAGTGCTTATTTGAAAACTGAAAAGGAAAATCTTTTCCCCCAAAGACACATAAAGGAAGAAAAAATCAACCAACTCCCAATCCTTCAGCATCCCAGCACCCACTATATGCCATGTTTTCATTGACATCTCTCTCAAAATGACTAAGCGTGACACAGTGTTATTTCTGGTTGCCATTTTGGGAGGGACTCTGATGAAAAATTGAGTATAATTTGAATACAATATCCTTTTCATGACTCTCGGTAGGTCCCACTGGGAGAGTGAATAGATCAACCTTTGGTTCACTCTAGCAGACCTCTTTTCATCTTCACATTACATCTGTTCAAATCACAGATTCTGAGCTTGAGGGCTTTTTTTAAAAGGCTGAAAAGCCACAGGAAGACATTGTCCTCTTAAAAGCCTCAAGTTGTTGCATTCCTCAGTGAGATGTGCATTGGAGCTGAAGCTGGGAAAAGAGAAGACATATTTTATTTACATTGCTAGATCCAGGAATTGCACACTTCAAAATAAGTTCTGAATATCTTGAGGGAAAAGCTTTTGAAAAGTCAATACTTTCAGATTATAGCTTTATATAATCTTCACTGTTAAATAAAAATGGAATCTATTCACCTTATGGATGATGCTTCTTTTAAATGCTTTCTGGATGACATTCTGTCAGTGTTTTACCCACACATGAGTTTTATTTGTATTTTTTTTTTTGGAACATGTTCAGTTCACAGTTGTGTAAGTGGTATTCTGCATGTGTAGTTGTTATGCATGCAGTTGCACATTCTCAGATGTGCATAACTACTCAGTGCCTTCAATGTGCCATTTGGTTCCCTTGGGTGGGAAAAACAGCTAGGACATTGACAAATATGTGAGTGTAGACAGACTCTGTGCAAGGAAGATATAGGATATAGGCTTCTGTGGAAAGGAAAACTGCTTTTGAGACTCAGTAGTGTGAAGGTCAAGATTGCTGAGTGGGTTGCTAGGAAGACTAATTATTATTGCATACTTGTTGGTATAGCCATCACAAACAGAAATTGGAACACATCCAGGACCAACTGTGCTGGCTAAACAGTAAAGTAATGGACTTAAAATTTCATTAACTGGAGTTTAAAGCTATTTGTCCCTCAGAGCCCATATGGACAAGGAGAAGGACTGGCCTCTGCCTACATGGATATCCCTCTGTACCAGCTTAACTGAGAACAACTATAATAACATTTTGTTATAGACAATGTAGGCCCATGATTCCAACATTGTCCTTTTTCTTTCTTTCTCCTGTTAGATTTTTAACATTGTTGCCTGATCTAGAAGCCAGTGGAGCTTGAAAAGCTTGCATCATGCATTTTGTGTATTTGGGTTGACTGAGTAAAGTTATCACTGTTTTGCGGATTTTGGATGTTATTGTACAGAACTTGGAAAGTTGCTATTTGGGAGCATCCTTCTTTCAGGTTTCACCACATCTCTCTGAACTATAAATAATCATGAGCTCTTCATTAGTAGTCCAAGAATTAATAATGTACAAATATGTGACCCAGTTGTAACTTTCTTTGAAACCCTAAACTTATTGTTCAAAACCTCTTCTAAGGTGATGTGCACATGTGTGTATTGCTAATTGTGTAATGAGCTGGTTTTGTTTAACAATAAGCAGCACTTTTAACACAAACCACGTTTGAGTAGCCATGCAGTGGCACTTTTATTAGGAGACAAAACAATAGGCCTACTATTTCTGAGAGCCTCATTTGAGAATTTTATGCCTGGGGTAATCCTGGCACACTTAACCAACTGCTGTTACAGAGCATTACACGCAAGGTTAAGCTTCAATTGGACTGGATTTTATTGTAGGACTCTTCAACCTGCTTACGGAGAGGCACAGCCTATAATAATAATAATATAAAATACCAAATTGAATTGTATTCATCTTTCAAGTCCCTTGACTAAAGGAAGATGGATGAAGTCCCAAATAGCGTTTACAGGGCCAGAAATCATAGAATCACAGAACTGGAAGAAAATGCAAGGGACATCTTGTCCACAAAGGACATCTAAAAAAACATTGAATTAAATGGATTTACATATGCATTGACTCACCATACCATCTTAACTAAGGACAGAAACAGCACAATGCAGGCATCTTACTAACACCTCTAATTTTTCTCCTATTTGGTATGCATCATCTTGCCTGATGAAGAAGCCAGTGGAGTTTCAAAAGCTTGCAACAAGTATATTATGCATTTTGGTGGGCCAATAAAGGTATCACAGTTTGGTGGATTTTTGTTTGAATTATTCAACAATTGTTTCACTAGGTCTGCTGTACTTGGGAGTAACCAATAGGATTCCAGCTATTCTTCCTAATGTTTAGGTGAAATTTATTCTTTTGTAATTTGAATCCACAGGGTTGTGTTCGACTCTCTGGAATAGCAGAAAACAAGTCGGCTCTGTCTTCTACATTACATATCTTTGAATATTTAGAGAAGGATATCATATCATCTCTTCTCTTCTGTTGTCTAAATGTATCCATCCCACTAAACAATTCCTCATAGGCTGTGGCTTCCAGAACTTTTAATGTCTTGATCATCCTTCACTGGATATGCTATATCAAGAAAGATTATAATGGAGCAGTGGAACTGTACATAGGGCCATCCCTAACATCATGCACCTTGAAGAAACTGCCTCAGGTGACTGATGCGGATACGTTGCATGAGCAGGATTTGGATTACTGCTTCTGGGCCCCTTGGACATTGGCCTCCATAGGAAGACCATGTGGCTGTCTTATCCCTCTAAAGCAGGGGGGTGGGGAGGTGAAACCTGAAGGCAGCATATTACCCAGAACCCTACTTATGTGCTCCCCAAGTCTCCTGGCACTCTCCCAACACCTCTCAAAGTCCCCCCCCCCCACGGGGGGTATTTTTTTGGCCTCCAAAATGCCAAAAATAAAAATTAGAAAATCCACACACAAATGCAGCACTATAGTTTCTCTACCACTATAACACTCCAATCCCATATAGGCTTTTGGTTGAGAACTGGTTACAAGTATAATCCACAAGTGGTGTCTTAGCATTTTTAGTGTGCATGGAGAGAACAGTACAACCCATAGAGGTCACAGAGACAAGAATTGCCCTCTGCTCCCTGTAGTTACCCTGTAAAAGGAGGATTTTTTTTTTTTTAAAAAAAAATACCTATTTTTCCAGTAATGGCTGTTGACTGCTATGTCAGTGAGTCGGTGAGAATTCATTTTGGGATTTTAATTTATCCAGAGAAAAGTTGGACACAAGACAGATCTAAAATTTGTATGAAACGTTTGTAGGTTATTGTTCAGTACCTGGAAAGCTACTTGCAGTGGAGGCATTCCACCCCAAGAAAGACAGTAAGCATATTGACAATGAAAAAGGCCACAACTTTATTAACAGCAAAAACAAGGTAGGGTTGGCCCACAAGCACAAGGTCTGGATCTGCACATCACCAAAACCGAGGTGGGACTGATGTGAGGTTGCTTGTACACCAAGCATCGGGATGACTTGAGGCAAAGCCACACCCTTGCGCAATTACGCAATTAAGCAGTTACCAGAGGAAGGCCTCTCATCACGGGGATATACTCCATGTGACCCACAGTTGGTGACATCGCACCTCATGTTTCCCGGGTCCAAAGGACTCCTGATCCAGTGCTACCAGCTCATCAGATCCAGAACCTGTGCTGCCACCCCAAAAAGTTGTGACAAGCAGCACCAATCCCAGGGAGGGAGCAGCAAAAAAGGTGCGGATCACTGCCGCACCACCTTTATATAAGCCTCCCTGTGTAGAGGCCTCCAGCAAGCCCCTCCTCTCCTGGCCATCCAGCCAATAAGGGGAGGAGGCGGGAAAAGGCACCTAATCCCTGCGGCACCCGCCCAAACCACCCGGCAGCCAGGGAGCTGGGTGATCTGGTGCGGGTGTCCAACAACTCTTCCTGCTGGCAGAAAGCCCACGAACCTGTAGGCTTCCTGCTTGCAGGAAAAAGGCCACAACAGCCATCTTGGGGCTCCAAGAATCACGGCAACTTTGCCTGCCAGCCAAGGGTGGGAGGCGCCATTTTTGAGTTCTTATGAAGCCATAAGTAGATTCAACATCCCTCTAACACAAGAGCCATCAGCTGCCATGGCATGAAGATGGAAACACAATGGATGGAAGGATGGAAGGAAGGATGAATAAATATAAAACTGACACAGACCAGAGATGAATCCTTCCCTCCCCATGGGTTTAACCTAAGGTACCAACAGACCAATTTTTACCAGTACATGTATAAATTTGAAGGAAGGAGCTCTGTGTGGATCCACCTTGAATCATCTTCTCTATATCACTGGAGGCCCCAATAGGAAATGGCTTTAAATCATAAGCTCTCAAAGACAAGATAACAGTATATTATTTTTAATCGTGCTTAAACTAGGAAGGTAGATCAGTGTAACAGAATTGCTCCAATTTAAGGATAAGCACACACTGCGTCAGTAGCACTGTCTTTCTACCTCTCCTCTGTCTCCATGGATTAGCTTTTCCTTTGTTATTTTTCTTCAGTCTCTGTTTCAATTCATTAGGAAGAAAAGAAGAACTGTTGCTGATTTGGAAGGTGAGTTGGCACTTCATCTGATGAAGTCACTGCTGCTCCTTTCAGCTGAAAGCTATCATTACATAAGCAACTTTCAATTTCTCAAAATTATATTTTCCTATAACTGAACAAAACTTCAATTCTTTTGTTATTTGTCATCAAATCAGCATTGACCCATGGTGATGCTATGAAAAGGAGGTCTCCATAAATCCCAGTCACCAAGAGCACTGCTCTGGTCTTGCAAACTCAGGGCTGTGGATTCTTTTATTGAATCAATCCATCTGTAGCACAGTCTCCCTCTCTCTCCAAGTCTTCCTCTTTTACCAAGTATTATTATCTTTTTCAGTTCATTATTTGCCTCAGGGTGTGTCCAAAGTGTGACCACATCAGCTTAGTCATTATGGCTTCTAGGGAGAGTTCAGATTTCATTTGTTCTAGGACACAATTATCTCACTTTTTGGCAGCCCACTGTATCCATAGAACTCTCCTCCTCCACAGATCACCTGTACAGATTTTTAAAAAATAATCCTCTGCTTCTAAATAATAATAATAATAATAATAATAATAATAAATTTTTATTTATATTTCCCGCCTCTCCCTACGGATCGAGGCGGGATTACAGGATATAAAACAGCAATACAGTGTAACCAATACAACAATCACAATACAACAATTTAAAATTATCTAATTAAAATCAATTAAAATCAACTATGTGGTCTAATAGGGGGGTTCTCAAACAGGGGTTCAATAAAGTCTTATACACAATCTGGTGGATATGCCCGCCAGAAGAGCTCTGTTTTTAGTGCCTTTTTGAACACTTCTAGAGTGTTTATCGAGTGGAGGTCTTCCGGCAGGTCATTCCAGAGTTTTGGAGCCACTGCTGAAAGTGCCGTATGAGAAGTTAGCATTAGTCTCATATCAACAGAATCTAATAGATTTTTTCCTGATGTTCTAAGGGTGCGGGGTGGATTATATAGGGAGAGGCGTTCTTTCAAGTAACCTGGACCCAAACCATGTAGGGCTTTAAAGGCAACAACCAACACTTTGTATTGCACCCAGAAGCTGGTCGGCAGCCAGTGAAGAGATTTTAACACGGGGGTTATATGCAGTTGGAGTATCCACTGAAGCTGATACCATGCACTCCTGGCAGTCACCTCCATCTGAGATGTTAGTTGTAGAGACAAATCCAGGAGCACCCCCAAACTGTGAACCTTATCCTTTAGGGGAAGTGTGACCCCGTCCAGGACCGGTTGATGAATCTCCATTCCCGGGCTAGGAGAACCTATTGCGAGTACCTCCATTTTCTCTGGATTCAACCTGAGCTTGTTTTTCCTCATCCAGCCCATTACCGAGTCCAGGCAGGCATTCAGAGGAGAGATGCCATCCTTAGTCACTGCATCAGTCGGAGGCATAGAGAAATGGATTTGGGTGTCATCAGCCTACTGATAACACCTCGCCCCATGTCTCTGGATGACCTCTCCCAGTGGCTTCGTGTAAATGTTAAATAGCATGGGAGACAGGATGGCACTTTGAGGGACGCCAGATGTCAGCTCTCTTTTACGAGAGCAACTGTCTCCCAGCTTCACCATCTAGAACCTGCCAAAGAGATAGGACTGGTACCATTGTAGTACAGTGCCTCCGATGCCCAATTCTCTCAGGCGTTCCAGAAGGATACCATGGTCAATAGTATTAAAGGCCACTGAGATGTCCAAGAGAACTAACAGGGTCATACTTCCCCTGTCAGTGCCCAGATGGAGGTCATCAACTAAGGTGACCATGGCCGTCTCAACTCTGTAGCCAGCCCTGAACCCGGTTTGAAATGGGTCTAGATAATCGGCTTCCTCCAAGATTGCCTGGATCTGGAGGGCAACTGCCCTTTCGATCACCTTGCCCAAGAATGGTAATAAGGAGACCAGTCTGTAGTTGTTCCTTACTAGGGGGTTGAGGGAGGGTTTCTTCAAAAGAGGCTTAACAACAGCTCGCTTAAGCTGAGATGGAAATTTACCCTCCCTAAGGGATGCATTAATGACACGCTGAAGTAGAGTCATCACTGCATCCCCTCCCAGTACGGTCAGCCATGATGGGCAGGGATCGAGAGGGCTTACAAGCTCAAAGTTATCCAGTCTAACCAAGTCCACGGAGTCACTGAACACCTCTCTCACAGTTTCTGTTCCAATGCTGGAGTCAAGATCGGCCCTTATCCGAGAGATTTTATCGGCAAAGAAATCATTAAAAGCATCACAGCAGGCATTTGATGGTTCTAACAATAGATTCACGGTGGGAGAAGGATGGGTTAGCTCTCTGACCACCCTAAAAAGCTCTGCTGGACGAGATTCTGCCGATGCAATACGAGCAGCATAGTCAAACATCACTGTGCCCTATAGCAATGGGCTAATGCAGGAACCAAGAAAAGTCTTTCTATTTCCCCTAATAAACAGAACACCCCCCCCACCAGCTTTCTGTGTTTCCTTTTAAATATCTTATACAGACATTGGAAATTAAAATTAAAATCCCTTTCCACCCTGCAAATGGATACTCTGTGTGATCTGTAGCAAGCTGACCTTTTGAAGGAAATGCATATCAAAGCTGAAAATACATTCAGGTTCTCTAGATGACTAGGAGACGAGGATTTGATTTGTAGAATGTGGGCATGGTTTCCAAAACTGCAAGGGTGTTGGGTGAGCTGAGAATAAAAATGGGGAAAGTAGGTGGAAAGTGCAAAAATGTATTAAAATCATCTGCGGCTAACTAGCACATTTCACATTTACTCTGCGTCACATCAAACCTGTTTTTTGTTTTGCAGGAATACAGCGTCTACAGCTATTTTGGAAGTGGATGGTCTAGACAGAAGTGATGTCAGCAAATGTGCCAGTTCCTGCATTAGCCTGTTGCTATAGGACACAGTGATGTTTCACTTTATATATAGAATCCCCAACATGGCCCCATTCAACAGGTTAGACAACCTCATCCACAGATTTTTCTAGCACACACAAAAGAATATCGCAAAGGGTAGATAGTGGCTTCTACATAAGTGGGATGGTGAATCTGCTCTGGGTTTTAGTCCATGCTTTCAGGACTCCATCAACATGGTTCATCCTATTCTTTTCTCCCACCTTGGATAGCTCCTTTACAATTTACATGAAAATTTGGGGTGGATTCACCCTCCCACAGATGTTAAAACCACCAGTTATGATTGGTGTACTGTGTCCTTAGAAGGGACACCTTATAGAGCACAAAGGGACTGCATTCACACTGCATAAATAATCCAGTTTGACAACACTTTACTATGGAATTCTGGGGATTGTAGTCTGTTGTGGCACCAGAGCTCTCTGAGGAGTTTAACACATGGGAGGAATTTTTCTCAATTTCGAAAGAAATGGAAGTGAGGCCAGTTCGGAATTGAGTAAATTCGTTAGTTCAGTGAATTTACTTGATTGCGTATTGACACTGCATTGCATTCAGAACTGCCTGAAATTGCCTCCCAGTGCATGAAATTGCGTGTGATAGTTTCTCACGCAATCACACGAAACCCCATGATTGCGTTTGGAAGGACTTCCCTTTGCCCAAAAATGTGTGTGATCAGCTTTCATGCAATCACACGAAACCCCATGATTGCATTCAGGTTGCCATTGGATTATACTTCCAATTCCCTTTGTGTGATAAACTCCTGAAAGAGAAAGCTAAATGTCTCACAAAACTACAGTTCCTGGAATCCCATAGCATTAAGCTATGGCAGTTAACGTGGCATCAAACTGGATTATTTATGCAGTGCAGATGCAGAAAAGGATGCACACTCAGCCATATTTTACTGTTCTAATTGCTACATTTCAGAGGAAGCAACTGGCAAAATGACCTCTGAGGATTCCTTGCCTAAGCAAGCCCTGTGAAGTTCATGGGGTTGCCATGAAGCAACAGGCAACTTGAAGGCACATGCACACACACAACTGTTCCATAAGCAGTTGCAAATTCTTGGATGGTGCTTAATCATTTGTCAGTGCCTTCAGTGTACCATTGGAATTGCTATAGCTCATCCCCCGTTGAACAATGGATCAATAAGGAAGCAAATTGGCAGATACACCACTGATTACACAATGTTGGTATTCAGCAGAAGGTTGGTGTACTGCAGCCACCACTGAACCATAGATTTGCACCATAACAGAACAAGGTAGGATCCCGGTTATTCTTTAATGGACTACAACTCCTCATATTCCCCAGTCATCATGACAAGTTTGGGTCATTTTGCCTGTGGAATATGGTAGTTACAGTTTTAAAAAAAATCCTGAGCTCTGGTCAGGTGTTGTTCAGAGAATAAAAATTTCCCAATGTGATGGGCTTCAATTCTTTCCTTATTTTATTACGAGTGAAGGTCACTACCTGCTGTTTCCTGCCCAACAAATAGTAATAAAACAGCTTTGAATATTCTCCCTCTCCCAGAGATCAAACTTTCAATATTAAAAACAAGGGAACAGTTGGCAAATGCTGTAAATGTGACTTATTTAAGTTTCCTAGAGGAGACAAAAAGGAATTTTGGTTTACTGCCTCTGGCAAATATGGGCAGAGCTTACAGCTCACTTGTCTGAATCAATAATGAGGCCTTAAACACTGAAAGGGGACATAAGGACACTTAATTTGGGGAGGGATTCCAAAAATGGCAGCTTGGTGATCACAGCTCTCAAAAGGGTCATTGCACTTTTAAAGGTGGCAGCACTACATACTTGAGCAGTTAAAGTTACCCATTTGCAGATTGTTTTGAAGGGATGCACAGTAAAAATGTTCAAGGTGATTTTGATTTTGGCTACACACACACACATAACACATGCATGACTAATAGAGAGACAGGTATATAGGCTATGTTTAGCACCCTTGATTACCCCATGCTGTATTTTTGGGTTCTCACATTTTCATATCTCATATTTGGAGATAGCATGTTTTTGAGAGAGCAATGACCTTTCAGCAACATTAGATCTGGTTCCCAAGTAAAAAGCAATACTTTCCCCAAGGCATATCAACATTAAGGTAAACAAAACCATCAAATCTAAAGTGTTCCTTTCTTCCCCCAAGTAATCTGTATGGAATTAAAGCCATTAAGCAGTGTGGCATGCAATTATCAATTCCTGAGACAAGTCATAGAATCATAGAACCATAGAGTTGGAAGAGACCACAAGGGCCATCCAGTCCAACCCCCTGCCATGCAGGAATTCCTAACCAAACATCACTGACAGATGGCCATCCAGCCTCTGTTTAAAAATCTCTAAGGAAGGAGACTCCACTACACTGAGGGACTGTGTCCCACTGTCAAACAGCCCTTACTGTCAGGAAGTTCCTCCTAATGTTGAGGTGGAATCTCTTTTCCTGCATCCATTGTTCCACGTTCTAGTCTCTGGAGCAGCAGAAAACAAGCTCGCTCCCTCCTCTATATGACACCCCTTCAAATACTTAAAGAGGGCTATCATATCACCTCTTAACCTTTTTTCTCCAGGCTGAACATCCCAAGCTCCCTAAGTCTTTCCTCATAGGGTACGGTTTCCAGACCCTTCACCATCTTAGTTGCCCTCCCTTGGACACACTCCAGTTTCTCCACATCCTTTTTGAATTGTGGTGCCCAGAACTGGACAACAAGTCTTCCAGGTGGGGCATGACCAAAGCAAAATGGAGTGGCACTATTACTTCCCTTGATCTAGATACTATATTTCTATTGATGCAGCCTAAAATTGCATTGACCTTTTTAGCTGCCACATTTTTAGCACTGTTGACTCATATTCAACCTATGGTCTACTTGGACTCTGAGATCCCTTTCACATGTGGTCTCATTCAGCCAGGTGTCCCCCATGCAATATCTATGCATTTCATTTTTCCGCCCTGAATACAGTAACTTACATTTCTCTCTGTTGAATTTTATTTTGTTAGCTTTGGCCCAGCTTTCTAGTCTATTCAGGTCATTTTGAGTGTGTGTGCACTGGGCCCAGGACAGAACCCTGTGGCACCCCACTGGTCACTTCTCTCCAGGATGAAAAGGAACCATTGATGTCATTCAGCCTTTATTACATGGCTAGACAGAACATCACTTGAGGCTAGTTGTAAGGTAGAAATATGATTTATAACCTTGGTGCACACAGCTGGTATAAACACCCACACTCTCTGTACTTTCTGGTTCACCCTTGGACCAAGCCACTTCTGGACTGAGCCACTCCAGTTTTCCATGGTCTCATCGGACAGGTAATTATAATCCCGCTGCAAACCCCTAAGAATCCACCAGCCCCTTTCCATATTTCCATATTGGTTACCTCTGTATGCTGTGTCTCTTTGAATTCCTATCATGTGTGTGTGATTGGCCCCTGCATTTTTCTAAATAAAACCTTCTTTGTTCACCCCAAACTTGGAATATTCCTCATTTAGTTTGGTATACACGTGTGCACATGATCCAAAGGTTACCCAGGCCTCTTGCAAGGGCTAATTTCCCAAACATTTGAAGTAACACTGATAGTTGGTGGGGAACTCCCAGTCCCCCCTTACCTGTTCTTTGAATGGCATCTGGAATCTTCTGTCATGGTGTACGTTGTGTAACTGTCCATATACTTAGCTATGTCACAGAGGTGCTGTGAAGCCCTGTTAGTAAATTGCAAAGATGCATAATAGAACACTGTGTCCTGTTCAGAGTGACCAGATGGAGGATTGGCAAAGGAGGACAGGGCACTGCAAAATGTAGGACATTCAAGAAAAATGTAGGGCATTGCCAAATAAAAAACAACAACATTCAAATAAATATAAATTCATGTTTCTTACTCATGAAGAGCCCTCCCTCCATGAAAACACTGAAGATTTTCATACCTGGCTCAAATGTTGCTGAAAGGTTGCTGAAACGTCCTTAAAAGACTCAGGCAGGGTGAGTGTCTGAAAGCCTGAAGGGCTTCTCCAAATCTTTCCTCTATCATCATGGAAATGGAAACTGCCTCTTTGCGAGGCTTTGCAAAGCAAGCGTCAAGAAGGAATCCAGAGGAAATCAGCTCCATTGAAACGATTCAGCCTCGCAAAGAGGCAGTTTCCATTTCCATGATGATACAGGTGATAAGAAAAACCGAAAGAACTGATAAGTTTACCGAGAGACAGTGTGTATAGAGAGAACAAGAGGGGACCCAAAACAGAACCCTGCGGAACTCCAACAGATAGGGGAACAGAGAATGAAGTCTGGCCACCCGAGACCACTACAAAAGATCGATGTGACAAGTAAGATCTAAACCAATTGAGAACGGAGCCTGAGAAGCCAAGGTCAGAAAATAAGTCAACTAAGAGACAGTGGTCCACAGTATCAAAGGCCAAGGACTGCCTTGGTCCAGGCCCCAGAGGGAGAGAAGAACCAGTGGACCTCATCCCCTTTTCCACCACCTTTCCTTTCTCTTTTTGTGTTGTGTCCTTTAGATTGTAAGCCTGAGGGCAGGGAACCGTCTAATTATAAGATTATATGTACAGCACTGTATAAATTTACAGTGCTATATAAATAAAGGTAAATAAATAAATAAATAGAAAATTCTGCTGCTCGAGCAAATAGGACCCGGAACAATGGATGCAAGCTCCAGGAAAAGAGATTCCACCTCAACATTAGGAGGAACTTCCTGACAGTAAAGGCTGTTCGACAGTGGAACACACTCCCTCAGAGTGTAGTAGAGTCTCTTTCCTTAGAGGTCTTTAAACAGAGGCTTGATGACCATCTGTCAGGGATGCTTTGATGGAGAGTCCTTGCATGGCAGGGGGTTGGACTGGCTTGCCCTTGGGGTCTCTGCCAACTCTATGATTCTATGATTGTATGATATTGAGTTGGGTTTGACTTATGGTGAGCCTATGAATGAGAGACTTCCAGTTCACTCTGTCTTCAAAAATCCTGTTCAGTTCTTGCAGGCGTAGGGAGTTGACTTTCTTGATTGAGTCTGTCTACCTGTAATGTGGTCTTCCTCTGTTCCTACTGTCTTTCACTTTTCAGTGTCACCATCTCATAATGTGTCAAAGTACATTAGTTTCAGCTTAGTCATTTTGATTTCTAGGGATAGCTCAGGTTTCATTTGTTCTCTAACATATTTATTTGTCTTTCTTGTAGCCCATAATATTCACAGAAATCTTCTTTATAAATTCCCTGTACAGACTAAAAAGAATAATAATCTTAGGCTTCTAAAAGGTGTTTCTACTGCTCCTAATAATCACCAATTTTTTCTCTCTAATTTTCTTTCTGCCTTTTAAACATCTTATACAGACATATGGAATTGAGCGAAGGAGGTATGCATTAATTCCCCTCCCTTCAGATAATAACCTATGTGATTTGAAGCAAGCTGACCTTTTAAAGGAAGTGCATATCAAAGCAGAAAATACATCCAGACTCTCTAGAAGACTAGGAATCTAGAGTTCGATTTGTAGGCTGTGGGGGGTTGTTTTTACAGTGGCAAGAGTGTTGGGTGGGATGAGAATACAAATGGGGAAAGTATGTGGAAAGTGAAAAATTGTATTAAAATCCTCTGCAGCTCACTAAAACACTATTCATTCTCTCTGCCTTCCACCAAACCCGTTTTTCTTTAGCAGGACATGGGGTCTACAGCTATTTTGGAGTGCATGGTCCAGACAGAAGTGATGCCAGCAAAGGTTTCCATTCCTGTTTTAGTATGTTGCTGCAGGACATGGTGATATGTGGTGTTACATATTTGACAGAGACTAGGACACAGAACAATGGATTCAAACTCCAGGAACAAGAGATTCCACCCCAACATTAGGAAGAACTTCCTGATGGTAAGAGCTGTTTAACAGTGGAACATTGCACTTTAGAGAGTGGTGGAGTCTCCTTCTTTGGAGGTAAGATTTTTCAAAGTTGTTGCCCCAAACATTTGGAGGCTAAAGGTTATTCACACTTAACATATATCTGGAGGATATCTTGAAATCCAGAACCATCCCAAAGTTCTTTGTTTTGGGCTGCTCTTAAAATGAGGGATACTTTTTAAAGTTGTTCTTTCCAGCTCCCTCCTCTCTACTGCTTCTTCTTTCCTCAGAGTGCTGGCTGAGCTTGTTCCTTCAAAACTATTCCTGAATTTCTTGCTAAAAGAAAGTTGGGGGAACCTGATGGTTTCCTCTGCCCTCATTCTGTGCTTTCATGCAGTATTTTTCAGATTGCCATAACGTCAACACAAAGAAAAGAGAAATGTGAATGAGTGAACATAAACAAAAATGATGACCATGGAGGATCTAGATAGGTTCTACCTAGATCATGAGGAAATCGAAATACAGCATGCACACCATACGTGGTGGGGTTGCCATTCGTGGACTTGAGGACATGCAGATGGCAAGCCCTACTATAGTGAATGGAGACCACCTTATTCAAATGAATGGGGCTTAATCATTCATGTAATTTGCCTTTTGGAACAGATCCCCCGTGTAAGGTGAGGGTGCACTGTAGTTAAAGACTTCCTGAACTTTGGATCACACATTGATAAGAATGGTGAATGCAGTAAAAAACAAACAAAAACAAAAACAAAAAACAAAAAACAAAAACGAAGAATAGAAATGGGAAGAGCAACCATGAAGTAGCTACAGAAGATCTTCAAAATATAATATACAATTGAACATGAAGGTTAGAATTGTTGAAGCCATTAGATTCCTCATCACCATGTATGGATGGGAAAGCTCGGCAGTGAAGAAAACTGATAGGAAGAAAATCAATTCATTTGTGATGTGGTGCTGAGAGGAGTTCCGTGGATACTGTGGACAAACAAATGAGTCCTAGAACATATCAGGCATGGCATCTCCCTGGAAGCAAAGATGATCAAATTGAGGCTGTTGTACTTTGGACACATCATGACTCAAAGCATGACTCACTAGAAAAGACAATAACGCTGGGAAAAGGGGAGGACAAAAGAAATAGAAGAAGACTGCACACTAGATGGATAGACTCAGTCAGGGAAGATGCAGGCCTGAAATTTCAGGACCTAAGCAAAGCAGTAGGGGACAGGAGGTCTTAGAGATGTCTCATCCACAGGGTCATCATGAGTCATGGTTGACTTGTGGGCAACTAACAACAACACTATAACATCAAGGGCATGTTTGCAGGAAAAAGGAACATGTGTAATAACTAATGCGTCTGCCCAGTTTGACCTATAGAGGTGGTACTTCCCAGGTTTTCAGAAGCAATTTCAGTATGAGATAGCCAGTGTGGTATAGTGGTTTGAGCATTGGATTATGATTCTGGAGGCCATGGTTTGAATCCTCACTTGGCCATGAAAACCCACTGGGTGACTTGGGGCAAGTTGCACTATTTCAGCCTCAGAGGGAGGCAAAGGCAAACCCTCTTGGAACAAATCTCGCCAAGGAAACCCTGTGATAGTGTGGCTTTAGAGTTGCCATAAGTCAGAAATGACTTGAAGGCACACAACCAGAACAAACAAATTAAACAAAGCCAGATTAGCTCATTGGAGAGAAGCTCATTCTGAATCAGCCCTTCAAAGAAATCACCCATCATTATTCCTTCTCTCTCAGCAAAGCAAGGTCTTTGTTTCCTTTTGATAGAAAGCTATGCTTTTCTATTTCATTCTGCTGCAATTTAAAAAAAAAACCCAAAACCCAAACATATTAAGATGACAAGATGGGTGGAAAAAACATTATTGAGGCAGGCATCAAAGGATCCGTTGCTTTTAATTAACCTCTGAGTAGTTTCACAAAAGAGAAGACAGTTTGTTGAGGCTCCTCTGTTGTGTCTTGTTTCCATAAAACACCTTTGGTAGGAGACAGCAGGTCAACTTTATGTTAATTAATTGTGCAGAAATAAAAAAGACAGAAAGACAAAAAACCCACAGACCTCACAATAGCTTCCTCTACAGCTCTGATCTTTCATCTCTGTCTCTCTGATTTAAAACAATATGAACATGCTTTAAAAAGAAAGCTCACTAATTTGAAAAGAAAAGAGGGAAAGAAAGAAAAAATCCCACAGACAACAACTCAAGACTTCAATAGATAGCCTACATTGTATCATTCCAAATTGGCAGATGCTTTAATATGAACATGATGGATTTTCTTTTTTTCAGAACGTTCATAGTCTCTCCTCATCAGCCATGGTTTCAAAACCCTTCACCATTTTAGCCGCCCTCCTCTAGACATGCTCCAGTTTCTCAACACCCTTTTTGAATTGTGGTGCCCAGAAATGGACACAGTATTTATTCCAGGTGAGGCCCAACCAAAGCAGAATAGAGTGGCACTATTACTTCCCGTGACCTAGGCACTATACTTCTATTGATGCAGCCTAAAATTGCATTACCCTTTTTAGCTGCTGCATCACACTGTTGACTCATGTTCAACCTGTGGTCTACTAGGACTCCAAGATCCCTTTCACAGATACTGTTTTTCCCCCCTGCCTTAGTGCATTTCTCCGTTTCAAAATTCATTTTGTTAGTTTGGCACAGCTTTCTAATCTTATGAGATAATTTTGAATTTTGATCCTGTCCTCTGGGATATTCTTTCATACAAGTCATTGATAAAGATGTTGAATAGCACTGGCCTCAGAACAGAACCCTCAGGCACCCCACTGGTCACTTCTCTCCAAGATGAGGAGGAACCATGTTGTATAGTAATAATAATAATAATAATAATAATAATGGGGCAGCGGCCAGAGTGGGAACCAAAGTGGTCACAAAAGGAATTAATAAAAACCCAACAATAAATTTTTAAAACAATTAAAGTAATCACATTAAAGCAGTATAAAATTATTTAAAAGGCATATAAAAGTAAATACATAAATAAATGAAGCACACATCCCAACAAGAAGCTTCCTTGCAAGTGTTTACATACTAAAAGCATCCTTAAACAACAACAGCAAAAGGTCTTTGTCTGCTGGTGAAAGAAGAGCATGGAGGTGGCCAGGCCGTCCTCCAGTGGAAGGGAGTTCCAGAGAATAGGAGCAGCCCCTGAGATGGCTCTCTTCTATGTCCTAACCAAAGAAGCCTGTGAGAATGCTGATCCCTGTAGCTTTTGGAATTCTGAGAAGTTTCATCCCTTTCTGGGAGAAAAGCAGCATAGAAATGAAAATAAATACATTTGTATGGGGAAATATAGTTTTGAGCTATTGTGGACCTAAGCTATATAGGGCTTTAAAGGTCACAACTAACACTTTGAATTGTGCCCAGAAATGAATTGTTAGCTAGTGAAGCTGTTTTAACCAGGGGGTTATATGCTCCCTATAATTTATTATTCATTCATATTCATATTCATATTTACTTATTTCCATTTAAAACTATATTTTAATTTTTAATTATTTATTTTTATATTATTTATTTTTATAGCACCATCATGTTTTCTTAAAAAAAAAAAAGGTTTCAATCATGCCCTTTTTTTACCTTACATTTTAATATTAGTATTCTATAATTATGATTTTTAACTTTTGCAATTGATGTTTGAATTTTATCTTTTTAAAATTATTGTAAGCTGTTTTGAATCCCATGTTGGGAGAAAGGCAGGATAAAAATCCCATAAAGATATAAGTCAATAAATACATCACTGTACATTACAAGAAAAAAGAAAAAGAAAAGTTCCCTGCTTCCAGACTTACAATCTAAAGATATGATAAGGAAAAGAGATAGCAATGAAGGAGGCAGAAACTGCCTCTTCTTCTTTCCCTTCTGAGGCCTTGGCAGTTGAGATGGATGGAGAACCTTTCATCTGCTTCTGGGGCTCAGCATGATGGAACTGTGTCTGCCTCTTCTTATCTCCCTGAAAGGCAGAATGTAATTCATTTCTGCGCAAATGTATATTTCCCCATTATTCTCAATGGATTTAATACTTTGATAATATGTGCACAGGACAAGCATCTGCATGCTCCTGCATGTTTAACTTGACAAAAGTTAAACAGATCACCAGACAGGCTTGGAGGCTTGGGAATGTGAAGAGATGTTATGAATATATATATATATATATACACAGTATGTTAAAATGTCAGTGAATAAAAAATGCAAGAGTAAAAAGCAAAGAAAGGGGGAAGAATACCTTGCCCAGCTACTCTGACCCCATCAGTTCAGGAATGTAAGCAAGGCCAGCCCAAGACATACAGCATTTGTTGTTGTTGTGTTCCTTCAAGTCATTTCCGACTTATGGTGAGCCTAACATAAGGCTTTCTTGGCAAGTTGCTTCAGAGGGGGTTTGCCATTGTCAACCTCTGCAGCTGAGAGAGTATGACTTACCCAAGTCACCCAGTGAGTTTCCATGGCCGAGCTGGAATTTGAACCCTGGCCTACCAGTGTCCTAGTCCAACACTCAAACCAGTACTCACGCTGGCCCACAACATACAGCATACCTTGCAACATTTCACAGTTGAAATAGGTGGCAATGCAACCTCAGAATGTGGTCAGGATGGCAAAAGTAAATAGCCCTACATGGCTTGGGTCCACCTCTTCCCATATGACCCCCCCCCCCCCGCACACTGTGATCATCTGGGAGGAATCTGCTACAGCCTATGAAAAACAGGTTGGTGCAGACCTCCCAGAGGCCCTTTTCAGTGGTCGCCCCTAAGCTATGGAATGACCTGCCGGATGAGATGCGTCTTATTCCATCCATCGATGGCTTCAAAAAAGCCCTAAAGACGCATCTCTTCCGGCAGGCCTTTCCAGAAAATCTTTGACACCTCTTGGCTCCAAATTTTGGTCGTAGAGACTCCAGCCTCTGCCCACCCACACAGCTCAAGGACTCTCAGTTGATACTGTTGATATTGTTTACTGTATGCTATGTTTTAACTTGTTGTTTGATTTAATCCCTTTTTAGGGGGGAGACGGGGATGAGATCGGATGTTTTAACTGCTGTTGTTTAACTCTATTCTGTAACCCGCCCCGATTGCTCGTTCGGGGGGGGGGGGGCTAGAAATAAAACTTATTATTATATTATTATTAATAATGTAGAAGAACACACAAACTAGGAGGGGCTGCAGATGTTTGCGTTTGTCTGAGCCTACTAACAACCTGGATTTGACAAGTTCCAGACCAACCATCCTAACCTATAATGCCAGTAGTTGTCAACTAGTGTGACTCCAGATTGTGTTAGATTTCAATGTTTAGGATCCCTCACCACTAGTCATGCTGGCTGGGTTTTGTGGGAAGTGAAGTCCATTGCCATCTATAACCCTGCTGTTGAGAACCATTATATAATAGCTCCTTTGTCTGAGAAGCCCTGGTGGCGCAGTGGTTAAATGCCTGTATTGCGGCCACTCACTCAAAACCATAAGGTTGTGAGTTCAAGACCAGCAAAAGGGCTCAAGATCGACTCAGGCTTGCATCCTTCCAAGGTCGCTAAAATGAGTACCCAGACTGTTGGGGGCAAGAAGCTTACAGTTGTAAACCGCTTAGACACTGCTCAGGCGGTATGAAGCGATATATAAATGAAGCTGTTTGTTTTGTTTGTTTGTTTTGCTCTCAATGTTCTTAAAGACAGAACGCAGAATACCTGGATGTATACATCCACACATTCTACAAGATTACCACCTACACTCTTATAGTGCTGCTATTCCACTTTAACTGCTTGGGGTGCCTCCTGTTGTATTTGGGATATGCAGTTTAAGGAGGGGCATTTCGAATTCTTGGTCAGAGAGCTCTTAGGCCTTACTCAACTACAAGCCTCAGAGTGCAACAGGCAGCCAGAGCAGTAAAAGTGGAATAGCAGCACTAAAAGAGTGTAGTGCAATAATCTACTATGGCTTTCAATTCATTGATGACCTGACTCTTGACCATAGCTTAGGTTAAAACAGTCCTGAAGATATTGTAACCCATCAAGCGAAACACAGCCGATTGATTACATATGACAGTTCAAACAATGAAACAATGTTGTGCATCACACACTAAAGTGCAATAAAATAATATTCACAGTATAATCAATGATGGTGATTAATGGAATCTATTGAGTCTACAGTTACTTCATATCCTCCTTTTCCCCACAGTGCTGAGATCCTACATCATAAATATGCTATATAACTTTACCCTCCTGGTGCTATGTGGCAGTTGTGCAACATAATGTCTTTTGTGAATTTTGCCACTGTACAATTAAATGCACATTGTGCATTGTGCATGTAGAACTCTACTGCTGCACCCCAAATGTTGATACTTCAACTGTGCAAAAGTTCAGCCTCAAAGTGTAAGGCCATTTATCCTATGTATGCTACCTATAGGATGCCAACCATATGTGGTACATGAAACATAAACAAAACTGACAAGGTGCATAGAACCTCAAGTCATACATCAGTGGAATCATAGAATCATAGAATCATAGAAATTTAGAGTTGGAAGAGACCACAAGGGCCATCCAGTCCAACCCCCTGCCGTGCAGGAACTCCCAATCAAAGAATACCCGACAGATGGCCATCCAGCCTCTGCTTAAAAACCTCCAAGGAAGGAGACTCCACCACCCTCCGAGGGAGTGTGTTCCACTGTCGAACAGCTCTTACTGTCAGGAAGTTCCTCCTAATGTTGAGGTGGAATCTTTTTTCCTGCAGTTTGCATCCATTGTTCCGAGTCCTGTTCTCTGGAGCAGCAGAAAACAAGCTTGCTCCCTCCTCAATGTGACATCCCTTCAAGTATTTAAAGGAAAACAAGAAGAACAGAGAAGTCTAGGAGAAGTCAAGATTTTATTGTACCAGGAAGGGCCTGTTACTTATGACCACAAAGTGAACCACTTGGGACCATTTGGAAGAAAATTACTTGGCAGCAAATACATTGTAATCTTCAGCCTTGTGGCTTGTTAATTATCCCATGTATAAATTCTACAAGGCTCATCCTTATAGTGAAACTTCTTGGTTTCCTCTGAAATATGACACAATTACATCTTGCTTTGAGAGAGGTAGTAACATGGTTAGTGTCACTTGGCAGGGAATTACAAGCAGATGAAACAATTATCCTAGCCTCCCTTCTCACAAAGAAAACTATATGTTTCCTTCGTTCTCCCCCCTCCCAGGCCCCTTTCACTCACAATTCACTCCATGAGTAGTGAATATAGTTGTATGACAATAACAGATTCTCATAATTTCCTTGCCTTTTGAAAGGCAATTCCCCATGGTCAGCACGAAAGTACTAACCTCCTCTCCACCCTTAGTACTTTTAGAAATCAGGGCACAACGTCCATATGACACACAACCTGGCTCCTCTGGCACTGCATCTGCACAATGCAGCACTGAAGGACCACCGTAAAGCTGTGGCACCATGGCTATCACACCCTTTGCAGGGCACAAAAAAGAGCCACTTTTTGCTGCTCCTTTTTGAACCCTGCAAAGACCAGATCGGGGCTGCAGTGTGCGGCTGCCATGCCCCCGATCTGGCTGTAAAAGGGCAGTTGGGGGCCATCCCTTAGGGGCTGTCTGCACTTCCCCAAAGTCTTCAACCCAAATCCTATTCTTAGTTCCAGTAAGAGTATATACATTGAATTTGCCTTGAATATGTATCCCCTCCTTTGGCTTTCCCTGTTCCTTTTGTGTTTAACTATCTGAAAGGGAAATGAATTTTCTCAGCAAACATGTAATACTATGAAATACCCCTATTGTAATGCAAAATATATGGAGGGTGGCTTAACATAAATAGACAATGAAGACCCATTAGCTTTACAAAAACAAACAAACAAGCAAAAACTGTTCCTGATACAATGAATTGCCAGCATCCATGCTTTCTTGTCAATTAGTGACAAGGACAGTGCAAAAATGTGCATTTTGGCTAAACATACATGACCAACATTTTATTATCATTATTAACACTTATTAATAGAGTACTGTAAAGTTTGCACAGTGCTTAACATAGTAAGGGTCAAATAAAATAAGAAAAGAGGGGTTAAAAAAGAATAAAACCCTGCCAAGCTGCATACAATCTAAAACAACATTACATGAGTAAAATGTCTCTAAAATAATACTAATTAGTATACAATAAAAACAAAATAGCACATTAGCCTCTTGCATTCGGGTTGTATAATAAACCTGCAGAGTTAATGGATTGATTGTATTACATATCCCTTTTGTTGAATGAACCCTGGTAGTGCAGTAATTAAATGCCTGTACTGCAGCCACTCACTCACAAACCATAAGGTTGTGAGTCCATTACCATCCAGGGGCTCAGGCTCGACTCAGGCTTGCATCCTTCAGAGGTCGCTCATATGAGTACTCAGCTTGTTCAGGGCAATTAGCTTACATTTGTAAACTGCTTAGAGACTGCTTAGGCAGTATATAAATGAAGCAGTATATAAATGAAGCTGCTATTGCTATTGCTATTGCTTTTGAATGGCAAAGTTCTACAACCAGATACACAGCTGAATGTGCAATGTGCAATGAGGGGTGTAACCGAATGCTCAGAAGTATGTGTTTCTACAAGCACAATTCCAATTCTGAGGCCTTGAATTGAATATGTACATTGTGTAAAGTACACTATTTGTATGGCTATAAGACACCAACAGAATTTTAGGCCATATTTAAATATGAGTTCTATTACTGTTTTAAATATATGTAATCAGATCAATCCCCAAATGGGATGGAACAGATTTAAGGGTGGACACATGTAAAAGGGATTCAGAATAGCATTGCACTATTTTGCCAGGCATATATGAGAGCAAACTTGTCCCAAGACATGTCGCACTTGAGCCAAACTTTGTGTCCCACGACCTCCACCTACAGATGCCAATTGAACCTTGCTTCATCATTGTTTGAAGTGAGGCAGAGTAGCTTAGGAGCTGCAGGACACACTGCTTGGAAATATAGCTTGGTTCCCAATAGAGCTGGTTGGTCAGGGGTCTACTTCTGTCAACCTCCCAACACATGTTACCTGAGGCATATGCTTCACTTATGGTAGCTCTGGCCAGGATGTGTATGTGTGTGAGAAAGTGACTTATAATTAAGGTAAACCTGGAAGGATACTTTCCAGCACAGGAAAATGGAGGTAAGAAACTTAGAATACTGTATGTGATGAGGATATAAAATATGTGCAAATAGATACTTTGAGAAGAAAATGTGCAGTTTTCAAATGCTGTACTTTGTGAAAGGAAGAAAGTCATTTGAGTTAAAACACATGCTGTTTTGCACCCTTTTTTGTGTACAAAACTTGTTTTCTTTGCAAAAAGCAACTTTTTGGGGCAGAAAACAAAACATTGTATACAAAATATATTGGCTCTTGTGCAAAAAAGTTGCCTTTGGAAAAGGAAACAGCCTTTTTGTTTAACAAATGGGCCAAGTGTCATTGTTAGTCCTGACTAAAGTAGGACCAATGAATCAATGGATTTTCCACATGTGTCAAGAGTTTGGTCAATGGGTCTGCTCTGATCGGGGCTAACAATAAGGTGCCAGCCATATGACATATTTCTATGCCAATTAATTTTAGCAAAATTCCCAAAGTGTACATAGCTGTAGAAAAGAAAGCTGTTGAAATTATCCCGTCTTGCATATGAGAATGAGATAAGTGAAGATTTACATCTTTTGCATGTGACACAAGGCACAGGGAAATGGCAGGGTTATGTCCTTTCCACATGGAGAGTATTGGATTGTAATAATTTTATCCCATTATGTTCAGTGCATTCCTTTCTTTCCGGTGGGGCCTTCCTATAATCAGATTGTCCTTTAGTTACTTTTAAAGACCAGGAATCTCATTAACCTCATCAGAAAGTCTAATGGGCTTACCTCTTTGTCCGACTCTGGTTTCCGAAGCAGCTTGCTTCAATGCTAATAATGTATGTGAATACAAAGGTCATCCCGTATGAGTTACTTTTATGAAAGTGCCCTAACAAATAACAACTGATGAAGAATATTTCCCTAGATACCTGAGGCATCTGGGTTTAAAGACCAGCCATAGGATTTAAGCACTAAATGAGAGAAGTCTTAACTTTTTGAACATGCACCTCATAGTATTATGACAGCTTCACACTTAAAGCTTCATTTGGCCTAGTGGCCTTATGTTTATTGTTGTTTATTGCTATAGGCAGGCAAAGTGAGTTCAAAAGTTTAGAAGGAAGGGATGCCGCAATGTAGCAGTTAGGGATGGTTGAGAATATTATGGAGAATTTCAATGTGGAAAGAAAGTGAAAAAGTCAGATTAGCAGCAAATATACTCAGCTAAGCATCTGGAAGTCTTTTGTGAATTGTGCAATTCTGTAAGTGTCTTTTCAGAAGCTCCTGTTTCAAGTTAAGCTGTTTAAGGACTACAGCCAAAACAGAACAATCTTAACTTTGCATAGAGTACAAAGGGGGCTTACCTAAGTATGTAGCATTGCCACTTAAACAGAGTTAGGGAAACCTTAGAATTGCAAAGTGGACATTTCCATACAAAAATGTTATTTTGAGCACATAAAAGGCTATTGCAGAAGGTGGTGTTTTCTGGGGTTGGGGAAAAAAATTACAAATTTGGCCCATGCCAAAAAGATTCTCTTGAATTAAGGATTTTCCTCCACAAAGTTTCCAAACAATCAAGGAAGAGGTTTTCCAATCATTTTTGAGTATTTCCAAATATTGCTTCTATCCCCAGTATAGAGCAGGTGAAAGAAATCATGAGCACCAGTGATACTACTCAGCTTCTTAGGATGTTCAGCTTATCTTGGGCTGTATCTGCACTGCAGAAATAATCCAGTTTGACACCACTTTAACTGCCATAGTGGAATGTTATGACATTCTGAGAATTGTAGTTTGTTGTGGCGCCACAGCTCTCTGGCAGAGAAAGCTAAAGATGTAACAAAACTGAAATTCCCTGAATTCCATAGTGCTGAACCACGGCAGTTAAAGTGATGTCAAACTGGATTATTTTGCAGTGCGGCTGCAGTGTTGGACAGAATCGGAGGGGTAACCTCTCAGGAAGAGAGGCCTGAACAAGAAGGGGGCCAGGTTTAAATAGCCTTGGCCTCACTGCTTATACATAGAATGGAAGTGTACACAGCATCACCTCTGGTTTTGGAAATAGTATCACACATCTCAGAGGAGAACCACTTCTGGGAAATATGACTTCATCCTTAGACTGCTACCCAACAGCCTTAGAACTCTACTCAACAGTATTTTTTTTTTTGCCGGGGGGGGGGGCGATAACAGCCAAATTTGTACTTGCATAGCTTAAATCTCCACGCATGCTATTGCTATACAATCCTTGCATTGAATGCATTGTTGAATATGCAACTACAGGTCCAAGTGCAAAATTGAATGTGCAGCCATATGCTCATCCACCATGTGTGCAGCTCTGCTTTCAAACATAAATATCCAGTTGTTTCTATGCATGCATATAAAACACCAACAGGATTCTAGAAAAGATTACTAAAGGTGACCTGACAAGATTGTCTCAAGGATTATAGCAAGAGGATGAAAGTAAGATGCATTGAGCAACCCCAAACCACTAGATAATGACCCTATAATAATAATAATAATAATAAATCTTTATTTCTAGCCCGCTCCTCTGTAGAGCACAATCAGATGTTATCAATATAACATGGCAGTGCAGACAATTAAGGTTATCACACAGTCCCTAGAACAGGCCTGGTGCATTCCAAAAGGGAGTGTGCTGAGACCGGGAGGGGGCATAGAATAGATTTACCATTGGAAGTTCCCATTGCATTCCGGATGCATTCCCCAGGGGCCGATTTTCAGGAACGCTTCTGAAGCATCCCCAAAAATCAGCCCCTCTGGAACAGATGTGGAATGCGATGGGGACTTCCAGTGGTGACCGTGTTCTGCTGTGCAGTACAATCCATTCTATGCCACCTCCCAGTTCCATCAAGCTCCCTTTTGGAATGCACCAGGCTGTTCTAGGGGCCTGTGCAATAAGCTTAAATGTGTATGTATAAAATCACACATTGAATGAGATTGCAGAAACAAGCACTGTGCTTTCTTTGCTTCACAAAGAAAAAAAAGTAGCTAAATTGCCAAATACATCTTCAGTTGCCCACACTGAACAGAAGAGTCCTCAGAGAGTGGTAGAGTCTCCCTATTTGGTGGTATTTAAACAGAGGGGTGGCCATCTGTCAGGGATGCTGTCAATAGGGCACAACAAAAGAAAAGGTTCACCAATCTTCAACCCAGAATAAGTTCAACACAATTGTGGGCACCACAATTCAAAAAAGAGGTGGAAAAACTGGAGCGTGTCCAAAGGAGGGCGACTAAGATGGTGAGGGATCTGGAAACCATGCCCCGTGAGGAACACCTTAGGAAACTGGGGATGTTTAGCCTGGAGAAGAGAAGGTTAAGAGGTGATATGATAGCCCTGTTCAAATATTTGAAGGGATGTCATATTGAGGAGGGAGCAAGCTTGTTTTTTGTTGCTCCAGAGACTAGGACGCGGAACAATGGATGCAGGAAAAGAGATTCCACGTCAACATTAGGAGGAACTTCCTGACAGTAAGGGCTGTTCGACAGTGGAACACACTCCCTCGGAATGTAATGGAGTCTCTTTCCTTAGAGGTCTTTGGACAGAGGGTGGATGGCCATCTGTCAGGAATGCTTTGATTGGGAGTTCCTGCATGGCAGGGGGTTGGACTGGATGGCCCTTATGGTCTCTTCCAACTCTGTGATTCTATGATTCTATGAGTAGAGTAATGCAACTACTGTGCAACTATGCAAAGAGAATTTAGACTATGCAAGTACAATGCTAGATCTCACCTTTTATTAATTGTTAAAAAATCTTATTTGGCTTGCCTTTTTATTGCTTTGATGAAGAGCTTTGTAAAATTCAAAATGTTACATCCATACAGATCTAACATTGGATCACACACACATACACACAGTGGACAGATAGCCAGATAGAGTGATCAATAAGCGCACAGGTAGGCAAATACACACACACACACACAGGCACAATAATATACACATTATGTTTTCACACACATTTTCTTTACCTCAAGGTAAACATGACGTGGGGAAAGATCCAAAGGATTTCTGATCATTTCATTGCTGTGCACACTCCCCTCATTAAAACAAAGAGTTTTGATGGCTTTGTTTAGAAGTCTTTTAACAGTGAAGTATATGCTGAGCTTCATGTTGTAAGAGTACCGTACAAGATTAGCTATTTAAAAACCAAATTTACACCTGAAGGCAATATTTCTCTTTGCTATTCATTCTCTTAAAATGAACAATCTTTTGCAATTACCTTGAGAGTTAAAAACAGTCTTTGTCAAAACCGGGAGGAATTGCTTTTCCCCAGCTGCTATTAATGTAATCCAGAGCTGTTTACTATTTAAAACAACTTACAATTACTGTACATTTTTATAGTGCAAGCTTTAAAACATGTCTGGAGGTGAAATGGGTATTTTATGGTATTGTGTAGTGAGGCTCTGCTACAGAGCTATTTGTCACTGTTGCATGGCTGCAAGCAATATCCCAGTGAGAGTAAAAGAGGGAAAGTAACTTATTTAGCAGGAAGGTAGACCATGAAAGTGGGAGAAGCATGGTTGTTTATGATGGTGATGGGGAAGCAGGGATCATTAAAATATTCAGGGACAGAAGGTCTTACCAGCAGACTAGCAGTGCTGGCAAACTTTGCATAACAATATCCACAACTTCCCCGTTTGCATGCTTGCAGATTTCTTGTTTGTTTGCTTTCAGTGCATCCTCTTTTTATTCTTGCATCTCTCCAACCTGTAGCCATTTTTTTCACTTCCCTCTCTCTTCCATAGGACCATGTATTTAGCTGTGCAAAGTAAAGTAGATAAAGTAAGTAAAGCTATTTTTATGTTTCACAACAAAGACCAAGCTTGTTTCTTTTTTGAATGCTTGATCCTGTCTGTGTGGGGATTAGTGTAGGACTGGTTGTTGTTCAACTTCTGTCTTGCTGATTTGATAAATTGCTAGATAGCTTCAGTACTCTTTCTTGTAGCAGAAAAAAATATGGTAGTCCCTGGCCAATGCTGATCATTGGGGGCTGCCATTTCTCTTTTTCCTACACACACACACACACACACACAACCTTTGGAGTGATGCCATATTATAATGGTAGTCTCATGAAGGACACAGAAAGTGGACAATGTTTGACAGACAGGATTTACAGACAAAAGGGAACTGGAAGGAAAGAAGCTTGCCATCCATCACATCTGCTAGGCACCACACCATTACTCTAAAGTTTGTAAGCATCCTTGGCCATACTCCTGCGGACTTCCACAGGCTGTTTGGAATAATGGATCCCTCTCCAGGTCATCAACACAGGAAGACTTTTGTTGTGAGAAATGGGCAAAGCTATCTAATACCTATTTTTATAAACCTAATGTCCTGAACCCAAAGGTTAGAAGAAGTTATATGCCCCATATATGCTTTGTGAACCAATTTGTGTCATCCTCCTGCTAACTCCACTGGTTAAACCTTAGAAATATGGTATGTGTCCATCACATCAGACTTTTGTTATGTGTCCTAGGGCTCATTCCCACTGCAGTTTGCTTCGCAGCAGGATTCGGGGCAAATGACTGTCATTCCCATGAATTGATTGCAGGAGGAAGGAAGCGGGGTAACCACCAATAACCTGGTGTTATTTGAGAGCAGTTTTTTGGTGGTTCTTTTCCCTGGAATCGATCCTGAAGTGAGTCAAATATGTGGGAACAACTGGAGTCCCAGCATCCAGGAGGGGAGGGTCGGGTCAAAGGGCAGAGGGGTGTTTCTCATCCCTCCTCAGTTGATGATAGATCCACCATCCCCCCCCCATAAGTGTTGCCTTTGTACTTGGGGTTAAGTTGTCCCCCGTTTCTCCCTTCCCAGGATGCCCCAGCAGTCCTGGTTGCTCTCCCTCTCAGTGCTCCCAGAAGTCCCCTGTTTGCCTTCCCTTTGTCAGAGTCCTCCGTTTCTCTTCCTCCCTGCTCCCAGAATTCCCCTGTTTCCCTCCCTCCCTGCTCCCAGAATTCCCCTCGTTCCTTTCCTCTCTGCTCCCAGAATTCCCCCCTTTCTCCCTTCCTTCCCAGGCCTTCTCTTCCCCCTCCTCCATCCCCAACTTGGGGGCTTCTCCCTAGTCTCTCCCTCTTGTCTCTCCTCCAGTCCTGCCGACACCTGGAGGAGCACAGATGGCAAAAAGGGCTTACTCTGGAGTAAGGTAAGTCTTGTTTGTAGTGGGAATGAGGGACCTTTTAGGATCGATTTCTGACCCGCAGCCAAGCTGGATCAGAAATCGAGTCATTCCTCCAATGGGAATGAGCCCCTAATGAGCCAAAGATGCTCTGAGTTGCTTCTGACCAATAAAATATAGTGTGGGTGACTTGTCCAGTCAGAACAGGAAAGCTTGAGATTTATTTTTGTAAAATTGTTTTGGTCCCGGTCTCAGAGGGAGAGAAGAAATGCTGGACATGATCCCCTTCCACCATTCCCCACTACCAATCCCTTCTCCTTTTGTGTTGTGTCTTTTAGATTGTAAGCCAAGGGCAGGGAACCGTCTAATTCATGTGATTGTATGTACAGTGCTGTGTAAATTTACAGCGCTATTTAAATAAAGTTTAATAATAATAATAATAATAATAATAATAAAATGTCCTGCAGGTTTTCAGGTTCAAATACATTGAATATCATTAGCTGTCAGAGCTCTGATGCCTTTGAGTAGAACTGAGGAGGCTTTGGATCTGATGGATCTTGCAGTGTCAATACTGCAATTATGGCAACTCCATCAATAAATTTATGCCTATAAGGATCTCCTCAGTGTACTAGGCGGCTGTTGGAAGCAAATGTGCCAGACCACTGACCACTAAGAGTGCCACTTTTCAGTAAACCAAGAAAATGCCAAGAAAACAAACAAATGGATTCTTGAACAGAACAGACCAGAGCTCTCCTTGGAAGTTAAGATGATCAAATTGAGACTATTGTACTTTGACCACATAATGAGAAGGCACAGATTACTAGAAAAAACAATAATGCTTGGAAAGATAGAGGCAGAAGAAAGAGAGGAGGACCACAAACCAGATGGATAGACTCGATCATGGGGATTGTGGGCTAGGGCTTGCAGGATCTGGGCAAGACAGTGGAGGACAGGGATTCTTGGAGATGTCTCATCCACGGGGTCGCCATGAGCTGGAAACAATTCGAGGGCAGCAAACAACAATAAAGGCTATTATTCTTATCTTTCCTTGAACTTCAACTCCCCTCTTTGGGGAAAAAATAGTTTTGATCTACACACTTGAAAAAAATAATATTCTTAGTAATGCGACTGAATGTCAAGATTGGGCTGGAAGACTGCAGGAGGGTGGCTTTCATTAAAGCTGCTGTCTATGCTGTGTTTTACTTTTTCTTCCCTTCCGTGGGCTCTAGGTGGAGGCATTTCTCTGCAGCATTTTAATTTTTGGCATAACCACTGCTCAGGAGAATTATAGTGTTATATGACAGGCCAGGGAGAAAGCAAAAGAACCTGGTTGGAAATCCTTTTTTCACTTCCTATGGTAACTTTTTATAAATGATTTCAGAACAGCTGCTAATGTGTTGTTAGTGTGTCACCTCAGCAGGGATTTGCCCCTGGGATGCTCCCACTGGTGGAAAAGGTGACAGGTGATTTCTGTCAATTTGTCTTTCTAACACACCCTTGTACTCCTCACACTCTTCTCCTGAAAATTGGGAATCCTGCTGAAAAAGTGTGGCTGTGAAGAAGAATGAAAACAGAAATGAAACCCTCTCTCTCAACTATTTTTCTGATAAAGTTTAGGGAAGCATTCCCAGGATTGTGCCATCTGCCCCAGGATGCCTCCTTCTAACTATGTATTAAGAAGCCGTGCCCTCCCTCCAGTCCATCTGCCTTGGTCCTGGCCCCAGAGGGAGAGAAGAACCACTGGACCTCACCCCCTTTCCCATCACCTTCCCCTCTTCCTTTTGTGTTATCTTTTTTAGACTGTAAGCCTGAGGGCAGGGATCCATCTAATTTAAGATTGTATGTGCAGCACTGTGTAAATTTACAGCACTACCTAAATAAAGGATAATAATAATAATAATAATAATAATAAGTTCTTCACGGAATCAAAATCCCTTTCGGCAGAAAGAAGGTAGATTTTAGAAGGGTAATTTTATAAAAGGGATTCATTTGCTAGTTCATGGAAACCTACTGGGAGATCTTGGACAAATCACACTCTCTCAGCCTCAGGGGATGGCAATGGCAAACCCCTTTGAAGAAACTCCATGATAGGTTCACTTTCAGGTTGCCATAAATCAGAAATGACTTGAAGGCACACAACAACAATAACAGCTAATCCATTACAAGGCCCCTAAAAATACCCTAATTCAGTAAATATTATTGGAGGCACAGTCACACTATAGAATTATAACAGTATTATTCCACTTTAACTACTATGGTTCCAGCCTATGGAATCCTGGGATTTGTAGTTTAGTGAGGCCCTAATGCTCTCCCCTGAGAATTTTATATATCCTCTAAACTGCTAGTTCCAGAATGCCACAGGATGAAGCAAGGGCAGTTAAAGTGAAATAAAGTGACATAATTCTGCAATGTATATGTGACTCTAGCATGTTTTCTAAGACTGCATCTACATTTCAGAATTAATGCAATTTGACAACACTTTAACTGTCATGACTCAATGTTATGGACTCCTAGGGTATGCAATTTGATATGCCACCACAGCTCTCACTGATAGAGAAGGCTAAATATTTCACAAAACTGCTTATAATTTTGACAATTTTAACTGCCATGGCATAATGTCATACAATGTTGGGATTTCATGTTATACAATGTTGGGATTTCAATAAATATCATGAGATATTTATTTTTTCTTCAGGCTTTAGAGTCTCCATAAGTAGGGAATGACTTGAAGGTATGCAACAGAAACAAACAATATGAAATGTCTCTGATTACATGAAAAGTGTTAACCATGTTACAAGCCAGTACACTACAGTCGTCCCTCCTGATTCACAGACTTGGATTCTGTGGTCTTGCCCATTTGCAGATGGCAAGTAGGGAGGGACAAAATGGTGCCTGAGTTTCAGTGGTGTGTGGAGAAGCATGCCGCCATTGAAATCAATAGCGACTTGAATATTGGCGTTTTTCCGGATTCACCCGGGGGGGGGGGGATGGATGCCCCACGAATCAAGAGGGATGACCGTATTTGCAAAAGAAATAGCACAAACATCCACTTCCTTCCCCAAAAGTAATGCTGATACTTGAAACATGTTACTGGCAACTTCTAATGAAAGGGAATCTATGGCCCATGCTGGTGCTGATTCTAGGGTTCAGGAGCGCACAGCAATCACATGCTCTTGAACTCTAGTGCACGGTGGCGGCAGCATCATGGCGGCCTCCTGTCCATATGGGGGGGGGGGGCGCCATGATGATGCAAGCATGGTACAGCGTCCTTACATCTGAAAAAGGATGTCTCTTTATGTGGAGATTTCTTGCTTAGAATAAAATATTTTCCTTTAAAAATATTTTCTCATCCCTATTTCATGCCCCTTTCCTTAATTTAGGACCTGTACATACTGGCTATTAAGGCTGGCATGGGGGCAAAGTCAGGACATAGTGTCTTCACGACACACACCCGACTCTGCCTCCCCCCTCCCGGGTGCCCTGATGCCACACACCACTCCATACAGTGCATGATGTAATGGTGTACCTCCAGTGCTGCATCCATACGATGCAGCACTGAACAACTGACAGACAGCTGTGGCAATGTAGCTATGGCACCCTTTTGAGGGTGCAAAAAAAAAAAAAAGCCGCTTTTTGAGGCTCCTTTTTGCATCCTTGAAAGGCCAGATCAAGGCTATGGTGTGAGGTTGTCGCAGCCCTGATCTGGCTAGGAAAGGGGTGGCATCCCACCATCCCTTAGGGCCTTAGTCCCTTTACCAGGGTTGGGGGAGAGAAATAAATATCTCTACAGCCACAGAGATGGAAGTGTCAGTGAATTCCCAGCAATGTGCCATTGTGTTGATATAAAGAGAGAATTCAAATCAATGGATGATGTCAAATAGACAGATGCTTTCTGGAGGTCCCATCCTGCTCAGCATGAGCCGAAAGAGACATTACTCAGAAGCATTACAATCTTTTTTGGTCTTTTACAGACACATAAGTTCCCTTATACATATAACTGAACTTTTTTTCATCCATGGTGTAATTCCTGGATTCAATTCCTGGTTGTCTAAGTGGAGTTCTTTAGGTCAGCCTCAGAGGATGGCAATGGCAAACCACCTCTGAAGAATGATGCCAAGAAAACCCTATGATAGGTTTGCTTTGTTGTTGTTATCTGCCTTCAAGTCAACCACAATTCATTTACAGGACCTGTAAATCTCCAAGACCTCCTGTCTTCCACTGCCCTGCTCAGGTCCTGTAAATTCAGGCCAGTGACCTCCCTGATTGAGTCTATCCATCTCTTTCTTTCTGCAGTCTTGCCTTCCCTAGAATTATCATCTTTTCTACTGAGTTGTGCCTTTTCATGATGTGGCCAAAATATGACAGCTCTGCTCAGGTCCTGTAAACTGACAACCTCAGTTTCATTATCTTGGCTTCCAGGGAGAGTTCATGCCTGTTCTATGTCTTTTTGGCTGTCCACAATATTCTCAGCACCACATTGCAAATGGGTCAATTTTCCTTTCTGCCTTCTTCACTGTCCAGGTCTCACATCCATACATGGTGATGAGGAATGCAATGGCTTGGACAATTCTAACTTTAGTATTAAGTTGTATGTTTTTGCACTTTAGGATCTTGTCATGTTCTCTCATGGCTGCTGTTCCCAGCCCTAGTGTTCTTCTGACTTCTGAACTGCAGACATTTTTCTCCTTAGGGTAAAAAGTCAAAGATCCTTATGTACCTTCAAGTCACTTCTGATGTACGATGATCCTTAGATCATAAGTAAAAAAATGACTTGGAGGCACACAACAACACCAAGAAGTGAATCTGGTAGGATGGAAAATGTACAGGTCTGGCTCATGCATCCTATTTTGCTGCTAAGTAAATATCCTGCAGTGCAAAGAGGAAAAGAGCTGAATTATGCCTCCCTCTGTAGCATACTTATCATAATGGGTAATCCAGCCACAAAACCAGGAGTCACGTGCAAGGATCCTCCTGTGTGGAGAAAATCTCATCCAAGCGTCCGCCTGCCTTGCATTGAGAGTGGCTTACTTTGGCTGTGCGTAGGACATACAGGAGTTGCTTTCACGCCATTCTGCCTCCCCTTCTGTTGCCCTGAGAGTTCCCGTGCTAAATGGAGTGTGTCACTGTTGCTGTGGCAACCGATCAAAATTCATGAAAGGACCAGTTTGACTGACTCTGGCCAGGGACATATTGTTTCATCAGAGTGTACAATGGAAAGAGGTATTGCTTGCATCTGCTCTTTTTTTTTTTTTTTTTAAAGACAGGTGGTGTATTAAATCGTTTTCATAGTAGAAGGAAAACAATGTGGTTTGGTTAATTTCTGATGTGATGTGCACAGACTTGGATGGCTAGCATTGGTCTGAGAAACAACACCCGGGAATGGGGGAATAGCAACATTGATCATTTGCCTTAAAGCAGTCAAACTACTTTTTATGCTTAGCCCAATTTTTTGTGGGCCTGTTATGGGAAACTGGATATTACTTGACTATCACCTATTAGCAGGGTGACCAGATGTCCTGACCATAAAGGAAGACAAGGCACTGCAAAATATAGGACATTCAAGAAAAGGGAGGACATGACCAAGTAAAAGCAAAAAACAAAAAACAAACAAACAAACCAAAAACACTCAATTCATGCTTCTTAGTCATGCTCAGAAAGTAGGACATTTTGAAATTCCTCCTGGACAGAAGGTTGAAATGTCGGGCTTGTCTTGGAAAAGGAGGACATGTGGGCACCATGCCCATTAAGAAATATAATCTAAATTAGCTAAGTCTCTCTGATGCCAAGGATTGCTCAACCAGTCTAACTCATAGGGTTATCAAAGTGAAGACTGGATATGGCTCCTGCACCTTTAATGGTTGCATAGAAGAAAGAATTTCAGCCAGAGTTGCTTGTTATCTGGTTGCATTGGAAGGAACACCAGATGAAAACCCCTCTTCTACACAGATATTAAAAGTATAGAAGCCCTCTTTAGTTTTCAGTCTTCCAAACCTTCATGGTGCTCCTGAGTTTTGCATTCCCTAGTGCAGAATTACACAGAATCAGAGAATTGGAAGAGACCTCAAGGGCCACCGAATCCAACCACTTGCCATGCAGGAATCTTTACAGCTCACAGTGCAAACTTTAAAATACAATACCAACATTACAGGCCTGAGATATCAACTCCAGAATGCAAGACATGTTTCTGTACATGTGGATATAGCTGCAATTCTTTGCTAATTTTATACTTGAGGGGAACAATGAGTAATTTTAACAATTTTTTTAGCCAGCTGTGTATCTTTCAATACTGCCCTATTTGTAGTTCAGTACTCATTCTGTGCAAAACATTGCACATGGTTTTTTTTAAATGAAATATTATTTTGTGGGCAGATAATGCTGTTGAGAGCCCCCCCCCCCAAAAAAAAACCTCACCAAGTTTTGCACAGAATAAGTCTTAAACTACGAAGAGGCCAAGATTTTTCTCATCAGGGTTCCTTAACAATCAAGAAACATTTTTTTGAATATTTTTAAAATATTCTTTCTGACTCTACATGTGCGGAATGGGTTTTTAAAAATCTTAAATCATTTTTTTAGTCTAGGTCCTGGAGACTGATTAGTGCTCCAAAACCTTCAGTTGCCATTTGGGAGCTAAACAACACTTGACATGATTCTGCTGCATCCATGGTTCCAAACAGCTGAAAATAAATTAGAATGGGCCCAGTGAGCTTCCCAGAAGATGTGAAGAATTCCATACAGTGGGCACCAGAACCATGAAGACCCATGAAGGCAGTCTAACCTAAGAACAGTTTGATGCTTAGAGAAAAATTGACAATAATTATCTGTAGAACTTGTTAGGCCAGACATTTTTGGTTGCCAACTTTTCTGGCGTGGGTATGGACCAATAAAGCTCAACTAGTGTGAACTAGTGTAACAGTGAGTTGAGACAGACCGCCCAAAAATGGTGGTCTGCAGGTGCCCGTTTTATCTCCGGAGGGATGCCGCACCCACCAAAATGTGTGATGTCCCTCCAGAGTAAAAAGAACCCAGTTCTTCTGGGTTCTTTTAGCAGCACCTGGGTTATGTGGCAAGTGCGCCATTGTCGCACTCATGACGTAAGGGAAGCGCAGTGATGTGCAGATACTACACATCCATTATGTCAAGATAGCGGCACCTGTGTGGATGGGATACCACCATTAGGCCGCCGCTGTTACACACTAGGGTTCCGGACCTTGCTGTTGCTGCGCGGTCCGGAACCCTGGTATTGCCGCCACAGCACTGCTTTTGGGCTGTCTGTCTCGTCCCAGTGTAACCTATTATATATGGCATACAAGATTTAATACAGGAAGCAAAATGTGTTTGGATGTGTGTAGATATCAGTGGGAACTTGGCTGCAGCTTAAGATTGGGAAAATGTCTACTCAAATATCAAACAAGATATGACCACAAATAAACTACCCTGTGGATTTCAACAGATGTGACCTATAATGAACTACTAGCTGGTGCACTAGGTGATGTGATTAGGATGGCAGGCAACCAGACTCCGACTGTGCCTGAGTTACCATAATGTCTAACAATCCTGTTCTGATTGGATGTTGGGTGAAGCTAAGAGATGATATGGAGGCTATGGAGATGATAAAAGAAGCCAAAATATTGCCACAGATGAAACTGCTCTGCCATCACCAATCTACAAAGAATGCTGTTTGATAAGAGCTGTGCTGTTCCTACTTACAAAGCTGCCCAAACATGTTGAAGATGGTACTGGCAAGACTTTTATCTAGGCTTATACTAAAATAGATGTGTGTGCCATTATGAGTGTAATGGATGCCTATTAATAAACGTATGGCTATAACAGATGTTGTTAAGATTTAACATTGTTCAAGGAGATTAAGCCTTTAATGGCAGTGTGCTCACAGATGTCTGATTAGAGCTGTTTAGTTCCTCAACCAATGCAATTATATTCCTTGATGGATAGCTGGGTATAGATAGGATATATGGGACATAATTCTGTACAAGTTAGAGTCTTTATGAAAAGTCTGCATAATTCCTTAAAAGATATTATGGAAAGTATGAAAGATTGATGATGATGATGATGATGATGATGATGATGATGATGATGATGGATAATGAATAAGCTGTTTGTGTGGTGCAGTGGATTGAGTGTGGACTATAACTCTGGAGACCAGGGTTCAAATCTCCACTCAAGCATAAAATGTTGCGGCATTGAGAGACGCACTGTGTCCCCTACAATCACATGCAGAGTTGATCCACACAGGCAGGACATCCAGAAGAGGCTCTTGGAGAGAAGTCTGCAAAGGCTTCAAGCTGCAAGGAAAATTTCTTTCTATGCAAGGTTCAGCCTTGAGCTCCTGGCTTGAAGAAGTAACACTGCTGTACTGCCAAGCATTCTCTCGAATACGAGGGCTTTAATCACTTGTTGTTGCAAACTATATACAAGAATGCACAGAGAACCATACAGCCATCTTGGATAGTCATAGTTATACAAATAAACAAACAAAGTGCTTTGCCAACCACCGACAACCCAATCAACAACCAACAATCCACTAACAACAAACAACCAACAGTGGAGATAGTCAGCTTCTCCCTTTTATAGGTGGTCTTCTGTGAAGTCATGTGACAGCCACGCCACCAATGAAACCTCGCGGGTTTCATACCCAGTACCTGATGCATCATATTGTATCGTATGATGCACATCTGTCTGACTTCACCCACTGTGCATGTTTCATCAGATGTCCCATGATTCACTGCTCCAAATGCTGACTCTCACACACCTGTCACTTAACTGTAGTGCTCCAGTTCCCCCAGTGGTCACATCCATGTCATTTTCAGACCAAATGTGCCACATGGTCCTGACATAAAAGCCCACTAGGTGACCTTGGGCCAAGTCACAATCTCATAGCCTCAGAGAATGGTAATGGTAAACTCCCTCTAAGGAAACGTACCAAGTAAATTCTATGATGGGTTCATCTTAGGGTCTCTATATGTCCAAAATTAATCAGAGGCACACAACAACAACAAAATGTTTCTCTGGGGCTTTACAGACTGCCCAAAAGGGGTGGTCTGTGGACACCCCTTTAAGGCTCAGATTGGTGCCAGGGCAGCCTCACTGGCAGCCCCAGAGGTCCCAATCCGCTGCTTTTCCAGGCCACAGAGAAGGGGCAAAACTCCCCTTCATGCCCCATTTCATGCTGTGGCAATGAAATGCTCACTAGAAAGGAGCTCTGTTTTGGAGCTCCTTTCTGTGCTGCTGATCAAGCGACGTGATGATGTCAGGCACACACCAGTCCATGCCATGACATCATTGTTGCATGCACATGGATGGTGTGATTTAAAAATGGCACCATCCACACTGCAGAAATAATCCAGTTTCAGACTGGTTTAACTGCCCTGGCTCAGTGATTGGGAATCATGGAGAACTATAATTTATTGTGGCACTAGAACTCTGTGATAGAGAAGGCTCAATATTTCACAAAACTACAATTCTCAGAATTCCCTAGCATTGAGCCAAGGCAGTCAAAGCGGTCTCAAACTAGGTTATATCTGCAGTGTGTTTTGGACCATAGGGAAACAGACTGGCTTGAAGCTGCCTTTTCTAAAGCCACATGGAAACACCAACCACACTGCCAGCTCCCAAGGCAGCTGGAGTGCTCACGTCATGACTACATAACATGGCTTCAAGCCAGGAAGAAGCAGAAAAAAGCTACTTCTTTTTGAAACGGCTTTTCTCTGCATAAGGAAAGTGCCTAGAGGAAGGCACTTTCCTGCTGGCTTCAAGACATATGTCATCTAAACACCACACCTTCAAACCAGTCTGAAGGCACCTCTTTTTGCCTGTCTGTTTAGTCCCATAGGCCCGGGACAGACTGCTGGAAAACGGTGGGCTGAAGGCATCTGTTTTAACTTTGGAGGGATGTCACAGCCGCCAAACTGGGTGGTGTCCATCTGGAGTAAATAGAACCTGGTTCTTCCAGTGCCCGGGTTTTGTTGCAAGTGCACCATTGACACACTCATAACGTAACGGATGTGCAACAATGTGCAGACGCTATGCGTCAGTTACATCAAGATGTCAGTGCCCATGTGGATGGGATGCTGCTGTTACATACTAGGGTTCTAGACTGTGTAGTTGCTGCACAGTCCAGAACTCTAGTATTGCCACTGCCATGCTGCTTTTGGGCCATTTATCTCAGCCCATAGTTTAATTTTTTAGTGTTGTGAATTTTTAATCTGTACCTGTTTTAATTTTTCTAAACTAGATTGAGTCTGAAGGTTGCGGAAATGAAGGGATAAAAATGAGGTGAAATGAAATGAAAGTGGAATAAATTCCATAATGGTTTTTATACCAGCCAAAGTCACCAATGGGATTCCGGTCCCAGAATGCTCTAGAGTGATTTATAAATGCCAAATATTATTAAGTAAAAACCCACATCCTTCAAGATATTTGCTCACTCTAGACTTTGGTGGAAAGTTGTCTTGTCTGGTTAAAAAGGTACATAATTGTTTCTGCTTTAATTCTATTAAAGAAACAATTCCATGGGATTCTAGCTAATTATTCCCCCCTTGTTTTCAAGCCATAAAGATAATTTCCGTCTGTTATTTTTGTTCATTAAAAATGTGGCAGCACACTGAGTCTAAACAGACTTCCCAAACCTTAAAAGATAGATTGCCAATAGTCCCCCAAACACATACACACCATCCTCCACGCTCCCACCCTATCCCTGGAGAACTGTTTTCTCTTCTCCAGCCCCGCTCAGAAAGAAATTATGTATACAGAACCTGATTTATTAAGAATTAAGATACTAGCGATTATGTAAAAGCAATGCAGACACCACACATCTTGGAAAAAAAGAAGAAGAAGAGCACTCTCTCTTCCTGCAATCCATAAAGAAAAGAGAGCTAGAGGCTTTTGGTAGATTAGATATTTTTATGAACTTTTGTTTATAAAGAAATTAGAGGTGCTTGTTAGTAGAAAAAATATATGGGATTCCCCTGTGGTGTGTTGCTTTGCTGTAGATGGAATGCTTAATTTTCGCAAGAGCTTTCTGATCAGGGATGATTATAATGCAGCTTTTGGATGACTTTTTAGGTCTAACATGAGAATGTCAAAAGGAAGAGGAGAGAAATGATATTAAAGCCAAGATTTCCACTTCCACGGGTGAAGTAGGAAGCAAGGGTGAGGCACAATTATATCAGAGGGCCATTAGACCCTTCTCTTTGCTTCTCCAAGGAAAAATACAGTAAACATTTTTTTAGAGAACCTTGTCAATGTGCCTGACAGTATTCAGAAAAACATAATCAGAAGAGACAGGCTCCTCTGCGTCAATCTTTGTGTCGGTCCCAGGCTTAGAGGTGATGGGTGTGAGTCATTTCCCTGTAGGGAATAACTTGCAGTTGAGCAGCAGAGAGGCCTGGAAGAGGAACACAGGAGCCAAGAGGCCAGTATCCTGATAGCACACTATGCCAATGATTGCACTTTTTTCAAGAATTGTGCTGGGAAAGTTAGATAAAGGCCTGAATTCAATTATTAGTCCCAATGAAAACTAATATATTGAATCAATGGCCAAAGGGTAAGTCAACACTTATGCAATGCTCATTGGACTTTGTATTGTTTCCAGGTTGAGATTACCTGAGACCCCAAGATTTCAGAGCCAAAATCTGAGACCTATGGATGACCCACTATGATGTCCCATGGAGCAGGCTCTGAAGATGTATGTTCAGAGCTGTGTAAATTTACAGTGCTATACAAATAAAGGATAATAATAATAATAATAATAATAATAATAATAATAATAATTTTACAAGGGGAAGCTCCTGGTGATGTCATTAAGCCTGAAAAAGGAAGCATCATCCACAGTTGAACAGAGGATGCCATTCAAATAACACATACCAAAGCTGAGATTCTGTGCTGGCAAACATATCAGATATTTCCACCATGCTAGAAATAGAAAACATTTCCCCTCCACCCCAAGACTTTGTGTCCTTTTGTGTTTCCTCACCACAACTCATGTTGAGAAGAGTCTGCCTATGTGATTATAGCCAGAAAATGACAACTGCATCTTTCAGAATATCTGGAGGACCCCTAGGAACTCCCAGAAGATGGTTTCATCATTGTGTGGCTGGCTACAGTCACAAATACCTGTCAGTTTCCTTCCACTATCCACCAACAGCTACATGTTTAAGGGGAGGAACAGGAGGATAGTGTGTTGTCGGGAAGGCTTAGTCATTGTGTGATGGAGGAAAAGACCTCCGACTCCAAAAAAGATAAACACAGGTGTAACTTAGACTTGTGCCTTATGTAATATGCCAGTCTATGTCTAACAAGTGAGAAAAATATATATGCACATACTTTTTAAGACAGAACTCTCAATTTGAGATTCTGCCCCTCACCCTGAGAACCCCCCAAAATAAGGCCAGGCTCTGAAGTCTGGGAATCATCTCTACCCTGCCCCGATTGTTCATTCAGAGGGGCGGGTTATAAATAAATATTTTATTATTATTATTATTATTATTATTATTATTATTTTATTATTACTACTACTACTACAACTACTACTACTACTCTGGCCCCAAAGACTGGAAATACATTTTTGCTTTTTTGCCAGTCATTGTAATGGAGGTTAAGATGGCTCCTTTTCTCTGTCCTTTAACAGCTGGTGAAGATCTGTCTATTCCTGCAGGCTTTGGAAACTGATTGTTAATGAGAGAAAGTGTTTATTGTGTTTTTATGGTGCTGTACAATTTTAAATCTTTGCTTTGGAGTAATATTTTAATGGTTTTAATTCTGTCGTTAGCTTAATAGTGTTTTAATCTCAATTTTTGTATGTTTTAAACTATATTTGTTTTATAGTTTTTTTGTGGGTTTTTGGGCTATGAGGCCATGTTCTTGAACAGTTTATTCCTGACGTTTCACCAGCAATCTTCAGAGAATGCTGGTACGAAGAGAGTGGGATATATATACTCTTTGTTGAGAGGAAGCAATTTATATGTTAATCTGTGTATTATTCTGTGTTGAATGGTAAGGCCTCAGAGTATCTAATTAATGATCCATTGTCTGCTCGTAAAACCCCTCCACACTGGGTAGTTTTTATTTGCATTTACTGGGTCTTGATTTGGGTGTTTTTCAGGACTGGTAGCCAAACTTTGGGGCTTGACTGATGGCAGGAGTTTACCACATACTGTGGAGCTGTGGACAAGTCTACATAAGGACCACAGAATTCAGTGTTGAAACATGAATCAAGGAACATGAAAGACACTGAAGACTGGGTCAGCCAGAAAAATCAGCACTAGTACGATATATGATCAACCATCCTGGGCATAAAATGCTTTTTTAAAATACTGAAATTCTGGAACATGCCAACAACTATCAGGTCAGAATGCACAGGGAAACCATTGAAATCCATAAACACCTGGACAGCTTCAACAGGAAAGAAGAAACCTGTAAAGTCTCAAAAAACACTAAAATCAAGACCCAGCAAATGCAAATGAAAATCACCCAGGGTGAGAGGGGTTTCCCAATAGACAATGGGTCATTAATCAAATAGATACACTGAGCCCTTGCCATTCAACACAGAAAAACACAGAGATTAATATGTGAATCACTTCCTCTCAACCAACAGTTTATTTATCCCACTCTCTTCCATGCCAACATGAAAAGTTGGTTTCCAAAGGTTCAATAAAAGTGAGAGTGATAAGGGGGCCTAGCGCAATGTATTGCTTAGTAAAGACTTTCAATAATATTTAATAAATAATAAATAATAAACACTAGTTAGATTTTATTACCCAAATCTAGTAGACATAACAGATAACTGAGACTTTGTCTTTTTCTGCTTTTTGTTCTTTTTTCTTTTTTCTCTAGTATTTCTCTTTAGTTTTAAATTTTATTGTCTAAAGTACAGACCTCCATGGATTATACTTGAAAGCTTATAACAAGAGTTAGTAGTTTAGTATTTTCTTAAATATTCCATCTTTCCAGCGCAGTAAGTGTGGAAGGCAGGTATTAATAAATATTCATGTTTAGGTTTAGGTTTATATGTTTGTATGTTATGTTTGTATGTTATGTTTGTAAAGCATTGGTTCCTCCCCCCCCCCCCCCCCGTGCCAACAAGGAAACACTGGATTTTCCCCATCAGGTGCCAAAATGCCTCAATCCAGACATGTCCATATCCTTTTTGAAAGATGGTTTAACTATGAGAGCAGGTGCCCTCTGTTCAAGAAGTTGTGATGCTTGATTATTTCTAGCAGCCTTCTACATTTATCAGCACAAAGTGGAAGGTCAAAATCATTAATGATTGCCTTTGGCTGGGACAAAAGATGGATGGCAGAGAAAAGAAGAACAATAGGCCAAAGGAACCTTGTAGGGGAACTGACTCCAAGGCTGCCAGTGCAAAACACAATAAAAACCTGCAATAACTGATGTGTAGATGAGGAGACACATTCGTCTCTGTTACGTGCTTATTAATATTTCAGTTTGTTCACTGTTCTCAGGGCCATCTGTGATCTGTGTTCAGTGTTCAGTCTTGCCTCAGTTTCTGTTAATTAAATTATGGCCTCAGTTGTATCAGTTACTCCCAACTAGAACAGACCCATTCAATCAATTGTTGAATGGTGAGTCAACATGTAAGAAAATTTTATTGATGTAATGTAGGGGTGAACATAGTATAGCCCATGGCCATATGTAGACCCTGGACCCTTATTGTCCAGACTCTGGAACCTCCCACCAGTCCCTAAAACCCTCCAAACTCCCAATTTTAGAGTGTAATTTTGGGGGATTTTTAAACTTTAAGACCACACAGAAAGCCTCTTACCAAACATATAAAAACACACAAAAAATTCCATACTATAGAACCTTATACAGCCCCCAAACATGTACATTTTACTGTACAGCCCATCTCAAACATTGATGGGAAGTGATTTGCTGTCACTATTCCTGCAGGGAAAAGCAGGTATTTTGGCCCTGATGAAGGGTGACCTATGTGGGTGTCTAGGGGTGAAATTAGCCCCTGGCCTCCACATATTTGCCCAGTCCTGATCAGAAATAGATGAAAGGCCCTCCCTTCACAGCTGCCATTGATCTGGCCTCAGAGAGAGAGAAAGAGAAAGAGAGAAGCAGCAGCTGACATGGCTCCACTATGCCTAGGCTCAGAAGCAGATGGTAGGCCCTGCCTCATCCCACTGCCCTAGCCACAGAAGGAGAGAAGAATATTTGCCAGTTGGCATCATCTTCTGGACATAATTGGCATCATCTTCTGGACATAATTCCTTCCTCTACTGCCATTCTCTTTTCCTTGTTTGTCATGTTGGACTATGACTCCGGACACCAGGGTTCCATTCTCCACCTGAGCATAATAATCCTCAACCTCAGAGGATGGCAATGGTAAACCCACTCTGAATAAAGCTGGCAGGAAAATCCTGAGATAGGTTCACCTTAGGGTTGCCATAAATCAAAAATGACTTGGAGATACAAAACCAGCATAAATGTAGATTGTAAACCTGAGGGCAGAGAACTTTCCAATGAACAAATTGTAACTGCTCCAAGAGCCTTTGCGGCTGAAGAGCAGAGTTTAAATATGTTTAATAGATAGATGGATTAATGAATGAATGTCCTTCCTAAAGCTGACAGGGAGATTTAGACCACTGTGTGTGTACAACTCTTAGCATAAACACTGCAAGGGAAAACATCCTTTCCCCTTATATATCCTGACCAGAACCTACCTGTGCAAACAACTTCTTTGCACAAGTAGGGTCTTTAGAAAATAAAGTTCAATGGCGCCTCATTCGGATTAGGTCTGGGAAACGAAAAGATAAGCCTCTACTCACACCATGTTTACAGAAGGAACTGAACACATACACACATGGCTCTGTAAATTAAGAAAAAATGGAAGATGAAGCTACATGCTACACAGTGTAAGGTGTAGTTCAACCTTCAATTTTGGCAGAGATAATTGAGGATGGAGGATAATGGGACTAGTTAGGGGAGATCTGGGTAAAATGGGGCTAGATTGCAAATCCCATAAACCCCATTGTTGTTGTTGGTATTCCCGTCCTCACTTTATTGATAGCCCACTTAAGAGAAATTCAAAGATAGCAAGAGGTGTGCACTTTCATGGCCAAAGAGAAGGTTATAGGTCTCTGTGGGCTACAACCATATCTACATATATCTAAGCAGAGATCTGTATGTACACTGATGTGTCTACATCTGTAGTGATGTATGCTAAAACATTGAAGGTTTGGTTGAAAAAAACTTTTTTGGGGTACAAACACATGTTTTACCCAATAGCCATCATGTGATTTTTCCCCCCCAGGAAAGGGTTTCTTTTTTCTATTTCCAAAAACCATCTATTTTTCCTTTTTTTTCACAATGTTTTGCTGTGTCAGGATATCTCTTCTCATCAAATAGGTACAAAATTACAAGTATTTCTCACATCCCCAACCCTTACATACAATGGCTGCCAAGCACATTGGTGATAGAGTAGTAGCCAACTACTGAGACTACTTCAAATCTTTTTGAAGCATTCATTCATTCCCATCTTCTTTTTATTTCAGAAATTGTGCACCACAGAAGGATCAACTACAGACATATATTTGGGTTGTTCTGAACTGGACTGAGGGCACTACTTCTTATGAGAATTAGTCTCCTAAAACCCATAAGGATTAGCATCTCTTAAATGATCTCAAGTGCAGTTCCTGAAAGCAAGCCTTCAATTCTTTGTAAGGCATGCTGGATGAGCTAAAAGCACATTGGGATAAAGCTCTACTAAGTGGGTTAAACTGTGGCTTGATCAACTAAAGTTTAGTTGATTCCTCACTGGACCAGTTTGAATAAGTGAGAGCCAAATAAAATTGGCATTATGCTAAGATTTCCAGCTCCCTCCACTGTTCACTGCCAATAACATGAAGCCTTCCTGACCTTCATGTACACAAGTCTGGCAGTGTAGTTCTCTCCTCCCTTCCCCACCCTTTCTTGGCTACACAACAGATTATTTGTCCTTGTGAGATTAGTTTGTATGCTAGGAAGAGAGCATGAAGCAATAGAATTTGTCCATCTGTTGACTCACAATTCAACAATTAATTTAATTGATTCATTGGGTCTACTCTAGTTGGATTTAGGTTTATGTCTCCATCTGTAAAAAGCCAACAGGACAGGAGACAAGTAAGCTGAAGTGCATATTACAGGTGAGGAAGGGGGAACATGACAAGGGGACTCCTATCTAACAGGTTACCCCAGTTTCACAATCTTAAAAAGAATTAATATGCAGAGCCATTCTGAGAGATTTGTGGTATTTAGAATTCAATGTACAATACTTACATTCCACTCTTATGCAGGATGGTTGTACTGATTATTTCCTTTTTGACATTCCAGTTGAAATAGATAGGGGTCGCAAAATGCTTCATCTGTGAGAATCTTCCCTTTATCCCATTGTTTATCTTAGACCAGGGTGGACAAAGTGTGGCCTGGTGACTATATGAGCTATACAGGTTCACCTCCGAAATTAATTTTGCCCTCCTCCTTTGGTGAAAAAGCTGATTTCACTTGAATATACTATATGTGTATGGATCTGCAAGAACCAAGAAGATAAGTGGAAGACAGGGAATCTTGGAGATGTCTCCTCCACAGAGTAACCATGAGCCAAGATGGTCTCAAGGGTGGTTAACAATAACAAATCCAAAAATGTCACCTAGAGAGGTGTATGGGCATTTTGACATGTTTTTGCCCTTAGGCCAGAAGAACCCCTTCTAAAAACAGGAATTGAACAGGATGTGACATCTTGTTCTAAAAAAAGGCCTGCCCTAGAACTAAAATGTCCATGGGGGAATGTGATAAAAATGCTCCCCACTCACCTTAGATGACATGCTTATGTCAAGGGCAATGCTTCTGTCATAGACAAATAGTTTTGAAGCATTTGCCCCACAGATGTCAAAATAGTAAGCAGGTTTTTGTTACTTTGTTGAAAAAGTTCATGAAAAATTATGTATCGCTTGTTTATGTGTATGTGGATCCTACAAGATATGTAGGATATGGCATGAGCAAGCAGCATTGTGAAGACATTGAAATTTGCAGGACCAGCAGTTCTAAGGAGGCCTCAGAGCCAGTGATGGTCTTTTTGAACTGAGTTTTTTGGTACTGGATCCCATATTCTATTCACATGGTCCTTGGGAGATGTTGCTACCCTCTGACTTTAAGGTACAACCCCACAGTCCTCTAGTGAACATGGAGATCCCAAGGAGTGTTCTTTAATTGTCCTCATAGTTTTACTCTCTAAGAAAAAACAACACCAACAAGAGAAGGCCACTTGATTTTTAATGTCCAGATATAGCACCTGAGAGTTCAGAGCTTCCAGAAAGACTTTTCTGCCCTGGCTACACACTTATATTGCATTAACTGCTGTGACTCCATCCTATGTATTCCTGGGATTTGCAGTGTCATGAAAGACTTCTCTTCAAGAGAGCTCTAGTACTGCAGTTCAGGGAACTGCACTAGAAAAATGTTCAGGTCCCTCAAAAACTACTGATCTCACGCTTCTGTAGGATGGTGCAGTGGCGGTTAAGGTGGTATCAGCCTATAATAGTGCAGTGTGGATATACCCAGTATTTTCAGTACTTTAGCTACATAATCGCTCTCCATGGTGCTGAACTGAAAGCCAAGGTCATTACCTGGTACTTGCAACACTGGCTGCAATCTTGAATCTGCTGTTTCATGGGTTTCCTTTCATTGACAGCCTCATGATATTCTCCCCCTCACCTGAATGATTTCCTAGAACAGTACTACTCAAAGCTGTGGTCTATGGAGTAGTGTTAGTTTGCCAGTTGTGGGTTGTTAGTCCTTGCTGAATTCAATTTCTCTCTTTGTTTACTTGTCTCTCCATCTTCCTTCCCTTTTTTCAGTCCTTTTCCATGCTGAAGTGGAGATGATAAGTGCCATGACTCTGAATCCATCCTTTTGTTGATAAAAAAAAGTAACAGTATGTGTATAGAATCATATAATTGGAAGAGACCATCAGGCTGTCCAGTCCAACCCCCTTCTACTGAGGAATATAAACCAATGCTCTCTCAACAGCAGCCATCCAGCCTCTGTTTTAAAAACCCCAAAGAAGTAGACTCCATCACACTCCGAGGGAATGTGTTCCACTGTCAAACAGCTCTTACCATCAGGAAGTTCTTCCTAAAGTTTAGATGGAATCCATTGCTTCATACCCTAGTTTCTGGAACAGGCAAACAAACAAACAAACAAAAAAAACTTTTTCCATTATATTATAGTAATAATAATAATAATAATAATTAATAATAATAATTTCATTTATACACTGCTTTTCCAAAAAGATCAAAGTGGTTTACAAAATTACATAAAAACACATAATACATAAATGATTTACATAAGCAAATAAATACCTAAACAGTACATAACATATACTAACTAAAATTCCATCCCTCATCCCTTAACTAAAATACAACCATCATTAAACAAAATTAGATAAACAATTACATTAAATAGATAAATAACTTGCATAAACAAATAAATAAAATGCCTAAAATACCGAAATAAAACATAATATATACAACTAAAATTCAATCCCTCATCCCTTAACTAGAATACAATCTAATCATCATCATCATCATCATCATCATCATCATCAGAGGTGCTTTCCTCTCTCTTGCCTCCTTCAGTCTCTTCTCCCTGCAAGGCTTTTAAAGCAGAGCAGAAGGGTGGGGCTGGTGGATGATGGGTGCTGGTCTCTTGGAGCCTTCAATATGACATTTTTTCAGACACTGAAATGTTGCTATCAATGTCACCCCTTAATCTTCTCTTCTCCAGGCTGCAACATATCCAGTTCCATAAACTGTTGCTCGTAGGAAATGGTTTCCAGACCTTTCAGCTTTGTGGTTGCCCTGCTCTGGACACTCTCCAGCTTATTCACATCCTTCTTGCATGTTGATGGTGCTCTATGGAAGTAATAAAAAATGCTGTTCCTGCTTCCATTGCTGCTTATTCCCTGTTTGTCTTGCATAGTCAAAAGTTACAGCCCTTCATAACTTTCCGTGCATGAGCAATAACAGGTAAATATGTCAAGTCTGGGTGTCAGTTTAATGAGAAAGCAAATAATACATAAGCTGTATTCAATGGTAGATTAACCCTGAAAAAATAAATGGAGGAGGTTACTTGCCAGTGTTAATCGGTGCTCTATTGCTGGCTGCAATATAAGCAAAGATTTGCTCAGAATATTAATTTAGTTCCCATGATGCTGACACCCCATAATGGTTGTTGCCGTTTTGATGCCTCTTCTACTTCATCTGTGCAAAATACACACATACACACATACTTGCAGCTGGAATATCATTAATTTCTCATAAACTACCCTGGCTCATAAAAACCAGCATTGAAATGCCTGTTGGGACTGCAAGTGTTTTTAGAGTATGAAGAATTCACTCAGGTGAACTGAGCCATTTCCAGCTTTCCATAGCCAAAGCTTCTACTCTCTGTGTTTGTTGTGTTCCTTCAAGTCATTTCTGACTTATGGCAACACTAAGGTGAACCTATCATGTGGTTTTCTTTGCAAGATTTTTTCAGAGAAGGTTTGACACTGAGGTTGAGAGCATGTGACTTGCCCAAGGGCACTGAGTGGATTTTATGGCCAAACTGGGAATTGAACTCTGGTCCCCAGAATCATAGTCCAACACTCAAACTATTATGCCACCCTGGCTCTACTAGGCTTGCCTATATGGCCAGAGGAATGCTGTCACAGGCTGAAATCCTATATTAGGATCACAGAGCATTCACCTTTGCATGTGAATGACACTGCATGATCCTAGTGCAGCATTTGCACAACTGAACGTGCATGGTGGTGCTCTGCTTCTCCAACTTCAAACAGAATGCAGATATTTGAACATTGGCAAAAATATCTAATCACATCTGTAGGTGGAATAGCAAATATGTAAGACACCAACAAGATTCTAGTCACAGTTTAGCAGATGCAAATCTATGCTCTCACTTGTTATCTTACCCTCTCATACGTTTCCCTCTGGTTCTCATAAATAAGACCATTCCTTGTTTTCTTTAAGTGCCTTGAAGTAAGGAACTGTTTGTTCATATACATTGTATGGTTTGCTGAATCTCCCTGGTAAATCTGTGGCCCAAGAACAGAGAAGAAAGAATGAATTTCATTCAAATATCTGTTCTGCTTTTTTAATCCATGCTTTCATGCAAGTTTTAGTTTTCATTCACATCACAGGGTAGTGAATTCTTCTTTTTTGGAGGTCTTTAAACAGAGGTTGGATGTTCATCTCTCAGAAGTGCTTTAGCTGTTGATTTTTTTCCCCCTGCTGTCAGTGAGTCGGACTACATGGCACTTGAGATTGCTCCCAACACTATGGTTCTATGCTTCTGTGATTAGCTCAATATATTCTCCTTCTTCCTTACCTTTCCTGTCTCTACATTGCGTGGGCAGCTCTTGAAGCTATATTCATTTGTGATTCTACTGATTATATTTCCATAAGGCACCACTGACCCTTATTCACAATCTGGTTAGAATCACTGTCTTTGAGTGTCAGAAAATCTGGCAGCTGGTCATGAGCAGTGCCACACTCTTGTGGATTATCTCAGGAACCCAGGTGGGTCTCTGTCTGCAGCTTAAGGATATATGTGCTTATTTTATCTTCTCTTTTGCTATAAGTGTGGTGTCTTTCTCTTATCTTGAACTGTAAAGTGAATGGTATAATGCTAATGTAACATTGATGTTATTGCTACTGGATGCTATTAACTGAACAACTGGCATGCATAATTTTTATTTAAACTTTTGAATATTTAAAATGCTTATTGATTTAATGTGGGGGTGGGGCTCCCTGGACATTTGGAATTGTGGAACTGCAACTTCCAGTATTCCTTTCTATCGGCTATGTTGACTAGGACTGATGGGATTTCTTGTACCAACAACTTCTGGAGGACCATGTAGTTCCCACTCCTGATTCAATGGTTTGTTGTTATTTGCCTTCAAATTGATTTTGACTTATGGAAACCCTATGATTAAGAGAGCTCCAAGAGACCCAATCATCAACTGTCAGGCTCAGTTATGGATTCACTTGGATTCATTTTTTTTCCTTCACTGTCATCCAGACAAGGGCATTGTGGAGAAAATAAAATGTCAACCTCCATAAAACATGGCAGCCTTCACTGGTCATGGTGATGGAGTGACAAGTTCAGTTTTAGCAATGGTCATTGAGGGACAAAGGTCAGAGGAAAGATGCCGAAGGCCAGGTTGGATGGATAATCATATGAATGGTGGGGGGAGTTTTGGAATGTGGTGTGTGCAAGCCGGGAACGAGTTAGGGCTGTTCAACAGTGGAACACACTCCCTCAGAGTGTAGTAGAGTCTCCTTCCTTTGAGGTCTTTAAGCAGAAGCTGGATGGCTAATTGTCAGGGATGCTTTGGCCATCTGACATATGACCATCTGTCGGGGATGCTTTGATGGAGAGTTTCTGCATGGCAGGAGGTTGGACTGGATGGCCCTTGTGGCCTCTTGCAACTCTATGATTCTATGAGATGTGATAAAATGGCCAAGATCTTCCACATGAGGCTCAGGTGTTAACCAGTGTTATAATATGTATAGTGTGCCAGTAAGCCATTGTCATTGTTCAACACTCTGTTGATAGATTGGAGTTGTGGATATATTCCATTTATGCTGTTTGTCTTTCCAATATTCCTTGGTAGTTTTTTTGTTTCTTTGTTCAAGGACCACTGTCTGGAGGTCAGAGATGGAATGCCCAGGAAGCAATCCATCTCTGCAACAGGTTTTTGTGTGTCCCCATTCCTAATATCTGAGTCATGTCCATTTATCCTTTGGCACAGAGACTGACCTGTTTGCCCAATGCAGGGTGCTGAAGGGCATTGCTGACAGAGGATGGCATATACCACATTAAAGGATTAGCAAGTGCAAGTGCTTCTAATATTGTGAGTTACATGGTTAGGCCCTGTGATGACATGGCCTGAGTAGATGCATAGGCAGAGTTGGCATCTGGGTTGGTGGCAAGGTCTTGTACCCTTCTCCCCATTTATGTTGAGCATTGTCCTCTAATTTTTTGAGATTGGGAGCTATCTGTAGATGATTAAAGAGGTGAATCTGAAGAAATAGACCAAATCTACAAAGGCTATGCTACAATTTCTTTCATTCAGTTAGGTTCAAAGGTGCTTCAAGATCCCTTTGTATGCTGATATTCCAGACTAACACAGCCATGTCTCTGAATTCTTCCTCCACTGGCCATGTTTTTCTGTCAGCCACCATTTTGTTTCTCCTACAATTTAACAGATCAATTTAACAGTCCTGTCCAAATAAGGACATTCAAAATGGGTGCCAAGAAGCTGCCACTCACAGGAACTTTGTTTCTTCTTACAATTACACATTTAATAACAGGAAAAGGCTGGTTCTCTTCTGTGTTACAAGGAAAGCTGAACTTAAAGGAACCATTCTCCTTGCTGTGATAGGTGGCATTTAGCTAGAAGGCACTCAAAACAGAAGAAAACTAGTTTGTTCACTAAGCCTCTATATCTGCATTGGATTGTGCTTCCTTGTCACCAGGTCTAAGCCTATCAAATGCTACCATTTTCTCTTTTCTGAATTAATCACACAGGCAGTCCCACCCAGCTTACATTCCTTTAGTGAAAAGAATGAAATGCAATGATGGTACATCAACCAAGAAGCCATGGGTTCAAATGACAAGAAAATAGATTCCACCTAAACATCAGCAAGGACCTTTTCACTGTAAGAGCTGTTTAACCACAGAACAGATCACCTTGGAGAGTGGTTGGTGGATTTTGCACATTTGGAGGTCTTAAATACAGTGGCTGGATAGACATCTTTCAGGAATGTTGTAGCTGTGTATTCCTACATGGCAGGAGGACAGACTGGATTAGCCTCGTGGCCCCTTCCAACTCTAACATTCTGTAATTTGGTGATTCTATGATTTGAGGCATTGTCACCAGACTATAACAATACCGCAGGCAGGCAGGTTTTGGAAAGAGATCAGAAAGGTTACTTTGGAGGACCATAACCTCTAGAATCTTTCAGTCTTTATGACCAATGGCTGGCTTGATGATTTTGGGAGGGATGCTCCAAAAAAACAAACAAACAAAAAATCTTTTCCAGAGTCTATATTTGGTTTTAGCGAAATCATTTCTAGGAGCACTCAAATACAACTTGATGTAGTATAATCAAGTCACCCTACCGTCCTTTACTCTACTCTACCCTACCCTACCATAGAAGCAGGTTGTTAGGATAAATAATACAGGGGCAGAGACACCATAAAAGATATCTCAAACTCCTAGGAGGAACACCTGAATGATAACATAACAAAAAAGAAAGAACAACAAATACATATGTGTGAATAAGTGGGCAAGCTTTGCAAGAAATACAAACAGATTTCCCAAACCTATCCTAAATGCAGTGTATTGTTTCAGCTCAGCATTGTAATTTTCCAAAGCAATGTTTTCTCGCATTCCTGTGCTTTACATCTAGAAGAGCTTTGTCCCTGTCAATTAAGCCTTCAGCAATGCTCTTGAGATACCAAGAGAGATGACTCAGTGTCCTCCCCTATTTATCTGCATGCCATTGTCATTCATGGGACAGAACTGAAGATCAACAACAGAGCAGAATACCATGGTAAATAATTTATATTTAAATTATTGGCTGCTAAATAATTTAAAACAGCGGTATGTCACTGTCTCTTAAAACATCTGCAACCATGCAAAACAAAGCTAAGAATCAAATTCAGAGCCTGCCAGTTGGATGGGATCTTTCATCCACCAAAGGTAGTTAAACAGAGCCACCTGACAGAGAGGCAGTGTATCAATGAATAACAAATAGTAGGGACAAACGATAGGAGAGCAATGCAGCTTTGAGAATCTGCTGGCTGGTCCCTTTCTGAAACAGAAAGTTGGTTTTATTGCTAGCTGTGTGCTTTAGCTGCACATAAACCTTGAATCCAGGACTGTCATTCAGATGGGTTTGGAAAATGTTCAAACTAAAGCAAGGCAGAATCCAAATTTGAATACTCCTGATGCTCTATCTGAAGTGTACGTAGTAAAAAAATATATATATATACCCAGAAAAACTTTGTACAAGGAGGACTAGGATGATGTACACATTGCCCTATTATGCTAACCTTCTTGGCTTGTTTTACCAACTTTCTTAGATTATTTTTTCCAAGAAGCATCTGCAGCTTTGGAAGGTAGGAAGAAAATTTGAACCAGCTACCTGTTATGAGACATCCCTATAAATATAGATAATAAGTGTCAGAAAAAGCATTATTAGTTTGTTTAGATATATGCATTAGATTAGACATATCTAATGCCCATTTATATATTTTTTTAAAAATGTAGAATTGCCTTGTGATAGCTCAGTGAAGAGCCCACAAGGTGCTGCATACCACTGGCATACAATATCTCTTTTGTTCCTTCTTTGGCCTCCCAACAGTTGAATGGATAACAGGTTGCTCTATGGAATTTGCTTTGAGTAGGGATTTGCTTTAGGTAGAGACTTTATTTAATATCTGTAGGTTTTGTCTACTATCAAATAAATCTGTCATACCCATTGGTGAGTTTATAAATTTTTTAAAAATTTTTATCCTGCTTTTTGCTGGGCAATCAAAGCGGCATACAACAGGCTAAAATATGTCCATATATACTTAGTGCCCGCCCCCCCCCCCACCAAAACAAGATTAAACAGTAGAAGACTGTTTATTACCTCTGTATCCTAAAAAAGCCCATTTTGTCTTTTCATGGTAGAAAAACAGAAACAAGACAGTGGCCTAAATCCTATCTGTGTCTTTTCCTTGCATATGTTTCCTACAGAAGCAGGTTGGACTGTTTGATGTGGAACAACCATATTCAGTTAAAGGTCTGGAAGCAGAGTCAGGCAAGCAGTGCTAGTGTGCATAAATACATATGGAGCCTGGTTTTGTGTGTACTGTGTATCACACATGCTTGCATCTTGTGCATTCGGGTTCAGGGCACATTTATCTGAACATTTAATTGTGCAAAGCCACAATTCACTAACAAGGTAGCACTGCAGAACCACCGTGTTAACTCTGTGAGCATCAAATTATGCTTCAGATCCTCAGTGTAGGATCTTGGCCAGCATGTCTCAAAAACTGAAACATTTCTCCTTAAGCTCTTCAACTAAGGGAAACACCAAGGTGAGGAGAAAGAGAGGATGGAGTGTCTTTTTTTTTTTTTTAATGACAACACATCTTTGTAATCACTATTTTCTCCAGGACTCTCTTATCCCAAGGCTTTGGGACTATCCAGTGCCAGCCCCATATAGCTTGGGTCCAAGTTATCAGGAAGACCTGAAGCTCCACCATAAACTGGCCCATATTTTCAGATCTTCAGGAGAGGCTCTTCTCTCAGTCCCACCACCTTCAGTTTCAACCAATAGGTTCACTAACAGGTTCAAGCCCTTAGATAGTTCCTTAAAAGTTCACACTGGAGCCAAGATTGGATTCACCACTCAGTTGACATGGAAGCCACTATTGTTAGTCCCATCTTTCTTGTCCTTCTCCCTCTTTCTTTTGAGAAAGGCTTACAGTGATTGTCTGCCTGTCATTGGCTGCTGCTGCATTCCAGAATAAATGCAGTTTGACATTGTTTTAGCTTTTATGGTGCCATCTATGGCTTGGGCCCAGGGTACCTGAAGGACCGTCTCTCCCCACATAATCCGCCCCGCACACTAAGATCTACCGGGCAGCAATTATTGAGAGTTCCAGGGGCTAGATTAGTGAATACAACGAAGAGGACGTTTTCCATCTCTGCCCCTAGCCTCTGGAACTCACTGCCCACATTATCTTATGCAATCCTGGGATTTGTAATTTGGTGGCACAAGAGAGATCTGTCAGAAGGCTAAATATTTTTTAAAAAACTACAGACTCCCAAATTCCATAGCAATGAGCCACAGCAGTTAAAACTGTGTCAGACTTCATTAATTCTGCAATGTACATGCAGCCACATTCAGGGATTTTAAATGGCTGTCCTGATTGTGTGTGTGTGTGTGTGTGTGTGTCTGTGTTTGTGTTGGTGTCTGTGTATATTTATTCTTACTAGTGTTCAGACTTTAAACTGTTTCTATTTAATCTGCACTTTAATATTATGAATAATTTGATTTGTATTTAATGTGTAAAATTTATTGGATTTTATTCTCCTTTTTACTTTTTTTTCCCTTTAAAAAGCAATATTAGATGGTGTCTTGCATCAGAGCATGGGGGAAAATGTGGGATAATAAATAAATACATAAATAAAATCATAGGGCTGATCATTTTTCAGCATTCTTTGGTGGCTATCTTTCCCCAGAGCAGAAATATTAGAAGAGTATTTGTTGTATCTGTTTTCTCAATTGCTGAGCTAGGTTTTAATTGTGGCTGAATTCCCTCAGATAGATTCAGCAGGACTCTTTCCATGTCATCTGTGCTGAGATTCCTTCCTATTTAGGGCTGAAGGGTGGGGTATAAATACCGTAAATAATAAATAATAATATTTCCATGATCCAGGTGACCTTGAATGTAGGCATGATCGCCAGGTGGTTCTTAAACTGCCCAGAGCTCTTCTTCTAGTTGCTTACACTTCAAATTCTGTAAATATCCTAGAAAAGCAGCATGCAGGGGCAATGTGGAGAATTAAAAAGACTAGTGGCATTCATGTCCAGCTACCTGACTCAAGAATCCCTCAGAACTATAGTAATGGGTTTCACTGGGACACAGGAATCCTGGCAATTTCATTTCTTTGCTGGACTTGAACCAATGCAAAAAGGAAAAAAGGAATTCACAACAATTGTATTACTATCATCCCTCCATAGCCACAGATTTTTTTTTAAAAAAATCCATGGATTCAACCATCCATGGCATGAAAATATTCCAAAAATATATAAATTCAAAAATCAGTCCATGATTTTGCCATTTTATATAAGGGACACCATTTTACTCTGCCATTGTACATAATGGGACTTAAGTATCCATTAATTTTGGTATCCACAGAGGATCCTGGAACCAAACCTCAGTGGATATCATGGGTCTTTTGTATTTGAAAGTGATGAAGTACCATCCAAATTAAGTAGGTACCATTCTAAATTTATTTTTCTGGTGAACACTTGTCTTGTTCCACAACTTAGTGGTACAATCTATGCATTACATTTACAAGAGAAGATCCCAGGTTGTATCCCTGGCGTCTTCTGATATGCCTGGAAGGTACTCCTATCTAAAATCCTGAAGACATGCTGCTAGTCAGCATAGTCAAGGTTTGAGAATCTTTGATTCCTCACAGTGATTTGATTTCAACTCCCAGAAACTACAACCAACAAACTCAGTGTTGTGGGATTATGAGAGCTGTAGGCCAAAACATCTTGATGTCCAAAGATGCCTTCCTTGGGAAGTCAACCTTACTGAACTAGACAGATCTGTCTGTTTATCAAAGGAGTCTTCTGTGGTCCAGGAAACAGAATCTCTGTGCATTTCAGAACAGTGTTAATGGTCTAGGGCACTGTTTTCCAGTCTTGTTTCCTCTGAAGTTGATGAGATTCCAGAAGCTTACAGAAGCACCAGCCAGAAGCGTTAATGGTCAAGGATTCTGGGAGCTCCCATCCAACAATACCTGGAGACTCAAGACTAGAAACAACTAGTCTAGAATTTGGTCTCAGTTTATGTAAGCTGGTTACCAGACCTGTCATTGATGTTCGCTTTCTCCCCAATTCATATCGTGCAGTTTGGGAAAAATCTTGATCAGAAATGAACTGAAATCTACACCCATCACTAACCTGAGAATAGAACCAACACTGTCCTGTGAGAATCTATGAAAAGGGAAGCTCAGTAACTGTAGGTGACCTGTCTGCCTAGCCATTCATTCTGTATCACTGACCTTCACATTGGAGGAACAAAAGTTAGGAGAGGAAATTGAAAACCACCCCTTTAAAGCAACTTCCTCAACTGGTCTTACCAAAGATATATTCACAATTGCTATAGTTTCAGACATATCCAAGGAACCCAGTCATTTCAAATTCAGGAACATTGTAATTGATGGCTATTTCCATTCAATGAAAACCAAAGTTTGGAGTAGCTTTAATTGGCCCTTCAGGTCCAAGCTTGGAAGGCCGAATGGGTCATTTTCATTATAGCCTATTCATTGCAGAGTTGTGCTCACCCTGTAAATAAGCATCCTATACTTTTCCCTGTGCCAGCGCATGGCTGAGTGAATAAGCCACATTGATTGAAGTCCCTCTTTTATCTACTAAATATGTGCACTGTGCAAAGCGGGCCTCAGCTGTTTCCTTAGAGTTTCTGCAATGCTGATGTGAGAGCTTTCTCTCCGATTTATTCCCACTGCAAACACCATTACCCTTCCTACCGCAGAAGTGTGACTAAGGAACTTGATCAAAGCTGAATAATCATACTAAAACTTCAGTAAGTATGGCCAAGAAAACATTTCCAGAACACAACAGAGTTGTCTAAATCCTGTGGTTAGTGTAAACCCACTGAATCAATGGGAACTCGTAAAGTCAATACTAATAAAAGTTCTACCAAATTCACTGGATCTACTAGTGACTAATTTAGCTTTAGGTCAGTGCTTGCTTTTGGAAGCAAGATGGGAGAGAAACAGATTATCATAAAATTTTAGAGTTAAAAGGAACTGAAAGAGCCACCTGGTCCAATCCCTTACTGTGCAGTAATGCACAACTAAAGCACTCCAAAGAGATGCCTATCAAACCCCTGTTTAAAGCCCTCCAAAGATGGAGAGTCCATGACACTCTGAGGCATCCCATTCCACTGTCAAACAGCTCTTAAAATAAAAAACAAAGTTCTTCCTAAGTCTGGGTGAAATTTCTTTTCTTGTAAAATCCACTGGTTCATGTTCTAGTCTCAGGAACAGCAGAAAATTATCTCCTTCCATCTTCTACAATAGATCCCTTCACATATTTAAAGATGACTCTCATGCTACCTCTCAGGCTTCTCTTCTCCAATATACACAACTCCCTCAGTACAATAAAATCCAAAAACCTCAAAACAGTGATACCTTTATTGGACCAACCAAAATGCACAAAATACATGTCACAAGCTTTCAAAACTCCACTGGCTTCTTCATCAGGGAAAGGTGTTCAAAACCAAACAGGAGGAAAGAAATATAGGATGATGTTAGTCACAGGCCTGCATTTTGTCAAGATGTGGCTGGTGTTGTTCTGAATTAGGGAGGGTTATACATGCAGACAAACCATATATTATCCTTCTGGCCATGTAGTACTGGAAGATCAAGCATTTTAAAGTCCAGGAAAGAAATTTTAAATTCTTTTAGCAACACCAGGGCACCCTTTGAGATTCTGGATATCTCCATCCTTTGTGAGGCTACAAGCCCTTTTGCTGGGCAGATAACACTGAATTTCTCAAGAAGCCTCCATGTTCTAGTATTAGGAAAATTTTAGGTGCTGTTTAGCTAAAACATGCCAAATGCAGTCCCATTTTTTTATATATAAATGTTTTACCTTTGCTGGAGATAAGAACCTCAAATAGTAAAATCCCAGTCCATTGGCTCCCTCTTTAGGGACAAAGAGATGTTCAGAGGTTTGTCATTACCTTCATCTTGGGCTGAGAGAGTGTGATTTGCCCAACACCATTCAGTGTGTTTCCATGGCTGAGCAGAGATTCAAACCTTATCTCCTGGATTCCTAGTCCAACACTCAAACCTCTACATCTTTCTGGCTCTCCTGTAGGATCCATAGTCCCCCAGAAAGGATCTTTTTCAAGCTCTTGAGCTACATTTTTTTTTTTTTTTAAAAAAAAAAATCAATTCTGTCTCAGATTGATTCTTGGAAACTGGAAGCCCAGTGGTAGAATAAAAGCATGGTTGTGCTCAAGTAAGAGGCTCAAGTGATAACTAAATGTAATACACACACTCACACACAGATATTAAAAAGATGCTCATTCAAATGAGGCCCCGATGGGAAGGAGATTAGAGAAACATGAATACCCAGAAGGGGCAGTAATTCAGCTAATGATTTCTTTAGATCTCATGCTCTAGTAGCTGTCTCATTTAGCAGAATTCTGGGTAATTTACAGCCTATTTGCACATGCTCAGCAGGTATTTATTTTTTCCTCTCCTCAAACTGTCAGATCAGCCTTTTGTTTAGAGGGAAGTGTGTGTTTTTCTGTGATTCATTAGGTCTCATTAGTCCCCGCTCCCCTTCTGCGTACGGTAACGGGAGGAAAAAAATAATAATAATCACTCGGCAACACCAGAAAAGCTCCCCAGACGGCATTAACTTACCTACTCACAAGCTGAACAAACTTTAAGGCATTTAAACTCTTAGCTTGATTTAAAAAAGAGAGAGAAAAAGAGAAGAAAATGTTGCTCAGCCTAACATCTAATTAAAAGCATGGATTTTGAAAGGGTGTGAGATGATCTCTGAATTGGGTCTGTCCTGAAGAAGACCATAAACCTGAAAGAGATGAACTGGGATCTGAGCATTTAGGAAGAGGAGATGGAATGAGTTGGCTTTCCCTGATCAGATCATACGTAGGCAGAGGAGAGCCAGGCCCCCTTCCCAGCATGGAATAGGGTTTCGAGGAATTGGTTTGTAAATGTGATGTAAAAATTGGTTTGTAAATGTTCTGAAGCATCACTGAAGCATCCCCTCTCCTCTCCCATTGTCAAAGCATTCACAGAACAGCCATTTCTTCATAATGGGACACTTTAGAAGCATGACGGGATATCACACCTTTGCGCTTCTGGAGCATTTTACCAGAGTTTTAACCATGGTAAGCTTGGGTGTGATAATCTCCATAGAGTTGGAAGAGACCACAAGAGTCATCTAGTCCAACCCCTGCCATACAGGAATACACAGTCAAAGCATTCCCGACAGATGGCCATCCAGCCTCTGTTTAAAACCTTCCAGAGAAGGAAACTCCATCACACTCTAAGAGTGTTCCACTGTCAAACAGCTCTTACCACCAGCAAGTTCTTTCTCATGCTGAGGCAGAATCTCTTTTCCTGTAGCTTGAATCCATTGTTCCATGTCCTAGTCTCAGGAGCAGAAGAAAACAAGTTTGCCCTATCATCAATATCACACCCCTTCAAATATTTAAAGATGGCTATAATGCACATCTTAACCTTCTCTTCCCTAGGCTAAACATACAAGTCTCTCCTCATGGGAAATGGTTTCCAGACCATTGACCATTTTGGTTCCCCTCCTCTGGACATGGTCCTGCTTGTCAATATCCCTTTTGAATTGTGGTCCCCAGAACTGAACACAGTTTTCCAGGTAAGGTCTGACCAAAGTAGAATAAAGTGGTGCTATTGCTTCCCTTGATCTTTATGCTATACCCTTATTGATGCAGCCAAGTATGATATTGGCTTTTTTAACTACATCACACTGTTTATTTATGTTCAGCCTGTGGTCCACTAAGACTTTAGATCCCTCTCACATGTACTGTTGTCAAGCCATGTGTCACCCATCCTATATGTGCATTTCATTTTTTCAGCATAAGTGGAATACCTTACATTTCTTACTGTTGAAGGTTAGAAACCTATCTACATAAAAGATTCAGCACCTTGGATAGCAACTTCCCCATTCAGACTAAAATCTGAAGTGGATTCACAGTTTTGCAGAGATTGGAGCCACAATAGTTGAAGCAGGCTTTTTGGCTTCCCTCTTTCTGCCTCTCTTCCCCTGTGTATCTTCCTGTTTCAGTTCCATCTTCTTTTTTGAAGCTGAATATCCTGGCCTCCTTTATGCCAACTCCACAACCAGCAACAGGGCTCTTGACCAAGAGGAACAGGAGGCAGTAGGTCAAAAGCACCATTTTGTCACCTTATGTACACCAGGTTCAGAAGTGGGCAAAGCTGGGCCTCTTTAGTACTTGAATAAAAAAATGACACTGAACAAACAACAAGGATATCTAAAGAATTCTGTCTGAAACCCTGGAGAATTGAAGCTGCCACCCAGAATTGACAACAGTGATGTGACACTGTGTAAGGCAGTTTCCTATGTTTCTACCAGTGCTCCAAGCTGTGGAAGTGGGGCCCAAGAATCTGTATCTATGTATCTACACTGTATAAATAATGCAGTTTGACACCACTTTAATTTCCATGGCTCCAATCTACAGAATATTGAGATTTGTAGTTTTGTGAGGCACCAGACTCTTTGGCATAGAAGGCTACAACACATAGACCTACAACACTTAAATGGTCTCAAACTACATTATTTCTACATTGTAAATGCACATCAACACACTACATGTCTTGAGGAAAAGCAACAATTTCCAGCTATGTTTCATCTCTCCAAGTCAAGGTACAAAGTATCCAAACCAGGCCCTTTAGTTTAGGCATCACAAACTCCCAAGCACCTCTCTCCATCCCTGCAGTAAAATGTAGGCATATAAATCTGGATGTTCTTCATCTGGAAGAATGAATAATCTCTGCAGTATTCTCCCTGTATAAGAATACAAAGATTTCAGTGCAGTTCCTGCTCACTATTTGTACTTCATGCAGTATTCATCGCTGCAGAAAACTATGTGTATTTTTTCTACACTGAAAACACATTCTCTTTGTTGAAGATGAGCTTGAAGTCCTAGTGCAGCAAGGTAAATATGACTTTATAGGTAAATAGAGAATGGTGGGATGACCCTCATGATCGGAACAGAAAAACTGAAAGATATAATCTGATCAGAAAGAATAGATGGAGAAGAAAAGGAGGTGTGTATCACTATATGTCAAAGGCAACTTCTCAGCAGTTTTAACTCTATTTCACTAAGCAAATTATTCATAAATATAATTGAAGGAACCTAAGGGCATGAGGGATAGTTTGCCAGCCTAGCAATTCTAGTGTGACATGTTGTGTGTATGTGCCTTCAGGTAGTCTGTCAACCTATAGTAATCCCATAAATTTCATAGGGTTTTCTTAGGGAAGGAATACTCAAGGGTTGTTTTGCCATTTCCTTTTGCTAGAATACAGCCTATAGCACCTGGTATTTGTTTACAGTCTCTCATCCAAGTAACAACCAGGTATGACACTGCTTAACTTCCAAGATCAGACAGACTATATGGTATTTAGGCCATGTGTGTGTATATATGTGTGTGTGTCTGTGTTGTGCATATATGTGTGTGTGTCTGTGTTGTATGTCTTCAAGTGGTCTGGCGCCACCTTTTTTGCTGCGGAACTTCACCGCAGCAGCTACATGCAGCAGTGAAGCTGCACAGCAAAAAAAGAGCGAGCAAACCGTGCTTCTTGTGCCGCAGATGCAGTGCAATTCAAAGAAAAGGTGTCATTTGGTGCCTTTCCGCTGGTGCAACTGCACAGCTCTGTCTAGAAGCTGTGCAGTTGCTTCGGCATACATACGCACGCTGTTGAAAAACTTTGGAGTGATGATGCAAGGGTCATCACATGCTAGGGTTTGTGAGCGTGCAAATTCTGCGCACTCACGAACCCTAATGGAGCTGCCCAGGCACCTTTTAATGCCTGTGACCCTAAGATAAACCTATCATGGGTATTTTTTTGGCAAGATTTGTTTAGACGAGGTTTGCCATTGCCTTCCCCTAAGGCTGAGAGTGTGTGACTTGCCCAAAGTTACCCAGTGGGATTCATGGCCAAGCTGGGAATCAAGCCCTAGTCTCCAGAGTCATACTCCAACCCTCAAGCCATTATGCATGCTGGCTAGGCAACATTAAATTGCCCAAACACTTATTAGAATTTAACGTCTTTCCAATAATAATTTTCTTCTTATCTCTGTAATTTTGAATCAATGTGCTGCCCATTAGAGTTGTGTAATTTCCTCCCAAGTTGCCAGACACCTTCTTGAGAGAGAACTATACACACAAAAACATATGGTATGCCTTAACAAGGCTTAATCAAACGTTTGTTTAAATCATATTGGAAAAATATTTAGTCTCTTACTTTATATTGTTAAATAGCATTTGTAACTTTATGTTAATTGCTAGACATGGGGGACAAAGTGTAGGTGGGTATAAAAGCATCTTAAACAATTAAATAATCCTTTCAGAAATCACCAACCTGCTTTGCAGAAGGGTAATTACTCAGTGTTTGTTAAACATTTTCAAAATGAAAAGCACCATATTTTAGCCAAATTATTATTAATTAGTGAAGTGCCTGCATAAAGCAGGCACATGTCTGAAATAGCCACATTGTTTGGTGCTCATCCTTATTTTCTGGTTTGAAAATGAAAAGAAGTAGAAAGAAACCATTCTGAATTCAGAAGAGAGACAAAGTGGAATCAGTTACCAATGCAGAGGTATGACGGTTACTGGGGGGGGGGGGGGTCATTTGTTAATTGTGAATAGGTCTTTTAAAAAATCTAAATCAATTGCATTTACTTTAGAAGAAGAAAATTTTAATTTTAAGTTTTTGTTTCTTTTAAAATTAAATGCCTGCACTGAAAAGCTAACTACAACAAAACTTTAAAAAGTATCTTCCAGGATTTTATTCTCCTGCATCTTTCTCACTCTTTTGAGCTTTGGAGAGACGGAAACAGATTCATGAAGTTTTCAAAACCCATTTCTCATCCATCCATCAAATATACTTTAAAGCTGCTTTTCTGCCTTTCTTATACTCTCATGTCCCCTTCCCTCTTCTTTAACTTATTTAATCCTATGTGGATACCAGCAAAAGTCCCAAGGTTGAGTTTCAGGATTCAATTTATTTGAGACACGCCCCCCCCCTAACCCCAGCAACACCTTACCAGCATCTAATCTTTGACTTGTTGTTGCTGTGTGCCTTCAAGTCATTTCTGACTTAAGGTGTCCTTAAGGCAAACCTATCACAGGGTTTTCTGGGACTGAGAGTGTGTGACTCATCCAAGGCCCTGCAACAGCTTTCCATGACTCCTAATCCTAGGAGGGAGTGAAAGGGCTGGCCAAACTCCATCGGGCCTGTCCTAGATTAAGATGCAGAGCCCTCCCACCATGCCATCTGCCTTGGTCAGAGGGAGAGAAGAAGTTTTGGACCTGATCCACTTCCCCCTCACCATTCCCTTCTCCTTTTGTGTCTTTTTAGATTGTAAGCCTGAGGGCAGGGAACCGTCTAATTAAAAATAATAATTGTAAGCATCTCTGATAGCCTTTAGGGCTGAAGGGCACGGTATAAATAAATAAATATTATTTTGAAACTGCTACACCAGGCTGGTGTTCTAACCTTCATCTTCTCCGATGGCAAAAAGTTGTTTTTAAATAATGTATTTATCTGTTGTTCGTTGCTTGGGTGTCCTGGTAGGCCAATGGCTGATGAATATATTTAATAAATGAATAAATAAAGATACTATAAAAATGTACATGGAAATAACTGTTTTAGTGTGCTGCATCAAAAACAATTAAGAATCTAGTGGCACCTTAAAGACTCTTGGCTGGCATAACTGAAATGGTAGAGGTTAAGTTGGTGGTGCAAGGTGTCTACGATTGCTATTATTGCAATGAAATATATTTTTTTTCCGAGGAGAAATTGGTGCCCTGCTGGGTCCCAAGTAGGAAAAAAAGAGCAGGGCAGCTGTCTCTGGAATCAGAGATGACTTTTGCTACCATCCCCTTGCTACTGCTATGCCCTGCTCCTCAAAGTGCCCTAATCTGGCATAATGGATGGTAGCACTGGCATAAAATACCAAAAGGTTCCAGGCTAAGAAATTTATTTTTGTTGTTGTGTTGCATTGTGGGTGGAAGCCCGCTTTCTCAGATGAATAGCTTGTTACCTCAACAGGCAGATATATTTACACCCATGGCTAGATGTTGGCCAGTTACGGTAATAGTAGTGTGTGTTTTCAAGTCATCTGTTGATTTTTGGTAACCTAATGAATTTCATTGGGTTACTTAGACAATACCTTCTCAGAAGTAGTTTGCCATTGCCATCTTCTGGAGAGGGAAATGTAAAAGCTGTAGGTGCAAATGACAGTATGTATGTATGTAAGCTCCGTAACACATGCATCTATGTTTTTGAGCTTTTCACTTCCTAGATGAAGGACTACTGGCTACCAATGGGCTACACCTCACAAAAATCAGGAAGAATGTCTTAGGCAAAAACGCGGTGAATCTCATTGGGAGCTTTAAACTAAATCTGTATGGGAATGGAGATGATGGTCCTCACTGAATCTAAATAACAGGACTCCAGCCATGCAGCTTTGTATTCTTAGATGGTGCATACCTGTTTCTCAGTGCCTTCAATGAACCACTTGATTTATTAGTATGCAAAGGGATCTCGCAGCATCTTTGGGATTAACTGAAAGATAGAACTTGGTAGCATTAGCTTTTGTAGACTTGAGTCCACTTTCTGAGCTCTTACTGTTAAGACATTCCTCCTAATGTTGAGATGGAATCTATTTTTCTGTAGTTTGCATCCATTGTTCTGTGTCCTATTCTCTGGAGCAGCAGAAAACAAGCTTGCTGAATCCTCAATATGACATACCTTCAAATACTTAAACAAGGCTATTGTATAACCTCTTAACCATCTCTTCTCCAGCTTAAACATACCCATATGGCACAATGGCAGACTGTGGATCAGGGAGGTTGGCAGATCCGACAGCAGTTGCACAAGATTGCTATTCAGCAGAAGGGTGGTGTAAATACATGAGTGTAAAGTTACACTACACAACCATATGTAGAACTTTAATTTTTTGTTAAAAAACCCCCTGAAGCCAGGAGAAGAGAAGCATGGATACCATCACATAGATGAAGAGATAACCATTTATATGGCGATAGAAAGCCTTTGACCTTTTCAAATTAAAAGAGGGAGAGTCTAATAGTGATATGAACTCTTGTGGGCTGGGGATTGTAATCAGTAGGGTTATTGCACTGTGTTATTTTATGCAAGTCACCTTGGGAATCCTTCTGGAATGAAAAAAAAAATGTTAAAAATGAACCACTCAATCAGTCAAGCAGCCTTTGTTAGCCTGCCCTTATTTATTATGCTTTGTGTGGGGCTCTCGCTGGCAGACCGCGAGGCGGCTACCACCCCGCCCTGATAGTGGGCCGGATACATGGTTTGCTAACTCACATTTGAAACACCCGCTCACTGAGGTGATGCTGCCTGGCCCAATCAGCACCCGCCAAGTGTACTTTTGTATCCAATCATGTAACCTCATACTTTGTAGCCAATAATGTAGCATGTAACTCATGATGTAACCAAAGACAATAAAAGGAGCGTTTTTGAAACGCGGCGGGAAGAAGCCTGCCTGCAACCTCCAGCTCTGCCTGCGACTGAGTGATTTCCCAACATCTGGTGACCCCGACGTGATAGATAAGGCCTTGCTTACTCGACTGGAAAAGTCTGCTAGCTCATCCTAATCTCAGGATCCCGTAAGTATGGGTGGATCGTTATCTTCTGAGCAGAAAGCTCACGCGAAAGAATTACATCAGCTGGTTAAACGGCTGATAACGGACAGGCAATTGTCCCTGGCGGAAATCGAGGCACTCCTATTAGAAATTGCATGCCAATGTCCCTGGTATCCCGAGAAGGGAAGACTCTCCACAGATCAGTGGGAGAAGATAGGGAGTCATTTGAAAGCAGAGCCTCGCGCCTCGCTGCCACATTTGGTAGCATGGCAAACAGTGAACACCGCAGTCGTTAGGCTTAATGAGTCAAGACCCAATGCCTCTCCCATGTCTTTGCTGACACCACCACAAGCCATAAGTAATTTTCCTGTGGTGGCCCTCCCTTTGCCCCAGCTGCAAAAACCTGCCACCGTCACCTCTGGAGGCACGGACCCCACCCGAGCATGGCCAGCTCAGATGGGAGCCGTTGCTGCCGGAATTGCGGAGGCTAGGCGGCAAGGGGTCAACATGTGGGAGGGAGACATACAATGGGACCCAGAAAATCACCCAGCCCTCTTCCCTGCAACCATCACTCCCCAAGGCGATGGCACCACCAATTATGCATGGGACCCACTCCCGTTTTCAGTAATTAGGGAACTCCGAAAAGCCATCACGGAGACGGGCATCAAATCCACGTATGTGCAAGGAATGATAGAAGGTATTTCCACGGGCTACCGTATGATTCCTAGGGATTGGAAAGATTTGTTTCGGATGATCCTGTCCCCTTCCCAGTACTTGGTGTGGGATAGTGAGTACAAGCAGTCCGCAGCTACTATACGGATTGAAGGAGTCATTCCTGACCAAATTTATGGGTCCGGACAGTTTGCAACAATGGAAATGCAGATGCAACAGGCAGATGCCGTTATCACGGCTATCAGCACATGCATCCAAAGGGCATTCCGTAGGGTGCCTGAGGCTGGGAAGCCATTGAAATCATTTGTCAGCATTAAACAGAGCCCAACAGAGCCCTACCCTCAGTTTATAGATAGGCTTAAGGAGGCCATTGGGAGGCAATTGGACAATGAGGTTGCTCAGAGTGAGCTATTGGTGAAGCTAGCTTATGAGAATGCAAATGCAGATTGCAAAAAGGTGTTGCAAGGGATAATTCATAAGTCTGATGTCACCCTTGCTGACTACATCCAGGCTTGTGCTGAGATAGGGAGCCAAACGTACGCTATGCAGTTGCTGGCAGGGGCATTAAGGAAGGGAAACAGGCCCACCGGAAATTGCTTTAACTGCAAGAAGCCAGGACATTTCCGGTCCGAATGCAGGGCCCCCGGGGGAGGGGCCTCAAAGGATGGGGGAAGGAAAAAGCCATCTAAGAAATGCCCGAGGTGTAATAAGGGTTACCATTGGGCCAACCAGTGCCGCCTGCCCCCCCGGCAGCGGGAAACTAATTCGCGGGCAGGCCCCCAGCCTTGGACACAAGGGGGCGCCTTCTGCGACTGCCGCTCCGGCCACCTCCGGCAGTGCAGGCATAAACCTGGAGCTAGTAGAGGACCATGAGTCAGTTCTCCCTGGGGAGGTGGTAATTGCTCCAACACAGTTTAGAGGGCCCCTGCCCCCAGGCACAGTAGGCCTGGTTCTTCCTCGGTCCTTTTCTTCCGAGCATGGCCTTCACATCATCCCTAGCGTTATCAATTCTGACCACAAGGGTGTGGTCAAGGTCCAGATCTGGTCACATATGCCCTTTAAGGCTCACAAGGGAGAATCATGGGCACAGCTTATCATCTTGCCCTGTGTCTCTCCCCCGACCCGCTCTTCTGTTGACAGAACCTGCGGTTTCGGGTCTGCTAGACAGGTCCAGTTAAATGCCATCATTCACCCGACTCCTGAGACCCGCCCGACACAGAAAGTACTTTTGAGAGGCGTAAGTTTTGCTGGGCTGCTGGACACGGGAGCAGATGTCTCAGTAATTAGTCAAGCCCTGTGGCCAGCCTCGTGGCCTTTGGAATCTGCCCCCACCGTATCCGGAGTTGGGGGGCAACAAACAGCCTGCCAAAGCGCTGAATGGCTATCCATTGCCCTTGAGGCTAAACCACATGACGTGAAGGGTTATATCAAACCTTATGTCCTGCCACTACAGCTCAATTTGTGGGGTCGGGACCTGCTGGAACAGGTACATGCTGTTCTAACAATCCCTGACTAAAAATGCCCGCCACCCCAATTCCGCTGCGCTGGAAAACGGATAAACCCGTCTGGGTTGACCAGTGGCCATTGACAAGCGAAAAGCTCAGAGCCCTCCACGAGTTAGTGCAGGCACAATTACAGGCAGGCCACATTATCCCAACTACCAGCCCATATAATACACCAGTTTTCGTTATCAAGAAAAAATCAGGAAAGTGGCGATTTTTGCATGATCTCAGAGCCATTAACGCTATCATTGAGCCAATGGGTCCTCTCCAGTGCGGACTCCCGAACCCGAACATGATCCCACAAGATAATGAGTTAGCCATCATTGATCTCAAGGATTGCTTTTTTTCCATACCATTGATGGAAAAGGACTATAAATACTTTGCCTTCACGGTGCCTGTCCTAAACAACAGTCTCCCTACAAAGCGTTACTGTTGGAAAGTTTTGCCACAAGGCATGTTGAACTCTCCAACTATATGTCAAACATTCGTGGATAGTGCCCTGGAACCATATAGGAGACGGTTTCCTCAGCTAACCCTTTACCATTATATGGATGATATCCTAATCTATGAGAAGGTTCTCCCCCAGGGCTGGCTGTCTGAGCTCCAGGAGGTATTGGCAGGAAGTGGCCTCACAATAGCACCGGAAAAGGTTCAAAGAACCCCCCCCCCCCTTTCAGTATTTAGGACACAGGATGACAGATGCCATGGCTAGCCCAGTGATTCCTCAACTACAAATCCCAGAGAGGATTTCCTATGTAAAATTGCAGGAGTTACTGGGACACCTCAATTGGCTCCGGCCATATGTTAAACTCCCAACAGAGTTCTTGCAACCCCTCTTTCAGTCCCTAAGAGGACATAAAGGCCCAGATGACATGGTTTCGCTGTCACCGCAGCAACAGGCAGTTGTCGAACAACTAGGGGCAATTCTCGCCCAGTCCTGGACAGACAGGGCAAAGGAAGGCCTAGATGTTAACTTGGCCATATTAAAGACCCAAGCCCATAGGCAACCGCTCGCTGCCCTGTTCCAACAGGACGAAAGGAGAGTGTACATCCTTGAATGGATGTATCTGGGAAGCAATTTACCAAACACTGTCACTACCTTCCCAGAACAAATTGCCCTCTTGCTCCACAAGGGGCGACTGCGGGCCCGCCAGTTGGCTGGTTTCGACCCAGCCCTAATTCTTGTCCCAATTCCCTTGCATCAATGGGAAAGCCTTTTGCAAACCTCTGAATCTCTCCAGATAGCCATGGCCGACTTTGTCGGTAAGATCGATTGCCACTATCCAAAAGATCATCGCCTCCAATTCTCCTCCATATTCCCACATGTTCTTACCACCCCACTGAGGCAGACACCAATCTCCTCTGCTCAGACTGTCTTCTCCGATGGCAGTCCCACCAGGGGTGTAATAACGTGGTTCGCCAGCAGGTGGCAAATTCTTTTTACTCCCCCTCAGATCTCTGCCCAAAGAGCAGAGCTTGCTGCAGTCATACTAGCTCTAAAGACCTTTCCTGAGGTTCCCATAAACCTTATCGTAGATAGCCAGTATTGTGCGGGTTTAATTCAGCGTCTCCCGCAGAGCTATCTGTCCTGGAAAATGGATAACAATCTTTTTGCCCTATTGCTGACCCTACAAAAACAATTGGAACAAAGGACAGCCCTAATATTCGTAGCTCATATTCGTAGCCATCAACCCTTCCCAGGGTTCCTCTCAGAGGGAAATGAGACTGCGGATCTTGCCCTCCGAGGTCTAAAGACTCCTTCATTGCACCCACTTTTAGACCCCATTCAGAGCCATGACACGCATCATCAGAATGCTCGAGCCTTGGCACGACAGTTTTCCATTCCCCTTTCAGAGGCGCAGGCCATTGTTCAACAATGCCCTCAGTGTGCCCAGAGCCTCTACCACCCATCCATAGGGGTTAATCCCCGAGGCATGGCATCAAATGACCTGTGGCAGTTAGATGTCACTCACTACCCCCCTTTTGGTCGCTGGTCAAAGATCCATGTCACTGTCGACACCTTTTCAGGATTTGTCTGGGCAACACCACAAACCTCAGAGTCAGCTACCAAAGCCATAAATCATATGGTGCGTGCAATAGCAGTCATGGGACTTCCCAAGAGTCTCAAAAGTGACAATGCCCCTGCCTTCTGCTCTACGCAGTTTGCTGAATTCTTGCAAAAATATGCCATTAAGCACACCTTTGGGATCCCTTACAACTCCACAGGTCAAGCCGTCGTTGAAAGAGCAAACTGCACATTAAAGGAAAATTTGGCCAAACAAAACAAAAAAGAGGGACTCAGCCCCATCCCAACAGTAGCCATGGCAGAGGAACGTCTGGGAGCTGTTCTGTATACGATTAATCACCTCAATTTGTCATTAAATGTTTCTACTAATCAATTTTTCTCTCGAGTGGAAAAACATTTTCGTTCTGCAGGTCCACTTCCCAGGCCGCTGGTGACTTATCGAATACTACCTGGACGGGATTGGAGCCAACCCGTGCCGCTAATAACGTGGGGACGAGGCTACGGTGCAGTCGAAACACCTTCAGGCCCAGTGTGGGTTCCCGCAAAATACATCCGACCCCATGTCGTGGCACGACGGGCTGAAGAACCCAATTCCAGACTTCAACATACAGATAAAGGACACCGAGCGCCAGGCCATCGAGTGCCCGACCAGGAAGAGGGGACCAGGGAGACGGAACGACCCGGTGACCTGGGGACAGATCAAGGCCTTGAGCAACCAGGCCAAAAAACTCCTAGAACAACAGGGCCTGCAAAAGACTGACGAGAACTTTACTGTTGCGCTAATTGCGGCGCTAAATGCTAATTCTGTAGTCATGATATGTATTTTTCTGTTTCTCTTTGTGCCAGGAACTGTGAGCAGGAGCACTACCCAGTCACCCACCCAGCCTGTTAATGTTTGGGAAGCCTTCGCCCTCTCGCTTAATCAGTCCTCCTTCTGCCTGTCTAACCAACATGCAGTAGGGGAGATATTAAGTACATGCCTCATACCTGTTTGCCATGATCCTCGCGATATGCAAAATGAGACCTGGTTTTACAATGGTCTAAGTAAGGGCAACCGCTTGCGCAATGAGGGGTACCGAGGATACCACAATTGGGGAGCTCAGACGAAAAAGGTGCCATCCTCAGCCACACACTTGTTAACCCCTCGGGTGGCTGGCAGTAACATGACGTGCGCTCGCATGGTCAACTGCACTGCTGCAAATTGCGTCCGTCTTGGCCACAGGTATGAACTCAATTGCTCCAGCTATGTAAACATATCATATGTGTATAAATTCGCTCAGCTACCTCTTGGGTGGTTTTGGACATGTGCGGGGTACACCTTCAACTACATTCCCGCTAACCTCACACACGGGACAAGGTGCTGCTTGAGCCGATTGTCCCTCATCCTACCCCCCAAACACAAGATCCGAACCAGGAGATCGGTTCAGCTTAGCTCAGACTGCGACTCAGAAGTGAAGCTGCTAAGCAAAGCCGAGTACCTGTCACTGGCCTTCTCCTTGGTGGGGGTTCCTGGGTTAGCAGTGGGGAATGCGAAGAACATACATGAGCTTGCATGTTGGGCAACAAAAAATTTGAACGCCACATCCAAGGCTTTAGGGCTGCTCAACCAGGAGCAGACCGAGCTGAGGCACGGACTCTTGCAAAACCGAGCCGCCATTGACTATTTGCTACTCTTACACCACAAAGGGTGCGAGACAGTGGAAGGCATGTGTTGCTTCAACATGACTGATAACAGCCAGAAGGTAGAGGATCAAATAGGACAACTGAGGAAGCTCGCTCAAGAGATTAGAGAGTCATCGCTGGGAGATTGGTGGGAAGGCCTCTGGAGTTGGCTCCCCCTGGGGTGGGCTCGATCCTTGGTGCAGTATCTCATGATCGCGGTGGTGTGTTTGATTGGGCTTTGCTGCTTCATCCAGTGCCTCCCCGGATTGGTCCGGATGGTCACCTCTTCTGCCTCGGCGGGTGCGCAGAGGAGGGAGTTCGCGGGCTATGTATACCAGCTCATAAAAAACAAAAAAGAGGGAGGTGTGGGGCTCTCGCTGGCAGACCGCGAGGCGGCTACCACCCCGCCCTGATAGTGGGCCGGATACATGGTTTGCTAACTCACATTTGAAACACCCGCTCACTGAGGTGATGCTGCCTGGCCCAATCAGCACCCGCCAAGTGTACTTTTGTATCCAATCATGTAACCTCATACTTTGTAGCCAATAATGTAGCATGTAACTCATGATGTAACCAAAGACAATAAAAGGAGCGTTTTTGAAACGCGGCGGGAAGAAGCCTGCCTGCAACCTCCAGCTCTGCCTGCGACTGAGTGATTTCCCAACAGCTTTGCTTTTAAGCTTGTTTAGCATGGTGGCCTTTGCCTCTTTCCTTACTGTGAAGTAAATTGTTTGGTAGGTATGTAAATCAGTTTGAGTTGGGGATGGGACTTCAGAAACAGTTGTTGCTGCCAGAAAAGCATCAATGAATGCCTAAAGAAAAGGAAAACATGTTTCCTATTGCATTTCTTCAGGGGCAGAGGTATTTGGGAGATTGTCTTCTGGGATGCTGTCTGCACTGCATAAATAATCCAGTTTGATACCACTTTAACTGCCATAGCTCAATGCTATGGAATTCTGGGATCTGTAGTTTTGTGAGCCTTCCCTGTCAGAGAGCTCTGGTGCCACAATAAACTATGATCCCCAGAATTTCATGGCATTGAGCCATGGCAGTTACTCTGATGTCAAACTGGATTATTCCTGCAGTGTGGATTCAGCCTCAGTCAGAAGCTGGAGGTCACCACATGCAATTTATTAATGTCCTCTTTCCTCCAGAGCTTTTGACAATACTTCTCCTGTCAATACCAGGAAATAAATCCAGGAGGAGAATGTGGACAGACATTGATAGAGGTGAGACATCATTAGAGTTGGTGACTATTAGGGAAATTCAGGACATAATTTATCTTCTTGATCTAGCAAATTTGGCCTATGACCTGTTCCTGTGCAGATGAAATAGCTAAATTATAGTTTACATGTGTAAAACCTGATGGATTTGAAGGAAACCTGATTTCACCACCTGAGGCTGCATATATTGTTGTTTTATTTCATCTATGTCTGTGTCCATACTTCATTTGTGAGATACTTATGTCTCTGGAAGGCCATCATCCTCAGTGCCAAACCTATCAAGAAGGATCACTTCTTATTTGTGGTAATCCTTATTCATAACATCTTGCAGTGGTGAGCGAACTACCCTCAGTTCAGACTTCTCTTGGTATACAAAACCTTAGTGATTGGAAATTTCAAGGTGATCAACTTTACTGGGAGTTCTACCTCTGCATAAAATATTGGCTCATGGCCACCAATGACATGCATGTATCACTTTATATTTCAGAGCATTATATATACAAGAGCTAGCTGGAAATTCAACCAATTTCTACACTCACAAACACACACAGAGAGAGAGAGAGAGAGAGAGAGAGAGAGGAAGAAGTGAGTTTATGCCTAGATGGAGGCCAACAAATCATATAACACATTGATAAAAAGGAATTGATTCAATTAGAGAAGAGATCACTAAGCGAAAAAGATATTTTATTGGATGGTCTGTTCGTATAGTCTCCAACAATCAATGGACATCTCAGGCTAATATATAAAGTTGGAAACTTCTGTGTGTATACTTCCTAAACAGATAGTTTGGGGTTCTGAGGCCAAGATCCTACACCAGGTTTGTGTAGTAAACCTCTGCAGAAGAGTTACACATCAATTGGACTACACAATCCCTTCGTTGAATGGCAATGTTGTTCTTTCACAATTATACAGTTATGATTTCTCTTTAAATGTTGTGGTTCCATCATATGATTTCCTGGGATTTCCAGTTTGGGGGGGGGGGATTTAGAATTCTAGGACCAAGAGCTCTACTACTTTCCCATACTGAAAACGCAGGATTCCATAGGATGTTGCCATGACAGTTAAAGTGGAATTATAGTGCTGTAATATAGTATAGTGTTAACAAGGGTGTCCTGGTAGCACAGTGATTAAATGCTGGCACTGCTACCAGAAATTTGTGAGCTTAGTCCCAGGGCTCCAAGGTTGACTCAGCTTTCCACCCTTTTGTAGGTTGGTAAAATGAGTATCCAGCCTGTTGTGGGCAATTGGCTTACAGATTGTAAAGTGCTTAGAAAGTGCTAAGTTCACCATGAAGTGGTATAGAAATGTAAAGGCTATTGCTATTGCTATAATTGGGTAGTGTGAAAGGGCCCAAGACTCCAGATGTGGGCACATCCACGTGCAGTGCACACTTGCAAGCATAATGACATCTTGTACTCCTCCACTTCTGCAGCCTTCAATAAATGCAGCCACTTCCATAGTAAAACTGAAACATGCATAAGATATCACAAAGATTCTAGTCCTGCCCTGCTGACCACATATAGGTCGAATTTTATATTGCGTGCAGGGTCATAGAAAGGATTTAATATTCCATATCTCTGGTATGATCTAGATAACTACATGTTCCAAATCAGAAAATTAATAGATTTGGGGACATTCCTAGCACATTATTTTCACATGAGAGCCTTTAGTCTGAGGCTTATATCTACACAGGAATTGTAATTGTATATGTAGCTGTTCCATACTTTGGATTTCTATTGTTGAACAAAGTGAGGTGTTAGGAATCACAAGGAAATCTTCCTAATTTATATTTTAGTTACCTCTTCTAGATTCTCTGTCTTACCACTCTGTCAGAGCTGGAATACAAATGAATTTGAGGTTAGAACGTAAGGAATTGCTTGCCACCTATAATTCCTCCAGGCTGGTAGGCCATAATTTATGGGTGGGTCATACATGCCCTAGGCTACCACATTCACCTCCTCTGCTTCTTTTAGTGGCCCTGTGACTACTGCCGAATTTACCACTGAATTGCCAGGTTTTGGCAAGCAACAGTGTCTCAGTAAAATTATAAATAGGGAGAAACATGCCTTTTAAACACATGTAGTTTATTTTTAATTAAATGAAAGTGTTTGCTTTGAGTAAAATTTTGCAGCCATCACACCCATCAAATGTGGTGGCACAGTGGCAGATCTGACTTTGAGTGGACAGGAAGATGTACCCAGCACAGTGTGAAAGTTAGTTGGGGCCAAACACCACAAATTGTTTCCCATTGCCGTATTATTATTGTTGTTGTTGTTGATTATTATTATTATTATTATTATTATTATTATTTTGCCTGTTCACCTGCAGAGAGCATATGTAACACAGCATACCTACTGTCCAAAAGAAGTGGCAAATCATCACACACTGTTGTGCTTGAGAAAGGTGGGTGGATGATTTAAAAAAAACAACAACAATGAGATCTGGACACTTTCATTGTTGCCCACACTTTCCGGCTCAAGAGGTGAAGTAGCACTGATTGCTATCATTTTTCTTGATGACACCTAGGCCCACTGCACATATTTAACACACCCCTGGGAAAGAAATAAAATGAAATCATCTCACACAGCTCCGCTCCAAACAGAAGCAAATAGTAAACCGCATTGTTAGTGTAGTCAGACTGATTTCTCCAAGACCTCAGTGGCCTAGTTGAAATGTGATAGTTGCATTTCAGTCTAACACACTACTAAGTTGACACAAAATCAACAGCTGTACTATCACAAACATTTTTACCAGGGCCGAGCTGAAGTAGATGATGGGGGATGCTCAGAATAGTTTGAAAACAGAGTATATTCAGAATGAAAACATTACACTGCAGTTCACTCTGAACTGTCTTTGTTTCTCTTCAATGACATCATAGAATTGTAGAGTTGGAAGAGACCACAAAGGCCATCCAGTCCAATCCCCTGTCATGCAGGAAATCTCAATCAAAGAATACCCAACAGATGGCCATTCAACCTCTGCTTAAAGACCTCCAAGGAAGGAGTTCCACCACCTTCTGAGGGAGTGTGTTCCATTGTCTAACAGCTCTTACTGTCAGGAAGTTCATCCTAATGTTGAGCTAGAATTTCTTTTCCTGTAGCTTGCATCCATGTTCCATGTCCTATTCAAGTCCAATTGATTATTTGCTGATTTGGATGGTCCTTCTAAGAACCAGTGTGGTGTAGTGCCTTGAGTCTAGAACTCTGGAGAAGGTGTGAGGGCTGACTCACAGAAAGCCAGTGGGTGACCTTGGGCATGTTACACATTCCTAGCCTAAGAAAATCTTGTCATGGGTTCACCTTAGGGTCATCATAAGTCAGAAATGATTTGAAGGCACACAACAACAGCAACAACAAGATAGTCCTTCTACATATTTTCATTTGTTTGTATTCTTGCTTGCTACGTGCCTAACACACATTGCAGTCTATCCACATCTATTCAAAAGTAAATAACATCATGGGATTTTCTAAGAAATATGTCTCCTTGCTTATCTTCTGTAGGGAAAACATACACATCTGCAAGTCACTTAGGTCATTATGAGGATGGCAACTGTTATTAATGTCATGTGAACAGTGAATCAAGTTATAGATGTGCAGTGATGAATCTACTCAGCATGGACTGAGGCAGAAGTTGTTATTTTCCCCCATTGATTCTGGGCACTGAGTCCACACTGGGGTTTACTCTGAATTTGATTGGATCCAAGGTGCTGAACTTTATTCCTCAAATACATTCAGCACTGTGGATAGCTCCCCACTTCCCAGAAGCAACAGAGTCACAGGCTGCCTGTACCCAACCACATTCTGGATTCCAACGTACTGTATTGGATGTAAAAGAAACAATGGAGCTCCACTTCCAGCTTTCTCATTCCAGATCCTGAAGCCCTGAGTTGTAGGCCAAGACAATTTTCTATTACTGTCTTAGTATCTCCAAGTACTGCAAAACTGAGTCCCCCAATTCACTGTGCCACTTGTGGGTGTTTTTCCATCCATTAAACAGAGGAGCAGATAGCAGAAAGGCCTACAAATTGGTAAGCTAGCTAATGAAAGATTCACGTTCAAGAGTACTATACTTATGACTACCAGATTATTATTATGTGTGTGTGAGAGAGACAAAGGTTAGATGGGCCCTTGTGGTAGCAACTGAGTGTGACAATTCCCTTGTTTATTTATTACTGAGTACCAAGTTGTGTATGTCAGCATGGGCTTTCTAATTTTATAGTCTTTATCTTTATTTTTAGAAAGGCCATTGAAAAAGAAAAAAAATAAGAAAAATCTAGGAGTGGGGAACTTAAGACCATTTTATGTTTTCATGGCAAAGGACAGATGTTTGAGGGTCATTAGGACAATGTTGCCACTTCATTAACAGTGTGTTTCCTGATTGCTCCATATTTCCATCTCAGTTAAGTCTATGAAAGCTCAATGTACCCATAACAATTACCACACATTTTAATATTCTGATCTTCATTAGCAATGTCATGCTCTCATCATATGAGGTCACTTTGTCATCTTGCCCACAGGGGATATCTCTTGCCAGGAAAGAAACCAGCTCAAGCCCATTTATTGCAGAGCCAGGCATGATGTCTAACAAAGAGGGATGCAAGCAGCTAGGTCCCAATGAGCTTATTGGTCCCACAGGGTAAAACATATTGGTTCTGTTACTGTGCTTACTTGGTTACCTGTATGTTTTTCCACATACAGCAAAAAATTTAAAAAATTAAAACAACAACAACAACAATTAGGGATGGAAACACTTTATTCATGAATTGGTATGTGGAGAAATAAATAATTTTCCTCAGTCTAAATGATGACCTGAGTATTTGCATTTATCCTTTTTCTGTTTGTTTTATGTAGGAAGACGTCAAAACTGTGGCTGAGAGTCTGTATTGTGTGTAGTGTAAATCTGTACTCATGTAGTTACACCATGGTTGTGTTCCACCATCCCTCTGCTGAATACTAACTTTATCCAACCAATGGTTACCTGCTAATCAGACAGCTTCTTGGGTGCTTCTACACTGTAGAATAATGCAGTTTGTTAGACTTGCAAAGATCCTTCATGGAACATAAATAGTTTGGGCTTTGTTTTAAAAATAAAGAAAATGTTAGGGGCAGGGATCCTGCAGCCCATGCTGCAGAAATCCCCCTTCTTTGGGTGGGGTGGTTAGAGAAGGGAATGTCCCAGGACAAACTTGACAATGTATTGGCTCCAACTTCTGATGTATATACATTGCATGCAAATCTCTGAACATACCTCAGGCTATTGTTTAACATAGTTCAAGACTATCTGATTTGACTATCAATAGCTTTCCAGAACCTTAGGAAACACAGAAGAGTTTTCCCAGTCTTGAATTCTCTTACACTTCTATTAAGATATCTTTCTGAAGCTGTGATGCTGGGACTGAACCTGGAGCCATCTTCTTGCAAAGGATGTGGGGCTGTACTGCAGTTCTATGACTATTCTGCCTTCCTGGTTAGACTGCAGCTGACTGGGATGTCCTGTTATCTATTTTAGGGATGGTAAACCTCACAGATAAAATTAAATAAAAAAAGAGAGGAATGTTTTGTTTCTGAAGTTTTTTTTCTGATGAAAAATGAATAAGATCAATAGAAAACATACACTGAATGGAAGCAATCTGATATGGGAGACCTATTTGTTGTTCAGCATGCAAAAGGGATCTTGTAGCACTTGTGAGACTAACTGAAAGAAAGAAGTGGGTAGCATAAACTTGCTTAGACTTTGTTGCTGTGAGGGATTTTTCAAGGATGTAGCTATGGGGGACAAAATGAGGCTGTTGCCCCACCTAAATAAAAATTGTAACTCTCAGTGAAATTTTCCTTCATTTCCCAAATATCTAGCTTTGCACAGAGCAAGGCACTGAAAATAAGTCTTTGACTTGCTATGTTTACAGACCCTTGGTCACTTTGCTTGAGCCTTTTCTTTTGATATCTAAAGTGTACAATTAGCCTTCTTTATCCACAGATTCTGCCTGTACAGATTCAACCACCAACTGCTTGAATATATATATATATTAATTCCAAAAACCCAACCTTGATTTGACATTTTATACAAGGAACACCATTGTATATAACTTGATATCCACAGGGGCCCTGGAACCAATCCCTAGTGGATACTGAGCACCCAATATATTACAGACATATATTTCACAGAGCTGTTATTAAATGTCTCATGTTTACTTGGAAAAATGAAATCGCTACACCCAGAATCATCTTTTACATCATTGCTCTAAATGCCTTTGCATAAGTCATTTAACTTTTCTCTTACTAAACTGCTTCATTGGTATGTGCAGGAGAAAAATAATAACCATCATCATCGGCTGAGATAAAAGTGGAGATAATAATAAATGTACTTTGGGCTTTCATCCATAAGACAGCACACAATATGCCCTCCTTTATTCTCCAAGAACAAAATAGAAGATACTTCACTCAGTGCAGAAGGGAAGGCATTTGTGACCTCAATAACCAGTAGTTGAACCTTCTTCCTGTAAGCAATATACAATAATTCCAAGCTACAATTGCTAAGATGACCTGTGCTGCAGAATACAAAATAGTGACACTCCTGTCTTTCAAGAAAGAAGCCTAGGACAAAGGGCAGAGAAAAGATGACAAATCTAGAGAAGGACATAGTAGCCAAGAAGAAGAAAAAAAATCTAATACAACCAGATGGAAAAAGCTGGGCTATTGTTGGGTGACTGAAAGGCATTCAACTGTCTATGGCACTATTTCATTACATCTGCTAGAATCCTCTTGATGGCAGGCTGGAGTAACCAGGGGTAATGCAGACACAACTACTTTTGGGAATATTGTAAATTGGAGGTATCCAATATCTCCTTTCACATTTTATTCAATATTTGTGCAATGGCTGCTGGATATAATATCTGTGCAATGGCTGCTGGAGCTCCCCAACACCATCACCCTATTGGCAGCCAACATATTCATGGCACTCATGGATAAGTATGCTTGCAGAACCTTGGGATAAGGAAGAGCCCCTTCTTGATGGCTTCTCCTAGACTACAAAATTTCCTTCCCTAGATGACTAGGCTAATCCTTGCCCTGTTGTCCTTCTGCTGGCAAATAAAGATCTTTATCTCTTTTTAATGTAAATGCATGTTTTAATGCAAATGTATGTTATCTATTTTTAACATTTATATGTTTTTAAATCAGTTTTATAGTATTTTATTGTGTTTTAATGTGGTGTTTTAAAATTTATGATGAGGATGATGATGATGCAAACATTTAATGTATTATGGAAGCCACCTTGGGTCCTGGCTTGGGAGAAAGGTGGTGTATAAATAAATAAATAAAGTAAGTAAGTAAGTAAATTTACCTTAAGACAGACTTTCAGTAGCTAACTAGGTTTGAATGGAGCCTATGGGCTTTTTCATTTTTACTTGCTTTTATTAATGTAGTGTTTCCAAGAGTTTTAATGTCCTGCTTTACTTTGTTTGGATGCCCCATTTACTTTACCTCTCTGATGCACAGATTTGCTAAACGATATGCTAAGGCCTGAAACCTATCGTTGGTCCCAAGTACAGTAGATCCATTGAATCAATGGGATTTACCTGAATAGATGGCTCTAGCTGGAACTATCCAACTCATCTAGCTGGAACTATCCAACAGATTTTAGACCTGTTCAATAAGCTACAGGTTAATGCATGCAATTTCTCAAGGCAGTTCTTGGAGACCTCACATCCTGCAGATTACCTGAACTATACTTTTACTAACCGAAAAGGGGGGCAAATGGATTACCTTCCCTGGTAGGATCCAGGAACAATTATGGTTGCAAGATTTCAGGGCCTGGTACTGATTTCAGGGCCTGGTCTTGTAGCGTGGAACCTATTCTCTGCTTCTCAAGGTGAAGGAGATGGATGAATCTCAGCACAAGAGCATGGCCTTTAAAGGTGTGTGTGTGTGTGTGTTTTCCTCATTTGTTAGACTTGATGTTTTTCATTTGAATGGCATACTTTGTGTAAATGTGGTTGATACTTCATGTATCAAGTTTTATTGACACCACCAGTGGCTTCCTCTGTGATATATCAAGGGGTCATCTCTAGGGCTGCACCCACACTGCAGAGATAATCTGGTTTGACTCCACTTTAACTGCCATGTCTCAGTGCTATTCTGGATCTCTGTTGCCACAACAAACTACAGTTGCCAGAATTCCATAGTATTGACCCATGGCAATTAAAGCGGTCTCAAACCAGATTATCTCTGCAATATGGCTGCAGACTTGGTTTCAAGTTTTGTCTCTGAAATCCCAGGATCTTTGATAGCAACCCCAATGGCAAATCTTAATCCCAGCTCAGGAGTATCCCATACCCTGATCAAAACTAAGGACTAGGGACATTACCTGGTGATGTCATATGGCGCAAGGTGTGGTGGTGCAATTACACATAACACAATAAGCATTACCTATTGCTGCTACCACAGTATGCAACTCAAATAATAATAAAAAAAACACTCACAGATTTGATCAATGAGACAGAGGAGGGAGGATAAGAATGATGTCTTTAGAGACACTAGAGCAGCCACTCCAAAGCAATAGGGACCAGCAGCATATTTTTGGGGGAAAAGTCGTTTCATGACAGTTCTCTCATCCATAGTTTCCTCCCCTTCTGCTGGGACCTGGAGAAGAGAGGCCAGGTCCTGAGAGCTGAGAACTATAGATTACAGGAGACTCCTGTACTATTTAATGCCAAAATTTACTAATTTTCAAAACAAGAAGCTAATGTGTTACCATTTGCTGTTCTCCTATTGTTTGGTTTCAGAAGAGAGGGGATTTTGGGCAGTCTGGATATCCCCCAGAGGATTTTGTGACAGAAAGGTGACCCTCAGACCTGTGGTTTCCCATCTCTAATTTAGGACCTCAAATCATAATAGGCTTCTAAATTTAAACCAACACATGCTGTGTAAGAGTAATGCACATTTTTTAGTAATGCTGAAGATTATCTTAAACTTGACATAACTGAAGATCTCAGCATGCTATGGCCCAGTCCTTAGTGCAACTTAAAAGATAAATTTAGTTTGGTGGGTCTATTTTTCCTGGCCTGCTTTGATTCCTCAAGAGGCATAATGTACCAAGAGCCATTGCATCCCATTATTTCTTAGCTTTATGGATTAAATGGTTCTGTTTTGTGCTGCATTTGCCCATGTTGCAATTAATTTCTGACATTAATAAAAGGGAGTCATACGGCATACACTCCATTAGTTTTCCCTGCTACATTTCTTTTCCTATTGACTTGCAAATGATGTGAGAAGATGCTAGCCCTAAAAAAAGAAAAAAATAATCAGTGTTTGCAAACGAATGTAGCTGGCCTCAGACAATTCATTACAGCACTTGGAGCAATAATACACTTGTCATATTAACTCAGGACACCGCACCAATAAAAAATGATACCTGAAAAACAAGGGTGTAATTTGGGTGCAGCTGATAGACAGATGTTACTGCTCATCTGGTGGAAAGAAAATGAATCTAAGCAGCTCAGAGAATCAGAAGCGGCATACCAAGTAATGTAAGATTTAAGAGTCGATGCGGGAGTCCTCATCTCCGCCAACATTAATTTTCCTTTCTCTTGCAAGTCAACCACATTTAAAAAGAAAAAAAATGTTTAAGAGTTCATCCTTGGCTTACCAATTGGTTTTTCACAGCAATTGAGGAGAAGAAAAGTCATTATAAGACTCTTTTCTCCTCATTCCATCCTATGCCAAAAATTGAGAAGATATGACCATCACATGCTACCTATGGAGAGAAACAGGTCCTCAGTCAACTGGGAGGAAAATCAACCTTTGGTGAAGAACAAGAAGAATAGCTGTGTGCTTTGGGAAAACATGGGTACAGATTGTTCTAGACAAGGGTGCACAACACTGCAGGGAGGGATTTAGCACTCCTTGGCTTTCTGACATGTGCTGGATAACAGAAAGTGACATTATTTCATTTCTGGTTTCCATTTTTGGCAGCAAAATGATTTTCGAATCAATGAGAGCTTCTCAGGGATTGGGGATGGGGGAATCATTTAAAAAGGTGACCTTGCAAGGGAGTGAAAGAATAAGGTTGGATGGGCTGCATGTGACCAAGAGACCCCCCTTCCCCCTTTTTTTCATAGTCACTGTAACTTTAAAAACAACTGAATTAAATGAATGCAGGAATTGTCCTTCAAATAACCTGGACCTGAGCTGTACAGGGCTTTATATGTCAAAATCTGTCTGTAGCTCTTTGGTCCAGTTGAATTTTCTGAACACTCTTCAAAGGCAGCCCCATGTAGAGCACATTACAGTAATCCAAGTGGGATGTAACTGAGGCATGTACCACTATGCCCAAATTTGATCTAACTAGGAGTTGTCATAGCTGATGCACAAGCCTTGAATGTGCAAAAGCAATCCTAGTCACCATCGATATCTGAGTGTCCAGGCTTAGGGTTGAATCCAGGTTTCAAAACCTAAGCTGTGAACTTGCGTCTCCGGGGGAAGTTCAACCCCATCCAGAACAGGTCTAATTCCTATTCCCTGATCAGCCTTTTAACTGGCCAGCAGCACTCCTATAATGTCTGGATTAAGTTTCAATTTGTTTGCTCTCATCCAGTCTATTCCTGGTGAGGGGCATTGAGACAATGACTGGTTCTACTCTGTGTGCAGCTGTATTCTTGCATTGCTAAAGAATACAAGTTTAACGCAATTTTCCATAGAAAAGAAATGAATTCACCCCATCAGGGTGGAAAAGTGTGGTCCATGGGCAGCATGTGGCCCCGGGCTATTTATGTAGACCCCAGGGCCCAATTCCTTTTGTAAAAGAGGGCTTTACTGGACCAAAAATGTGGTAGCACTCTTGATGTTTGAAGTCCAGTGAAGAGGGAAGGAGCAATTTCATATGAATCAGTGGCCCAGTACAGATGTCTAAAAAATGCAGCCTGTATGGTACGATTAGGGTTAGGGAGGGTACAGCATTCATACCCTCCCTAAGCCTAGCGTGTATGGACACCGCCATTTTAAAATGTGATACTGGAGTATTTCAACATCCATGTTAAGAGTGCCCTTCTAGGAGTAGCTCAGGATTGTCCCAGGTGGTATATGTCCTTATTTGTGCTGCTGGGCACACTCTGGACCTGGCTTTTTGTCCAGGGAAGAATGATGGAGCTAAGTATGGAAGAACTATCTATACTTCCATTAACTATAGATCACCACCTGAGGTTTAGACTTGTTGAGACTCAGGACCTCTGCAATGGTGGGAGACAGATTATGATGGTCCAGCTCAGGAGGCTTATGGATGGATTCCTGTGGCTCTTGTGGAGCTTCCTCCTGTCTTGGCAGGCGATTCTGACAAAGTTTTGGTCCACTTTGGGAATGTGGAAATACTCAAGGCAGTGGACAGGATGACTCAAAAGTGTCCCTTCCTATGGTGGGGAGCCAACCCCCCCCCCTTCCAGAGAACTGGTGGCAATGAAGCAGGAAGGTGTGCATTTGCATAAATTTGGCATGAGACTGCACTGTGTAATCTGATCTTACCGGCTAACTGGTATCATCATCCTGCTAGTTTGCCTGCTGGCCAAATTGTATAGTCTGTATACAGAGGGTTTTCTCACACTTATGTTTTTTGCCCATGTAATCCTTTCATTCTCAAGCCTTGAAGGGAAAAGTGCCTTCTAATCAGTGTTAGCAGTTGTCATGTTTGTGAAATCGAGAAGAAAATGCCTTTGTTGCTGCTCACCCACTGTAGAGGTGACAAAATTAAAGCAGCTGCCATATTCTTCCTGCATACACAGCCAAAATAGGAGTTAACAGTGTGTGGGACACAGAACTGTTCTAGATGTTAACAGGAATGGAAAGAATATATGAAAATATGTGGAAAATGGCCAAAAACAGGTTCCTTGTGGGTCAGAAAAACTCTGAATAGGAGAATCTAGATGGGTGAGAATTTTCAGTTTGGGATGTATGCTGGTTGATATCCTAAACTGGGATCTACAGCTATGGAGATGTCACTATGGAGTTTATAACGTACCCCCAAAAAGCAATTTGACTCTGCTGGGATAGAGTTGCTTAAGGGATGCATTCGGGTATTATCGCATGGAACATGCCACCAATGCCACTGGGCGACTGCATCCTGGCTAAATCTCGGCTCCCAGCAGCACTCAGCTGGCCGATTTGCAGTCTTGGGAGCTTTCTCCATCTGCCCCTTCTTCAGCCAGATTGAGGCTGCGGAAACTGCATGCTGTGGTCCCGACCTGGCTTTTCCAGGGTGCGATAGCCGTGGCATCGGAGGAGTGCTGTGACGCCGCACACCGTGTGGTGCGACATGTGGTGTCACGGTGCCCTGGGGAGGGAGCCAGGGCATGCGGCATGTAGATGCTGCGCCCTGACTCCATCCCCAGGCTGGCCCAAAGTGCCGGTCTGCACAAGGCCTAAGATTCTATTAACTGGTGCATGCAGAAATCAGAAGGATTTAAAGGTATGAAGAAACAAACATTATAAAAGTATAGTACTATTGTTCCACTTTAATATCCAGGGTTCCATGCTATGTAATTTTGGGGTTTGTAGTTTAGTGCCAATGTGGTCTACTGATCTGAGAATTTTACTACAGCTCTGAAGAGTTTTTCATATCTTGGAGGAATGAATACTTGAACTTGGAGGATCAAGTGAACTACAGCTAACAGCAGTCTGTGCAAGTAAGGAGTGTGTATTCTTTCAACAGCAGTTCTATGAAGTGTTTAGAAATGTTCTTCAACTGGACCAGTGCTAGTTACACTCTGCACTACTTCTGTTTGTGTATGTTGAATTGGGAGCCAGCCCCAGACACAGAAATCATTATAATGGCCCTGCCTTCAGTGGTGTAGATCTCTTCTACAGAAGAACTGTTGCTAAAAAAGAAAAAAAAAATCAATCAAGCTTGGAGGACACCCAATCCCTGTTGCGTGTTTGAAATTTAAAGGTATAACGCTGCTCTTAATCAATACTGCTGCATTTGAAATATATTTCAAGCCTGATTTCAAGGCTGTTGACTTCAGACACCCCGCCAGCTCTGTAGTGCACTCTCCCCATGCCATACATTTTATTTTTATTGTGTTTTCTTGCTGTAAGTTTTGCCTGAAATGCTTTATTATCAAACATGCTGGTTGGGTGATTTAAAGAAGACTAAAATGTGAACTTGTGAGGGAAAAGGAGCCACTGATGTTGGAAGACCTTGATTTCAACTCTTTGCATCATATCTTTAATACCGCTCCTTCACCATTTTTGCAGTTGCTTGGTAATGATTTTTCTGTCTTTCGTTGATAATACCCTGGAGCGTTTGGTTCTTGTTCTAATTTGAAAAAGGTGGAGTTTGGAATGATTTATTTTATGACCTTACTTTATGACCTCAAGTGATTGATTGTTAAGATTATTATTGTTATTTTCAGCTAAGTTAAAAAGCAGTAGTTGAAGTAGATTTACAAGCACTTATACAAATTGATTTCAATGGGATTAAGCCTATGTTGGATTGTGAGCTGGTTAACTTTCTATTTCTCTTCCAAATGCAAGGATGGCCCATCTGGAGAGGTGAAAAGTAATTCTTTATGACTTATTAACTATATTTCTAGACTGCCCTTCATCTTCACAGGTATCAGGGTGGTAGGCAGCATAAAGAAAATTTATCTCACCAAATATAAATACAGTAAATCAATGAAAGAAAATCTTAAAAACAACAACAGCTTGGAGCTAAAGAGAATAACACACAACTAGTCTAAAATGTCTAGGCAAAGTGAAAAGTTGTAATTTGTTATGAAAGACATTACTGTATCAGGAACAGTAATAACTGTGACTAGGGTTGGCGGTAGGGTACATTTACACTGTAGAAATAATGCAGTTTGACACCACTTTAAGTGTTGTAGCTCCATCCTATGGAATATTGAGATTTGTAATTTTATACATTCTGTAGCCTATTCTACCAAACAGTGCTGGTGAGAAACAAGATTACAAATCTAAGGATTCTGTGAGATGGAGACATGGCAGTTAAAGTGGTGTCAAACTGACTTATTTCTACAGTGCAGATGCAACCTAGTGACATTCCAAAGTTTTCACTGTTAATAATTTTCATAGCTATCTCAGATTCAGGATTTCTTTTGATAATAAAAATGAAAAAGAAAAAGATTTGTAGTTAGTTGTTGCCCTTTGCAGCACAACACAATATAAAATTTTATATTTATAATAAATTTATAATTTTTATTTATAATAAGCACAATCTTATTTAAAATTGCTCTTTTAGTATTTAAGCAAGGCTTGCTGGGGGCAAGGGAAAATGTAAAGTGAAAATCTGTTTTCTCTGCTATAATCACATCTATCTTTGCAAGATGCAGAGCTGATGAAAAGTACATGCTAAGGCAAACAGACATCTTTTACTACTTAAAGAAATATCATTTCTGTCCAACTGTATGTATCATCCACTTTGACTTTCAGACCACAGGGTGTGGCAATGCTTGCGGTTCCATTTCCCCCACTGCCATTTTCTCAAAAGTAAAATTAATAATGTAAATGTAAAATTGAAATGTAATAACTAATGAAATGTTGATTCTGAACACAACCTTGGAGCCCTGAACAAAGCATAGCTTTTGCAAAGGAAGCCTATAAGCAGGAGTGTGATCTTCTTTGTTTCTTTTAATTAACCTAAAATCAAATCCTTTCAAGCTGAGAGCAGATGTTTATTATCTGTGAATGCAAAATAGAAACAGCTGCACATGCAGTAGTTAAGGCAGTTGACATCTGGGGCCAAGCTCAGAGGTAACACTGAAAGTAACACAGACCTGTATAAAGTTGCATCAAAGATGAGAAAACATACAGTTCAACCTCACCTAATATGTTTGGTGCAAAATGGGTAGTGTTCCATTCTCAAATATGACTTACCTGAAACTTCTCCCCTTTTTTTCTGTATTGTCTGAGAACTTTTTTATTCTGTCATTGCCATTTTGGACACCTATGATGAGGATGATGATTAAAGAGAACTCACCCATTCTTTGTGTAAGTGATATAGCCAATTGGGAACCATTTGGTCTGGTTAAGTTAGACAATGACATTATAATGCCAAGCCAGAGTTATAGCATTATTTCCTGCCCTCACTCTGGGGTACACTTTTTGTCATGATTTGTAGGTTCTCTGAATTATCACAAAGAGAAAAGATTCAAAGATATAGCCATGGCAGTCTGTTGAATCAGTATGTAGAGAGATCTTGTAGCACCTTTGAGACTAACTGAAGAAAAGAAGTTGCCAGTAGACTGAAGTCTACGAAATCTTATGCTGCCAACTTCTCTCTTTCTGTTAGTCTCAAAGGTGTTACAAGATCTCCTACAAAAAGAAAAGATGTATTTTTCAGAGGATTATTGTGTCGCTGTGTGAAATTTTCCCCTGAGAATGGTGGGCAAGTTCTCCATTCCCCAGAGAATGATGGGACCACATGGATTCCTGATGACTCTGGAGGATTTTCCTGATGATATGATGGGTACTCCCATTGAAGACTCCACCAAAGAGTTACAGAGATGACCAGGGTGGTTGACAGTATCACTCCTAAGGGACCTTTTCACTTTGGTAAAGATGGTGAGAGAGCAAAGGTTGCATCTACTCTGCTGAAATAACCCAGTTCGACACCACTGTGACTGCCATGGCTCAATGCTATGGGATTCTGGGAATTGTATTTTTGTGAGACATTGAGGTTTCTCTGTCAGAGAGCTCTGGTGCCACAACAAACTACAATTCCTACAATTCCCTAGCATTGAGCCATGGTAGTTAAAGTGCTGTCAACCTGGATTATTTCCGCAGTATGGATGTAGCCCAAACCTAGTGTACCCAGCCAGTGCTTCAGGTCCCAGTTAGCTCTGAAAACACTATCTGATTGTGGCCAGATTTGGCCACTGCTCATCTTTACCTGTAGAGAAAGAAATAAAGCATGATCAAATCACTCTGAGATCATCCTATCATGGTTCTACACTGGGCTAGATGGTTCTAAACTGACCAATGTTCTACGCCATGCCATGCCAACAGAAAGTGAGTGAGCCTTTTCTTTCGCTTTGATGACTAAACGTTCTCTGCTTTTTGTAATGTGAAGTCAGAAATTCCTTCAGGGGCACCACTAGTTAGGTTCTCACCAGGTGTGGAAGGCTGCTAGTATCAGGTGATGGGGTGAAGACAGCCTGCCCCACTCCTTTGCACTAACCCAAAAGCCTACCCCTTTGGCCACCCAGTTGTCTGCCACCTAGCCAGACCCTGGAAGGATTGCCAGGTAGTGGTGAACCTTCTTCCTTCCCCTCTCTCCCCAGCTACTTCATTGCTCTGGCTGGGGACATAGAAGGGGCATATTCACCTCTTCTTTCCTCCATCACAGGGCTTTCTGCCCAGGGGAAGCCTGGCAATGGGGAAGCTGGAAAGGGCACACAGTTGCCCCTCCTGAACTGACAGGGGAAGAGGGCCCAACGAGGTGTAACCCGTCCTCTGGGGTATCGCATGGTGTGGTCATCACCCCTTCATCCCCCCAAATGACCCCACTGATCTCCTGCAATCTTATTGTCTACAGTATGAAGTCTAGGCTATCAAGACACATTTAACTTTGGAAGGTCATCTTGAAGAGGCTCTAATAGAATCAGGGGTATGGCTGCACTGGGGACAAAATGAGGACATTGGCCCCTCATAAATGAAAATTTCCCTCAGCCCCCAAATGCCTAGCATTGCAGTAACATAAAACTTTGACTGAGCACCCAAAGAAACAGTGGAGGCAAAGTTATCAAAGGGAATGTGAACACAGCCCATGTAAGAGCTCTAAGTGTGAATGATTTTCATTGTCTCACTCTCTGCTATGTTAGAAATTTGTGGGAGACTGAAGGGATATTTCACTTGGTAGGGAAGTATTTATATTGTAGGGGGCAACGCCCTTGCTTCACCCCACTCTGATAGAGACACGCCAGAAAAAAATTCAGTAGATCAGCAGGAACATTTCTTATTTTTTTTCTCTTGCTTCCTTGGCTCAACTGGGGGCTCAGAGGAATGTTTTCACATACTCAGGAATTCAAGAAATTGGCCAATATGTTACAGTAAAATAATTGAATTTAAGAGCCCCCTCAATAACCCAATGGTTGACTACCCTCCCCTTTTGCATCCATCCTGCAGGACACCCAATCCTCCAAGCCAGCACAAGACCTCCAATCCCTCATTGAGGTCTAGCTGTAATGCCATAGGCTGCTGCTATACTTCAGAATTAATGCATTTAGACACCACTTTGTCATGGCTCCATCCTATGGAATCCTGGGATATGTAGCTTGTTGTAGCATCCAACAGAACATTTCTAACAGAAGAGGCCAAAGATCTCACAAAATTACAAACCCCAGAATCGTATAGCTGTGATCCATGACAGTTAACGTAGTGTCAAATTGTATTAATTCTACAGTGTAGATGCAGACAGTACTGTGTTTTCCCGAAAATAAGACAGTGTCTTATATTAAATTTGGCTCCCAAAGATGCACTAGGTCTCATTTTAGGGGATGACTTATTTTTCCATGAACAAGAATTCACATTTATTGTTGAACAAAAAATATTTGAACATTTATTATATGCTGTGTATATATTTACATACAAAAACTTTGCTAGGTCTTACTTTCAGGGGAGGCCTTATGCTTAGCAATTCAGCAAAATCTATTAGGTCTTATTTTATGGGGATGTCTTATTTTCGGGGAAACAGGGCACTTCCTGGAGGTTTCTTTAGTCCCTTGGATGGTCACAGTATGCAGCTGGTAGACATGGTTAGTAAAATGGATCATGAGTAAGCCTGAATAATAGAATCACAGAGTTGCAAGAGACCTCGAGGGCCATCAAGTCAACCACAATGTCATGCAGGAAAATATAATCAAAACATCTCCAACAGATGGCTATTCAATCTCTGTTTAAAAACCTCCAAAGAAGGAGACTCCACCACATTCTGATGGAATGTGTTTCACTGTCAAACAGCTCTTAATTTCAGAACGTTCTTCTTAATGTTGGGGTGGAATCTCTTTTTCTCTACTTTGAATTCATTGGTCCAGGTCCTGTTCTCTGAAGCTGCAGCCTGGGTCTGTTACAAATTAATCTCCTTTGTCTCAAGTGGGAAAAAATATATTTTGGACCAGTTTGTCAAAGCCTCCTAACTACCAAAGAAAAGTCTTCATCTGAGGAAATGAAAAACCTTTTTTAAAAAGTGCTGCAATGAAATTGGTCTTCCACTTAAAGATGAGAAAGATTCTTGCTGATTCTCCAGTCTGGCCATCTTGTTATGATGTGACTGCACTAGGAGTGTTCATAAATCCCTTTGAGAGATCTTGGCCCCAGCACAAAACGCCAAAAGGTTGTTGTTGTTGCTATTGTTTTTGTGTATCCTGTATTGGGAAACGAGTGGTATGATATGCACAAATATTCCTCATTTCTCTTAATGAGAATAAGCTGATTTCTTTAGTATTAATGTTGGGGGTTTCTCTATAGCAGGGATGGGCAAAATGCAGTGTATGAGACACATGTGACCTACAGGGACAGGCTGCTTTGGTTCCTAGGGACTCCAGTAGTTACTGATGTGAGAATTAGTATAACATAGTGGTTTGAGTGTTGGACTATAGCTCTGGAGACCAGGGTTAAACTCTCAGCTTGGCTACAAAACCCACTGGGTGACCTGGAGCATATCATGCTTTCAGCCTCAGGGGAAGGCAATGGCAAACCTCCTTTTAACCTCTCTTGCCAAGAAAACCCCATGATAGGGTTGCCATGTGTTGGAAATGACATGAAGGCACACAACAATTATATATTGCAGTTATATATATTATATAATGTATGATCTAGAATGCCTGCAAATGCACTGCAGGGGGTGTGGTGGGCATTTCCACTATGTTTGGAGTCCTCTCTCTGGGCCAAAGACAAATTTTTGGGAAAAAATATTAAAAATATGCTTTGCTTGCAAGTGTTCCCAAATGTCCACTGGGGACATGGGTGAATTTCCACCACATTTTGTGGGTCCACTGTGCCATTTGAGTCCATTTTCCGAAACCCAAAATATGATGAAAATGCCATAGAGGCATTTGGAGGCAAAATTACTGGAGCAGGTGATGTCCTCCGTGGTCTCCTATAGGCCTGATATAGCCCCTAGCCTCCCACACTCCTGTTCTACTGGATGACCTTAAGATGCAGTATAAGCAAAACACAATGTACACTATCTCTTTTGTGCAACCAGCAAAGGAACAGCTACCTTTTCTCTCTAGTAAATGTGCAAAGAACATCCCCACATAATGTGCAAATTTTGGGAAACACAATTTGGGAGGGAAATCTAAACATGAGTTCATGGTGAGGAGGATTTCCCTATTTTTTCTGATTCCAAAAGGACAAATTTAAGCAAGATTTGAACTCCAAACTCAGTGGCATGGGGAAGCGGCAGATTGGGGCTGCAAGGGCTGCCAGTGAGGCTGCCCAGGCCCTATTCTGGCGTTTCTCTGGCCGCCTACGGTCCTCCCCCTTTGAGCGGTCTGTAAAGGGCCATTAGGTCCTGCTAGGATCTCAGAGTCAGATACTCCTGGAATACTGGGGAGGGGGGAATACCATAAAAGTACCAGAGAAGTTAAGAAGCACCTGCTTCACAGAGAATAACCTCCTCATGTTGCTGATTATAACATCAAGGAAGATTTTCAAGAGGAAATCTTTCCCATGAAACATAAGAGGAGCAGAAAACACATTTCATTTAGTTATTGTGAATTTCCATCCAGCATCATCAAACTACTACCAGGCAATCACAGAAAGCTACAGACTGTTAGCCAGCTCTAAATGTCTTACTGGAGATATGAGCAAGCCTTCTGCTACAGCTTTCCACCAGCCTCCATTTTCCCAGAGGTTACTAGTGAGAGTGGTCTTCAAATACATTTTTTATTCCAAACTCTGCATTAACTGTGTCTGAGGAAGCCTTTCATTTTCGGCAGTAATGATTTTGATGAGGGGAGGGTATGCCAATGTTGGGTAGTGGTTTGAGTGTTGGATTACAACTTTTAAGACCAGATTTCATGATCTCAGTCTCTGGAGGAAGCAATGTCAAACCTCCTCTGAACAAATCTTGCCACGGAAACCCCATGATAGGTTTGCCTTAGGATTGCTATAGGTCGGAAATGACTTGAAGGCACACAACAACAGCAACAAGAAACTTATTGAAACTTAAGCCAGACAACAGAAAGGTGCTTCTGGTCATTTGAAAGGTGGATCAGGCAATAGGGACTCAGCCTGTGCTGGATGGTATTAATCTCCCCCTGAAGGGCTAATCTACAAATAAATGGATTATGTGAATTGCAATAGATTTTCCCACATTTACATTGAAGTTTAATTGACTTCACTTTCTTGCAAAAATTCACATTGATTTGCATTGATTCACTCTCCCTCTGCCAAAAATTTGCAGCCATCCAAATCCATGTGAAGCACACAGACAGATACACATTGGATAATGCACATCTTTGTGGATGCTCGCAGATGCTCCAGTAAAAACCACAAAGCCTTTTTTTTAGAGGAGTTTGTGGAGTCCCCCCACCCCACCAGCCAAACTCCTTTGTATATCATGTGGCAGGATCACATTCTATTTGAATAGAATGAGAAGTATTTTCATTTGCAGATAAGCCAGCTCATTTTTTGTACTCCTGGACTCAGCCTTGATCCCAGGGGTCCAGAAGAAGGGTATCATCTTTCTGTTGCTGGCTGTAGAAGCACAATTGTCTGGCTGTCTTGCTTCCTCCTCCTCCATCCTCCATCCTCCCTCCATTCTCCTCTGCTCACTGAATATCTATGAGGCACCCAGAAAACAGGTAGATCAAGCATATGGCAAGTGAGCAGCCATGTATCTGCTGTCTTTATATCCCTTTAAGCCTCCCCCCCTACTGCCAATCCATTATTCCACCTCTGAGCTACCCCTGGCAGATCATTAGTTTCCACTTGCATAAATCAGGATCTTGGCCAATATTTTCTTCTCAACATACATTATCTGCACAAAAATTGTATTTGTGTGTGTGGGTAAACAGGTGGGTGTATTTCTGTATTTTTTTTAACAAAATAATTCCTACAAAGGGATGCAAGATGCAAATACCTCTTTAAAAAACCTTGATTTTCTACTACAGCTGGGAAAATACTGTGGAAACTCTTCTCTTTGCTTGCAAAAGTGAAGGAAGTTCATATTTCACCAATACAGAGATTTCTGTGCTTTGGGGTATATGTGGGGTTGACTTAATAAAGGCATTACCACAAGGTAGATGTGGGAATTTGTCTTATTGTTGGCTACATTTCCATTACATTATTTTATGGCTCTTGATTTCAGACCTTTTGAAAAACTTGCATACACAGGCAGACGGAAGGAAGGAAGGAAGGAAGGAAGGGAAATAGACACAGACAAACAGACATCTAGACATGTACCTTGTGCTTAATGGAAAGGTTGTGTCATTCTGTGGATATGTTGACAGTTTAACCTAAAATATCTGCTAAATCCTCCAGGCCTATCTCCCCAGTTTTCTTTTGTACTGCTTTTCTTTCGGTTTTCCTGTGTTTATAACAGGACTTGCCATCCATTCCCATGGCTCTGTCTGCAATCACAGAGACTTTTCAGTCATGGCCAGTTGGAAATCTGAAAAACTTGGGCTCATAAAATATAGAAGGTTTTGTTCCCCAAGGTATCCTTGTCATAGACTTAAGCCAGGCAGGAAAAAGAAGATGAACCTGATGGGGGAATCGGTGTGGGCACCTGACATATCTATTAACGTATTGAAAACAACAACCTTTCCCATGCGGTCTGCAGACTGAGTTAGAGAGAAGCAATTGCCAAGCTCAAAAGTGTATTTCTGAGTCTCAGGGCCCATCAGTTCTCTCCTGAATTGAAAACTCCAAACAACACTTCACTTTTATTAATAATAACAATCCCTCCCAGCAAAAGTAATATTCTAATGTTTTGTTTGTTTGTTTGTTTTTTAATATCCCTTCTTTTTCCATTTTAAGATTGGAACTTTCTTGGGTGTTAAACTCTTAAAGGTGTGTGTAACTATTGAGGGCTAGAGGGACGTATTGGTATACCAAGGGTCTTAAAGGCTTCTTTTCCATTTTCCACTGCTTCCTTTTCATTTTTATGGTCCCTAGGAAAATTGTGTGGGAGGCAATTTTTTCATGTTTTGACCCTTCCTTGAGCTCAGGATGTTTTTTAAAACATGAAATGAGATTGAAATCAATTTCTCTATCACTTCCTTTCACAAAAATGGTCCATTTTAGGACTAAAATGGCTATGGAGCTCCAAAATTTGGCCATTCCACTTTGGCAACACCAAGTCTCTAACTTGTCTTTAAAAATCCTGGGAGTTTGTCAGAGGCTCTAGGGATCACACCCCTCCTCCAAGGCTTCAGTCCTCTGTATTCTTTATGAAGGAGTAAAAAATCCCTTTTGTTAGAATGGGTGATATTGAAATGATTGTGGAATTCAGGGAGCTGTAGTGCCCAGTGGAACATTTTCCAGCTCTGGGATGTTAACAGCAGGTCAGCCAACTTTGTGCCAACCATTGCTGAAATTTCCTGCAGCCTGAAATGAGGAAGCCATTTTGCCAGAGCTCTGAAAAAGTCTGATATAACGGTGATGCCTGCAATTTCTTAAAGAATAGACAGTACTTCTGACATTAATATGAACTTAGAAATATATCTGTCTTCCATGTAAATGGCCCCGGCATTGAGTAGAAGTGCTTAGCTATCCACCCGCTCCCCCGCCACCGCCACCCAATCCGAAGCCATAGATATTTTTTTATTAGCCTAATTTCCATTACTCAGCAACGACTGTGGAAATCTTTGATCAAACTAATTAGAAATAGTTACACTCTGCACTCACAGATAGATCAGATTTATTATCAAAATTATGTGTGTGCACACATAGCAAATAAATAGGAACATTAAATACAAGAAATATGACATTTATGCCACTTTTTAGAATGAAGAAGCATTCCAATTAAGCAGTGAATATTCCAAAAGGGTAGAAGCCCCCCCCAAAAAAATCTTCCTGTCCTCCCCTCTCTGCAAACTGCTATATTCAGCTAATATGTATTTCAAGAAATAAAATTGGAGAAGCTGAGGTTGGCAAAAGAGGAAGCCATATATATTCTTCCACTGGGTCAGGCTGTTTTCTTCCTAGGATTTTTGTAGAAAGCATTATGCTTCCGGGGGGGGGGGGGGGGGGAGAGGAAAGGTCAAACCTGCAGCATTTAGTGTTGTGGGACAGAAAAGTATATGGACGCTTCTCTTAGAAATATGACAAGTAGGACACAGCAATATTAGAAGGACAAACAAGAACTCATACTGGTTGGAATCCTTTTGGTGTCTTGTATATGCTGAAATTACTGTGCAGAAGCAGTTGTATATTTTTCTGTAATGCAGGACATCCATATTCAGTTAAAGATTGCAGAAGCAGAGTTGTACATGTGGTATTATCGCTTGCATGCTGTATGTGCATTTTGCTTTGTGGATGGCTACACATTGTGCATAGTTGCACATTTGGGTTATACAGCATCACAGTTCACGTATAAGGCAGCACTGAGCAACCGCTGCACAATTCCATGAACATAACAATAAGCTAAAGCTGAACTCCCATAATGTTCTTGGGCAGCATAAATCTACACTTATGTAGTTAAGTAGTGGCTACACCACCATTCTACTGAATACCCACATTGTGCAAACAATGGTGTCTCTGTCAGTGTGCCTGCTGGTTGTTCTTCATGCAATAGATAAGGTGCAGTGGCTGTGTCTGCAATCACAGTGAATAACATGATGCATTGAAGGCACTGATGAGTAGTTATGCGCCACCCAACAGTGTGAAATTGTTAACCTTGTCCATCTGTATTTAGGCAACTGAGAACATAATATAGACATTAAGTTATAAAGACATAAGTTTAATCTCCAACTTCTCCTAGCATCCCAAAGGTCATGGGGTTAGCACATCGCTCCACATCACTCTCTTCAGGCACTGAATAGAAACAAAGCAAAACAAAACCACCTATCAGAGTAATGATATTTTATAAAACACAGTTTCTAAGCAGGCTTGCAGTGATTGATTCTGGCCTATTTCAAGATGTGCTAAGAGGATATAAAAAAGGGATATGTACAAGGTTCTTCAAAACAAAGACCCCATCTTCCATGCAGAAGCAATCATCGACTCTAACAATGCAAAAGCCTATTGTATTTACCTTTGTTTCTCCTTCTCCACCTCCATCCCATCATCACTTGCAACAAAAACACAGCATAGAAATTCAACAAGACTAATGTCACCCGACAGCCAATTTGGGCTGGCTTATTGTTAGCCAGGAGCAATTGGATTTTTATTTTTGGTCTTGTTTTTGGTTTCTTAACATTTTACTTTTGGCTGTCACAAAAGCAGTCCAACTGTTCTGTTCATGCCTTATGGTTAGAAACTCCACAAGATGGCATATATAGTTATGCCAAGCTGGTGATAGCCAATGTTTGGCAAAGGTATGCCATTGCAGGGGATATGTTTTCACTTCAGCTCAGAAAATACTGAGATTTGAATCATATCACTAATAACAACTAGCATAGATCATTTAATAAATGAAATGTACATAGGTCTTGACTCACTTTTCAAAATTGTTTCAATGATTCTACTCTATATGGGATTTCCATTAGGATTTGGGCCAATGATCCCAGCACATCATTTGATTAGAGAACGTGTCTGGTGGCTGCACTACACAGACAGATGAATGGTGAAAATAATGGCCCAGATCTTGCATCAGAGGTGGAGCTATGCTCCATCCTGATTTGAAACTTGAAACCCATATTAAAAGCCAGTTGGCTGTTCCAAGTAACGGAGCTTAGTTGGAACAATGGAGCAAGTGATGTTGAAACAAAAAAAGGTACAACAGAAACCTGCAGAGGTCCCTCCTTCTGCATCTCATATCATTGCTCACTTGCTGGAGGATGATGGTCATGGTCAATACCCCACTTGCCATCACCACAGAACTCTATCCCTCAGGATGGCTGGCTTTTAAGGTGGGTTTCAGGAGCATTTATTATTGTTGGAATGGCACCATGTTTCTAAATGTGAACAGAAACAGCCACATAGTTGTTTTGAGTTCCACCAAATAGGAAGGAAGATTCTACATCACACTGGTGTGTTGAAGTGACCTCCCCTCTCCTTGTGCTGTTTCCCTTCTTTCTCAGTATGGAAGCACACACACACCCATCCACTATTCAGTAGACAATAGTCCATAATTATCCATTTGGCTTCTAGAAGATATCATCTTACTGGACCACATGAGATATCCAGGAGGTCTTGATGGATGCATTTGTCATCATATGGCTCGCTGTTGATGCGCAGGTCTGTCTGGCTGCCTCCTTCATCCCCTGATCACTATATTAACATGAAGGACATTCCAAAACAATGACAATGAGGTAAGAGCCACAGGCACTTTGCATGGATGGTGAAGAAAACGTCTGACCATAAGAACATAAACACATCTGCAGGTGAACATAAATCTGTTCATACCACCAACAGATTGCTGTTTTGGAATGTTGTGAATATCCATTATTTACTGTTCCTGGATAGATTATCATATGAGGCAGCTGGCAAGATTCTACTATGATGCAAACTGTGACAAGGAGAGCCAGATGTGTAAAATAATTCACATTTATGTCAATCGTAATGTACAATTATAATTTAGACCTACATTCACTAGAAAATTTTGCCTTCAAATGGAACACATGAGTGTTATTGCGTAGTTGAGGACAAGAGGTGCTCTGAATGTAATGCACATTTTTATTGGATATTTATGTTGGAATCTTCAGACAAAACACACACACACACAAAATGAAACAGAAATTGGTGAGGAAACACAACCTTCAAATGATCTACATACCGACCAGGAAAATCCAACAAATGCTACGCTCAGCGAAGGACAGGAGAGATCCTCCCAAGGTTGCAGGAGTTTCCCACATACTGTGCAGCATGGGCAAGTCTACTTAGGGACCACCAAATGCAGCCTTCAAACATAAAAATAAACAGTATTCCTAAGTGGCACATGAACAATTAAACCTCAATAGAAATTACAATTTAAAGGCCATCTACTACATATTGATAGGATACTGTGCATCAATTAGACATAGGTGGTACTCAAATGAAAAGGTAAAGTACACTGCTATGTTGTACTGTATTGCATTTCTTATTTATAGCCAAGCTTCCTCTCAAAGCTGAGACTCAATATAGCTGGGACTTGAGAGAAAGAGAGAGGGCAAAAAGATAAAAGAAAGAAATCAATTTGATCATGTTAAAATAGTGATGATGTAAAGTATATTTACATCCAACTCAAGCCAGGACTCCTGTCAAGTGTCATTTGCTCCTTTGGCCGAGGAAGAAGCCCAGTGACTTTCCCCTTGGCACATCCAGTTATTGGTCTATTGATAATTGAAACAGCCCTTTCTGGCAGGGAGGAGAAAGCCAGCTTCTCACATCTGTTGTCCTCTGGCCTTTGGCCATGGTAAAAAGGTATTGCCCTTTGTTGTAGTGTTCTTCATATGAGGTAGGAAGTATAATCTAGTAGCTTTTTTTTTTAACGGAGTAACGTTCCATTTGCTTCTAAATTTATAGAGTTTTTCACATGAAATGAATTTGTAGCAGAAAAAGGAAGAACTCAAAGAACAATTGAGCAGTCATTGAGGACAGTCTCTACTCGCTGCAGTAGTCTAGATATGCAGAAGTTTCTAACATGTATGTACATGTGTCATCAAGGCACCTGTTGACTTCTGGTGACCCATACCTTGTTCTAAATCCCTTTAGTCCAATTAGAGCAGACCCACTGAACCAACAGGTGAGTATAGGCAAATCCAATTGATTCAATGGTTCTACTGTAGTTGGGACTACCAATGAGATTTAAGTCTTGATCTGTAGGATCAATATCACTTGCCTTAAAAAGGCATTCTAGTTGATGAATGCATTGTAGAAAGGTTTCTTATACCAGCAACAAAGGAGAAACAATAGGAAACCTGGACCTTTAAAGACATTTCACACAATTCTGAACAATTCTCTCTAGAGTCTTTGAAAATCTTCACTGTCCTAACTTCCTTTCCAAGCAGATAAAATGGTTCATTTGCTCCATTCTTTTCTTTCACCATCACTCACCAGGTTTCATGGGGAGGTGTGAATGCTTGACATGAGACCTATATTTAAAAGACTTCCATTTGAGACATCGACTCAAGAAGAATTGTCTGGTAAGATATTAAGAACAAAATACTGAATACATTATGACTAGGACAATTATGTCAATTATTATCACTTATGATTCTTAAATGCTAGTTTTCCTCCAGTGTTGATACCATCCGCTCACTTCTTCACAAGGATATGGTAACATTTTCCATAAGTTATTACAAGTCTTGTAGTGCTGTTTTTCACCTGTCACAAAGAATTAGCCAGTGACATGGTTACAAGAGCCAGTGATGCAATTCCTTGCTAATTTCCTTCTGAAAGGAAAGTGAGGAAATATGTAGTTTTAGCCATTTTCTTCCCACTGTCACAAAACCTTCAAAAATGCAACATTTTGAAGACTATTTATAATTTGGGATTAATTCTGGACAAGATTCAATGTGGCATTTTTGCACTGAAAACAGTATTTTTGACACAAATAAGAAAATGTTCTGCAGAGAAATATTATTTGCTCATTTCTACATTAAACGTGCATATTTCATGCAGAATAAGTTCCAATCAGCAAACATATTCATCAGTCCAAGATTCTTTTCATCAGGGTTTCTTGGTGCTAGAGAAACAATATTTCAACATTTTTGTTTGTTTGTTTTAAAAAATATTGTCAATATTTGAAAATCACTGTCTGTCCTGAAGGGGCTCAATCCTAGCAGGTTTCACAACCAAATGATGTGCACAGCATCTGCTTCCACCATTGCGGGTTTTAGTGATAGATAATTGTTTCCCCCATTTGCCCACAAAAGGGTCCGTTTTACATTGGCAAAAAGAGGTGTGTTGAAGGCTGCTTGAAAACCCAGCCTTTAGATGAGAAAAAGGGAAAGTGTGCCATGAAAACACTATTTTGGAGTTTTAAGGGAGAAGAAGTGCTTTAAAAAGGAGCTGGCCCATTTTACATTGGCAAAAAGAGGTGTGTTGAAGGCTGCATGAAAACCCAGCCTTTAGATGAGAAAAATGGAAAGTGTGCCATGAAAACACTATTTTGGAGTTTTAAGGGAGAAGAAGTGCCTTTAAAAAGTAGTTTGATTTCCCCACTACTTTTTAAAAAAGGGTGCAGCATTGTTGGCCCGTTTTACACGGGCAAAAAAGGCGCTTTTAGGGCTAAAAAGCCCGCATTTAGGGTTAGGGAGGGCGTAGCCTTTACACCCTCCCTAAGCCTAAAACGCATGGACGCCGCCATTTAAAGATGGCGGCGTCTACACGGTGGCGCCGTACAAGCGTCATCACGTGCGCAGCGTTTTGATGCGCTGCGCACGTTTTGACGCTCTGGCGGCGCGGGAGGGCGCCAATCGCGCCCTTCCCGCGCCGCAAAAAAAGAGCTCGATCCGGAGCTCTTTTTTGCGGCGGGTCGTTGCGGCGGGATGAGGCCTCTGGGGCTGCCCGTGTGGCAGCCTAGGCCTCATCTCGCCGCTAGAAGGGGCGAGTTTGGACCGCCCCTTTTAGCCAATGTAAAAAGCACCCCTATTGCATCTAAAGGCTAAGGTGTAGTTGAACGGTTAAATGGGGCTCTGTATCTTTAAAGCACCCATTTAAAGGCAGCGATACAAGTGCGGAGGGAGGGAAGGTGCCAAGACAAGAAGAGACCTTCAGAGCCCGGCCAGAGTGCGCCTGCACCTTCCTTCACCTCCTCCCTTTGGTTGAGAGAGTGTGACTTCTAGGGAGACAGCAGGGCACTGGAGGCGCTCAGCCAGGCCAGGGCAAGCTGGCAAGAGGAGGAGGAGAAGGGGAGGGACCTGGAGCACCTCCGCTGCCCTGCCTCCCTGCAAGTCACACTCTCTCAGCCGAAGGGGGAAGGAGAAGGCAGGCCCAGGCACACTCTGGCCAGGCTCCAGGGCTCTCTCTTGGCTGCCTTCCTCCTCCCTTTGGCTGAGAGAGTGTGACTTGCAGGGAAGCAGGGCAGCAGAGGTGCTCCAGGTCCCTCTCCTCCTCCTCCTGTTTCCAGCTTGCCCTGGCCCAGCATCAGGAGGACCTGGAGCACCACCGCTGCCCTTCCTCCCTGTAAGTCACACTCTCTCAGCCAAAGGGAGGAGGAAGGAAGCGGGGAGGGAGGGAAGGAGCCAGGAAGAGACCCCCAGAGCCTGGCCAGAGCACGCCTGGCCCTCCTGCTTCCTCTTCAAAAAGAAGGCTGGAAAAGTAGGACGTGTCCTGGCAAAGGAGGACGTGCCTGGTCAACTTGGAAAAGGGGGGCCTCTGCTCAAGAATGGAGGACATATGGGAATCCCTCCTGGACAGAGGGCTGAAACCTCAAGACAACTCAATATAATGCTCAGACAGAACACAGACTACAACTCCCATGAGCCTTTGCTACCATTTCCCAAGATGCCTTAATTTGCAACAGAAAGCCGACCAGTATGTTCACATGTGATGAATTCTTTCGTATTGACTCTGCATTTTCTTTTTGTGTAGATGCTCTCTTGTTTTGTGTGTGATGAGCTTGTGCGTAATCATGTGCATTTCCGAACTGACCTCACTTTCTCCCTCTTTCGGAATGGTCCTGTACTCCCCCATGTGATAAGCTCCGACTGTATGGTGTACCTGCGCAATTGCGCAATTCGCAGCCAGCAAGGGAAAAAAATGTTTAAAGCGCGGCTAAAAGCCACGTTCCTTGCCGCCCATGTAGCTGCTCCACCTGTGTTTGTAGCGTTTTGACAGCTTCCCATGTAGTTGCTGAGCCACAGAAAAAACCTCAGTCTAGCTGCCCTGTACTTTTTAAATGCACACCTGGGGCTTGCTGTCTAGCTGCTAAGCATTAAGGAAAGTGCAACTTCATGTCACACTTTCTTGCCAATGTAAAAAGCCCCAAGGTGTTTCAATTAAGTACTCACACAGAAAAGAAATGAGATAAATAAATAAATAATTCTTTTAATGAAACTGCTTGGAAATCTGAAAATTCTTCGTAAATTTAAAAGATTTATTTTTATAAAAAAAGAAAATGTCAGAAAGCAAAGATGACAGATTTAGCCATCAAGTAAAGAACTGTTTAGTTATATGATAACTTGCAATATGAGAGATATTTAATGTATTTAATGTATTTAAGCCTCCCAGTGCTTACAACCAGTGAATCTCAGTGCTAGGGAAAAAGTGGGATGATGATGATGATGATGATGATGATGATGATGATGATGATGATATTCAAAGGTGGTGGTAGTTGTAGTCATGTTTATTAGAAGCCTGGCTATGAATCCCTGTGTATTCACCTCTTTCTTTTTTCTGATAGGCTCTTCAACTTTAATAGTCAAATGGCACAAAGGTACATTATCCTCTGCACACTGGGAATATATATCTGTTAAATTTAGACCAATGTAATATATCTGCTAAATGTATCTGCTAAATTTGGGCCAATGTAACGGGCTGAAAATTTTGTTTGAATCGTGTTTGATAAGGACATTCCCAAATCTTCAAATGTTATTGCACATTCAGCTGCAAGAATGTGGGATCTTAAAGAGAGAGAGAGAAAGTGAAACTGACAGATTTATCCATCCCTATCCTGAAGTTCTGAGAACGCAGTCATGCAATCCTCCACATGTTCTTCAACTACAAGTTCCTGCAGCTCTAGCCAACATGGTAAGGAATGCTTGGAGATGCAGTCCAATGTTTGGAAAATTGCATGATTCCAAGCCCTGCTATAGAATTTGTCATTACCTTCTGCTTCAAGGTATTTTGGGACAGAAGAACACAGCGACGAAGGAAGGGATTGGTCAGAATTAAGATCGGCACAACAGGTTCATTACATTACATTACAAATCTACTTCCAACATACATGTAATAGGGGCAGAAAATTGGGTAGCACCATTGTAAATGCCTTCAGAGTAGTTTTCGGAGAACTTTGTGTTTAGTTAATTGTAGGAAAAGTCCTGACTGTGGACTTGCTGGCCCATGGCCAGTATGACAGCTGTTGTAATCAAGGATGCAGATCCATGCTGGAGATGAAACTCATCACAAAGTTCTTGATGCCATATGCTTAGAGACTGCCGAAGGCTTCAGGTTTCCTCTGACAATGTAATTTAATGTCGAGATAAAAATTCCACCACATTCTCTCCCTCATGTCTTCACCTGGGGGAGATGACACTGTTTGGAGAAGCTTTCTCAGGCATCACCCCAAGTGGGATTCCCCTCGTCCCTACTAATTACTGAGGTCTTAATTGGCTTGCTCCAAAACAACAACAAAAAAACCTTGAACTTTATTGAATTACATTCTACCCCCCAAACAATTAACTGACCTCGAACAGACCGGGATTATACAGAGATTCTGATGTTTGGCTCCACAGAAGTAACAAAATATCTCAAGGGGAGGCTAACTGTGCAAACTGATCAGACTTGGATATTTCCATGTGGGTGTATGTTACCTTTTTGGCATGGTCCAGGAGCTTTTTGGGCTTGGTCCACGAACAGCTTTCACTTAAAAGAAGCTCTGACTGGGATACAGAGATGAACTGAATGGTTCATACTGTTCAAACTGTGATTGGGAGAGCAACAATTTAAGATTAAACTATTGTTCCTCCCATATTAGAAGTATAGAGTTGGAAGAGACCTCAAGGGCCATCCAGTCTAACCCCCTGCCTTGCAGGAAGATACAATGAAAGCACCCCGTCAAATGGCCATTCCACCTCTGTTTAAAAACCTCCAAAGAAGAAGACTCCACCACACTCTGAGGGAGTGTGTTCCACTTTTGAACAGCTCTTACTGTCAATATGTTCTTCCTAATGTTGAGGTAGAATCACTTTTCCTGTAGTTTGCATCCATTCTTCTGCGTGCTAGTCTCTGGAGCAGCAGAAAACAAGCTTACTCCCTCCTCAATATGACATCCCTTCAAATATTTAAACAGGGCTATTATATCACCTCTTAACCTTCTCTTCTCCAGGCTAAACATGCCTAGCTGGTAATGTCTCTCCTCATAAGGCATTCTTTCCAGAACCTTCATCATTTTGGTCACAAAATGCCCAACTTGTCAACATCCTTTTTGATCTGTGGACATGATATTCCTGGTGATGCCTGACCAAAGCAGAATAGAGTGGTACTGTTACTTTCCTCAGTGTAGGCAGTATACTTCTATTGATGCAGCCTAAAATCACATTGGCTTTTATAGCTGAAGCATCATGCTGTTGACTCATGTTCTTGTTGAGCTTAGTACTGAAAAGGGGGATGTCCAATAAGAACTGAGCTACAGAAGCAGATAGATATGAGCCAAAATGAGCCAAATAAACCAAACTGGCCTAATAAGGGCCAGTAAGTGAGGAGAGACATGTGACCAGGGCTTCAGGGACTTGTTCGGGCAAGGCATCTTTGCTGCCGGGACATTTTCTTGCTCTTTTATTTTGGAGTTCCTGGAGGAATCAGAGCAGAAATGGCCAAAGCAAAGAGGGCTGGGGAGACCAAGGCAAGAGAGAGAGTATGTGTGTGGAGGCAGAGCTGTCCCGGAGCTGCTTGGGCTTGAAGAAGAGATGGAGCTCTCTCTCCTCCTTCTCTCCCTCCTCTCCATCTGTTTCACTCTCCACTTTTCAACACAGAGGTTGAGTCCAACAGGCCCTGGGAGGGTAAAAAGAGGAGAGTTGGTGGTCTGAGGGAGGCAGAAGGGTATAAAGTCCATAGAAAGTGATCTGGATATGCATCTTCCTGACCAATCCACTACCAACTTTTCCTGGGTTGCACAATGTTGTATGAAGCAGGAGGTGCCACTAGTTCTCTTCTTTCCCCACCTTCTTTCTCTTCTCCTTCTTCCTTCTCCCAACACTCAAGGCTTTCCAGCCTTTTGCCAGATCTTTGATAACATTTCTTCAAACCTTCATGGACCCGTCAGATAAAGAACCACTGATTTAGAGAATAAATGCATGTGTGTGTTTTGTGCAAAAACTGTTTCCTGTTCAGGAATTATTTTTCTCTGCACAGAAAATACCCCCCCCCCCAGTCCTATGTGCTTTTCTACACAGAATACTGTAATTCCTCCACAACACTTATGGCATTCAAATGTAAAGAGAAGAACTGTGGAGGAACCCTAATTTTCTTCTGCATTGGGTAGAAATCTATTATAATTCTTTATCCTCCCATATAAGGATGAAATAGTCAAAAGATTCACAGCCTTAGGCTGGATGGCCACATGCTAGGGTTCAGTGAGGTGGTAGGTTTTCCTTCACTAAAGATTTTAAAATGGAGCTTTGATGGCCACTTTTCCTTCACAGTTTTGCTTCAGATTCCTGTACAGCAGGTTGAATTAGATGGTTCTAGGTGCACCTTTCAAACCTATGATTCGACAATTGGAGTGGGCTCACCCAACTGAGCCTGAGGAAGAGGTCCTGATGAGATCCTTGCACATGGTCAAGCTCACATTTTCATAGTCCCTCTACAATCATTAGATTTGATTCCTGTTTAATTAGTATAAGTGTAGCCCTATTGTCATTTTAGTGGTGTCCTGTCTTTTTTTCCTGGATGGACAGTCATTCACACTCTTCTTAAAATCAATGAATGGTACAAACTTTATGTAATGTTGTCACTTCTTTGTCTTTTGGTCATGCACTCCTTGAGTTCCAGGGTTAAGATTAATAGCCCCTTCGTTAAACTGCAGAGAACATTTCACAATTTCATTTTTATATGGGTGACTAATGAGTGACCTTTTGCTTTGTGGAACATAGTGGATTGATTACTTGTTGTTTGTTCCTTTGCCATTGACCTAACAATGAAGAATTGGAGGCTGTTTGTTGTTACTAATGGCCTCAAATGGTTTTAATTTGAACAAATAAATATGCCCACACATTGCAAGTTGCAAAGCCCTGGCTGTGTACTTTTGGAGAAAGAGGCCACAAATCACAGCAAAGCTGATGAGAGAGAATGTTGGAGGAAGTCTAGCAAGCAGAAAAGAGGGAGAGGAATTGGTATCTCTGGGACAAGGTGGTCAACCCTCAGCCAAAGAAGGCAATGACTTCATAAACTGATACACAAGGGCAGTCATGTGTCAGACAAGGAGCAATAAAATGATGGTGAAGACAGACAAGACAAAGGTGTTCCTTCCCTCTGGATCAGGTTTTCAGCATTGTTTGGAGAAAATAGGACTCCTCTTTAATAACCAGGTTCATAATCTGCAATAGAACTTACATCATATTGATGGAACAGAAAACTTCAACAGTATACTTGTTCTGGGCTTTACAGTCTCTACCCTTGCAATAAAACTTTTTCAGAGATGGAGAACACCCCCATGGCCAATTTATGTCTAGGGGAGGTCAAGGTGTTTAGGGAGTGTCTTCCTATGGTTCCACAGCTGGTAAAAAAGAGCAGGTGTCTTCTCTGATCTGAAGCAAGGTTCTGGTAACTGCCCTGGAGAAAGAAGGGGAAATCTAGCAACTTTGAGTTCCAGGAGGACAATGTTCACTCTTTTCTTCCAGTGTCAGAACTACAGCCAAATGTTTCTGTTTCTAGTCAGATATTCATAATGGAAGTGTGAAAAGGTCTGTTGTGCTGGGAGAGAGCAATTGCACACGAAGGTCTTGAATACTGTCTTTTTCAATGGCTGAAAAGGCACCATACTGGAGTAATGGGAAGTTATGTCAGCAAATGTTACCAACAGGATTTTAGGCTGGGTTGTTTCTGCACTCCTAGATGACCAGTGATCAGGGCCACTTTCAAACTGCGCTTACTAGGCTTTAACTACCATGGCTCCACCCTATGGGATCCTGGAATTTGTATTTCTTTTCCTTTCCTTTTAAAAACAAAATGCATTTAGAATCCTCTGCTGGAGAATTAAGGACATCCTCTCCACATCAGTAAAAATGCTTCATAGCCATTTTAATAGGATTTTCATCCTATTGTTCTAATAATAATATTGATATAATAATCATTTTGAGGTGGCTGGGTATCGTGGCTGTATTTGTGGCTCTATTTGAGGCATTGACTGCAATCTCTAGACTTATTGGAGAGTCAGTGTGGTGTAGTCTTTTGAGCACTGGACTATGATTCTGGAGACCCACCTGGCCATGGGAGCCCTTTGGGTGACATGGACCAAGTCCTGTTGTCTCAGCTTTAGAAGAAAGGCAAACCTCCTTTCAACAAATCTTGCCCCCCCCCCAAAAAAAAACAAACAAAAACAAACAAACCATGAGAGTCACCATGGGTTGGGAGTGACTTGAAGGCACACAACAACAAAACAACAACAACAACAACACATGCCACATTATGCTATTATAGTGCTATCATTCCACTTAAACTGCCATGTCAACATCCTGTGTGATTTACAGTTTAGGGAGGAGCATTAAGAATTCTCACCTAGAGAGCTCTTGGGCCTCACCGGACTATAAACCCCAGAATTTGATAGGATGTTACCTCAGCAGCTAAAGTGGAAGTTAGAATTAAATTGTTAAATTGTTAAAGCATTTTGATGACATTTTAATGGCCGTTGGATTTCTGGTTTGGTGGGGTACTTAGAATTCTCTGTAGACATGCATGAGAGCTCTCTAGCACAGAATTCTTATCACTTCACCCAGCTACAGATTCTGACACTCCACAAGATGGGGTGAAGCAGTTGAAATGGCTGCACATGTCAACAACTATGTAGTGCAGACTAATCCATGCCCTTAAGGTTCCTGAAATGCCAATCTTGTTAAATACCAGCCATGGGATATTTGAGCTGGGGGGGGGGGTATGGGGGTCAGGATTGGCACCACAGCAAGAGCAGACTGAGGGATTAACACCTTCCCATGTAGCACACTCCAAACAAAAATTCTCTCTTCCCTTGGTTGCTGTTAGTTGTCACTAGAAAAGAGAAAGAGACAGCATAAAGAAAGCAGGGCCACCATCACCATCCTAAGAAGGTTTTGACTCTCCCAATTATTGTCCCTTCCACTGGGCTATGGAATTTCATAATGTTAAGAACTTGTTCATGAGTTTTCTTGTTCTGATGTGAAGGAGAACACTTTCATGGCCGGCATCCATAGTTTTTTGTGGGTTTTTCAGGCTATGAGGCCATGTTCTAGAAGAGTTTATTCCTGATGTTTCACCAGCAGCTCTGGCTGGCGAAATGTCAGAGAGGAACTCTTCTAGAACATGACCTCATAGCCCAACAAACCCACAAAAAAACTGTTTTCATGTTCTCGTTCCCTTTCCCATTCTATCCCCTATTCCTTTTTCTGCATGGCATCTGAGAATAATGTGGGCAACCGTGTCAGGCCCAGGGGCCAATTTTGCTGAGGATTTTATGGTCAATTTTATGGACTGCCAAAAATATAAAGGACAAAACCAGCCAACCAATCAATCAGTCACAGTCTTCAGACCAAAAGTGGCCAGAAATGTACCCCTGGAGCTCTTTCACATCACACAATTATAGTTTTATATTCCACTTTTACTGCCATGGTAACATTCTGTGGAATTCTGGGGTTTGTAGTTAGGGGAGGTACTATGGGTCTCTAGTTGAGAATTCTAACAAATGGCCCCTAAACTTAAAAGCCAGGAATTTCAAATAGAATCTTAACAGTAACTCTCTTCTCTGCTAATATGCAATTTATCCCAGCCAGGTTTAAATCCAGCTAATTCATAGTTCCCTCTCTATCTTTAGTGAGACAATTTTCATTGGGAGAACAGGAAGGTTTTAACCTCCTCACCATGCCCTGTGGACATCATTTTCATGGCCCCTCTACAGCCAAAGAAAACCTATAGAAAAGAGACACATTCAATATGGTCATGTATTTCACATTCGGTACAGATTTGACCTTAAGCCGTCCTGCTTGTTCAGTATCTCACTGAACAGACTAGCCGAAAGGCCTGGATCAGGATTTGTTATCCATCCCCAGGTACTGGGCCTATTACTTTTCAAGTTCCATCCATCCCAATCAAACGAGAGAATAAACCTCCAGGAGGAACTTTATTAGCCGTGGACAAGGCTGACAAGAAATGAAAAGAAGATATTAAATAATCAAGTCATTCTGACATTTGAGTTATAGATTATTCCCATCTAGCTGACAGGAGGAGAGCAGGGTAAGTTTTGAATGACAATCTGACCTGTGAATGCCTTTATGTGCATGTGTGTGTGTGTTATTTCCCCCTCAATTTCATGAAGGAAATCACTTATATGTGCCTGCTGTATTATGATCAGGCAAAGCAGAATTGTAAAAATACTCCAGAGCGACCACGAAGATCTTACAAATAATGTCCTCTCTCCACTTGCATCAAAGAACTGAAGTTCTGCATTGGAAAAAGAGATGGTGGACTGCAGTGTGGGAACTTTCTGGATGATGCTGTGGTTGGATTGTGGTTCCCATCATCTCATTCCTTTGATTCTAGCTGTAGCTGATGAGAGCTGCAGTCTGGGATTTCTGGAGGGTCATGCATCTCTGTATAGGTCAACCATAGCCACTAAGTTTATTGGGTCATTTCCCTCTTGCCTTGAAGATGTATGCCAGTTCTTTAGAGAGAGAACTAAGAAGAGATACATTTTATATTTATATTTAAACAGGGAGTCAAGGTGGATCTCCCATTTTAATCAATTGGGTATATTAGTAGAAAGTGGTTCATGTGTTTAATTAAACATTACTGAGCGTAAGTGAGCTAAAAAATCCTAAATCAATTACACTTATTACACTTACGTTAAATTGTCACTTAAAGTCTGCACCAAAAGCCTTACTATAATGAAGTTGAAAAAAATACTCCACAATTTGTCTCTCCACCACTCCCTGCTTTGTCCCTGTCTTGGGCTCTAGAGAGAAGAAATAGCTGCATGATTTTTTGACAACCCAATTTTTCATCCACTTCACCAAAGACTCTACCTCCATTGTACCATTTTTCTTAACCTCACCTTTTCTTTAGCCTATTGATTCCTACATGGATCCCATCCAAAATCACAAGGTGCAATATCTACTTTTCTAGGACAGATGATGTTATATGACATTGGGTGCAGAATGTAGGAGGGCAACATGGATACAAAGAAAACTATTTTTCAAAGGGTGTAGGCAAGCTACAGAATTAAAGCTCTTAGACTTCACTTTAATTGCCATGATTCTGTCCTACAGAATCCTGTGATCTGTAGTTTGGTGAGACACCAGAGCTCTCTGCCAGATCAGGCTGAATACCTCATCAAACTACAAATCCCAGGATTCTGTAGGATAGAATTATAGCAGTTAAAGTGGTGCCAAACTGCTTTAATTCTGCAGTGTGGATACACCCAAAGATGTTCTCACTACTTGTGGGTTTAAAATATTTCACTCTTGTAATTATCTAAATTATCATACTCTAAACTTGAACAAATAACCTTTTGTAATTATTTTTTTTAAAATAGCTGGGTAATACAAAATCTTTGGTATCTCATTTAATTAATCACTAACTTAATTAACAACTTAATTCTGGGATTAAGTTAATGCTGCAAATCCAACTGCCCTTGTATGTTCAAGTAAAAATAAATTTAATTAAGTTGTCCCTTTTTTGTTAGAAAATTTCTAACTGAATTTTTATTTTAATTGAGTTCAGTTTATTCATATCACCAATTTTAATCCAGGAAAAAAAAATAGGGCTTGTCCTCCAGTTATGAAAAAGTTTGGGAAACACCATTCTATATACTCTTTAAGAGAAGCAACAGGAACAGGGTACTGTGTTCAATCTGTGGATGCTACTTGAATTTATAGAGTCACTTTTTATAATAGACCTCAGTCTGGCCCTGTTGTTGTAGCTAAAGCATAATAAGGCCCGGAGGGCAATAGCAGAATTCAGAAAGAAATGGGGAGGGAGCAAGTATTTCTAGCTTGTTTCTCTGACCTTTTTTAAAAACTAATTTGTCACTTCCTATCTCGCATTTTCCCCTTCCAAAAAAGCTGAGATTTTGCACCTGCTTCCCCTATTTCAACTCCCACGATGCTCAGAAAAAGGCACAACTTGATTTTTGAAAAAAAGCTGTTGCACCGTGTTCTTCATGTATTTATTCATGGGTTTGTATTTCTGAGCATCTGGCCTTTTCAACAGAGTTATTAGCAATGCCCTCCAAGATGTGGTGACCCACCTTTCTTGCTACCTGTGCACAGCATCCAATTCTATTCCTTCCCCCTGCCTTTCCCCCATCTCGATATTAGTGACAAACAGTACGCTGAAGGTTATATGGAGCATGAAATAGCCCAGGAATGCCTTCCCTTGCGCTGCTTAAACTTCATTTAATGAAGCTGATATACAATGCCATCATCTGAAAGATGGGATGGGAATTCACGCCCTCACCTCAGCTTAGCATCTGTTGCTCCAATGTGAAGCTGTTGTAGCTTGAAGGCACTCTGTGGTGAATGCAAAAGCTATTTTTGTATACGTTTCCATCTTAGAAGTCAGTAAATGGGTAGGGAGTGATGAACTGATCTGAACCCACCTTGAATCAGATTCATTTTATTTATTTATTTATTTATTTATTTATTTATAATTGGCATTTTCTCTTTTCCCAGCCCATCTTCCCTAAATCCTAAATCCCAGGCTCAATAATCTGAAATCTTCATTGTCCTAGGATTTGGTATAAATCAAGTCCCTCCTTCCTTTTGGAAAGGGTCCTTTATTTTCACTAAAGACAGGGTCCAAGTTCCTGGTCACCATTCGCCGAGCATAAAATATGTGGTTGCACCAGGTTGTATTTTTGTACAACTGGTATCTCAAGACAATGGTTTGTTGCACAACTGCTTAGCATTAGGAATATTTCCTGGTTAGAGTTTGCACGTATGCATTCTTATGGAAAGTTTGGCTGCTGGGGAACACTTGCACAAGTGATAGAACCACTTGAACAAACATTTTCTGTATATTGTACTTCCACCAGGACCAAGAAATTGCAACCCCTGAAGGAATGGGAGTTTGGCCAGCTAAGTATACAACATGATTCTGGACAGATTGTATAGCTGCCTTGTATATTCAACAAGATTTTTATCTGGCTGCATGTTGGAAAAGCATGAAGATAAGTGAGATCTTGATACTTGATTCAAAGCTGATGCTAATTATTTTGTCCTGATTGAAGGCTTTGTTGATAATTCAGCCTCTCACCAAATGGAAGAAGGGCAGCTTGAGAACAGAGGATCATGACTGTGCTAGAAAATAAAAACAGGGGATCTGCAAACATTGCCCCATCCATATTTCCTGGATTGTCTATAGCCTGGATGGTGTTTGTATGCTGGAGTCCATGCATGTCTATAGACTACAGACGTAAGTCCTTTCATTCTTTACCCTTGTATGTAAAATCAAATAACTTCCATAGTATTATCCTTATAATAAAGTTTTTTTAACGTGGTTTTCTGCACAGAAAATACATTTGTGTGCAAAATGGGGTAAACATTTGAAAATAAATGAAAAACTGGGAGGTTAATTTTAATTTTTTAATTTTTTTTTTTTTTTGGAAAGAGCAGAACTGGGTATAGGGATAACCTTTGTAACAGAGGGTATTATATGCAACATAACATTTGTTATCCAGACCAGTACTTCTGAATGTGAAAGAGGCAAACATCTCACAGTTCCAAAAACCTAAGATCCTTTCTACCTGTACCTTCCTGGGATTAATTTTGGTACATTTTGAATTCAAAATATGTAATAAGCTAGAATCCTGATGGAGTCTTACACATGCATATGAGTTTTAAATTATTGTGTCTCAACAGCAGGTCGTTTTATTCTTCTGTTGGTTGTCTCTCACTTGTTTCCTATATTCCTTATTCAGATGTGTGAAAAGGATCTAGGAGTCCAAGTAGACCATAAGTTGAACATGAGTCAGCAGTGTGATGCAGCAGCTAAAAAGGCCAATGCTATTTTAGGTTGCATCAATAGAAGTATAGTGTCTAGATCAAAGGAAGTAATAGTGCCTCTCTATTCTGCTTTGGTGAGGCCCCACCTGGAATACTGTGTCCAGTTCTGGGCACCACAATTCAAAAAGGATGTGGAGAAACTGGAGCGGGTCCAAAGGAGGGCAACTAAGATGGTGAAGGGTCTGGAAACCATGCCCTATGAGGAACGACTTAGAGAGCTGGGGATGTTTAGCCTGGAGAAGAGAAGGTTAAGAGGTGATATGATAGCCCTGTTCAAATATTTGAAGGGATGTCATATTGAGGAGGGAGCAGGCTTGTTTTCTGCTGCTCCAGAGACCAGAACGCGGAGCAATGGATGCAAGCTGCAGGAAAAGAGATTCCACCTCAACATTAGGAGGAACTTCCTGACAGTAAGGGCTGTTCGACGGTGGAACACACTCCCTCGGAGTGTGGTAGAGTCTCCATCCTTGGAGGTCTTTAAGCAGAGGCTGGATAGCCATCTGTCGGGGATGCTTTGACTGGGAGTTCCTGCATGGCAGGGGGTTGGACTGGATGGCCCTTGTGGTCTCTTCCAACTCTATGATTCTATGATTCTATGATTCTATGATTCTATGTATCACCCCTTCATTTTCCTTTGGGAGACATTTGTCTTTGGGAGAAAACCTTACTCTCTCCAAAATAAATTCCTTTCTGCACTTTATCCATGCTGCAGAAATGATCCAGTTTCAAACTACTTTAACTGCCAAGACTTAATGCTAGGGGATTCTGGAGTTTGTAGTTCTAGGAGACATTTAGTTTTCTCTGTCAGAGAGCTCTGACACCACAGCAAAGTACAATTCCCAGAATCCCATAGCATAGAGCCAAAGCAGTTAAAGTGGTGTGAAACTATGTTATTCCTGCAGTGCGGATGCAGCAGTAGGGAACTTGTTTAAACCGATAGGCCTCAGGAAAGGGGAGGACACAAATGAAAACATTTTAGAAAGAGGACAAGGTTTTAGACTGGCAAGGTTTTAACCTTCACAGTTTCAACTCAATGGTTTAATCTTCTGATGATCTGGATAATCACTGCTTGCTTGCTCAGAAGGTATTCTTGAGAAATAATATCCTACCAACGGCATCCCAGATCTGAGAGCATCCCAGATAAATGGGCTTTCTTTTCCACTGTGTAGGGATCCTTTATCTCAGAGCAAGGTGTTTAGGGTGTTCCCATTTCATTGTTGCCAGCCACTTGTCACCAATCTTTTTTCTCTATTCATAGGAAATATAAAATAAAAAGGAAAGTCTGATTTCCCGACAGTTCAAACAAAAACCCCTGGATGACAGAGCTGGTTGAAAAAAGCCATCTTTCAGGCTGACAGTGTAATGGTATCTTTCCATCGCTAACAAACAGCTTGTCTGGAATAGCTGTGAATTTATAATAAGCCCATCCTACAAGTATACAGGTTGCTTTAGAAAACAAAATATTTGGCATGTATCTCTTGTCTGAGTAAAAGATCATTCTTTGTCAGGTTTCAGGGCAGAGTGGGATCCAATTGTTTTTAAAATAAAGCAGTTTTCCTAGGGATGGTTGCTGTTTTCTTTGTGTGGCATATTCCAGTGAGGGTTAAATATGGAGACTCCGCAGATGCTGTCCTGAAGTACTTGGAGTTACAGCTATTTGAAAAGTAGTTACATTATAGTTACATTTTAAAGTAGCTTTTTACTTTGCCACTGTACATAAGTAAGTTGTATAGTTACTTTGTGTTTGATCACAGTGGTACAAAGTGCTCACGAGTAGCATAAATCACACCTAAATCATGGAGTCACATAGTTGGAAGGGATCCCGACTGCCATTTCATCTGACACCTTGCTATAAAAGAATACATAGCTAAAATGTTCCTGAGAAATGGCCATCCAACTTCTGTTTAAAGACTATCAGAGAAAGTCCTCCACTCTCCAGGCAGTTTATTCCACTATCAAATAGCTTTTAAAGTCAAGAAACTCAACTTAATGTTTAGGTGGAATCCCCTTTCATGTAATTTGAATTCATTTTTGTTCATGCCCTGGGCTCTGTAGCAAGAGAAAACAAGCTCCCTCCAATATCTGTATGATATGTGTTCTACAGTTTAAAGATAGTTAACATATTACCTCTCACTCTTCTGTTTGCCAAGCTAAACATCTCTAGCTCACAAAGCTGTTTCTCATTGAACTTGGCTTTCAGGCCTTTGACAATCTGAGTCATCAGCTTATGGACATGCTATTGTCCCTGTTCAATTATACAAACTACTGTTCAAATATACAAACTTAAAGAAAGGAAGAAGGTGGCAGCATGAGCTTTCATAGACCTTAGTCTGCTTTCCCAGATGCATCTGAAGTTCATGAAAGCTCATGCTGCCAACTTCTTTATTTTGGTGAGTCTTTCAAGCGCTACAAGATCACTTTACATACTGATTTTACAGACTAACATGGCGATATCCTTGAATTCTATCACAAAAAATAAAGTTATCCCTCATTATTTTACAACAATAAGGGGCTTTCTAGATTGGCAAAAAGAAGTGTGTTCATGGCTGCATGAAACTCTAGCCTTTAGATGAGAAAAAGGAAAACGCTTTTTTTTTTTTTTTGGCGTTTTAGGGGAGAAGAAGCGCTTTTAAAAAGGTGCTGGTTTTCCCAGCTTCTTTTTTAAAAACTGCGGAACAGCGCAGCTCCATCTAAAGGCTGCGGTGCAGCTGCTAAGCATTAAGGAAAAGGCAACTTCATGTCACACTTTCCTGCCAATCTAGAAAGCCCCTAATTTGTCATGAGTTAGTACCAAACTCTAATTCAGAGGAAGGGAGACAATTCTCAAAAAAGCTGCACATTTTAAAGATACAGATGGTCCCTGGTCCAATAATTTCCAAACTGAGCTAATAGAATCATAATACCTAGAATAGCTTCCCATTATGACCAAGTGAGATACTTCTTGTTGTTGTCAAGTTAACTTTGACTTATGGTGACCCTATGAACAAGACACACACACACACACACACACACGCCCAAGCCACCCTGTTATCCAACAGCCCTGCTCAGCTCTTGAAAACATAGACTACGACTTTCTTGTATCTTTCCCTATCAGACAGATGCTATAAAGAAACCAATTCCCAGGTTGCCCATCTGTTTCCAGGCACCATTCAAAATCTTTTATACAGTGTAGCTGGAACTGATTTGATTTGCAGTCCTGTTTTTAAGATCTGCTGTGTTTAATAACTACCATTTTTGTAGTGAAGTGTGCGCGTTTGTTTGTTTGTTTGTGTATGTGTGTGTGTTTTTGTTTAAAAACATTGTTCTTATGGTTAGCCACCTTAGTAGCATTCAAACCTAACTGTAGAATATAGGTCTAACAATAAATAAACAAAAGGCAATAGGGACAGGCAATACTCTTGGAAAAACACACCCACTCTCCTGGGATAGAAGCAAACCTGAGCAAATGCAAAGCAGCGCATCACAGCTAACCCTCCTTGCTCAGTGTAGCTGTAAGAGCACACTTACAGGGAATGAGGTAGTATGCAAGTAAAGATCCACAAATAGGTAAGCTGTAATAATTGAGCAGGCTAGGAGATGGAAAAGAATTGGCTTACATACAACTTTTGTCCATATAGGATAGCTTCCATCAGGCTTGCATTGTGTCAATATGATTGTACTACATCAGTTTTTTGCTGAATACTAACATTGGCAAGTGCACCTTTTGTTGTTCAGTCTGCCTGCTCATTGTTCTGTTGTGCAATGGGGATTGGCCAGGGGCTGTTTCTATAGTCCCAGTGAATTAAGAGGTACATTGAAAGCACCAATGAATAGTCATGACCCATTCAAGAATGCATAATTGTATGGCTGGGAGCTTGTTTGTTAATCCCAACTGGAGTAGAGCCATGGAATTAATAGCTGAATTGTGAGTCAACACACAGGTAAATCCAGTTGATTCAGTGGTTCCCCTCTAGTTGAGATGAACAGTAGGATTTAAGCCCACATGGAATGAGGAACTCTGCTCATGCAATATGAACTGAAATAAGCAGCCTTGGAGTGTGGTGGAGTCCCCTTCTTCGGAGATTTTTAAAAAGAGCTGTCAGGAGTGTTTTGAATGTGTCTTCCTGCATAGCAGGAAGTTGGATTGGATGGCCCTTGTGATCTGTTCCAAAATTACTAACACAGCTTTCCAGTACAGGGGAGGAATTATACTTTTTTGGCCTCCTCCGTGCTGAGTGGGTCCCTCATCCTTGGCAGAATCAACAGAGAGCTGAAGAGAAGAAATATTCCAAGCACAACCAAACTGACATATGTTAGCGTGACTGTTAGTTTAAGAAGTTTCCACAGACTTTGAGGCTTTTAAAAGAAGCAGTCACTGAGTGTTTCAATACAGGGAAGTCTCTAAAAATACTTTGGATTGCCTCTCAATGTCTCATGAGATGAGCAGACATGTTAGAGAAAGGGTAGCTGCACTCAAAAAAATCCCAGGAGGCTTGAGCTGTTAACAATGAAAAGGAAAATTGGGGTTTAAGTGGCTGGAATATGTAGCATGGATTGAAGGCTGCATACATGCTGTGCTAGGAGGAGAGGAAGAAGGATCAATAGAGAATAGGATCATCTCAGGACATTTGGCTGCCTCAGACAAATGATTTAAATCTCCCTCAAATCCAATGCCCCCAGTTCCAGACAGAGAAGCTGACTGGATTGATACCTGAAATTTACTTCAGTACTGGCAATGAGTCAATGGCTGAGGCATTCCATCAGGTTTTCATATCATAAATCTACAAGTAATACCTGAAAGGTACCAGATCCCATCTGACCATGGAGCTAAGCAGGCTCGGCCCTAGTTAGTACTCAAATGCCATAGGCTATATTTCCGAGGAAGGAACTGGATCCCTTGCCTAAGAAAACCCTATGCAATTCACGTGGTTGCCATAAGTCAACAGGTGACTTGAAAGCACATCCACACACAGTTACTCAGTTGTTGCACTATGCTATCTTACTCAAAGTGTTGGTCCATGAACCAATACCAGTCCATAAGCCATCAGCTGACAGTCCCTGAAGACTTTCATGAAAAAACTACAAGAAGGAAAAAAAATAGCCAATAGACACTAACATGGTGCTGGTCCTTGGCATGGGGATGGGACTGGAACCCTGAAAGTCTCCCCACTTCAGATAATTTAAGAAGCATTGCATTGTACTAGCCATCTGTGGAGTACCAATATTGTGCAACCAATGGTGCTTCTGCCATTGCCTCTGTTTATTATCCCATGCTGCATTGGGGAATGTTCAGTGGCTGTTTCTGTAATCCTATTGAGTAAAGTGGTACACTGAAGATACTGTTGAATAGTTGTACTATAGTCTAGAATGTGTGACTGCTTGGCTGGCAGCATGTTTTGTTGTTGTTAACTGCCCTCAAGCCAACTTCGACCCATGGTGACACTATGAATGAGAGACTTCCAAGTCACCCTATTCTCAAATGTCCTGCTCAGCTCTTGCAGATTCATGGCCATGGCTTCTCTGATTGAATCTATCCATTGGGAATGTGGGCTTCTTCTTTTCCTTTTGCCTTCCACTTTACCACACATTATAGTCTTTTCTATGAGTCATCCCTTCTCATGGTATGACCAAAATATGGCAACCTCAGTTAGTCATCTCTGCTTCTAGGGAGAGTTTGGGCCTGATTTTCTCTAGGTCCCATCCACTGTTGTTGTTCTTTTTGTGGTTGTTGTTGTTTTAGTGGTCCATGGTATTCTCACAACTCTTCTGTAGCACTACATCTCAAATGGGTTGATTTTTTTTCCCCTATCAGCTTTTTTTCACTGTCCAGCTTTCACAACCATACATAGAAATGGGAAACAATTTTGGCATGAACAATCCTGACTTTCATGATATATCATGGACACCAAATCCATGAATACCGAGGGCTCACTGTAACAATTCACAGGGTGACCTAAGGACATTCTTTGCAGGTTTTGTTTACATTCTTTAAAGGAACATATCACATTCTTCCCAGACTTGAAATCTAAACAAACATTTCCCTACTTTTATTACCAGATAGAAAATGGTCAGACACTATCATGAATCTTAGGCTTTTTACCATCTATATATTTAATGAGATATAAACTTTTTAATGGTATAGGCCTGGGCTGAGGAATTGCCAACTAAAATCCATCTGACCTGTAACAGTTTTTAAGGCTTTGTGAAGATTTGCTTAGAATGTGAGTGAAGATCTGGGTCTTTCTCAAGGATAGCCCATGCGTCCTGAGTAATTTCTTCAAGAAAATTGCATGGAACAGGACTTCAGAAAGGAAGTGGAATGCTTCTTTCTGAGAAATGTTCTCCTGCACTGGCAACTGCATCACTCAACATGAGTTTGCTAACAAAAGCAATTTGGGATTTTCTTGGCAAAGCTTCCCTTGTCCTACACAGTACAAAAGTCATTGTAAGCTGGAAGCACAACATAACCCCAATTTATCAGTCCCTGACTTTTCCTTGTATTAACAAATGATACATTGTAGGTACGGATGCTGAGTGTCACTGAGACAATGGCTATTTGTCCACATTACACAAGGTACACTGCTTACATTTGCTCATTATTGACTCTGGGAGATACATGTTTGGAGTCTGGAAGACATACATTTTTTTCCAAAAATGAACTGTATATAGGAGACTCTAAATTGAAGTTTTGTTTTTCCAGTAAAAGACTGTTCAGATTTACAAATCCAACACAACATGTAACAAGTTAAGTTATCTAGGAAGGTATAAACATACTATTCCAAACACACTCAATCTTGTTTTGTTTAAGCTGCTAAACAAGGTTGGTCCAGGCTAATACTAGGATGCAAAGCTACTAAAACTATATGATATGATGGAGAGGGAAAAACTTAACTATGCTAATCAAAGAGAAATCCATTAAAAATTCAAAGAGGAGTGGAGAAATCTAATAAAGTATTGGAGAGAAAAATGGGGAAATATAGCAGTCATAGGTTTTAACAGATGGAAAACAAAAAGATAAACAAACCTGTAATTCCCTAAAATTCTCTAAAAGAAAACCTGCAATTCTGTAAAAAATGTTGTTGTTATTATTAGAAAGCTATGGAGTACAATGAATGAAATTGTACAACTGAGGGGGAAAGAAATATGAAACAAAGTGATCCAATCCAATTCTGAAGGGAGTAGTAGAAGAGAGAGTTTGGGAAATGGCTTTATATGTGGGGGAAATTAATAATGTGATTGAAGAAAAGCTGATGTAAATAGAAGACGTTGCTGGCAATTAATAATAAAGGAAAAAAAAATACTTGTATGGAAGACCACCAGAAATAGCAGGGCCAGACTAGGAAAGAATCTTACCTGAGATTCTTGAGGGGAACTGCCAGTCAGACCAGACAATATTGGGCTAGATGGATGGTATGACTTATTATAAGGCACTTCTTAAAAATGCCACAGGAGTGTGCAAAACCTGCAGAGTAAAATACACCTGAGAAAGAGCTAGGTATCTCATAGACTTCCAGATTTTGAGGGACTGCACTTGCCATTTTCCCTAGCTAGCATAATGAATAGTGAAGGATGATGGGACCTGAAATTCATGGACCTCCAGCAGGCCACAAGTTGCTTATTCCTGCCCTAACAATGTGTGTGGAACGGGGTTTCTAGAACATCCCAGTGTGAACTGAACATATTTATTGGCTGTGAAATGCTGCCTGAGCTGGGTAGGGAATCACAATGAAGAGGAAATGAAATATAGTTCATGGAACTCTGAACAAAGAACACTCCATATTCCAACATTTCATTGCTGTTTTGACTTGTTCTACTAAATTATAAATTAATGAATAGCTTGCAGATTTTTATTCATGCTTCTTAATAATTTAAGAAGCATGTTTCCAACTCATATGAAGATCATGCTGATCCTATTAAATTTTGTGTTACGATATGTACTACTTGCAGCAGCAGGTGATGACTCCCATGACAATGGGCTGATGAATCCACCCTGAGTTTTCATCTGAACTTTCAAAGAGCTAACCAAAATGCTTAAAACATGTTCTGCAACTTGGATAACTCCTTTAAAAGTTCGGATTTAAAGAGTACATTCCCACAGACATGGGAGCCATCAGTTACCACCTACTATTTGACATGTATGTGTGTTCCTATGGTGACACAATGAAGTCCTGCACCACAAAATTTACTCCTGTCTCATTGGGACTATAACTACATTATGCCAGTTTAACTTGGCAGTAGAAATTCAGTACATCTGTAGCATAGTCATTCCCATGTCTTTGCAGCTTTTTCAATGGGTAGATTGCTGATTTCAACAGACTCAATGAAAGTGGGGTTTAAAAAAACCTGTCAAGACTCATCTCCAGAATTCACACATTTCCTAAGCTTGCAGAACATTTTGGAAAAATAAGGTAGACACAAAACAATGTGTACAAATTTGACTGTGAATAGCTAAAATGTAGACACAAATAAGTGAATAGGAGAAATAAATATATAGGGCAGAATGGATGAATATAGTATGAAAAATGCATTCAAATGTAAGTGAATTTCAATGCAGGGGTTAAATATAGAGGCCTGAATCATGTTGCTCTCTCACTCATGCATAGGTTCACCTGTAGAAACACTTCAAGGCTACAGAGGTGAAACTGTGCAAGCAATGCTATTGTACATGCATGAACATGTGTGCTTGATTGTGTATTCACTTGCACATTTGGTATCTTGGGTCTGTTGTGCACATTGCCATCCAACACAAGGACTATGTATTACAATGAATGCATAACATGTAGAATTTGTGCTGTGTGATCCTGATGTAGATACTCAGCCAAACTCTAACAACCCAATGTGAAATGAGAGTGGGAAGAAAAGGCAGGTGGGATTCTGAGAAATGCAGTGGAGTGTAAACAGATATTTCCCCATCCCTAATGCTTACATACTGGTGGCTTCCAAGAAAACAAAATCATCTTCAAAACAATACCTCATTGTCTCCCACCAGCTTTTTCATCCCAACAGGTGAACTGATTTGATGGGTTTCCATGCTCAGACATGTCAAGATTTATTTCAGCAGTTGGTGGTACTTAAAACCCTGCAGGTTACTAATGGACAGTAGAAAAAGACATTTTTGTGAGATGTAGCAAGATGTATGTTTTCCGCTGAGGCTCGGAGGAAGCACCTTTAAATGCCAAAAACAAATGGTCTCATTTATAAAGGTTGCAGTTACAAAATTAGTTAAGAGGGACAGTTCCAAACCAGGTATGAGTTAACCAAGGGATTTTCCACATATAGCTGCCATCAGTGCCATAGATTGTGCAAGGACATTTCATAACAGTTTGAAAAGATATTGAAGTTAACATTATTTGTTTTCTTTTTAGGGACACTGGGTTTGAACTGCACATTTTTCAAAGTCTCAGAAGCACCTTCAGAGTGAATGAATATGCTACTATTAACTTCCACAGCCATAAAATTAATAGCAGCTTCATGACAGTGGTGAGGAAGGGTTATATTGTGACTGTGGCAGTGGGGGCTTCCAGGACATTTGTGCGGTGAATCCCCTTTGAGATTAAGCCTGAATGTTAAAATATCCTTCCAAGGTGCCAAAGCTATTTCGGAATAAGGTTCAGTGTTTAGGCAGACTCAATGCTGAACATAAAGAAAACAAAAATAATGACCTACATACACTCAACTTAGACAGTGAGAAAATCAAAATGGTTGAAAATTTGTGTAGCTTGAATCAAACATTGATCAGAATGGAGACTGTAGTCAAGGACTGAGATTGTAGTCTCATCAACAGAGTCATCATGAATTGGGATCAACTTGAAGGCAGTTAAAAACAACAACAACAAAGGAACTTTCCAAGGTGCTAAATCCTATTTCTCTGGAGAAACTGATCCAGCTCATACACAATTAATCAAATCTACCAGGAAGCTTACACGGTGTCGGGGGGGGGGGGATGAATGAAACTGGAGAGAAAAGAGGGAGCAGGAGCAGTGGTTAGAATTACGAAAAACTCAGTTTCTTCCCCCATGAGCTACATCCTGGCTTGCATGCCAGGACATGATTTGCTGGCTTCTGGTCATTTGAGGTCAGCAAAGGGATATTTTCTTGTGATGCTGCACAGCATGATGGCTGGGGCTGAGGGAGTGGATTGTCGCTTGCTGAAAATATTGTCAAAACTCTTTCCTTCTCTTACTTAGCAAAATCTGCAAGACAACAATGACAAAAAATGGGTGATTCGGGTTGGCCAGTTTAGCCATTATTTTGAATCTGGCATTTTTCTTGGCAAATCTTATTAGTATTGCATGAACTAGCCTTTTCCCTTGGTCCTGTCTCAAAACAGTTTTGCTGTTGTTTATCACAGTCTCTTCTCAATCCGTGTTATGATTTCTTGCATGGATGGTTCAGTCTTCACTTGTGGCCCTTCCATATTTGTATTCTAATCATTGGCCTGGAATGAAGTCAAGAATGTGGAAGTGGCCCAGAAATGCAATGAGAGAAAAACTAGTTATTTTGTCAACCAAACAAGATGTTTGCCTTGACTGATTCCTGAATGAACAGCCAAACATGATTATTATTTTATATTTCTCTGTAGGGATGTGAAAATATGTCAGTTCCATCCTCCTTGCATTTCTCAGCATCAACTGGCATTCTCATTCTGTCCCAGTTTTGTTTCAAGTTTTTAAACTTCCCCCTCCATGTGGAAATTTATGGCTGGCATCTGTTTGGTATTTCACACACATGTAAGTTTCTTTAAACATGTAAATATACTTTGTCTCCCCACCCCCCCCCACCCCCACTGAATCTCCCTGTCCAGACAGCCAAAGGTCCAATTCAATTGTGGATTGTCCACATGTGGGAAGCATAGTCCTGCAGTGAATCCAGATCATCCCTCCCTTAACTCACTTTTAAATAACTCAGCATTTGCTCTGGATCTTCCCAGAAGATCTGGAGCATTCTGTAGTGACACTGGGCACTGTCTACATAGTGTTCCGTTGTGCCACCCAGTGCCACCATCACCTGCTTAAGTCACTCCTCTGAGGTCACACCAAAGCACTGAGTTATGTGATTGGTGGTGGGCACTTTGTTATGGTTTCAGTGGGAGTGATATGTGCCAGTGCTGATGGGCCGCAAAGTGGGATACTGTGTAGATAGTTACCTGGCATTGCTCCAGAACATGCAGGTAATGAGGGAAGTTGAGGCAGCTGCTCCTGGAGTTTTCTGGACAGTGTAGACCCATCCCACATGGCATCTAAGCAGAGCCTAAGAAACTTGAAGCATTGTAAGATGACAAGGATTACTTTCTCTCCAGTTTCATCTTCAGTTTTTAAAGCTTATTTTGAAAGACAATGGTACATTGTAAATAGGTGGCAGAGTCATGACAAGTTCTCAAAATTATTCAAGCATAATGATGGGAGAGCGAGGCCTGGTTCTGGTTTCTTTTCTTTCATGAAAATCAGCCACTTGTCTTCCAGCAAATGTTCATATTCTCCATCGCTGAGAGAGAATGAGATCTTAATTATGGGGCAGAGAGCGAGAGAGACAGAAATAGAGAAAATGACCGAATAGAACAGATTTTGCCCAAGATGAGTAGCCACTTATCTGAAAGCCCCTCCCTGCCCATGCTGTCTCTGCACTAACAATTGAGTTCTTTTCATAAGAATATAAATATGACATTATTCTTATTCTTCAGACAACACTATTTTTTTTAAGTTGTGTGTCTGGAAAATGCTCCTCCAGCTTGTAGACAGGGAGTGGGGGGGGGGGTCATTTATTGTTTTGAAAGGGAGGTTCTCCAAAAGTTGGAATAAGGAACCTGTAACTGGAATCATACAAGCCATCATATTCCCTATTACCATGTATGGATGTGTGATCTCGACAGTCAAGAAAGATAAGAAAAAAATCAACTCATTTGAGATGTGGTGCTGAAGAAGAGTGTTGAGGATCCCATGATCAGCCAAAAGGACAAACAAATGGGTCCTAGAGCAGATCAAGCCAGAAATCTCCCTGGAAGCCCAGATCACAAAACTGAGGCTGTTGTACTTTGGACACAGCATGAGAACGGAGGACTCATTGGGGGAAAAAAACCACAAGAATGCTAGGAAAGGTGGAGGGAGGTACAAAGAGAGGAAGGCCACACACTAGATAGAGGGACTCTATTAAGGAGTTCATGGATATGGGTTTGCAGGAATTAAGTAGAAAAGTGGAGGAAAGAGGGTTTTGTAGATGTCTCATCCATAGGGCCGCAATGGATCGAGATTGACTTGAGAGCAGTTAACAACAACAACACTGGTATGAGCACTTTCACATTTTCACATTACTGGTATCCTTCAGTAAAAACTACCATTTTGTGGTAGTGAGTTCTACAATAATAGCTGTGCTTTCTAAAGAAAAGTACAGATACACTTTAGTTAACAAAGCAGATATATTTCTGGGCATGGGTCATTGGATGGAATATTTGGAATCAGAGGCTGAAGTAACTTGGAAAGAATGAAGGTAAGCTCCTATACCACAAAATTACAAGGAGGAGGAGGAGGAGGAGGAGGAGGAGGAGGAGGAGGGGGAGGTCAAGTAAGCTTTGTATAAATAAACATTTTTTAAATAATTCTGGACAACATCTCAAACCTACTTTGAAAATGCAATTTTCACTACCCTCTGTTTTCTTTATGATTTCCAGTTTTGTGACCAAAGATATGAAAGTTTTTAAACATGTTAAATTGGTTAATTTGGTCTTCCCTTTCTTGGTGTATGGCTGTTCATGAATGCTCACCAAGGCATTATAGATGCAGCTGCTGCTTACCTTGCCCATTGTAGTCAGGCATAAATTGCTACAGTAGGTACTGTAGAATCCCAATCTTTTATAGCTCAGATTTTGCTTATTATATTGTTTGTTGCAGGCATGCTGTGCATCTCAGAACCAAAAGCCTTGTGTTTCTCCAGCCTTCTTCTACCATCCTCCCAGTATTGATGTTAATTTCAAAAGTCCAGCTAGACAGAAGATAAAGAAAGGAGGATCAGAGCAGGCACAAAAAGGCTTTGAAAGGGGGGATTCTTTGTCAAAGATTTTGTTAACTGATGTATGCTTGTACACAACCTATCACTATGGTACTCTTTAATCAGCATAGCTGCATCCCATGGAAGCCTGGGGTTTATAGTCCAGTGAAACATGAAAGGGTTTTTTTTGTTTTTTTAAAAAAGCTAAATATCCTTCTTTCAGCAGCAAACCCCAGGAAGCCATGGGAGAATCATGTCAAGCAAATAGAATCACATTGCTATAACTCTGTAGTGTGAAAGGGCCCTGGGTTTTCCTTACTAGGAATGGAAATCTTCAATTATTTCATCCTTTCATGCAATGATAAATAATTATGTCAGTTTTCTCTCTGCTGCAGGAGAAAAATGTGCATTTTTTCACAGTATTCTCCCCATAATCAAATATCCTGAAGTGTTGTTAAAAATTATTCTGCAGAGAAATGCATGTGCTGCTCTGCACAGAAAACACAGTTTCATACACAGGAAATGTAGAGACTGATGTTTTCTGCCCATGAAAACTGTTTTGTGTGCAGAAAAGCTATTCTTTGCCATGCATACTTCTCCACAAAATAATCCCTCCTCATAACTTTGAGCTGTTTGAATGTGGTTCTCTCCATGCTTGGAATAGATATGATTGTCAAATTTGATTAATGGAGTGTGGCAAAAATTTAATTTCTGTTCATGTTTTGAAATATTTACCAAAAATGTGAAAATCATATTACTGGGGGGAAATGGAATTTGAGATTTGAAGCTTGGGCATTCTAAATACAAAGAATGAACTACTCTAATGGTACTGGAAGAAGACTGCCAGAGTGCAAAGGGGGTCCAGTGATCTATATGGCAATTCAGACCGAAACACCATCATTCATTTAATGTTTCTCAGGACATCTGTTTCTCACTCATGTATTCCCAAATCAAAAAGCTTTCTCAGCTCAAGTGCATTGGCTCTTAGGCATCTCTGCTGTGATGCTTGCTTTCCCATAACATCACTGATGCCAGCGATCAAAGCTAATATCATTATGCCTTTGTTGCCTGTTTTTACCAGAAACAAAATGACTTGTCTTTCATATGTTTCCTGCTGCATAACAAATACCCTCTCCTTTTAATTGCATTTTATGCGGTGCAGGTGGCCAGTACTATGAAACCTATTTCCATAGGCCAAAAGATTGATTGTCCCCCTTCTGTCTCTCTTTTCCTTCAAGCTCTGACTATTTTGCACTTGACTAGCAGCTGCATGGTAAGATATTTTGATGGTTCAAAGACACTGGTATAGACAGTAGCACAACTATTCTACAGTGGTTGAATCACTATACTGGTCCAGTTATCTCCATTAGCACTTCTAAAAACTGCATTGCTTCTTTGATTATTACTCCAGTAGGTTGATATCTTTCCTTCCTTCATCAAGCAGAGGGTTGTGAGATAGTTGCAATAAACCATAGAAAGGCAAAAATACCACTCTCTTTCATTGACCAATGCAGGTATAGATAGGGATTAGTCTGTGCAACTAACCTAGAAAGTCTGTGCAACTAAACTAACTGATAGCTCCCCTGTGAGTGTGGGACACTGAATCTGCTCTGAGTTACAGTCTGAAAACTAATGGAGTCATCTAAGGTGCTGAATCTGTTTTAATGATGGAGTTCAACATCCCAAATGACCCATTTAAAGTTTAAAGTTCAAGGCAGAACCTGGAATAGATCCACTGAGCCAATGATATGGAAGCCACTTTTATTGCATATTTATATTGTTGGACACTTTGAGAGTCATTTGGGAGAAAGACAGCATATGATTCAAATCAATCAAGAAATAAGCCACCAGACACCATTGATCTGAGGACAGTATCAATAGGATTAGCACGATTCATTCTATCAGATGAGTCTTTGTGTATTTAAGGCTTACCCCATCCCTGGATAACCTCATTCTTTTGGACAGTTCCCCACTCTTTCTTACTGCCATTATATACCATTAGCAGAGCCGCTTGTTTTAAAGGGTTTGTTTGGTAAGGAAGTGCTGGAGGACAAAGTAAGGAAACCTTTAGTGAATTCCTGGTGCCACCTTTATGGGTGTTTGGCTCTGCCAGAGACTGAGTTCAAGAAGAAGATATGGATGGGTCACTGTTTATTGCTTACTGGATTTTTCTGTGCACAGGTTTTAAAAGTGTATGATTTATTTATTAATTTATTTCTGCAAATAACACCCTGAGCTGATGGCAAATTGTTTTGGGGGGGCTTATATCTGATCCTGGATGGTCCAAACTGGGTTGCCTTATATTAAAATATGAACACAATGAACTTCTTAACTATCTCTAGAACTCATTCCCCAATTAAAGAAGTAGACACAAGAAATTATTTGTTCCTTTGGTGGTTCATGTGGCAATCCCCCCCCCCCCACACACACACACAAACTGACATCTGATGACAAAAGTGCTGATCTCAACACGTCTCTGCCATCAACTGGATCTATAATTTGGCTTCTACAGAGAGACTAGAAGCTGTACACTTAAGGAAAACTGCAATACAGTTTAGCAGGGAGAAGATTAAGAACTGGAATGATAGCCATAGGAAAGTCAGTGTGGTATAGTGGTTTGTGATCTGGATCAGGCATTGGGGAGACTAGGATTTGAATCCCCATCCAGACGTGGTGACCTAAGGCAAGACATACACTCTCAACATGAGAAGAAGGCAATCACAAAAACGTGTGAACAAATCTTGTCAAGAAAATCTCCTGATAAGGTTACCCTCGTGTTGCCATAAATTGGAAATGACTTGAAGGTACATGGCAGCAGGTGAAAAGGTACCCATATTTAAAAGGTGTCAAGTAGAAGGTGGAATGAAGTTTTGTTTTTGTTTCTTCCTGCTGGTCCACAGGCTAGAACACAAACCAATAGATTCAAAGTCCAAGTGGTTCCAACTAAACATTTGGAAGAATTTGACTAAAAGAAGTTCAACATTGGAATTGACTGCCTCTTCAGCTTTGGAGGTCCTTGAACAGAGGTTAGATGACCATCTTTTTGTAGTGCTTTAGTTGTGTATTCCTACATGGAACGAATACAGGCTAAGCAGTTCAACTACAGATGTCTTTCAGGGCTGTCCCTATGCAATCGGACATTGGTGCTGATATTTGGTTTTATGTTCTAGCTCTTTAGATCCATTAGAGTTGTAGGCTTCCATTTGGACCTCCAGAGCAACGTGTTTCCCATCGTATTCAGCAACTAATAAACAGATGGTCAAATTAAAGGAAATTTATCAGCCAGAAAATTAAATGAATTAGAAACACATGAGAGCTTGGTTTTCCATTTCATTCCTCCAGCAGAAGAAATAAACAAACACCCCCTCCACCCCCCCCCCAGCCTTCCAAAAGCAAATGTGATAAAATGATTAAGCCAGTGGCTAATCCTCCCTTCTTAATGTTATAATTAGAGGTAACTTCTTTGGGGAAGAGGAATATGATAGCAGTTGCTTTTATTTTTAAATGAAAAAAGGTATTCCATCACACTGAGCACTGGTTGGGAATATGCAAAGAGGAGGTAATGGAGGCCTGTATCATCCTCGTCATCCATATGCTTAGAAGAAGAAACACACCTGCATTTATATGGTAGCAACAAAACAAACCTATATCTATCTTCTCATAAGCAAGCTTGAATGAACTCAATGTCACTTCCTCCCAGGTGAAATCCTCAATATATGTTACCTTCCTTACATATGTGATTGTACATTTTAGGCTGTTGTTCCACTGATGTGTTCAACTTATGGTTGCATAATAAGAGTTCCACACTTTGACATTCAGTAGAAGGGTTGTGCAGGACAATAACATATAAATTGTGTAAGTGTAGATTTACACCATGCAGCCATGATGCAAGATCTCAACCATGTGATTGTAGCCGAAGTGTAATGCATCATACAAATGACAGGACATAACCTACTGTTAGAAAATGAAGATTTGCAAAAGTCAACAGATGGACCTGTGAGATTCTGTCACATGAAGGCTTGGGCAGACAAATGTGTTATTTTAATCTGACCAAAGGAGGCACGAAGGATTGATTGCCTATCTCTAAAGTTCTGAAGGTCTCTGGTCAGGGAAATCAAATCTTCACACACTTAATCCAATGTGATAGCAATGGATTGACCTAGACTGATGTCACCAGAGACTTCTCATTGATGAAGAGATGAGATTAAATGTTCTTTCGAAACTAAAGAACTTACTAACTAGGTAATTCTCAGTTTCATGAGCACTTCTTACTTGGGCATGCTGTGCCGCCATAGGCAAGCCACTGTCACATAGCCTAAGCCTCAAATTTAAAACATGGGATAAGCATTATACTTCTCTATAACATCTTCATAGGAGGCAGTAATGTCTGAAGGGTGATGAATCCAACCAAAACAGATTCAGAACTTTGGATAGTTTCTTGGGTAAATTCTCAGAAATTCAAATACCCAGAGCAGATTCACCAGCATATAGATATAATGGTTACTAACGATCATTAGTGGGAGGGTGCTGTTATGCTTGTACGTTTCCCATAGGCATCTAGTTGGTTACTGGATTACATGAGGCTTTGCTCTAGAATGGCACAATGTGGGTAGGGAAAAAAAAGTCTAGCCACCCAATGAGGAACAATGTTGGGAAGAAAGTGGGGGCTGGAATTTGTAGAAACAAGTGAGAAATTTTTAGTTCCTTACCGTCATTACGAGAAATCACCTGAATACTGCAAGCTAACCACACTTACTGGCCAATAGGAAAGGAAAATATATCAGATTCACTTTCTTAAACATTTCTCTTTTTTTTTTAAAGAAAACCTCAAGCACTGAATAGGAAGAAATGTGTTAATTTTGATACAGTCTTATTGAAACTAACATGAAATGACATTATCTTCCATTGGCTAAATTCAATAGCTGCTGTTAATTCCAGTATGGAGAATACTACGTTGAATGTGCCTGTCACATAAATGTCAAGGTTTCTCAAAAAACTAAAACATATTCTCAGATGTTTTCAGAGAATAAAATGGTACACTGAAGGCACAGATAAACAGTTTCAAACCCTCCAAGAATGTGTAGCTGCATAGAAGGAAATCAGGTTGGTTATAGTAAGATTCACAGACTGAATTGTCAGATGGTGATTCAACAGGGAAATAAATCCAATTGATTGAATGGTTCTACTCTTTTCAGACATAGGCCCATGTAAAATAGATTTGTGGAACTCTGCTAATGCAGTTACGATCTGAAGATATCTATTGGACAACATCCATAAAGTACAACTAGATGTGTAGGGGAACTTACACAGGCATATGATACTAACAGGATTCGAGCCAGTATGTAGAAACAGTAATACTGAAGCCCTAGTAGTTCCCAACCTTTGGTGATTTGAACTTCAGCACCTAGAAGCCCCAACAGTCAGGAATTATGGGAGCTGAAGTCCCAATCATCTGGTGGACCAAAAGTTGGGAACCACTAGTGCATGATATGCCAGCCAGAATATTTTGGGAGAAGACTGATTTAACGATTCCTCCCCACCTTTTTTCCCATCTGAATTCAAGATTGTTTTCTTTCTCTTTTCATGTGAATTCTGGCAGCTTTGTGAGAAAGGATGTCGCAAAGACCCAATTTATGTTTCTGGGAACACCTGCTAGAAGATGTCAGCATTTCTAACTGAGTACAGCCAAGGGATTCCCTCTTGCCAATAAGGGAAGAGATAATTTTGTTGATCAGGACACTTCATCTAGATTTAGATCTTTTGTATTGATAGAGCATGTGATCCACTGCCCCTCTGTGGCCACAAGGTGGAATTAATTAGGAGTGGAAGGGAAAGCAAACATAAATCCAAACTTAGGGAAAGGGTCCTCTTTTAATCTTTACAGTATGAGCTGTCTTTTTACCCTGTCTCACAAGGTTGCTCCCCTTTTTATGACCCCTGCTTCAGGTTCTATGAATAGAGAAATGTAGTGATTGCTTTCCAGATTCAATGTTTAAATATTCAGTGTTGGAGAGATGGAAGTGTAGATTGAAGCAGCAGCAGCCCAGACCAATCAAATTGCCCAAAAGTCACAGGGAATAGTGTTTTACACTCTTTTCATGTCTAAATTGTGGTCTTATACATAAGTACCAAAATGCTTCTGGATCATAACAATTATGAAATATTGGCTGGTGTCCTGTTAGTAATTTATGCAAAAGCAAGTTCACTTATGCCTCTAGTTGTACTTTTTGGGAGGTCATGGTATAACATTTACAGGAAAAGAGATTCCACCTCCACATTAAAAAGAACATCTTGACAGTAAGAGCTGTTCAGCAGTGGAAGACCCTCCCTCAGAGTGTGGTGGAGTCTTGTTCTTTGGAGGTTTTTAAAGAGAGGTTGGATGGCCATCAGCTGGGGGTCTTTTGACTATGTTTTCCTGCATAGAATCATAGAATTGTAGAGTTGGGAGAGACTACAAGGGCCATCCAGTCCAACCAGTCCATGTCAGGGGGTTGAACTGGATGGGCCTTGGGGGTCTCTTCCAATGCTATGATTCTATAATCCATATTCAATTCACAGTTGTGTGCATTGGGTATCCTTGTTGGAAATGCTGTTGTACATTTTTGTATGGCACTTAACTATTCATCAGTGCATTCAGTGTGTCTTTTGACTCAATGGGACTGCAGAACCAGTAGGCATATTCTCACATATAGCACAACCACCAATTAACTATGGCCCAATACAGACCGGTGCAAAGCACTGGCCTGCCGCCAAAATTACGGCATGGGAGAGCAAACCATCCACATGCTCTGCACTCTCCCAGTGCCATTTTGGCACACACATGTCCAAATGGCACATGCACCTATGATGTGTCTTGTGCGCCATGTCCAAATGGTGCAGTGCACAAGAAACATCACCATGGTGCTCCAGGACACTAATGGTGCCTTGGCAGCAGCACAGAAAGGAGCTGCATTTCGCAGCTCCTTTTTCCAGCCACATTGTGGCTGTGCTGTTTAGTTGGCATGACCATGATCCAGGGGAGAAAGGGGTAGTATCTCGCTCACAATGTAGGATCTTGGCTATTGCAAACTCCTGCTGTGATCAGGAGTGCTTTTGCACATTTAAAACTTATGCACCAGATTCAGCCACGGTGGTACATGCCTTGGTTACATCCTGTTTGGACTACTGTAATGGGCTGTACATGGGGCTGCCTACGAAAAGTGTTTGGAAAATTCAGCTGGTACAAAGAGCTGCTGCCAGGCTGTTAACAGGGCAGATTACAGAGACCATACAACACCCCTGTTGAAACAGCTTCATTGGCTGCCAGCTTGTTTCTGGATACAATTCAAAGTGCTAGTTGTCACCTATAAAGCCCTACATGGCTCAGGTCCACACTATTTGACAGACTGTTTCTAATAATAATAATAATAATAATAATAATAATGTTTTATTTATAGCCCGCTCCTCTGTATCCAATCGGAGCGGGTTACATCAATTAAAAAATGCAAGATAAAATATACATGACCCATACCCAACCACCCGCCCCTTAAAATTAAATTAAACTAACATCAATTAAAATGACATAATAAAAATTTCAATTTAAAACGGCAACCCATTGCATAGAGATCAGGGTCAAGATGTTAAAATGCTAATGGGAGAGCTTAACCCAAACAGAGCCGGGAGGTTAAGAACTTTCTGGGAAGGCCTGCCGGAAGAAATGCGTCTTCAAGGCTTTTTTAAAGCAATCAGAAGATGTAATAAGACGCATCTCGTCTGGCAGGCCATTCCATAGCCTGGGAGCGACAGCCGAGAAGGCCCTCTGGGAGGTCTGCGTCAGTCTAGTCTTCATAGGCTGCAATAAGTTCCTCCCAGAAGACCGGAGTGTGCGGAGGGGTTCGTATGGGAGGAGGCGGTCCCTCAGATAAGATGGACCCAAGCCATGTAGGGCTTTAAAGGTTAAAACCAACACCTTGTACTGCGCTCGGAAACTAATCGGCAGCCAGTGGAGAGATTTGAGCACTGGTGTTATGTGCTCTCTCCTTGATGTTCCCGTGACAAGCCTGGCTGCCATATTCTGAACTAATTGAAGTTTCCGAGTTAGGCACAAGGGTAGCCCCATGTAGAGTGCATTACAGAAGTCCAATCGTGAGGTTACCAAAGCATGTACCACTGACTCCAGGTCCTTCTCATGGTATGAACTGGTCCAGACTCTGAGATCTTCTGGAGAAGCCCTTCTCTCTGTCCCAACATCATCACAAACACAGTTGGTGAGAACGCAAGAGAGAGCCTTCTCGGTGGCTGCCCGTAGACTCTGGAACTCCTGCCCAGGGAGACCAGAATGGCTTTCTCCTTGATAGCCTTCTGTCAGCAGGTTAAGACCTACCTGTTCACACAAGCGTTTAAGGAATTGTTATGAGGACAGGCTGGGATGTTGAACCATTTTTAAAATGTTTTAATTGTACTGTTTTTAATGTTGTGAAGCCGCTCTGAGTCCCACTCCTGGGAAAAGAGCGGGATACAAATAAATATAATAAATAAAATAATAAATAAATAAATATTGTAAACCTATGGCAAGCGTGGGCAACTGTGATGTATCAGGGATCAGATTTCTGTCCCTTGACCATCCAGGGGATATAAAGTTTACAAGAAACACCTGAAAAGTTCAAACCTGAAATGTCTAGCTTTAAAAAATTGGTACTGGATACATGTATGTGTGTATGTTGTGCGCCTTCAAGTCAATTCCAGCTTATTGTGACCCCAAGGCAAACCTATCATAGGGTTTTCTTGGCAAGAATTGTTCAAAGGCAGTTTGCCATTGTTTTCCCTGAGGCTGAGAGCATGTGACTTGCCCAAGATCACCCAGCGGGTTTCATGGCCAAGTGGAAATTAAATTCCCAAAGACTTATGCCAGCATTCAAACCACTATGCCTTGCTGCCTCTTGGTACTTTTTTTTTTTATTAAAGAGTGAAGGGAGGGTCCTGTGGCTTGTTTATAATAATTTCTCTCTTCTCTTTAAGATGCCAAGAAGAAGAAAAAAAATATGCAATAAAAAAGAATATAAATGAAACTTTCCAATGTTTTGAATCAGGAAAGAGCCTTCTTGGTGGCTGCTCCCAGGCAATGGAACTCTCTTCCAAGGAAGGTTCAGTTGGCCCTCTCTCTTCTCTCTTTGTACTTGCAGGCAAAGATCATCTTATTTAAACAGGTCTTCAGCTTTTCAATTAAAGGTGCAACGGATGTGCTCATTATTAATATATCAACAGATTTGAATGAATTATAACTGTTCAAAAATAATACTTTTAACTGGATTGTTGTGTAATGCTTTTTTAAAAAAATTACAGATTATTATTTTTTTTTTTGCTATTTTATCTAGGGATTTGTAGTTTTACAAGGTCTTTAGCACTCTCTCCCAAAGAGTGCTGGTGTCTCACAAAACTACAGATCCCAGGATTCTGTAGGATGGAGCCATGGCAGTTAAAGTGGTGCCAAACGGCATTATTTCTACAGTACAGATACACCCTCAGTCTCTTGGAGCTGCTTGAGAATTCTATGCACTGGGGCTGGGCCCTGATCCTCCCAATATCTGTAGGTGACATACGAAAGAACCTGGCACCATTTCCACGTCTCCTCGGTTTCCATTATCACATGCTGACAATCATGGTCACTCCAGGGGAGCAATCTGGAATAGGTAAAATCTCTTTTCCGTTCACCTCCCATACCTGCTTATTTTTTGCACTCTCCTTAAGTACATTTCTTTTCCATGCAGACAACTGTAGGGGGATCCAGTCCTTTTAGAAAACATTTCCATTATGAGATATTGAGTGCTATAAAGGTATGGAATTGGCTTAGCTAACAGCTTGCTTTTTCAGACTTTATTATAGACCATTTCCTGCCCAAAAGAGAAGATGATCAATACGTTCCACGAAGAAATAAGGAGATCTGCCTGAATGAAAGTTAAGGATGCACTAACAAAATACAGATTTTTTAATGCTTCAAATAAAACATAACAATTTCCCCAAGATCTAATAGACTGAATTTCTAACATGTTGTACGAAGTCCCAAATGAATTGCTTAGAACTGCTTTTGCACATTCACAAAATATTTCACCAAGGAATGCTTTTATGATTTTAAATGAGTTTGTATTGTCTACTGTATCAAAATGTGGAGGAATTCACTTTGCATTTTAAGTGCCTTCAATTACCTTTCCCTGCTCAACTGCATGGAATATTTCCAGGAATTATAATAGCATAAAGTCTGCCTGCCTGCCTGCCTGCCTGCCTCTCTCTCTTTCACTCACACACAGAGAAACACATATTAAAAACAAATGCATGCACACCGACACACTGACACAAAAACAAACACATGCACACAGACACATACACACAGAGAAGCCAGACCAGTTGGCATCAAACCGATGTGTATGTTACCTTACACATGTTGTACTAGCTTTTGGCCACTGTTAAATGGACAAATTTCATTCTTAGTTGTATATGGATTTTTCAAAAGTATGATCCTTTCACTCATTCACCACTTTTCCCCCTGAGTTTTCAGAAACAACCCTTGAGAATTGCACAATTGGATAAAAGTAGGCATATCAGCAGATGGGTTGCACAAGGATGGGGCGACAAACCCTTCATGTGTAAACTACTGTATATGAGCGCAGATTTGCACTGTGTGAACATGATGGTAGAACTTGGCTTAGGTTTTAGTTTGGGGAAAATCTGAAGTGAATAATTGGATGCAAAAGACATTGTAGGGAATAGACATCTGGGGGTTGTCCATTGTGTGGACAACAAAACCTGTGATCTGGTTTCTGTTGTGCTGTCATCTTGGTGAAAGGCAAAGGCTTATTTACTGACCAAAATTTTTAGGACTGGTCAGCTCTGTTGTGGCTTTGTTTCACCAGCAAGCAGAAATGTTTCATTCAGGCTTTTTAATAGATAATCGTAAGAGGGTGACTTTTATATTGGGTGTATGTTTTAGTTATGTTTTTTAACTTCTGTATGTTATTAATTTTATACTATTTTAACTAGATGATTTTAATTGTTTTTAACTTTTATAACATAGGTTTAAAATGTTTCAGTCTTGTGAGCCACCTTGGGTCCCTTTCTGGGAGAAAGGTGGCAATAAAATGAAATAAATAAATAAATAAATATTAACTGAGTGATATGTTTATGAAACAGTTTTGCATATATTAGGAATATTACCTAGTGGTTATCTAGATTGCTGTAGCTGAGTTTGCTTAGGTTTAGAATGAAACAAAACTCTGAGGGGTAATTCCTACAAGCCTTTTTCTTTTCATTCCAGTTTCCCTCCCATAGACCTAAAACAGTTTCACAACAAAAATCTTACCCCCCCCCTTAAAAAAATCTTCCTGGATTTTGTGCAACATTTTTGTTGTGCAAGAGTTTTTTGCTACACAGTATGGCTGTTTTCTGTTTTTAAAAAACCAGTTGAATTGTACAAAACACACATATGGCTGCCTGGATAAAGTATTTTGCATGAACCCCACAACTTGATAGTTCTGCAGTTTTCTTTCTGGAGTCTGTGCTGTTCTTAGGAGAAGCTGTTTGGTTTCTGGAAAACTACACAGCTTTCTGGGCAAGCTGCATGGCTTTTCTTTTTAAATGAAAAACAATTTTTGATCATTATGTATGCAGGGTGGGGTGGATTCACAAATGTCTCAAAGTTAAGGGGGAAAACCTCAACATTGTTCTCAACATTGGATGGCACTTGGAAAAATGGAGATTTACCCTTCCTGTGTCATATACACATGCAAATTCTTTTAAAACATGTAGTGGTATATATAGATATATATTCTTTAATTCTGATGTAATTTCCATATTCAGTTCACAGTTGCATAAGGATAGTTCCACAAGAATTAATGTGGCATATACAATTGTGTATTCTTGGATGGTGCATAACTAAGGGATTGCATAAATAGTGAGCACACAGTGATTGCACAACTATGGTATTTAACATAAGGGTGGCATAGCATTCACTATGTTAGGGTAGATTTATACTTATGCAAGGATAATCTTTAATGATTAGATAATTTATGGAAATATAAGCAGTCATATCATTCAGAGTTAGATGAATTACCTAGGAGGAAAAAATGAATGAGAAGGAGTTTCTAAATGTCTTCCCAGTTCCATCGTGTATCTCAGGAACTGAAACTCAAACAATACTCTTTCCAGATTCTACATTCAGATGCAACACAGCTTCCTCTAATAACCCAGCTTACCCTACTATCAAAATATCATGGAACAAACTGTTCCAAAAGTATTTCTGCTCAAGACAGAGAAACGCAGCAGACTTTTATTTTTCCGGGAGAGAGTATTTGTGTCATTTTCTGGGCCTGGATCCAGAACAATGTAACCAGTTCCCCACAGCTTTTGGAGTAGGAGGTTAGCCTTGTTTTTACAGGAATTTAGGGTTCTGGCAGAAGGATCAATGTGTTTCATTATTTGCAGTAGTAGTAGCAGAATGTCAGTAAGCAGAGATACTCACCTCTCTTCTGGGGGCATTTCAATAATCATTGTAGTGTGCAGATACATTCTCCTTAAAGGCCCTGTGTTCTAATGGTCCCATCACATTATGGTGAGGCACTGTCAGAATCTCATCAACTTTGTCATCAATTGGTTGCTTATGTTTCATAGTTATTTGTCGCTGCGTGCCTTCAAGTCGTTTCTGACTTATGGTAATGCTAATGCATCATTGAGCTACTGCATTCTGGGAGCCACTGCTGGGAGGGACCAGAACTCTAAGTCTACACAAAGCTAACAGAGGCATGTGCTGAATTGTAGTTTTTCTTATCTAGTCAAGGAGGTTTTTGGAGAAGAGAAGCGAAGCTGGCCTGAAACATTGTTGGAGGGGGCTCTTAAAACTTTCTTTTCCTTTCTTTCCTTAAGGGGCCAGTTGGAACCTTTGCTCAGAGGAAGTGAGTCAGAAACTTGCCTCTGGAAGGAGCTAGTAGCCAGGAGCTCTCTACAGAACTATAGGCCCTGTGAATTGAACTCAGTGGCAGAGCTTGGGGACAAAGGCCAAGTCTAGCAAGGGAAGCCCACAGTCTTGTTTCAGTGCCTCATTAAGACTTCTCAGTATGGAAACTGGAGGCCCTGCTGCAGTCACCTGCAACACATGTGGGATGTTTATCTTCTTGCCTACAGATGTGGGGAACTACACCTGCCCCAAGTCCAAGTTGGTGTCCGGGAAAGCTGCCAACACATGGCTGATAAAGGAGTCTTTAATAAAACACAATTATAATGGAAACAAAATACCAGTAATTGCTGGCCATTGTCAAATACAAAGTCCGCAAGGCAAAAGGCAAATTCAATGAGTGTTCCAAGGTTGAGGGTTTTCACAGACAGAGATTCCAAAGCCGTTCCGAAGGTCGCAGGTAATGAGTAGTCTGAAGTCAAGCCGAGAGTCAAGAGCTTTCGCCGGTAAACCAAGATAAGCTTTGACAAAAGTTTGTCTTCCCTGATCTCTTATATAGCCCCCAGCTCCTCCCCTCACAGCTGTTTCAACTTGGCTTTCTCTAGCAATCTCCGAGAGCGTCTCAGCCCCTCCTGATCTGCTCTCCTTTGAGCAAAGGAAGGGATTTCTGTCTCTTGCTCCTGTGTCTCTTCCAGGCCTGCAACCTCTGCTGGGGAAAGGCTTTCTTCTGAGGAAACCCTAGGCTGCTGAGGTAGGGCCTGTGCCTCACTGTGTCCTATAGAACTAGGTCCAGGTTCACCTAAGTCTCTAGGATCAGGCAGCACTATGCTAGGACCTGACTCAGCATATTCTTCCTCAGAATCCTGCATGTCCTCCACCTGGCTGTCCCTGACAGTTGGTCGCCCTCTTAGAAGAGAAAGTACAGCAGCTGGAGGCCCAGGTATCTGCACTTCAGCATCATACAGAGCAGGAGATTCTCCTGAACAGAACAGACTGGAATGTCTTGGATGGGAAACATACAGAGAAAATTGCTGGGGTAGAGGAGGTCACTCCACATACAACAGAGGTAGATGCTTGGAGGAAGGTCACACACAGAAGTAAGGAAACCAAGGAACGTTCTGTGAGCAGCTTGCAGCTACAGAATCACTTTGAATCTCTCCCTGTTATCAGAGATGGTGAGAAAAAACAGCAGGGACAGACGTCAGGGACAGAGCAGGGGAGCCTGAGAGTACCACGAAAGGGAACAGCCACTGCTAAGCCTCAGAGGAGGCGCGTGGCCATGGTGGGGGACTCCTTGCTGAGGGGTACCGAAGCAGTGGTTTGTGGGCCTGACAAGATGTCTCGGGAGGTGTGTTGTTTACCTGGGGCAAAGATCCGTGATGTGATGGAGAGGCTGACACGACTAGTCAAGCCTATTGACCAATACCCCTTCCTTTTGGTTCATGTGGGAACCAATGATACTGCAAGGCACAGCCTTCAGAATATCATAAGGGATTATGAGGCTCTGGGGAGGAAGCTGAAAGAGATGCACAGGTTGTCATTTCATCTCTTCTCCCAGTAGATGGGCATGGTCCAGGAAGGGAGAGGAAAATACCAGAGGTGGATAACTGGCTCCGTAGATGGTGCCGCCAAGAACAGTTTGGATTCTTGGATCATGGGCTGCAGTTCCATGAGGAGGGACTTCTGGCAAAGGATGGGCTGCATCTCACGCCAGTTGGCAAAAACGTTTTTGCCAATAGTCTCAAAAATCTGATCAGGAGGGCTTTAAACTGAGTTATGTGGGGCAGGGAGACAGTATTCTGGAAGGCAAAAGGGATGGAGAAAATAGTCAAATTGACATAGAGGGAACAAGACAAACAGTGCAAGGACCCAACAGTAGGGGGGAAAAAACAACTTGCACAGGCAGCAAGTGACGGGGACACATGGTCTTAGATGTCTCTACACTAATGCACAGAGTATGGGAAATAAGCAGGATGAACTTGAACTCCTAGCACAACAAGGGAAATATGATATAATAGGCATCACTGAAACCTGGGTGGATGAGTTTCATGATTGGAATGTAGAAATAGAGGGATATAACCTTTTTAAGAGAAACAGACCAAACAGGAAAGGAGGAGGGATAGCATTATATGTCAGGGATATTTACACCTGTGAAGAGATCTAGGACATCAATACTGGAAGCCAAGTGGAGAGCATCTGGATAAAAATTAAAGCAGAGGGAAGCAACAGGGATGTTACTGTGGGAGTGTACTACAGACCTCCAAATCAGACGGAGGAATTGGATAAGGTTTTTCTAGAACAGATGACCACACACTCAGAAAGGAGAGATGTAGTAGTGATGGGGGATTTCAACTATCCAGATATTTGCTGGAAGTCAGACTCAGCCAAATCCTCAAGGTCTAGCAAATTCCTCACATGCCTTGAAGACAATTTCATTGTCCAAAAGGTGGATGAGGCAACAAGGGGATCAGCTATTTTAGATCTTATCTTAATCAACAGGGAAGACCTAGTTGATGGGGTGCAAGTGGTTGGATCCTTAGGTGGAAGTGACCATGTTCTCCTGGAATTTGTTATACAGAAGAAAGGAGAAGCTAGGCATAGTCAAACATGAATTCTAGACTTCAGGAGAGCAAATTTCAATAAACTTAGAGAAATACTGGGGGGTGATCCCATGGTCAGGAATACTAAAAGAGAAGGGAGTTCAAGATGGATGGGAGTTTCTCAAAAAAGAGATACTGAAGGTGCAATTTCAAACAATTCCAATGAGGAAGAAAAATGGGAGATGTCTGAAGAAGCCAGGATGGATGACCAAGGAACTTTCAATTGAGATAAGTTTTAAATGGGACATGTATAAAAAATGGAAAAATGGGGAAATCACCAAAGAGGAAAAGATAGCCAGCACGTGTAGGGATAAAGTCAGAAAAGCTAAAACGCAGAATGAACTCAGGCTTGCTAGAGAGGGTAAGAACAATAAAAAGTGCTTTTTTGGATATGTCCACAGCAAAAGGAAGAAGGAAGGAAACGGTAGGGCCACTGTGTGCAGAAGATGGCAAAATGCAAACAGGTGACAGAGAAAAGGCAGAATAACTCCACAACTTCTTTGCTTCAATCTTGTCAGAAATGGCAAAGTGTGCTCAAGCTGAGGACAATGGAGCAGAGGACAGAATGGGGGAGTTTCAGCACAGAATAAGTAAAGAGATAGTACAGAATACCTGGTTAATCTAAATGAATATAAGTCTCCAGGACCAGATGAACTATTCCCAAGGGTACTAAAAGAACTGGCAAATGTAATATCGGAGCCATTGGCAATAATCTTTGAGAACTCCAGGAGAATGGGAGAAGTCCCAACAGACTGGAGGAGGGCAAACATTGTCCCCATCTTCAAAAAGGGGAAAAAAGAGGATCCCAACAATTATAGTCCAGTTAGTCTGATATCAATTCCAGGAAAGATTCTAGAGCAGATCATTAAACAGAGAGTCTGTGAACATTTAGACTTGGATAACAGAATTGGGAGCATACTCATCAAATTTGCAGATGACACTAAACTGGGAGGAATTGCTAATACCCCAGAAGACAGGATTAAAATTCAAAATGACCTGAATAGACTAGAAAGCTGGGCCAAAGCTAACAAAATTAAATTCAACACAGAGAAATGTAAGGCCCTGCACTTAGGGCGGAAAAATGAAATGCACAGATATAGGATGGGGGACACCTGGCTGAATGAACCTCCCAAAACCTATCTGACCTTGATCAGGAAACCTGTCTGGAAAACAGCCCACATCAAGTGTATGTATCTGAGCCTAAAGACCAGGAATAGTTTGGGGATTCTGCTAGTATACCGGCCACCCCGTTGTCTAGCAGTCTCCCTGATTCACGCCATGGATACAGCCCTTTGGGGCCATCTGTACCGGACCTATGATTCTATGAACCTTCACCCTGATGTTTTGCTGTGCTGAGAGAACCTATCTCTATCAGAATTATCAGGATTTTTTTATAACCTTACCACTCATGCAAATATGAAAAGCACATGTGAATGTGAACATCCATGCAGATTTATGAAAGCTATTGGGAGCAACAACAGGCCCAGAACATGAAAAAAAAGCTCAGTTTTGATATGGTCAACTCAGTTCTCATAACCTTCAAGCAGGATTTGAACCAATGTGTCCAGCACTGTACTGGAGCCGAAGGTTAGACATCTGAGTTCTGTTCCTTTTTCTCGACACAATTTTTCTGTAAAAGAATAATGCTTGTAGTCATTGTTGGTGTGTGTGTGTGGGGGGGGAGGGGGGTTGCATTGGAAAATGCCTATTAGCACATGTTGTAAGAGTAAAAGAATATAAAAGCATTTGAGGGGGACATTTTCATGCTGTTAAGGTATATTCATTTGTCCAAAGGTCAATAGTGAGGAGATCATTAAATGAGGGATGAAACACATCTGAAATTTGTTCTGAGTCACACAGTTCATGACTAATGCAATATTCATTTGGTTTTTTGTCTTTTGTTCGCCCGTGCTGCACATTAGTTTTCCTGATAATTCAGGAGACTAAGTCTTGTACAACTATTCCTCCCTCCTACTCTCTCCCTGTAGTCACCTTGACAAATCACACTCTCATTAAATATGGATCTGATGCAACCTGGTTGAAGACAGTGTTTATGCAAGTACCTTTTGTTAACACCATCTTTCTGTGTCTGTTCCATCAGACCTTAGCGGCCAAAGGCAAACAAGGGTCCGTTTTACATTGGCAAAAAGAGGTGTGTTGAAGGCTGCTTGAAAACCCAGCCTTTAGATGAGAAAAAGGGAAAGTGTGCCATGAAAACACTATTTTGGAGTTTTAAGGGAGAAGAAGTGCTTTAAAAAGGAGCTGGCCCATTTTACATTGGCAAAAAGAGGTGTGTTGAAGGCTGCATGAAAACCCAGCCTTTAGATGAGAAAAATGGAAAGTGTGCCATGAAAACACTATTTTGGAGTTTTAAGGGAGAAGAAGTGCCTTTAAAAAGTAGTTTGATTTCCCCACTACTTTTTAAAAAAGGGTGCAGCATTGTTGGCCCGTTTTACACGGGCAAAAAAGGCGCTTTTAGGGCTAAAAAGCCCGCATTTAGGGTTAGGGAGGGCGTAGCCTTTACACCCTCCCTAAGCCTAAAACGCATGGACGCCGCCATTTAAAGATGGCGGCGTCTACACGGTGGCGCCGTACAAGCGTCATCACGTGCGCAGCGTTTTGATGCGCTGCGCACGTTTTGACGCTCTGGCGGCGCGGGAGGGCGCCAATCGCGCCCTTCCCGCGCCGCAAAAAAAGAGCTCGATCCGGAGCTCTTTTTTGCGGCGGGTCGTTGCGGCGGGATGAGGCCTCTGGGGCTGCCCGTGTGGCAGCCTAGGCCTCATCTCGCCGCTAGAAGGGGCGAGTTTGGACCGCCCCTTTTAGCCAATGTAAAAAGCACCCCTATTGCATCTAAAGGCTAAGGTGTAGTTGAACGGTTAAATGGGGCTCTGTATCTTTAAAGCACCCATTTAAAGGCAGCGATACAAGTGCGGAGGGAGGGAAGGTGCCAAGACAAGAAGAGACCTTCAGAGCCCGGCCAGAGTGCGCCTGCACCTTCCTTCACCTCCTCCCTTTGGTTGAGAGAGTGTGACTTCTAGGGAGACAGCAGGGCACTGGAGGCGCTCAGCCAGGCCAGGGCAAGCTGGCAAGAGGAGGAGGAGAAGGGGAGGGACCTGGAGCACCTCCGCTGCCCTGCCTCCCTGCAAGTCACACTCTCTCAGCCGAAGGGGGAAGGAGAAGGCAGGCCCAGGCACACTCTGGCCAGGCTCCAGGGCTCTCTCTTGGCTGCCTTCCTCCTCCCTTTGGCTGAGAGAGTGTGACTTGCAGGGAAGCAGGGCAGCAGAGGTGCTCCAGGTCCCTCTCCTCCTCCTCCTGTTTCCAGCTTGCCCTGGCCCAGCATCAGGAGGACCTGGAGCACCACCGCTGCCCTTCCTCCCTGTAAGTCACACTCTCTCAGCCAAAGGGAGGAGGAAGGAAGCGGGGAGGGAGGGAAGGAGCCAGGAAGAGACCCCCAGAGCCTGGCCAGAGCACGCCTGGCCCTCCTGCTTCCTCTTCAAAAAGAAGGCTGGAAAAGTAGGACGTGTCCTGGCAAAGGAGGACGTGCCTGGTCAACTTGGAAAAGGGGGGCCTCTGCTCAAGAATGGAGGACATATGGGAATCCCTCCTGGACAGAGGGCTGAAACCTCAAGACAACTCAATATAATGCTCAGACAGAACACAGACTACAACTCCCATGAGCCTTTGCTACCATTTCCCAAGATGCCTTAATTTGCAACAGAAAGCCGACCAGTATGTTCACATGTGATGAATTCTTTCGTATTGACTCTGCATTTTCTTTTTGTGTAGATGCTCTCTTGTTTTGTGTGTGATGAGCTTGTGCGTAATCATGTGCATTTCCGAACTGACCTCACTTTCTCCCTCTTTCGGAATGGTCCTGTACTCCCCCATGTGATAAGCTCCGACTGTATGGTGTACCTGCGCAATTGCGCAATTCGCAGCCAGCAAGGGAAAAAAATGTTTAAAGCGCGGCTAAAAGCCACGTTCCTTGCCGCCCATGTAGCTGCTCCACCTGTGTTTGTAGCGTTTTGACAGCTTCCCATGTAGTTGCTGAGCCACAGAAAAAACCTCAGTCTAGCTGCCCTGTACTTTTTAAATGCACACCTGGGGCTTGCTGTCTAGCTGCTAAGCATTAAGGAAAGTGCAACTTCATGTCACACTTTCTTGCCAATGTAAAAAGCCCCTAGGAGAATATACATTTCATTTTTTTTTCCAGTGTAATGTTATCTAGTATTTGTATTATTGGAAGTTGACCGTTCACAAGCTAAACACCCAATGCAAGTAGCAAAAAGATAAAGCAGAGATGGACAACCGAAGAAGAGTTGAGCACTGAATTTCTTTGTTTCTGCCCCCGTTGGGTTACATCAAGGCATCAAATCCCCCAAACTAAGTAAAAATAAACATAAAAAATTATCATTGATTTTGCCATCAACCCTCCCCATATTTGCTCACTCACATTCCCAGTCTTCCCTTACATACATTGGCAACCCCCTAAGCCAAGATAAATAGTTGAAAATCAACCCAAAAAGAAAAATAAAGTGACATCATTTCCCATTTTAATTTTGGGTTCTTTTTTTGGGGGGGGGGGGTTGTGTGTGTGTGTGTGTGTGTGTGTGTGTGTGAGATTTGTCCAAGGTCATCCAACGGGTTTCCATGACCATGCAAGGATTCAAATCCTGGTACCCAGAGTCACCCTCAGAGGAAGGCAATGACAACCCCCCCCCCGGCAAACAAATAATGCCAAGAAATCTTCCTGAATAAATCTTGCAAAAAACCAAAACAAAACACACACACAAAAAACACACAACCCATGATAGGTTTTCCTTAGGGCTGCCATAAATTGGAAATAACTTGAAGGCACACAACAACAGTGGTTATTCTTAATTCAAGTGACTTATTTGTCTATTATCTTTTACAACAGTTAGTATGGATATGTGTAACCACCTCCTCCTCCTCATCTTCTTCTTCTTTTACACCCTATCCGAGAACTCAAGGTGCCTTACAAAGTAAAACACAATACAATGAAAACATACAGTAGATCAACATGACAATAGAATTAAACTACCAACAGCTTTTATAAACGATTTAAAGCATACATAGTATCACAGAGTTGGAAGAGACCACAAGGGCCAAACAGTTCAACCCCATTCTGCCATGCAGGAACTCATAATCAAGGCATCCTTGACAGATGGCCATCCAGCCTTTGTTTAAAGACCTCCAAAGAGGTCATTTTAATGGGCAGTAGAGAAAACAGAGAGATAAAGTAATACAAACAGGGAAAAGATCATTGGCGGTCATACAATCCTTTTATTACAAAAAGAGCAACCAGAATATTCTTGCAGCCTTAAAAATTTATAAAGCTAAATTAAGACCGCAATTACTTTATGGTATATTTACCTGGATTCCAGCCTTTAATAAGGAGATTGAAAGTTTACAAACACACTTTTATAGGAGATTATTATCTGTACTCCCATGTGTTCATCATTTGACCCTCTATGCAGAATTAGGATTGAATACCCTTGAAACTGTAGCCTGGTTGATGGTTTATAGACTTTGGTTTAAAATTCATTTCAGGCCTAACAGATCTAGTCTTTTATGTTTTTTACTATTAGACAATTATTACACCAGTTGGGCTAAAATCTATGAATATAAAGCAAATTCTGTGGGCATATATTTTGATTCTCTCCTTTTACTAACTGAAAAGGAGTGTTTTGAGTCTGTTAGGGACTGTCTTGTAGGTAGAGAATATCAGTTGACATATACAGTTCCTCCTAGAATGTGTTCTCCAGCAATGCTTGGTATCCCAGCCTTGTAGGGTAGATGATTTTCAATCCCTTTCATTGTGGGCCTCAAGGAAAGTTTTTCTTTTTTGGGGGGTGGAGCTTTTGGACTATGTGGCCATGTTCTGGAAGAGTTCCTATCTGATGTTTTGCCAGCATCTGTGGCTGGCATCTTCAGAGAATGATAGCCTGGAAAAGGATGGAGATATATATCCTGTGTTACCCTGGTAAGGAAGGAGTAATTTGCAAATGTGTTGTTACTGGGTCAACCAGAAAAATCAGCAGTAGCAGAACATGCTATAAACCATCCTGGGCATAAAATGCTGTTTGACAACACTGAAATTCTGGACCATGCCAACAACTACCATGTCAGAATGCACAGGGAGGCCAATGAAATCCATAAACACCTGGACAATTTCAACAGGAAAGAGGAAACCCTGAGAGTAAACAAGGCTTGGCTCCCAGTCTTGAAGGACAGCAAGGTCAAGACTCAACCTATGCAAATGAGATACAGCCGAAGGCCAGGGGATTCCCAGCAGACAATGAGCACCAGTTAGCAGACATTAATCCTTGTTTGCATATCCTCCTACCCTGAGGATTGCCATTATCAACAGAACAATACATTTGCAAATTACTCCTTCCTTCCCAGGGTCACACAGGATATATATCTCCATCCTTTTCCAGGCTATCATTCTCTGAAGATGCCAGCCACAGATACTGGTGAAACATTAGAAAGGAACTCTTCTAGAACATGGCCACATAGTCCGAAAGCTCCACAAAAAATTATGGATGCTGGCCATGAAAGCCTTTGGCTCCACATTGGAAAGTTTTTTTATTTGCAAGACTGAACATACACCCTTCAAATGTTACCAGGGGTAGATACTCGAAGACCCCTTTTCTAAGTCATGTATGTCACTGTGAACAAGCTCCTGATATTATATATATTTTTTGTCTTTTGTACAAAATTCTCAGGGCAAAATTGCTAAGAAGGTTATTGGAAATGAACATTTGTTTGGTTGAGTTATCAGTGGAATACTTATTGGAAGATCGAAATCCACATATTATTAGGTTAATGGCCAATTTTCTGGTGGAGGCAACAAAAATATGGTCTAAACTAAATTAATTTTAAACGTTTTAAATTTTATGATTGATTTTTATTGTAATATCTGCTGTTGTATGTGTGTTGTATGCCTAATAAAGGTTGGTATAATGGTAAATGGACCTCTAAAGAAGGAGACTCCACTATCCTCTGAGTGAGTGTGTTTCATTGTTGAACAGCTTTTACTGCCAGGAAGTTCTTCCTAATGTTGAGTGGAATCTCTCTTCCTGTAGTTTGAATCCATTGGTCCAGGTCCTATTCTCTGGACGTATTCCTTGTCCTCTGCCTAGCTGGATATTTTTAACATCACTAGTACTGGGAAAATGGCAAAATAGCCAATTTTGGCCACCCAAAAGGAATTCATAAGAAAAATGGAGGCTAGTGATAGAAAGAAAAAAAGTCTCTGGGTTCAATTTGGAAGAAGCTTTCAAGTGGCTTCTAAAAGGCTGAAAATGATTTAAGTTAGCTCACGCAAAGCTTACCTGACATAGGTGTTTCCTTTCTCATCTGCATATTCTTAGTCTTGAACAAAATGTTTGCTGAAACATGTATTTGTTTTTGTGCTGTAGGAAACTATCATTGTTCTTTTCATGGCATTTCTGTTCCCAGATTTTCTCTTAAAGAAGTAATGTCCAGGAATACATCTACTTCATTAACTGAGGTATAACTGTATTTTTAATATTCTAACTTTCCACAATTCTACCTTGAGGTTGTATAATACATATTGCAACCTATGGAGTTACACATGGCAGGAGGCAATGTGAAATTTCTTTGTGAAATCCCACACAACCCTTGTGTTGAATAGAAAAATACAAAATTCAACAAAGGACTTAAGATTGCAAGCTGACCTTTTGAGATTGGGGAGCAGGCCCAGAATTAATAAAATGAATTTCAGCAGAGATAAATGTAGGGTACTAGATCTTGAAAAAATGAACCCTGAAAATATAGGATGAGTGACACCTGGCTTGATAACAAGACCTGGGAAAAAATTTTAGGGGTCTAAGTAGATCACTAAGTAGGTGTGGTGTGGCGATCTGGTCAAAGTGGCATTCTGTTCTGCTTTGGTATATAGGATATAAGCAAGCAGGAATATATTCAGAGGCCCACTAAAATGCTAAAAGGTTTGAAAAACCAAACTCAAGGAGGAATAACTTGGGGAGCTAGGGAAGAAGACAAAACTGATATGATATCCATATTTAATTTGGTTTGATTGGGAGTTCCTGCACGGCAGGGGGTTGGACTGGATGGTCTCTTCCAACTCTAAATTTCTATGATTCTATTATTCTAAAAGCCTGAAGTGATGCCATGTAGAAGATGGAGCAAATTTGTTTTCTGTTCCTCAATAGGGTAGAACATAAACCAGTGGATTCAAATCGCATGAAAAGAGATTCTGCCTAAATAGAAGCAAAAACATGTTAACTGTAAGAACTGTGCAACAATGGAATGGACTGTCCGAGGCAACATCTACATGGCCAAGTTAATACAGTTTCACACCACTTTAACTGACATGGCTTAATGTCATCCAGCCCTGGTGGCGCAGTGGTTAAATGACTGTACTGCAGCTACTCACTCAAAACCAGAAGGTGGCGAGTTCAAAACCAGCAAAGGGCTGAAGCTCGACTCAGGCTTGCATCCTTCCGAGGTCGCTAAAATGAGTATCCAGATTGTTGGGGGGCAAATAGCTTACAATTGTAAACTGCTTAGACACTCCTTAAGGGTATGAAGCGGTATATAAATGAAGCTGTTTGTTTTGTTTGTTTTAATGCTATGGAATTCTGAAATCTTCAGTTTTGGGAGATAACTGAATTACAGCGCTTTAGAAAATAATAATAATAATAATAATAATAATAATAATAATAATAATATTCACCTTCTCTGTCTGAGAGCTCTTGTGCCATAGCAAACTATAAATCCTAGGGTTCCATAGCATTGAACTATGGTAGTTAAAATGGTGTCAAACTGGATTATTTCTGCATTGAGGATGCAGCCTTAGCAGGCATCTTTAAACAGAGTATGGGTAGAAATCTTTCTTGAATGCTTTCGCTTTGTATTTCTTCAGAGCAGGGGATTGGACTAAGATAGCATTGTAATTCTTTTCAATTCTGTGATTCTATGATTCTAAAACTTGATAGGAGTCTGTATGCCTTTCCTGCTTTGCATCCCTGAATTTGCTTCTTAGTTTCAACTCAGAATAGTTTTATCTTTTTTCTCCATCCCTAAACAACTACGTTCTCCCTTGCCAATATCCTGTCATGCAAAAGCTTCAGCATGCAAATGATGGAGACAAAGGTCTGCTATTGAAATGTCTTGAAACAGACCAGATCTTCATCAAACTCTGAGGGCCCTAGGCGTGCCATGTGCACAAGTGACAGCTGCCAGTCAAAATCACATCCATGGAGCATTTCCTCTTAGGATATGTGAATTGTTCTAAGCCGTGCAGGGTACCAGGAAGAGAATGCAAGCAGACGCCTGTGATGCTTCCCTGGCTTTCACTTTATAGGCAGCAATAACTGCCCCCGAAGCAGAAAATTTATGATCTCACCTGTCTTTTTATGGAATTTGGCCCAACTGGTTTGTAATTTAAATGCATGGTCTCATCATCAAACTGACTTTGAAACCCATGAAATGCCATCAATGGCATAAATCCTGCACACGTCTATTGATTCACAGCTTTAAAAAATTATAAACATGGCACAGAAAGTCTAATAGGGGAACATATGAGAGAGGATATTTTTTGAGGTTCACTGCTCACATACCAATGAGTACAACAAGGTTTTTTTTCTATATATAAGAATGAACCTCATTCCCACCTCTGCTCTTTTCCCTGTCAAATTAATTTATTTTCCACATGTCTACCTCCCTGTACAGTCCACTCGACAGGGCCTAAAACCACTGGTTTGCAATGAAATGTGTAAATAAAATGAAAAGAAGATTGAAAACAGAAGGAGAATGTCCCCAGTCTAGTTTATATTAGTCATGGGCTGCATCTGCACCGCAGAAATAATCCAGTTTGACATCAATTTGTTGTGGCACCAGAGCTCTCTGACAGAGAGTGCTAAATGCCTCAAAAAACTATGGTTCCCAGAATTCCATAGCACTGAGCCATGGCAGTTAAAGTGGTGCCAAACTGGATTATTTCTGCAGTTTGGATGTGACTATGGATGAAACAAATGGAACAGTTTAGAGATAAGGTCCCATTGGTTTCAGAATGTTGGTCATGCTGATCTGGTGCACATTTACAGGGAAGTAAGTTCCAGTAAGTTTGATGGGGCTTGTGACCAGGTAGCTGTTCATAGGATCATTCAGAACACCTTGATGCCTATTTACTCAGCAGCTGGACCCATGGTGGTCAATACAATTCACTTTCATCAATATCAATATTAACTTTTTTCACAACAGTTCTTAGCTGGGTTGGTTCCAATAGCAGGACCAGCCCTACCATGAGGCAGAATGAGTTGTCTATTGATGAGCCTGTCCCCCCCTCCCAAAAACTATACTGCTGTCTTTGGATGCCATAGAAGGTTATGTCCTGTTCTATGTGTTGATGAAGCTTTTCGCTACCAGTCTGGATGGCTTTTGTAGACTGAATTGAGTCGAAGGGTTTGTATTGTTATTTCATTCACATAGCAAAATGACTTGGGCAAGCTTTGTCATACATCCCAATGGATCTTCCATGACTCTGAATGTACAATATCCTGAACAACCAGTGTGGCAGACCTTCCTTGAGGAGCAAGCATCCATGATCCTGCAAGGTGAACTTCCTCCAACTGGATTTGGAAGGGAACTGGGAAGAAAGGAATTGGCACATTAGCTGTCTCCCTCAGTCATCTTTATGACCCTCAAATCCATCAAGATAAAAAGAGCTTCAGATGTGGATAGAAGCTAGTGGTGTCTGGTGGCTTCCATAGCCAAAACATTAAAGTATCTATCCAAGTTGCTGAAATTGTTTGGGACAAAGGTTTCAGAAACTTTGGATATGTTCCTTAAACTTCATACTAAAACACAATGTGGATTAATTGTCCCACAAGACACAACTACAGTGGCTTGTTATTTTAATGTTTTGCTGCTTTCATTTATTATATGTTGCCTTGAGAGTCCTTGGACAAAAAGCCAACAAACATCACCCTTTACAAACCCAAAGTGAGATGCATCTTTACACTGCGTACAATGTGGTAAATTCTGCAGTAATCTTATTGGCATTCCATCAGAGTCAAGGGACATGGGATTTGTAGTCCACTCCCTTTTCCCTCTCAAGCAATCTATAAAGAACATTTCCTGATTAAAAAAAAATAGTTCAAAACACCAGGCTCTGTAGGGACAAGGTCTATTAGAAATTGGACAAAGCACCACACAAAACCATTAAGCTATTATTAATATGATAAGCTCGGCTTTAGCTTTATACATCCAGTAGAGAATGCCAATGCCGTATGAATAGATGTTAGCAGCCTGACTTCCAAGGGGGCAGGCACATGCCAGGAATATCCATCAGCCATGAAAACCAGGGGGAAAGTTCATTTGTCATGACAACAAAGCAATCTGAGAGCTCGCAGATAATGAATCTTCTAAAGACCTCCGTGTATGACAGACCTATCAGCAGAACGACAAATTGATAAAAGATGAGGTTAAACTGGAATGAGAATCAAGGAGGATCTTGGCTGGCTTTTTCCCCGCTTGCATCAGAATGAAAAGTAGATGCGAGAAGGTCACAAAGACAGCAGGGAGCACAGCCTGACAACAAGAGGATCTAAACAGGCAATTGGCCAGAATCTAGATGCAGACCTTCTTCTTTGCTTTAAGGATCTTCTGTTACATTGTGATGTATAGGAGAGAATTTGACCTATATGCCAAGACCCATGACCCATGTAATAGTCATAAGGACTCTGTCATCATCATTTTACGACTTCTGTGTGGGAATATTAGGGCAGTAAAACTCTGCTTATTTCTGATGAGGTTCTATATTAGGTGCATAGCTACAATTCTTGTGCTCTAAGAATTGAAACCTATCTTAAAAGCCAATCAGTTGGCCCAAACAATGGAAATCTGATGTACTGGCAAAGGGGGGGGGGAGGTCACTTCAGGATGATATGACCATTCTCCTCCTACCAATGAGTAGGAGAAAGAGTTGAAATAAGACTCCATATGGGACACTGTTTCTTCTCCCCCATACCATCACTCACTGGCAGGAGGATACTGGTCATGTCATCCTGCAGTACCCCACTTTCCAGCATTACAGGACTCTGGAGTTTGTCATACTAGGCTAAAAAGTGAAATTATAGCAGATTAGTTGCGTCTATGTCTGAACCTTATCAGGCAACATCATAGATGAACTGTAGCTGCTCTGCCCTCTACCCATGACTGTCAGAAACCTTTTCATTTATTGTTATTATTATTAACCTTTATTTATATAGCGCTGTAAATTTACACAGCATTGTACATACAATCATTTAATTAGACTGTTCACTACAGACTTTGCCCATCAATAGCTGCCAATATTGCTGGTGTGGCAATTACTGTCTGTGCAATAAGCTTCCAGCAGCAGTCTTGGCATCCTGTGATTTCAGTCTCCTCTCCTTCTTCCCTCTTCTCCTGCTGTCCTCAAGCAGGCTGGTTTTCTTTTCTTTTTTAAATATTTTATTTTATTCCCCCCCCCCCCACTAAAATGCCTGGCCATAATGTTTAAATTGTATGCAAAAAAAAAAAAAAAAATAGGGAGGGAGGGAAGGAGGGAGGGAGGGAGGAATACATGGTGGTTAGAGCAATGGGGCCTGAAGATGGGGTTAAGGAGCAGTCTGGGAAACAAAGTCCTGGACCATCAATGACCACTACTGTTGCTGTCCTTCAACTGAAGACATGTGATAAGGAGTGCTCCTAAACCAGTATGTATGCATTTCACTTCAATAATGTCATAGTGATGAGACCAGGTGCTCATGTGAAAATCTCCTCTACCACTTCAGTCAGCTGCCTGGTTTTGATGTGGATTTCTGGGACATTTATGATTGTGGCAATGGTACCATGGCATACATTTGAATAAAGAACAGTTGCACAATGAGAGGTCAGAGATCATAACCAATAACAAGTTGGCAACAACAATTTCAGACATTTTCTCCCCACTGGCAGAGATGACAGAGTTTCTTTTTGTGCATTTTTGCTGATATTCTTGCATATCTGGACTTTTTCTGAAAAAAAAAATTGTTTTCATTGCAGAAAAGAGAGGTAATTGTGTACAGAATCCACAGACAGAATACAGCTAGAGAATCTCAACTTGGACAGATACACAGAAGCAATGGTTTGAATGATGTGAGTTTTTGCACAAATGATTTTTTAATTAAAAAGTTCCAAAATGTGAAAAATATCACAGTGACTATTTTCTCAAAGGAATGAGGAAATAAAAGAGAAGAGAAGGTTAAACTGTGATATGATAGCCCTGTTTAAATATTTGAAAGGATGTCATACTGAAGATGGAGCAAGTTTGTTTTCTGCAGCTCCATAGAATAGGCCCTGGAGTAATGGATTCATACTACAGGAACAGAGATTCCACCTCAACTGACCGTAAGAGCTGTTCAACAGTGGAATACAATCCCTCGGGGTGTGGTGGTGTCTCCTTCTTTGGAGGTTTTTAAACAGAGGTTGGATTGTACATCTGTCAGGAGTACTTTTATTATGTATTCCTACATGGCAGGGGGGTTGATTTGATGGCCCTTGAAGTCTCTTCCAACTCTATTATTGTATGATTCTGTGTCCCCATGTGGTGGGACATCCTTTCTAACCAAAGAAAAGACACATTCTAAGCTTTCTTTATAACCCCAATATGGTCCCTTACCTCTGTGTCACCTACAGTGATGGCTGCAGCATGTTGTCATTTGACATCTCAGTAGGAGGGAGAGATGATACAATATGTCTTGATGCTTTTTGTCCTGATGCAAGAAGGGAGAGGAAAGAGCATCCTCATCTTTGTCATCACTTGTCTGGCTTCCACACTGCAGAAATAAAGCAGTTTGACACTACTTTAACTGTCATGACTCTATCCTATGGAATACTGGGATTTTTTAGTTTGGTGAGGTATTCATCCTGTTTTTGGTGCCTCACCAAATCAAAAATCCCAGGATTTCACAGGACAGAGTCACAACAGTTAAAGCTGTGTCAAACTGCTTTATTTCTGTTGTGTGGCTATACCCTTGGTCCACCCATCCTCCCTGAATATTTGTGCAGACTTCAGCTGGTTGTTTTCAGGAGCCAGATAGGAATTCTGCTTTTTGCTTACCTTGTAATGATTCTCCACTTTCTTATTGTTGTTGTGTGCCTTCAAGACATTTCTAACTTATGGCAATCCTAAGGCAAACCTGTCATGGGGTTCCATGGCCAAGTGGGGATTCAAACCTGGTATCTCAGCTACTCCAACACAGAGACCGCTACACCACACTAGCTATTCTTCATCGTGCCTATGGGACAATTGACTTGGGTGATGCTTTAAATGAATTGTTTACTTGGCTTTATTAAACAAATTAGGAAGTGGTTGAGATATTTGTTGATCTACTTGGTTTTACTGGTATTTCATTGACAACAAGAGCTTGGGTGGCGCAGTGGTCAAATGCTGGTAGAATAGCCACAAGGATGTCAGTTCAATTCCAGAGGGCTCCAGGTTGACTCAGCCTTCCATTCTTTCATAGGTTGGTAAAATGATTACCCAGTTTGTTGGGGGCAATTGGCTTACAGATTGTAAACTGCTTAGAGAGTGCTTGGTTCACTATGAAGCAGTATAGAAATGTAAATGCTATTGCTATTGCCGTACATAACAGTTATTGATCACTTCTTGGCAGGCTAATGAGGGAAAGGATATCATTGGGTTGCTGTTGTTAGTGAGTACTCACAGAAACCTTTTGGTGAGAAGGGGTTGTTCAGTCTTGCACTTTGGGTCCTGGGACCCAGTGCCTGGGAGGGGAAGACCCTATGGACATGCACCTGGCTGACTTTTTTCCCTTTGTTGCCAAGGCCTGAGGAGGGCATCAACCTATACAAAATTACTGGGGGTGATACCAGCCAGAGCAAAATGAGTGCATTGGCTTAGCTCTGAGACTTGGGTTGTTCTGCCTTGACACAGAATTGGAGAATCAAAGCTTTGGGGTTTTTTGTTTGTTTGTTTGCTTGTTTTTGGAAGCTTTGGAAGAGGCCACAAGGGCCATCCAGTCCAATCCCCTGCCATGCAGAAATACACAGTCAAGGCACTCTAAAACCTGTCTTACAACAACAGCACAGGCAGGGTTAAAATCTAAGCAAAACCATATTAACAGTAAGTCTTCTACCGATAGCATAGCAATAGCGTTTACACTCTAAGTCAGTGATGGCCAAACTCTGGCCCTCCCAGGTGTTTTGGACTTCAGCCCCCAGAATCCCATACCATTAGCCAAGGTGGCTGAGGCTTCTGGGAGCTGAAGTCCCAAACACCTGGATGGCCAGTGTTTGGACATCACTGCTCTAAGTGGTTTACAACCTGTAAGTCAATTGCCCCCAGCAAGCTGGGTACACATTTTACTAGTCTATGAAAGGATGGAAGGCTGAATCAACCTTGGAGCCCTGGGACTGAACTCACAACCTTGTGGAGTAGTGGCATTTAACCACTGCACCATCAGGGCTCCTTACAACAGTTTCTCCCTTTGACACCCTGTTATAAATTCTGAGATGTAATTGAGTAAGACTTAGAATAATAGAATCATAGAGTTGAAAGAGATCTCAAAGGTCATTCAGTCCAACCCCCTGCCATGCAAGAAGACATAATCAAAGCACTCCTGACATATGGCCATCCAGCCTCTGTTTAAAAACCTCCAGAGAAGGAGACTGCACCAGCCTCAGAGGCAGCATATTCCATTGTCAAAAGTCTCTGAGTTCATGTACAAGCAGATTATGTAATCTGAAAAAGGATTATATTTACATCATTTGTCAAGTGTAAGATGTAATTCCTTTCTTTTTTAAATCATCATCATCATCATCATCATCATCTCTGAGTTCTTCCTAAAAATGTTTAGGTATAATCTGTTTTGAAGAAGGCAAAGTCGATATACTTTTGATTCAGTCTGCACTGTTCCATGAAACTCTATGCAACAAAACCTAGACCCAGTTTAAACAGTTAATAAAATGGGCCTTGAGCTTACCCATAAATGTACGTGTCTGTGATTTTCATTTTGAGTGGCTGGGCAATAAATGGGCCATCACAGATTTAACAGCATAGACTTTCATGTCAGTTGAGACTCAATACTTTTCAATGGCATCATTTCAAACACTCAGCTGCCAGTCAGATGTACAATAATCAGTGATGGGTGCAAGTCCAGAATTGGTAGAGTTCAATGCCAAGCTCTGTTGGTTTCTAAACTGTACTTTTGGAATCAACCCAAATCCCTTGACTGGCTCAGGCTTGATTCATGGTCAACATGCTAACGGTTACATTTCCAAGGGGAAGAAACTGATCCTGAGATGTTGCTGGTGATTTTTAAAAATAGGCTTTTGGGCCTCTTCCTTATCATTTTCTGCCATTGTAAACAGAGGGTTTAAAGTTCTATGGCACCTAGACAAATACAATAAATTAGGAGACATGGAAGACTGCAGATTCCATGACTGTGGCAGCAAGAAATGCCCTGAGAATGCTGAGAAACATTCTGACCATGTCGAAGAGGCCATCCAAGCCAGGATGACCAGATGTCCTAACGACAAATGAGCACAAGACACTGTAAAATATAGGACAGTCAAGAAAAATGTAGGACATTACCAAATGAAAGGCAAAAACATGAATATAAATATTCAGGCTTCTTAGTCATGCTCAAAATAGAGGCAATTGTGGAATTCCTCCTGGACAAAAGACTGAAATGTAGGACATGTCTGGGAAAAGGAAGACATTTACTCACCCTGGTTTCTCTGGGACTCTTAAGCACTCTTGTTGTTGTTGTGTGCCTCCAAGTTATTTCTGACCTATGGAGACCCTAAGGTGTGCCTATCATGGAGTTTTCATGGCAAGGTTTGTTCAGAGGAGGTTTGCCACAGCCTTCCCCTGAGGCTTAGAGGATGTGACCTGCCCAAGAACATCCAGTGGCATTATCAAGTGTCCAAAGACAGTGTAGGCGTTAGAGCATAGAAATTAGACATTTGACTAGTTATTTTATCTGACATTTGTGGGTCTACCTGCATCACAGAAATAATGCAGCTTGACACTGCTTGAATGGCCATGGCTCAATGCTATGAAATTCTGGGAATTGTAGTTTTGTGAGACATTTAGCCTTCACCGTCAGAGAGCTCTGATGCCATATCAATCTACAATTCTCAGAATTCTATTGCATCAGGGTGACCAGATGTCCTAACCACAAAGCAGGACAAGGCACTGCAAAATGTAAGATAGTCAAGAAAAATGTAGGACATTACCAACTAGAATAAAAAACATGAATATAAACATAAATTCATGCTTCTTAGCCATGCTCAGAATGGGGGAGATTGTGCAATTCCTCCTGGACAGAAGGCTGAAGTGTAGGACATGTCCAGAAAAAGGAGGGTGTCTGGTCACCCTGATCAAAGTATTTCCTGGCATCAGTTAGCCAATCTGTACATTTTCTTCCATGTCAAAGGTGTGATGAATCCACTTTAGGCTTTATTGAAAAGAACTATCTAAGGTGATGAACCTATTTGGGCAATAAGCTCCAGAACCTCTGAAAGTTCATTTAAAGAACACCTGAGATTTGTAGTAGTACAAATAAACTTGAAGGGAACTCTCCCACAAACTCTGAGGTCCTCAACATCTACAAGAGCTAATTTTTGGAGGACATACAAAATTGGGAGGGGGGGGAGGAATTGAATGGAGTACTTAGGAAGAGGCCACACTTGGTTAGCTAGAACCCTGCACAGGAATATTTGATATGGCATTTTTTCCTTGACTTTTCAAGTCCTATTTTATTCTCTTCCTTGCAGAATAATTGTGGTCACACTGTTTCCCAAACAACTTGGACATATGGCTTGCATTTTAACACTGCTTTACCCCCTCTCTCCTGATGCTGATCCCTTCCATTCTGTGACGTTTAGTTGCATTTTAGATGCTTGCTGTGTTCTCTCCTTTAGTGCAGTAAAGCAGTACATGGGGACAATGCATGGCTTTAAAGGTGATTATGTTGATTTACTGAAAGGCACAGCAAAGCCATTTAGAACTTTATGGGGCCTTAAAGCTAAAAGTTTCAATGCAACTCTGCTTCTCCACACATAAGGTGTCACAGACACAGGACCAGCTAAGCTCCTTTTACCTAGAAGCACACAATATCTAAGAACAAAGTCAGTATATTTCTGGGTAATAAACTTCAGTGGGTGGGAAGGCCACACATCCTAAAACAGTCCTCCACAGCCAGAGGCCCTCCAGCTAATAATAATAATAATAATAATAATAATAATAATAATAATAATACATAATAATAAAGTTTATTTATATCCCGCTCCTCTGTCACCACTCGGATCTTTTGGGCTACAACTTCAACTCGTTTCATCTGACATGATCAAGGATTAGAAATACTGCAAAAGATCTGGAGGGACCATTTCACTTAAATAATGGGAAAGGGCTTTTGCCTTCCTCAGAATAAAAGCCCTGCTAGCTCTCAGCAGCAGTTCAGCTAATGCATAATCCTGTTCCTGAAACTAGATGCTTCTAGGGAATTTCCTTGGAGGACTTTAACTCCTTTCTTATTCATGTTCCAGTAACTGCAGCTAAGAAGGACAGTGTCTTTAAGAAGGGGTTATATGAGGCCTCCACCAAACCCCGAATGGTTCCTCTCAGAGCCCAAATGATCTGGAGGCCAAAGACAGGTCCAACATCCTGAAAGGAGCCACACCAGGCTTACCTGCAGAGAAGAATCTTGAAGAGCCCACAGAAAGGGTCCACAAATCACCTCCAGTAGATGCTTGCCTGCATTCAGAAGGGACAATAAACTGCCCATCTATTCCAAATGCTGGTGCTAGCAAGTGTAGACTCAGAGGTCCACAATTCCTTGAAGGACTGAAGGAATCAGATTCTTTTAGAGTAAGAGACTCATTGCAAGTAAGATATACACTGCAACATCTTTGAAGACTTTTGATTATCTGAGTGGGACCTAGGATGTGGTGGGATAAGTAGTTGGGAGATCATCAAATTTCATGTAAAGGTTTCTGTAGCTGCAATGATAACAAGTCCTTAGTCCAGCTGTTAGCCAACTGATTGGCTGTCTGTGATAGAGATACCTGGTTATAGAACTACACTCACCTTGATCTGTTCTACTGTGTTTCATCCCAGCTTTGCTCAAGGACCCCACTCAAAGACCTTTTATTCCTAAATGATATCATTAAATTCCATTCCTCCACCAACCTGGACGATCAGCTAGTGGCTTAGCTTCACCCTGACCACTAGCCCAAGTTATCAAAATGGGATCTGGTTCAAGACTGACAGAGAATCAATACAAGAAAGACTGATTTTTTATTATTATTATGTTTATTTTTGACATACAGCCCAGTGCATATGTTGCATGTGCCTATGTGTTTACCTTATCCCTTCCCAACTTAGTAGGGGCATGAGTTTAATGCTGTTCCAAGTCCCAGTTGTCCCAATTAAGCTCAAGGAGCAGAAACCTTATGTTATTTCAGAATAAGAGAATCATAGAGTTGGAAGAGACCTCAAGAGCCATCTAGTCCAAACCCCTGCCATGCAGGAAATCACAATTAAAGAACACCCAACAGATGGCCATCCACCCTCTATTTAAAAACCCCTAAAGAAGGAGACTCTACCACACTCCAAGGGAGTTTGTTCCACTGAACAGCTCTTACTGTTTGGAAATTCTTCCCAATGTTGAGGTGGAATCTCTTTTCCTATACCTTGAATCTAATACTCTGTGTCCTAGTCTCTGGAGCAACAGAAAACAAGCTTGAAGAAGTAGTGAAACCATCAAACCAATTATGGAATGGCCCATTAGTATTATTTGGCCAGGGCAATTAACTATGTTTTATCCAAATTAACATGATAACCATTAATAATAGGAGCATATTTCCAAACAATACAAAATGGCTGGATTCTAAAGGAGATACAGTGGTCCCCCGGGTTGCGAATCCCCTGGGGTATGAAAACCCCGGGGAACAAAAGAGCTGGGGCTGCAAAAACGGCCCCGGGATCTGAAAAGAACCCCGGGATCTGAAACGGAAAAACCGCGCAGCCCCTTTAAATTTGCCGCGCGGTCTGTCAAAGAAAGCGGTCCCCCAGGAAACTAAAATTTCCGGGTTACGAAAAGTAATCTGGAACGGATTACTTTCGTAACCCAGGGGACCACTGTACAGTGAAATTCCAAACAAAATGTATAATTCTTCATTGTGTTTGTATAAGCACATACCTGCTGTGGCTCCATCCTGAGGAATCCCAGGGTTTGTAGTTTGGTGAGATATTCATCCTGCTCTGTCAGAGAGCTCTTGGGTCACCAAACTACAAACCCCAGGCTTCTATAGGGCAGAGTAATGACAGTTAAAATGGTATCATACTGCTTTATTCCTGAAGCATGGCTATACCCCTAGAGGTAAGGATATGTAACTGGCCTGTATCAAGTATGACTACGTGGTCTCATTTTAAACCTATATGAATGCCATCTCAGCTCACTTTGGGAGCCAGCATCTAGAGCCATTCAGTTTCTGACTGGGTCACAAGGAGGAAAACATTTCCATCCCTCCCTACCAGCGAGTGAGGCTATGGCAATTAGAGGCAGGGTCCCCATTGCAAGGATTTGTTTTACCATTGTTCCCTAGTAGGAGATGAGTGGAAGCATCCTCCTCCTTGTACCTCCATTTTGGGAGTACAACCTCCATTTCCATCCCATTTTGGGAGAAAGGTGGAATATAAATCCCGTAAATAAATGAATATACAATAAAGTGTAATCCCAACTGGAAGCTGAATGGACTAAATAATAAAGTTCTTTGAATATGTAAGATAAAGTTGGCAAGCTAGTTCACAACCTGATTGAGAGAAGCCTTTTTGGAAGTTTTTTTCCTCTCCTGCCCATTAAGGGAACTTGGTGTCTGTTATTTAAAATGGAGAGGGGATGCAATAATACATATTTTAATTGATTCAAGACAGTGCTTTAATTGATGCAAGACACTGCCCCTTGCAAACATTTGGTGCCCTAATCATTTTGTTGAATGTTTGTCATTAATGCCATTTAATGAAGGACATAAAATGGATGCTCTCAAGTCTTCTCTCGTTAGGTGATCCTTACACCTCTCTGCATGTTATTTGCTCATCTGTGGCTACAAACAAAGCATGTTTGCCCCTTTTATTCAAAAACAGTATTGAGTTCACCAGAAGTTAACTCTCCTTATATGAAGGACATATCTTTTTATACCTCTCCAGTGGAAAATTAGTGCTATAAACCAGCATGCTTTGTGCAAACTGAAAAAACAACAACATTCTTATTGACAAACCATATGTTTGAGGATTGCTTTATGCAAATTGTTATTTTTTAAAAAATCTGAAAACATTCCAAGTTCCCTTAATGGGCAGGAGAGAAAAAAAACTTCCAAAAAGGCTTCTCTCAATCAGGTTGTGAATTAGCTTGCCAACTTTATCTTACATATTCAAAGAACTTTATTAAGTGATAATATAAGATGAGAACTTTAACAAGACAAAAGCGACCTTTCTGTTTCATTATCTTATCTCTCTTGGTATTCTCTGCCTGGATCTAGCCATGAAACAGAAGGAAGGCTGTGTGGATAGGATCATTGTATAGTTTAATTACTAGGCAGCACTGGGTTTCATTGTATGTGGGTGTTCTGTTCTTTATTATGAAAGCTGATCAAGTAACAACACAATTATACAAGTATCTGCTCAGGAATAAGCCCCTCTGAGTTCAGTGGGACTTACTCCCAGATAAAGGTATTTGTGTTTCAATCACACTCTGATGATTGACAGTCAGTGTCTTACAGTGTATCTGCATTGCAGAATTAAAGCAGTTTGACACCACTTTAACTGACATGATACTGTTCTGTGGAATCCTGGAATTTGTAGCTTGGTGAAATATTCCACTATTACTACTATGGTGGATTTCAACTGGATACAGCTTTCAGGCCACACTTTGTCCATACTTTCTTTAATTACAAGTAAATCAAAATGATTGAAACAAACAGAACTGCACAAATTTTGACTCACCATTGAACAATTTATTCAATGTGTCTGCTCCACTAAGAACTCCCAATAAGATTCAGGTCCATGCTTGTTGCTGAAGACCAGCCTAGCTAAATACAGATAAGATTTTTAATGGAAGACAGGCCACCCCTTAATGAACTATTCACAACAATTATGACCACAATGGGAGCATGTAATTGTTGCACTTAACATAGGTGGAGAGACTAACCACCACAGCGAAAATTAAGATTTTATGTAAATTGTTCTCTTTCTCTCTCTCTGGAATAGAGGACATGCTTATCAAACTTGCAAAGGACAACAAACTGGAAAGGGTAGCTAATACCCCAGAGGACAGGGTCAGAATTCAAAATGACTTTAACAGATTAGAAAGCTGGGCCAGAATGAACAAAATACATTTCACCAGGGAAAAATGTAAATATAAATGTGTATTTAGAAAGGAAAGGAAAGGAAAGGAAAGGAAAGATATAGAATGGGTGACATCTGGCTTGATGGCAGTACATGTGAAAGGGATCTAGGAGTCTTAGTAAACCACAAACTAAACATGAGTCAACAGTGTGATGCAACAGCTTAAAAAACAATTTGATTCTAGGCTTCTTCAACAGCAGTATAGTGTCTTGACTGAGGGAAATAATAGTTCCACTCTATTCTCACCCGGAATACTATGTCTACTTCTAGTCCCCACAATTAAAGACAGATTTTGACAATCTGGAGCATGTCCAGAGAAGGGCATCCAAAATAGTGAAGGATCTGGAAACCACACCTTATAAGGAGTAGTTTAGGGAGCTGGGCATATTTAGCCTGGGAAAGAGAAGGTTAAGGGCTGACATGATGGCCATGCTTAAAAATTTGAAGGAATGTCATATTGTGGATGGAGCAGGCTTGTTTTCTGCTCCAGAGAATAGAGAACATGAATCAATGGATGCAAACTACAGGAAAAGAGATTCCATCTCAACACTAGGAAGAACTTCCTGACAGTAAGAGCTGTTTGACAGTGGAACACACGCCCTCAAAATGTGGTAGAGTTTCCTTTTTTGTAGGTTTCTAAGCAGAGGCTCGATGGCCATCTGTCAGGAATGGTTTGCTTATGCCTTCCTGCATGGCAGAATGGGATTAGACTGGATGCCCCTTGTGGTCTCTTCAACTCTGTGATTTTATAATTCTCAATCTCCCACTTTTAATTCAGAGGCACTTCATAATTTGAAGCACCAAACTGTGGCATTTTTTAGCTTTGGTAAGAATGCAACAGTGCATGGCCATAAATTTTCTGCTTAGCTCTTCTGAGGTGCTTCTCCATGTCTTGATTTCTACCAACAATCTACCACTTCTTGGAATTTGTTTTGTAGTGATCTCTGCAGTGCTCTATGTTTCAGATTTAAACAGCATGAGACTCTGGAACTTGAATTATATCAGTGACATAACATTGGTTTGTACAGAGCAGTGGTTGCAATCTTGTTAGTATCTTATGAATGCATACATTCCAGGAACACTTGTGGTTTTTGTTTTGTTTTTTATCATGATTTTGACCAATAAGTTTGGCCATGTTCAGTCAGAGGTAGTGGCAACAGAATTTAACATGTGATACCCCTGTAGATGGGGCGCCATTTTGCTTTACACATGTAGATGCGTATTTAGTCTTACAATTGAACATTTCACATTTGTTTGTGCATTCAGTTACACAGTGTCACAATATACCATGCACAATCTTCACAGTTGTCACACATATAAAGTGGATTGAATCTTTAGAATTCACATTTAAACCAGAGCAGATCCAATATCATCACATAACATTAGAGCCACAAGCCACTATTAATGTATACCAATTTTGTGGCCTGAGGTTTTGTTTTTGTTTTTTCATTCTCTGTTTCTGCCCAGATTTCTTGCTCTCTCTAGTTTGTCACTCCTAAAAAATTCTGGGAATGGTCCAAGACATGCCCAAGACATGGCTGGTGGGCCATGTTCCCCTTGATACCACAAGGCAATGACTTTCATTGTAGGGTGATGGTGGCTGTGATTGTTTTTTGCAGGGAAAAAGAGGAAGAGCTTTGCGATTAAAGATATAAAAATCTGCTTATTTCCTTGTCACTGAAAAGAATGGGAAAAATCTATTTATAGCTTATTGGGAGAGACTGGAAGAGTGTATTTCTCCATTATTAGTGATGCTTCACAATTGGTTACTTGTTTCTCAAAAAATCTCTGAAGGTTTTTTGTACAAAACCAATGTATTTTGTGCAAAATGAAGTCTTTTCTATTCTGTTTTTTAAAAAGAAAACCTTGATTTCCTATGTAAAAAAGAGAGAAGACCAGTGTGTGTGTGTGTGTGTGTGTGTGTGTGTGTGTTTATGTCTTTATTTTCCAGAACATCCTTTCTTATATGAGAATATTGATCAAGATTCTACATTGTGTGTAGTGCAAATCAACATTCAGGAAATTAAGTGGTGCCTGCACAACATCACCCTTCCACTGAATGTGAACATTACACAGCTGATAGTATATCTACCAATACACCTTCTGTTTTTCTTTTTCCATAGGGCCACAAAGTATGTCCAATCTCTGCCTTTGCAAACCCAGTAAATTCAGTGGTGCATTGAAGGCACTTGAAGCTATCAAGCTCTGAGAAAAACATGTGAAGAACCATCCTGGATCAGAAAAAAGGTCCATCTAGCCCATTCTATCTAATCCATCATTCTGAACAGTCTGCTGGTTGGGGAGTTGTAGTGCAAAAAGTAGCTCTTCCAACTCATTGCTGCCGATATACTGTTCTAGATAATCCCTATGTGAGTATCACCCCCAAAAGAAAGAACATTGATATTGTTGTAGAGGAGAAGTGGAAAAAGGTAACAGTCACATTCCACTCTCTTTGTATTTCTACTGACCAATTTCCTACTTGCCTCTCTGACTTGGTACCTCTCCTTCATCTTGTGCAGCCAACTTTGTGATAAAGTGCCAGTTCCTTCTTTTTACATTCATCACCCTGCCATCATTTCTCTGCTACTGTGAATAGTGTGGTCGGTCTGTCCCCTAAAGCCACTGTCCAAGGGTGACATTCTCCACCTTCGTAGGAGATGATTGCACAGCTAAGCTCTAGATATGACAAAATTTGACAGTCTGAAGGATGGTGGGGGTCATAAGGCTGTATCCACATGCTGCACATAAGATGTGCTTTATAGAAGTACTGAATACTAAAGTGATAAGATAGAAAGTGATTGTTTCTTAGTGTTAAACTAGGCATCAGAAATGTGCCAGCAGTCTCTGTATCTCCTTCTGTCCCCTGCTTATTCCCCTCCCCTTCTCTCTGATTCTAAAAGAAGTAGACCTGAAGAGTGCAATTTAAAGTGGAAAAGCAATGGGGAGGGGGTGATAAAGACTTAATCCTATGCCTTTCCTCTGCCATTTGTTTTCCAATTGGCAAAAAGAATTTACATCTCCTCTAGGAAAACATACACACACACACACACTAGTGACTGTAATCTTGTTGGTATAATTCGGACCTACAAGTTACACATCTGATCACACTTTGGGGGCAATTGTGCAATAGATACAATCAATCCATGGTTGCTTAAGTAGAGATCTTTAAGTGTATGTAAGTATATTTCATTCCAACTGACATTCTGACAACAGTAAAGCCACTGAATCACATTGATTTATCTCCATGTTGACTCACGATTTCAGTAAATCTACTCTAGTTGGGACTAATCAACAGAATTCTAACCATGCACTTGTACATTCTTGATAGGCATACAGCTATTCATCAGTGCCTTCAATGTACCATCTTATTCATTGGGAGTGGAGAAACAATTGTAAGCATGAAGGCAGAGAACCGTCTAATTAAATGATTGTATGTACAGTGCTGTGTAAATTTACAGCACTATATAAATAAAGGATGATGATGATGATGATGATGATGATGATGATGATGACTACTGGGCAAGCCCATTGCACAATGAGAAAATAACCATATACAATTGCAGATGCACCATTGGTTGTACAACTCAGTAGAAAGGTGATGTAGCACAACCACTTACAACATTAGCACAGTGTGACACCACCTCATTGTGCACATGGGCCAGCTGTGCAGACACTGCATAGGCCCTGCTGACCCATCTACCTTGGTGTTGCCATCACCGCCTTATCAGCCGAGCAGCTCCCAGAGAGAGCCCATTCCATATACTGTCACATCTGCTGAGGTCATAAGATGGCACCCCACCATGTGATCAACAAGGATCGGGGTGCTCTACTTCTCATTGATTGCAGGGCTGTCCTGTCCTGACCTCAATAGAACTAGCACCATGCCAGACAGGTTTACAGGGAATTCTTGCCCACGAGGAAGCAGTAACAATGGCCTGTCTTCAAAGCTGATGATGCCACTTCCTTGCAGCCAGGAGCAATTTGTAACAACAACAACAACAACAACTTATTTTTCTCACCTCTCCCTTTGGAGGTGTGCCACCTCTTCTACTGGGGACCAAAATGAGTAGCCAGACCTCTGGGTGCCCATTTCTGTCCTCAGCAGAAGCTGTGGTGCACCAGAAAGGTTTTCCACAGAGCTCCTGCCCATGAGGAAGTGGTGGTGGCCACTCTGAAAACAAGCCATTCTCTCTCTTTGTGCTGCTCAGATCTGATCCAGCTGTACAGACCCCAAAAGAACCCAATATCACTTCAGGGTTTCTTGGAAACACTATGTTTTTTGCCAGCAGTTCAGAGCAAAATTGAGTTCAGGACCCAAAATGGTAGTACCTCCTTGGAAGCAGCTATATATCATGGGTACTGCCAGCACCAGCTTCCAGGTGATTTTAACACGCTTCCCCAGTGTAGAGAAGCTTAGAGTGATAGTCTCCTGTCTATTATGTTCAATTAAAAATACAACAACCCAAAGCCTGTGATTTGCTTGTCACAGCTATTTATATCGGATTGACCTTTTATTGATGCAAGATGGAGACGGAGATTGGAAAATGGTATTCTCCCCTCTGCCCCACAAAACCACTAAACATAGTCAAGAGTAATTATCATTAACATGGTGAGGAAACACTGGCATTCTCAGGGTGATTAAATGTGATTTTTAATCTGTTTTGTTTTGTTTTGGTAAATGTAGTTGTTCCTCCGTGCTTCTAATGCTTCCTAAAATGATGACACCTGGGGAAATGTGATAATTGAACAACAAATTAAGGTGTTTAGGAAAGAGGAAATGAAATTTTCCATCATCTGACAAATCTGAACACTACATTAATAATTTGCAGAGGCATTTGCAAGCCAGAGCAATCACCTGGATAGTATAAGGTGAGCTTTGATTCTTGTTGGTAAAAACAAGTGAAGGAAGAATGGAGGGAAATGTCATTTGGGATGGTTTATAGAAAACAAATGAGGGGGAAGTTAAGTAATTTTTATGCAAATGTTGTTATGCCATAGCAACATTATTCTTCTTCAATCAAAATGGAAACAGTGGCTTTAATGATGTAAGGAGTTTATGCCAGCTTTAATGTTGAGGTATAAGTGATTGCACTTTTTTAAGTGGTGAAAATATGTATTACTGACCATCCAGGGAATAATGACACCAGATACAGTGAACTGGGTTAAATAAAGGCCACTTTATTTCAAGTCAGAGGGTGGTTGGTAGATCCATTATTGTGGGAAGGGAGGTGATGAATCACTCTTGAGTTTACAGCTGATCCACCTGTAGCTGCTCTTGGTTCTACGGAAGCCAGCCAATTGCTGAACCTTATTCCTGACAGAGACTGAGCACCAGAAGAGCTTCTGTACAGCTTGGAACAGCAGCATGAAATTGAGAATGAATTAGTCACCAGTTTTCATTTTCATTCCATACTTTATCCATGAATCTGAAAGCATCTATCAGAAAATGAGTCCCTCCCTTTCTCTCTCTATATCTTCATCTCCAATGTCTGCCTATAAATCCACATCTCTTCTCATTGCTATAGGCTTAATATTCAAAGTGATTTGGCTCCAGAGAGCTAAAAACAGCAAGCAAATGAATGAAATGATAATGAGAGAGGGGAGAAAAGTGGGAAAAAATGTCAAGAAATGTGCTTTCTTCATTATCTAAATGGCAAAGGATCCCTTTTATTCCCCTGTTAATATCCCTTCAGGCCTCTTTCCATAGGAAGCAGCCATATGTTTAAAACAATTGCACTGGCTCTTGTTTTCTCATCTATTATGTTTTATTATCTATAGGTCATTGAAGAATGAAGATTTGCAAGAAAGGATATATATATATATATATATAATCTACCCAAAGGGTAAGAACATTTGGTTCTTACTTCTCCCAACCATTGGCTGGATTACTGTGAGGTTACGGTATGTTTACAAACATTAGCCACTAAGGGAATTGATTAGATACAGTATGGAATACTTGGAAATTCTGTACATTTTGTAAGATAATATTGCCAGAATATGGATGGCTGAATTTCCCTTGCTTCCTTCTGATAGCGTTTGCAGTTGTTCAGGATGTAATTCATCACTAATTTAATTCTTTAAAGAAGCAACAAGCATTCTGAGCATTTTTCTCCCCACTTTAATAAAGTATTTGAAAACTGCAGTTTTCAAAGACTATTCACAGCAGGATGTATTCTGTGCAAAATGTACAGGTGCCATTTTCCAATAGAAATATTATTTTGTGTTGAGAAAATGCTGTTTGAACAAAACTGGGACAAAAACCAAACATGCAAAACAACCCCAAAACAACCAACAACAACCCACCATGTCATGAAAGAGAAGTGACATATTTGCAGCTTAACAATATTCGTGATGTTCATAATGCAGAGGAACTGGAATTCTCTTTGGAGGTCAAAATATACTCACATGTCATGTGTGCAACTCCTTTGCACATCTGTTTGTCTGTCTTCTAACCTACCTGCCGGCTTACCTACCTACCTACCTACCTACCTAATTCCTGGATTGTGAGGGTTAAATTTTCATGGGAAAGAGGCCACAGAGTTATTATGTGATAACATCATTGGAATTTAATACCTTATTTGGGTTTTTTAAACTGCTATTAAGTTTATCTGGGCAAAAAACACAATATAAACTAACGTATTAAGATAAAATTATATTTTTATGACACTTGACACCTGCAGTAGTAAACCAGATATATTTGGATGCAGGCTTTAGTTTTTGAAATATCCAGTAGTGCAAGGAAATATACTTCACATATGGTGGAGTTTTTAAATAGCAAAGAATATGGGGGAGGGGAATAGACAAGCCAGGACAAAACAAACAAACAAACAAACAAACAAAAAACTACATCCAGCTCCCCATACTCTAAAAAGAGGCCATATTGTAGCAGATCCCTAGAACCAACAGTGAAGCAATATCATACCTAGTCACACAGCTGATCGGTCCTGCAAAAAACCATGCTTTTGGGGTATAAAAAATGATAGGATTTCTTCAATAAACATGATTTTTGCACAAAGAAACAGACTTGCTTGTTTGAAAAATGTAGGAGTTTTGTGCAAAATCCATAATTTTGGTGGAAGAAAAATTATTTGCCCATACACATCAGGATGTGCAAATACTAGATGAAAACTGAAAATATTTATTCTCTCATGCAGCAGAGAGAAAATTATGGAAAATTATTTGCCCTTGTATGTGTAGATGAAAGTATCAAAGATTTACATCCTCGGTGTCTGGTGAAAGCAAAGCTGATTCAACTAATAGAGAGAACAGATGGAAGAAGGTGTAGTAATCAGGTTTCTTGAGCAATGGAGCAGTTTTATAGATTATTGGGATTTACATTATGACAATATAACACAGTACAAAATTATATGAGTGGAGATTACTCTTTATGATGTGGTTTTTCTATTATTATTAGTCCTCATGTTTTCATCTTGCCTTCATTGTAAACAGGAATATCATTTACAATGGTATAAAATACAGCCAATAAAACTGATATAATTATTATATTATTACAATGTAATAATGAGAGTAATAATGACAGTAATAATACAAGTCCAAAACATGAAGAGGTGAAAATGACACCACACATTCCTGTTTTTCACCCTCCCTCTTTTCTGTGGAATAGCCTTTTGCTGTCTGCTACTAAATTGCCATTTTGATATACTTTTTCAGGATAAGCATTGGTTTTTAGTATTTTGTGGAGCTTTCAGGCTATGTGGCCATGTTCTAGAAGAGTTCCTTTCTGATGTTTCGCCAGCATCTGTGGCTGGCATCTTCAGAGAATGATAGTCTGGAAAAAGTATTGGATATATATATCCTGTGTGACCCTGGGAAGGATGGGGTAATTTGCAAATGTATTGTTCTGTTGCTAATGGCAGTCCTCAGGGTGGGAGGATATGCAAACAAGGATTAATGTTAGCTAACTGGTGCTCATTGTCTGCTGGGCATCCCCTGGCCTTAGGCTGTTTCTCATTTGCATAGGTTGAGTCTTGACCTTGCTGTCCTTCAGGACTGGTAGCCAAGTGTTGTTTACTCTCAGGGTTTCCTCAGAGTAAACAAAGCTTAGCTACCAGTCCTGAAGGACAGCAAGGTCAAGACTCAACCTATGCAAATGAGAAACAGCCTAAGGCCAGGGGATGCCCAGCAGACAATGAGCACCAGTTAGCAGACATTAATCCTTGTTTGCATATCCTCCCACCCTGAGGACTGCCATTAGCAACAGAACAATTGATCTGTTCGTGCAACTTGCAAATACTCTTTTGGGGACAAGGGCTATATATTAGCTTCCTCCATGAGTCCCAATTGTAACACACTCACCCAAAGCTTTGATGAATGGTGTTTCATGCAAAAATCAACACTTTTGTGGCAATAAGAAGCTGAGGTCTCCCTCCAGTTCATCTGCCTTGGTCTGGGCTCAGAGGGAGAGAAAAACTGCTGGACCTGATCCCCTTCCCCATCACCACTCCTTTCTCCTTTTGTGTCATGCCTTCTTAAATTGTAAGCAATGAGTCAACAGTGTGACACAAGTTGAACATGAACAGTGTGATGCAGCAGCTAAAAAGGCCAATGCAATTTTAGGTTGCATCAGTAGAAGTATAGTGTCTAGATCAAGGGAAGTAATAGTGCCACTCTATTCTGCTTTGGTCAGGCCCCACCTGGAATACTGTGTCCAATTCTGGGCACCACAATTCAAAAAGGATGTGGAGAAACTGGAGCATGTCCAAAGGAGGGCAACTAAAATGGTGAAGGGTCTGGAAACCATGCCCTATGAGGAACGCCTTAGGGAGCTGGAGATGTTTAGCCTGGAGAAGAGAAGGTTAAGAGGTGATATGATAGCTCTCTTTAAATATTTGAAAGGATGTCACATTGAGGAGGGAGCAAGCTTGTTTTCTGCTGCTCCAGAGAACAGGACTCGGAACAACGGATGCAAACTGCAGGAAAAGAGATTCCACCTCAACATTAGGAGGAACTTCCTGACAGTAAGGGCTGTTCGACAGTGGAACACACTCCCTCGGAGGGTGGTGGAGTCACCTTCCTTGGAGGTTTTTAAGCAGAGGCTGGATGGCCATCTGTCGGGTATGCTTTGATTGGGAGTTCCTGCACGGCAGGGGGTTGGACTGGATGGCCCTTGTGGTCTCTTCCAACTCTAAATTTCTATGATTCTATGATTCTATGTTTCTAAGCCTGAGGGTAGGGAACTGTCTAATTACAGATTGTATGTTCAGCACTAAATTTACAGTGCTATACAAATAAAGGTTGATGATGATGATGATGATGATGATGATGATGATGTCATTTCCCACAGAACCACTTTAAGTGCCATGGCTCTATCCTATAGAATCTTGTGATTTGTAGTTTAATAAGATATTCAGCCTGGTTTGTCAGAGATCTCTGGTGCATCACCAAACTACAAATTCCAGTATTCTGTAGGCTAGAGCAATGGCAGTTAAAATGGTGTCAAATTGCATTAATTCTGCATTATGGTTACATCCTGTGTCACTGGGTCTGCCTTGTTTCTTAGTGGGAAATGTCCTAAGGAACCTGCAAAGGAGGAACCAATCCACAGTAGAGTCAAACACAGAGCAGAAGTGTGGTCAATGCAATCTAGATTCTGAGCAGGAATAGAAATCTGAGAACAGTACAAGGCCAGGCATGGAGTCACTGAAGAGAATGGTCCAAGAAACATGACAAAGGCCAGAAAACTGGGAAGCACGGAATATAACACAAAGCTGAGTAAAGACAGTGGATCTGTTGACTTGGAACTAAGAGATTTTCATGGCTGTGATACTCAACACAGCTGGCCTAATTATCTCAACATTTACTTTACAGCAAGCCAAGACATCCCTACTGTTCTAATGTAGCTATTATAGTCTCAGTTGTTTAGAAGAGTTCAGTATCTCTGACTTCTGCTCTTCTAGACCTATATGAAATGGTGCAGCTCCACTTCCAGGGCAGGGCTGACAGCCACCTCTGGGTCTAACTGGAGCCTGTTATGTTGACTCTCTTCTTCCCCTTCCTCATCAGAGAAGGCCTTCTCCAGGTGGGACATGATAGCATGCATTCTAGTTGGAACTTAGAGTTTCAGAAATGTTACTTTGGGTAACACATTTGGGTAATTACATTTGGGTAACACTAGAGATGGGGAAAAGATGCATTTAATTTCAAGAAATACTAGCATAATATAAACTTACTTGAGGGTTGGAAAAGAAAAGCCTTTGCTAACATTGAAGATTTTCACACCAGTGCTTACCATGGTGTAAGCGCTGGTAAAATGTCAGCAAAATGTCAGGGAAGCATGCATGTGTGAAAGCCTGATGCACTTTGAAATATCAGGGAATTGTCCCCTTTCCTGTAGCATCCTTGAATTGTTTGTGGAGCAGCAATTTGCTATGAATTGAAATTTTGCATCCATAGGAAATTGCTGCTCCATGAATGATTCAAAGATGCTGGATACAAGGGGATGATTCCCTGATGTTTCTGAAGTGCATCAGGCTTTCACACATGCGGGCTTCCCTGATGTTTTTCCAGTGTTTTGCCAATGCTTACCCTACAGTAAGTGCTGGTGTGAAAATATTCCTAGAGAGTTCTTAAGAAATACTTTAGAATGAGGAAAAATATGGATCTACAGTACAAAACCTGGAACATCCAGATATTTTTCCCCATTTGGGCCTACCCTTTACTAGACTACAGTGACCTCTATTGCACAGACAGCTGTGAAATTCTCATAGAATCATAGAATCATAGAATCATAGAGTTGGAAGAGACCACAAGGGCCATCCAGTCCAACCCCCTGCCATGCAGGAACTCCCAGTCAAAGCATCCCCGCAAGATGGCTATCCAGCCTCTGCTTAAAGACCTCCAAGGATGGAGACTCCACTACACTCCGAGGGAGTGTGTTCCACCGTCGAACAGCCCTTACTGTCAGGAAGTTCCTCCTAATGTTGAGGTGGAATTTCTTTTCCTGCAGCTTGCATCCATTGCTCCGCGTTCTGGTCCCTGGAGCAGCAGAAAACAAGCCTGCTCCCTCCTCAATATGACATGCCTTCATTTTAATCCAAAAAAGTAACTTTTCCAATTTCTGAATCTTGTTAAAGAAAGCTTCCATAGTAAGGAGACAGCTATATTTCACATATTGATCAATAGACACCATTTATCCTTTTTATGGCTTCCTGATCAATATTCTGGTCATGGAGAGATATAATCTCAGGTGTCATTCTACCATTTCAACCCTAAATATATTTACTCTGAAGAAAGCTCCATTAATGGAATTTATTTGCAAAGAACTCTCTGCCTTGTGTGCTTTTTATAATTTTCTTTTATCGTTTGCAGCGATTTCTTTTTGACATGTTTTCTGCTTAAAAACAATGCTGAATAAGAAATAAGAGAGGGGAAAAGACAGTGTTCATTCAGGCACAATGCCTTTTGATCAGGAGAGCAATACTTGAAATAAAAAGGTAGCCTTGGGGGAACATGTTTTGTTTGTGTGTGTGTGTGCGCTTTGTTTTATTTTCTCAGGTTTTTTACTCATGTTAGTTCCAAACTCTTTACATTGACCTTTCAAAAGAACATGATGCTTTTATACCTCCTGTTTTCCAGCAGCATTCTGAAAACTAGCTGGATGTATTTTTCAGGTTAGGGGAGCCAGCAAGTGATTGCTTTTATCTTCTGGAAGAAATCGTCTCAACATTTAATGCACATATTTAGCAAAATGCTAGACACTCCACTCTGCTGATCCAATCCATATGTCCTTTTACAGTAGAATTTCTGCCACATACATGAAATTGGCATTGGGAAGAATGGGAGTGATGAGGATGTCACATTTGGAAAGTGAGAATATGCATTATTTTGTGAAGGATCATAGCAAGAGAACATCCTTTTGCATATATGTGTGTATATTCCTTCAAGTCACCTGTCAACTTATGGTGAACCCATTAATTCCATAGGGTTTTCATAGCAAGGAATACTCAAGGTGTTTTTTCTGTTTCCTTCCCCTGAAATATAGCCTACAGCACCTGGTATTCCTTGGCGTATTCGACCACCCAATCACATTTTCCTTCAGTCCCCAAATTTCTCATATTTTAGAGAAATAAACAATGAAAATTATTCATATCTAGGTTTTCCATTTGCTGTGATCACTCTTTGTCCTCTCCCTTTCTTTGGATGCCTTAACTGTATTTCTAAATGTGAGCATGTGCCTTCAAGTTATCTGTCAATGTAAGGCAATCCAATGAATTCCACAGGGTTTTCTTTGGGAAGGAATACTCAGAAATATAGTCATCAGCAGCGGGTATTAATTTGTAGTCTCTCATACAAGGGCTAACCAGGACTGACCTTGCTTAGCTTCCAAGATCAATGTGCAAGTAAAATTTTGAGTTATTACAATGCTAGAGATTTGGGGAGTGATGTAACATTACATTGGGGTCAGAAATCTTACTGGAAAGGTGATTAATCTTCACCCCCCCCCCCCCCAAATAGCTATGCTAAAATACAGAGTGGGTTCACTAACTCTTTGATGCCAGACCCATCCAATCCCTGCATGGCTTGTGAGTGAGTGGCTGCAGTATAGGCATTTAACCACTGAGCCACCAGGGCTCCTATATAGCTGTGTGATGTGAAGAAGCTATGGGTTACAGTTACAGTTCCTGTATATCAGTGTCAGAAGCAAAGTTGCTCTGCAATAGTAAGTGTTTAAAGCATGGGCTGGGGTGCTGTATTCTTTTAAAGTATTTTGTAACATTTTATCTTTTAAATTGTATTTTATTCTTTTAGCATGTAGCTTGTTTCAATATTGTAATAATTTAATCCTGTTTTAATGTATTATTTTCTATGCTTTTAATTGTACTGTTTTTTAATGTTGTGAGCCATCCCGAGTCTCAGTTTTGGGAAAAGGGCAGGATAGTAATAATAATGATAATGATAATAATGCCAGCCTCAAATGTTCAGATTTCAACCTCACTCTAAGCCCAGAATTCAATTTTTATCAGTGCCACCAATTATCACATTACTGTTAAATGTATGAAAGAAAAAAAAGCTGAGTATTCTTGCAAAAAGCAACCCAGTACAGTTGGCCCTCCTTATCCACGGATTTTTTTTATCCATGGATTTGAGTATACATGGCTTGAAAATATTCCCAAAAAGTATAAATTTTAAATAGAAAACCTTGATTTTCCATTTTATATATGGGACATCATTTTGTGGTGCCATTATATTTAACGGGATTTGAGCATACATGGATTTTGTTATCCACGGAGTATCCTGGAACCAAACCCCAGCAGATAACAAGGGCCCACTGTACACTAATTGCCTTGATAAAATCTTGGCATATAGCTGTGAAAGCCCTAAAGTCACAGAATCAAAGAACTGTTGAACTGGCAAAGTGACCAAGGGCTACCTAGTCTAACCCTCTTCCAATGCAGAAATCCATAGCTGAAATCCATAGCTGAAATCCATAGCTGAAATCCATAGATGAAATCCATAGATGAAAGCATTATGTGCTTTCTTGAAGGGATGTCACATTGAGGAGGGAGCAAGCTTGTTTTCTGCTGCTCCAGAGAACAGGACTCGGAACAATGGATACAAACTGCAGGAAAAAAGATTCCACCTCAACATTAAGAGGAACTTCCTGACAGTAAGGGCTGTTCGACAGTGGAACACTCTCCCTCGGAGGGTGGTGGAGTCTCCTTCCTTGGAGGTTTTTAAGCAGAGGCTGGATGGCCATCTGTTGGGGATGCTTTGATTGGGAGTTCCTGCATGGCAGGGGGTTGGACTGGATGGCCCTTGTGGTCTCTTCCAACTCTAAATTTCTATGATTCTATGATTCTATGATTCTGTGTATTAAGAACCCAAGCCCTCCATCCCATCCATCTGCCTTGGTCCAGGCCCTAGAGGGAGAGAAGAATCACTGGACCTCATCCCCTTCCCACCACCTTTCCCTTCTCCTTTTGTGTTGTCTCTTCTAGATTGTAAGCCTGAGGGCAGGGATCCGTCTAACTATAAGATTGTATGCACAGCACTGTACAAATTTACAGCACTATATAAATAAATAAGTAAATAAATAATCCCTGACAGGTGGTCATTCTACAACTCTTTAAGGTCTTCCAGCAAAAGAGAGCCAACCACCTCTCACACTCTTGAGCAACTCTTACTACCAGGACATTCTTCCTAAAGTTTAGTCATATTCTCCTTTACTGTAATTTGAATCCATTCATTCATGAAGGTGCTACCCTCCAGAAAATGAACTTCTGTCATTTTCAATGTGACATTCTTTAGATGTTTACACATGACTGTCCTATCCTCTCATAATCCTTTGGCACACATTGGTATCTCCCTTCACCCAAATTCCAACATTGAACCCTTCCTCTTTGCAGCGTGATTCGAATTCCTCACAGACATCAATTAACTGCATGTGACACTAGCAATTTTCATTCCCCAGTGCAGTGTTCTGGAGACCCCAGGATATCTGGATCCTGCTGCTGCACATTTTTCATTGGGATTAATTGTCGGGATTTCAATTAATTTTAATAACTCTCCTTGAAAGAAAATAATTGATTCTAAGCCTCCTATATTCACAGCATATTATCCTGTGGTTCACTAATTCAGTAAACTCTTGCCACTTTTCAAAAGAGAGGTGGTTTGCCTGAGCAAGAATTCCCCTTCCCCCCATCTTCCTTTCTAATTAAAAGATCTATTCTCAAATAGGGTGTCTGGTGGATGCATAATGAGATGGGCCTGGCCAAGCTTTCTTTCTTCCAACAGAATGAGCAGCAGATTTCATTTGGAACAGAAGTCTGTTCCCTTGGAAAGGTAGATTTCACTATAGTTAGTAGTATAGTTAGTGTGGTTCCAGTTCAGGTAATATGTTAAAATGCATATGCATTCTGATCTGTTTATTGAGAAATCTAATCCAGCCTCATGTGTTCTAGTCTTCCATGAGGATTGGACTTTGACACAGGAGGCAACACAAACAGAAGGTGTTTATCACAGTCAAATCAACATGATAAGACAAGTAAAAAAAAAATCACCCATGCAGGTAAGTAGTGACAGGACTTCAAGTATGTCTTTATAAGGATATCTTACATCCAGCAGACCTGTGCTGACCAACCCATGAAATGGGACCACAGAGAGAACCTGGATTGAAATATGGACCACTTTATTAAAAGTGTTTAAGTTTGATCCCCTGAGATATGCAAAAAGGGGTAAAGCAACATAATGTGGGAGTAGCCAGATCAGTTGGTCTCTCCATATCTCCTCTCAGCTTCCCCTGGGCAAAAACACCTGCACCTCAGGGAGAACTCCAAAGTTGGGTTGTCCAACAGCCAGCCATCTACTAGAAGGCCAACCTGAAGGCCCAACCCCCAGGTCGTATATGACCATTAGTGAGGGTCAAACTCCCAGGCCAGCCCCATGGACAGTTTGCTTCTCCACCCCCATATCCCATGGCATATAGGGATAGTTCCAGAAACCTATCCTTCACCAGAAGGGTGCTATAGGTGCCAAAACCAAAGAAGAAGACCGGGGGGAGGGGTGGTGGTGGCAAGGGTTTGTAAAAGCTTATTTCCATTCTTCCCCTTCTCATCATGCTGTGAAGCACTCTGGTGTAGTTTTAAATGTGGAGTCCTTTCGTTGGAGGACAGCAAAATCATCTTCTCCCTGGTATGCCATGTGACACCAGGGAGGATCCAAATTTTTCACACTCTTTCTATTTATTTTTCACCAGAACTATTTCACCACACCCCCAGTTGGACCTCTTGCCTGTGCTGAAAGATATGTACTTATTATTATTATTATTATTATTATTACTCTGAGGCTGAGAGTGAGTGACTTGCTCAAGGTCACACAGTGAGCTTTTCCATGACTATACAGGGGTTAGATCCCTGGTGTCCCAAGTCTTAATGCAACACTCAAACCACTACATCATACTGACTCTCACCTTACTTTATGCCTGCTGAAATTCATTTGGTTACTTTTGGCCCATCTCTATGAAAAATTAAGATCCTGTCTTTGTAGGTATTAGTGATCCCTTCTAATTTGTTGTCATCTGCAAATTTGATTTGGATTTCTTCTATTCCATAATATAAGTAATTTATATTTAATGATATCATATCTAGGAGAGCCCCATGTAGCATCTGAGTAACTACTTCCCTCTAGAATGAAGTGGAATCATAGACATAGAGCACTTGTTTTGGTTCCTCCTGCAGCAGCTGTGGGAAATGGGATCTCTTCAGGATAAGATGAACAACAAAGTCTCTGTCCTGCTCTACAGACCCAGGCTCCCCAAATGATACAGTGTGCAGGTGTGTGTGCAGATCTTTCCTCATCCTTACCTCAAGTGACAAAGTTCATTGTGATTAGGCTGGATCTGAATTGAAGGGAGTTGGACCATTATTAGCAACAATTTTGCCAGGCTAAAACACTCCGAAACTTTTCTTATTAAAAATCACTTCATGCCCCGGACTCATTTCTAAGCATGAGAGAAGCGGCGGGGAGGGGGGGGGACCTTTTTCTTGGTGAATCCCTCCAAATACCCTCTAATTTAGCTCTTGAAAAAGACTGTGTTTATAGAAGAATCCCTTGAATCTTCAGTTCTCTCTCAAACCAGATTAACCTGGCACAGGGTTTAATAACACATTCCACTCCAGCATGCCTCAAGGACAGAGATTTTTTTTTTGTCTGATCCATAGACAAGTTTCCTAATAGGTGAAAATGAGGTGCACTGAGCAATATGCTAATATATTTAAAGGGAATGTATTAGAAACCTAGTCCATTTCTTTTGAGGTACACTGTTCAGGAGCATTCTTAATTATGAGCACCCTTCAGCAGGTCAAATAAGACCCCCAAGAAAACATGATTCTCCAGAATCTTCACAGGAGGCCACATCCTCATAATTTGTTGTACCAATGAAACATTATATCAAAAAGAATGCAAAGAATTTGACCTGGTTCATATATTAATGGCCCCAATGGGACCAAACATTGGAGCCAGAGACATGAAAAATCTGTCAATCTGATTTCTTACTGAGTTTCTCTGTTTCCCACTGGCATCTTTGTTCCTTTCTATTTCTGTAACAAGATGGATTTCTAGAGTTTGATCTTCTCTGTAAGAAAATTCGAGGGAAATTGTGTGCTCATTTTATTTTCACAGTCACTGTGGTGTGGTGAGTTGAGCATTGGACCAGGACTTTGGGAGATCAGGGTTCAAACATGCAATCAACCATGGACAAGTCACATTCTCTCAGCTAAGAAGAAGGCAGAGCAATGACAATTCTGGATAAATTGGGCCAAGAACACCCTATGAGATGGGCACCACAAGTTCTTAGAATCATAGAGTTGGAAGACACCTCAAAGGCCCTAAATTCCAACCCTCTGCCATGCAGGAATAAACAGTCAAAGCAAGTTAGGGTCAACATGAAGGCACATAACACTAACATGTTTTTGTTTATTTTTCCAATGTCTGTCTTTTGTTCACATTTTTGCAGTGTCTTAAAGTAACCCCCCCCTCTAAATATACACATTTTAGTCATGCAGATTAATGAACATAAACATTGTTTTGTTCCAATATCTCCTTCCCTGGAATGCATTTCAGACTTCATAAATATATGACTCTCCAAGACAAGATGTGCTCTATTCTGTAAGCAATTTTTAAATGTGAGAAAAGTATGCAAAGGTATGAAAAGATATACAGATTTCTATATGTATCCACTTAATTTCTTCTCCATCACTAGATGAAGTACACACAGCCATTGATGGTACTGTATAGAGGTATTCACTGCATGAACCAAAAGCTTTACTGAGGTGTATACATTTAGATTCAAAAGTTTAAACAATTAGGGCAGGTCCAGTAAGGTAAACTGTAAGCATAGACAACTGAAGCAGATGCAGGGGCAAATTTCACAGCTATGCTCCTGCGCTGGCCATAATGAGTTATTTTCAGTGACAGTCCATACATCTAAGGAAGTAGATCAAGTCTATGAAAGCTTATGCTACAATGTCTTTCATTTGGTTAGTCTCAAAGGGACTGCAATATCCCTTTTCGTACTGATATTCTAGACTAACATGGCTATATCTCTGGACTCATTTTTGAATAGGTTTTCTTATATGTTTCTTATACAGCTTTCTTATTTGGATGTTTTGAGACTGTTGGAGAGATATAGAAGAATAAACCACTAATGAACTTGGGGCATTTTTAGCTAAAACGCCAATTTATTTTTACATTTAGGGACTGTAAATGTCTTTTTGGGGTCTTAGCGAAGCTTAGATGACCACAAGAACCCCCTGGCTGCATGTGCTCATCTTCAATTTATTGGAATCAGTCATGGACAAAGTTTCCAACTGGAAACAATAATTCATACAATTAATACCTCCATATGATATCTGCTGTTTCTGAAGCCCATCAGTTTCTTCATACTGTACTGCAGGTAACTGCATGGGGGGGGGGTCATTTTTAGAAGATCATGACAACTCATTCATTTCTTTTCAACATTTTTATAGATTGATAACCAGACTGTTGGCAGAGGGAAAGAAGGAAGGTAGCAAGATTAATTTTCAAAATCAAATAGTATTGAGACAGAGACAGAAAATTATGGAAGCATTGCTGAGAAAATAAACCCAGACAATTTAAACTAGCCTTTTAAAAAAAAACCTTCCTGGAGACCAGCCTAAAAAACTAATAAGGTGATCCTTGGTGGCAAAATTGGTAGTGAATAAAAATCTTTGTTCCTGGAAGTCCCTGCTGTCCTAACCTGTAATTACCCTTCTGTTGCCCATGACAAAACCCTGTAATATATACATTATCTTTGATAGTATCTTGCTCCCTACCTTCTACTTCCATTGAATTTAAATTATTTAGTTATTTAACCATTTATGCTCCAGGCTCCCAAGGTGATGTACAATAGATACAAATTAATGCATCAACAAAACACTCTGGATTTATCCACAACTGCCAAAATACTGCAGGCTGTCCTCAGAGTATTCTGATCCCAGAGCTGGCCCAGATTCCTGCTGTTACCTCTGCACTCTGGAATGATGCCAGGTGGATGTCTATACATGTGCCCTGCTGTGCCAACAGGTGCCGCCAGCACTGTCTCAGGTCACTCCTTCTGAGGTCAGGCACCCAGAGTTGACCACATGGCTCTGCACCTTGTTGTGACCTCAAATGGAGTGACTCATGCCAGTGGCATTGGTGTTGGGCAGCATAGTGGACACCATGTAAACAGCCACCAAGAATCAGTGTGCAATACCTCTGATTTTCCTGAAAATCCAATTTAAGCAGGGATAGGAAGGATTCAGTGCAGAACTGGCCTTTAGTTGTGAAGATAGTCCACACTTGAATCAACCATGCATTGTATAGACAGGTCACAGTGAGGGTAGGGGAAAACTGGTTTGATTGGTCCATGTCGATGTGTACCCAGTCATTCCCTCTGAAAACAGGGGGTCCCTAAGAAAACAGAGGTATTTGGGGGTATATGCAATTCAGGGCTGCATGTTTGTGGATTGATTATATTTTCATGTGTTTTCATTTATTGTGGATAGGGTCTGCAAGGGACAAAAATGCTCCCAAATTGTATACTAATAAAATAAATAAAGGGGGGGGTTTGCAGAAATTTAGAGGGCCATAAAAATGGGGTCTACATGCCCAGTGAGCTGCAACTTGCCTACCCTATTATACAGGACAGAGAAGAAATAAGGCATCTGCTCCCTTCCAGATGGTTTGACATATAGGCCCGGAAGAGCTAACCAGCAAATTCAATGTTAAGGGATTGTTGGGACTGTAGGGTAAAATACCTGGTAGCCAGCAGGTTGTTCATTCCTCAGATAGTGTTGTTCTTGTGTGCCTTCAAGTTATTTCTGACTTATGGCAACCCTAAGGCCAGGGTTTACTGGAACTTGTCCAAGGTCACCCAATGGGTTTCCATGGCTGAATGAAGAACTGAATCCTGATCTTCAGAGTTGTAATCCAATGCTCAAACCACTACATCACACTAGTTTATGGGCCTGATGGAAAACCCCAGTCATCATGTATCTGAAGAATGCTGATGGGTCATACCCAACGCTATTAATAGCAGGCAAGCAGATTTTTGTGGGAAACCCACTAGATTTAGAAACTTCATTCCAATTCAAGTTACATATTTACAGGTAACATAAGCAGTGTATAAGGCAACCACAATGTTGCTTGCTTGACCTCTGGCTCTGATATTCAAAGATATACTGTTTTTTTATATTTTTAGCTGACTATTCTTACTAACAACCACTGAAAGGCAAATCTTCTGTGAAACTGTCTAATACTCTTTCAAAACTAAGGTGCATTTTTGTAGTTTTGTGAGATATTTAGCCTTCTCTGTCAGAGAGCTCTGGTGCCACAACAATCTACAAATTCAGAATTCTATAGCATTGAGCCATGGCAGTTAAAATACAGTATTGTCAAACTGCATTATTTCTGTAGTGCAGATGCAGCCAACATCAGGGATACAGAACCTGTGGCTCTCCAGATGTTGTTGGAGTACGATTTCCACCAATCTTGAACATAGTTTATAAGGGCTGGGGTGATGTGTGCTTGAGATTATTATTATTATTATTATTATTATTATTATTATTATTATCCTTTATTTATATAGCGTTGTACATTTACACAGCGTTGTACATACAATCTTTTTAATTAGACGGTTCCCTGCCTTCAGGCTTACAATATTTTGAAGGTTCCTGGTTCTCCATTCATTAGCTAACGGAGCAACTCTTATAATAACTTGTGATGGTGAACTGGACAAAAATAACCCCACTTTTCTTTGAAATATATAGAGGTTCCCATCTGGAACCTACAGACATTTTCTCAAAATTATCCCATATTTCAGTCTGAAAATTAGAATTGGAAAATCGGTTTGGAGAAAAATCTTCCTAACCACTTTGTCCCTTCTGTCCATGGCAGCAAAAGATAAGAGGGAGGGAAAGCAAAACTCCACTAAAAATTGGCATGATCATTAATGAGGCTCCCCTTGGGCATCTACTGGAAGCCAATCTGTCCTCCATTGGGGGTGGATACTATCCAGAAGCCTGCTTTGGAACATGGACATAACTGGCAGCTGTTGGGTGGCACTAAAACAGCAGGACTGAAATATGTGTATACCTTCTCAGTTAATCAGCAATAATGATGGACTAAGAATGGCAGTTCTTCTCATTTTCCATTCCATGGTAGGTAATCAGGAGACCAGTGGTGGAAAACTGCTTGTTTTAATAAGTGAGTGTTTAACATTAATGCCCCTCCCTTTCATAATGATATCCTTGCAAAACACTTAGTAAAATGTGGATTAGACAATTTAACTGTTATGTAGATTGGTAGCTGATTGACTGACTGAACCCAAAGAGTGCTCACCAATGGTTCCTCTTCATCCTGGAGAGAAGTGACTAGTGGGGTGCCACAGGGTTCTGTCCTGGGCACCAATAATATTCAGCATCTTTATCAATGACCTGGATGATGGAATTGTTACTTATCACATTTTCAGATGACACCAGTTTAAGAGGGGTAGCCAATACCTCAAAGGACATATTAGAACTCAAAATGAGATTAGCAGATTGGAAAGCTGAGCTGAAACAAACAAAATGAATTTCGATAGGAGGAAATGCAAAGTACTACATTTATATAATAATAATAATAATAATAATAATAATAATAATAATAAATTTTATTTATAGCCCGCTCCTCTGTACAGGCAATTGAAGCGGGGTACAACAAAGTTTTAAAAAAACACAGGATAAAACAATTCAATAACCCATAACCCAACCTCCCACCCCTTAAAAGTAGATTAAACAAGCAATGAGTTAAAACTAAACACGATTAAAAACAGTTAAAACATCCTCATGAAGCAACCATTGATAGAATTGCATGGGAATTAACTGCAGGGAGCAAATATCTTAGGAAAATGAAATGCACAGATACAGGATGGGTGACACCTGGCTTGATGGAAGCACAAGTGAAAGGGATTTAAAAGCTTTAGGGCCCAAACATATGGAGCATGGTGTTTAGATGCCACATGTAACGAAGCTACCCTGAAGGTGCCCAGAAATTAGGCAGCTGCTAAGACATGGACAGCTTCATGAAGCTTCAGCAGCATGGCATTCACACACCACCAGGGTGTTACGATGCTGCCATGGGGCCATGGCAGAGCCAACAAAGTTGGCTTTTACCCAGCTGAAAAAGAAGCGGAACTTATCTGCTCCTTTTTTGGCCAGGTTCAAGGCAGATTGGGGGCATGGCATGTGGTTGCTGTGGCCCCAATTTAATATGATCCTAGGATACCAGTGTAGTGGCTAGATCAAAGGAAGTAATAGTGCCACTCTATTCTTCTTAGCTCAGACCTCACCTGGAATACTATGTCCAGTTCTGGGCACCACACTTCAAGAATGATATTGACAAGTTGGAAAGTGTCTAGATGTGGTTGGCCAAAATGATGAAAGGCCTGGAAACCATGCCCTATGTGGAGCAGTGGAGAAGTACATAGTATTCCAGGTGAGTTCTGATCAAAGCAGAATAGAGTGTCACTACTACTTTCCTTTATCTGGACACTAGATGCCTGGCGATGCAGCCCAGATTTGCATTAGCTTTTTTGGCTGATGCATGACACTGTTGGATCATGTTTAGCCTTAGTCTACTAAGATCATTTCCGCCATTGCCATTTTCAAGGCAGGTGACACTCATCGTATATTTTTGCATTTTTCTCCCTAGGTGTAATACATCTATAATTACATTTAATCCCGTTGAAATCCATTTTACCAAACTGCCCAAGCCATTCTGAATTATGTTTGTGCCCTCTGGGATATTAGCTATTATTACCCCAATTTTGATGCCACCTGCAATTTTGATAGTCATGCCTCCTATCCCATAAGTCATTTATAAAGATGTCAAAAAACATGGGCTCAAGATAGAACCCTGAGGCACCCCACTAGCTTTGTCTTGGGGGCAGGGAGGGGGCCTCCCTTCAGTCCAGGGGGAGTGAGCCAGGGTGCAGGATCTCCCTTCCTGCCGGGCACATGCCCCGTCCTCCTCTGCCATGCCCAATGGCTGCCCGCTTGCTTCCCCTCTTGACCCCTTTGCCCTGAGGCTGGATCAGCTGAGCCAGCTCCAAGGCAATGGGGCTGAGAGAGGAAGCAGAGGTTCCCCCTGCCGCTTGCTCCCTATCTCAGTCCCATTGCCTTGAGGCAGCCTCATAAATAATCAAAACTATGAGTTCCAAAGCCGCAAATTTGGAGGGATGGCTCTGGTCTCTTTTTTTTTCTCAATAGCAGAACATCTGTTTTTTTCTCAATCGCAGAACATCCACACTCCATTCTTAGTTTTGAGAGTGGCGTTTACTACTCATGCAGATGTACATTGATATTTGGGACAAGCATTCAGTTGCATATGCTGTTAACTGTTCAGTATTACCATTCAACACAGAGGTTGCACAGCACAATCAGTGTGTAACTCCATGTTGTTGTTGTTGTTGTTGTTGTTGTTGTTGTTGTGTGTCTTCAAGCATTTTTTACTTATGGCGACCTTATGGCCCACCCTATCATGGGATTTTTTTTTTTTTTGGCAAGTTTCTTCAGAGTGGATTTTCTTTTCCCATTAACTGATGCTGAGAGAGTGTGAATTGTCCAAGGTCAACCAGTGGGTTTTTATGCTCAACATGGGATTTGTGCTCTAGTCCCCAGAATCATAGTCCAATGCTCAAACCACTACACCACACTGGGTCTTGTAACTCCATATACAGAGATTTACATTATAAAATCTCAACATAGTGTATTATTTTTTAAAGTTATTAAAACATTTATATTCTGTCTACATAAAAGGAATAAAATCAATTTGAACAGTAGAATACAATTTAAAACAATATAAAATAATGTATGGTCTTGGCTAATATTTTCTGGCTGCATCCTGGTTGGTTGACACATCTTCTGCCTTTGCAATGATAAATGGATATTGTATTTACAAAAAAGGAATGAGTAATCATAGCATATCTACAATATAATAGCAATCAATGATGCACCAGTCATATAAAAAAATGATGGGGCTGTAGTCATGGCCTATGCTGAGGGTGTGCTGGATGAATCACATTTCATTTCCATTCATGAGAGGGAAACAGTAGCATCCATTAACAGTTCAAATCTGAAGTGCATTGAGCGTGTACCTGCAATAGCATATTGTTAGGCTTCAACCTGTCCATTTATTTGACTAAAAAGAAATACTTTTGACCAATTGCAGAAACTCCTTTATCTGTTCCAGTGAATAAACAGATTTGTAACTTAAGTCTACCATTTTTACACAGCCATCCATTCAGCTCCAAGGTAACAATGGAACCAGTACCCACCATAGCACAGGATATCGTAATGCATGCATGTTAACTAGGTAATTCATTTTGTAAGAACATGGTTTTTAGTAGCTGCAGTGTGCTAGGAGTTTGGAGACTCAATCAATATAGAAAACCATTGACACAGTATTTTAAACTGGAAGCAAGATTGTTGATGTTGTGAATTGTACATCAATCAAGGGTAGGGATGTGAACCTGGGAAAGAATTATTTGAGTCCACCTAATGAATTTATTTCGGAGCTCACAATCATATGCTGCACTGAAACCAATAGGACATTTGGGCTTCACCACTCATATTAGTCACAGAGGGAAGTTGGCATTTCCATGCTAGTTGTGCCTGGGGAGGAAAGGATTAAACATCCTTTCTGTATGTGATACAATCAGGGGAATTCCCCCCCCCCCAATAGTTCTAATTAGTGAAAATTAAAGACATAACTGCCTACTATGAATTAAGTGTAATGTGTAGCTTGGCCATAGAACATACCTTTCTGGGCAAAAACTCAATTGAACAGTGAGTCTACACCAGCAGGCTGCTCCTGCAATACCCTTGCTTTGGAGTTGCCTCAGTTCCTTCCTTTACCTCTGCACTCTGGAGCAAAGCTGGGTGGCTGTCTACACACATTTCTTGCTGTGCTGCCTGGCACTGCTGCCCCTTTGAGGTAAAAAGTGAGTAGCCCAGCACCAATCACATGGCTGGGTGCCTCACTTTTATCTGAGAGGGAGTGACTCATGCTGGCAGTGATGGTAGTGGGTGGCATAGGAGTACACATGTGCGAACAGCTCCCTGCACTGATCAGGAGTGCTCCAGATTTTCCTAAAAAATCAAAAACAAAAACCAAGTCTTTTTAATCCACTTTAAGAGAGGGAAGGGCCAGATGTGGTGCTGGGCTGGCCTCACATCATTTATTTATTTTACTTATTTCTTTAGAGTATTTGTACCCTGCTCTTCAGCCATGAAGTCTCCCAAGAGCAGCTTACCGATTGTTAATTTGACAGGCTCCTGTCCTCATGCTTACAATTTGAAAAGACATGACACAAAAGGAAAAGGGAATGGTAGTGGGGAAGCAGATCAAGCCCAGCAGTTACTGCCAGTTCTTATCTCCCTCCATAGCCAGGGCGACAGAATGGAGGGAGGGATTTTATCTGCCTCTGGGTCTAGGCATAGTGGGACTGTGCCTGCCTCTTCTTCTCTCCCTCTAAGGCCAGGGTGGTTATAGGTAAGAAGGAGGGAGGGCCTTTTGAATGCCTCTAAGTCTAGGCATAGTGGAACTGTGCATTCCTCTTCTCTTCTGCTGAGACCAAGGTGGTGGCAGTTGGAATGGATTGAGGGCCTTTGAACTTCTGGGGCCATGCATGGTGGAGCTTGCCTGCCTTTTCTTCTCTTCCATGATAGCCAGAGGGTAGCAGTTAAGAGGGAGGGAGGACTTTTCATCTGCTTCTGGGGCTAGGCATGGTGAAGCCATCAATCTGAGGTCAGGCAGAAAACATTTAAGATAGAAGATCATGAAGTCAATCCACACTCAAATCATGGTTTTGGACCTGCATAGTGGAGATATGGTGCCATGAGGTCAGGGGGGGAACCAGTTCATTTGACTCGTGTAAACATACTATAAGTAGAAATTTGGAATTAGTTCCTTCTTGAAGACAAAAACAGAGTGGGAGAAACGGGGAGAGAGCAAGAGGGAGAGAGAGACAGGAAACTGGGCTGGATTCCATGAGCAAATGTTTCTCACATTGTTGGTACACTTAAGCTTTTATGCAAGTTATGTAAGGGATGGCATTGTAATGTGAGATAATGCAATGTGTTTCTCTTGAAACCAACTGCAGACCTAAATACAATTTGCAGTTGGAAGGCTATATTCTTCTGAGGCTGCAATGCAATATGGCAAACAAAACAACAACAACAAAAGCATTCGGGAAAATGGAGAGAGATATAAGATGCACAGAAACATACTTCAGTCATGCAAACAATGTATCTGTTTGGAAGAAAATGCGCACAGAAATGTATCCCCTTGGTGGACTTGCATCGAAATACATATTACTATTTATACAAGATGGAAAAAGATTTACAATCTAAAATGGGTCTGGGTCAAAGCCAGCTTGGTGCTGGAAAAAAGAGATCATGAATGAGATAGAATTGGACAGATCCTCACCTCCCTATGAAATGGCCTATTTGTGCTTAAAATGGAATGTCATACTGGTGGAGAAGTTCATTTCTTTGATAAGAGTTGCAGATTGGGTGACTTACTCTCAAAAATGTCAGTAAGTTTTCACACACATGTTTGTGCATATGTTGTTAGATCCTGTATACCAGTCAGAGTTTGATATCCAGAAACAGGACTTGTAAAAAAAGAAAGAAAGAAAGAAAGAAAGAGATGATTGATTTGCTATTCCACTTAGCCCTTGTGCAGAGCAATCCAATGTTTAATCTCTTTAAAGATTTCTCTTCCCACCTCACAATCTGCAGATTTCAGCTGGACTCAAAATGAGATAGGTTTGAAGTTCAACAAAAGTGTAATTGGGGTGTATAGCCTCCAAACCTTGGGGGCACACAACTTACAGATATTGTCATCAAAAGACAAAGGTCATTTTTGTACCTTTCTCAATTAGAAACAAGAAGCCAATCTCAGTCTGGAAATAGTCCTTGATCATAATGAATTCCTCCAGCAGAAGAAAACAAGGCTGGTTGGGGGCACAATTTGGAAGAACTAAAGAACCCAACTCAGTTACAGTTAGGTAATGTAAATGCAGTGCACCCTTGCCTTATGTGGGGGGATCTGTTCTGGACACCCCCCCCCCCCCCCGCATAAAGCAAATAGTGTGTATGCTTGAGCCCCATTGAAAATGAACACATTCACCATTGGTTTTTCTGCCACACGGCTTAAGCAGTGTAAGGGCGCCCACATATGATGTGGGGGCATGATAGTGTTGTGTCTTGTTTTCATTATGGCTGAAAGCAGAAAATGAAGGAGGAAATTCTGGGAGTTATGGCCCCCCAAAATAACTTATTTAGCCTAATTGGTGGGGAAACCTTAAGAAAGGGAGTGTATTTTTTGGTTGAGTTTGGAAAGAGAGGATAAGCTGAAAGTGGAAAGTAGCTGCAATTGTCAAGGCTTAGGAATTGTCCCTTTTTACCTTGAATAATGGCTTAGAAAATGTATCAGGCAAGATAAATACTCATAGGGATTATAATGATACCCTCTTTTCCCTGATACTCATCTTCAGTATCAAGTATTCAGAAACCATGCCACTTTTCCATCTGGAAGCTTCATTCAGTTCAGTGCTACTCAAAGTGATGGTCCTTGAACTGGTGCCAATCACAGAATCATAGAGTTGGAAGAGACCCCCATGGGCCATCCAAACCAACCCCCTGCCATGGAGGAATACACAATCAAAGCACTGGAGAAGAGAAGGTTAAGGGGCATATGGCAGCCCTGTTTAAATATTTGAAGGGGTGTCATGTTGAGGCTGGAGCAAGTTTGTTTTCTGCTTCTCCAGAGAATAGGACCTGGAGCAATGTATTCAAACTGCAGGAAAAAAGATTTGACATTAGGAAGAACTTGTCGACAGTAAGAGCTGTTTGACAGTGGAATACACTCCCTCGGAGTGTGGTGGAGTCTCCTTCTTTAGAGGTTTTTAAACAGAGGCTGGATGGCCATCTGTTGAGGGGTGCTTTGATTGTGAGTTCCTGCATGGCAGGTGGTTGGACTGGATGGTCCTTGCGGTCCCTTCCAAATCTATGATTCTATGATTCTCTTCTGTGAGTCACTCCTCTCCTCTCAGAGCCTCTTCTAGGCCATTTGAAGCTAGGGAGAAGAAGGAAGAGCAGCTTCTCGGTAGCCATTTTAAGTGGTGAGTGTTTGGGTTGTTTAAATCTCTTGGGGGAGTGTGTCTGTTGCAGAGGAGGAGGAGGAGGATCTGTGAGTCACATCTGTGAGTCACTAGTGGGAGGAGCTAGGAGACCAGCTATATATAACTCCTCTCCGAGCTTCTTCTAGGCCATTTGAAGCTAGAGGGAAGAAGGAAGAGCAGCTTCTCAGCAGCCATTTTAAGTGGTGAGAATTTATTTCCCCCACCTCAGAGGTAAGTGATTACAACTTTGATACCAGGAGATCTGTATAATGTTATATTCCCAGTAGATTGAGCTTGTTGACAGAGATTGGTGAAATAGGCCAGACCATTGGGGGGCTTTGACTTTGCTGTTTACCAGAGGATTTTATTTGAGGAGGAAGCTCACAATCTTGTTTTAGTGCCTCCTCAAGACTTCTCACAATGGACACTGAAGGAACTTCCGCAGTCACCTGCAACACTTGTGGGATGTTTGTCTTCTTGCCTACAGATGTGGGGAACTTCACAAGCTGGTAGTGCAAGTTGGTAGTCCTCTTGGAGGAGAAAGTACAGCAGATGGAATCCAGGGTAGCAACACTTCAGCATATCAGGGAGCAAGACATTTTCCCGGACAGAACTGAAGAAATGATCTTGGAAGGGGACCACACAGAGGAAGTCGCTAGGGGTGAGAAGGTCACTTCATGTACACAGGAGGCAAACAGCTGGAGGAATGTCACACAGAGAAGCAGGGAAATCAGGGATAGCTGTGGGAGCTTGCAGCTACAGAATCGTTTTGAAGCCCTTTCACTTATCAAGGGGCCCATTCAGACTACGTTATAAACCGGTTAGCAAACCGGTTTAAAATCAAGAAGTTCACACTGAAACTGGATTTAACACTACTGAATCCGGATTTTGCACACCCGTAGCGGGGTAAATCCCCCATAACCCAGGTTTTCCCAAAGCGGGTTTTTTACCGTTTCTTTTGGGAAAACCCGGTTTGCGGGGAATGTGAACTTGGCTCCGATCACGATCGGGTCAAGTTCAGGGGAGGGGAAAAGGCCAGGGGGAGGAACATCCCTCCTCTCCAGGCAAAATCGGGCACTCCAGCATTTTTAAAATATTTTTTTAACTGTATTTTTAAGTAATTATTTTATTATTTTATTTATTTTAGAGTTATTTTATTATTTATTTATTTATTGTATTTTATTGTATTTTATTTATTAGTAATTTAATTGCATTCAATTGTATTATATTTTAGTATTTTTTAAATATTTTTTAATTTCTTATTTTTTTTTATTATTTTTTTCAGTTTGACAGCTTATGCGCATTCTACGAGGCTCTGTTCCCATCGAAGTTTATGAATGGGGAAAAAGGGAAACTCCTGTCCATATATGGATTGTGGTTCCCTTTCATGGGGCCCTTTAAAAATTGAAAGGGAGCCCCAATCCATATATGGACAGGAGTTTCCCTTTTTCCCCATTCATAAAATTCGATGGGAACGGAGCCTCGTAGTATGCGCATAAGCTGTCAAACTAAAAAAAAAAATTAAAAAAATATATAAGAAATTAAAAAAAACATTTAAAAAAATACTAAAATAAAATACAATAACTCAGGTCAAGTTCAGGGGAGGGGAAAAAGCCAGGGGGGGGGGAACATGCCTCCTCTCCTGGCAAAATTGGGCACTCCTGATTTTTTTAAATATTTTTAATGTATTTTTTATTATTATATTATATTATAATATATTTATATATTATATTATATTATATTGTATTATTTTATTTTATTTTATAGTTATTTCATTTATTATTTATTTCATTGTATTTTATTGTATTTCAGTGTATTTTATTGCATTTCATTTCTTAGTAATTTATTGGATTTTTTTTGTATTTTTTTGGTATTTTTTAAAATATATTTTTTTCTTTTTTTCCCCCATTGACAGCTGTAATTCGCTTTGGCTGTTCCGTTTTTATGAATGGGGCAGAGGGGAAACCCCTGTCCATATATGGACAGGGGTTCCCTTTCAGGGCCCCATTCATTCTTTAAACTGGAAGGGAATGAATGGGGCCCTTTTAAAGGGAACCCCAGTCCATATATGGACAGGGGTTCCCCCTCTGCCCCATTCATAAAAACGGAACAGTCAAAGCGAATTACAGCTGTCAATGGGGGAAAAAAAGAAAAAAATATATTTTAAAAAATACCAAAAAAATACAAAAAAATCCAATAAATTACTAAGAAATGAAATGCAATAAAATACACTGAAATACAATAAAATACAATGAAATAAATAATAAATGAAATAACTATAAAATAAAATAATACAATGAAATATATTATAATATAATATATAAATATAATATAATATAATATATAAATATTATATTATATTATAAATATAATATAATAAAATATTTAATAAAATATTTTATTTAATAAAATAAAATAATACAATATAATATAATATAATATATAAATATAATATAATATAATATATAAATATTATATTATATTATAAATATAATATAATAAAATATTTAATAAAATATTTTATTTTATAAAATATATATTAAATTTAAAAATAAAAAAATATTGAAACATATAGTAAATAATAATTTAAAAAGTACTGGGAGGAGGAGGAGGAGGAGGAGAGGAAAGGATCGCCTCAATCCGCACCGCTCCCAGCCAAATGCTTCATGCGCATAAGCTGTCAAATATTTAAAAATATTAAAAAAAAAACACAAGCATCTCGCGCGGCCAATGGCCGCATCAGACGTCACCATGACATCATTTGATTGACAACCAAGAGGCTCCATCTTTAATCGGTACTTTTGCATGTATGAACTTCGTTGGGGTAAAATGCACCGGGAAGCCTCAATGGGGGCAAAAGATAGTATGAACTCCTCTCTGGATAGAATCGGTTTGCCACGATCGATCTCATCTGGATCAAACCAGGGCAAATGGGCTAGTCTGGATGGGGCCAAGGAAGATGAGGGAGACCAGCATGGGCAGACTTCAGGAACAGAGCAACAGAGTCTGGGAGTCCCATTGCAAGGAACAGTTGCTGCTAAGCTTCGGAGTAGGCACATGGTCGTGGTGGGGGACACCTTGCTGAGGAGTACAGAAGCAGTGATTTGTGGGCCTGACAAGATGTCTCGAGAGGTGTGTTGTGTCCCTGTGGCAAAAATCCATGATGTGACAGAGAAGCTGACAAGACTGGTCAAGCCTACTGACCAATACCCCTTCCTTTTGGTCCATGTGGGAATGAATGACACAGCAAGACACAGCCTTCAGAATATCTGAAAGGATTATGAGGCTCTGGGAAAGAAGCTAAAAGAAATGATGCACAGATTGTCATCTCGTCTCTTCTGCCAGTAGAAGGGCATGGTCCAGGAAGAGAGAGGGAAATAGCAGATGTCAACAACTGGCCCCGCAGATGTGTCGCCGAGAATGATTTGGATTCTTGGATCATGGGCTGCGGTTCCATGAAGATCAAGGGAAGTAACAGTGCCACTCTATTCTGCTTTGGTCAGGCCCCACCTGGAATACTGTGTCCAGTTCTGGGCACCACAATTCAAAAAGGATGTGGAGAAACTGGAGCATGTCCAAAGAGGGTGACTAAAATGGTGAAGGGTCTGGAAACCATGCCCGATGAGGAGCGACTTAGGGAACTGGGGATGTTTAGCCTGGAGAAGAGAAGGTTAAGAGGTGATATGATAGCTCTGTTTAAATATTTGACGCGATGGATATCACATTGAGGAGGGAGCAAGCTTGTTTTCTGTTGCTCCAGAGACTAGGGACCCAGAATAATGGATGCAAGCTGCAGGAAAAGAGATTCCACCTGAACATTAGGAGGAACTTCCCGACAGTAAGGGCTGTTCAATAGTGGAACACACTCCCTCTGAGTGTGGTGAAGTCTCCTTCCTTAGAGATCTTTAAGCAGAGGCTGGATGACCATCTGTCAGGTATGCTTTGATGGAGAGTTCCTGCATGGCAGGGGGGTTGGACTGGATGGCCCTTGTGGTCTCTTCCAATTCTATGATTCACTCCTGACAGTTGGCCATCTAGGCTCTTTTTGGAGATTTTTAAGCAGTCCATGAGCCATTGGTTGCCAGTCCATGGCAAGTTTCCAAGGAAGAAAGAAACAGTTTATTCAAAGGGTGTAAATATGGTGAATTCCCCTGGCAGCTTGGGGGGAAAAAAACCTGCCAATCCCTCACCTCAGATAGGCTGGTTTAGTTATCATGGAAAACAGCTACCAGTAGAGATAATCTCCAGGAATTTAAATATCCCTCCTTCTGTCTATGGTGGTAGCATCCATTCATTAACCTGGCACTGTGATTGAAGAAGCAAGAACCTATATTCCATTGCTGTGAGAGAAGACAAAGTATTCCCTGCTTTTCATACTATTGTATATGTCACTATGGCCCAATCTACACGGGTAAAATGCGGTGCCTTTAGGGCTGGAAAGGGCACATTTAGGGTTAGGGAGGGCACAGCGTCCGCACCTTCTCTAACCCTAAACCATATGGACACCGCCATTTTAAAATGGCAGTGTCCATATGGTTGCGCCATGATTGTGGGGCACCAAGTGCACCCTTTCCGCAGCTCCAAAAAGAGTTCCTTTAGTGAGCTCTTTTTTTGCACCGGGTCTTTGGCGTGGCTTTCAAACAGCTGCACCAAAGACCCAGGGGTGATGCAAGGTGCAGCGGGCCGAGGGATGCAAGGTGCAGTGGGTGCCCAGAGTGCCTGCTGCACCCTGCTTTGAGGCTGTGGGGAAGCAGCAGTTTGCCACTTCCCCACGGCCTCCGGAAGTGGTGGGATAGGGCCTCTGAGGCTGCCGGTGCAGCAGCCTAGGCCCCATCTCACCTCTTCTTGGGGCAGCTACAGACCACCCCTTTTGGGCATTCTGTATCGCCCCTATGACTTCTGTCTTCGAATATGTTTTGTTCTTATACTTAAACATCTCAGAATCCTTAACAGTTCCTCAAATAGAAAAAATGATCGAGAAATATAAAATGATTTTCCAACATAACCCAACTAAAACGAAAGGGGGATTTCAAGTAGAACTCACAATGGCAATGGGGTTTCATTGAATTTTCTGAAGCAATCATTCCAAGAAAATGGATACCCCTGTCTCAGTCTTGCAGGTATCAATGTCAGGTTTCAGCTACAGAAGGAATCTCTCTCCATTATGTCTGTGCTGACAGATGGACTATTTGGGGTTGGAAGCAAAGTTGCCACCAGCTGACAATAACAAATTCTGTGATTTTGGATTTGGGAGATAGGGATTCGAAGCAAAATAATTTTGTAGCCTTTAGCACTGGAGGATGTTTTTCCAGATGACCCAGGTGCATTCAAGAGGAATTGGTTGTGTCTACATCTAAGCTGGTAGCTTAGATTTGAAAAGAATTTAAGAAACACAAAGAGCTGTGACTCAAGGCTCCTTTCCAGGGAGTTGTTGGCAAAGTAATATATTTTCTGCCTGCCACAGGACTGTTGGTTAGCTTTCACTATACTCTGTCTATAGATCTGTAAGTGAAGGAGATATTGTAAAGACAGTGTGAGTCTCCAGTGCTCTTTCATCTAAAGTAAGGTAAATGGATGTAGCGCCACCCCTGGAACATCCCACTGCTGAAGGAAGCAGAGAAGGTGGGAAAATAGTTGTTCTTCATCTTACAGTAAAATACAGAAGATGTGCTATTCCATCAGTTGATACATTCTTTCTCAGTTAGGAAGGAAATGCAATCCACAGTTGAATGAAAAGATGAGATTATAGCAAACCCAAATGGCTTTCTTCCAGTCTCATCACACCCACAAACCCATCTGGTGAAGACACTGGAGAAGGCTTTCTCAGGGACTGCTTTCAGGATATGGAATTTACCCCCATAGGATTTACCCCCATAGGAAGTTCACTTCATCTTTTATCTGGTCTCCTTTTGCCACCATTCACAGACACACTATACATGGCATCAAGCCATGTGGCAATCAAGCATATGGTGCACGCACCTGTGGCTCATGCACCACATGCCACCACAAGCATGTGCCCTGTTATTTCCAGTGGGGAACAAGCATATGTGAAATTTCCCTTATACAGGGAGATCTGGAATGGATCCCCCATGTAAGGGAAGGGCCCACTTATGTCAGTTTCACTTTCTCGTACATTTGGATTCAGGAGATTCTGGTAAATTATGATTAAAAAATTGAATGGAAATGAAAGTAAGAACTATGGAAATTTTCCAACCTTACTTTCTCCCATGTTGGAATTTTGTACATTTTGGTAAATCCTGATGCAAAACAAACTGAAAAATAAGGATCTAGTAATGGATGGAAATTCCAATCAAACAGATTTTAGCTAAGTATTTGAAGAAACTTTCTAACAAAAGTAAAAGCAGTTTGCAGTGCCCTGGAAGATGATGGCATTTCTATCACAGAGCCTGGTTGGCTATCTTCAGGGATGGGGAAGCTGTGGATTACAGCAGTGAGCAAGGGATTAGACTAGATTGCTTCCAAAATACAATCTAGCTTTATATATCAAGTTTTCACGGTGAAAATCTATGTATACAGGTTTGCACAGAGATGGTGCTATGCAATCCTTGTTTTGAATGACAATATTGCATAACTAAATATGCAGCCCATGCAATGTTCCCACATTACAGTTCTATTCCCAAAATCCTAAACTGAATGCAGATGTTCCACATTGGACAAAAATGTCCAACTGCTTGTGTAAGGGAACTTAAACAGGTGTCAGACACCAACAGGATTCCAGCCATGATAAGTTAAATGACACATTATGTAAGAAAGAACAGAACTCAGCATTGAACTGCCTCATTGGCCATGATCTTACATGAGTACATCAATCCACATGCACAGTTTGAATTGTCCCAATCACACGGAAGGTGCCAAGCCCTGGAATGGACCCCTGGTGCTGTCACAGGACTCTTTCAGACATGGGAAATTGGAAGTATAATCCAAGGGCAATCCAAACACAATCATGCGGTTTCACGTTATTGCGAATTAAATCTTCTCACGCAATTTCGGGCAAAAGGGAAGTCATTCTGAATGCAATCATAGGTTTCACATTATTGCGAATTAAAGCTTCTCATGCAATTTCGGGCAAGGAGGGGTCATTTTCGGGTAATGGGAGGTCATTCCGAATGCCTTCCGAATGCAATGGGGATTCACGTGAATTTGCTAAACAAGAGAATTCATGTGAATTCACATTGGCTGCATTCGAAGTTGGGAGAAATTCCTCCCGTGTGAAAGAGTCCACAGTGGGGAAAGGACAAAAGGGATAGGTGATGTTAGACCATGAAGAAGCAGCTGGTCTCTGCTTGACTGGGATGGGGGAAGAAATTGAGTGCACCTGATTTTCCTTCTCCTAGAATGCAGAGCAGACAGATTTACATGATCTGAACTGCCTGTTTTCTCCCTCCCCATTCTGGTGAGAAGGAGAAACAGAAACTCTTCTTGGGGCTTAACAGATGCCCAGCATGGGACATTTGGGGACAGGACGCAAGGGTAAGGGAATAGTTTTCTGACCCCCCCCCCACCAAAAAATATTTATTATTTTATTATTATTATTTTATTTCTATGCCACTTTTCTCCCAGAAAATAATCCAATGTGGCTCAGAAATAGAATGGATTCACACACACAGAGGTTTTATTTGCACTGGCCAAAAGGCTGGTTTCCCCCTCCATCCTGGCAGTGTCCTGTTTGGATGATGCAGCAGATTTTAGAAGTGGACACAAAGAACAGGTACAACCTCAGTATTACAAAGGCCTTAGGTATGGGGGTCATCCATTGTTCTGGTGTAAACAGTCTGGATGATGCCTGGCTTATTCAGCACCAAAACTGGGGTATAATACCCTGAAAATGAATTTGAAAAACAACAACAACCTCTCACTCCAGATCTTCTGGAAAGATCCAGAGCCCTCTGTTCCCACACTGATTGTATGCACAGGTGTCCTGCTGAGCCACTTAGCATGTTCTTGTGATCATTGTTATGTGCCATGTTCTGACCTCAGAAGTGAATGACCCATAGTAGTAGCAGATGCACTGGGTGGCTCAGCAGGATGCTTGTGCATAAAGCCATCCTGGCACAAGAACATAGATCCAGATAGCCTGGTAACTGGTGGAGGGGATATTGTGGGTTGCAGCAACTTCCAAACGAGCATACTCCATGTTGCCTCTGGAGTATCCTGGCCAGTGCAGATAAGGCCATAAACTGTGCTTACCATGCTAAGTCACTAACATGATGTTCAATTTTGTGTAGGTATAGATCCAAGTCCAATGTTTCTCAAAATATGAAGCACTACTCCCAGTCTCTGCAGTAGAAATTCCATTTCCCATTATCTTTTTTGGAATGGATGACCCCCATACCTAAGGCCTTTGTAATACTGAGGTTGTACCTGTTCTTTGTGTCCACTTCTAAAATCTGCTGCAATTTCTAGTGTTCAGGAACAAAAAAGCCTCAAACAAATGAAGAAGGAAAATGTGGCCTGGGGTATTTTTGTCTGCTTGTTGTTTGCAACGAGTTTTTGCTGTTGTTCCATTAAAGCAGAAAGGCTACGGTTGTGCTTTTAGAGATACCTGACAGGTTGCTTGCTTATTTTAGTCTGATCCCAAAGGAACAAATCTGGTCATTGTTCTGACAGATTCAAAAATAAAGCAAAGCAAAGAGGGGCCTTTTTATTGCACTTGGGGGTGTAGACATCTGGGGGAAAAAACCTGGTAGGTCAGTGTATAACACAGAAGAAGCCACTACTTCATTTCTGTACATTTCAGATGCTTTTCCTTCTGGCTGGGTTATTGCTACAAAAAAAGAAAAAAAAGGAATTTAAAGGGGAAAAGATCCACTCTTTTTTAAAAACTTCTTTCTAGAAAGTTTTAGAAAGTATCATATTCCCCCCCTCCTGTTTCTCTCTCTTGGACAACATGTATGGACACTGAAAGTCAGCATGATGTAGTAGTTTGAGTATTGAGCTAAGGGCACACCCATACTGTAGAAATAATGGAGTTTGTTATTACTTTAAGTGCTGCAACTCCATCCTATGATAACCTGGGATTTGTAGTTTTATGCAATCTTTAGTCTTCTCTGCCAAAGAGTGCTGGTGCTTCACAAAACTACTAATCCTAGGATTCTGTAGGATGGAGCCTTGACAGTTAAAGTCAATGTAAGGGTTGCCATACATCAGAGTCATGTATTCCATTTGTTTGGAATGTGGAAGGTGCGGGAAGTATTTCTGAGCCATTATTAGCTCAGCATAAGCTCCTGTCAAAATGGCTAACACTGCCAATGACCTGGGAATCAGGGTGGAGCTCTACTATCATTGATAGTACAAAGGACATAACTATTATGTATTAGTTGTTGGAAAGTTTGGCTGGGACATGTAAGATTCCCATTCTTGGGCCATTCAGTCTGAGCTATCCAGGGGTATAGTTTCTTGGGGCAAAATAAGAACATTGGACACTTGCCAAAAATAATTCTGCACCTCAATGAATTTTGACTTCACTCCTCAAATTTCTAGTATTGTAATAACATAAAATTCTAAAGATATAGCCATGTTAGCCTGTAGAATCAGTATGTAGAGAGATCTCGTAGCACTTGTAGCATTTTTTCTAATGCTTAGCTAAAATCTGAGACTAACTAAAAGAAAGAAGTTGGTAGCATGAGCTTTTGTAGACTTAAGTCTACTTCCTCAGATGCATTTGGTCATCTGAGGAAGTGTACTTAAGTCTACAAAAGCTCATGCTACCAACTTCTTTCTTTCATTTAGTCTCAGGTGATTCAAGATCTCTCAAATTAAAATTTCAGTTGTGCCGTTAGAAATGCAGCTCACTTGAGCATTTAGGCAACCAAAGAAAGGGGGCAGCCAAAGGCTGCATTTGCAATACAGAAATAATGCAGTTTAAAATCTTAGAATCTTAGAATAATTGGAAGAGACCACAAGGGCCATACAGTCCAAACCCATTCTGCCATAGAGTGGCAAGTACTCCTGATAGATGGCTATCCAGCCTCTGTTTAAAAACCTCCAAAGAAAGAGACTCCACCATTTGACATCACTTTAACTGCCATGGCTCAAGGCTATGAAATTTTGGAATTGTTTTACAAGAGATTTTGTGTTCTCTGTCAGAGAGCTCTGGTGCCAAATCCCAGAAATCCATAGTGTTGATCCGTGGCTATTAAAGTGGTGTCAGACTGGATTATTTCTGCAGTGCAAATGCAGCCAAAGTTACCAAGGAAGTGAAAACATAGCAAATATAAACATCCTAGGTGTGAGTTTCAATGTTTTATTCTCTGCAATGCTAGAAATTTGGGGATTGACAGGAAATTTAATGTGGGGAGGACAGAATTGTTATTTGGAGGGGCAATGCCTTTATTTTACTCCTGCTCCTTACTAACACCCCTGCACCTACCTCATAAAGCTGTTGAGAGGTTAAAGTGAGTAAGAGGAGATGCAATTACAGCACATTGAAATTTTTTTGGGGGGGGAGGGGAGATATAATTATAATGCATAGGCAGTAAATAAACATGGCAAGTTGTAAGCTATGAGGCAGCTTGGTATAGTCATTTGAGCATTGGGCTACAGCTCTGGAGATGGAAACCCACTGGGTGACTATGCCATAACCCTTAGTTGTCAAAACCTGAACCGGGCTCTTGATAACAGGATGACTTGGAGGTCTCTAAATCATGTGTGCCCTTAAATTGTGATGACCCAATGAATTTCATGCCTGGGGGTAGTTTTGCCACTTCCTTACTCTGAAACATAGCCTACAGCACCTCAGATTTGTTGGTTGTTCTCCATCCAAGTACTAACCAGGGCTGATCCTACTTAGTGTCTAAGATCTAGAGTATTTAGGCTTGCTCTCAATCACAGAGTTGCCATAAGTCAAAGGTGACTAGATAACAATTAACAACAAAGATCAGTTATGTTGAATAAGCTGTCTTTTGGGTACATTTGTCCACTGTTGCTGAAACTGGCTCAGCAAGAGACTTCTGCAGAGCTTCTAAGGAACATCAATGCTCCCTAGAGCACAATTGCAAACCTCTGCTCCAAAGAATTAAAGCCATTTCAGCATATTGAGTAATAAGAAGACTTTGTTCCCTGACTCTTCCCACCTGAAATCATCCTATTAAAGGCGCAAAATTTACTGTCCACCTGTCTGCCTGGATTTTATCAACACCAAAGCATTTTTACACTCAATATGTGATTAAACAAACCCCATTTACTGATGCAGTAAAACATAATAGAGACCAGAGCTTTTAAAAGGCTTCCTAAATCACAGTAGCAGTTGCCAGAACAGAAGGTGAAAAGTGCCTTTTATAATATCTGATAAATGAATGAAAACATTAAAAGGGGGAGATTTACAGGACATACTTTGATCTGTTAAAAAAATGAATTTAGCTTTTCTGGGAGGGTCTATAAGGCTCTTGTTCTGGGGACAGGAGTAGATGCAATTCCTGCTATTCTTCTGATTTTTTTAATGTGTTTGAGGCATTGCTTATTGATGATTCAGTTATAAGGTGTATGAAATTTGCTAAGTTCTGTACAAAGATTGCAGAGCAAAAGATTCCAGCTATAACATTTCAATCTAACAGAAAGAATGCAGAAGGGGGACAAACCCTAAGATAACCTAGCCACAGTAATCCATGCATTGGTAACCTTTTGACTAGACTACTGCAATGTACTCTATGTGGGTCTGCCCTTGAATATGACTCAGAGCCCACAGCTGGGACAACATGTAATACCAGAATTGCACTGGCTGAAAACAGAATATTCTTCTAGTGTTAATTTAAGATGCTGATGGTAACATTCAAAGCCCTACTTACATTTGCTAGAGGTCATCTTCTTTCTCAAAGATATCCTGTAGCATAGCATTTACATTTTTATACCACTTAATAGTGAACTCAGCACTCTCTAAGCATTTTGCACTCTCCAAGTGTTTTACAATCTTTACTGACCTATGAAAAGATCGAAGGCTGTGTCAACCTTGGAGCCCTGGGATTGAAGTCATAATGTTGTAGTTTCAGTACCAGCATCTAAACGCTGTGCCAACCAGGGTTCCAGTCAGAAATCCACTGTAAGAGGGTGTAGAAGAGGGCCTTTTCTGCTGTTGCACTCCAGTTGTGAAATACTCTTCCCCTAAGGGCCAATACTGATGCTGTTATGGTGTGAAGTAAAACATTAAATTTTACTATGACTCTGGAGACTAGGGTTTGAATCCTCACTCACTATGAAACGAAATGTGTAACCCTGGGCAAGTCACGAAATGTGTAACCCTGGGCAAGTCAGAGGATGGCAATGACAAACTTGAACTCTGAAGACACTTGCTATGAAAACCCCATGATAGGTTGCCATGAATTGGATATGACTTGATAGCAGAACAACAAAAAAAATTTCCTTACATTTTGAGGATTGTGATGGACTTTTATGAATATCCACCTCCACACCATGCATAGCATCATGTTCTTCTTCCTTAACCTGGCCTCTAAGAACATTTTCAAACTTCTTCAAGCTGCTGGCCTAGATTCAAACTTGAGCATTCCCATCCTTGCTTGTAAAAACCTGCACATCGTCTCTTGATTTTCAGTAGGCATCTGGCTAGCTGAGGACACAATCCTTATTATCAGTCATTCCCAGAATGAGCCAATCAGAAAAAAAAAATTGGTGTGAATCAGCTGGAGTATCATGCGGAAATTGGCAACCTGTTGACCTTCAAGCAGATACCCTTGAGTTAATGAAGTGAAATTTCCTACTGTAAGTAGAAAGAAACATATTGGGTAATCTTATTTCTATACTCTGCTCTTTTTACCCATCTAATAAAAGCCTTTTGTGGACAGCAAAAGGAACAAGCATATTGTCAGACAAGGTCACAATTCATGCCTTCGATTGCCATTGTACCAAAAGTAACATTTCAGGCTCCAAGTGTACTCCCAATGACCCTTTAGGCTCAGGAAGACAACTGTGACATGCCATTAACACAACATGTTATTATTTTTATTCACCTCTCCCACTATCAATTCCCAGTGGCTGTTGACCTCTCAGTTTCCTTTTAAGATGTTCGGTTGTAAGCCATGAACTAAGGGGAAGGCTGAGGATTAAGAGGTAAGAACTAGGATAATTAGTCTTCTTGTAACTTCTCAATGCTTTTTTCATCTGCTTTTCCATCTTTTTTTAAGTGCTCTAAAAGTAGAAAAATAAACAAGGAGGTCAAGCATTTCATTACTGGATCTGCCATCTCCATTTTTATAACTATCTTCCATCTACAATTACAATTTTCAGACATTTTACAGTGGTTTGTGAAAAAAATGTTCTTAAAGAGGTGCGTATGAAAGAGAGGGGGGAGAAAGAGAGAGAGAGAGTGCACAAAGTGCAAAGTTTTTGTTTTTGTTTTTACAAAAAAACTTTGTTGTTCTTTCTTTCTTTCTCCTCTTGGTACTCCTAATAAAGATAATAAAAACAGTCCACTTTTTTTTGTTCTTACTCTGGTGTCAAAAAGCTGAGTGGCAGTTGATGATTTCTGTTTTTGTCATACCGCGCCTGGAATCCTCTTTCCAGTTCTGGGTACCACAGTTCAAGAGGAATATTGACAAGATGGAGCATGTCCAGAGGAGGCGACTAAAATGGTGAAAGCTCTGGAAACCATGGTCTATGAGGAGCAGCTTAGGGTGTGGGGTATGTTTAACCTGGAGAAGGTTAAATGGTGACATGATAGCCATGTTTAAATTTTGGATGGGATTCCATATTGAGGATCGAGCAATCTTGTTTTCAGCTGCTCCAGAAACTAGGAGCAATGGATACAAGCTACAGAAAAAGAGTTTCCCCCTAAACATTAGGAAGAATTTTCTGGTGGTAAGAGCTGTTCAGCAGTGGAATAAGCTGCCTTTGAAAGTTTTAAATAGAGACTGTTGGGACTGCTATGATTGTGTATACCTGCATGGCAGATGGGAGAATTGGATGGCCCTGTGGTTTCTTCCAGTACTGTGATCTGATGATTCTATAACTTTTTCAAGGAAACTTTTTTATGAAAATTTGCCACTATTCTTTACTTCACTATTCCTAACTATCTACATGGTACAAGGGATGTGAGTTTCTCTAGAGGCTGACCAATCCAATTTGCCCTCCCTTAAAAACTGAGGTGGAATATAGTAGGAGCCATATGCTTCCACTCCTCTTTTTTATTTGACTCACTTTTAGCATACCTGAGCTTTTGTGGAATCCAACTATGGATTCCTCTCAACAACATCAATTTCTAGGATAGATTAAACTCAGAAAAAATGTTTTAGACTACAAGTTCCAAACTGGATATGCTGGTTGGGGGATTCTGGGACTGGTAGTCCAGATTGTAACATTTCCAGTACCTAGCTTTTATTAAATCTATTTTCAATAAGAGAATAGTATTATTTTATGCCCTACCTAGTCTACCTGTACTTACAATATCTAGAGTGAAGATGGACAATGGTCGGCAGCTCCTGTCACCACACCTCTTAGGGACTTGAAATGACCAAGGGAAAAGCATGGCAAAATTGTCCCCAACACCTCTAAGGTCTATAGTTTTGTGGGGTTTTGGGCTATGAGGCCATGTTCTAGAAGAATTTATTCCTGATGTTTCACCAGGAACTGTGGCTGGCATCTTCAGAGAATTCTGGCATGGAAGAGATTGGGGTATATAAAGTTTTGGTTGAGATGAAGTGATTTCCATGTTAAACTGTGTGTTGATGGGTTGTTGAATGGCAAGGCCCCAGGGTGTCTATTTAATTCATGATTCATTGTCTGCTGGGGATCCCCCCCTCCCCGATCCTGGGTGGGTTTCATTTGTTTTTGCTGGGTCTTGATTTTGGTGTTTTTCAGGACTGGTAACCAAACTTTGTTTACTTTCAGGGTTTCTCTTTTCCTGCTGAAGTTGCTTAGGTGTTTATGCATTCTGATAGTGTTGGCCTGGTCCAGAATTTCAGTGTTTTTAAACATTATTTTGTGTCCTGGATGGTTTATAATGTGTTCTGCTACTGCTGATTTTTCTTGCTGACTGTAGTCTGCAGTGTCTCTCATGTTCCTTGATTCATATTTGAACACTGAGTTTGTGGTCCCTATGTAGACTTGTCCGCAGCTGCACTGTATGTGGTAAACTCCTGTGGCTGTGAGATGGTCTTTCCTGTCCTTCACTGAACATGGCATTTGTTGGATTTTCTTGGTTGGTCTGTAGACCATGTGGAGGTTGTTGTTTCCTCACCTATTTCCCTATTCTGTCTGTAACTCCTTTGATGTATGATAAAAAAATACCTTCCCTTTGGGTGGTTATCTTCACTCCTCTGGGTTTTTCTGGACCTGGCAGTCTTTCTGATGTCTCATCTAGAGTAAACATTAGCTTGTAGAGCCCAGTCTAGGTACTTCAATTCATCTTCCAGGAAGTGGGGTTCACAGATCTTTTTTGCCCAGTCTACCAGTGTTTTTAAGGTCTTCTCTGCGCTGGCCAGGATACCACAGTGGCAGTCTAGAGTACCCTGGTCTCACAACTGCCCTGATTTCCTTCTGTTACCTGGCCCTTCATTCTTGCATGGGGGGGGGGGGCTGTCTGTGCATGTGTTCATTGAACAACCTGACACGTCTGCTGCCGCCAAGAGTCACCCACTTCTGAGGTCAGAACAAGGTGCCCACCAACAGTCACATGGTTGGTCACCTTATCCTTACCTAAGAGTGAGTGAGCATCATCTGAACAGAAAGCTGCCAGGAAAGGGGGGGGGGTGGCTTTTTTGCCTGTGCAAACAAGGTCCTAGAGAGGATTTTAGAACAAAGAGTTCTGGAAAAACAGTTTCCAAAAATTTGACTTCGGAGGTGGTTGTATGTGGCCTTGTGGACAGAAGTTGTTCTCCTCTGATTTAGTATGTTAGGAAGAGCCAATAATGCATTTGCACATTAGATAGGTCTCAGTTATACCACATGTGTTGTAGCAGGGGGGTCAAAGGGAGAGAGTGTTGTAGGAGAACTTCTATTAAGTTCGCTTAGCTTAAATTTAAACCCACCTGTGCTGTTGCCGTAAGACAGGTTTTGGATATTTGCCTCAATGTACCTTTGTCCCTACTCCCATTGGTTCTCTGTGAGCTTCAGACCAGTTTGAGAACTTCCCCGCTGTTCCTCTCTTGTTTTTTATATCCAGCAATATATCTTTGCCATTCCCAATCCAAGGAACAGAAATGGGTGGACCGTTGGGCTAGTGTTGATGAGAAAAAACACTGTATTAAAATATCCAATTATCCCCAAATTAAAGGAGGAAAAAACCCCATATGGATTCTTGATGGCTTGCCTGCTGGGCCAATTTCTTAGCTAATTCAGGCACTGATGGTCTGTTTGTGCATTTCTCCCCTTTTGTCCTCACATTTTTCATTTCAAGCTTTCCCTCTTATTTTTGTCCCTTCTCTTGCTTTGCGATGGACTTGATTCTCTGTTGATTTATTTCTATTTTAGGGCCCCTTATCTCTCTCAAACTTTCTATTTCTGCTTCCAAAACCACCTGCTTTCCTTTAGGGGCCTATTTCTCTTTGTTCGGCTGCTCATTTTCTGTATCTCCCACTTTGGTTCTTTCCTCTCTGACATCGCCAAACGAACAATGTGATAGATGATGGGGTTGGCTGGGAGGGAGTGGGGGCATGTATGTGTACAGAGAGTTTCAATTCTTCTGGTGAGTGGAAAGGTGACCTGCAAATATTTGAAAAGAAAAGAAGTAAATTTGTTTTTGGTGTGTGCTGAATAGTCCCAATAGAAAGAGGGATGAGGGATTCCAAGCCAGAAATGCACACAATTTAAACTGATCTCCACAGACAAGCTCTGATCCAGCAGGTGTGTGTGTTTGTATTTGTATTTGAACTTGAAACTGTACTGAATCTTCTCCTAATTCAATATTCATTTCAAATGTGGCATCTTAAATTCAGACTCTAAAAGGAATTAACCTTTAAAAAACACTTGTGTCACCTTGCTGATAATCTAATCCTCACGACCCCCCTGGAATACTATGTCTTCCTCAGGGTACTGCAGCTTAACAAGGACATTGACGAGCATGAACCTATATAGAGGAGGTTGATCAAGATGGTAGCTCTATGAAATGAAGCTCTACAAGGAAGAGTTAGGAGAGTTGGGTATAGTGAACCCCTGGGAAGACTGAGAGGTGATGTGGCAGAGATCTTCAAATATCAGAATGGGTGTCAATCAAAACATGGAACAACATAGCTTCCAACATTTCACAGATCCAGCTGAATCATGTATGGCCAAGTAACATCAGAGTGTGGTCAAGATGGCAAAAAATATTAATGAGGAAGAACGCACAAGCTAGGGGAGGTTGAAGCAGTTTGCTTTTGCCTTTCCTAATGGGAAAGGCAGGATTCTAGCTCTTCCTCTCCTCTCCTTTCTGTTGAGTTAAATGAACCAAACTATGTTTACATGTTGAACTCAGTTTGAAGGAACTGAGGTAAATTGAAGACAAATGAGAAAGTGGGAGGAAGAAGAGAAGGGGAGATGGAAGAGGAGAGAACGGGAAAACTGGGACATTTAAAAATTAGCTGAAAAAGTAGAAAGGCAGATGATTAATCAGGACTATCCCTGCCAAATCAGGAATGCTGGAGAATATGGATCATGCCTTCTTTCTGCTGCTTCAGAGGATAGGACCCAAGCCATTGGAGATTAGTTAGAGATACCAACTAAATATTAAGAAGAACATTCTGATGGTAAGAGAGGTATGACAATGGAATAAACTAAAAAAAAAGTGGTATGTTCTCCTTTGATTGAGATTTTAAATCGGTTGTTAGCAGGGTTGGATTTCTGCACTGGAACAGAGGTGGACTATATGCCCCTTTGCTGTTTTTGGAAGACATCTGGAGCGATACACCTCTGGTATTTATCCTCCAGGATCTGGTTCTAGTCACCATGTTTGCTTATTCCTCATTTTTACAGCCCTTGATGTATTTATGTCCATTTATTGCCAGGCGTTTGTGACAAAATCTCATGAGTTATCCATCACCAATATGATTTAACTGCAATGTGGGCATAGGAGGGTGGAGAGGAAAGGCGAGGAGTGGAAATAAATACCAAGAAGTACTCTGGAATAGCATGAATGTGTTTGTGACTACAGCTGGACAAATTGGTCTAATTTCAGCACATGTACTTTGGGCATATGCTCACCCCTAAGCCTATTCCATTCCCTTTTCCACATGAATTGGCAATGTTAATAAATCTGCATAAAGTTTGCATTTACATATTTTTAATATTCTTAATATTGGCAGTCATGTAAATAATGAGCTGCTTATGGCTCAGGCTTATGATATCTGGATCCTGGAACCTCTGCCTAGTGAATCTTAATTGACTGAATATATATTCATGCCATGCCATGCCATGCCATGGATTGCAACAGAAACTTCACATAGACTAGAACCACATCTCTAAAGACCCCCCCCCCCTCCAAGCCCAAGCCAGGTGTAGAAATCCTGGGTATATCTATACTGTAGAAACAATGCAGTTTGACCAGCTCTATCCTATAGAATCCTGATATTTGTACTTTTACAAGGTCTTTAGCCTTCTCTGCCAAAGCAGGTGCCTCACAAAACTACAAATCCCAGGGTTCATTAAAGTGGTGTTAAACTGCCTTATTTCTACAGTGTAGATGCACCCCTTGTGATCCCTTAGACCAAATACAGTTGACAAAACTGTGTGCTGTGATCCAGTGGAAATTCCCTGACTCCTTTGGCCTAAATCCAGATGTTTCTCCCAATCAGAGTAGATCTACTGAATCATTTGCTTCATGGAAAGCCAACACTTATGCAAATTCCATTGATTCCATGGATCAATTGTAATTACTACCAGCAATTGTGTTAGATCTCTGTTATTGCAGGTCCCTAGAGAAAGCAAAACCAGATTTAGAAGGACTTCTGATGGATTGCTATATGTTTCTTCTGAGCTTCATTCAGTCTAATGGATCATGTAAGTATGGCCATCATATTATGCTGGAATATAGATAAGGACAGTGAATATTTTGTGTGAGTACTTAAAAATAATGCAGTTTGATTATTTGGGTTTTTTTTTTATCAATAGCAGTTATTTAGAAACTGTGGTTCTCCAGATATCTTTGGACTGCAATTCAACAAAATCCTCACCTTTGTCTTGCTGGCAATGGATGATGGGTACTGCAATCCAAAACAATTTCCCAAGTCTCTTTCTCTTGGGGAATGTGAGAGATAATAACGCAGATCTCTAGCAGAGTTATAAACTGGCAAGGCAGATGCCAAACAGCAAGCAGTCCCCCTGCCCCAAGGTTTTTTTTCCCTAGCATTATTTGGATTCTAAACCCTAGAATATCTTAAGTGGTACATCTCCTTGTCTTTCCATTTTGGCATTGGTTATCATGGTTGCTGGATTTTGGAGGGCATACCAGGTGAAATTCACAGATGGAAGTCATTCCTGGTTGGTAATTTTTGTTTAATTTTCATCTAATTGTGTGTGTTTGTGTGTGTGTAAGAGAGATAGTTCCAGAGTAAATTAGGATAAACTGCTGCTGCAGGAGTGATGATTTCCCACCTTTCAGCCATCTTGGGCTGAAAAACTGGCCAGAAAAAAAAATAGATGCAGGGGTTTGGGGGAGTCTTGGAAAGGCATGAGGGTTTCAAATAAGCATGAGGGTTATCGGCCATGGTTTCCCACCTCTGAGTCACTGTGTTGTAGTGGTTTGAGCATTGAACTATGACTCTGGAGACCTGAATCCCCACTTAGCCATAGGAAACCCACTGGGTAACATTGGACAAATTGCACTTACACTCAGAGAAAGGCAAAAGCAAGTCCCTTGGAACAAATCTTGCCAGGAAATTCCTGTGATAGGTTCACCTTAGGGTCACCATTACCTGAAAATTACTTAAAGGCACGGAACAAGAAGCCATAGGGAAAAATAGCTGAAAACACTCCGTAGTTGCCATTTTCTTCTGCCCTCTCCAAAAATGGAAGCATAATTGCCTTCATGAACCTACCAAGAGCAGTGGGTAGGTTGCTCTCCTCCTTGATCTCAATGGGCTCATTTATACTGCATCATGTTAGAACAAATCTTAAAGAAGCATCAGTAGCTGGAACAGTGTTAACAACATGACTTTGCACTCAAAGACATTTGTGCAGAACATCATGTTAAATGATGTTTTACCAAAAGTTGAAAGATGTAGACTTGAGGCTGGACAGAATGGCCCACTAAAAGCTCAGCTGCACATTTGGATGAATAGAAGAATTCCTAAGCATAAACTGAAAATGTAATATTGCACTGTTGGTTGATGTTTTTCAGGTCAGCGGAGCCTCATATCCATCTATTTTGGGAAGTATGGTTCAGCACCTATCTCCTTCAGAGTTTGATTCAAACCCAGAGTGGATTCATCACTCCACTTGCATAGGACGTGTAGACCACCACTGCAAACACAGATGTCAAATATCTTGTGAATATTCCACTTAGCTAAAGATTAGTAAAGCTGTAGGCAGGGTTTATGCTCAGTTTTCAACTGAGGGAGGTATGGGGAGTATCAGACTTCTTCCCCTATGAAACACACCACCCAGCACTGTGTGTTTGATAGCCAAAGACAGAGCTCCATCATTGTTGCACAGGGTGTCAAATGAGTTCCTAGGGAGAACTGGAAATACATGCCATCCGAAACCCTGGAGGGCCCCTGCCAGTCAGAGTAGACCACATTGGCTTTGGAGAATAAACAGTCTGACCTTGCCTACGGCAGTTTCCTGTGATTTCCCCCAACATCTATGATGTGGTTGACAGTTGGTGTAAAGCTTAGAGGCCTTTAGCTGTGAGTGTATATCAAGCATCCAAGACTTGTGTCAGCAAGCTAAGGAGGCAATGAAGTTCTACTTGCAAAAGTATGTTGTATCACTTCTTTGCATTTATCTGTGTGGCTTATATCACTTGAATGATCTTCACTCTTTATTCTGTAGCAGCTTTTTTATGTTTGCTCCTATCTCATAAACCTCCAGTGAAACTGAGGTGGATAGCTGTTTCAGTTCTGAGGAGCGCAGTTAAATTTCTGGCTGGCAATCCAATTGCAAATCAGTCATATGTTCTGGAAATAGAGTCCTAGGTATTTCCTTTGAAAAGCATTCAGCTTACAAGAACTTGCTTACGTCAGTATTTTCTTCCTTTTCTCTTTTTAAATGTTCACAGTCAAACTCAATAAGGATGCGGCGAAAGTAGAATATTTCAGAACCCTATCAGAGCATCCTTTGGAAAGATGGGAAAGCAGAGCTGTTTAGGGTGGTGAGGGAGCTGACAGTGATGCCATTTACCCAGAACCCTCTACTTAACCCAACAACAGCCTGTTGTGATGCATTTAACAACTACTATGCAGGTAAAATCTCTCAGATAAGAGCCCACTTGGACACCAATGTTGGGATAAAGTCATCTGATGAGGTGTCCAGTCAATCCATTTATGAGATTAGACTGGATCAATTTGAGCTTCTGAATACTGATGATGTACATGGACAAGATCCTTGGAAAAGTGAGGAAGATGACATACCCTCTCGATCCCTGCCCATCATGATGTTGATTATCACCTTTAAAGCCCTACATGGCTTAGGCTCAACCTATCTGAGGAATCGCCTGTCTTCATATAATCTGCCCTGTACACTCAGATCCTCGGGGAGGAATCTATTACAACCAGTCCAGACTAGACTGGTTGCGACCTCCGAGAGGTCTTTTTCAGCTGTTGCTCCCACTTTATGGAATGGCCTGTCTTATTACATCTTCTGATTGCTTTAAAAAAGCTTTAAAGACGCATCTCTTCTGGCAGGCTTTCCCAGAAAGCCCTTAACTCCTGGCTCTGTCCAGGTCAAGTTCTCCCTTCAATTCATCAACTTTTCGATCTTGATGGCTAGGTAACGGGTTGCTGATTTATATTGTAATTTTTATTCTGTTGTTTTAATTGATTTTTAATTCAATTTTAAGGGGTGGGAGGTGGGGTATGGATCATGTATATTTTATCTTTTATCTTTTAATTGATGTAACCCGCTCCGATTGGAGACAGAGGAGCGGGCTATAAATAAAATTTTATTATATTATTATTGTGAGATCTGTCAAATATCCAACTTAGATAGCTTCAAGAAATCTATCAAGATGGATCTCTTCTGGCAGGCCTTCCCAAAACAGCCCCCGGCCATGTAAAGATCCTCCATATCTCTCTTGATAGCAGGTCCACCCATTATTAGCTTAGTAAACAAATAGGGCCTGGAACAATCTAAAGACTTGATAGGCCCCAGGTTTTCCACAGTCTTTAATACAAACAAAAGAGAGATACAGCTTACAATACAAAAGAGTTGCAAGGGTTTTTGAGTTATTGTCATCAAGTTGACTTTAGCTTTTAGTTACCCAGTGAATGAGAGACCTCTAGGTATTCCACTTATCAGTTGCCTTCTTCAGGTCTTAGAGCTGTGACTCCCTTGATTGACTCAAACTAACTGAAATATGGCCTGCCTCTTTTCCTACTGTCTTCTGCTTCTCTAAACACGGTCTTTTTCAGTGATTCATGTTGTCTCATGATATGTCCAAAGTATGACAGCTTCAGTTTAGTTATTTTGGCTTCTAGTGATAGTTCAGGCCTGCTTTGCTGATGGGCTCATTAATCTATGTTCTTTGTTTGTTTTGTTTTGTAGTATCCTCAGAACTTTCTTCCAGCATCATATTCCAAATAGGTTGATTTTGGAATGCTAAACTCCCACTCTGTGCAACATTTGTCTTTACAAAGCTACCCATTGGGCTCAGATCTGAAATCTCGTTTGGGGGACCAAGGCTCAGAGCTTACTTGGAATGCAATCTCACCTGATTGTAATACCTTTGGAAGACAGATTGCAAAGGATGCCACACTTGGTTGGAAGAAGCATCAGTACTACATGATAAGTTTGAGCATGAAATAGTTAACTCCCTGCCTGCACCAGTTGTTGCTGTTGTTGTTGTTGTTATTATTATTGTTGTTGTTGTTTGACTTCAAGATGAATTATAGCGATTCTAAGGTAAACCTATTAAGGGATTTTCTTGGGAGGATTTATTGGTATGTCCTCTGGTTTGCCATTTCCTTCTTCTGAAGCTGAGAGAGTATGACTTGCTCAAGGTCACCCAATGGGTTTAAATGGGTCAGTGGAGATTCAAACCCTGGTCTCCCAAAGCTCTAGTGCAACATTCAAGCTGCAATACCACACTGGATCTCCCCTGTCTACCACCCAAATTTTACCAGTTTCAGGCGAACAAGACACAAGCTTCCTGAGATCACACACAGTTTGGCTCTCACAGCTGAAACAGTTCTTTCCTGCTTACACAGTGTTCCCTTCTGGAAGAAAACCAGAATGTGCATGTGAGACTGTGAGTGTGTGTAGGGAGAAATGAGATCAAGATTATTTTGTTCTTTACTCTTCTGCATCTTTATCGCTTTCCATCTTTAAAAGATTTTTCATCATTTTGACATTTTCACGTTCACCCTTGGTAGGCAGCAGTCGTAAGTGGCTCATTCACACAGATAACCTTGAACAATTACGTGGTTATAAAAAGTTCTCCCTCCATGCAGGTTGCTGAGAGTGAGGCTTTGCCTGCAAAATGCCATATGGATATTTATTTTCACTGGCACTCTCTCCTCGCTTCAGTTTAGATCTTATAAACTCAGCAATAATTGCATTACGAAGTCAGAAAACTAATTCAGCAGTGCTCCCTCTTTCTCCCTCTTTGTACCCACTCGCTCTCAGACATAGCTCCCTGAATATGAATTTTGCAATGGAGCTTTTGTTCTTTGAGGAAGGCCTTCAAAAAGCATTGGCATGAAAATTGATACTTTAAACTGGGGATAGGTGAGAAATTCATTGGCTTTGAGTTTTATTAACCGATTGCTACCTTCTGGATGCAGACATGAATTCAAAAGCAAGATGGGTTTCAGAATCTTTGTATATATGCACTTGCAGTGTGGGTGCCACCTGCACATAAACCATGCATGCTCTTGAAAATGAGCAGTGAAAAATATGCACATGTGAAAAATGCACAGAAACATTTTTATTATTATATTATTTATTGGATTTATATCCTGCTTTTCTCCTGAATGGGACTCAAAGTGGCTTGCAAAATAAATTAAAACAGAACACCTAAAACAAAATGGAGTACAAACATATTTTAAAAAGCATTAAATCATATGCTATTTTAAAAACATTAACATCAAAACAATTAAAATGGGGGGGGGAGTGAAATACACAGGGCTGAGATCCTAAAATGTGCTTATGCAGAGAAATCTACATACCCAGAGTTAAGTGTTGGTTGTGCAACACCACCCTTTCACTTATTACCAACATTGTACATCCAGTTGCATATCTGTGCATATCAGACTGCCTGCTGTCCCATACTCAATGGAGGATGCACAATTACTGTTCCTTTATTCTCAGTCACTTTGAAGACGCTTAGAAATAGTTACACATCTCCCAGGCTCGTGTGTAATTGTTACGCTCATGGAACTCCAGTTACCTACTTATTTACTGAATGTCAACATTGACACATTGGATCATGTCCAGAGAAGGACAACCAAGATGATCAAAGGTCTGGAAACCAAGCCATATAAGGAACACTTTAGGGAGTTTGCAATGCTTAGTTTGGAGAAGAGAAGACTGAGAGGTGACGTGATAGCCATCTTTAAATATTTGAAGGGACATATTGAGGATGGAGCAAGTCTGTGTTCTGCTGTTCCAGAGACTAGCTATGAACCAGGAGATTCAAATTACAGGGAAAAGGAGTCTATCTAACCATTAGGAAAATCATCTTGACTGTAAGAACTTTTCAACGGTGAAATTGACTGTTTCACTGGATGGTGGAGTCTCCTTCTTTGGAGGGCTTTAAACAGAGGTTGGATGGACATCTCTCAGGAGTGCTTTAGTTGTGAATTCCTGCATGGCAGAGTATTGAACTAAATGGCCCTTGCCTCTTTCAACTCTAAGATTCTATGATTTTGTGCAATGGCCAAAAAGGTACAATTACATGATGACTGAGAACTTATTTGTCTATAAAACACCACAAGAATGCCCATCATGAATTTCCGTGTAGATACAAAATAACTTTTGATCCTATGTGGACCTGCATCAGAATGAGCCGGCAATGGAACACTTGAAACTTGAGACGTACATCAATAGACTCTTTGAATCTGCTTCTCCAGAAGTCATAGAATCATAGAATCATAGAGTTGGAAGAGACCACAAGGGCCATCCAGTCCAACCCCCTTCCATGCAGGAACTCCAAATCAAAGCATCCCTGACAGATGGCCATCCAGCCTTTGCTTAAAGACCTCTAAGGAAGGAAACTCAGTAATTTTAATTTTTGTAAAAAAAAAAGAAAAAATGATGAGAAGAACAGGTTGATCTGGGGTCCACCATTGAAGAGACTGAGGAAGTCAAATTAAGTGAAGATTAGGTTTATTTTATGTAGTTTTTGAAATAAATTTTAAAAAAGAAAAAAAGAAAATGTCACTTCAGAATTGTATTCTAGTCTCTTTCTACTGAGCCTAAATTTACCTCCTTCTCTTTTAAATACCTTTACATTGAAAGTAAATTTCAAACCTGTTGGCAAATGTGAGAATGTTCCTTCTCATCAATTTAGATGTTTCTGATGGTTACAGAGATTTGTCAGGTTATTGCGAGATGTTGGGTTGCTCATCTGTGCACATTCCCCAATTTTTAGAAAGGTAGCATTATTAGAATAAGATCTTACATTATGCTCACATAGTGTAACTCCACATTTGTGTAGTTAAGTTGTGGTTGTGCTACTACCACCTTGTACTTAATGTCAACATTGTGCAATCCATTCTGCAATTCTATTTGCTTTTTCTACAATCCCAGTGAACCAAGTGTTGCATTGAAGGAACTGTGGTGACTAGTGATGCCCCATCCAAGAAAGACCAAGTGCATGTGCACTAGTTGCACTTGCAGAATTTATTGAATGCAACTGTGATCTGAATGCAGACATTACATCATGGCTTTGTTTAGTTAAAGATTCCAGAGCAGTGTGACTGAGCATGGATGTGTATTGTGCATGAGTGTGCATGCATACATGTGAATTTGGTTTCACACTGCACATACCACTACACATTCATATTTGGTTTCTCATTTGATTCTGCAGCATCACAATTCTCTACTGAGGTGGAATTGTACAACCATCACATAACTCACTGAGCATCACATTATGCTCTATTTCTCCAGTGTAAGACCTTGGCCACATTTATATGATTTAATTCTATGTTATAGGTTTGGGAACATGTACATCTGGTTTTGGTGTTAGCAAAAGACAAAGAATTTTAAAGCTGTAACCTTCTGACGTATCCCACTGCCCAAAGAATTCTGCTTGTTTTCCTGATAATAGGTGATCCGTGACTCCATTTTTCATTTGGGCAGGAAAACAACCTCACAATTAGCTGCATGAAGTCTCTTAATTGGACCCAAGGGTTTCATTAGTCATTGTACGTGGTACCTTTGAAATAAGAAGGGACTTGCAAAAAAAAAAAAATTAAAAGGAGGCAAGACCAGATAAAGCATTCCCTTGCAAATGTGGACACAAACGGATGTGTCTTTGCACTGGCATATTTTCTCTGATACCAAAGAGTTGTATAAAAATAATACTCTTTCCAAACAATGGCGCCTTTTGAATGTTTGTAGTTATTCTTTGTAGTTATTTTTTAAAAGACTGGTCAGAGAAACTAATTAGTCCTGTCACCCTGAAAGCACATCATCTTCATTTGCTACCAGTTATTGGACAGTTCAAGAAAGAAGTAGCACAATATTGATAGTGTTTTATGCATGTATGCATTCCACTATAGAAGTGGGTGGACATTCTTGTCATAGCAGAACATCTGCATTCAGTTAAGAAATGCATTAACAGATTTATTGTGTCGTACTGTGAAGTGCACATGAGTACACATTGTACATTTGGTGGCATATTTAGTGCTCTGAGCTCATATGCACAATGCTGCCACTCAACACACTGGTTGCATAACACAATTAATGAGTAATTCTCCATGCAGATATTATGGTAGCACTGTTAGAGCCAGCAGCCTTTACACACTACAGTCTTACCTCAGTTAACAAAGCCTCTGCTAAAAAATCTCCTTTTTGCAAAATCTTTATTTTAAGCCCCTCTTTTCTTGTCTTCTGTCTAGATTGTGGAGATTTTTTTGCTTACTTGTTTGTTGTAACATTAGAATTAGGAGGATGGTGAAGGAGGGCTCGAGAAAGACAGAATGTCAGTGTTGGGTTGCAACAGTTCATCTGTAGTAAACATTGCAATAAATACCCAATCCTTTTCCAGGCAAACACTCTCTGAAGATGCCGACAAAACATCAGAAAGGAACTCTTCTAAAACATGGCCACATAACCTGAAATCCGCACAAAAAACTATGGATGCTGACCATGAAAGCCTTCGACTCCGCATTGCAATAAAACTTGACCTGGGGAAAAATGGAATTCTACTCTAGATGACCCTACTGTAGCGCTGTGTGCATAACATACAAGGCCAACAGCTATCTCCAGAATCACCTATTGAGCATGTGTGAAGAACAAAACAAAAAGAAAATGAAAAACTGATTAGCCTGCCTCACCATGCTGCCATGTTTAAATATCATAGATCTGTAAGTTTCACCACAAAAATGGACATCATAAAAAAGTGGAGGCTGCTGAAAATGTGTGTATGTGTGTTGGAGGGAGTCATTGTCATTGCAGAATGCATTTTGGAAAAACCATTCACGTATTGTCAAGAAAATTAAAAATGTTTTATTTACTTATGCAAGGCTTATCTGATGTGGATGTTTCATTTCACATGTGTATAATGTCTGCTTTGAAGAAAAAGTTTCTTGAAACATCTTGAACTGATGTGGGAACCTATCCCATATTATTTCTGTGTCATTTCTACCCTGGTACCAAAGTTTCTGTTAACAAAGTAAAGCCCAGGAACACATCTGCTTTGTTAACTGAGTTATACCTGTAATTGCATTGTTCTTTCAAGAAGTTTAGCAATGGTATTTATTTAAGTACTGTTAGGTTTTATTTTTCATAACCTCTCTTTTCCTGTATCATTCTAACCTGCAGCCATTTATTATCTCTCTTGCTCTTTCTTCATCCCTCTCTTACACCATATATTTCATTAGGTAGAGATGTTGTAAGTGAAACTACTTTTATATGTTTTACAAAGAAGACTAAGCTTGTTTTCTTTTTTCTGCCAGAATTTGCCAAGGGCATGGGACTGGATGTTGTTCACTCTCTGATTTGCCAATTGATTACACTGCTTGAGATATCTGCTACCATTTCTCACATTACCTAAAAGGAACTAGTGTTGTCAGCCTTGAATGAGGAAAGCCTTAGTTCAGCCCCCTTCAATGCTATGAAACCTCCTGGCTGAGTGTAGTTAATCACATTTACTAATGCAGGAGAGTGGGGGGGGGGGGGGACTGTGCCACTTCTAGATGTGCAAATTGTAACCTGGTGTTGCATCTAACAAGAAGGTGCACATCTGATGATCGGCAAGACAATGGCTGTCATCCTGTTAATCAGATACAATTTATAAGTTAGATTTACCATCTTGTAACTGTTTACTATTATAGCAATAGCAGTAGCAATAGTATTTCATTTCTACACCGCTTAATAGTGAACTCAACACTCTCTAAGTGCTTAACATTTTGTAAGCCAGTTGCATCCAAAAATCTGGGTACTCATTTTACTGACCTACAAAAGGATGGAAGGCTGAGTCAACCTCAGACACATTCACTTTTACAATTGTGATACCATTGCCATTATCATAAATGCCTTGTAAACCCACCTTGAAATCCAGCCAGCTATGCTGAGGGACACAGTTATGCTGTGCTGGCAAGCAGGGCACTAAATAATCTTACATCCAAGGCACTAAATAATGGTATGACCTCTCCTGCTTGAGGCTGTTGGTGTGACATTGTGACTGTATCACACAGTGGTACCTGTTCCTGCTCAGCAGAATGGATAGAGAGGTCATCAGCTCATCAGCACTATCATCTGTTCATCAGCACTTTGTAACTCCATCCATTGCTGCATCTGGTTGGATTTTAAGGTGGGTTTCAGGGTTCAGACTGGGAGACAGATTGTACCCAAAACATCATGGCTACATATCTGATGTAGGAAATCATCCAAGATTTTGTTGCTCTCACAGAAACATTGGGCATGTGTGATACAGATGTGAGCCCTCATTTATCCTGTTCTCACATGGAAGGGGAAAAAAAAACCTTCCCCCCTCCCACCTGCTGTAACTTATGAATGTTTTTTGTTTGCTTTCCAAACATTTGGGACATTTATTTAGTTAATTATTTAGCAAAACAAAATCATTTGGCAAAAACATTGTTTATTCTTGCAAAAATTAATGTTTCAAGTAATTTTCACAAGTCCTGAAATGGGAAAATTCTCGTAAGACATGACAATGAGGTATCTGAATGTATCTAGACACTTGATTCTCAGCTTGAAGTATTTACATCACCTATATACAAGAACAGTTTTTGTGCATTTTTGTAAAGGCAAAATTTAGAGCTATGATAATCTCTGCCTTGTCACCTGGACTATTAAACAGTAGAAGTACTGGATGAGTTCCTTGCATCTTTGTAAACAATCAGCTAATCCTTTCTGTCTTTCTATGTGGGTGTGCTCAGCGTCACACAGGGAAAAACACTAGAGACATTGTTGGAAAAATGGCAGAAAGTAAAATGAAAAAAATGGTCAATGTCCTTTTGGCACATTGGAAGCAAAATCTCTCATTGAAGCTTGATACTCCTTGACTGAGTATCTTACCATGTTGAGATAACCTGTCTCAACTGTTAATCTCAATTGTTAATAAGACACTGGCATTTTTATTATTTTTATTTACCTCTGTTGTCCCTATCCTGCCTTGTTTAGAGGATCAGCTAACTAGAAGTGCAACACACAATCAGGGGTACAGTTAGGGGTAACAAGGACACTGTTGCCCTCTCTATTTATGTTCCTTCTTTCCCCAAACTTTTGTCACTTCATCTGAGGATTTAGAAATATAGTACAGACATAGAACAAAATGGTCTAGGCAAAGTTATCAAGGTAATAGGAATTTGAACATAAACACAAGAGTTTTAGGTGTAAACTATTTTCAGTGTCACACTGTGCCATCTCTCTATTATTATTTGTATTTTTACGAGACAAAATGGCCTCCTTTTGCTCCCATAGCTACACCCCTACACATAATTTTGTCTTACCATTTTGGATGGTATCACAAGAGTTGAAATCCTTCTGATGTTTAATGAATGCATAGATTCCGCTATGGGTAGAGCTGGACATTTTTGTCTGACATGGAATGTCCACATTCATTTCAAGGTTACAGAAGCGGAGTTGCACCAGTGTGCATGGACAGACATTGCTCAAAAATGTGCCTTTTGCATGCATATGAGTGCACATTTTATTGATGTTCAGCTGTACATTTGGCATCTTGGTTCTTTGGTGCAATGTGGCCATTGAACACAAGAGTCGTGTAGCACAACTAGCATACAACTCCAGCAAGATGCCATTTCTGCACCTAAGGCAATCTAATCCTTCTCCAAAAGCTCTGTTATTGCTGTTATGAGCTAGTAAATCTGTGGACAGTTACACATTGGATAGACTTCACCTAGTCCTGATAACAGCATGTTGGTGATGCTCTGTTTGTGAGCTGACAAGTGTGTCTGCAATGGTGTAACTGGGGATGGGGGGGGGAGCAAAATGAAGTCATTTATCCTTCCACCAGTAACAATTCTGTTCCTCCCAATGAATTTTCCCTTATGACCTCAAAGTGCTAGCAGTCAAAGAGTGAGACATTGGGTCTACACTGCAGGGTTAATGCACATTGACACCATTTTAACTGCCATGGCCCAATGCTATGGAATTAAGTGATTTGCAGTTTTATGAGATATTTAGCCCTCTCTGTCAGAGAACTCTGGTGTCTCAACAAACCACATGTCCCAGGATTCCATAGTATGGAGCCATAACAGTTAAAGCAGTGTCAAGCTGCATTAATTCTCCAGTGTGGCATCAGCCACTGAAATCTGTTTACATCTAGAATTCTTATCTTTGTTCTATTCATATCCCTTTGGCTACTCTGCCTGCACTTTTTCTTTGGATACCTATATTTGCCAAGAAAACCCTTTGATAGGGTCATCTATGGCTCACAAAAGTCAGAAATTACTTGAAAGCAAACAATACACACATATTTCTAAATGCTCAACTAATGTTTCAAGCTACTGGAATGCTCCGATGAAATCTGAACAAAAATATTGTGAAGGGTAATTTCATTAGGTGAAAGAATTTTTGTTTGGGGGCAATTCCTCATCTCACTAATAACTACATCTGTGCAGCTCTAGTGTAACAGGCTTCTTTTGACAAAAGAGGATTGGAGTATATAGAATGCATTCATTTTAAAGACCCCAAATTTCTGTTATGTACACCTTTGTGCACTGCCGAGGCTTCCTTTCTTCTCAGTCTTAAGAGCTTACTCCAGACAGTCAACCTTGCAGTCCCACAACATTTCACTGGTAAGAGATAGATAGATAGTTTCAGCTGTCAGCCCCTAAGCAAGAGAGCTGAATCAAAAGCAGCACCCAAGTATTTTCCTGCATTTTAGTTGCATATCACAGCAGCAGCTCAAACAGTCAGGGCAGGGAGGGAATGCATTATTAATGTCCAGCAATACAAAAGGATGCAAGCCAGGTTATTGTCAGACAAGACAGGAAATATCCTGCAGACATCTCATCCCCACTTGTAGCAAATAACAGAAGCCTGGGGTCATGTGTGGACAACAAAAGCACAAAGCACGGCATGGAAACATGCCTGGCTGTGTTCTTTCAATAAAAGGATGCTGCAGGAGAAGCAAAGGCAATGGACAAATCTTCCTAGAAAACAGTGGATGAAAAATGTGTCTCCTGCTCCTCTTCTTTCTTCTAATTCTAACTTTTTCCATTTCCACTGTTATCAGTAAAGGATCACCTAAGCATTAGGTTGTCAGAACCAGTGTGTGTGCATGCAATTCTGTGCCCCACTCTAGGACCTGTTCCTGAAATTGGACAATGGTAGATTTAGAACCATTTGTGACCCTCAGGACCGTTAGAATCATAGAATCACACAGTTGGAAGAGACCACTAGGGCCATCCAGTCCCACCCCCTTCCATGCAGGAATTCCCAATCAAAGCATACCTGACAAATGGCCATCCAGCCTCTGCTTCAAAACCTCCAAAGAAGGAGACTCCACTACACTCCGAGGGAGTGTGTTGCACTGTCGAACAGCCCTTACTGTCAGGAAGTTCCTCTAATTTTGAGGTGGAATCTCTTTTCCTGGAACTTGCATTGTTACGGGTCCTGTTCTGTAGAGCAGCAGAAAACAAGCTTGCTCCTTCCTCAATGTGACATCCCTTCAAGTATTTAAACAGAGCTATCATATCACCTGTTAACCTTCTTTTCTTCAGGCTAAACATCCCCATTGCCCTAAGGCGTTCCTCCTAGGGCATGGTTTCCAGACCCTTTACCATCTTAGTTGCCTTCCTTTGGACCTGTTCCAGTTTCTCCACATCCTTTTTGAATTGTGGTGCCCAGAACTGGACACAGTATTCCAGGTGGGGCCTGACCAAAGCAGAATAGAGTGGCACTATTACTTCCCTGGACCTAGACACTATACTTCTATACTTCTATTGATGCAGCCTAAAATTGCATTGGCCTTTTTAGCTGCTGCATCGCACTGTTGACTCATGTTCAACTTGTGGTCTACTTGGAATCCTAGATCCCTTTCACAAGTAGTTTCATTCAGCCAGGTGTCTGAATGGTCATTTTGTATTTTGATCCTATCCTCTGGGATATTAGCTACTCCTCCTAAATTGGTGTTGCCTGCAAATTTGATAACTAGGCCCTCAATACTGTCATCCAAGTCATTAGTAAAGATATTGAATAGCACTGGGCCCAGGACAGAACCCTGTGGGACCCCACTGGTCACTTCTCTCCAGGATGAAAAGGAGCCATTGTTGAGCACCCTTTGAGTTCGGCCAGTCAACCAGTTATAAATCCATGTAAAGGTTACCTTGTCTAGTCCACATTTTGCAAGCTTGTCTGCAAGAATGTCATGGGGAACCTTGTCAAAGGCCTTACTGAAATCTAGATATACTATATACTAGATATACTATATCCACAGCATTACCTTCATCTACCAAGCTGGTGATTTTATCAAAAAAAGAGATCAGATTTGTCTGGCTTGACTTGTTTCTCTGAAACCCATGTTGACTTTTTGTGACTTTTATCTTCTAGATATCAGCAGACTCTCTGTTTAATAATCTGCTCCAGAATCTTTCCTGGAACTGATGTCAGACTAACTGGGCAATAATTGTTGGGATCCTCTTTTTTCCCCTTTTTGAAGATGGGGTCAATGTTTGCCCTCCTCCAGTCTGCTGGGACTTCTCCTGTTCTCCAGGAGTTCTCAAAGATTATTGCCAATGGTTCCGATATTACATTTGCCAGTTCTTTTAATACCCTAGGATGTAGTTCATCAGGTCCTGGAGACTTGTATTCATTTAGGTTAACCAGGTATTTCTCTTTACTTATTCTGTGCTGAAATTCCTCTATTCTGTCTCCTGTCCCATTATCCTTAGGTTGGGCACCCTTTGCCTTTTCTGAGAAGACTGAAGCAAAGAAGGTGTTGAGTAATTCTGCTTTTTCTCTGTCCTCTGTTAGCATTTTGCCACCTTCACCACACAATGGCCCTACTGTTTCCTTCTTCTTTCTTTTGCTGCAGACATATCCAAAAAAGTCCTTTTTATTGTTCTTAACCTCTCTAGCAAGCCTGAGTTCATTCTGCGCTTTAGCTTTTCTGACTTTATCCCTACACGTGTTGGCTATTTGTTTGAATTTCTCTTTAGTGATTTCTCCATTTTTCCATTTCTTATACATGTTCCGTTTAAAACTTAGCTCATTTGAAAGTTCCTTAGTCATCCATCCTGTTTTCTTGAGACATCTTCCATTTTTCTTCCTCATTGGAATTGTTTGAAATTGTGCCTTCAGTATCTCCTTTTTGAGAAACTCCCATCCGTCTTGAACTCCCTTCTCTTTTAGTATTCCTGACCATGGGATCACGCCCAGTATTTCTCTAAGTTTATTGAAATCAGCTCTCCTAAAGTCTAGAATTCATGTCTGACTATGCCTGGCTTCTCCTTTCCACTGTATGAAAAACTCCAGGAGAACATGGTCACTCCCACCTAAGGATTCAACCACTTGCACCCCATCAACTAGGTCTTCCCTGTTGGTTAAGATCAGATCCAAAACAGCTGACTCCCTTGTTGCCTCTTCCACCTTTTGGACAATGAAATTGTCTTCAAGGCAAGTGAGGAATTTGCTAGACCTTGAGGATTTGGCAGAATTTGAATTCCAGCAAATATCAGGATAGTTGAAGTCACCCATTACTACTACATTTCACCTTTCTGAGTGTGTGGTCATCTGTTCTAGAAAGGCATAATCCAATTCCTGTGCCTGAGTCGGGGGTCTGTAATAGACTCCCACAGTAATATCCCTGTTGTTTCCCTCTCCTTTAATTTTTATCAAAAAAAAAAAAAAAAAAGTTGGATGTCAGAAGATTAATTGGAACTGTTTTTGCAGTTCCAATTAATCTTCTGACATCCAACTTTTTCATCTGCTTTAAAATGTGTCCTCCCTCCTTCTCCTTTTGTTCTCAGTTTACTTCAGTTGCTGCAAACTAAATTCAATCTGCAAAAATAGTTTTCACTCAATAAACAGCATGGAGGAGATTAGAGGACAGAGTATTACAATTACCAGTAGACTTATTTAAAAGGAAACTGCTACACCATCTCCCAGCCTGTGCGTTCTTCCTTATTTATACTTTTTGCCATCTTGACCACACTCTGGTGTTGTTTTGCCACACGTGTTCCAGTTTGGAGGTTATTCAAGGAGCCTATTACCTTTTAGACAAACTTCACTTCCTCGCATTGTTTAATCTTTAAACCACTACTCATTAATCAAAACTAGAAGTGGGTTTCTAGCCACTTCTGATCTTTGTTTCATTTTTGGGAAGTTCATGATCCTCTCAACTGGTCCAGGTGTACACATTGAGCCTCTTTGAAAAAAATAAAAAAATCACAAAGCTAAACTCTGATTTATCCAAATATTCTTAGGTTTCTAGCATCTTACCTAATCCCTGAACCTGTGGTGAAAAAAAGGAGAGTATAATATTTACACTAGGAAAACTTTCATTCCAGAAAAGTTGTGATGGATACCATCTTTTCTCTTTCTCTTTTTCTTTCTTTTTAAAAACTTTTAAAAACTTAGCTAAATAAAGGATATTCCTGGGATCATTTAATGTATTCACACATAGAGTTGAGAATGAACAGTGAACTAGCCAAGACTGCAGAAGATAACAAATAATTTAATATGGAGAAACGTCTTTTATCTGGAAGAGTTTAAAACATTAAGGTTAGCTAAACATAAATGTGAGAAAGTGTCCCACACTGTATAATTGTTGTGAGTGTCTTCACACTCCAGCATGGAGACTCCACTGGGACATTTAAGAAAGTTCTCTGAAGGGAAATAGCTTTCTTTGATTGGGAAATTGTTATGAATTTATTATAATTGGCGACCTGGATTTACTCCAAATCAGGAATGTAAAAATATTTCATTCCTGTTGCATATCTCACTAGCCATTTTTATTCCGTTCCGCAATTTGTTTGTATTTTAGTGTTCAGTTGGGGGAAAAGTTGCGCAGCTTAAAAAACTGGAAATTGTACAGTTGGAAATATGGAAGATTAAGGCTAAGATCCTACATGTGAAGCAGTGGCATCACTAGGGTTGGTGTCACCTGGTACAATAACTCATGATATCACCCCCCACACACACACACTCTTGACCTCCTCCCATAGAGAATCTTTAATAATGTTTTTGTATTAATTTACTCATAAATCATAAATCCCATATATCACTGAATCTAATGGTAAATTTGTAACGTAAACAACTGGTAACATTAAAATTATCTTTAAATTACAGTATCATATGCACAGCATATATGTATTTATATATACACAGTTTCATGTGATTAAAGTGACAATTTGGTAAAATGTGATGTTTTAAAATATTTTTTAAAATAAAAAAAATTTTTTAAAAAAAGTTACATTTTTTTTCTTTTTGGAAATTTTAAATTTTTATATATTTTTTTGGAAAAAACCCTGGGGCCTCTTCTTTTTCTCCCACTGACCCTCACACTATCTCTTCAGCATTTTAAAGAGGCACAGGCAAATGTCACAGTCTGTTTCTGCCAAAATACAGATGTTTGAGGGATAGTGGTGTCACCTAGTGTGGTCTGAACCCTCTCACCCTCCCTAGTGATGCCACTGATGTGAAGGCAGGTTTGTGTGTGCAATTCCACATATTGAGCACCAAGAGGGGGCCCTTGAGTTTAAAGTAAGGAGTGGGAAGGTGAAGCAATGGAAACATCTGATATCAGCTTGGTGGGAAGAGAAGAGTGCACTCTCATGTCTTGCATTTCATCTCCCCAGCAACAGGGACTAACTCTTCCTTTCCCTTGGAACTCAGAGGAGCTGGATTTTTTGTTTCAGGTGTGTGTGTGTATGTGTGTATTTCATGTAGCAGACATTTTTCAGATGTATACATTGCATGTGGCTGCATGTCCCCTTCCTAAACACTTTGCTACCTTTGCAAAAGCTATGGCCTTCTGATGCAACAAGACCTCGGGCAATTGTAAAGTGGAACTATCTGCTGCTCCTTAAAGATATCCATGTCTGTATCCTTTATCAGTGTCAGACTTCAGTGATCATGCCATGGCAGGAAGGAGCCTTGTAAATAAAGCAAATTATACAGAGTAGGCTTCTCAAGTAGCAGCAGGATGAAATACAAATATAATTCAGCTTTGAAGAAGAGCAAAACAAACAAACAAGTTTGCTGTGCCCTTTAGAATGTTGCTCTAAAGAGAAGTGTCCCACTCCTATTTAGTTTGAAGCTTTCCTCTTCCCTCTGCAGATTTTTAAATAATAATCACACATTATTGAAAGGATGAGACCCCCAGTGATAATCTAATCTCAATACAGGGACTCAAAGTTGTAGCTATGGGGAAAAGGTGCAAACTGAGAGCATTGCCCACTCCCAAATTTTCCTTAACAGGCTGTGCAGACCTGCATCAAAGACTGGCATGGGGGCAGAGTGGGGAAGTGGTGTCCACATGATGCGCACCCCGACTCCATCCCATGCTGGTGTGATGCTGTGTGCCCCAACACACAGTGGGTGGCGTCCTGGTCCAGATGACACAGCCCCAAAGGAGCGCCAAAAAGCTATGGCCACAGTGGCTATGATGCTCTTTTCATGGTGCAAAAAAGAGCTACTTTTTGCGGCTCCTTTTTGCACCACAGAAAGACCAGATCAGGGCTGTGACACGCAGTTGCTGTGGCCCTGATCTGATGAAAAAACCACCCCAAGCCCCCAGATTTGTAGCACTGCAGAATGAGATACTGAAATTATTCACAATTAAAACTCATGTCTGCTCTATTCATATTACCTTGGTAACTTTGGCCCTATACAGAACGACACTTTGTGCCCTCCTGTGGGTGGAGTTAGGGCACAGTATCTGCATGCTGGATGCCCTAACCACAAACCCATGGCACCATTTTGGTGCCTGCTCGTTCACACAGTGTGTGCCATCACGACACCACTCTGGTACTGCATCCACATGATGCAGCACTGAAGGGGCATCATAAAGCCCCACCACTGTGGCTATGCAGCTCCTTGGAGAGCGCAAAAGGAGTTGCTTTTTGGGGCTCCTTTTTGTGCTCTTTAGAAGCCAGATCAGGGCTGTGGCATGAGGTGTCCATGGCCCCGATCCAGCCAGAAAAGTGGTGGCTGCAGACCACCCCTTTGTGGTTGTCTGTATAGCCCCATAGTTACCCTTTTCTTTGGTTGCCTAAACTATATTTCTAAATGCTGAAGTTCATGCTGATGTTAGCTGAGATTTAAAGTTATTGAAATGTCAAGGATTAGAGGGGGTGACCAAACATTTCAAAAAGGGGACAGAATTCCTATTTGCAGACAATGCCCACATTTCTCCCACCCCATAGCCACACCTCCTGGCCAGTGCAGAAATCCTGACAGGTTAAAACATACCTAAAAATATCCATCCAACCTTCTTTCTTATAATTTGAATCCATTGGCTTGGGTTCTATTTCTGGAGCAGTAGAAAAGAAGTTTAATCCATCTATGACAGTGCTTCAGATATTTTTAAAAAAACAACTACTATATCATCTCTTAGTCTTCTCTTCTCTAGACTAAAAATACCCAATTCTCTGAACTGTTTGTCACTGAGCTCTTTTTTGAGATGCATTGCCATCTTGGCCACCCTCCACAGGACATTTTCCAATTTCAAGTGCCCAGAACTGGACACAATACCTTAAACGTGTTCTGAACAAAGCAGAAGAGTAACTTCTTGTGATCTGGAGTGAAGAGTTGTTGTTGTTAGGGCACCTTTGTGTCAATTTTGACTCATGGCAACCCTGCAGATAAGACATCTCCAGGACTCCCTATCTTCCACTACTTTTCTTAGTTCTTGCAGATTCATACTTATGACATCCTTAGTGTAGTCCATCCATCTAATGTGTGGTATTCCTCTCTTTCTCCTTCCTTCCACCTTCCCTGGCATTATGGTCTTTTTTAATGAGTCATCTCTTCTCATGAAGTGGTCAGAATATGACAGCCTCAGCTTAATCATTTTTGCTTCCAGGGAAATCTCAGGCCTAGAAGGTGTGTTTCTGTATAATTGCATTGTAGTTATGCCACTAATATAGGGTAAAGAACTAGAATACGATTGCCAGCAGCTATCTGTTGTCCACATAACATCAGAGAACTGGGCCATAATTCTGCCAACATCGAGTTCCTGGTTGAAACATCAAGTAGACCTTTTCCACCCAGAACTTTAATGGGCAAGTTATACTCCCTTTCCTCTTCCTCCTTCGGTAGCATTCCCACCAGGAAAAGCATGGTAGCGAAGGAAGGAAGGAATGATTAAAGTATGGATCGGTTGGCATCCAAAGAGATTATGAGGAGAATGATAGGACTGATGTGAAAGAAGAGGTGAAATGAGAAACACATTCACAAATCTACATGGAGTATGTTCAGAAGAACCAAGGCTGATAGACAAGGATGGAAACCCTAGCAATAATAATAATAATAATAATAATAATAATTTATTTATTAGATAATTTTTATTAAAAATGACAATTGTAAAAGAGCTTTAGTTGCATTGCATCAACAGCAAGAAAAGGATGAATGTGGTAGATATTCTCAGCATGTATGAGATGTCTTCATCTTATCTTTCTCTCTCCCTGCCAATTAATCTAAGGTGTTTCTCTTATCTAACACTTGCCTGTATTTCTTGTTTTGGTGGTGGTGGAATATTATGTGAGAAGAAAAGAGGGTAACTTCAATAGTGTCTCTCAATTGTATGTTGTATCAATGGCACCTTGGTGATCTTTCTGGGCAGGCATTAAACCAGTAGGCTTCTATTCAATAAATCCTAACAGTTAATTAAGCTATTCCTTTAAGCATTGATGCCTGTCCCTTGTCGCCCTTGCAATTTCTGATGTGAAAGAACCTTTTTGAGGGTCAAGGAATAATCATGTGTTAACAACTCCTAAAGATTTAGAGATAAGGGAGCTCTTTGTATCATTAGGATTCCTTAAAGGTGTCCTTTACCTTATCATTTTCCTTTAAGCTATAACCTGTTTGAAACATACAATTGATTATCTCACAAAGATTCAAGAATAGTTTATCAGCTTATGCTCTGAGTCAAATTCAGCTTGTCTACCACAGGGCATTGTCACTTGTGGAATGAATTATGGCTGCTTTCTTTTCTTTTCTTTTTTTAAAGGACTTTATGCACTGCCAGCAAGCGATGGTTCGTTTTAATGATTGTTATCCAGGACATGAGGTATATTAATCTGCATAAATTTCCAGTTGGATCCATCTCAAAAGGCCCAGAGCCAGCGACGTCGTCGGCTGAAATGCTTGTTTCTGAATTGTTTCTAGTTACTGCTCCAATAACTGAACATGCATTCTTGGGCTTGAGTAGGGAAATGCTGGCCATCTGACTGTTGCAAGGCTCTTCCTCTCCTCTGTGTCCAGAGAACTTTTATTTTATTTGAATACTTATACCCTGCACTTCAACAACAAAGCTTCCTGGAGTAGCATAAATTTAGTTTGATAGATTCTTGATCTCAGATTTCTAATTTAAATAAGACATGATGCACAAGGAAAGGGGGATGATGGATTGGGGATTAAGTACAGCCATTTCTAGTTGCTGTCCTTCCCCCTCAGGGACCACAGTGATGGCAATTGGAACATGGAGGAAAGGGCTCTCACAAGTCTCTGGGTCCCAGGGACAAATGGAGGTGTGCCTGGTTCCTCTTCTTTATTTTGAAGGGCACAACAGTGTAAGTTGGAACATGCAGGAGGGACATATGGGAAAAAGAGCAAGCTTGTTCTTTGCTGCTTCAGAGATCCAGCAAGGCTTTCCTGACTGACCATCCCGTTATACTGATATGGTTTGCCCTTGTCTGCCCCAAGATGCCTCATTTTAATTATGTCTAGTTTATTTAATCCAAGTGGACCACAAGTTGAACATGAGTCAACAGTGCGATGCAGCAGCTAAAAAGGTCAATGCAATTTTAGGCTGCATCAATAGAGGTACAGTGTCTAGATCAAGGAAAGTAATAGGACCACTATTCTGCTTTGGTCAGGCCCCACCTGGAATACTGTGTCCAGTTCTGGACACTACAATTCAAAAAGGTTGTGGAGAAACTGGAGTGGGTCCAAAGGAGGGAGACTAAAATGGTGAAGGGTCTGGAAACCATGCCCTACGAGGAACGACTTAGAGAGCTGGGAGAAGAGAAGGTTAAGAGGTGATATGATAGCCCTGTTCAAATATTTGAAGGGATGTCACATTGAGGAGGGAGCAAGCCTGACAGTAAGGGCTGTTCAACAGTGGAACACGCTCCCTCGGAGGGTGGTGTAGTCTCCTTCCTTAGAGGTCTTTAAGCAGAGGCTGGATGGCCATCTGTCGGAGATGCTTTGATGGAGAGTTCCTGCATGGCAGGAGGTTGGACTGGATGGCCCTTGTGGTCTCTTCCAACTCTGTGATTCTCTGATTCTATGATTCTATTATTCTAATTTTAATTTGTATTTTATAATGTTGTTTAGTTTTATAATAAGGAGTAAGGGGATTATTTAATATTTATTTATGTATGTATTGTATATATTGTTGATGTATTTTATTGTTGTAATCTGGCTCAATCCTTTTGGGAGAGGTGGGCTACAAATAAAAATTGTTGTTGTTGTTGTTGTCAAGACACAGAGCAATGGATACAAGCTACAGGAAAAGAGATTCAACCTACAAATAAGGAAGAACTTCTTGACAGCAAGAGTTGTTTGACAATGGAATATGCTGCCTTGGAGAGTGGTGGAGTCTCCTTCTTTGGAGGTTTTTTAAACAGAGGCTGGATGGCCACCTGTTGGGAGAGCTTTGACTGTTTATTCCTGCATGGCAGGGGGTTGGACTGGATGGTCTCTTCCAACTCTTTGGCCCGATTTAGATTGCCGCAAAGAGCCTTGATAAGGGCTCTTTGTGCCGCCTTTAGGGTTAGAGAGGCCACAGCTTTTACACCCTCCCTAGCCCTAAAGTGTATGGGCGCCGCCATTTTAAAATGGCAGTGTCCATACAGATGCGTTATGAAAGCATCATCACGTGCGCAGCATTTAGATACGTTGCACACGTAATGACGCTTTTGCGCTGCAGGAGGGGGCCAGTCGCACCCTTTCTGTGGCACAAAAAAGGAGTTCCGAACAGAGCTGCTTTTGGGGGGCGGGTCTTTGCTGTGGCTTTTAAATGGCTGCGGCAAAGAGCCTGGGAGAAAGGGGCTGCGGTGGCGGCCCCTTTCTCCCCTCAGTCCTGCCTCGGGAAGCAGGGTGCAGTGGGCACCCAGGGCGCCTGCTGCACCCTGCTTGGAGGCCGCAAGGAAGTGGCAGTTTGCCGCTTCCCTGTGGCCTCCAGAAACGGCGAGATGGGGCCGCGGAGGCTGCTGGTGTGGCAGCCTTGGCCCCATCTCACTGCTGCTTGAAGTGATGGCAGACTGCCCCTTTTGAGCAGTCTAGATCGCCGTTTGATTCTCTATGTAAAAAAGATAGAACAGTCAATAAAATTCTTGGTTTTATTTTGGGGGTTTTGTTTGTTTGTTTTATTTTTTACAAATCTGCCTGGCTGTTCCTGTTAAGATTTAATAGAGAGTCACACTGATCACACTTGCTAGAGTGAACCCAATGAACACAAATCCACTTGTCCATATAGGCCCAGTCAGATGCAGAGAAGTATCTTGAGAAGAAAGAGGGCAAGCAGAATGACAGGAGACCAAGGATTTGCATCAAGGAAGCGATGCTACTGTTCCTGTTAATGATGAAGCCAGCCTCTGGGGATCTAGAAAATTTCTCCCCTCCTTGTTGAAATTAAATGAAATGTTTCTGCCATTTTTAGTCCCTCTTACAGAGAAAGTGAAAAATTTTGAGGGATGATTTGCACATCGCTCTGGTCCCAGCATCTCTCCCCCCTCCCCCTCTCTCTAGGCATCAAGAAATCTTCTTAGAATTCATATAGATGTCCATGCAAATATTTTTTTTTAACTAGACTCTGAAAGACTTTGAATTGCAAATAAGCAGAGAATACAAAGGTCACAAAGAAAGCTTGATCCAATGCACCTTACTTCTCCAGCCGCCTAATTAGATGATCTGCATTCTCCCTCATTTAACAAAGGAAAACAGGTTTCCCTTGAAGTACACAGAGCAGGGAGAGAGAAAAAGGTTTGAACACAATCAATGGAATATTTGCATTCCACCATCAATGCAGGCTGTACTTTTTAATCAGCACACCATTGATCCCTTGTGTCAAAAACAGGTGAAGGAGCCTGAGACATGTTTTAATATTGCTTGTTCCTTTTGTTGTTTATGTTCTGTCACAAACAAGGATCTAGAATTTCAGCTTGGGAGGGAGAAGATTAAAAGTTAAAGGAAGACAGAGGTGGGATAATTGAATGCTTCTCTTCCCAGCTGGAAAGGAAGTCATCTTCTTACTACTGAAAAAGTCTATGAGCCTGGCTTCTGAACAGAAGTGATCAAGTGTATACTTCTACCTGGAGCAGGCTTGCCAGGTCAAATGAGGGACAGGGCTCTTGTCAGTTTAATGGTTGTAATGCAGTTGAAATTTATTATAGAATCATAGAATCATAGAGTTGGAAGATACCACAAGGGCCATCCAGTCCAACCCACTGCCATGCAGGAACTCTCAATCAAAGCAGATTACCATCCAGCCTCTGCTTAAAGACCTCCAAGGAAGGAGACTCTACCACACTCCAAGGAGTGTGTTCTACTGTCAAACAGCCCTTACTGTCAGGAAGTTCCTCCTAATGTTGAGGTGGAATCTCTTTTCCTGGAGCTTGCACCCATTGTTACGGGTCCTGTTCTTTGGAGCAGCAGAAAACAAACTTTGTCCCTCCTTAATGTGACATGCTTTCAGATATTTAAACAGGGCTATCATATCACCTCTTAAATCTTCTCTTCTCCAGGCTAAACATCCCCAGTTCCCTAAGGCGTTCCTCATAGGGCATGGTTTCTAGACCCTTCACCATTTTAGTCATCCTTCTTTGGACCTGCTCCAATTTCTCCACATCCTTTTTGAATTGTGGTGCCCAAAACTGGACACAGTATTCCAGGTGGAGCCTGACCAAAGCAAAATAGAGTGGCACTATTACTTCCCTTGATCTAGACACTATATTTCTTTTGATGCAGTCTAAAATAGCATTGGCCTTTTTAGCTGCTGTATCGCAGTGTTGACTCATGTTCAACTTGTGGTCTACTTGAACTCCTAGATCCTTTTCCATGTGGTCTCATTCAGACAGCTGTCCCCCATCCTATGAAATTGAAATCTCCTATGAAATTGAAATTCACAAGCCATTGTGAATTTTGCCTACCTGTATGAGAATTTTTTTAAAAAAGACTTAAAGCTGGCCAGAATCCTATTGGTATCTTACATATATAGATAAGTTTCTCTACAGAAACAGTTGGTGAATGGTCATCCTCTTCATTGAGTTCTAGCAGCAAAATTACACATGTAGAACTGTTGCACACCTGGATGTGTATTTTGGCCAATGTGAATTCACCTGCCCGTTTTGAAGTGGGTGGAATTTATTTTATTTTATTATTTAACTCTTGCCTCTCTCCCAGCATGGGATCCAAAGTGGTTTCTTTGGTTCTGTATTCAGTTTCACATCTGATTGCATGAATTGCTACATGCCTTTGAGACCCCATTGAGTTATGCAACATTGCTATTCAAAACCAAGGTTGTATAGGACAATGAATGTGTCACTCGAAGATCGATACTACACAACTCCAATGTAAGATCTCTGCCAATGCAACAAAAATAACAATATCCTAATGAGAAGCAATTAACAGTGTCATCATAAAGCCAATAACAAAATAATAAATGAAATGCTAAAACATTGATGAAAGCATAAAATTAATATATCAATTAAACAGGGAAAATATAAGACCTAATTAAATGAATATAACATTGGCAAATTGCCTAAATAATCTAAAAGCACCATATCTTGTCTTATCTAGGAAGCTAAGCCGTGTCATCCCTAGTTTGATATTGGATATGAAACCACCAACAAATACTGGGAGCTGTAGGCTATATATCATAGGAAGGAACTGCCAAAACCACCTTTGAATATTCCTTGCTTAAGAAAACCCAATAAAATTCATGGGATCACATAAGTGAACAGGCAGCTTGAAGGTGTGCATGTGTATGCATGTGCATACACACAATGCTAATGGGATTTAAATTTTACTGTCTTTGGCCTTAGTACACATATTGTCAACAACGACATGGCCTTTGCCTATACTGAGATCCATCAAAAGCAACTGATTTATAGCAGAGACAACATCTATACAAAATGTCAGCCTGTGACTCCAACACTGTCACTTTTTTCTTCCTCCTGTGTGATTTTCTAAGCATCTTTTACCTGATGAAGGAGTCAGTGGAGCTTTGAAATCTTACATTTGGTGTTTTGTATACTTAGGCTAGGCGTTAAAAGTATCTTTTTTAAAAAAATAGATTTTGGATTTTGTTTTACTGTACACACACATACACACAAGATTGGCTAAAAAGTCTACTGATACACCCTCCCCTCCAGTTAAAAAAAAAGGAAATACAGTTGTATATATAGGATTGGAGGCAAATTTTTGAGAAAGAAAAATAAGTATATCTCCCAGGTTTGAATGACAGAGAGTCTCTTGATGAATGATCCAGAGTGAAAGTTGAGTAATGAGGTGGCTGCATTTGCTGATGGCAAGGCTGCATTTAGAGCAGCAGGCTCTCTTTCTGAAATAGGCTTGCTTCTGTTTTACTTTCTTATTTATCTGTCTTACAAGATATGGCCCGGATACTGTAAAAATATACTTGCTTTCTTCCAAGCAATATCCCAAGCCATCTCTGATGGAAGCTAACATAGGTTCCTTTTGTCTGATACAATGTTCTATTGATTTATACCCTGATCTTTTTCTTGATTGCCTTCCTCCAGGGCTTCAAAACTGGACAGTACTGAGAGACAGAGATTGGGTGGAAGAGATTTCATTCTTTAAGTTGATAATCCATTTGATCTGCTTGACCTGAAGGGTATGTTATCAGTTGTGGAATGCTTACAGATCTTTTTGGCTCCTATCTGCCATCAAAGCTCCACTCCTAATTGAATTGTTTTGTGGCATGTCACACATTGTGTTTCTCCTTTTGTCAAAGAACCCATTTGGAGATTTTAAATGCCTTTTTATTTTTTAGAAGAAAAAACAGCACAACTTTAGTTTCTCATAAACAAAACTCCAATCTTTTAATCTAATGAAGAACATTTCCTATAAAGCTATGTTCACACCTATTTTGGGGTGACGGTGGTAGAAGTGGAGGATGGTGATATTCACATTATCCAATTTGCAAACAGCCCCCCCCTTTTTTTTTTTGCACTGGTGTCAATATAGATGTGATCAAAATCTTGGTCTTTATTTAATTGTGCTTCTTCAAATCCTGACTGCATTTTTCCTAGTCCTTTTTGTCTGAGTTGATGGCAAGTCCTCTTATGGAATTTTAAGCCTGTTTTAATGCATTTTTGAACAAATGTGCCTTAATTTATACATTTTACCTTTTCCCCACATTTTTCTAAATTTACAATGGAATATCTGTATTTTACTTTTTTCCTGATTTTTATCCATTTATGTTTTAAATGGAGTGCATCATTTTATTCTTCTGAAATAGAGAACAAAGGCTAAACACATCCATCTCCCTAAGTCTCTTTTCATAGGGCATGGTTTCCAAACCCTTCACCAATTTGATTGCCCTTCTGTGGAAATGTTCCAGCTTCTCAACATTCTTTTTGAATTGTGGTGCCCGGAACTGGACACAATATTTCAGATAAGACCTGACCAAGGCAGAATAGAGTGGCACTATTACTTCCCTTGATCTAGACACTGTACTTCTATTGATGCAGCCTAAAGTTGCATTGGCTGTTTTAGCTGCTGCATCACACTGTTAACTCATGTTCCACTTGTGGTATACCGGTACTAGCACTCCTAGATCCCTTTCACAAGTGATCTCATGAAACCAGGTGTCCCCCATCCTATATCTATGCATTTCATATTTTTGTCATACACTTATTTTTTGTGTATTACTTAACATTTCTCTCTGTTGAAATTGATTTTGTTAGCTTTGGCCAAGCTTTCTAATCTATTAAGGTCATTTAGAATTTTTCCCTGTCCTCTGGGGTATTAGCTACTTCTCCTAATTTGATGTCATCTGCAAATTTGATAAACATGCTCCCTATTCTTTCATCTAAGTCATTGATAAAGATGTTGAATAGCTCTGGGCCCAGGACACAAACCTGTGGCACTCTACTGGTCACTTCTATCCAGGATGAAGAGGAGCCATTGCCTGAGCACCCTTTGGGTTCAGTTGGTCAACTAATTACAAGTCCATTTAATAGTTGTATTGTCATTCATGTGGCAAAGTGTGTTCCTTCTTACAATGACTTTTTAGAAGTGTCAAAATACTTTTTTTTTACTGAGATAGTTGAATCCAGTCAAACTCTGTCCATTTTTTTTCCTAATTTGTACAAAACTTTTCACATTTACCAGAAGAAAGATATGGTATAATAGTGGCCATAACTCTATTGTTTAAACATAGAATTTGCAGTGAAGCAGTAACATAAGAAAAAATGAAGGCACCAAACCATGGAATTTAGCAAGAAATTAAACCTCCCATTTAGTATCATTGCTTTGGCTTGAAACCTGGATATAAAGACTTGTCATTGCTGATCTACTTTACAGGAACATAGAGTTTCCAATTCTCACCTCTGATCTGCATTTTCTGAGTGAGAGTGAATCTGAAGGGAAAACCCTATGCTCTAACACCCACTTCCTTTCAACTCAGACTTTAGGGATGAGAATATACAAAAACTAGTTCCAGAACACTTCAACCTCCTTGGACATTTCATCTTGGACTTGAGAACACTAGTCCTTGAACAAAAACAAAACAAAATTTAAAGGGAGTTTGGAAAGGAAACAGATTTAGGATATACCCACAAACACTCATTCTATTGCATCTTTTTTCTGGGTCTAAGCCCATACCAATACATCATTCCATCAACTTCCTCCACTATTCAAATATTTATCTGCTCATCTTGGTTTTATATAGATTCTGTCTCCTCTCTTTGTCTCCCAATGATCTTTACAGCCATAATTGAAACTGAACTTGTCACCCCACCGCCTCAAGATATTTCTATTATTATTTACAATTTCTTCCATAGGTCCTCACTCAATGCAGATCATGAAACAGAATGAGTCTATAAAAGCTTACAATACATTCTGTCCCTTATTTAATGTCAAAGGTGCAACAAGATATATAGTTAACCCTCCATGTCCATGGGTTTTGCATCCACTGCTTCAACCAATCATGGGTTGAAAATCTTTAAAAAGAATTAAATTTCGAAAAGAAAACCTAGATTTTGACATTTTAAATAAGGGGCATAATTTTACTATGCCATTGTATTTAAATTGTATTTTATCCCTTTAAAGTAGAACATTTTGGAATTCCTCCTGGACAGAAGGCTGAAACATTGGACATATCCTAGAAAAGAAGGATATCTGGTCACCCAGATGTCTGCAGGATGTGAATAGGACCATCCTCAGCAGCTCTTTGAATGCAGAGAGTGAGGGGCCATGACAGGTTGATCTTAAATTGTGTCCAATGTGCTCAATGAGGCAGCGTGGATATCTTGCACCCTGACATCACACTTCCAAAGATTGTGGAGGCAGAGCAAACAAATTTACCTAGCATAATACTACACCTGTGAGATTCTCATGTAAAATTTTGTAGATCTCATCTTGGTTGGCTTCAAACAGGCACGTACAAAGAACTGTTTATTTCAGTGAGTGTACAATTCTGACTCAGTACAGCATTTGACCTGCAATTTAAATGGAACGTTTGTTTCTTGGTGTTCCTATGTGTATTTGGTGTTGTTCAGCGATGCCTGAAGCATTTGATCTTTCTGAATTCCAGGATGAAGTAACCTAATCCGCACCTGTAGGACTAATATGCAAATTGGCACTTAGTATATCAACTGGCTTCTGCATTTCCCAAATATTCTTATGCAGTTCTCAGTTAAACACACACACACACACACACACACACACACACAGCTATATCAAAATACAGTTCCAAATGTGTATTTTGAGAAAAAAATATGCTTTAAAAGACACATTTAAATTTCATTTCATTTTCATGAAGGTATTAAAAGAAGATGTCGATTAAAGAAGAAAAAGATCTGAAGAGACTTATGAGTAAACACATGGGAAACTGAAATAGACTAGAATTAGACTGATTTTGTTATGATGTTTCATATGATGTTTTTAGTACTTTGTGAGTTCTTTTTTTTCCTAGAGCATTTTCTGGAAAGAAGGCATTTAAAACCTAGACTATAAACAAACTGATGTTGCCATCAGCAGTACTGTTCAGGACACTTTGCTTCTTGTAGCTGTTGCCTTTTCTCAGTATTTATCTTCCTTTTTTTTAAACCCTGCAGTTCTTACCATCAGTGGTCCACATTGTCACCATTGGCTATGGTGACCCACATGGTTTTCTTTGCTAGCCTCCATTTTGGCATCACATCAGCCCTAGACTGGTTCTGCATTGTCTTTCATGTAGCTATATCTCTGGAAATCAGAGTTCGATTCCTTGCTTGAACATAAAAGCCCACTGGGTAACCTTGGGCAAGTAGCACTCTCCCAGCCTCAGAGGATGGCAATGGCAAACTTTCACTGGAGAGAAACTTGCCTAGAAAACCCTATGATGGCCTTAGGGTCACCATATGTGGTGAGGGAAAGAGTTTGAGGCAAACAACAATAAAATCTCCTTCTGTAAAGCTGATGAAGGTCTGGAACAGACTGGAAAAATATACTGGCTTCCCAGTGGCTTGGGGGTGTGGTGTATGCATAACGCATTGCCCCAAGCCAGCAGAAAGTTGTCTTCAAGCACCCAGAAATTTACACAGTGGCAGCTTTTCAGTGGTGCAATGGTGTGGCATTTAGATGCCACATGCTGCAGGAGTGCCAAAGAGCTGCAGCAGTAGCAGAAAGGGTGCCCTTTTTCCAGCGCAAAAAGGAGAGGCATTTTTGTGCTGGAAAAAATCCAGAGTGGGGCTGTGGCATGTGGTTGCCACAGCCCTGATCCAGTGTTCAAAGGGACAGCATCAAGCCACTCCTATTATGGCAGTCTGTTTTGGCCCATAGTCAGCCAAGATCATCAAATAGTTTTTCATGGCTGTATGAGGATTTGAACCCTGATCCCCCAGAGTCCTAGACCAACACTCAAATGACTACACCAGACTGGCTCTACTAATTGCTATTAAAAGAAATAGCAGAATGGTCCAATGAAACTGAAGGAAGAGAGGATAGTATAGTATGGACATGGTGATGAGAAGTCATATTTGGTATAGGAGACAAAGGTAAAGAACTCTTTTAATCCTATGGATTTCAGTGAGAGAGTGAAGCATATATGTGTCTCAAAAAAAAAAAAAAACTTCAGAAAGCTGTTGAAAAGAGATGGTGCTTTTCTTCAGTCATGAAAACAAACATCAAACAATGTAGGTCATTTTTGCTCTAGATGAAACCCATTTAGTGTATTTCTGAAATTCACATCTTAAAGTTCAGATTCAATATTCAAGTCACATTCCCATTTGGGTACTGTCTATTTTTCTTTTCTTAGAACATCTGGACTTTTATTTGCGGGTAGGTAGGGAAAGAAATCTTCTTTTGACTAATAACACAAATTTACAGGGCCCGACAGAAATTCAGGCTGCATAAATATATGGTTACTGATTGCATTAGCTGTGAAAGCCACAAGAGAAAGGTTAAAATGTTTTGCAGTTTACACAACACGAGGAAGAGCATCAATAAACCACAATCTAAATTAAAGAAAAGTCTTGACATTTTAGATTCAAAGGGTAAATCTTCCAAGTTCAAGGTTCATGGGGGTGGCACTCCCCTTATGGGTTCCCCATAAAGCCTTTGATCGCTTGTACCAGGGATGGGGGGATCACCAGAATCCGTGGGGAGGAAATGAACTCTGCAGAACTTAGCAGCACCTTGGTGCTGGAAGAAAAAGGGACGAGATCTTTTCTGTGCCCTACCAAAGCTTTGGGAAGGCAACCAAGATGCACAGTGACTGGTGAACCAAGGTCCACAGAGATGGGGAAACAAATTCCAAAGAACTTCCTATCACCTGACCAAGTGACAGGAGAAAGAGGCATGAGGTCGTAACTGGGTCCTGCTGATCAAAGGCTTATTGTTAGAACTCGGGGGTGCCTTGTTATTAGCTACCCTGAAGGAGAATTTAAATGTTCATTAACCTTGTTTGGGGCACCTAGCCTACACAACTGTAGCTAAGAGGTTCTGATTCTAACACCCTCCTTAACTGTGGCATGGAGACCTCCTGTCCCTCAAATGTCCTGAATGCAGTGGGGAACTCCTATCCCTTGTGTAATCTGTCAAGTGGAGAACTCCTATTCCTTGTGTGTCCTGTGTATGTGTGTGTGTGTGTCCTGAGTGTGTGTGTGTGTGTGTGTGTGTGTGAGGACCCCTGGTGGCGCAGTGGTTAAATACTTGTTCTGCAGCCACTCACACAAAACCCTGAGGTTGTGAGTTCAATACCAGCAAAAGGGCTCAAGCTTGACTAAGGCTTGCATCCTTCTGAGGTCGCTAAAATGAGTACCCAGATTGTTGGGGGCAAGTAGCTTACAGTTGTAAACCACTTAGACACTGCTTAGGTGGCATGAAGTGGTATATAAATGAAGCTGTTTGTTTGTTTGTTTGTTTGTTTGTATTGCACATAACCACAAATGCCTAACTCACAGATTCCAAACCATGACAGACCCAAAGATTGGGAGAGATTCCCAGGACAGTAAGCAAAAGACAGAGCAGATTCCAACCCCAGATATTTAGCCCTGAGGGCTTCACTCACACAGACGGATCAACATTTGAGCATTCATATATACAAAAGCCTACTAGAGTCTCCACAGGTTTCTCTATGTCTGACACCACCTATAATACATGTGTCAACTTCATGGGTCTTGGGGCCTGCATTTATAGTCACTTCTGTTACCCTTTTTGTATGGAGCTGGTAGAGCCTTCACTAGCAGTTGCAATCTATTTTTAATTAATTTTGTTTAATTTGGGGAAATACTTGACTATGTGAGAGGGTGTAATGTAATGTACAGGATCCAACACCAACTATACCAATACTCACTATGGAGACCCAGGCATTATTATTATTATTATTATTATTATTATTTATAGCCCGCTCCTCTGTCATCAATCGGAGCGGGTTACAATAATTAAAAGACATCAAGATAAAACAATTCCAATAACCCAAAACCCCACCTCCCACCCCTTAAAATTAAATTAAACCAATACCAGATTAAAATCCAAGAACAATTACATACATACAACATAGAACATAGAAAGCAGCTAGTCAATTCTATAGACACTGTAGATGTAAACTTCCTAAATAAAGTGTTGGGAGCTGGTAGGAGTGCACGTCCTGATGTCGTAAACCAGGTGGATGGGATATTAGACAATGCCAGTTGAACCACTAAAAGTCACTCATCAAATAATAGCTCCTATGTACAGTGGGCCCTTGGTATCTAGTGGGGTTTGGTTCCAGGACCCTCCATGGATACCCAAATACGTGGATGCTCAAGTCCCATCAGAAACAATGGTGCCACTTATATAAAATAGCAAAATCAAGGTTTGCTATTTGGAATTTATCTCTTTTTGGAATATTTTCAAGCTGTGGATGCTTGAATCCATAGGAAAAAAATCTGTGGATATTTTATTCTTTCTAATTAAAATTTGGAACAGACAATTCTCATTCTTTTCCCTCAAATAATGATAGGTTTCAGATAAATCTGTTGAGCCGTATTCCAAGTGCAATCTATAGAACCTACTTCCCCTAATTTTTTGATTACAGTAGTGAAATTCAGTTCATCTGACACAGCCTTAATATGGGATAGCTCCATCAATTCAGTAAAACCAGGGCACAATGTGAATGTGAGGAAAATAGTGTTATGTGGAAATTAACGTGGGCTCTTTGAGTAAAGCAAACTAGACTAGAAAGGAACAGACCCTGAGAGTACAGATGGATTTTATGTGGAAATTTACTGTGGAACACCAAATCCAGATTGAAACATGAAGTTCCTCCTGCAGGTTTTTCATACATTCACTCTAAGGAAGTCATACTAAAGGCAGACAGATCTCTGGAAAGGGATCAGAATCTTCTGCCCAGCTTCACACATCAGAGATTATGAAGCAAGGTTTTTAGCAGTGATGTCATGGTTTCTAGGCAAGTTTGAGAAACTGATCCTCAGCATTAACCACTGTCTGGGTTGCACCCAGAAGCAGGATAACAATTGGTGGAGGAAGTACAGGCAGTGCATAAAATCCAGGGTTTGATCCCCCTTGGGCTTGACCAATTTTACTGCTGACAGAGTGTGTGCAACCACTGTTTATTTACTGACTCTCTGATCTTAAAAGGCTTCCTTGCTGCAGACAGCAAATGATTAACGTTGTCAAAAAGGACCAGGGGGACGATTGTCTTCCCTTGAAATAATGAGAACACTAAAGGAAGCAATTTTTCCCAACGACCAGCCTGTAATTAACTGGGTGATGTTATCACAATGGTAATGTATCTCTAATTTGCACCTCTTTTACCTTAATGAACCAAGGATGTCGTTCAGAGCAAGATGAAGACATCTAGCACAGGAAGCAATCTAGTTTTGTACTGGGAGTGGAAATAAATTGTAAGAAGAGTGACATTGGGAAGTTATATGAAAGTTGTCAAAAAGTTTTAGAAAGTGGAAAAGGGATTGGGTCACAAGGAAGGCAACATCCTTTAGAGATGGTTGTCTTTTGTAACTTCAGATACAAAATTGCTAGGCTTCAGTTCCCATCATCCATAATTATTGTTTATCTTGGCTGAGGTTTGGACAGTAGGTCTTTAATAATATCAGTGGGCCACAGGATCTGCCTCTCTTTCAGAGTATTTCACCTCCGAATTGACATTTGGGAAAGTTTACTTCACTTATCCTAATTGGTAATAGCTTTATTGAAGAGAAACACCAGAAGAGAACATCATTTAGTACCCGAATAGAGCTTTATAATGGTTCAAGCCAACATGGTCAAAAACTCCATAATACAATAACCTCCAAAATCCACAAAACAGTGATCTTTTTATTCAGCCAACAAAAATGCACAAAATACATGATGTATGTTTTTGAAGCTCCACTGGCTTCTTCATCAGGCAAAGTTGTTAAAAATCATACAATTAAAAATATGTTGATGTTAGTCACAGTCCTGCATTTTGTCAAGATGTTGTGTTGCTCAGTATTGAGATGTTGTGGAGGGGCCTGCCTACATAGATATCTCTCCACATCTAAGGTGAAGCTATTATGGGGTTTTCTTGGCAGAATTTCTTCAGAGGGGGTTTATCTTTGTCCTCCTCTGAGTTGAGTGTGACATGCCCAAGTTTACCCAGTAGGCCAATTGAGGATTCAAACCAAGTGAACTAGTGCAGCAGTCAAATCACTACAGAATGCTTGGGTTCAGACTATTTTAATGGCTGTCTCTCCCTATACAAGTCTGCCAATTTTTTAGATCTTTGAGGAAGGGCACTACCTTGGTCCCACCATCATCACAAAATGTATTGTGAGCAGAGAACCTTCTCAGTAGCTGAGGAAAGAGCCTTCTCAGTAGCTGCTCCAAGGCTGTGTAACTCTGACCCACAGGAGGTGCAATTTGTCCTTTCTTTGCTTTCTTTAAAGTTAAAAACCTTTTAATATAGGAAAACCTTTGGTTCTTAACTGACATGTTGGAAGGGTGTTTTAATGTGATGTTATTCATTTTTCTCTTTCTCTAAAATTATTTTTAAATTGGGTTTGCAGGTGTTTTTAACACTATACGTTTAATTGTTTGATAATAAGACTTTAGTTGTACTTTTTTTTCCATTTAATTGTAGAGTTGGAAGAGACCACAAGGGCCATCCAGTCCAAGTTGCTTTAAGCTACCTTGGGTCCCATGGCAGAAGAATGGTGAGCCCTCAATCAATCAATCAATCAATCAATCAATTGTGTACTATCACACACTAGGCTTCCAACAGAGGCTGGCCACTATGTGAACAGAATACTGGGCTAAATAAGTGATTGATCTGATGCACCATAACTCTTCTTATGCTTTTAAGTTTTTCAGTGTTATCCCTTTGCAGATCAGAGAAGCAGCACAAATGTTTTACACCTCTTTTTCTTATTGACAATACTATACTAACCCACAGTAGAAGCAAACTATAAAGCCTTGGATCAAAAATCCTCAGAGCTACAACCCAGCCTTGCCAGTGGCAATTTACCTACTGGAGATTTTTCAGACAAGACTCTTTTATTTTGCTAGTTCAGAGGTAGCCTCCTCTTCTACTGTAACACCACACAGTGCTTGAAGAAGGAATCAACACTGGTCTTATTGTGAACACTCCATACAATGACAAAAAATAAAAAAATAAAAAAATACTACAAACAGAACCTGATTAATGGGGAGTGTATGTTCCATTTGACCTGGAAATGGCTTCAGAGTGTTTACGGTGTTTTACTGCACTACACAACTTTGGAATGGATTGGACTCAGAGGATTTCAGTGCCATGCACTGCTTTATGCTTTTTAAAGGTTGCCTTCTGCGTCTTTTCCCCAGCAATGTGAAACTGGATGCCTTTGTGAATAATGTGTCTGGTCTTTTTATGAAGTTCTCTTTAGATGGTAATCTGTAAAACTGGAGCAAAACTAGAATCTCATTCTCCAGATTTGTTCTGAAAGTCCAGTCTATGAACTTTTAAGATTTATTTTTCATATGTGTCTTTATGTCGACTCCAATTTATGGCAATCTGATTGTAGAGGAGGGTTTTTTGGTGGGAGAAGGAGTATTCAGAAGAAGTGTGTCATTGCCTTCCCTTAAGGCTGAAAGAGTGCAGCCTGCTCAAGGTGGGTTTCAGTGGCTCAGTGGGGAATCAAATCCTGGTTTCCTAAAGTCCTAGTCGAACACCCAAGCCACTACATCATGGTGGCTCTCAAAAAAGATGTATTCATGGAGGGTTTGTCATTGCCTTTTTTAAGGCGATGGAATGTGATTTGCCCAAGGTCACTCCATAGTTTTTCACAACTGAGCAGGAAATCTGGTCTCCCTGGTCTCTTGGGGGTTCTAGTCGAATATTCAAACCAGTGCATCATAATATGTGAACATTTCAGGTACTTCTCCGAATTCAGTGAGTGGATCAAGAACAACCTGTTTAGGGGGTGCTAGAATATTCCAAAATGGCTGTAATCTCATTTTAAAAATATTACCTGAAATACAGGAAGCGGCATCCTGGGGGTGATAGAGGGCTCGGGATCATGCACCAAGCCCTATGAAGTGTAGGCACTGCCATTATTAAGCAGCACCACCCACACAGGGTGTGTGTATATAATGTGTGGATGTCTGAGCACCTACGCGATGCAGCCCTTATGAAGCCACAAAAAGGAGCTGCTCTAGGTGGCTCCATTTTTACTGCACAGTGTTCCTGCGCCCTTTGGTTGCTGTGGCAATGCTGCACAGCAAAGAGGGGCAGCGTTTTGCTACCCATCTGTCCAGGGCCTTAGTCTTGAAGGGCGAAAATTCTTGCTAGTTCACTAGGATTTTTGATACAGGCAAAACAAACTGTTGACCTTTTGAAAAAAAAATTAAATATTTTTTCCATCCCTTGTGTGTTGTTTTGAGCTCACTGGAGGAAAGACAGACATAACGTAACATAAACATAACAAATAATAACTGTATTTGTCAGGGAGAAGGGATCACTTCTTATTTTCCTGTAACAGAACACTCAGGCTGCATCTACACTGCAGAAATAAGGCAGTTTGGTGCTGCTTTAACTGCCATGGCTCAATACTATGAAATTCTAGGAACTGTAGTTTTATGAGCTACTTAGTCTTCTCTGTCAGAGATCACATAGGATGGACCCATGACAGTTAAAGCGGTATCAAACTGCATTATTTCAGCAGTTTTGAATCAGCCTCAGACCCAATTGTAGTCTGAAGTGGTAAATTAAGTACCACTTAATTCTGTGGTTTGTATAAACTGGGGTCCAAGTCTTCTATTCTGAAGCTATGTGAATGATTCAGAATGTTATTATAAGTTCTTCTTTGTTGCCTTGGTTTGTTTTATAATGATAGTGACACCTTGAACTATCTATTGATATTTTCCCTTTGCCAACACTTCTGTTTCCCTGTAGTGTCTTCATATGTAGCAAGTTCAACCAGAATACACACACACAGGGTCTTGGGAATGTATCATTGTTATTGGCTTCCTGTCCCATTCCATATTGATTTCAAAATCATACTTTTAAGCATGCCTTGACTATCTGGTCTTCTACTATTATGCCTCTGAAGGATAGAGTCAGAGAGCAATGTTTAGAATCCCTGAACACTCTTATGATTATGCAAGCATCTATCTTGCTGGCCTGTTCTTTATCATCATCCTTTTTTAAGTACAATCAAAGGAACTGGAATCAATGTCTCTGACACAAAGGAAAATCATTTCTGTAATTCAAACTAGGAACCATGAAACAGATTTCTATGTTTAAATCTGGACATTCTTCAATCATATAAAAACTGTGCAGGGGAGGGAGAAAGATTGTCCTAGATCTCCTTGCCCCTTTTCTTAAAATAATATTCCAAAGTCCCTGTAAAAAGCAGGGATGCTTCCTTTGAAGTTCCTCTTTTGCACTCTCTCACCTGCATAGCAAACTAACTTCAAAACACAGTTTACACAAGAATCCTACACTGCATGAGAGGAGAAAACAGCACAACACAAGCAAATTTTGCAGAGAATAAGTCCTGACCTGTGTAATGCCTAGTTCTGATGACTTTCAAAAGTCTAGAATCCTATGGCTGGCATCTTCTGAGAATGCTGGCATGGAAGTGAGTGAGGTATATATATATATATATATATATATATATATACACACACACACACACACACACACACACACACACAGTGTGACCCTTGGCTGAGCGAAAGTGATTTACATTTTAATCTGTGTGTTGATTTGTTGTTGAATGGCAAGGCCTCAGGGTATCCATTTAAACAATGATCTATCATTGTCTGTTGGGAAAACCCCTGACTCAACTTGGTTCTCATTTGCACATGCTGGAATAGACTCTTCCAGAATATGGCCACATAGCCTGAAAAACCCACAGAAAACTATAGATGCCAGCCATGACAGCCTTCGAGCTCATATCATGTCTATCTTGGAGAACTAGAAGAAGCCTGTCCCTAGCTAAGGGGCTCAGATTGTTTTAATCCACATTTATGATTTATAAACTCCACATATGGAAGTGTTTCCCCTTTTGCATCTCAATATTCAATCTGTGCCTGGTTCCATCAATTATCTGATGGAATGAAATTTATCCCTTTCGTTGCTTATTTTCAATGTTATTGTTGTTCTTGATGAGTGTCTTCAAGTCATTTCTGTCTCATGGTGAAGCTTTTACAGGGCTTTCTTGACAAGATTTATTCAGAGGTTTTCTATTGCCTTCCTCTGAGATTGAGAGAGAGGCTGCATCCACACTGCAGAAATAAAGCAGTTTGACACCACTTTAACTGCCATGGCTCAGTGCTATGAAATTCTGGGAACTTTAGATTTGTGAGACATTTAGCCTTCTCTGTCAGAGACCTCGGGTGCTACAACAAACTACATCTGCCAGAATTCTATGGCATTGAGCTAGGGCACTTAAAGTGGCATCAAACTGCTTTATTTCTGCAGTGCAGATGCAGGCTGGGTGACTTTTCCATTTTCATTCGGTGGGTTCCCAGGGCTGAGTGGGGTTTTGAACCCTGGTCTTTCAGAGTCCTAGTCCAACACTGGAAATGTCACACCATGTTGGCTCTCTTGTTTTCATTAGAGGGGCACAATTTTTCCATTGATGGGAGTGAATTTAAAATTTGTTGTGTATTCATTTAAAATGTATGTATTTTTTAAGATACATCCTTACTTCTCCGTCAGGGTAAGAATTACAGAAATGCCATCAAGTCCTCAGACAGTCCTGAAAGTGTGGGCTGATACAAGTCTGTGGAAATGTGGATTGAAATTGGATTCCTCCCCACATCCTGACCTCACACCCACAGAAGAACCAAAGAGTAAACTTAGCTCTTGAAATTTTTAAAAACTCAAACAGAACTCTGAAAAATGGTCAGAATGGTATAAGGTTCACCTTAGAGCTGATTGAAAAAGTGCATTTCTGTGCCTGAAGGGCTGCATTTTGCTGGTGCTTTCATTTTCTGTTTGAGAGGCCATAAAGCATTCTGAGGAATATAAATTCCAGGAACTGTGTTTGTAGTGCTGCTGCATTTAATAGTTTGTCAGCATTTCCCATATTTCCAAGAGGTTTATAACATGGTCATAAAAATTCACTGAAAGATAGAACTTGGTAAGACTTGATAAGTACTCTTCCACTGCCATTGCTTGCATCAGATTGCCTTACTGCATCATTCTATCCTTTTATGAATTTTATTTAAAAAAGAAACATGGAAACCACATGCTTTGAGAGATGAATAATAGGTACCCAGAAATTTATACCAATAACATTCATGCTGAATTGTTAAACATGATACTCTATCATGGTCTGTGTTATGTAACTTTATGTATATGTAGCAGAGATGGTAAAAAACAAACAAACATGTTAATGAATTGAAAAGACGTGTAACAGGACATTAGCAAGAATGTCCTGATGTACATTGGTCCCATTGTGCATCAGTACTGATGTGCTTTGGTCACTTTGGTTCCTTCCTTACATTGTAAGATAACAGCATCCCCTTACTGGATCCAGATATTATGGAACTACCCAAATTCCCTTGATCTTTTCTGCTACCATATTTTCTGCTGGCCTTGGAGGAAGAGAAGAAGATGCAGGCCCAGCTTCACCATGACTAGACCCAGCAGCAGATTAAAGGCTCTTCATTCGAACTGCCACTGCCCTGGCCTTGGACGGAGAGAAGCTGGAGGGAGGGCTTTCATTTGCCTCTAGGGATCTAGTTTGTGCTAGTACTTGTGAAAGGGATCTAGGAGTCCTAGTAGACCATATGTTGAACATGAGTCAACAGTGCAATGCAGCAGCTAAAAAGGCCAATGCAATTTTAGGCTGCATCAATAGAAGTATGGCCCGTTCTAGACGGGCAAAAAAATGTGCGTTTAGGGCTAAAAAGCCCGCTTTTAGGGTTAGGGAGGGCGTAGTGCCTACACCTTCCCTAGGCCTAAACCGCATGGACGCCGCTATTTAAAGATGGCGGCGTCCATACAGACGCGCCGGAAAAGCGTCATCACGTGTGCAGAGTTTAGATACGCTGTGCACGTTTTGACGCTTTTGCACCGTGGGAGGGCGCCAATCGCGCCCTTCCCGTGGTGCAAAAAAAGAGCTCCAAAACGGAGCTCTTTTTTTGTGGCGGGTCTTTGCCACGGCCTTTAAATGGCCGCGGCAAAGACCCAGGGAGAAAGGGGCCGCGGCAGTGGCCCCTTCCTCCCTTCAGCCCCGCCAAGGGAAGAAGGGTGCAGCGGGTGCCCAGAGCGCCTGCTGCACCCCACTTGGAGACCGCGGGGAACCGGCAGTGTGCCGGTTCCCCATGGCCTCCAAAAGCGCCGGGATGACAGCCTAGGCTTCATCTCGCCACTAGAAGGGGCAAGTATAGACCGCCCCTTTTGGGTGGTCTAGAAAGCCCCTATAGTGTCTAGATCAAGGGAAGTAATAGTGCCACTCTATTCTGCTTTGGTCAGACCCCACCTGGAATACTGTGTCCAGTTCTGGGCACCACAATTCAAAAAAGATGTTGAGAAACTGGAGCTTGTCCAAAGGAGAGCAACTAAGATGGTGAAGGGTCTGGAAACCATGCCCTATGAGGAACACCTTAGGGAACTGGGGATGTTTAGCCTGGAGAATAGAAAATTAAGAGGAGATATAATACCCCTGTTTAAATATATGAAGGCATGTCACATTGACAAGAGACAAAGTTTGTTTTCTGCTGCCCCAGAGACTAGGATGTGGAACAATGGATGCAAATTGCAGGAAAAGAGATTCCACCTCAACATTAGGAGGAACTTCCTGACAGTTCGACAGTGGAACACACTCCCTTGGAGTGTAGTGGAGTCTCCTTCCTTAGAGGTCTTTAAGCAGAGGCTGGATGGCCATCTGTCATGGATGCTTTGATTTGGAGTTCCTGCATGGCAGGGGGTTGGACTGGATGGCCCTTATGGTCTCTTCCAACTCTATCTACTCTTTCAAACGGGAGGAATTTCTCCCAACTTCGAATGGAGCCAATGCAGATTCATGTAAATTCGCTTGTTTAGCGAATTTACATGAACCCCTGCTCTGTTCGGAAGAACCCCTGCTCCATTCGGAATTACTTCCCATTACCCGAAAATAACTCCCTCCTGCCCGAATTTGCATGCGAAGCTTTAATCCGCAATAACGTAAAACCCATGATTGCATTCGAATTGGCTTCCCTCTTGCCTGAATTTGCATGCGAAGAGTTAATTCGCAAGAACGTAAAACCCATGATTGCATTCGAATTGACCTTAAATTTTACTTCCAATTTAGCCTCGTATGAAAGAGTCCTATGATTCTATGATTCTAGGTCTAGACATGGTGAAGTTGTGCCTGCTTCTTTTCTCCCTCCAAGTCCAGGGTAGCCCTCCTTTCATCTTAACAGCTATCACCCTGGACTTGGAGGGAGAGAAGAGGAGGCAGGCACAGCTCCGCTATGTCTAGCCACAGAGGGAAATAGAAGAACCTCCTTCTATTTTAATTACTATCACCCTGTCCTCAGAGGAACAAAAACAAAAACAAAAAAAGGCAAACATGACAGCTCCACCATGCAGGGACACAGAAGCAGACAGAGGACCCTCCCTCCATTCCAACTGCCATTGCCCTGGCCTTGGAAGGAAAGAAGAACCAGCAGTATCTGCTGTACTTGATCCCCTTCCCCACTGCCATTCCCATTTTCTTTTGTGTCATATCCTTTTAGATTGTAAACCTGAAGGTGTGGAACTGTCAAAACTCTCTAAGATGGGCTGAGAGATTTTGTGGCTGAAGAGCAGGGAATAACTACCCTAAATAAATACACAAGTCCACATATAATAAATAAATAAATAAAAAGTTTCTGAACATGGCTCATAGTGAGCCATGTTAATCTAAATCTAACCTGGGAGCCAGGTTAGGGCTCCTCTACATTTGCCAGAATACTCCAGGCTGGTCCTTACTTGCTGCAGCAAAAAGTGGTGATGATGGATAGCTGCCTTCCCATGTGGTCCATGTGAGCCAGTCAGCACTACCACTGTGAGTGCAAGTCATTCTGAGGTCAGAACAAATTCCCAGGATTCCAGAGTAACTCATGCCTGCATGAGTTCCTGCATGGCAGGGGGTTGGACTGGATGGCCCTTGTGGTCTCTTCCAACTCTATGATTCTATAATTCTATGATTCTATGCCCACAGAGTGAGTTGCCAAGAACACTTGCAGGGACTGCATGGGAAGGCAGCTGCCTATCATCAATGTGTATTGCTCCAAGTTTTCCAAAAATTCTGGAGCAAAATTTATGTCTTTTTAATGCAGGAGAAGGGATGGAAACCCTAAATTAGGTCTGGCCATTGTGTAAGCCAACTCAAACCTGATTTGGGGTTTGGGGGCTACATAACGTAAACAGCATGCAACCAGACCAGAGGAAGTTCAGGGTATAAAAGTGATGTAGATAAGCCTTTTGTCTAAATAGTTCCACTGTCGAACAGCCCTTTATTTGACAGTAAGGTCTGTTCGACAGTGGAACACACTCCCTCAGAGTGTAGTGGAGTCTCCTTCCTTAGATGTCTTTAAACAGAGGCTGAATGGTCATCTGTCGGGGATGCTTTGATTGGGAGTTCCTGCATGGCATGGAATTGGACTGGATGGACCTTGTGGTCTCTTCCAACTCTACAATTCTATGATTCTATGATAACTATGATAAATATGTGGAGTGCAGTGCCTCCATAAAGACCAAGAGAGTGTGTTCTCTAAAATGAATTGGGGCTTGAGGTACAGTGCCTAGAATCAGTGGCAATCAATGGTTTTCATGTAAGGGGTGAACTCATCCTGGTTTTAGTCTAGATTTAAGAACTATCCAAGAACTATCTTAACCAGGTTTGGTCCCTTGGATTTTGTAATTTTGTTGTTATTTGCCATCAACTCAGCTTTGAGTTTTGGAAACCCTATGAATAAGAGACCACCAAGAGCTCTGGTCATCAGCTGCCCTGCTCAGGTCTCACAGACTCATGACCATGGCTTCCGCATTGAATCAATCCACTAGTAGTGTGGTCTCCCTCTCTTCTTACTGCCTTCCATTTGACAAAGCATTATCTGCTTTTCGAAAGAGTCACAACTTTTAAAATTTGGAATAATAGCCTGATCAGATTCACTGCCACCTTGACAGCCAATGCAATTCTAGGCTGCATCAATAGAAGTATAGTGTCTAGATCAAGGGAAGTAATAGTGTCACTTTATTCTACTTTGGTCAGGCATCACTTGGAATATTGTCTCTAGTTCTGGGTGCCACAATTCAAAAAGGATGTTGACAAACTAAAGCATGTCCAGAGGAGGACAACCAAAATAATGAAGGGTCTGGAAACCTTATGAGGAGAGACTTAGAAGGGGTGTCATAATGAGAATGAAGCAAGCTTGTTCTCTGCTGCTCCAGATAATAGAACCCAGAACAATTGATTCAAACTATAGGAAAAGAGATTCCACCTCAACATTAGGAAGAACTTCCTGACTGTAAGAGCTGTTTGACAGTGCAACACACTCCCTTGGAGAGTGGTGGAGTCTCCTTCTTTGGAGGTTTTTAAAAAGAGGCTGGAGGGGCATCTGTTGGGACTATTTTGATTGTTTGTTCCTGCATTTCAGGGAGTTGGACTGGATGGTGGTCTCTTCCAACTCTATGATTCTATGATTTTATGACATGGGCTCACCATTTGCCACTGAAGAAAAGATGCTATTCTACGGACCAAGCAAGTGAACATGGCCAGGATTGTAGGCACTCAAGGGCTATATATTACCAATACTGAGGGCTGAATGCCTTTGAACAGCAGTTTGCATTTGCAGTCATGTCCTGCATGGTCTGGTTGACCATGGTGGAGATACAATACTAGACTAGATTGGCCCAGCCCAGCTCTTTTGTTTCTGAAACTCTCTGATTTTACCAGACCTCTTCAAGCCCAAGGATACACAATGCCTGTCTACCATAAAATCTAAAGTTACATATCTCCTCTAGCCCTTCTAAGGTTCTTGGACATGATTTATCAGCAACCCGAACCAGCAGAGGAAAAAAGTGAGGAATTTTAAACTGTAGTGCAACAACATATGTAGGGCCATATTACTCCCCTCTATGATTTAATGGGACAGGTAATTTGATTGTGAAAGGCACTATGAGAAGTTAGCATTCAGAGGTTCAGAAAACCCACTAAACTATAGTATCCAAAACTTTAAATCATGAGCTTGTTGTTGCTGTAGCTGCTGTTGATGATGGTGCTTTTAAACAACAGCCTATGTATGTTTACTCAGAAATAAGGCCTTCTGGGTTCAGTGGGATATCCTCTAAAGTAAGAGCACCTAAAATTACAACCTTTGCTGAGATCTTATATCATTCTTGTGTAGCATACAACTACGTTAATGTACTGAAGTGATGGTTGTGCTGTACTCTGCTTCTGATGAATACTAACAATGTATATCCAGTTGTGTAAGAATGAATGGCCTACTGTTTCCACAATCCCAAGGAATCAAGGGCTACTCAATTGAAGGCATTGAGTATCAGTTATGCACCAACAAAGAATGTGAAAGTCCATGTGGAATAGTTGCACTTGAAGAATGTATGCAACTGTGATTGAAACATGGATGTTACATGGCCAGAAAAATACAAACATAAGCCTAAGAGGACTTAGTGTGCATAAAGCTTTAATATAATGCCAGCAGATCATTGGTGTCATTTCCAAATAAAATGCATAGGAGCAGATTTCAAAATCTTCATTTAAATATTTTGAAATTTTGTAGCTTTCAAAAGATTTTAACTGTTGCTATGTTTAATATGTTTTATTGTATTTAAATCATTTATGGTTTAAAAATTAGGAGTGTTTTTTTTTTAAATTGTTTCTATTTTATGTCACCCTGAGATCCCATAATAAAGGGTAGGATGGAAATATTTTAATACAAGAGTTTTGCAAATATTCCATACATCCTGATGGTTTTGTTTCCATTTCTGGTTGACCATACATTTATCTATGGATGGTAAAAGTATGAGTAGCAGAAATATCTGAAAAGATGTTCAAAAATGAGGATAGGAAAAGTAATTCCTCACAACATTGTAATTTTTCACTTGACCTCACTCCGGTTTGCTGCCAATCTCTTGCAAGTTTACTGGGATTTACTTTGGACGGATTTCATGCACAAAAGGAACATGATCAATACAATATCTGAGTTCAGACATTTCACAAAGTCAGCTATCAGATAACATCCTCAAAAACAAAAGAACAAACAAACTTGATAGTCTCTTTTGTTTTTATTTAGCTATAATCTGTCCTTCACTATCTTTGAAAATATTCCTCCATTAACTCATTTTGTTTAGTAGATTGATGTATTACTGATGTGTCTGTCTGTTTCTGGTCCACATAACTTTTTACAGTGGTTGTACCAGAGCTAAAGTGGACCTGAATGAGTTATCCAAATTCATAGATGTTCCCTCCAGGTTTCTCAGTCCTTCAACATTATCTTAGATTTGGATGATGAGAAGAATCCTAGACTGATGAGATTCTTTGCAGTTCAGGACGTATTCTATTTATCCTAAATTTACATAAGAAAATAATATTTCTACATAGAAAAAATGTACTAATATGCAGAAATATTATTTTATGTGCAGAAAAAGTTGCTTTCTGGGGAAAAATGCCCAGTTTAAAATGTATGTTAAAAAGTTCTGAATTGTAAATATTATTCAAAAACTGTGTGATTTTTTGAAGTCTTTCTCACAGTAGGATGAAAATTGTTGAAATTCCTCACTGTTTTAAGAACAAAATTAGTACAAAGTACATCCCTATCCTAACACACAATGTTGTAGTAAGCATAAAGCACAGCAGCAGACCTTGCATGTAATCCTAAACTGCTTGTATGTTTGCTTTCATCCCTTGAAGGATCAATGCTTTGGGTCCAGAAGATATATAATTTCCTCCCTCCTCAAGAACAATCTCATGGTTTAAGGAACAAAGCCCCAGTTCAGTTGCTAAAAAAAACTTTGGTTTCGAGACCTACTACAATTGGTGGACCTGCCATTGCCGTTCCATTGTATGTGCATGATAAAACAGAAACACACTTTAACAAAATGATTCTGCATTTCATTCTGCACTTCAGATCCTGAAGTGTGCAAGCAGTTGGACTAACTAGTCTCTAAGGTATATTCAAACCCGATGAATCAAATTTGTGATCAACTGAGTGCAGTGGAACCTAACAGCTCTTGCTCAATATACCTTCTGTTTTTATTGTCTGCCTGTACTTGAGAAAAAAAAAAGGAGGAAGGCAATGATCTGTCAGGCCAAAATATATTTATTATCTGTTTTAAACATGTATGCAATACAAGTCTGGTGAGCTAGATTTGACTTAGCTTCAAAGTTGTGCAGGCCTGTGATGAAAAATTGTGTATGGATATGCTTCGTAGTCTTTGCACTCTGCGCCACTCTAAATCAACTGTCTTTGCTTCTGGCATCATGATGTTTGACCAGACACAATGAGAAGTGGACTGAAGCATCAATAGAAGATTTCTATTAAGTGCAGCCACTGAAGCAGGGTAGATCAAAGCCATCTTGTTTACTAGGGAATAGATGCAACTGGATTGTCAGCCTCTTGTCCTTTCCAATCTCATTTTTTCTCTTATTGCATTGGAGGGTAGAGCTCTTTCGGCTCATATTTGTTTTGAAGAAGGGGCATTAATGAAAGTCCCAGAAGATGTGCATTACAGATGCCAGCACTTTCATGTTACAAATGTGGGTGGGGATAATCCAATGTCCTTATTTGTCCTTCATGTGCCAGCTTCAGAGTCTTTCCGTTCCATACAGTATGCCTTCAGGCAAAGAGCAAATGGTTCATTCTATATGCTACAGTGTGTCCACTCCAGCTGCTGCAGTTCAGGAGAATTAGATCATCCTTTCCTGGGCCACTGTGTTTTTTGCTTTTTAAGTTAACTTTAGTTTGAGAAGGATGAATTTGCCACAAAAGCTTTTTATGTTCAATATTATTATTATTACTATTATGTTTTATTTATATAGCACTGTAAATTTACACAGTGCAGTACATACAATCTTATATTTAGACAGTTCCCTGCCCTCAGGCTTACAATCTAAAAACTTGTATAAATTGATGTGCCATGCATATAATTAAATGTGTGAATATGTTGGGGGGGGGCAGCATGGATTTTATGAAGTCAAAGAAGGAGTGGTTTCAATAGAAACATGGTTGGTCATCTTAATGTTAAATGATTTTAACTGGAATCCTGTTGGTCAGACCCAGCTAGATTATATCCACGTAATTAATAACTGAATGGTGAATCAACATATGGATAAGCCCAAATGATTCCATTGTTCTACTGTAATAAAAAGGCCTACAATAATTCACCCTAGACAATAAAAAATTGAAATAGTTCAGACACCAACTTGTCTTACATCGAGCAAACTCAGACAGAAAAGAATAGAAACTCAGAGATTTTGGTACTACTTTAAAACTTGTTTACCTTAAGTTAACCCACTTTCCTATCTGCCTTTCCTGAAGTGTCAAGAAAACAGAGCAAGAACAAAGTTATATGTCTTATCTCTCCACCCAACAATAGTTGGAAGAAGGTTGGGATGGAAGATGGCAATGCATTACTTTTGGGGCTACTTGCAGGGCATTCCACCACTCACATCCAGTCACTGCTAGGAGACTGACATTGTTTTTTGTTTGTTTGTTTGTTTGTTTGTTTTGCATGGAGAGGTAATAATGATACTCATTAGTTAACCCCCCTTTGCATGAGGTATTGAGCAATAAACAATAATAGTTATGGAGGCTTACCTGATACAGAATTCATGGTTATACTGTAAGTGATATGAGAGAAAAAGAGAGAGAGAGAGAGAGATACAGTGGGGAGAGGTAAAGGGAGAGCAGTAGCATTGGGAATAAGGCCAATGATGCAGTGATCCCTGGGTCCAAAGGGCCAGTTGCTACTCCTTGAGAAACTGCTGCAGTAACAGGAAGCTATTACTGATCTGCAGACTTTTGGATGAAAAAAAAAAATCTTAGGATCTTGCATGAATCTGTGGACTACCAATAATAATGATAAGCACACAACATGCTGATGTCTTCTGTTGTGTGCCTTCAACTTATTTCCAATTTATGGTAAATGTAAGGTGAAGCATGGGATTTTCTTGGCAATATTTGTTCATAAAGGGGCTGCCTTTGCTTTCTTCTGAGGCTGAGAGTGTGTGACCTGCCCAGGTCACACAGTAGTTTTCCACGGTTGAACAGGGATTTGAATCCATCCCTAGAGTTGTAGTTCAGCACCCAACTCACTATGCTATGCTGACTCTCATCTAAGAAAGAATATTTCTCTGCTGAGGTGACCATTCGATTTCATTCTTCCTGAAGGTAGGACCATCCCTGTAATTTTAGGGGAAAGGGATGCCCATCTTCACAGTCTTCATCTTTGCATTGACGAATGAACAGTTCCCATAGACTTCTGCCTGCTGCAGGAGAAAATGAAGATTTCTGTGCAGTTCTCAAAAGATACTCACACTTGACAAAGGCTTTGGGGAAATTATTCTGCACAGAGGTGCATGCAGTGTTCCTGAAAAAAAAAGGGGGGGGGTCTGTGTGCAAGTGTGTGTGTGTGTGTGTGTGAGTGTGTGGAAAATGAATTTCCTGCACAGGCAATGTTTTCTGTCTATAAAACAGTTTCCTGTGCAGGAAACACACCATTATGTCAGAAGTGTTGTTGTTGTTGTTGTTGTTTTGCATAAAAGAATCATGTGTACGTTTGTACAGAATAATTTCCCAATGACAGTGCAAAGTGCAAGGGAGCTTCCCATTTTATGCTTCTCACAGGAGTTTCTAAAGTGTCAGGAAACCCATTATTCAGGAGAGAAACAAATATTGATTAATATTCTTTGTATCTCTACTAGGAACACTGACATTGACGTCACTGGGTGGAGCTGAACTTTCCCCATCTCTTGCCTACAGCTCAAGGAACCAAAGGAGCCATACCTGACTGACCTAAATCAAAGCCATCTGCCTTTGTGCCCTGACACACAGAGATCATTGAAATTCTGCACCAGCTCACTGTGTTCGCCAAGAAAACCTGCTTGCTTTATTGCACTGAGCCACTCTACAGAATTTAAGCTCAGAAAGAGCCATGGTTTCTGCTTAGCAAGCCAGGCGAGCAGATGAGAGTATACCCCCGAGTCCCTTTCCCTACCTAGGCTTTTATTCATGAACAAGGCTCTTGATCAAAGGGCACCTTTGCTAGATCTTCAGCAAAATCCATATTCATGATGACTCCCAGCCTCAATACAAAACCACTTATGTTCTCTTGCCTAAAAGGAGAGAATTATTGGTTTTCGAGGCCTTCAGCACAATTGTGTGAGTGATTCCTTTGACAGAAGAAAACACTGTGCCTGGCATCTGCTCACCACATCTGTTGGGGCAGCATTTTTGCCAGGGCCAAAGGGCCTGAGCCATCAAGTACTATCCTCACAGCCATTCGATCTGTCTCTGAACTGGAGAGATCCAATGGAGGCTAGTTTTACTTCTTCTGGATTGAATTCAGAATCCAGGATGCCCCTGGAAATTATCATACTTAAATTGCCACCGATCTAGCTCGGATGCCACTGCCTGGATGCATCACAGGTCGAAATCTCGCTCAGCCAGCCAATTTTTTAATTCGGAAGCTCCCCAACTTTGAAAAAGTGCTGGCTGAGTGAAGCTTCAATCTGTGATGCATCCTGGCGGTGGCATTCCAGCTAGATCAGTGGCAATTTAGGTATGATAATGTCCAGGGTCATCCTGGATCCTGAATTCAAGCTGGAAGAGGTAAACCGGCTTATTTGTTAACGTGACAAGCTCCCAAATGGAAATTAATGGACTGAATCTTAGGGTTTGTTCCAGTATGACTCAGTGTTGAATGGTTACCAAGAATAGTCTGCTGTGTTGTTGTGTGCTTTCAAGTTATTTCTTGGCAAGCCTATCATGGGCTACTCTTGGCAAGATTTCTCATCTGTAAGGATGAAAGAGTGGGTTTTCATGGCCAAGTGGGGATTTGAATATCTATAGAGTCTAGGAGTGTACCTACACTGCAGAAATAAAGCAGTTTGATGCCACTCTAGTTGATATGACTCAGTGCTATGGAGTTCTGAGATTTGTAGTTCTGTAAGGCTTTTAGTTTTGTTTTAACCTTTCCTGTTAAAGAGCTCTTGTGCCCCAACAAACTACACATCTACATTTCCCAGAATTCCATAGCACTGTACCATGAAAGTAAAAGTGGTGTCAAACTGCTTTATTTCTATTGTGAGGCAGCAGCCTGAGTCAAACACCCAAACCACTACACCACAAATTCCATGATGCAATGTCTCTACTTTATAAAAGGACAAAAACAGAATTGAGAGCATTGAGTTACTTCTGAAAGTGACAGAAAAGAATGGCAAATCTGCAAATGAAACAACACACATTTTGGGATATATCAATGCATGTAAGTGGCTTCATAGTTGTGTGCCTTGTACAAAAAGTGTATATTATTTTATGCATTCTTTTCCAACTGAAATTTACTGGGGGAGGAGATTATTCTGTGAAGTATCTGTGGAGCCAGCAAGAGTACCTGCTGAAACACATATGGGACATATTGGCTAACATCCTACATTGCCCAGTACAGCATAAGAGTGCCACGGCTTGTGCTCCACTGTGGATCCCTGGTCACTAACCAGAGGACTCACAGTATTCCTGTGAATGCCAGAGAGGTCAGAGTCAGGGAAACATCTGGCTGTGACCCATTGTCAGACACAGAATGACTACTTCTTCTACTGAGATGCACCAGGATCTTAATGAATAATGTCACCAGTTTGAATTAAGCTATGGGGCATGGCCATATGTTTCTCCACTCATCCACATTCCATATGGAATGGCTATTCAGGGGAGTTATCACAGCAAAAACCGTGATCACTGCAGAAGATGGAGGAGAATATTAACCTCCACAATGACCAAGGATATTTGCAGGCATAATGTGGACTTGCCTTGTGTATGTCATAACAGGCTAACAATTGAAGACATTATTATTTAGACAGGCTTTTGAACTGTGAATTTGATGGAATTGTTGTGCATGTGCTATTGGTGTGCTGTTTTCTTTTCTTTTAATTGAAACCACATTGCTTTGATTGGGAGTTCCTGCACGGCAGGGGGTTGGACTGGATGGCCCTTGTGGTCTCTTCCAACTCTAAATTTCTATGATTCTATGATTCTATTAAATATGTTTAAATGTTTTAACTGTTTTCTAATATTTTAAAATAATAGTTATATTTAATTCCTTTTTAAAATTTGTACATTAATGTTTTAGCTGTGCCTTTTAAATTGTTGTAAGCTGCCTTGAATACAATTTTCAAGAAAAGTGGGATATAAATTCAATTAATGATGATGATGATGATAGTGACTATCATATTTGATTCCTATTTCACTATTCACATCTTTATTGACATTAGAGGCACAAACTTCCATTGCTTGGATCCAAATATATGAGACCCTTAGAACTGGATTGTGTTTACCATTCCACACATATCTGAAAGAATTCAGAGAGGAGCTGTGAGCTTTAAGGAGGGAAAGGCCCCAAGAGCGATGTTTGCAGAGAAGGCTTGACACAGTACACTTTGCCTAGGAAAAAAGTCATTAAAGGAAAATGTGTTTGCTTATTAGATGTATAAATCACCATACCCAGAAGCTCATGGCAATTATATATAGAAAAGTCTCTTCCAAGCATTACAGTATTCCCTCATTTTTCTGGAGTAAAGCATAGAACATTCTCATTCCAATAACATGCTCATGTTACTGACTTTGTGTAACTACCTCTGGACCCACTGCACCTCCCTTCATTTCTTTATATCACCTCTTCATGACCTGGATTGTATTGACTTCCTATATCTGCCTCCCTTATGATGATCTTTCAGTCTGACCACTTGCTGTCCATAGGCACAGGACACAATAATATTCAGGCCAGGGGATTTCTACTTAAACTGAAATGCTGCTTCAGGAGACATATCTCCTGCATGTGGCTATGATGTATGTTGTAGTGCAACTCTCCCTCCCCCCCCCCCAAAAAAAGAAACCATCTTTTCTATGTGGCAGCCCCTCAAGATGACATCTTCCATACTGGTAGGGAGTGAGGGGAACAGAATAGATGCATTCCGCTATTTTCCATTTGCGAGAATCATAGAACCATAGAACTGGAAGAGATCAGAAGGATCAACAAGTCTGACCCCCTGCCACACAGGAACATCCCCAGGAGATGCCCATCCAATCTCTGCTTCAAAAGGTTTGCAGACCTTTCACCATTTTGCTCTCCCTCTTCTGGATGCCCTCCAGCTTGTCAGCATCCTTCTTGAATTATGGTGACCAGAGCTGGACAGGATATTCCAAGTGGCATCTGGCCAAAGGAGTGGCACTGTTACTTTCCTCACTCTAGACACTATATTCCTATTGATGCAATCTAGAATTTGCATTGGCTTTCTTGGCTGCCACGTCTCATTGCTGACTCATGTTCAGCCTGTGCTCTATTAAGATTCCTGTATTCCTTTTGCATGTACTGCCATCAAGTCAATCCATACTACATCTGTGCATTTCATTTTTACTGCCCAAGTATAGTATTCTGGAGAGGCCAGAAAACTGAGAAGACTCACTCTCTCCATAGTGTCAACTCTACTGGCTATTCCTGTTTTAGAGTGAATTTTAAAAAAGGTGCTATAACATTTGGACTAAAACCTCAACTGTACTCATTGCTCCACAGACAGTGACAGTTATCAGCTGTCACTGGAATAGAAATTCTTAGAATAGATATTATACACAGCATACAATTCTTGACCTCAAAATAAGTCCAAATAATATATATAATATATATGCACAACTAGTTTTGATCACTGTGGTTACCCACCTTCTTCTCTTAACCCATCTATAGTCATTTATTCTGCCTGATTTCTCCAGTTCTTACTGATGTCTCCAGTTTCATTTCCTTGCAAATCCTAAATCTACATTTTCAGAAATGACACTAATTTACTCCCACCAACATGGATAGAGAGGAGACAACTCTCATGTTTATAAGCAAATCTATATGAACAGTCATTTGGGGTGAGGGGTGGGGAATCAAGCCAAGCTGTATTACATTTTAAAATCTTATGAATGCCTTTGGGGTTGGGATAAGTTCATCCAAAGGTCAACCACAAAACATTACACACTTTTGCCCATGCTATTACAAAGAGCCTTGCAGATATTGAGAAATAACTTCATTTTTTTAAAGATTTTTTTAACCTGACAAAGTATAATTGAAATGGGGAAATGGAAATTTATTTTAGGATGATGAGAATACTCAATTACAACACATACTCCATTCAGCTGGCTCAACAAATTTATTTCCATCATCCATCTTTTTTTTTTTTTTTAACACACTCACAGAAAAAGAAAAAAAAATACAAATAAAAATGAAGCTCATTTCGGCAAGTTGCATATAATAAAAGAATGTAGGAATTGACAAATTGTGTTTTAACACCCAGCCCAGACACATTTAGTCAAAATTTTTGCTCCTTGGGGAATGAGAAGTAAAAATGTTCTAAATATTGGTATCACTCTCAGGATAAGTATGTGTACGACAGGACTACTATTTGTTCTGCAGTTGACCAATTTACCAGGAGTAGTTATCATGCCATCATGTCTGGGCCTCAGCAACTGGTGAGAGCCCCTATTCCCATATTCCAAATGTCATTGCTCTGACCTCTAAAGGAGAAGAAGAATAGCCAGGCACAGCTCCATCTTGACTGGACCCTAGAATCTGGTGAGAGCCTATCACTCTCCAGATTCAATCTGGCATTGCTTTTCACCAAGGCAGAAGAGCAGTCAGCATCAGATCCACGCCATTCTCTCCCTCACTGCCATCCCCTTTTCTTCATGTGTCCTAGATTAGAGGACTAAGGGTGAGCATCATTTAACTATTTGTAAGTGGCTTGGGAGGCTTTGTGGCTGAAAGGTGGAATATATATATGTGTGTGTGTGTATGTGTTGTTGGACTGGAACTTCCAGCATTCCTTGCTATTGGCTATACAGACTAGGGCTGCTTGGAGCTACCATAATAACAACAATTTGTATTGCTTTACCACCTCTCCTCAAGGCTCAAGGCAGGGTATAACATGTTAAAATACATGTAAAATCCCTGGTGGAGCAGTGGTTAAGTGGGGAGAAAACATCACACCATGTTGAAAAGAACATGAGTATCGTTGCTAGACTGAAAACTGGAGATAGCTCCTGCACCTTGAATGGTTGTGTAGAAAAGATTTCAGTGTTGGACTGTGACTATGGAGATCAGGCTTCAGTTCTCCACTCGGCCATGAAAACCACTAGGTGACCTTGAGCGAGTCACACTGTCTCAACCTTGGGGGAGGGCAATAGCAAACCTCCTCTGAACAAACCCTGCAATGAAATCCTTATGAAATGTTTGCCTTAGGGTCACCATAAGTCAGAAATGGCTTGAATACACTCAACAACAACAACAACAACAACAACAGAGAATTTCAGTAGGAGTTGCTTATTACTTCGTTATATGACAAACAACTGCTGAATTTCCTTCTTCTACATAACCTTTAAAGATACAGAAAGCCTTCCAGGTTTTCACTCTGGCAACCCTAAACTTGAGGATTTTTAAAATTTTTATTGCATTTTAAAAAAACCAACCCCCCCAAAAAAAAAACCCTGACAAATTCCCCCAATTTGTAGTAAATGTTATGTACCATGCTCAGCCACTGACATCATCATCATTATTATTATTATTATTATTATTATTATTATTTTGATACATGCTTCATGTCAAGTAAACCACACAACTGGGAAGTTCTGTAAACAGCAGCCATGGGTTGGTTGCATGGCATATTGGGAAGGCATTCCTTTGTACAGTATTAGAGTAACCGACACATTAACTTGCCAAACGTCAAGCTTCAGCAGAAAATAACTGTTGGGGAAAGGCACATGTCTTTGCTTGACAGACTGAATGTAAACACAAATAGTAATTCCCATATGGGCAGAGAAATTCTACCAACAGAGTCTGTATGCTTGACAAGATATTTAGCAGACCAATTATATGCAAAAGATCTGGCACATTCCTAGTTAACATGGCACAAAAGCCAAAAACCTGCCCCCTTCTCCACACACTTTTGCTTCCTGACTGTCTGTTGCATCTGTCAGAAACGCTGTGCATTCCCCTTAAATACCCGGCGCCTGGGACTGATTTAAAGCACAGGTGCCATAAAAGATGCATAAGCCGTCTGCGGGGAGGTAATGATTCCCTTTGAGTCTTTCTGTCTCTTGCACTGTGTTTTTACACACCTCCACCCATCATCTCATCAAGTGAAGCAAAGTCTTCTAATAAAATGTGGCAGAGTAACCAGCCTTCTTGCTTTGACTAAGCAATAGTTGTTTAGGCACACATGCTAATGGTTGCCAAGCAGAAAAACCTGTTGCTTTATCCCTATTCTCTTCTTTCTCCAAATGCATTTATTGTGCATATATCACCATGGCTGGCATGTCCAACAACTTCATTGGGCAGATGTGAGATTTTGGAAAGGGTTCCAGGACTTCATGAACACCTGTTCCTTGAAGAGAAAAAACTGTGACTGTGATCCTACATTGGGATTATTCTACATTGGGGATACACTCTTTGTATCATGGTGACAGAATTCAAAGACATCGCTGTGTTAGTCTGGAAAATCAGTATTCCAAGGGATCTCATACAGCTTTGAGATTAACTGAAAGAGACAAGTTGGTAGCATGAGCTTTCGTAGATTTGAGGCTACTTCCTCAGATGTGTGTGCTGTGGCTACCATGTATGCATTATTCAGTGCATCCACCAGGCAGCCTGGCATAATTTCTGGTAAACATGCATCATAAGAAGAAGGTTTAAGTTTACACGATCCTTTTTCATACTTGTCATGGAGCAGTATGCATTGCATATTCTATACAACCTTTGTATGGAATGGCAATATTACAAAACTGGGTGCAGAACTGAATGAGTACTACTGTTAATTTCATTAAGGGTAGTTCTGCATAATCAGACTATGCACATTTTTTTAATTATTATTATTATTATTATTATTATTATTATTATCTTTATTTCCTTTCCTTTATTTCCTTTCTGGACTTATTCCACATAGAAAATGGTTGTGGGTTTGCTGTTGTTGTTGTCATGGTTGTTGTTGTTCAGGAAACAGCAGTGGTACTGCTGACATATCTACACGAATATAATATTTCTATGCATAAACATCTGTTTTCTGTGAAAAAAATGTGGCTTTCTGTTTTTTTAAAAAATGTGATTTTTGTGTGTGTGTGCCAAAAAAGACTGAATTGTGAATCATCTTCAAAAATTATGCAGTTTTTGAGAACTTTCTTGCAGCAAGGAGAAAGATCATACTGGATTTTATTTTTATTTTGGAATACCTCTATTTGCATATCCATACATAAAGAGATATCTAGAAGATGAGACCCAAATATAAACACAAATTTCACTGATGTTTCATATACACCCTATTCACATCACCTAAAGGTATATATATTTGCAAATAATTATGTAAATAAACTAAGGTTTGTGTACATTGAACCATCAGAAAGCAAAGATATTACTATTTCTTCCACTCATGGGAAAAAGTTTTGGTTTCTGGAATATTTTGGATTTTGGAATTCTGGATAAGGGAGACTCAACCTGTACAGCTATGTTTGGATGGCCTAGTTTTGCTGTACAGTTTAACCTCTACATTTGTTTACTGAATACTTTTTTTTTTAAAAAAAATGGATGCATTTCTGTTGTTTTACTCAGTTTTTGAAAAATGATTCCTGGCTAGAATTATGACCAGCAACTTAGAGATAAAAGTGATTACAAAGACAGACAAACATTCTTTGAACATTAACACAAACTCTCCAGTTATCCCACAAGGCTGGGAGACACAAAACACTAGCAAAAGTTTTCATGCTGCGTGGGACCTCAGGCATCTGCTACGTCTTGTGTATTTTCTCAAAAAAACAGGAAGATGTTTCATGCTTTTCCTTTCATCTCCTTTACAATTTGCTCATTGCCCTGACTTTTGCTTGCAACCACGCTGAACCGTATCTGGGACTGGCATTCTGCTGAGAGAAACTTTGAACCCATAGTGCCTTTGCCTTGTTTGGATTATAGAATTTTAGCTCCTTTATTCTCCACATGATTTTTTCCAGAAAGGAAAAGGACCAGGGAATGTGGAGATTCATAACAATAATGTCTCCATGTGTAGATAAGAAAGGGTGAGAATGTAATTCTGTTCCTTTGAGAGGTTTTTTTTTTTAAATAAAAGAAACTTTCCTCAAAATTAAACAAAATCTTGGTAAACAGGACAGAAAGGACTTGAGGATCTTCTGTTTTTGTAGTTTAAACCCACACATGTAAGTAAGAGAAAGTGGAGGTAACAGAAATCAGAAATGAAGCATTCAGATATCAAAGGACTGTTTTAGTCCATTGCAGAAAAGAGAAGGGGGACGGAATTCTGCTGGTCAATCCCATCTAGAGTAGAACTTCTGGTTCAATTATTAAATGGTAAGTCAACAGCCAAAAAATTCAGTCGATTCAATGGTTCTAGGTTAGTTAGGACTAGCAATAGAATTTTGGCTGTACAATATTTTATCAGATTAACTAGCCTAGGTTTTGAGATCTTCTAGGGAGGCATTGGTCTCTGCCCCACCAAACCCACAGGTACATTCGATGAGAACACAAGAGTAGGGATGGGAAATTTGGATTTTCTGAATCCTGATGGATATCAAGAACAGTTTTTCATCCTTTAGCACAGTTGGGAATTCCACACACACACACACAATGACAAGAAAGTGCTCAACTTTTCTACAAGATCTGTGCAGCTTGCCCAAGAAATTGTGTAGTTTTCTAGAAATCCTGCAAGAAACTGTGCAACATCCAAATTGACAAGAAATTGTGAAGCATTCAAAAAAACCCATTTCCAGACAACCACATGTGTGTTTTATATAAGATTGCTGAGGGGGTTTTTTAAGCATAAAAACCAACAGTATTACAGGAAAAAAATGCTGGGCAAAATCCAAAAATGTTACACAAAAGATGAGCACATGGTTTTGTTGTGCACTTGTCTCCATTTGGTACAATTATAACTTCCTTCCCTAGAAACTTGTTGGGTATCAGCAGTCAGGTATCAGCTCAGGGACTGGTACCAATCAAGGGATCATCATATAAGGTTATTGAAGATGGAACAAGTTTGTTTTCTGCAGCTCCAAAGAATAGGACCAGGAGCAATAGAGGCAAACTAAAGGGAAAGAGATTCCACCTAAATGTTAGGAAGAACTTCCTAACACTAAGTGGTGTTCAACAGATGAATCCTGCCTCAGAGTGTGGTGGACTCTCCTTCTTTGGAGGTTTTAAAAAAAGAGGCTGGATGGCCATCAGTTGGAAGTGCTTAGAGTATGTATTCCTGCATGTCAGAGGGTTGGATGGCCCCTGGGGTCTCCTCCAACTCTGTGATTCCAAGAATAACTGAGTACCACTGGTCCAGTACTCTTAGCTACAATGCTAAAAAATCACTCATTTTTATTTACAGTGAATAGACTCACAGTGGTAAATTTGACATTGCTGCAAGTCCTCCTTGTTAGCCCTTTTAGTCATGCCTGAAAGGCTTCTGTGTTGATCCACTTTATCTCACAGTCAACAGATCAACTCTTGCCATTTTTATCTCCATTAGGAAGAGGTCCTAGATCAAGTAACCTTCTTTGCCCTAATAACTTGTACTGCCACAGAGGGCTCATCTACACTGGAGAGAACACTCTGGGCTTCTCCTGGAGCATTCTGGCTCAGGAGCTGCCCCAGATTCCTTCTGTTACCTCTGCACTCCATAGTGACACTGGGTGGCTGTCTACACACATGTTCCTGCTGTGTTTCAGGCCATGAACCACCAGCACCACTGGTTGGCACAGTGGGGGACATGTGTGTAGACAATCACCCAAAATTGTTACAGAATTCTCCAGAATCTTTTTTTCCTGCAAAATCTGGAGCAAAAGTGAGTTCTTTTCAACTCGTTGAAGGGACGGATGGGTGTGAAGACAATTTATATTCAAACTGGGGATTTGGCTCTGCATTGTAATGACAGGTTGCTATGGCCATCATTTGACCAACATTTGTGGGCACCATGGCCATCATTTGTAAAGACAAATCACCATGGTCAACATTAGATCACATCAACATCTCCTCAACAAGTTATTATTGCTGAGAAAAGTTCACCTCTCCCATTTAGTGTCTAGATTGTCATTAAATTCACAGGAAACTGTGAGTGTGTGTGTCAGGTTGTGTGCTACAGATGAGATCACTATCCTGGCATTTCAGCTTGTGAGAGCTGGCACCACTGCTACTCTGATCATACTGGAATTATTAATTTTTGTAATGGTGTGTTAATATTGGAGGATATGAGTTTTGAGGTGGTACCATCTCTCAGAACTCATGAGAGCTTCTTTCTTCAGATCGTTCACATGACAGGTTCAGTTCACGTTTCATTGAGGATAGAATCCTATGAACTGGGAATGGACAAAACCTTGATGAGAAAATTTCTTACCCCTCTGCCTTTATTATGGATATTTTTTTTTTTTTTGACATTCCTCACATTCACCCAGTCCCTTCAAAATATGGGGTAAACTTCACTTTAGATGAAATTTTGCTAGCAATTTGGTTCATTTGGTTTATTCTCATCAATCATAGGTCATTGCAATGGCAACTACACTCACAAATGTCCCTCCTCATTTATTGTTTTAGTTGAAAATTGACTTGATGATGTAGTTTAATATTTTATCCATAGCACTGTCTTTGCTGAATCTTTCATTGACTTTGAAGATAACTGCCTGGCTAAAGAATGGCAATGTGGTTAAGGATTCTAAAACCTCTTTCCCTCGACACATCCCTCCCAAAGCCTGCCTGGAGATTTTAAGGCATCTCTCAGCATGCATTTTTGATATGGTCTTTGGTGTTATCTTCCAGATAGAAATGCTTGTTTAAACTTTAAAACTCTGTGGATTGGTCAGATACTGACTTACTGTTTAATTTACTGTTTAACCTGAAAGACTGGCTCTCTCATAGGGATACTTGGCAGTTAAATGGCAATAAATATTTTGGGAGGATCTGATGCTATTCAACTTGGCGTGTTCTGCAATAATCTCTCAGGGGAAGTGGGAGGAAATCCATGGATGGAAACTGTCCACATTTGTATTAACAAACTGTACACTACACAGAGGCAGACACATACACACACACATAATGGTGACAGTGTTTCAAATAGGAAAGTATCAAAATCCTTATTGTGTTACTGTACATATCATAAACCTTAATTCAGTAGTGATCATAGGTGCATTGGGCTTTCAGAACAAAGAGTATCAAGATTGTTTCATCTATGTTGTGATCTATGGCTGTTTGAGTGTTTGAGTGGGATATCCTCGCCAGAAGGAGGAGACATTAGTGGCAACACTCTTGGCATCACACAGCTGATACCAGGTGGCAGAGCCAAGTGAGCTTAAAAACTAGTCTGTCCCATTCTTGGCTTCTTTCCACTCTGATGCTTAGGCCACACTTTTGTCCTGGGAAACAAGGCAAACTAATCTTGGTCACTCTGGGGCCAAGTAGGGGGTTTTTTTGGCCCACATTCACTTGACTGGCAAGTTTAGAAAAAGGATATATTTGGTATATTTTGGTATATTTTGTGTCTACCACATAGGGACTGTGGTTGATATAGAGTTGAGAAATTTCCTTCCTGCATTCTTTAAGTCTTTAAAAAGGGCAACATCTTAAAAGGCTATTTGCTGGAGGTGCCCATTTTTCCTCCGGAGGGACGATGCAGTAGCCAAACCATGTGGCATCCCTCCACACCAAAAAGAACATGGAAAATGTGGTATCTTTTAGGTGCATGCGGCCAACGCCATGAACACACTATTGGATGCTGTGCCGTGCTTGCATCATCATGGCAGCCCCCATGTGGACGGGAGGCCACCATGATGGCGGCACCGGCATGTACTAAGGTTCGGGAGTGTGCGGTTGGGGCACACTCCCAAACCTTACAATCAGCACTGGGTCATACTAAGCCAAATGTGCATGTGGTCTTTTTTCATACAAAAAGCATTTTCTGCACAGAATATTTCTATTGTTTTTTTGTTTTTTTTTAAAATTTGCATGTAGAAAATGCTGTTTTTTGTGCTACAATGCCATATGCAAATTTGGGCTTGACTAAGTACTAAACTGTGGGCATTTTCCTCAGTCCAGAATACTTCTTGTCAGGGTTTGCTGAAAGTAAAAAAATAATAAAATAAAAAAAGATTTTTGACATTTTTTCAAATATTTTGGCATACTCTTGCCTTCCCTAATACAAATATTAGTAACTTTATAATGACTTCAAATATGTGGTAACCATTGCCAACTCACATTACTCACTTTGATGAGAGGAGACCAGTTAGAAGCCTACAAACAGGTGGTATTTCAGAATGTTATGGGTACCCCGAGGGAAGATTATATGAGATGATTGGCTTTGAGGGTTTCATTTTAACGTAAGGTGCATCTACATTGTAGAAACAAGGCAGTTTGACACCATTTCAACTGACATGGCTCCTATAGAATCCTGAGATTTGCATTTTTGTAAGACACCAGCACTCTTTGGCAGGGAAGACTAAAGACCTTGTAAAACAACAAATCCCAAGATTCCATAGGATGGAACTACAGTAATTAAAGTGATGTCAAACTGCATGATAGCTACTGTGTAGATGCACCATTAGATAGGTTTTGAATAAACCAAACCATTTCCTTATTGGAAACAAGGAAGAAATAGCTGAACCCAAGAGAACTGGGGAAAGGGTATCTTTTCATTTCATTTCTCATATTTATTTATCTATTGTGCCAGAAGGAAGGACTAGAATCAATGGGTGGAATTTACAGGGAAACAGATTTTGGCTAAATGTTAGAAGAAAATCCCAAATGTTAACAGCTGTTTAGTAGTGGAACAGGTTGCCTGAGGAGGTGGCAAAGACTCCTTTACTGGACATATTTAAGCCGGGAATGAATAGCCATCTGTCAGAGCTTTTGTAGTTGCAACCTGCATTACAGGCCCACGTTGAAAAGCAGGTTGGACTACAGCTCTTCAAAGATCCTTTTCAATGCTATAATTCCATTAATCTATAAATGCAAAAACAGATACAGGGCAAGGTAGACAATCCTGCAAATATCTCATGGAAACCAAAAATCCTGCACATCATGATTTTCACTAAACTTTTTTGTTTTCCAATTTTTTTAAAAAAATTAGTCTAACCATGTTTTAGACTCTTGTATAATCTTTGATTATACATGTTTGTCAGTTTGGTTTACATCATACAATTTTAGGTATACATATATATATATATATATATATATATATTTCCATCTGGGCAATTTGTTTTAGAATTGTATTGCACTAGTTATATCTTGGCAAAGGGATCTTGTAGCACCTTTGAGACTAACTGAGAAAAAGAAGTTGGCATTAATGTTTGTATACTAGGACTACTTTATCAGATGCATCCCAGACAAATCTTCCTATTGTAAGCATCCGATTGGAAACTCTTGCCTCACTTCTGCAATAAATTATGGTGTGTGTGTGTATGTGTGTGCGTGCACATGCACACACATGTATATTCTTCATCTCTCTTTCTCTCTCTCTACACACACACACACATATGGAGAGTGAGACAGAGTACATTATTATGGATAATTTTCAATTATTTCCTGTCTCTCAATAGGCAATGCCACAATTGCCATTCAAATGTATCCTGTCTATTAAAAATTGATTGCCATCTTGCTAAGACTGTTCCAGGTGCATATAGACCATCCCTTTCCAATTTTTTTCTCACTCTCAAAGCAATACCATTCCATTCAGGTAGGATCCTTCCCTTCTTCCCCTGCCCCAGTTTGAATGGATTTAAATGAAAGCTTCTGGAATTCCAAAGCTTGTGTTCTGAGTATTTTAGGATACATCAATAATGAGGAAAATGAAAACCAAAAATATTAACTGTCGTGCCATTTTTATTTAGATGCCCAGAATAGAAGAGAAGGAGGGGAGTTGTAATGTAGCTGGGCGCAATAGTCTAATTTGTTGTTGTTGTGCCTTCAAATTGTTTCCAATTTATGATGACCCCAAGGCAAACCTATCAAGGAGTTTTCTTGGCAGGTTTATTCAGAAGGAGTTTGTCATGGCCATCCACCGAGGCTGTGAGAATGTGACTTGACAAATATGACACAATGAGTTTACATGGCCAATCCAGGATTCAAACCTTGGTCTTTAGAGTCCTAATCCAACACTCAAACCACTACAACACAGTGCCTTTCCTAATCTAATTTAGAGGAGGGCAATTTTTAGTCTTCGTGGGGATGGTAGACAGCAGTTCCATCAATCCTATCCAGCACAGCCAAGGGCACGGGATGACAAGAGTTGTCACGCTCTGTCATATATGGGTGTAACAAAAAAACAAGAGTCTATGCACATAGGTGAAAACTTAATTCTTGTGGTCAAACTCCACCTCCTATGTGATGAGCAGGTGACATTCCTCTGAAATTATGAAAGACCCATGGGAGATTGCAGTCTGGGGCCCCTTTTATGCTACACATAGTTATAGCAATATGGTTCCATTTTAACTGATCTGGCAACATCCTCTGAAATGGAATTTGTAGTTTAGGGAAATATATTTAAAATTCTCAGGCAGAGAGTTTCAGTGCCTCACCAGACTATAAACCCCAGGATTACACAGGATGCAGCCATGGCAGTTAAAAAGGAAGGATGGTGGTACTATAATTTTGCAATGTAAAAGGGGAGTATAATGAATCATGGGAGGGGATTGTTTAACTCTTTTGCCTTACACTGCTCAAAGTTCTCTCCCTCTGGACATGCTTAACCCCTTATTGGGGAGCAGGAGTTACATGTATATGCCCTACACTTTGCTTTTCAATGGCTGTGATCGTGAAGAGCAGGGCATCATATAATAAACAATTATCCTTATAATGCCCCCTTTATCTACTTTAATTTCTTTCTCCACAAAACTGAGCAAATTAACTTCACTAGAAAGCATCCCAGAAAGGTGTTAAATGTAACTATGTACAGACAAAGCAAAGATGCATGAACCCTTCAGTAAGTGCCTCCAGTATGTAACACCTCTCTCTCGCCCCAGCTGCTTTGAGACTGTGACTACAGAAATGGTCTCCAAACACTCCAAATCACTATTCTTGGTTACATGCTACAAAGTAAGCTGTAATATTTTAACCATATGTGCATTTTGTGGGCCAGTAGAACACACAAGTATCATGTTGCACAGGGTTAGAATTATATGGCCCGTGGAGTAAGTGTGACCCTACCATCCCACTGGAGACCACAGCTGCTGTCACACTGCAGAATTAATACAATTTTAAACACTGCTTTAACTTTCATGGCTCAGTGCTATGGAATCCTGGGATTTGTAATTTGCTGTGGCACCAACACTTTCCGGTAGAGAAGGCTAAATATTGGACAAAACTAAAATTTCTAGAATTGTATAGCATTGACCCATGGCAGTTAAAGCAGATGGATCCTAGGTAGAGAGAGAAAAAGGGTCTCTTGAGGCCATTTTCTTTCTGTGCCCATTAGAGCTAGAGAGGAAACCAGAAGCATCACACCCAGGACCAGAAAATTGGACCCCAAATTTCCCTAAGAGCTCAGTCATTTCTGAAATGGCATAACTAAGAAATGGACTATGCTCACTACAGGGAAATCTAATGAACCTAACTCCAAATGGCTAGATTCACCATAAAGTACTTATATGCCTTAAGGGCACCAGAACCTGTCTGACCTTGGAAGCTAAACCAGGCCAGCTAGCCCTGGTTAGTACTTGGATTGGAGAACACCAATGCATATCAGGTACTGAAGGTTATATTTCAGAGGAAAAAACTGATAAATCCACTTCTGAAGATTCCTTTCCTTTAAAAAAAAATCAAATTCATGGGCTCACCTGAAAAAACAAGGGGGTATGCAGGTAATCCTGAGAGACCACCAAATCAATTTGGAGGGTCTCATGGGGAGCATGAGCTCCCTTTCCCCTACCACTGCAATGTATGAACCCCATGGACATTTTCAATCCATAGTTATAATGAATAGTATGACTTTTATGTAGGAAATAAATGTCTGTTTAAACACTTATTTCACTTTTTAAATATGATTTTGTATCTGTGTATCTCAATTCCCAGGGGGAAAAAAACAGCAAAAAATAGCTTTTGTTATATCTTTTGAAGAAAGATGTTTCCACTGGAAAAAAAGAAAATCCTTAGGTGACCTTCTAAAAGTAAGCAAATACTTACTTTCTGCTCATTACGATTCAGCTGCAACACAGTGTGCCAGTTATGGGATTCATGTTATTTATTTGAATAAATAAATCTACATTTGTGGTGCAACCAAGATACTTGTGTTGCAGCCTGAAAGAAGCAACCCTCCCTAAAATTAGCATGAATCACCCTTTTAAATTAGTTGTGAGGTAGATTGTACAGAATCGGGAAGCAGGTTTTTTTATTTTTTTGAAATCCCAAGGTATGTGTTTAATTTAAGCAAAAATGGGTATCTGTTTTAAAAGGATGGAAGAAACATGGTCCTAATCATTTTTTAAAAAAAGAAAATTGGGGTGGGGTGGGGAGAAGAGATAGTTAGAATGGGGCTTTGAAAACTTGTGGATAAAACTAATCAATGTGTTCTAAATTATGTTCCATATTTAAATATAGACGCTTCCAAATTATCTAGGTTTTCAACTGCAGATGGGTGGGGAAAACACCCCCCAGTTTTGCATATCCAAAGCTAACTGAGGACAAATGGAAAGAACAGGATTGACTTTGGTCCTGTCTTTTTAATCATCAAAACAGACAGCTGGGTTTAACTTTAAAACTCTTTTTGTGCTATTGATTTTGTGAGAACAAGGCTTTGTTTAGCCATGATTCACACATTGGCAGGGCTGGCTTGCTTCCAGATAGCATTCCCAGCAGGAGGTAGGATGAAGGGAAGAATCATTGACCATATTTGGACCATATTTGGTGTTTTGTTGCCAAGAATGAGAAAATAAGAGGTTATGTGCCTCATTTTAGGTCTACAGGAAAACAAACGTCTACCTGCCAGCTGGCAGCTCAAACATATTTTTAGCAAACAGATTCTTTGCATTCCAAAATATCATTTAATGGCTGTAATATAGTCAAACAGCCACATACACAAGGAGAAATATATTAGTAATCAAACTCACCTGAAGTCATTGAGGGACAGTCAGTTGGTTGCTGCTTAGATGGGCTGATTGGTCAGCTCTGAGATGGGTGTTGAAGATCAGAGGACCAAGTGATAATGATAGCCCTGTTGAAATATTTGAAAGGATGTTATAATAAGGATGAAATGTGTTTGTTTTCTACAGTTCATGTACAGGAAAAGGGATTCCATCTCAACATTAGGAAAAACTTCCTGACTGGAAGAGCTGTTTAAAAGTAGAATATGTTGCCCCAGAAAGTGGTGGAGTCTTCTGGATGCTCATCTGTTGGGAGTGTTTTGATTGTGTCTTCTGGCATGGCAGGGGGTTGGACTGGATGGCCCTTCCAGCTCTATGATTCTAAACGAGTTATCATCAGGGACTCCTGATGCAGGATAGAATGTTCATTCCAAATCAGGAGAAAATTTGGGATTCTTAACCAGACAACAATGTGAAAACTTATGAATTTGATGTAATTGCACTGGAAGATCAAGAAAGACATCAAGAGAGGTTTCCTAACCATGCACATGCATAGTTTACAGCCAATTGACTTTTCCCCTCCAGTCTGTCGAACATCCATGTGCAACAATTTCCACTAATGTAAAAATCAGCCCAGACAGCTGGAGGACTTCAGGCAATATAGTTTCAGGACACACACACAGACACACACATCCAGATCTTTCAAATTCATATAATAAACCAGTTAGTTCCAGAATTCTTCATCATTACTGCATATTAGTGAACATAATTAATATAATTTTTGCTGCTATGGTGGTTACTCTGTATGGTTGCAAAAGCTTGGCAATGAAGAAAGCTGACTAGAAGAAAAGGAAGTCATTTGAAATGTGAGGATGGAGGGGAGCTCTATGTCTACCATGGACTGCAAAAAAGACAAATAAAGCGAATCAGACCTGAATTCTCCCTAGATGTCAAGATCACTAAATTGAGGCTATCCTTTAGCCATATAATGAGGTGACATGACTCACTGAAAAATATGGTAATGCTCAATATTGCTGAAAAGAGTAGGAAAAAAGAAGCCTTCACTGTAGTTGATTAAATAAAGAAATCCACCACCGTGAGTTTGCAAGACCTGAGCAAGACAATTGGTGACATGAGCTCTTGAGGTTTCCCATTCATAGGATTGCCATAAATCAAAGTTGATGTGACGACAAACAACAACAACATGATGGTGTATAAACAGCCTTGACCTGTAATGATTAATATATCACGATCACTAGAACTGATCATGGGGGAACAGCTCCAAGCTTTAATTTTTCTTGCAGTTTCAATTTTCTTTTTCAGTAACGCTCCTGCTGGAAACCTAGAGGTTGTTGCATGATTTTACTAGCAACTTAAATATAGAGATAAAGGTGCGATAATGATGATTTTTTTTCCAAAATAGAATGAAGGAAGCACCTTTTAAGTCTAGATTTCAAGCAGCGATCCAGTCAGGGGAACTGGTGGCTCCAACATCATGAAGGTGGCAAATTCACCTTGTTTGGTGCTAACAGAGCTCCTTTTCAATTTAGAGCAGCTTTAGGGGCAGCAATAGTAAAATCCAGAAGGGATTCACCACCCACCCCTGTATTTAGCTCAGTGCTGGAGCTGTAGAAAAGAAGTGACTAATTTGTGGAGGACAAAGTACAATCCATAAGTGTCCTGGACTGCGGCCAGCACACACCAACACAAGCTGATAAGAAAACTCAGCAGGGAATTAGCTCTGCAGCTGAGAGAAAGTCTACAGACCTGAGTATTGTTCACAAGAATAATCCAGAAGCCAAAGCTGAGGTCAGGGTTGGAGAAGTCACAGAAATCAGTCTGGTCTGAGGTCAGGGCAAAGTCGCAGGGTAAAGGTAAAACAAGAGTTCAAGAGACATGGAGCCAGCACACAGTCACACCAAGAGAACTTGCAATAAGTTCTGGCAAAGGGATGGCATCCTAAAGGTGGTTAAATAGGAGACACCCTCCCTGTTGCCAGCTGTGCCTTACCAGCAGCTTGCTTCTCTGTAAGTCTGCAAGACCGATGTAAGCAAGCACTCTCAGCTCTCCTTTCCTTAAAGGAAGGGACCTTCAAGCTTGGCTCTTCCTTAGAGGCCACACTCAGCTGCTGAGCCTCTGAAGGGAGCTCCACAGTGCTAGGGCCTGGGTTTGAAATGGCAGGTCTGGGGTCTGGCAGGACAGAACTGGGACCTGGTCTAGCCTCCAACTCCTCTTGCTCCTGAGGAGCCATCTCCTCCTCCTCATCCTCCGATTCCACTTCTTGGCTGACCATGACAATAAGCCACATATGCCCTCAGGCTTTATTGATCTCATTCAGCCACGTGTCCCCCATCCTATATTCTGTGCATTTCATTTTTGATCCCTAAGTGCAGAACCTTACATTTCTCTTTGTTGAATTTCATTTTGTTAGCTTTGGCCCAGCTTTCTATTCAGGTCATTTTGAATTTTGATCCTGTCCTCTGGGGTATTAGCTACTCCTCCTAGTTTAGTGTCATCAATACTGTCATCCAAGTCATTAATAAAGATATTGAATAGCACTGGGCCCAGGACAGAACCCTGTGGCACCCCACTGGTTACTTCTCTCCAGGATGAAAAGGAACTATTGTTGAGGACCCTTTGGGTGCAGCCAGTCAACCAGTTACAAATCCATGTAATGGTTACCTTGTCTAGTCCATATTTTGCAAGCTTGTTTGCAAGAATGTCATGGGGAACCTTGTCAAAGGCCTTACTGAAGTCAAGATATACTATATCCACAGCATTGTTTTCATCTACTACGCTGGTGATTTTATCAAAAAAAGAGATCAGGTTTGTTTGGCATGACTTGTTTCTCTGAAACCCATGTTGGCTTTTTGCGATTATGAAATTATCTTCTAGATATCCACAGACTCTCTGTTTAATAATCTGTTCCAGAATCTTTCCTGGAATTGATGTCAGACTAACTGGGTGATAATTGTTGGGCTCATCCCCCCCCCCTTTTTGAAGATGGGGACAATGTTTGCCCTCCTCCAGTCTGCTGCGACTTCTCCTGTTCTCCAGGATTTCTCAAAGATTATTGCCAATGGCTCCGATATTACATTTGCCAGTTCTTTTAATACCCTTGGATGTAGTTCATCTGGTCCTGGAGACTTGTATTCATTTAGATTAACCAGGTATTCCTGTACTGTCTATTTACTTATTATGTGCTGAAATTCCCCCACTCTGTCCCCTCCTCCACTGTCCTCAGGTTGAACACCCTTTGCCTTTTCTGAGAAGACTGAAACAAAGAAGGTGTTGAGTAATTCAGCCTTTTGTCTGTCTCCTGTTAGCATTTTTCCATCTTCACCACACAATGGCCCTACCATTTCCTTCTTCTTCTTTTTGCTGCGGACATACCCCCAAAAGCCCTTTTTATTATTCTTAACCTCTCTAGCCAGCCTGAGTTCATTCTGTGCTTTAGCTTTTCTGACTTTATCCCTACACGTGCTAGTTATTTGTTTGAATCCCTCTTTAGTGATTTCCCCATTTTTCCAGTTCTTATACATGTTCCGTTTATTATTTTCTATTCAGATCAATCACTTGCAAACTAACATTATTGATTCCTGTGGATAAAATGCTGTGTTCTGAACAGAAAATATTGTTTTCTATGTAAATCAACTATGTGCAAATCCACAGTTATAGCTTTTTCTGCACAAAAACATTTTATGCACAGGAATTAATATTTCCAAGTAGAATTGTTATTTTCCATCTATAAAATGCTGTCCCCCCCCCCCGAAAATCCTGTTACTTGCACAGAAAATGCTGTATTCCGCCCCAAACAACTATGTTTGAATTTTGCACAGAATAAGTTCTGAACTATGAAAATTCTCACCTGTCCAGGATTCTTCTTGTCAGGGTTTCTTGACATTCAAACCCCACATTTCTGACTTCTTAAAATCATTATTGTTATTTTCAAATATTCTTTCTGTTTTAGATTTTGATTCTTATACCATAGCCTTGCACACTCTGGTTTCAAGTTAAAATTTTAGAGGCTTAATCAATTCATTGATTGGTGTCAAGATAGTCTATGGTACCTCTAACCATTCTCTGAGGAGCTGAGTTAAAGGTTTTAAACTAGACTGAAGTTCAGGCAATGAGTAGAAGCTTCACAAGAAAGTCTCAGAACCCTAGGAGGTGTTCCATCTTCTGAAATACATGCAGTACGATGACAGCAAGAACAAAACAATTGCCCAGTTCCCCATACCTACTGTGAGATGTATTCACTGTAGGGGACAGCATGAGACAATAAAGGAAAAGTGTCTGGCAGTAGGACAGCACTCTATGGACTGTAGCAAATTGACTTCCTTTGACAGTGTGTGTAAAAGCAAATGGGGGCCCCCTGGAGACACTGTTAGACTTGTTTAACATCTAGGCATAATGACAATGTCAGGCAGTAGAACTCAGTTCACCAACAAAATGCAGATGCAGGACTGTGCATAACAGAAGAAAAGAAACACCATTCAAGCCACGGACCATGTAATAATGCTGGTAGCACAATGACCACTGAGTCTGCAGCTTGGTTGTGTAGACTCTTGCAATGTGGTTCCACATAGTGATCTGGATGCCAACACATTATCAAGCAGAATAGTTGCATGTTAAACATGTACAATGTCAGGACAATCCAGCCATAAGGACAAGGAAATATTTTAATTAAAAATCCAAGAAAAAGAGAGATGGTGTATGTGTTGACCCCAAGTGACTGAACTGAATACCAAAGAGATGGAACTGTTTAATGCCTACTGCAGGTGATAAATTGCCAGAATCTTTAGAATCTGGGATGTGGAGAAAAGAATTTTGGCATGGAAGACTGGTTGAGGACTTCAATATGTTTACAATTGCAATACTTTTGGGTTGATACATATGGCTTCACACGTCAATAAGAATCCAAAGTATTTTCTTTAAAAAAGACTACCCCAGGCATTGGAAAGTGCTCCTGGAGTGAAAATAATAGCAAAAGATATTCTCATAGGAGATAAAGGGGAAGTGAACTGGACCATGGGAAGAAATTACAATTTCCACAGCAATATTTGCGGGGGGGGGGGGATGAAGGGGATGAATGAAGAAAAATTGCAACTGAGTCTGAGGTGACTTATTGGGCATGTGCTAACTGCTTAGGGGATGAAAGCTGACCTCTGCAAGATTGAGGCAATCTGAACCATGCAAACTCCAGGAGGTTTGAAACAGATGCAACACATGATTGGAATGATTAATTTCCTAGCCAGATTCTTTCTTTATCTGGCCACAGTTGGAGAATCAGTACAATAACACAAGAAACCAAGTGGGAATGTGAAGCTCCACGAGAGTAGGCAGGGATAAGACCCTAGTGTTAATTAATTGAGCTAATTCAAATTCTCCAAATCTAAATTCAAGTCTAATTTAGGGTTTCAATTTGGTGAAGCAAATAATCCCTAATGCCTCAATAGTGTGATACTACCAGCACAGATGGCAGCTAACACCACAGTACGGTGCATTCAAGAAAGGTCTCCATGCCATTCAAAATGATTTTCAACAGGGGGGAATGTAAGTTACTAGATTTAGGCAGAAAAAGATGACATGCAGAAATATAGGATGGGTAGCATCTACTTTAATGGCAGTACATGGAAAAGGATCGAGTCTTAGTGGATCACAGGCTGAACCCGAATCAGCAATATGATGTGGCAGCTGAGACAACCAATACAATTCTTAACTGCATCAATAGTAGTGTAGTGTCTAGACTGATGGAAGTGACAGCATTATTTTGCTTTGGTCAGGCTTCACCTGGAACACTGTGTCCAGTTCTGCGTAGCACAATCCAAGAGGCATATTGACAAGCTAGAGCCTATCCAGAAAAGAAAAACCAAAATTGGAGAAGATCTGAAAACCATGTCCTACGAGGAAACTTTAGAGACCTAGATATGTTTAGCCTGGAGAAGAGATTAAGAGGTGATATGAAAACTATGTTTAGATGTTTGAAGGGAAGTCATACAGCTTTTGCTTCATAGATTTTAAAATAAATATATTGTTGTTCTGTGCCTTTAAGTCATTTTTTTTTACTTATAGCAACACTAAGACAAACCTATCATAAGGGCGGTACAGACCACTAAAAGGGGCGGTCTGCAGCTGACCCAAGAAGTGGCGAGATAGGGCCAGGGCTGGCTCACCGGCAGCCCCAGAGGCCCCATCTCAGCCCTTCTGAAGGCCAGGGGGAAGCAGCAAACTGCCACTTCCCCACGGCCTGAAAGTGGGGTGCAGGGCCTGCTGCTCCCCGCTATCCCTGGCAAGGGGCAAAAGGGGCAGCCGCCACGGCACCTTTCTCCTCAGGGTCCTTGGCATGGCCGTTTAAAGGCTGCTCCAAGGACCCGTGCCAAAAAAGGAGCTCAGTTTCCGAGCTCCTTTCGGTGCTGCGGAAAGGATGCCCTAGGCACCCTCCCATGGCACCATGACATCAGGGGCACACAGCCTTGTTTAAACGCTGTGGGTGCCATGACACCATCATGGTGCATCCGTATGGACGCTGCCATTTTAAAATGCAGCATCCGTATGCTTTAGGGTTTGGGAGGGACTAAATGCTGCACCCTCCCGAACCCTAAATGCACCATACAGGCGGCCTTTTTTGGCTGTCTGTACCAGGCCATAGAGTTTTCTTGGCAAGATTTGTTCAGAGATTGCCTTTGCTTTCCTCTGAGATTTAGAGTGTGTGACTTGCCCAAAGTCACCCAGGGGACTTCCATGGCTGAGTAGGAAGTCTCTCAGTGCTCAAACCAATACAACATGCTGGCTCATATTTAGATAGGTAGATAGATAGATAGATAGATAGATATTGAGAGAGGGAGGGGGGAGGGAGGGAGGGAGGGAGGGAGGGAGAGGGAGAGAGAGAGAGAGAGAGAGAGATTCAAAAAGCAAAATCAAATGAGAATAGCTTTACTTTTTCACCATTCTTTTTGAATCATTCTGTATATGTGGAACTTAAATTGTGGTTGTGCTTGCAATATTCAATTATACTTGGCCCCATAGAACCAGACAGAGGTACACCCACAATCAACTACAATAAATTAATAACAAATATTGAAAGATCCTAGCAGTCTATGGCCAATCTATTTGTGAAAATGCAGTGGTATAATGTTATATCGCCTCATTAAAAGGAACATTGCCTGTTTGGTCTCTGAAGAGGTGACACAAAATGAAAGATGTTGCCTGAACCTCCAGAACATTACTGATGGCAGGTAAATAGATTCTTACAGGATAAACAAAGTGGGAAGGGATTTTTCACAAGCATGGGACAATAAAATCCAGAAAGTGAAAATAAACAAAATAGTTAATCACAGATCCTACTCATGTCTATGCAAAATGGGCAATAGGTAATTCGAGTCAATCTTTTTCTTTTTCTTTGCATCCTGCTGGGCTATTTATCACTGCTCAGCTTTTGTATTCTGTACAATCATTTGAGTTAGGTAACAGATCTTGCATATGGATCTTTAAACTGACTCACTACGGCCTAAATTATTTTGTTAATCCAGATTACAGTAGACTCACTCAAAAACATAGGATTTACCTATATGTTGACTCATAACTGAACAATTGATTCAATGGGTCTACTCTAGTTGGGAATCAACAACAGGATTCCAGACCATGACTGATTTGTTCATTTAGCCCTTCCCTCCCTCCCTCCCTCCCTTCTTTCCTGACAAATATTTCAATCCCTCCCTTTCATTGTGAGATATCGGGGCAGCAAAGACATAAACTAATGGCTCAATTTGCTCTGCAGATGGGTTTGTGAATATTTGGCCTTTGCTGTCAGAGAGCTCTGCTGCCACAACAAACTGCAAATCCCAGGATTCCGTACTATTGATCTGTGGCAATTATTTATTTATTTATTTATATTTCTCCGTTTCTCCCTGCAGATCGAGGCAGGGTTACAACCATTAAAAATACTGTACATATAAACAGAGACAAAAATGCAATTAATTTAATACAGTACATCAACAATAATGACATTGGATAAAAACTAAGTAAAGGTGGTGTCAAGCTGCTTTACTTCTAATAAGTTAAAAGAAATTATAAAGAATAACCATGTACAAAATATACAAAGGGTTAAAGGAGTTAAAACTGTTTCATAGTGATGATGAGAAACTAACCTTACTGCCTATTAAACTTCCAAGGAGAAGGCATTCCACAAGTGGGGCACCACAGCCAAGAAGACCATCTCACATATCTTCATACTGTCCCTCACCAGTGGAACACAGAGTGTGGCCCTCTTTCAGATCTCAGTCCTCCAGCTGGAATATATAGAGGAAAAATACTCCTCCCAGAATTGAGATCCTCACTAAGGTTTGGAATGTCACCACTGGCACCTTGATTTCGGAAGAGAATTGACAGAGCTAGGAGAAAAACTACAGCTCTTAGCCCCAACCAGTGATTGGAGATAAGAGCTGGGATTCCAAATGCAGAGATATAGATAAATGATTAAGACAAGATCTGGAATTCTGAGCTCAGAGATGTGAATTCATGATTAAGATAAGAGCTGGAAAACTGATTCCTGGAAGCCCTTTATGTCATTCTGACAAGGGGGAAGACCTGGCAGAGGTAGAACTTTGGAGGCAGGGGGCAGAGCCTTGGAAAAAGCTTAGACAGGGAGCCTCCTTGAGATGTTTTTGTCCAGTACACCAGGCGTTTCCCAGCCCTGCACTACATATATATGCACCAGAGAAGTTTTGTGTGCACTTGTCTTATACTATGCTGAGCAAGGCCTGAAGAAAAGGGAAGATTCGATTATGCACAATTTCACGCTTCTGAAGTAATGGAGAAAAATAATCTTCCTGTTCTGTGCTGCAGATGCTAGCCCCTATATTGGCTAGTCTGCTCTTTGAGCCATTAGGCGTGCAATCTTTCAATGACTTAAAAACCACAAGGAGAATGGCTATGCAATTAAAAAAGAAACATATTTGCCCTGTAGGTGCAGCACATAATCCCATCTCCTCCAGTCCTTTCATAGAACTTTCTCTGAACTTGTGTGTGTGTGTGTGTGTTGTTGATCTGCCCATTCCCCTCCCACTGCCCTCTCCCCTTTCTCAAGATTATTCCAAAATCCTTAATGCACTTCAGAGAAATTACCGCAATCAAAATTCATTTACAGGACCTACCTGCTCAGATTCATTCCTGGGCAACCCACTGTGATGAGTGCCAAACTCTGGTCATCCATCTGTCCAAGCCAGCCAATTCTGCATCCTTTTTAAAAAGAGGCAAAGCAATTTGAAATTCCTTTGGCATCCAGCTGTCTTTACTGTAAGTGCTGTAAATTGCCACAGGTGGAAAGCTGTTGTTACCCAGGCTGCACTTTGAATAACACACAGCATGCATGAAAGCCAAACAGGTTAATCTGTGTGATACACATTTGCCAATTCCAGACAGACCAATGGCTGAGCAGATAAATGAATATGCAGAGCTCATTTCTACCTCCAAAGAACCTGAGGCAGAACTGCCCCCATCTTTTAAATTCTTTTTCTTTTTTCTTTTTTCTTTTTTAAGAAATGATGGATTCATTTAGTTAGAAGGATGCCCTTTGAAATTGGTAAACTTGTGTGTGGGCTGCATCTCTTCAGACTACAGGTGGAAACTTACACAATTACACAGTCATGCATGGAGACTCAGGTCACTTGACATATAAACTTTGTCATGGAGAAAGCTCCTATATATAAAATTATTGTAGAATTTTAACACATCCTTTTGGTGGGGTGTCATCTGGCAAGTCATCTTTGATACTCCTGGGGTCCCATCCAACACTAGTGGCTGAATCACCCCGGAGGGAGGGAGTGAGGCAATGGATGCAAGCAGATATGGATATGTGAAGTGCATAAATGTGTATGTTGGGTTGGACAACAAACTCAACTCAATTACAAGGTGAATTGGACTGATTTGAAACAATCCCAGATGAAGTCATATTAGCCCAATCGGGTTCCAGAGCAAAATGATACAGTCCAAATCATTTCAAAATGATATGGTGATCTGGTTATCCAAAAAGAAAAGGAAAAAAAAAAGGGAAAAAGAAGAAGGAGAAAGAGAAGGAGAAGGAAAAGGAAAAGGAGAAGGAGAAGAAAAAGCTAGACAATGTGTTTCCCACACAACCTTCTGAGGCAAATGCAAAGGTGGTGAGATATGGTAGGAATCAGAGGAAGTAGCTTTGCTTAATTATACTTTTAACATGCAATCTGGGAAAAAAATAATAATAGTTCACCATCACAATCATAGTGTTTATGGTGAGGAATAATGGGCCAGTTTGAGCTTGACTGAGTGGCTTACCTTGAGGTGTGCCAAGGCACTACACCTCCTTTTCAAGTGGAGGTGGAAGCTATTCATAATTGGCTGACTCTTTTGTCCAGGAAGTCAGTTAAATCTTTCCTTAGCTTGGAATGATACTATAGAATGTCTGTGTCCAGTTACTAATGTTAGAACAGAATATATAGAAACAGAATGGTTCCCAATTGTCAAAGGGATTAGGATAGGCAAGGCAAGTCTATCACCCTACTTGTCCAACCTGTATGAAGAAAATATCATATGAAGAGCAGGCTTAGACTTGGGAAAAGGAGGAGTAAAAGACAGAAGGAAGGAATATCAACAATCTGAGATACATGGATGACTCCATCCTACTTGAAGAAAACATCATAGACTTGAAACAATTACTAAGGAAGGACAAAGAGGAAAGTAAAAAGGTGGGCTTAATGCCGAACATGAAGAAAATGGGCCAAAAGGACCATTTTGGGGCCATGAAGAGTGCATGGGCCTGGGCCCGATCTGGGCCACGGCCATGGTCCTAAACTCATAGATTCTGTCCGCACCTTCTTGGGCTGGTTTTTCTTGCTTGGCATGGCATTGGCACAGCTTCTGGCAGCATTTGGAGCATGTGTCATATAAACACCACACTCCCAAGGTGGCCTGAGGCCATGTCATTCTGCCCATGTGTTTTAGGCCAGAGTCTTTTTGAGAAACTCAAGGTTCTTTGCCAAAAAAATAAAAATTAAAAAAAAAAAGGAAGTGGGTAGCCTCAGTACAGGACAGAGACAAGGTGGATCTCAATTGAGGTTCCTTTATGTGCTGTTAATGGACTTTAAATTCTATTTCCTGGAGTTTAGAATGCTTTATTTCCCAGAACCTATGTTTTCTAGGAGGATGAATGTCCTCTACTTACATAGATATCCCTCCGTATCATCCAGGGTGACCAGATGTCCTCGTTTTCTAAGTTCTACATTTCAACCTGCTATCCAGGAGGAATTCCAAAAAGTCCTCCATTTTGAGCATGACTAAGAAGCATGAATTTATATTTATATTAGTGGTTTTAGCTTTTATTTTGTAATGTCCTCCATTTTTTAATCTCCTACATTTTACGGTGCCTTGTACTCCTTTGTGGTTTTAGGCTGACTTGAAGACCATTCAGCAGAAAGGTGGGAAAGAAATCTTCAAAATGAGGAAAGCAAACAGCTAACAAACATGTTCACACTAAGGGAGAGAACTGAGTCCCTGCAGTGGGAGAAAGACAGGATATAAATGGATAAAGTAATAATAATCAGGAGGTGAACAAGTTATATTTCCTTGTGAAATCAACTATAGTGGGGCCTTGATATCTACTGGAGTTTGGTTCCAGGACCCCTCTCCCTCATGCATATCAAAATCCATGCATGTTCAAACCCATCAAATACAATAACATATTAAAATGGAGTCCCTTATATAAAATGGCCAAGTCAAATTTTCCTTTTTGGAATTTTTTGTTAAAAAATATTGAAGCCATGGATGTGGTTGAATCCATGGAAGAAAATTCCATGGATATGGAGAACCAACTGTAATGTCATCTTCAAAGCGTGAACAGCTGAAGATAAAAAGAAAATTTTTGATCAAACAAGCCAAAGCAAGGTCAAACAAGTCTCACATAGGGAAGCCCATAAAACCTGAAATGTTCAGTCTTGTGCTTAATGACCACCCTTAATTTGGGCAGAAGGACTCTAGTAATTTGCTTGCGACATCATTAAATGGAAAATGGGCAAACCAGCAAATACACTTCCTTCCCCCACCCTTTCACACAAAAGCCGGTAACAAAACAAAGGCAGCAATTAGCTAATAGCAATTCCTCTTCAGTTTGCAGCCACCTGAGCGAGACAAATTGAAAAGACCATTCAGGGATTTCGCAAAATCCAATACTGAGAGGCTGTCGTATTAGGACAGACCTCCACTTGCTGCAAAATGAACATCTAAGTTCCACTAGAGCTGTTGTATTGAGAGTGACTTTGTGTTGTCAGTCACTGGGACCCCCTGTGAAAAAGAAAACTTAAACCGACTACAAAATGTATGGGTCTTAAATGCTATTGAAAATGTTAATTTAATTTCACTTTGGAGAGGGAAAGTGGAAATGACAAAAGCCCTTCTGAAGCAGGATTAAAACTTGGATTGCTGAATTCAACATAAAGCATCCAAAATAACTGAACCACAGTGCTAGGATTAAAGTTAACGTGCATTGAATTAACTCTTGCTTATAAAGCAGTGGAATACATAACTGTCAGAAAAAGCTTATTCTGCCCCTACCCCACTGAAATCTGAAGGTATGGTGGGGAATGCAGGAGTGAGAGATATTCCAGCCTTGCCAGACAGTGTAAGGTAGTAGTAAATTTTGACTTACAGGACTTTACCAGAAGAGTATCAATAGGAACACCCCCAAAGAGAGCTGAAAGGCATTTACCCTGTATCCAATCTGGAAGTCAAATTGGTATGTCAAGGATCTCACTACTACTACTACTACTACTACTACTATTACTACTACTACCACCACCACCACTACTATTCTGTCTCACACTCTGACAGCCAGACTACTGTACACAATAAGAGCCCTGAACAACTTGCTCATACATTCTAAAATAGGCTGCATCTGCACTGGAGAAATAGTACAGTTTGACAGCACTTTAACTACCAGGGCTCAATTCCACATAGTTTGTTATGGCACCACAGCTCTCTGAAAGAGAAGGCTAAATAGCTCACAAAACTACAAATCCCCAAATTTCTTAGCACAGAGCCATGACAGTTAAAGCTGTGTCAAACTGCATTATTTCTGCTGTGCAGATGCATCCTCCATTTCCAGTTTGTCGAGCTCTTTATACATTGTGCATGCGCTGCAGGGATGTTCTACCAAGCAATGTGTTTCAGATTGATGTTTTGGTTATCTATCAAGCAAAGTGTCAGCCTGGCCTTCTATCCTTTTCTTCAGTGAGCAACTTATGTTATCTGTGAGCTTCTGTACTCTTCCTTTCCAGGGAAGAACAAGATATGCTGGATGCAGCTTAAATAGTTTCTGGTGGAATTCCCTGGTATGTTGAAGCCTGCAGCACCTTAAGCAAAATCACTGAAGCCATGTTAGATTCTAAAAATGTCAGTGTCTGTGTTGATCTAAAATACCTTCTATGTGTTTGCATCTTCACTAAAGACAAGTATTTTATAAAGCTAATGGATCTTGGCAACCCCAAACCAACCCATCCCCAAATACATTAGATTATAGCAGAGATAATTCTAACATTGTTCAGATGGAAATATATTTCCTTTCCAGCTACTGTGCAGAGTTCAGTTAAACTCAGAGGGAGTCCCAAAGGCATGACAGGTGGTGTCATTGTCCCTGTTCATCAAAAGGTCATGGTGCTCTACTCCTGCTATCCCTGAATCCACTACGTCACTGCTGGCAGGAACAAATAAGGCATAGGACCATCTGTGTGTTAAGCTGCTGATACTGCAAGCTGAATACATCTGGAAGGCAGCGACAAGCAAAAATGGTTCTGTCATGTCCTACTTGAAAGAGTCCTTCTTAGACAAGGAAGGGGATGAGGAGTGTCAAGACAACAGGGCCCAATGTGGAACCAGAATGTGCTGGAAGGCCTTTCATAGCACTGGCAGAAGTTCAGTCTGGTACATCCCAGGTAGCAGCTGCAGATCAGGAAGAGGATACAGAGGTTTTTCACCCTGTAGAGTGTCATAAATTCAAAACGATGGGAGCAAAGGATCAGGAAATGCTCTTCTCTTCTTTAAATGGAAAATGCTAAGCTGATGAAGCCAACTGAGCTAGCTTATTTATGGCAATCCTGTCTCACATATCTGTTGTTGTTTTTTTTAACCTTTGGTGTGAGATTAATCTTTCTGGCAACTCCCTTCTCCACTTTGGACTCAGCTCAGGGCTACTTGTCCATTTGGACCTCAGACTGCTTTCTGCCACCAACTCAATCCCCAGAACATCCCTAGGTCTTTCTTCATTGTCAAGTCCTGCAGAATGCAGCTACGTCCACCTGGGCACTTGCCAGCTTTAAATAGGAAAGGTTCAATCTTAAGTCTTCTCTATGTGAAGAGAAGCCTATCATTCACTCATGAGTATTGATGTGAAGAAATCTCAGCATTCTCAAGATGCTAGGCAAGTGTGGTTGTTTCAACATACCAAGAAAACACTGCAAGCATTCCTGAACCTGTTCTACAGCTCCCAGCTCCAGAGGAAGGTAAAGGCTGGAATCCTGTATCAGTTATTTAGGGTGTTCCCAATCATCATTCTAGTTTTTAACTGATCTACCATGTATCAAAGTTGTAAGTCTATCCATCTCTATCATGTCCTGTATTTTATTTATACAGTCCTCTATTGTAGGTATTTTAAAGCCTTTCCATTTCTTTGCAAATGAGATCCTAGCCACTGTCACAATGTATAATACACATTTTAAGTGATTCCTTAATTCTTTAATTTCTACTATATTTAATTTTTTTAAAAAGTCCTGGCTCTAGTTTGACCTGTAATTTAAATGTTTGCTGCATCATCTTTTGAATTTCTGGCCAACATTTCTTTGTTCTAGGACACGTCACCAAATATGAAAGAAAGTAACTTCTGTTTGTTCACATTTCCAACAATTCCTCTCCTCTTCTTGTATAGAGTTAAGTATACTTTTGAAGAAGCAGCTGCGTTACGTCTTTTGCAGTGTAAAAAGGAGGAAAAGAGAGAGAGAGAGAAAGGAATGCAGAATCACCTTTAAGACTTTTTAATTTTATTTTAGCATGAGCTTTCATGGCTAGAAACCCACATCTTCATTTTTTTAATTTTTTTTTAAATTATAAATTTTATTAGTTTAAAAACATTACATATATTCAGTAATATAAAATTCACCAACGGAACAAAACTGTCTTACATAGTGTTTAAAGCAAATTTACATAAAACAAGTAAAAGAAAGGGAAAAAAAGGAAGAAGGGAGAAAAAAAGAAAAGAAGATAGGAAAAAGAAAAGAGGAAGAAAAAAATAATAAAGCAGAGGGGGGTATGGCACAAAAAATCAATCGTAATAAGCAAAGAAAAAAAACTACAAAAAAACCCCCATATCTGCTAACATGCAATATAAAATTATCTTTCCCTCTTGTCTTCAAAATTTATCTATTTCATATAAATTAAAAGACTTCTTGTTGTTCCTTTTTTACATTTCAATTTTACAATCCATTTTGTAATCCTTTGTTTTCAACATTGAGTATATTGTCTCAGTTATACTTGAAAATTTTGTTTCGACACCTTTTTCAAAATTCATTTACATATATATATAAGCATTGTATGATACCGATCTTGGAGCCCTCCTGACTTCTAGTATATTAATTGACATTTTGATTGTATAGCCTTTAGATGTTCTCCTATTCTAAAGTTACGGAACTTTCCTATACATCATTTTTTCTGAACTTATATTTATTTCCGTGAGTTGCAAATACATCACTACAAACTGTGGGTAGATTGTTTATGTTGTATTATTCTCCTGGAAACGGGAAAGGACAGATTAAATATATATTGTGACTAAGGAGATTACATGATTTTACCTCTTTTTTCATTAATGTATTTGGCTACCGAGTCCCATTCTGATTCACATTCATTCGTCGGCTGGTCCTGTAACAGAAGTGTTAATTTGTCTAATAACATCATGTCGTACAGTTTTATGAACCATTCATTTAAACTCGGACCTTCTTTGTTTTTCCATTTTCTAGCTAGGATTATTCTGGCTGCTGTTAACATGTAGAATATTATTTTCCCATACTTTCTTTCCACATCTTCAGATGAAGTGCATAGTGATATCAAAGCCTCAGGTTAAAAGCCATATTATTAGAGTTATGGGAGTGGAGGGGTGTAAGAAGATTCACAAAGATGCAAATCATAAAACTTTGAAAATATGAAAACCAGTTAGTCTTAAAGGTAATGCTACATTCCTCCCACCCCCTTGCACTGTATCTTCCTCCATTTTTTACTTAACAGGATTCCATCTGAAGATGCTAAATAGGATTTTTATTTCACTATGGTTTCTTTAGTGTGTGGGAAATGTGTCTTATACAGAACTCCTGCTCAAATATAAAACAATTTTCCCATCATGTAGATTATTACATCTCCCCCACCAAACAAAGCTGAGATAGATAATCACAAAGACATTTAAAACACATCTAATGCTGCTGATTTTACCAGTAACTAGCCTTTGCAATGAAATAATAATGACTGCATTTTCCTCCATGAAAATGCACAAAAAATCAGACTCAAAGGTTCTGGAAGTTACACCCCATCCCAAAAGAAATCTCAATCTGGAAATGAAATGAATGCTTTCAAAAAGGAAGGGCTGGAATTCTGTGGGTTAATCCCAAGCAATGAATCAGTTGTTAATTTGAATTCATTCCAATCACTGAATCAATTCTTGAATCGAGTCATTACTTAGGTAAATCCAACTGATTCATTGGTTCTACTCTAGCTGGGGCTAACAATAGGATTTAGGTCAAAGTATCTTGTTCGCGATGGTGGCAGAGAAGTCTGTTAAAACTGCAAAATGATGACTCCAGTTTCATTAAAAACAAACACAAAACAAAACTTCGAAGCTTTCCACTCTTAGCCCCATTTTGTGCATTCTGATTAAAACCATTAACATTGATCAGTTCACAATCAAAGTCAGATGATGATTACGCCTGGGGGGAAAAAGCAACCCAACCCTCCCTTATATATGTTGCATTCAATTTCTCTCCCCAATCCTCTTGAGCAGAATTGCTTGCTGCAGGTGATTATACGTGTGGGTGAATCACATCAAAAGACTGGAAATGCAACATATGACAGGTCTGAATGTCATGGCTGTTTTTGTCTTTGCTTAGAAGTGTAAACAACCCTGATCCTCTTCTAAAGCAGGGAGGAACCTCTGACTAATCAGGCAGGATTGAAATGTCAGAGTAAATACATTTCTGATGCTCTGCCAGCACACCTTGCTGAACATCTCCATCCCTTTTGCTCTCAGCAATCCACACCTTACCAGGGAGGAAATAATACACCAGTGTGTATTACACTAGAAAAGTGTTAGCAGCATAATACATGAAACATTATGATGGGCTTCCTTCTCAAGCCACTTCTCCATGCAGATCTATCCTCCTTAGAACCTTATTTATGGATGTGCTGCATATAATAACACAAGCTGGTAAGTGTAGCTAGTACTGTACAGTAGAATCTTGTATCCTGCAAGTACAGGTACTACATTGTTTTGTAGAACTGAAGCCCTGTCTGTATGGCCCAAATAAAATGTCCTTCCCCCATTCCCATGGAATGAGTTCAGATGAAACAGGTCCCAATCCTCGGTTTTGGTGTGAACTGTCAGGAGGACATCCAGCCAGTTCAGGACCAAATCCACCATATACCCTCTTAAAATATTTTTAAAAAACTCACTTTTCACTCTGGATCTTCTCTGCAATGCCGGCAAGTTGTTTACAAAATGAGCCACTTTGCTGCCCAATGCACCCATGGTGAGACACTCTGAGGTTTTGATTGATGCTGGGTGCCTTTCTATGACCCCAGAGCAAGTGACTCATTGTACCAATGGTACCGAGTTGGATGCATATGCTAGCAGCCATTTGGCATTGCAATGGAGAATCTCAAGGCCAGAATACTCTGGGATGCTCCTGGAGTATTATGGCTGCTTCTGGAGTATTGACCTGTGTAGACCAGGCTGTCATGCCATGGCCAAAAGTATGAGTTTTAACTTAGGGGCTGCATCTGCACTACAGAAATAGTCCAGTTTGACACCACTTTAACTGTCATGGCTCAATGCTGTGGAATTATGGGAATTGTACTTTTGTGAGAAATTCAGCCTTCGCTCTCAGGGAGCTCTAGTGCCACAACAAACTACAAATTCCTAGAATTGCTTATTGCTTCATAAGCTTTTAGTCCATTTAAATTGTTATTCTACACTGCTCTGGTAGAGACGAAGGTAGAAATATTCCCAGCACTCCATAGCACTGAGCAATGCAAGTTAAAGTGGTGTCAGTTATCCAATTTAGACTATAAACCATAGGAAAATAATTTGCACTGACTAAAAGCTTATGAAGCAATAAGAAAAAATTGAAACACAACAATTAAAATCAGTGAAAACAATTTAGAACAATGTAAAATCTGTGTGCGGATTTGAATTATATCAATTAGGTTTCAAAAGATTTAAGAAAAAGCTGTCTTTTTACTCGGTGCCAGAATGAGACCATGGTTGGTATCATTGGGCTTCTGGGGCCCAACCAGGGTCCCCCCAACTGAAAAACAATAATGTATTGGCTAGGGCTGATGGGCATTATAAGCCAAAATGTTATGGAGGGCTACCATTTCCTATTTTTGTGGTAGAATATGGACCAAAGAAATCATAAAGAAAATGAAATGGAATGTAGGGCAAAGCAAGCCTACAGAACAAGAGAAGGATGGAACAGGGAGAAATCTACTACTGATTTTCTCTATCGTTCATCCACACAATTGGTGATTGTTTATGAATTCAGGGTTAATTGGTATATAATGCATCCAACTCCTATGATAGGTATGGCCAAAAGAATGAAAAATTGGCATTTCCCATGGGAATGTAACATATCATCCAACTCCCAGTTTCATGTCTCCCAGCTCTCTGTTTCCTAGACTTAATGGGTTCCTGACAATCTCTTATACTAACCATCTGTTTTTGCAAGTTGTTGCATTTCCAAGTTAGTTGTATTTTTTTTCTTTTCAAATTAGGATATGTGCAAGTTTTATTATTTTTCCTTTCAAATGTGTCTTATTTTGAGTATATGCATATGTCCAAAAACATATTCATGTATATGGTGTGGGTTTTTTTTAACACTTCTCATTTGTCCTTCCAGCCAAGTGTTTGTTATTTCGTCTTTAATATAGTATTGGATTTTTATTTTATTTTATTTTTTAAAAAAGTAATACAATACCATATAATTTTAAAACAAAGCAACAAGGACTTTGGAAAGCCAATGAACATTTAAAGTAAGGGTACAGAATGCAAAATAGTTTGGCATCTCCAAATTACAGAGACAGTTTGATATTCTTGGCAACTCTTCAATGAAAATTCATATGGATATTCCACATACCAACAATTTGGTATGAATGCCTTGGAAGGATATGGGAGAAAATGAAAACAAAAAGCAAAATATAACAGTGAAGATGAATTCCTTCATGAGGTCCGACTTCCTGTAGGCAAATATCTTTTTACTTCAGCTTTGTTAAAAAAAAATGCAATTGGCGTTTTTACATTGGCTTATGGAGTACTAGCACTCAAAGTGTCCCCCCCCTCCCCAATGGTAACAATGGAATGTCTTCATATTTTGAGCACATTGGAGATTGTTCAAGCTTGTCAGCATCAAAAGACATTCTCAGGAAGCAGCCACTTCCAAACTAGGTCAACTCAGTACTGTAGATACAGGAAAAATCCAAGTGATACAAATGGACCCTTTGATCCAACAGCTTTTACGTACGTATAGCCAAAGATCTCCCCCACATCACTCCTTCAGACTTTTATTAGGTAACATACTGATTGTAGCAGATCAAACTGAAAAAAAAAGTAACACTCTAGTAATTGACGGTAACAGAAAGTGCTGATTGTTCTGGAAGGAGCTTTTGAGTTTGCAGAAGGGTTCAATATCCACAGAAGGACTATGTTTGTTTAGATGGATGTCAACCCTGCTTCTCCTTCAAATGGATACTTCACATTATAGACATACTCATTCAGGTGTTTCTAAGAATGTCCTTATACAAGTGTACAAACCTACAGTTTCTGTATCCATGGGCAGATCTGCATCTGTGTTGAATATAGAATGTGATCCTCCCTCTCCCACTTTAGATGATCCCTGATGGTTTAAGATTTCCCATAAGACTAAGTGGAAACAAACAGACTGAAAGACATGGTAACTAGAAGTATAGTTAGCAGCAGAAAACAACGTGTCCAATCAAGATCTTAAATTGAGAAATCTATTTACAGTCAAAGATTTTGGAGAAAATATTTCTAATAAATGTTGCCCTTCAAAAATGAAATGGGAGAATATCTGGCACAGCTTAAGGACATTAAGGACATTTTTTTAAAAAAAAATTGTAAGCCACTCTGATTGCATTTTGTAGAGGGGCACAATATTTATTATTATTATTATTATTATTATTATTATTATTATTATTATTCAACATCCTGCTCTTTAAAAAGAGTCTTACTGAAATTGTACTGAGAAACAAACATGGCAGCCAATAATAGTGTTTATTAGTGATGAGGAGAATTATATTTGGTCTCCTTTTTAAATGAACCAATATAATTTACATGTCTCACATGAATATGCAGATTGGAACAGGCGTCCCTCAGATTGTGCAATCTGTAAATTCTTCAAATCTTGTGATGCAGTTCTCAGCTCAAAAATCAAATTCCACATACATATATTATGAAAATGGGTATGCTAAAATGCATATATTAGGGGAAATTGCATGCAGAGTGTGTTTTGTTAAGGGAAATTGCATATGGAAATATGTGTGTTTTAATCACAGGTTGGTATGGAAATTGGACAGAATGGATTTAGAATGGAATACAGTACATGTGAAACGGGCACAGACCAGGAACAGATTGTTTGTTGTCTCTCAGTATGTATTTGCACTAAAGCTGCCTCTCTTGCTTTGCACAAAGGAAAACATTTCTTTCTCAGTAACCCTGAACTAGCCAGCAATTTAAGAACATTTCTAAAGTACAGTTTTCAGTTCTGCTCACCCCATTTCCAAAACAGGAGCATAGGAATTTGGCATATACTGATTCAGGGCATTGGTCCACTTTGCCCAGTATGATCACAACTCTGACCACCAGTGGTGCTCCAAAATTTTAGTTAAGATCTTTTCCTAACCCCATCCAGAGTTTCCTGCTGTAATCTGGTGATCTTCCATATAATTAGCAATAATACCCAACCTAAATGCTGGCTCTGCTATACCACATTTCCACTGAATTCTGGATTTGCACAACCGTTTGAGTGTGTTCCAATGTTTTAATCACAGGTTGGTATGGAAATTGGACAGAATGGATTTAGAATGGGCTTATCATCCCTTTATGCAATGGCATACCCTCCAACATTTCACACATAGAAACAGGAACATATGAAGCTGAGCAACATTTAGATTATGGTCAAGATAGCAAATGCCATTACTAAAAGAGGACACACAAGCTAAGAAAGGATGCCGTAGTTAGCTTTTGCCTGGGCCTAATGGGAGAGGAGAGGGGAGGAATTGATGCATATCAATTTAAAAGGTAGGATAGTAAAAGATATTATGCAAACAAAACCAGAAAATTGATAACTCTTCTGGAAAATAAATAATGACTAAAAATAAGAAAGCTACTCCACCCCCCCACCCCACCCCCGGCCTATTGGGGTCCTACACAGCATTTTCTGTACACAAATGATGGGTTTTGTGGAGAAAACAATCGCTTGAATTCTCTAGCATAATACATTATTTAACTATACACATACTTAGCTACATGTCAGAGACACTAAGGCCCACTCCTATTGAACTGTGGAGATATGTATTAAGGCACTGACAAAAGTATCCTGTTGTGCATTGGTTTTTTTGTTTGGTTTTTTTGTTTTTTGTTTTTGGTTTGTCTGTTTTGTGTGTGTGTGTGTGTGTGTGTGTGTGAATTGCTCCCATTAGTTCTGATGAGCGTTGGTCCCATTGTGCATTGATTTCATTGTGCATTGGGTTCCAAAATGTAATGTTCACTTTGCTGGCTCCCCTACATAGCAAGCTCATGGCAGCCCCTTCCTGTAGAAAACGTATCCATTCTATTTCCCACACATGTGAATCCACTTATGAAGACATGCTACCATCTGAATTCTGCCCAATGTTTTTTTTGTGTAGGAAAGTTGCATTCTCCTCAAAAATGTTTTCCATCCCCCCCCCAGGTTCATTTTCTGATCAAAAAGCCCTATGTATTTTTGACACCGTCTTAATCTGCGAAGATTCTCACCCATCTAGATTTTTCATCATTGCGGTTTTCCCAACACACACACACACACACAAATGTTTTTCAAACATTTCTGAATATGTTTGAATATTCTGTCCCTTACCATCCTATATAGATGAAATCATTCCCCCAGTAATGATCAAGGGCTTTGAAAACACTAGAATAGTTCTCTTTTCTCTCTAAGCATTACAGAATTGTTATTCGTTTCAGAATATGTGAACAATCTGTTACAAAATGGAAATTTATATGAAGGCACAGAAACAAAAAATTATTTCTTTAGCTCCTTAAGCTTCAGCTGACCTAGTGCTGGCTCACCTAGCTCTTGGCCAGTTGGGATTATGCTGTTGGTCTGATTCAATGAGGTTTTGAAGGCTGTCTCCCATTCAAAGCTTTCAAATGGAAATGCTTTTCCACTGATTTTATACAGGCATTAGTGCATTCATTGTACACAGGCATTAGTGCATCATGGTTGCCCATAATTAGCTGTGACCTCCAAGCCTTTTTGTACTTTTTCTATCTAAAGTAGTAATTTCCCAGACATATTGATGTATTTGATTATCCCTTTCCATGCAACATCTGTGGATTTGTCATTCTGGCTTCAGATTTGATTGATTTTCAACTAATTTCCCTGCTAATTCTATCAAGAAAGTGAGTTCATTTCATTCTATCCTCATAGGCATTTTAAATCCTTCCCATCATCCTATTATGTGGGAATTTGATTAGCTCTGTTCTTGTCTACCTTTCCTCTTCATTCACTGAACATACCTAGCATTGTCTGACCCCATATGTGAAAAATCTCCTGTGGCCCTTTCCTTTGAAATCCTAGTAATGTTAATCATTATTCTTTATGCTTGGCCCTAGACTATAGGTTTCTTTAAAAAAGATAAAGTCATTTTCAGTCTATCATAAAGTAGTTTCATCTAAAGAGAAAAATCTTTGGAAAATTAATCTAGTACTTTGTAATTGGTCTCTAAATACTTGAGAAGAGATTGAACCAAGCTCTATCTATCAATGCTAAACAGTGATGTATTGCTGAAGGAATGTCAGATCTGGAGAAAGAAAGGTCTTTTGTAGGACTGAAAGGCATAATAATTGTTGCAGAACTTCTAAAGGGCCATCAGCTTGTATCTGGTAAAATCCCAAAAGTTATTTCATCTGTGCATGTTTTGATTTACAGTAGTTGAAAAACTTGTGATCTTTAGTCTTATTTCAAAGTTCCCTGTAAATTATTATTTTAGACCCGTTTAAAGAGATCTATCCACCTTTGGCAGCTTTCTGAACAGGGGGAGAGATAAATATGTGTAAGGAAGAGTGAAAAGGGTGGGAGAGAAAATGGGTGGCTATGTTCACTTTTGTTTAACTTTGGTTCACTTCAGTTTAAGCCCCATCCACCTCTATATAGAGACAGAGAGCTGGAAGAGGCCTTAAGGGTCATCTGCTCCAATCCTCTGCCATGCAGGGATTTACAACTAAAGCACTCCTGAAAAATGACATCTAGCCTCTGTTTAAATACCTCCAAATCTATCCAACTACCAAACAATTCTTACAAGAGAAAAAAAGAGTGTTCCTTATGGTTAGGTGGGATCTCTTGCTGTTTGGAACTATTGGTTCATGTTCTACTTCCTGGAGCAGCAGAACACAGGCTTGCTCCTTCTTCTACATGACATCCCTTCAGATATTTAAAGATAAATGTCATGTTACTTCTCAATATGCAAAGTGATCTTGCCTTTGAGAGTATTTGAGTAAAGGAAAGAAAATATTGCTGCCCCTTTGAGTCTAACCTTGTGGGGAAAAAAGGTTGTGGTTCTCCAAAATACAACAGGAACAAAATCATTTCTCAAAAGTTATAAAGTGGTTTTGCAGATTGAAAATTGGAGATTTTCTCAGCCCTGGTAATGGCGATCCTGGAGATGCCAGGATTGAATTTGGGACCTCTGCATACCAGAAGTGAAGGAGATGCACAAGCTCACCTGCAAAACCACCTTATATCGTTTGAGAAATGATTCACCAGTTCCAACATTTTATGCTCTACCTTAAAAGGAATGAACATGACAAGCATATTAAATCATGTACACAGATGACTTTGCAAATATCCGTATCTGGAGAAAATGCAAAGATGTGTCCTACATTATGACAGTGCATGGAAGAAGTATGCAGAGTGCTTTGTGCATGAAAAGTTACTGTTTTATTTTTGGGAGGGGCAGTAATGAGTTTGAAAATAATGGTGTTATAATTGATGCAAAATTGGTCTATTAAAATGATTTATGCTCATTACACCAGCTCAAATTGTTTTTAAATGAAGTGTTGGGGGGTTTATATTCATTGTATCTTGTCTAATTTTAAAAGACACTGCAGATACCTTAAATCAGAAAATGAGGCTAGGAGGTCCAGGATGCTGACAGGTTCTTGGCAAATAAGCATGTGAATCCTGGCCTAATTTCACAAGATTAAGCCCACCAAAGTCTATATGATTATCTTACTGTAATCTAACAGATCATGATTGACCAGGGATTGACCAGCTCCTTGTCTTTGATGCAGATGACTAAAAAAGCAGCTTCTTTTAAGCAAACAGTCTGATGGACGTAATTAAAAACTGGATTAAATCAGGTGCAGATAAGGAGAAATGAGAACCAGGGTGGTATAATAGTTTGGGTATTGGACTAGAGGTGAATCTAAACTATCAAAATAATGCAGTTTTACACCACTGAAGTGAGGCAGTACTGTCCAATAGAATTTTTGGATTTTGTTGTTTTACAAGATCTTTAGCCTTCTATAACAGAGTATTGGCACTTTATAAAACTACAAATTCCAGGATTCTGTAGGATGAAACTACAACACTTAAAGTCATTTCAAACTGCATTATTTCTACAGTATATCTGCATTATTTCTACAGGCTGCCCCTAGACCCTGAAACTCCCTTTCATAGGAAGGCCAGAATGACCCCTGCTTGCTATATTTAGTTGGTGGGTAAAATCCTTTTTATTTTGACAGACTATTAATACAGAAAGTTTTAAAAGAATAGGCTAGGGGGTGCTCTGTTGTTTTAAACTATACTGTTTTAATAGAATTCAAAGGTAGAGCTGTGTTAGTCTGGAAAATAAGTACTTGTAGTACCTCTGAGACTAACTGAAAGAAAGAAGTTGGTAGCAATCTACTTCAGTCTACTCCTTCAGATGGATCTGAAAAAGTTGGCTCATGTCAACAAAAGCTCATGCTACCAACATCTTTCTTTCAGTTAGGGGCAAAACAGACAGCCCTGAAGGAGTGGCCTCCGGCTGCCCCTTTGATCACCGGATCAGGGCCGTGGCAACCACATGCTGTGGCCCTTATCCAGCATTTTCCCGGCTCAGAAAGAAGCAGCAGAAAGCTACTCCTTTGTTGAGCTGGGAAAAAGCTGGCTTTGCCACTATGGTGGTGGTTTTTCAGCGCTTCTGCAGTATGACACATGTAAACACCATGCTGCAGAAAAGCAGTGAAGCTGCCGCATGTGTGGTCAGCTGTGTGGCTTCCTGGCAGCCTGGAGGCATGCGCTGTCTGAACACCATGCCCCCACACTGCCGGTAAGCCGGCTCTCACTGCTGGTCTGTTTTTTCCACTTAGTCTCAGAGGTGTTACAAGTTCCCTTTGCATACTGTTTTATTAGCCTTTTCATCTTTTTAATTGCATTTGATTCTTTTAACTAGAAATGTGAAATGTTTTCATGTTGCAACTAGCTTAATTAGAATTAAACCAGTCATATTATCAAAGCACTTCAAATGTTTCATTTTTTGTATGTTTTTAATTGTGTTGTTCTTTTAACCTACAAGGGGCCTTCTGTCCCAATTCTGGGAGGAAGGCAAGATATAAAGAAATAACCACCACCACCACCACCACCACCACCACCATCTGATGATGATGATGATTATGATGATGATGTCATTCCAGTTTCAGTGTCCAGCAACTTCACTGGACAATGGCAGAAACAAAAAGTGATTTGTTTATACAAATTTGTGAATTGTATTGTGTGTAAAGAATGTATTACATAGATAATTAATATGTAATATTGATATTGTATATTTGAAAATTAATAAAGATGGGGGGGGAGAAAATGGCAGAAACAGCAGAAAGGCTTCCTTTGAGGACAGGTGGTACTGAGCCCCTCTATTTTGTCCCAGAATGCTACTACACTGCCAATCACTCTGTTCTAGGCATAAGGTGTATCTCCACCTGCATTGGTCTTCATACAGTGACAATGAGAGATATATGGTGCCTGTAATACTTTCTGCTTAAGAACTTAATGTTAGAATTTTCTTTTAAGTTCCACTTAAGGCCATGTGAAAGGTTCCTGAAAAAAATCTTGAGAGAAAAACAGAATATTTCTGAGATGATATTTTTAAGGCCAAGAACTCCTTTGCTCCATCCAAAAATTTCATTTTAAATGACAGACAGTTCCAACTCTGATAAAAATGTACAGGTGGGAGGGAGCCAAATAAAACAAGGCTGGCATCATGTTGGTGAATAACAAGGGTCTAAGTAAGATTGAGAGAGCCAGCATAGTGTAAAGGTTTGAGTGTTGGACTATGACTCTGGAGAATAGGGTTTGAATCCCTGCAAAGTTAAAAATGAATTGAAGGCAAACAACAACAGAAGCCAGACTTATGCCATCACAATGCATTTTTGGGGTGTCATTGCAGAGTTCAGAATTCTCTACTGACCACACAATAACCAAAATACTCCACAAAGAAACCTTGTTTTAGGTGCAGTTCCCCAAACCTGGCTGATAGAGATCAGAGGAAACAGGAGAAAAGCACTCACTTCTTTTCTTATAACAGCTGCAATGACATAATTTGCAGGGACTTGCCATGCACAGCTCCTGGAGATATCTCTGAATGCTGTGCAATGCATTCAGCTATGGAAGAGCAACTGGACAAAGATCTTTTGTTTCTTCCTGCCTCTCCACTGACTCAGGGAACTGCAGCTGAGAAACGGTGGTGTGTGTGTGTGTGTGTGTGTAACAAGTGGATGCCAGATTATTGATTATTATAAAGATATTTCCCAATGCAGGATTGTCACCCATGTTCCCCCCCCCCCCAGATATTTGTGGATTTTGAGAGCAGGAGCTGACTGCAAAGTTATGAAGGATATTCACCAATATTCTTATCCACAGTGGAAAAAGGTTATGTCAATATGTTGAGATGCTCTCCAAAAAACAAACAAACAAACAAACAAACAAACAAAACCTTAAACCCTTTCCAGCACTGTGAAAGTTTTCACTCCCTGCACAAGGAGTGAAAAGGCCATCCTTCTCCTTGCAGCAGCAAAGAAATTGTTTTGTCTGAAACAGTTTTGTGCACAATCAGTGTTTTATTGGAAAGATGAAAGAGGTATTTGGGGCAAAATGTTGGAGAGTAGTATTCAAAAACAATGAAGTGGCAACAATTTGACCCAAATGATTCTGGAATTTTAAAAAACGATTTAAAATGAACAAAATGTCTTTTAATCTTCCCTGTCTGGGGGAGAAAATATTGAATCTTTTCACATGAAAAGGTGAAACAAGTAAAGATTTATATCCCTAGGAGATAGTGAAGTGAGCTACAGTCTTTGCCAGCTCTCCCGTTAATGTTCAAGGTGTTGAACATATTTAGAGAGCTGGGATTAACACCTTGTATAACTTTTCAAAAGTCTGTCTAAAGCCTGGTGAGGATTCTTCATCCCACTGCCATGGAAGACACCAACCACTACTACCTGTACCAAAAATGCAACATTCGAAGAGTAATCTCTCCATGTTTGCATTATTCTACTTTTCCCCACACATTTTCCTTTACTTTTAAAGCTAATTAGCTTTCTCAAAAGAGCATATTACCACTGTAAAGCATAATGTTTAGAACCAAATAAATGTCAAGTTCAATTTAGTTCCAAAGTTTGCTTCGGCTCCACCATGTTCCAGAACATTCCACACAAGTTATTGCCTCTTCTATTGCTTCTAAACATTGTCAAACTATTTGCTGTTGCAGTGGAGGATGCTGTTATGTTTTTATTGCAACATTTCATACCAAGTAATGCGAAACTGAAAAGAGAGAAGCCTTTATGGAAAGATCACAGTTCCTTCTCCATACCTTGAAATGGCATAACAAAACTGCTGCCAAGGAGTGTATATGCTGTATTCCTCTTCAGAGTTGATTTTCCTCTTGGGATAGACATTCACTGCAGAGAGAATGTCCTTGGATAGTTTTTAAAAAGCTTAAATAAGTTTTTTAAAAAAGGAAAAGAAAATGTTACTTTAGGAGTGCCAGATCATTTGAGCTTTGACCGAGAGGGAGTATAAAAACAAGCCCAAATAAAATGCAACACAGACTGAGCTATTTATTTAATAAAAGGAAATCTGTGGGATTTCACCTCTTTTCACTTCGAACAGACACACAGCTAGATACACTTATATTTTATCCCTCTTCCTCTTATGAGCTTGAAAATGACTTTGGTGCTTAAGAAAAGGATGTTAGTTGCTTTAAAGGCCAAGATGTGACCCATGAATAGTAAAAATAGCAATATTCATATATGAACATGTACCAAAAAATAAGTTCCATTACATTCACAGGGATTTAGACTCAAATATATGGGTATTTATTCAATCCCTACACAGCAAATATAGTGCAAGCCTAAACTCAGTGGAGTGAAGATCAGAGGAAGAACCATCAACAACCTAATATATGTAGACAACACTTGAGAAAATATCAAGGAACTGCCATGAGGAAGGTTAAAAAAGAAAATGCCAAGGTAGGCTTAATGCTGAACATAAGAAAAACAAAAAAATAATTACCATGGAAGATCCACAAGAATGCAGCTTAGAAGGTGAGAAAACTGAAATAGTCAAAGAGTTCCTATATCTCAGATCAAATATTGATCCAAATGAAGACTGCAGTTAGAGCAGCTTTGAAAGAACTGGACAAGATCCTAAAGTACAAAGATATAACTCTGAACACTAAAGTGAGCCATAGCATTCTCATAGCATTCTCAATCACCATGAGAAAGCCATAGCATTCTCAATCACCATGTCCAACACTGTGTCAAGTTCTGAGCACTGTAGTTCAAGAAGCATATACGTAAATTGGAATATATTCAGAGGAGGGCAACCAAGAATGACAATGAGTAGAAAGCAAACTGCATGAGAAATGGCTTGAGGAGCTTAGGAATGTTTAACTTGAAGGAGATGGAGGGGGAATATCTTGGCCATCTTTAAATAACTGAAGGGTTGTCATATAGACGATGCTCCAGAGATCTGAATATGAATTGTTGTTGTTGTTGTTGTTGTTGTTGTTGTTGTTGTTGTATGCCTTCAAGTAATTTTCATCTTATAGCAACCCTAAGGTGTACCTAAATTACAGTGAAAGGGATGCGATCTAAACGTTAGGAATAACCACTTGAGTGTAAGAATTGTTCAATAGTGTAATAGACCGCCTCTCAGTTTAGCAGACTCTCCTTCATTGGAGGATATTAAACAGAGTTTGGAATACCTTCTCTTGGGAGTGCTTATGTTCTGAATGACAGGGGGTCGGAATAGATGGCCCTTGAGCCCTTCTGGTGCAACAATCCCATAAGTAAGTTATCATGAAGTGAAACTGCAGGACAGGGATTGTTCAAGGTAGCCTAGGGAATATCTCCAGCACTGTCTCTGTTTTAAGGACTTCAGTTGTTAGCCCTGTTCAGCTGTTAGCTATTGATTCAAACATGGGTGGAAGGAAATATGAATCAACATCTCTTACAATGTCTGAATAGCATATATATATATATATATATATATATATATGACATTCATCTCACTAGCCCATGTTTACTTGCTTAAGATGTGATGGACACAGTGCAGCCCTCAAATTTCCCTTTATTGCCATTTTTATTCTTCAATGATGTGTTGTGGTTCTTGACAGTTCAAGTATATCAGAATATGCATTTTGCGAAAAATGTATTTCACAGAGAGACAGATCTGAAATGATTTTAAAAAGAAAGAGTAAGGTAGAAATGAAACAGAATGGAATTATGGATAAAATATGACTTGGACTAGAGACAGGCAAATTTGCCCATCCCTAATTTTACTCTACAATTTATTATGATGGTTATTTTATTTTTGGCAACAATTTCACCTTCCCAGCTGCTCTGTGTTCCTATCTTTTATGGGGACTCTGTTCAATCTTTTCTTTGACCTTTCTTAATGCTGATATAAATCTCATCTTGTAAAGTTCACAGGTTTGCTGTTGAAATTTGTGTTAAAGAAGGGGGAGGAGTAACATTCTGCTCCATTCCCCCTCCTAAAATAACACACAATGCCCTTTCTGAGCTCTGATTTTCTCTTCCTTTGCCTCTTTCTTTTCTTTTTGGTCTGTCTTTCTATCTGTCTTCACACAGACAACACTGATAGTCAAGTACCAGGTATAACAAGGCCAAAGGAAATATGATTGAAGATGAGAAACTACTAAAAATGATCTTTTGTCATGTACTGGGGATTATATGCTCTTTGACAATGATGGATTTTCACTCTTTCATCCCATTCTATGGCATCTTGGCTAGGTGTGGGGGGAAATGGCTAAAACAAGAGATGGCACTATGTGAAGAAACTAGTATTTTTACCAACATGAGTCATGGATTGATAGGGAAAGTACAAGTACAAAGTACAAGAATGATTAAGAATACCAAAAAAGCTGAAAAATGAAACCATTGGCCTATTATGTCTCACATTTTGTTTCTTACAGCAGCCACCTACTTGGAAAGCTCGTAAGAAGAATAGAAAGACAATGTTCATCTCTTCAGATTGCTCCCCTTAGTCATGCTGGTTGGGGGATTTTGGGAACTATAATCACAAAATTGCTATATGATGGCCTAATATCTTTGAGCTTCTGTTGAACCGTCGTGGCTAATAGCTTTTGCTCATGCTTCTCAAATTTGTCTGATCACCCAAGCGCCCAGCTCATGTAAGGAATCTGAGGCTGCATCTGCACTGGAGAAATAATGCAATTTGATACCATCTTAAATATCATCATTCAGTGTTATGGGATTCTGGGGTTTGTAATTGGGTAGGGCACCAGAGCTCTCTAACAGAGAAGGTCTCATAAAACTACAAATCTCAGAATTCTGTAACATTCAGCCATGGCCATTAAAGTGTTGTCAAACTGCTTTATTGCTACAGTGCAGACAAGGCCTGAGGTAAGCAATTTAAAAATAAAAATAGGAGCAACATTTCATGAGGAAGAGAAGCCTGAACAGCTGTAACATGACCCCCCAAATTACTTAAACTAAAAATGTGATATTTCAGATCTGCTTATATGGATGTAGATAACAATTTTCAGGGTAGCTGAATACATTTTTATAAGATCTGGGGTCTCCGTGTTGTAAGATCACTGAACCTTTGCTCAGGTTAGATTTAAGATTATATTTGGAAGCCCTTCAGCAACATCTATAAAAACTTATAGAGATGTTTAATCAGTCATTTTGTTTGGTTTTTATGACCTTTTGGTGGCCTGCTTTGATTTCATGCAATTGTTCTGTGACCTTTGTGCAATTTAAAGGAGTCCAGATGTTGTCTTCTACTTGTAATTCTTCTGTGTTTATCTGCTGCTGCTTCTGTTCTTATTTCTTTCCCAAAAAATATTGTGAGGGAGGGAAGGACAGAAAAGGTGCTACAGTAGGAAGCAACCCTTGGGAAACATTCGAAGTTTTTGTAATTGCTCACTTTGATTTGTTTCACTGAATGTGTGTCATATTGGTGATGTTGCTGTAATTATCTTTTTATTTTATTCTTAATCACTGAGAAGGCAAAAATGTACAACAGAATGAAAGAATGCACAACAAATTCCAATAACATCAGCCACCTTTCTCAGGAGAGTTTCTGCACTTCTCTAATTGATGGGTTTAATTTATCCAAAGAAAAGTTACATTTTACCACAACAAACTGCAGAAGCATTTTGATTAAACCCAGCATACAATGACAGGCCAAAAACAGTCTGTAAATGAATTTATGTTTTTTTTAATCTTTTTTTAAAAAAAATATTTTTAAAACAAAGTATTTGGAACTGTTCCTTTAGCCAAACATTTGCAAAATAAATTCTGGGATGTCACCTTAATGAAAACATACACACCGTCTTATTTTTAAAGAAAGAACACAGTCCAATTCACCAGATATACTAGCTAAAAATATTTTTTTAAAAAAAATAGGATGGAAGGAACATGCCCCCTTGGTTCAAGAGAGAAGTTTGATCTATAGGGTATACATCTGTCCTTGGAAGATCCAACTATGAGTGCATAAGTATATTAGCAGGGTTGCATCTATACTGTCCAACAGTCAAACCACTACAGGTTGACTCTCTCTTATCCAAAATGTTTGGGACCAGAAATATTTTGAATTTCAGATTTGTTTTCAAATTTTGGAATATTCACATGTCCTTAAAGAGATATCTCAGAGATGCGACCCAAGTCTAAACACAAAATTCATTAATGCTTCATATACACTCTATACACATAGACTGAATATAATTTTATATATGATATTCTAATAACTTTGTATGTGAAACAAAGTTTGTAAACACTGACGCATCAAAAAGCAAAAGTGGTACCTTCTCAGCCATCCATGAAAAAAGATTTGGATGTTGGAGTATTTTAGATTTTGGAATTCTAGATAAGGGAAACTCAACCTGAATAATGTATTGGATCTTAAAATCTCTCTGCTACAATTAAATTAAGTGTATGCTAAGCACTTTTTATCAAGAAGTACTGAAACATTTCTTTCTCTTCAAGAATTTCTTTTAACTGCTTTGGAAACTATTCGCCTCTATGGAATCTTGTTTGGCTGGTTTAATGGTTTGTATAAAGCAAAGGCAAATGGTTGGTGACATATACTCTCTTTCTGTCGCCAGTGTTGCCAGGTAGAATGAGGAAGATGAAGCTATAGGTTCCAATTCAAGGTACAGGTGACACGGACTTCCCATCAACATGTTGATGCTGGAGAAAATTAAGCCTTGGAGTGGAGTGAAAGAGAGTGAGATTCTGCATCGACATCTGGTAGAGAGACAGTGGGAGTTTTATGTGACTGGGAAGGTGATGCAAGGGAGCAGATTGGCCTGCAGAGCTGCATAGAAAGAGTTCACAGTCATGGCCATTGCTTCTTCTCTTCCCTTCCCAAGCCATCCATAAAGTGTGCAATTACTCTTCTGCTTCAAACGTGGCACCAAATTCCCTTCCCCATTTGGAGAAAGGAACCCACCACACCTGTTTATGGTTCGGAGGCTCACAAGGCCTCTAAGGGAAGGTAAGTGTGAAATCTCTATTTCATGGTTTATGATAGCTAGGAGGGATGCAGTAGGAGCCTTGTCGGCTCATTAGTGATGATTATAAAACAAGAGCAATTCAGAGAGGAAGTAACAGCTGTTTGCAAATGCTAGTTAAGGAATGAGAGCAGAAATGTGGGTAAAAATATGAGCACTTTGAAAATAATTGTAGAGGCATAAAAGAGGTGCAGCTTAAACATTATTTAAAACTATCTTGGAAACCACTGTAAAAATATTTTTTAAAAAAAGGAAAAAAAAAAGAAAAAGAAAAAGAAAGCAAAGAGCCAAACTCACTAATGAGTTCTGTTGAACAGATGGGAGAATATTGCTGGATTCTTTAAAAACGGGAATTTATATAATGTCCATCCACCTACTGGTCAAGCAGGCTAACAACAACAACAACAACAATAATGTCATTGCAAGAAGAGTTTGCACCATAATGACACATAAAGAAAAACTTGAAGCAAACAGGATTTCTTCTCTGGCAAAATATCCATAAATGTTGAGAAAAGCATCAAAGAGTTTCTACATAGCATTGCAATACATTCACTAAGATCCTATTTTGGGGATATGTAGGGACACATGTGCATTCATGTGCAAGGTGACCCATACACAATGGCATTACACCTCTGCCTCTGCATCCTTGAAATGGACATGAACATTCCACATCAGAAAAATAGCTAGTCACTTCATAGGGGAATTTCACTCATATGTACAGCACTGTGTAAATTTACAGCACTATATAAATAATAATAATAATAATAATAATAATAATAATAATATGCCCTTTGGTTTCTCAGATATAAATAAATAAATAAAATCTTTATTTATATACCGCCCTTCCAATGATCAGGGTGGTGCACATATACACAAGTTAAAAACATATACACAAGTTAAAAACATTAGGCAATATCAGCCCAAGGCGGCAATACAATGGCAGTGCTCCAAGCCGGCTCATAGTGAGGGGAGAATAACAACGGGGGGAGAGAATCAGGGGTAAGCCTGCCCAAATAAGTATGTTTTTAACCCCAGATCTTGTAGAAGAGTTTGCTTGTTCTAACTTTCCAGCTGTTTCCTTCTATTTCTTTGCACTGATTATTACAATAGTTCTCTTTCTTTCTATGCACAACTCATTGAACAGTTGCATTCAGTATTCTGACCTTATTTCTGTCAATTTTTATTTTTGCTTTCTCCCTCTCCATAACTCCTTGAAGAATTCCATCTGTCATACAATAAGGCCTTTCTTTTTGCATCATCCCTTGACAGTGTTCCTGGCTTTGGTCCAAAATTCTTCTGGCTCCGGGTCTAATTGTTTAATTGAATTTAATTGTTGCTGACTCACGGTGACCGTCTGTATGGGACATCTCCAAGATCCCCTATCCTCCATTAATCTACTCAGGTCCAGCAGATTCAGGTTTCCTTGATTGAGTCCAGCCATCTGGCATGTAGTCTTCCTCTCCTCCTACTACCTACTATCTTTCATAGCATTATTGTCTCTTCTAATGAGTTGTGTCTTTACATGATGTGGCCAAAATGCTACAGTCTCAGTTTTGTCATCTTGGCTTTCAGGAAGAGTTCAGGCTTGATCTGTTCTAGGATACACATTGTCTTTTTGGCCATCCACAATATTCTCAGCATCTTCTCTTAATAATGCTCTATTCTTTACATTGTCTTTAAATTCTACTCTACGGGGATGTTTCAGGTTTAATTCGGCCCACAATAACTGAGTTAGTGGACTTCTTTAGCTGTACTATATATATATTAGCAGTTCATAGTTTGTACCAAAATCTGCCCCTCTTCTGTTTTTGTAGAGAGCATGGAGCTTCTCCATCTTCTGCTTCCAATTATGCAATCGATTTGATTTCTGTATTGGTCATCTGATGACTTCCACATATACAGTCATGAAGAATTGTATTGCGATTCTCAAAATTTGGAAATGCAATTATTCACCATCCTTTATTAAACAGGAGATCTTACTGCTTTATAGTTTTTTGTGGAGCTTTTGGGCTATGTGGCCATGTTCTAGAAGAGTTCCACATAGCCTGAAAGCTCCACCAAAAACTATGGATGCCGGCCATGAAAGCCTTCGACTCCACATTGGAAATCTCTGTGGGGAGTTACTGCTTTAGTTATGTACAAATGTGTATTCTACAGATGTCTAATCTAGGTAAATCTTTTTAGACATATGAGCTGAGATCCTGGACAAAATGGGTGGAACAGTCTGCTCATGAAGTTCTGTGCCTTTTCCTCACCCCAGCAGCTATCAAACTCTAGGAAGCTACTACTGTGGTCATTTATTGACTCAGTAGGGATGGAGGATGAGGCTACTCACCAGTGAAGAAGCAGCTGGTCTTGGCTGAGGAGGAAATGAGCGTTCTTCCAGATGGAATTCACCCTTGTTTCTTTTCCCCTTGCAGCAAATCCCAGCAGCTTCATTGTTGCCTAAATAGAAAACAGTAACAGTAGTTCCATAGTGCTTCCCTGTGGGATTTTTGCCAGGTTGTAAATGGTTACATAATAACTGATGTGCCCCATCCAAAAGAGAATAAATGTACACAATTATCTCTGTATGTCACCAACAGTATCCCATCAATGGCCTGTTTTTTTAATATTGTACATGCCTAGTGAATGTCTATGTATTTATTTATATGTGTATATATGTACATGTCTCTGAATTTCTCTTTCCTTTTCCCTTCTTTTATTTTTTTCCCTCCTCTTTGTTTGCATTTATATAATATATTTAAACTATATTACATTTCTAAAGCTGCAGCTGGGGAGAAATCAGCAGCTTAAGCATTCCAGTTTGAAAAGAATTGCCCAGAAAATATTGAGAGGCAATTTGATTTAAAAATAATTATTTGGGAATGGATTTTGATAAACAAAAGCCTACTCTGTATGTTACCTGCAAAATTATGCTAATCATCTTGTGTGCTCCATTAAAGGAGTGGAGAAAGAAAGCATTTTTGTTTCTTACTTGCTGCATTGATGTGTTTTTCCAGAGTTCAGGATGAAGGGGGGGGGGTGAGAAACCTGAGGCCATCTTTAATATTTTATAAATGGTCGTCATGAAGCTCTGCTAGGAAAGATAAATACTGTGTGGATGAGTTATCCTGTGCGATGCTTGCATGTTGGACTATTTAATGCAGACTGCTTGATTTCACTTTTTAATTACTCACATATTTTACTGGGGACTTAAGACCTGAATAATAGCTTCCTTTCTGGTAAGGATCACTTTCCCATGAGCAAGGATTAGTCACAACCCGACAAATTATATGTAGGCCTCCGATGGGGACATTCAGCATTCAGAAAAGGGAGGAGGATGGGAGATGTAAAAGCAATGGGTCTCATGACATTCACAAAGCCAGCTTGCAATGGCCTGCAGACCTGCGTGCGGTATGTTATGTCAGCTCTCCTCATCTATCACAGAGCCCTATGGGAAGGAGCAGAGAGGCTCTGATGCCAAAGTCCTCGGGCAAGTGCTGACTTGCTCACGTGTGGTGTCACGAGAGCCATTTCCAATACTAAGCATTCACTGCACATTGCCAGAAAAACTTCCTGATGGGTTGGGCCCCACAGGTTGAACAGAAGACAGATACATTGTTCCAGATTTCAAGGGAGCATCATTGTGCCCTTGTTAGAGCTCTGATGCTTTCTTTGCAGAAGGCCCTAGCAGAAAGACTTAGCCACTCGTCCTCTGTTGAAAGGATTGCTGGTAACAGTTTCTGGGAAGTTGGTAAAGCTGATAGCACTGGGAGGCGAGTACATTTTGCTCCCTAAGGAGGTTGGTTCTTTAGGATATGGAAACAATATGGCAGAAAGAGTGTAATAAACATCATCATCATCATCATCATCATCATCATCATCATCGCCAGCCCTCCTTATTCATGGATTTTTTATCCATGAATTCAAGCATCTATGGCTTGAAAATATTCCCCAAAAGTATAAATTCCAAATAGCAAACCTTGATTTTCCATTTTATATAAGGGAGACCATTTTGCTCTGCCATTATATTTAATGGGACTTGAACATCCATGGATTTTGTTATCCACAGGGCATCCCGGAACCAAACCCCAGCAGATAACAATGACCTACTCCATCATTATTATTATTATTATTATTATTATTATTAATATACACAAGGAGGTTAAAAATAAAACAGGTTTATTAATTATCAAACCAAACTTATGTTTAAAGTAATATGCCTAACTAAAGACAAGGTAAGTCTCACAGAGACTTATATTTCCTTACAACTTACATGTCTTCTTGGAAGCTTGAAGGAGCAACAGTGGCCATACATGCAAGCCATACATGCGATCTGCAGCATTTTGCCAGCCCTCCTGAACTGTGCTGAAATCCATATACCCCAAGTGTGATTTGGAAGAGACAGCTGTGTAAAAGTGAAAATAATCTGAAACACATGTTCAAATTCATCATTACTTGTGTTCCTTCAAGTCATTTCTGACTCATGAGAACCCTAAGGTGAACCTACCACAGGGTTTTCTGGGGCTGACAGTGTCATTCACTCATGGTCACCCAATGGGTTTCCATGGCAAAGCAGGAATTTGAACACTGGCCTCCAGGGCCATAGTCAAATGTTCAAACCACTGAATATTACACTACACTGGCTCTCATACAAATCCTAGCTGAAATCTCAAATTCATACAAATCCTCAACCTTTGGATTGCAGTCTAAGGCCTGAAACAGACGGGCACTATGAGGCACCCCGTCACATGCTAGGGTTGCCTTGGGACGGAGTGTATACACACCCTGCAACCCTAGCACGTGACTGGGGCGTCTCCCCTATATAGTGCCATTTAAATGGCATATGTAGCAATTCCATCACAGCTGCACAGTGTCCATATGGCATTGCACAGTTGCGATGATGCAAAAGTGCCCAATGTGCCTTTTACTTTTCTTGTATCACAAGTATGACTCAAAAAAGGAGCTGGGTGTGCACGCTCCTTTTTTACAGCGCACCTTTGCCGCTGCATCTAGTTGCTGCGGCGAATGTGCACAGTAAAAAAAGTGGCGCCAGACCACCCTTTTTGGGCGGTCTGTTTCTTAAAGTAAAGATGGCACTGTTTTCACATGTTTTAGTGTGCTCATGCTTGAAGACTGGGGGACTCTCAAGGGCTTCTGTTTGTGGGGTACATCTGCAATGGTACTGAGAGATGGGTTTTCTCTCCTGTAAATACTTTCTGCGTCCATTCATCAATCCTTCTTTTAACCATTGGCTTTGCCTCACTATGACCATTCTTGAATATGGTGTGGTGGTGCTAATCAGGCCCTATTCCATGGCAGAGATTTAGAAAACACTTTGGCTGTCTAGGCAGGTACAATGTTTAGATGAATGATGTCTAGATGAAGTCATTTTTTATTTCATCATAACTGTTCTTGCATAAACTCTCTTGGGCCTATTGGACTGAAACTTGGAGGGTTTAATCCCCTGCATAAAGACAACTAAATATATTTTGTGTAATTCCTGGTGAGTGAAACTCAGAATTGGAAATTGTTTATCAACAGCAACAAGAATGTGCATTGTTCGTAACCACAGAAGATTACAATAATGCTTGGAGCATTGTAAGAGACAGACACAAATACCCAGCAGTTTAGTGGGAAGATGTAGGAACCTTTCTGTAGGCAACAGCATACCAACAGGCTTCTACTATTCAGAAATCAATGTGTCAGGTAGCTGAAAGCTTTTGTCTCACCTTTTTTTCTATTGTTATGGGTGAAACAAGCAATGCTGTAAGGAGTCTTGTAGTGAGTACACTGTGAAATGTTGCTATCAAACAGAAATAACTACATGATATTTTCCAAGTCAGTGGGACAGGGATTCCAGTCCAGGTGTTAATCTGAACTTTATAGTCAAATTTGAAGTATGAAATAGAAATTTGCCAATTTCCCAGCTGGAGTTAAATATGGAGTTATCTGGACCCTTGAGATCCTATGCAGGAAGAAGAATGGCATGCCAATGGTTCCTTCAAATTGCTGGGACTATTTTTGTTCCTGGCACAAAATAAGCTACAGTTTTTGAAAACTGCACAGGAATTTAAAAACTCCTCAGGATTTTGAGGAACTCTGCAGCTTTCCTGTAAAAACCTACTTTTCCTGTCATTTCATGCATTGCATTTACTGGTTTGAATGTGGAAGGAAAAGAAATGTGTGGTATTACTACACAGGCCATTAAAACCAGTTTCCACCCACCCTTGCTTCAACTTGTCTTCACAGTGCAGGGCCAAAGCTCCAGTTGGGTGGCGGAATGTCTTCAAAAGGGAAAACCACATCTCTATTGAATCTGGGCTATCCCTTTTTTAAACCATCTTTTTAAAATAAAAATTACCTTTTGCTCTCTATCTTTCAGGAAAATTTGGAGTAGTCTGTAGTGTTTCCAGGCAGCTGTTTACAAAGCATTCTTCTATACCACTTGGTGCTGCTGCTGTTGGCACAAACCTCTGAGGTTGCAGTGAGGTGACCAGTCATTTAATCAATGCTGAGTGACTCATTTGCATGCTCAGAAAGAGCGATCCACACCAGCAGAAGTGGATGGCACAATGGGACCCATGTGTAGATAGCTGCCCAGCATCACTCTGGAGTGCTCAGGTTGGTGGTGGTGGGATTTGTGTTAGCTTTGGAGCCAGAATACTCCAGGATCAGCCAACAATATTCTGGCCAGTATAGAACCACCCTTGGTCTTACTCAACCTTCAGCCTTTGCCACCATGAATGTTGCAGAACTCAAATTTTACACAATGTGGGGCAGGGTGTTTGTGTGGGCTGACTGAAGCTGCAGCTATTTCTAGTTTGAAAGAGGTGCAATCTCCTTTCCTTGAGGAATGTTGTGGGGTTTTCAGTTTCTGCACCAAAGTTGCTTTTGTTAAAATGGCCCTTTTTATTGCCCAACAGTCCAATTATGTAGAGAGAGATTTTTAAAACCCAAATCCAGAAATTTTTGCTGTTGTAAGATTGAATGTATATCCCCTTAAGAAGGCCATTCAGTATGTGTTATGCTCATTACAAAACAAGATAGCCATAAAATCTTTCTAAATAGTAAAATACAACCATCAATAAGCACATGAAGACTTGCTTCTTCTTTTCCTTGTGGATCCTAATATGTGCTTTCTAGTTGGTAATGATGTAGTGTTTTTACAGATATGCACTCTTGTGTGCATTGACAGAGTATTGCAAAAATACAGTCTCAAAAGAGCTTGGAATATCACATTTTCAAAAGGAGCTAGTTACCCTGATTATTAATCTGTTCACTTGTTACTGTCATGACACTCCAGAAAACTAACTCTGGTTACTCATAACACACGTTATTGGAAGAATGAATGGATCCTTCATATTCGAGGCTGGCAATTCATGGATTCGACAGTCTGTGGATCATCAACCTCTGTATTATTTAATGGCAGTGCATGCACATGGACATGCTGACACATCTGTGCACATGTCACCCCCATTGAATAATATGGGATACAACTGTTTTTGCAATCCATGGGAGGGGGGAGGGGGTGGGACTGAACCTCTGCAGATTAGAAGGATACATTGTGTTAGTACCTATCTTCCATTTGAATTGAAAATATACGAAAATGCTCTCTGTTTCCTACAAGTGGCCAATTCGTATATCACATCTTTAAAATTCTGAGAAAAATGCAAAAGACACTACCAATCAAACCTTCTAAGATACTGCAGTAGTGAATAACAGCTATGGCTGTGACGAACAAAAAAAGTAACTCAGATCCAGTTTATTACTGCATAAAAGGTAACTAGTCACCAAAGTAATATGGTAGAACATGTTAGCTCTGAGTATCAATGTGATTTTGCATCTCATCTTAAATCCTATTGATAATCTAATCCCAGCTAAAGCAAATCCATGAAATCAATGAATTTTGCACAAGTTTTGACTTAGCATTGAGCAATCGATTCATTGGTTTTGTTCTAATTAAGCTCAGTAGTTAGAGTTAATCTACAGTTATATCAAGTTTCATTCTGCCTGATGCTTTATGTATTAATAAGTGAGAGTGTGTAGGCACATTAGTAAATGTTGTAGAAAAACATAATTTTTAGGCAGTCACAGGCAATAAAATATATTGCTTTTTAGTGGGGTTTTTTAAAGCATGTGGTGATAGGGAGGAAAAAATGGAAAGATGCAAATAATTAAAAGGAACCAAAAACTGTGGCAAGCTGCCTCTGCCCTAATTCCAGGAGTAATATTTTAAATGTTTCAGTTAAACTCTGTTTTGGGAGAGTGCTGGTCACAGCAGGAATACAGCAGGGAACCGGGGCAGAAAAAGGAACAGACCAAGCAAAATACTCTCATCTCTCTATCCACAAGTTCCCATGACTGAGAGAGGAGAACTAACTTGTAGAGATTCTCAGTGAAAGTGTTCTATTCCTACCTCTCAAGACATGTTGTGAGACAAAATGCACCTTGCCTTGGAAATCTGCACATGTACAAAGTGTGTTTTAATGCATTTTGATGAAATAAAATCCATGCAGTTAAAAATGGCAAATGGCTAAAAACATGTATGATTGAAAAATATGCAAACACATGCTTTAGTCAGTGGGAAAATGTTTCAAACTTATCTACATCAAGAAAGACACATACAAGAAAATGGACATGAATTTCTACGTTGGCAGGAAAAACAGTATGAGTACAAAATGGGATGAGAATACAAGTGGGATTCAAAGGAATGAAAGACAAAGAAAACAACAACAACAAGATTGTCCCAAACCTATATGTATTCTCTGGATCTATCAAAAACCTTTGCAATATCAATTTGTTCTTCCACAGAGTAGTGAAGGTATCACAATGAAAAGAAATGTCATGACATTCAGGTGCTATTTTGTGGGGTGCAAGAACATCTTTGCCACAATGTTTACTCTTGCTTCCATAGATTAATATTTACCTTAATTCAGTGTTGTGAGGAATATTGCACACACTTCATTAACAGCTGGATATGCTGTTTGCATTTAAAACAGCCCCCAAAACCAGTCTCTTCTGGCAGGCCTACCCAGATGCCTTTTAAATTATATGTTTCCAAGCATGAATTAACTGTATTTAATATGCATTTGTGTTATATGGTCTTTAAACTAGCATTATGCGTGTGTGTTTTTAAAACTCTGGTGGTGCAGTGGTTAAATGCCAGTATTACAGCCACAATATTGTGAGTTAAATCCCAGGGTTCCAAGGTTGATTCAGCCTTCCATCCTTTTGTAGGTTAGTAAAATGTGTACCTGTACCCAGCTTTTGGGGGGCAATTGGCTCGCAGACTGTAAACCACTTAGAGAGTGCTGAGTTCATTATTAAGCAGAATAGTAATGTAAATACCATTGTTATTGCTATTGCCTCTGTAACCTTTAAAAATAACAGTTTTCTTTTCAAGACAATTGTTATCTTTCTTTAAAGAGGAGGAGGCAAGCAATGAAAAGAGTGTGTGTGTGTGTGTGTGTATATATATATATATATATATATATATATATTTCAAATACAAGCAGGAGAAAAAGAAGTGTTTATACTGCCTTAAACTGAGACTGTATTTTTGAACAATTACCAATGGAAAGCAAATGGTGACTGACCATGGAAACTATCCTTTTGGTGCAAAATCTAGGAAATACTGGGGTAACAAAATGTGGTCACCAAAAGATGGTTATGAAGTGAGACCCCCTGCCATCATCACCACTGGAGACCTCTGCTCACCTCCAAATGATATAAAAAAGTACATATGTGAGTACAAGTGTATCACATGCCTACTGCATACCTATTTATTCTTCCGTGCATTAATTTGGGGAGTGAAAATATTTCAATGCAAATGCACCCCATTTGATTCATTTCCCCTACCCCAATATTATTTATTTATACCCTGCCCTTCAGCCCTAAATTATTAATTAATATTATTAATTAATAATTAATGCACAGACACCTTGTAGGTTGCTATAAAACACCTTTGCTTACTTTTGGATTAGGAGGCATGCAGTGTAATATCTTGTCATTTATGAATAGGCAGAAGCATTTTTAAAATAACAATTATTAGCCTATCCCCAGCCTATCTGTTAATTATTAAGATCAATGAGCCTACACACTGAATGCATCTACTAGGGCTTCTTCCTGGGCCTGTTATACATAGTAATGCAGAACAATGTATGAGTGTGTGAGTAATGTTCAATGCAGAACAATGTATGAGAGTGTGAGTGTTTCGAATCTTATCCCTTCCAGCTTCTTTAAGGAAAGGATAAGATGCTCACTTCCTATGAAAGAAGATTCTTTTTTTTCCCCAAATGGCCTGACTGAAAGCCATATGACATTTCCTCAGATATTTTCTTCCACCTCCCTCTGTTCAGAAGATAGAATCCCATCTCTTGCTAACCTTGGCTTCCAATTTAGTCCAAAGAGTGAACACATGGAGAACGATGACCTAATTCCAATCGTATGTGTAAATGTGGATAGATATAATACAATACTGAACAAATGTTATCCTAAAGTCCCCAGCTCAGTAGTCAAACTCTACTTGGCATTTGGTTCAGCATTTCAACACTTGTGATGTATAAATACACCTCTCAGTTTGTGAGTATTAGCCATGAGAAAATGTTTCCACTTATGACTGTTTTTATAGATTATGCCAAGAAGGCCTGTTTCTTGCCTGTTATGTGCGGATTTCTTTCTGCTTAAAAACAAACGATTATAGTAGATATAAACCCAAAATGGCTTTTTAAAAGTTTCCTTGAAAAATAATAGTCTTTATAAATGAGGTTGTTTCAGAAGTTTGGGGATTATGTAGATTTGAAGCAAAGCTTCCCAATAACCCAGAACGAAATAGGCCATCTGAAGCAATGACAACAACAAAAGTGAAAATATTTATTTAGGGATGATAGGAGAGGGTTTTGTAGCAGACAAAGAAGAAAACACAGATGGACTGAGGCCAATACATGAAGTTAGATCAACGAGGAGGAAGGGGCTGCTAGTTGGCACAGTCAGTGGCTTCCATATCAATGGGTCACAAACCCACTCCATGTTTCAGTCCAAACATTAAAGAACAATTGAAGACCGAGTTTGGGAATAGGCTTGAGCACCCTTAAATTTCAGACTAAAAACCCTCCTGACCCAGAAGACATCAAACACCACTCCTCTTGAACTTTGGTGGACTCCAAATCTCATCAGCTGAAGTCAACATGCCCAATATTCAGGGGCTATATGAGCTGAAATCCAACAAAGAGTTTCCTAAACTCAAATTAATCACAGACTTGGAATGGTTATTAAGGGAAGGCAAAGATGAAAATGCAAAGGCAGGTTTAATGCTGAACATAAAGAAAATGAAAGTTATGACCACAGAAAAGATATATAAATTCAATCTAGACAATGAGGAAATCAAAATAGTTAAATAATTTTCATCAAGTATAGAATCAAGTATTGACCAAAATGGAGACTGCAGTCAAGAAATTAGAAGTTTAGGAAGGGCGGCTATGAAGGAACTAGAAAAGCTCCTGAAGGATTAAGATATACAACTGAGGACAAAATTTAGAATTGTCCAAGCCATTGTATTTTCCATCAACATTTACAGATATGAGAGCTGGAGAGTAAAGGAAGCAGACAGAAGGAAAATCAACTCATTTGAGATTTGATGCTGGAGAAGAGTTTTTAGGATTCCATGGAGAGCCAAAAGGACAAGCAAACAGTCTTTGAACAGATCAAGCCAGAGATCTCCTTAGAAGCCAAGATGATTAAATTGGGGCTGATGTACTTTGGCCATATAATGAGAAGGCATGGATTACTGAAAAGACAATAATGCTAGGAAAGGTAGATGGTAGAAGAAGGAGAGGAAGGACACATGTCAGATGGATGGAGTCAATTAAGGGTGACACAGGCATGGACTTGCAGGGCCTCAGCAGAGCAGTGGAGGATAGGGGTTCTTGTAGGGGTTCTTGGGAGGTGTCTCATCCACAGGGTTGTCATGAGTCGAAATCGAGTTGAGGGCAGATAACAAGTGCTCTTTTCATCTTAACAACTCTTTCCCCTACTTTCTGAGCATGGCATGAAGCGGAGGGAAGAAACTGTTTCTGACACCGGTTGTGATGTTGCATGTTTCTGTCACCAACTGTGAGTGCTGGGAGATTGCTCCTTGGATGGAGCAAATGGAAAGGCTGAATGTGGAAAGACGTATGGCCTTTCAGGGAACCTGGCTGCTTAAAAATCAGAAGGATATTCAACAGGGGAAGAAAGGAAACACAAAAGCAATAGCAATAGCAAGTACATTTCTATACCGCTTATCAGTGCACCTAACCACTCCCTAAGCAGTTTACAGTTTGTAAGCTAAATGCCCCCAACAAGCTGGGCACTCATTTTAGCAACCTCAGAAGGATGCCAGTCTGAATCGACCCTGAGACCCTGGCTGGGATTGTGGTTTGTGAGTGAGTGGCTGTAGTACAGGCATTTAACCACTGCACCACCAGGGCTCGGGGGGGGGGGGGGGGAAACAAAGGGACAAGGAAGTAGAAAGGCCTTGGGTTTCAACCTACAGTAATGAGGGGAACCAATAAAGTCTTACCTTGTGAATCTAGGTACTCATCTCATGGTGCCTCTTAGAAAGAATGATAGAAAACAGTGAGGCTGATAATGTCTTTCTGGTGCAGAACAAGCAGAACTTATGCCACATTGCACATGAGTTGTGTAGACATAAATGCAAAACTAGAAGTGTAAAATTGGGCTCTCTGGTCCTCCTGATGTTGTAGGACTCTACCTCCCCTTATCCATGAGCCTCAGCTGACTTCATGATGCCACAATGGTGCAGGTAACTGTGGTCTTCTAGAAGTTCTTTGGCTTCTGAAACTCCAAGAACTCTTAATCAGCAAACCCAGTGACGAAGACCATGGAAACTGCAGTTAAACAATATATGAGGGACCATGACCATCCACTTTATGTGATAACATTCAGGTATAACCAGCCACAATCCAAAACATGTAACATCTCATAGGAGAATGTATTAAGTAAGCTAAAACAAACCATGAAAAATTCAAAGGGACAAAAGATAAATCCAAATATTCAAGAAAGGTGTCAAAGTAACAAATACTCCAAATGTGAAAACATCTATTTACATAACAGCCTCTACCTTCCTCTCCCCAGGTATCAAATGCCTATAGAAGTCAACTTTCCAATATTATTTTCTCTATAAATACCTTCACTAACCCCTGTTTGATGTGTAAATTCCAACCTATCTTGCCTTCCCTTCAGGTTCATGTTCAAAGATATTGTCTTGGTTGGCATCAAGAAGCTCGAAAATTCTTCTTCTTCCAAGGTGTTAGGGGCAATTGCTTTCATATGGCGTGTTTAATGGAGAACCGGGGTTCTTCATCTGGATAAGTTAAAAGGAGAAGGATAAAAAGGCTCTTTCTTTGGAATGCTTTTGAAATATGCCACATTGCACACTGTGTGGGAAAATGGATAAAAGCAGGGTCAGAAGTTGGGAAAAGCTCATTTTAACTTTTCAGTGATCAGAGGGCAGGTGGCACAGCTTCCATTGAAAGCTTGCAACACAACAATGGATTCACCACGCTTGGACAAAGGAGGAAGAAAACAAAATGACAGAGCTGAAACCAAATTGGAAAACATCATTGAGGTCTGTCACATTTAACTTCAGAAACTGAAGGTTCGGAATTTTACCTTGACATTCAAAATGGGAAAAATAGGAACATTTTTATATTAGTTGAACCTTGTTTAGCAGAACTTTCCAAATCCAAATTGTTAAAAAGGTGCCAAAATATCAAATATTGCAAATTTGAAAACATCTATTTATATCATGACCTTTTACATGGTTTTCATTTTTGGTTCAATAATGGGTAAGTGCAGTTTTGTTTTTGTTTTTTAAAAAAAGATAGTGTTCCCAATAGATGCTCAAAGCCACCATTTATGGCTGCATAAATATGGCTGAAATCAGTGTAACAATTTATATCTAATACAGAAAAAAATAACTAAAAAGGTGTAATAAATTTGTAACTTTCTAGCAAGAGATGGCTTGTCCCTTCTCTCCCTCCTTCAAAAGTGTGATTTGCTCAGATATTTCTTCTGACAGGAATCTTCAAAATACATATTGAATTGTTTTGATAGGAGAAATTCAACAGAATTTCTCTGTTTCAACTTTGAGAGTTGAAATCTCTCAAAGAAAATCAACTCATTTGAGATTTAGTGTTGGAGAAAAGTGCTGAGGATTCCATGGATAGCCAAAAGGACAAATAAATGGGTCTTAGCTCAGGTCCCAAAAACCAAGCTGACAAGACTTAGATTCTCTTACTTTGGACACATCATGAGAAAGCATGAATCACTGGAAAAGACAATAATGTTAGGAAAGGTGGAGGGAAGTAGAAAGACAGGAAGGCCACCTGCTAGATGGATGAACTTGTGCCAGGAAAACCATTGTCTCTGCTCCAGCCACTGCATGAAGTGCAATTTATAGATGTATTTTAATTCTGCGGTTTCTTTTTCCTATATTACTTTGTAGGTTTTGTTGTTGTTGTTGAAGTAGTAACAGAGCTGCTTCTGCATATGCCCAATTTATGATTCAGGGTCTTTGTATGTTTCTATATTGCTTCAAAATTCTTTACTCACCTTCTAGCTATTGTGACCCAGTCACAAAACTTTTGTGATGATTTCTAGTCAATGTTAGGCCTTTTATCAAAAATCTGATTTAAATAGAGCTGTATGGAAAATTTGGATGATAGCATGTGTGGCTGGTGCATGGTTGAGAATACTGCAAATACTGCAAATGTGATCAAGCAGGACCACTGTGGAGTCAAAGGCTTTCATGGCCAGCATCCATAGTTTTTTGTGGGGCTTTTGGGCCTCTTTTTGAACATGGCCACATAGCCCAAAAACCCCACAAAAAACTATGCAGGACCACCTTTCTACATTGACATGGTTTTACATGAGAGAAATGTGTGCCAGGTTACTCTGATCTTGCCACATGACATTAACTGGTTTGCTGCATACGAGAAAAATGTGGTGTGGCTACAAGGTGGATGTACGTTTTCCCATCAATATAGACATGCCCTTTGATGCTCTATTCCCAAAAGGAACATTTAATGATAAGTTGATTTAAACCACACTGAGCAGTTTTCAGCTTGTTCAGTTTTCATCCTGGTTTTGGGCCAACCATCATGGCAGCTTTTGGTGCTTCAAAAGCTTTTTTTTTTTTAAATCAGACAGAGGTGATTAATATAACTGGATCTCCACATCTCCACCATCCACATTATCCTTTGAATATTTTAAGAAAAACATGTAAATGAAAAATAGCCCAACACTCCCATGTCAATCAACTGATATTGCAAAATAGGAAATACAACAGAGGCAACTAGGCTTCCACACTTAAAGTTATCAATGCCCTCCACCCCTACCCTAAACAATACAGATATCCCACAGTATCCATGGATTCTGTGTCCATGGATTCCACCAACCCCAATTTGAAAATATTTTTTTTAAAAAATCCCAAAAGCAAACCTTGATTTTGCCAATATTTAAAATAAGGTATATCATTTTACTATGCCACTGCATATAACAGAAACCAAACTCCAGCAGATACTAAAGACTCACTGAATTATAATGTATCCAGTTTGTAGCCAAGAAAACTACATTGGCTGCAAACAGAAGAATTCTGTATCCAAGGAAGTAGGTTCTGTGTCCTGATATGCTGGGAATTATTTTTCTGTGGACTGAACCTCTCCAACACCAGGAAAACAACCTGGTTCAGCCTTCATGACAGAATTTGTCTGGTCTATCATCTAAAGTTATCTCCATTCTTGAGAATACAAAGACTCACCCCAAGAGACTAAATGCATCCTAAATGCACAGGATGGAAATTTGGAACTTGTTTGATTTTTCTTTGGCTGCCCTCATAAAATTTTCTGAGCAGTTCTGTGGTCCTTGACTCTAGTCAGAATGAGAAAGTTAGTTTGTGTTTCACATATATTTTAAAGCAGGAAGATATGCCTTTATAAATAATGTTGATAAGGCCTATTAACTTAACAGCTACTCTATTGATTAGCAAGTAGGGCCATTTTATCAGCTTGTCACAATTAACGGTTCTCTTAATGGCTCCCTTTGCCTGTATAATTGTCTGTCCTTCACATTAGCAATGTAGTCACCTTTACATTCAACATGTCTCTTCTTGAAAAACATCTGATGGCCACACTGCCATCTTACTCTTTGTTTTCCTGTCCCCACCAATTTAGATGTTCCTCAAAGACATATGGAAATTTTTCCTTCTAATGTCCAAAGATGGTTAATTGTGTGAGGATAACTTGACTTCACACTGTCCTTAGCCACAACTAGTTAGTATGACATTTATCTATTTACTACACGTTTGAACTGTCTACCAATCAGAGTTCTTAAGCTGCTATATAGGAGAATTTCCCTAATGGAAGAAATTGTATGTCTATATTTATATGTCTGTCTTTCTGTTTGTCATAACTACAAGATAGTAAAACACAGAAGACTGCCCCCCCCCTTTTTTAGGGACTTCGGGTGTGTGTGTCTCTGGGTTATTTGGTTTTTAAAATGGATTAATCAATTTGAGATTAATCAGTCAATTTGTAGTCTGCAGTGTATCCTTCAGACACTAGGTGTCAGAACCTCCCAATCAGGGACAACAAAGCTGCAAGCAAGCCTGGATATTAATTTCTCTATACAGCTGTTCTACAGAATTTCTGTCCTTGACCAGAGGAAATAAAATAAGCTAAGGGAAAGGATGGATGAGCACTAGGATGGAGGGTGATAAAAGCTGGGAGAGAAGAGAAATGGCAGTGCGGCAATATTGAAATGGGACTCAAGGGCTCTATCCTGTGTGAAACTAGTACTTCTGCTAGTTAAAAACATAAAATACAACTTGTGGTAGGATAGGGAACCCACACTAGGAGGCTTCAATCAGACCCTTTTGTAAACTAAGATAGTGCAATCATTTTTTTAGATACAACCAAAATTCCAGAATGAATTGAGGTAATTTAGAGTGATTCAGAGATGGCTAGCAAAGAAATCACTGGAGCCACTTACTACAATTGTTACAAGTCATGAGGAACAGGCAAGAATAGGGTTGCCAGTGTGGGATCATCCCAGCCCTGAGGTGTCCAAGCCAAAACCCTTAGGGACGCCCCCTACTGATGTCATTAACTGTGATGCAATAACTGTTAACCACAGTTGTTCATAGCTTGTCTTCTATCCATTCTCTCTCTTTCCCTTCTTCCCTCTCCCCCCTCACTCCCACACAGACATTTGTCTTAATTTCCAAACAGGAACATACATTCTCTCTCTCCCCCCCCCACTCCCTCTTTCAGAATGAGAGAGAGAGAGAGAGAGAGAGAGAGGATGTATAATGTATGTTTCTGTTTGGAAATTAAGACAGAGGTCTAAGCCAAAGGGGCTATTTCAAGATCAAGGTGAAATGAAGGAATTATACTTTCTCACCTCCTTAGGGAGGAATGTTTAATCGAGCCTACTTGCTTCTAGCAAGAAAGTGCTTACAAAGCAGAATGGAGGGGGAGACCTGGCATCACCATGACTGGCAGGGAAGAAGACTGCTAAGTAAATGAATAGATTTCCCTGGAGAGTCTTTGCAAGTTGCAGCAATAAAACAGCAAAGCCTTGCAAATTGTAGCAAACCACTGCTCTACCAGCTGAGCTTGAGATTTGCATAGAGCCCTTTTCTTTTCTCTGGAGTGAAGTCCACCAGTGCTGAAGAAATTGCACTTTCCTGGAGATGACTCACTAAACCTGGAGACTCAGAGCCAGGCCCTGAGATCTGGTAGTATCAAAGAAAAGGAAGGAAGGAAGGAAGGAAAGAAAGAAAGAAAGTTTTTCTTAGAAGTGGAACAACTGATGGCACCTGTAATTTGCCAAGCCAAGCCACATAGTTCTGAGAGCCAGGCAATTTATTCCGGTACGTGAAACAAACATACAAAAATCATCACAAGCATTTCTTTCCAAGCTTGGTAGTAACAATAATTAATAATTTGTTATCCCTCCATGACAATCAAAAAGATCTCTCAGGCATCTATCTCACTCTGTCTAATGGTACACTCAGCCCTCATGATGCTGGAATTTATTTGCGGCCTTTCTCCCCATTATCCATTGGGCTGAGACTCAAAGAAGGAAAGTCTATAGAGCCCATCAGGTGAGCAACCTCTGCCTAATCCACCACAAACTCTGCAGAGAAGCCCTTTGACAACTCAAGATGGTTTTCCTGGGGAGATTAATGAGACTTGTCAGAATTTCCTATTCAGTAGAGCTTCTACATGTTCAAGAACCTTTTCTTTAAAACCTCTCACTCATGTGCTCTTTCTGTTTGCCCTTTGGAAGGCAATTAAAGCTCAAAAATAATTGCCAGACCCTTTCCTAGGAAGGCTAACATGGGTAATTCTCTAGGAACCCAACCACCCAGGAGGCCAAAGCTAAGTGACTTCTTTTCTTCCTGTATCATCTTTGATATTTTCAGCTGGGACCTTGTCTAGGTAGATTAACTCACACTGTTTAGTTCAAGGTTTTGAGATGGTGTGGATTTTGTTCCCCTTTCTCCTTCCTTACTTCTAGGGACTGGGCAGATATCCAGGTAAGTGACTGAAAATCATTAGACTTGATTGCTTGCTGAGTTTACAGGGGGAAAATGAGTTCTGTGGTCAAATACAAAAAGACTCCATTAAAATATCAATATCCAACACTGAGACGGGGAAACAGAGAGTTGGTATTTGTACTGTGTTAATCAGACTTTTGAGCAACTTAGGGACAGGAAAAACTGTCAATTTTGTTATCCCTTTCTCCCTCATTTATACATTATTTTTTTTTTAAAAAAAATCCTCAAGTTCTTTAAACCCTTTGAAGAAAAGGAACTGGAACAAAATTATCCACCTTTAGGGTTACCAGTTCAAGACCCTCCTAGATCCTGAGGTTTCTGGCCAAAGCCTGAAACCTAGATTGCATCTGCACTGCAGAATTAATACAGTTTGAGACTGTGTGAACTGATGTGGCTCAATACTCAATGCTATGGAATTCTGAGATTTGTATTTTTGTGGGATATTTAGGTTTCTCGCTGTCAGAGCATTCTGGCCACAACAAAGTACAAATCATGGATTTCCATAGGAATGGACCCATGGCAGTTAAAGCAGTCTCAAACTGCATTAATTTTTCAGTGAGGATGCAGCCCTAGGAATGGCCCCCAAAGAAAGCATTAAGAATTGTGCATTAAGTCCCAACTACAGTTCATCACATCCTGTCATTCCATAACAAACAGAAATAAATACACACACAAACAAACACAGAGAGTATGTCTGTACTCTGAGAGAGTATGTCACAATGCCTGGGAGGGAAGGAGGAAGCTAGCTAAGTGAATACGAATATAGATCCCTGGAGAGTCTGTTGCAGTAACAAATCAATAAACTCACACATTGTAGCAAGCTGTTGAGATGGAAATATGCACACAACCCTTTCCTCTAACCTAGAGATGTTCACCAAAATAGAAGAATTTGCAGCTTTGTATCCAAGCTGGAGAAGACTCATGAAAACTGGAAACTTGGGGATAGGTGCTGAAATTGGCATACTATCCACCATGCATGCTGCCCCAATTTAACAGGCATATCTGTTCCTTATATGGGAGGCAGGAGCACTAACAACTGGAACTTTTAGCTCTGAGAAAAAGAACATGTCTAGGAAAAGAAAATGTATGGTTTGCAGATGTTGTTGTTGAGTGCCTTCAAGTCATTTCTGACTTACAGTGATCCTAACATGAACCTATCATGGGGTTTTCTGGCAAGATTGTTCAGAAGATGGAAACACTGGCTTGCCTGACTTTGCTTAGTTTGTGGCAAAGTTGGGTTAAGGGTCAGAAACCATGATATCTCTCCAGAAGTAGCTGTACATTGTGAGCACTTCTGGGACTGGCTTCAAGGTGAGTTGGTATATTATTTTTCCTGGTGTAGACAAGCCCGCAGTGGTGTCCATGGCTGACCCTGAAATATTCCACTTTAATTGTCATTAGAACAACTTATAGAATCCTGGGCTTTGTAGTTTGTTGTGGCAACAGAGCTCTTCAGCTGAGAATTCTGAATATCTCTTCTTCTACTGCAAATCCCAGGATTCAAAGGGCGAAAAAAGGTGGAATGGTGCCACTCTTCCTCCTTTCCATCCATCTAGGCTGACATTGACCAGCAGAATAAACGTCTTATTTCACAATGGCTAGCTTTGTTGTTAACTGCTGCCAAGTTAACCTCAACTTATGGTGACCCAATGAATGAGAGATCTCATATCCTCAACAATCCTGCTTAGGTCTTGTAGACTCAGGGCCGTGGCTTACTTGATTGAGTTCATCCATTTGGATTGTAGTCTTCCTCTTTTCCTACTGCCTTTTCTACCTTACCAAGCATAATTATTGCCTTTTCTAGTGAGTCATGTCTTCCCACGATATGAACAAAATACAACAGCCTCAATTTAGTCATCTTGACTTTGAGCTAATGCAAAGTCTTGATTTGCTCTAGGACTCATTTATTTCTGTTATTTCTGTTTCAATGATATCCATGGAGCTCTTCTCAAGCACCACATTTCCAATTACATGTAGTTGATTTTATACCTATCAGCGTTCTTCACTGTTTATTTGCCTGGGATTTGTGGTTGTCATCAGATCTCACAAGAGTCCCTCTAGGGTAAGACAGATCTTACATAGGGCTGCTTCATATGTCCAATATTCCTTGGTAGCAAAACTGGCAGCTCTAGGAATGGATTTTGGAAGAAGCACAAAACACCTTAGTGGCCTTGGTTTTTCAACAGAGAAGAGAGTCTCCTATTCCAAATTTCTTCTTGCAGTTTCCCCTTTGCCATGTTTTAGGATTTTCTATGCAAGACACATCTGACAAATAGACATGGTCCCAGAAGGTCATTGCCTTCATCTCTGCCTTGCAACATTATGCAATGTATTCATACTTAATAATTGAGGTCCATGTGCAAGTAACTTGACAGACTATGAAAGAGGCATACATTATTTATTGCTAATTAACAAACTGTAATCAGACGCATATCCCTTGGCAAGGACCACTTTGTCAGTAAAAGCCACTTAACATAGATTCTAATGGTAGACTGCCAGGAGTATTTTATGCATCATTTGAATGAACCTGAGTAGGTGTTAGGGGAAGAAAGCCAACACAGCTCCTTTGGTATCAGCTTTCTTGCAAATATTAGAAAGAATATCGGGATTTTTTTCTTACCCTAGAGAAGCTGCCTTGAAATCAACAGGGGCAGTGGAAATACTGTTTTTGAACATTTTTTTCATGAGTCAGGGGGGATATGCAGCTAATAATTCTACTTGTTTTTTCATTCAACATTAGGTTTGTCACTTCAGGTGAGCAGCAATGAATGAGGCTCAGAAAATGCCTAGGACAGGCAAAGCCTTATCAGTTGTGGTACGAGAGCTGCAGCAAGCCATCCCAAGGGAAGTCCACCAAACCTACATGCCTTGGAATATCAGTCAACAATCTTTTTTTTTTTAACTTGACTTCTGCAATGTGCTCTACATGGGGCTACCCTTGTGCCAAGTTCGGAAACTCCAATTAGTATGAAATATGGCAGCCAGATTGGTCACCAGTACATCTAGAGACGACCATATTACACCTATTTTAAAATCCCTACATTGGCTACCAATTAGTTTCTGGGCACAGTACAAGGGGTTGGTTATAACCTTTAAAGTCCTATATGGCTTAGGTCCAGCTTACTTGAGGGAATGCCTTCTTTCATATAATCCAACCCACACACTTAGGTCCTCTGGAATGAACTTACTGCACCCTAAGAAGACCAGATTGGCTGCAGTTACCCAAAGGACCTTTTCATCTGTCACTCCTAAACTCTGGAATGGGCTGCTGGACGAGATCTGTCATATTACTATTCTAGACGCCAAGTTGTCAAGATGGATCTCTTCCAGCAGGCCTTTCCAGATTGACCTCCCGCTTCACTGACAGTGACATGAATAGCTTACTTGTTTGTCCTCTCCCAAGAAGATGTTTTGCCCCTAGCATACTTGTTTGATGGTCTTGTTATTTTATTCAGTTTTAACTTGCCCTTATACTGTTCGATTGTTTAATTCTCTTTTAAAGTTGGGAAGGAGGGAGGGGTAGGGGATTAGTTATTTCTGTGATGTTTATATCTATATGTATTTTATCATTATTTGCTTATTCTGTGACCCACCTCGATCCATTGGGAGATGTGGGCTCAAAATAAACTATTATTATTATTATTATTATCATTATTATTATTATTATTTAAAATTGATACTTCATAATGCCTTTGGGTTAAAAATTGGCACAGATTTATAGAATTAATGGATGTGGCCAAATTTGCAAAACATCAATTGAAGCAAAAAAGGAGTAATTAGAAAATGGGAACTAGAGAAATACAATAACAAGAAAAAGAAGACACATTGATGGTAGAAAATAACAATAATGATAATAGGTTCAAAGAAATGGAGATCAAATAAATTATCTAGAGACGCAACTTAGTAAGAAAAGAAGTAACAAATAGGTTCAACAAACCAGATATAAATAGCTAATTCATTAAAGAAATGCAGCAATTGGTTAAACATTTTCCATCTTGAACAATATAGTTATGTAATGTTTTTAATGTCGTGCTGATGCATGTTGTATATGTAATTTTTTAAATAGTAAATATGTAGATTTTGCTGCTATTTTTCAGTGGTTTCTGGGTTAGGTTTACAATCCTGTTATAGTGATTTTTTTTTTTTTGCTATGGTTTTTATTCCTTTGTTTTCCCTAGCTTTAGTAGCTGCAGTTGACAATACAGTCATCCCTCCCTCCGGACACACACACACACCGTGAACCTGAAAAACTGCAAATATCCAGGCCCCATTGGATATAATGGCTGTGCAGCTGCACATGCACCCCGTTGCTGTGCATGCAGCCCTGTGTCTGTGCATGCAGCCCTGCACATGTGCTGCAGGCGTGCATGCCATTTTGTCTCTCCTGGCTCCCCATCCACAGAAATTCAAGACCGCGAAAGTGAAGTCCTCAAACTAGGAGGGATGGCTGTATAAGTTCACTGAAAAGAGTTAAACAGAGCAGTCCTTTGATGTGGAGGTTTTTTGCTGGAACTGTAATGGCATCGACTCATGTTTTATAGGTTCTCTGTATAAAAGGCCAAAGGAAACTGGACCAGCATAGGAAATAGCCACCAAAGTGTAACAGTGTGAAAGAACACTGAAGAGACTGTGGTTCCTAGCAGGAACCAGGCACTGGTTTGGAAGGTGTCCCCCTGTTAGTGGCTTGAGGAGACAAAGCCCACCACTTCCAAGCATTCCAGAAAACATCTACCTTAAGTAATATATACATGCTTGTTTGAGGAGACAGGATTTGAGACTGTAATATACAATCCTATAGCTCCCCTGTTTAAATATTTGAAGGGATGTCATATTGAGGAGGGAGCAAGCTTGTTTTCTGCTGCTGCAGAGACTAGGACACGGAACAATGGATATAAATTGCAGGAAAAGAGATTCCACCTCAACATTAGGAGGAACTTCCTGACAGTAAGGGCTGTTCGACAGTGGAACACACTCCCTCGGAATGTAGTGGAGTCTCCTTCCTTAGGGGTCTTTAAGCAGAGGCTGGATGGCCATCTGTCAGGGATGCTTTGATTTGGAGTTCCTGCATGGCAGGGGGTTGGACTAGATGGCCCTTGTGGTCTCTTCCAACTCTATGATTCTATGATTCTATGATTCTAAAGAAGTATTTGCTGAAATCAGTCTGTGGTCCAACCAGGTCAGGTGGTAGCTGGTGGCTTCCATATCATTAGGACCTTAAGTTAATTTCAGGGTTCCTCAAAAGGAGCTCTCCAAAGTGGTAAATCCTTGCAACATAATAAAGCTTAAAGCTTGGAATACAGCATGAAAATTTGTACTATAACCCAGGTTGCCCTAACCATCCCATTGACCTGAGAGCCACCACCTGCCACTGGCCAGATCTATCGCTTTATGGTAGTGTTTTGCTTGCATTCACTTGGGCAGCATGCATGTGCCACTCCCTCTTCTTTCTCTAAAGAGGAAGATATCAAAAGTCTATAAAATGTCCCCCTCCTTTTTTAAAAAAGAAAACTTTATAGAATTGCCAATAACACAATCAGAAGAAAATCTATCAGGGTGTGCAATTCATCATCCTGTCAAAGGCCCATCAAAGTCTTAATGAAATTCCCAAATTTATGAGCCTAAGTACACTCTTCTTCAAATTCTGTCACTTGTAGTGATGCCAGTGAACTTTCAGATGAATACCAAATATAGGACTCTAGTAAGAGGGGAAGTCTAAATATCCAGAACTTTGGGTATTCACAGAATCACAGATTCTGAAGGTGCAGCTACACTGTAGAAATAATGCAGTTTGACAAACCACGTTAAGTGCTGTAGCTCACTAATTTTGTGAGGCACCGGCATTCTTTGGCAGAGAAGGCTAAAGATCTTTTAAAACTACAAATCCCTTGATTCCATAGGAGGGAGCAACATATTAAACTGCATCATTTCTACAGTGCTGATAGTTGTTTGTTGATAACTGGCCTCAAGTCAACTTGACTCATGGAAACCTTTTGGATGAAACATCTCCAAGAACCCTTGTACTCAACTGCGCTGCTCTGGTCCTGCCGGCTCAGACCCATGTCCTTCCTGATTGAGTCTAACCATCTGGCCTTTTTCTCTCTACTGCCTTCTTCCTTTCTTAGCATCATTGTCTTTTCTAATGATTCATGCCTTTTCATATTGTGGAGTAGACTGTGATTAGATCCATCTTTTTCAGAAAAGTCTGCAGCTACAATTTAGTTCTGGTTAAAGCCTAAAGGCATTCCTAGCCACTCCTGCCAATTGAGCATATGGTTGCAACAATGGACCTGGAATCACCTCAAACCAGATACTTAATTTTTAATAGTGTGTGGCAGCTTCATTCAAAATGAGACAAGCAGCAGAATCAGCAGAACCCCAAACCAGCAGAACCCCAAACCAACACCACTTCTGCCTCATCTGGATTAAAGTTCAGTTCTCTTGCCCATGTACAATCCATCACTGTCCTCAGAGGCCATTTACAGATTCCTACCACTTTCTTAAAATCTGAAGAAAGCAGGAAACTGAGCTGTATATCAGCAGTAAATGGTGTTATCTCTGCAACTCAGAACACTTCTCAGATATGTTTTCCACAGATGATTACATGGTATATGAGAAAGATAGAATCTGATGGAACCCTGGGAACCAATTAACATGCTGAATGTCAGCAAAAACTTCTAAGACCCCCCCCCATCCCACTTGGATCCAAAGGCTCATGTTCCCCTTGACCTCATGTCATCCAATTCAGACAATGTAAGCTAAAAACTCAAGACCAGAATTGGGTCTAATTCTTCCATACAGGGCATGGGTCCAGTGGATCTAGCTCTATTCCAGGTCAATTTGTTCCCTGGTTTGCTTCAGTTTCCTGGAAATTCCTTGGCAAATTCTGTTTATATATACACACCCCTCTCCATGTTCCTTACTTTGCCAAGCTGTTGCTGGTACTGAAAAGCTTCCTGTCACCATGTCTGACATGGCAATAGAGCTCCTGGACATGAATGAAGCTAGGCACCCAATTTCTGCATCAGATATGATGATGTGAGGCTTCTCAGTAACAGCCATGGAACAGCAGGGTAAAGATCATGATCCAGGGTCAGCCAGGGACTGACACAGGAGACCACCAGGGCCATAACATCCTGGCTCATCTCTTCATTCCATAGAACTTATCTTCCAAAAATGACTGAAGGAACTGCAGCAACATTTCTCTAGTTCTCATCATGAGGTCCAAGCACACAACATATTATATTGTCCTCTTTGTGAAAGTGCTAGTGTCTTCCAGTTTGGTGGGGAAGTGAATCCACTCTAGATGTTACTTTAAACTTCAATAAAGCTATCCAAGTTATATTTGATAGCAAAGATACTATTCCGGTTATACAGCTTAGGTCCAGTCTATCTGAAAAACTATATCTCCCCATAGAAACTTGCCAGAACTTTAAGAACTTTGGAGAAAGCTTTCTCTTGGTTCCACTGTCATCACAGGCTCACTTTCTGGGGACACAAGAGAGAGTCTTCTGAGTGCTTGCTCCCAACCTCTGGAACCAGGGTGACCAAACATTGTCCTTTTCCTGGACATGCCATACATTTCAACCTTCTATCGAGGAGGAATCTCAAAATGTCCTCCATTTTTGTTGAATATCCTACATTTTGCAGTGCCTTGTCCTTCTTTGTGGATATAACATCTGGTTGCCCTGTTTAGAATTCCCTTTCACCGGAGGATAAACTGGCCCCATCCCTGTTCTCCTTTTGCCAGTAGTCAAAGAGCTTTTTGTTTAAACAGGCTTTTAATATTTAACGATGCCAGGGAGGCTTTTTTTATTATTGGAGTGTGCCTTTTGTGTTTTAAAGCTGTTGTATCTTTTAAAATAATTTTATATTGTTTGAATTGTGACTACTCCAATTATTTTTAAAATTTCACTATAATTTTGAGTTGATTTCCTTCTGCAAGCCACCTTGGGTCCCACTCAGGGGAAAAGGCAGCATATAATACATATTGAGTTATCTGCCTCTGCAGAGGACAGTCTACTGTTTAAAAATATCCTCTCCTTAAAGAGCTGGCCATTCCAAATCCAGTTTAAAAACAAAGAAGTCTGAGTACAGAAAGCAAGTTTTAAATTGAGTATTAAACTCATGTATCTTCAAGTCACCTCTTTTGTATGGAGATCCATACGTTGGTCCCCCTTATACTCTCTCCCATCCTGTGATGCATTTTTTATCTCGGCTTTTGAAAAACACAAATATATACATAAAAATTTGATAAGAAAAATAATATAATTATACAAATGTAATAAAAAGTTCCTCCAGAAAAACAGCCCCAGATGCATCAAGTGAGTGAGCTGAGCCCTATTCCCCAGAAGAAGATAGAAACGATCAGAGGTTATACACACTATCTTTCTCACTCCATTCTCCATCCAACTCACTTGTTTTTGGGAGGGGAGGAGTAAAGGTTTTTAAAAATCATAAAACAAGATAATAAAGTGTGGCAGATGTTACCCTTGATGTCAAGAATGCCCTATAACTTATATGACGGAAGGCGGCAATAACAATTTATGTTAAAAAAAAAAGAAGAGAGTAAAATAATATGCACTCCATCTCATAAAATTTGAAAAGAAGTCGAAGATATTTATGACGACAACAGAAGCACTTGGGGAAATTGATTATTATGGCAGCGGGGAAGTGAGGGGCAAACCTCATGAGGTTGGTGCATTCGTTTTTCTGATCAAGAGTTACGGAAGATACTTGAAGTTTTCAAAGTAGAACGTTTTGAAAAGATTTTAAAGGCCAGAGATGAAGATGCATGGTTCCTTGGCAAACACTCCAACCCTTTCCCCCTGCAAAGCCATTTCAATTTTTAAAAATGTATGTTCGTTCATCAGCTGCATTGTGTCTTTCAACCTATTGTCAGGATAAACAGAATAAATTGAAATTTTGCCTGAAGGGAAGCATTGCAAAGTCAGGGAGGACAATTCCTCAACTTTTATTCATTGACAAAACAGAACCTCCACGTATAGGAGCATTATACTCATGGCTAAAGAGGGGATACCTACCATTCCTGATATTCATTGCAGGCTCATCTGGTGAGGACGCAAGGGACAGCTTCTCAGTGGCTGCTCCTGCCCTCTGGAATGCCCTTCTGCAAGAAGCAAGGCAGGCTCCCTCCCTGGTTGCCTTTTGTCCGGAAGCAAAAATGATTATATTCAGGCAGGCTTTTAATGTGTAATCATGGGATGGCTTTTATATGGGGTGTTTGTTATACAGTATGAGATATATATGAGGTATTGTAATTTTATTGTGATTTTAATGTTTGTAAATTTATATTAGCTGATGATTTTAATTGTTTTATTGTAATATGTTTATTAGAATTTTTATTTCTGAGATGCCTTGGGCCCCATTTCTGGAAGGAAGGTGAAATATAAATATAAATAAATAAGTAATTGATGTCCCTCATTGTTAAGAATGCACACATCTATGCATTCTGCATTCACAGATGTCTTTCCATTCAAATGCCCATATCTGTCTCAAGTCCAGGACAGCAGGTGATCCAGGGGCCAGTTTTCTTCTGCTGAAACCCTCCAGGGGCCACATAGGCTGTCTCTACACTGTAAACATAATGCAGTTTGACACAACCTTAACTGTCTTGGGATTCTTAGTTTTTTGAGACACCAGCACTCTTTGGTAAAGAAGGCTATAGACTTTGCAAAACTATAAATCCCAGGTTTGCATAGGTTGGAGCTACAGTGCTTAAAGTAGTGTCAAACTGCATTATTCCTTAAAAAAGGGAGGGAAGTAATCCACTTCTGGTTGTGAAAAAAAAAAAAAAGATATTTTCTGGGGACAGTTCAGGGAGATAACCTTTGATAGAAATCAAATTCCTGAAACACGTTTACAGTCTGCTGTCAGAAGAGTAACTAGAGAAAACATAGTCTGAATCAGTAAGATGATTCACAGGATAAGGGTTGATCAAGTAGGGAGAAAAGTAATATCTTGATGAAGTTGATTGTAGATTGTTTTTCCCTCTTCTCTCCTTTTAAACTGGAAATAGATAGGACAGTGAAGGTGCATAATATCCTTGTGTCTAGCAGAAGCTCATCTTATTACTTGAATCAATAGTGTTCTCTTCCCATTTGAATTTCATTTTCTTGAAGAAACTATACATCTTGAAAGTACATGGATGGTTAATCACAAAGGTGTGTATTGATTTCAGGGCAGCAATATACAAACCAGAAAACAAGATCACCAAGTAATATAATCTTCAGTTTTCTGAACAGCCACACTCAACTTTGTAATAATCCAGATATTTGCTATCATCAAGCCGTAATGAAAACATCCACATCAGCATAAATATGTAATTGAAAGGATATCAGAGCTTGTCAATGACTGCAAAAGTTGAAGGTAAAGAGAAAGCAAAGCATAATTGCTTAGTATTAGGAAGGGAAAGCAACTTGCTGAATTCATGTTTCTGAATGGAATAATCTATTTTCTACTGGTTTTGGATGCTAGTATAACAAAATACATCTTTTCTCAGAGAGTTGTAGCTATGTAGGGCTTGCAATCTATTTCAAAGAGGAAAGAAACATACAAAACTATGCATTCATTTGAAAGAATGCCTAGAACTAAAATGAATATACAGTGGACTCGTGTTATCCACTGGGATTTGGTTCCTGGACCTCCTGTGGGTAACAAAATCACCCTCAAGCCATATGGAAGCCATATTTTTCATTCCATCTGTTTGGGCCCAAGAACATAGAGCAATGGATTCAAACTATAGGAAATGAGATTCCACCTAAACATTAGGAAGAACTTCCTGACAGTAGGGGCTGTTCAACAGTGGAACACACTCCCTAAGTGAGTGATGGAGTCTCTTTCTTTGGAGGTTTTTAAACAGAGGCTTGATGGCCATCAGTCAGGGGTGCTTCAAATGTGTCTTCAGGCAGGGCAGAGGGTTCTAATATGTTTTTTAAATGTGTTTTTAAATCTGTTCTAACTTGTGTTTTTAAACAGAATTGTGGTTTAATTGTCTTCTAACTTTTATAAAAGTTTTTAGTTGCACCTTGTTTTAGATTATTGTTAGCTGCCTTGGATTCTGTGCAGAGTGAAAGGTGGGATATAAACTAAGTAAATGAAATATATAAATAATTGTGTATGGCTGCACATTCAGCATGGCAGTGTATGCACATTGCATTGTGTATGCAATGCACATTGGTTTGCACACAGAATCTTAGAGTTGGAAGGAGATTCAAGGGCCACCTAATTCAAACACCCTAGAGTGCAGTAGTAAACAACTAAAGTATTCCTGAAAGATGCCCTATCAAGCTTTGTTGAAAGTCTTCCAAAGAAGAAGAATCCTCCATCTAATAATAATAATAATAATAATAATAATAATAAATTATTCATATTCCGCCTCTTCTGACTGGATTGAAGCAGTTTACAACAAGAGTAAAATAAAACAATACAAAACCCATTATCCTTTCCTCCAACAGAACAACTTAAAATTCTCACATAACAGTAAAATAACATCAAATCATTAAAAACAATCCATCGACAACAGAGAGATAGGTATCCTGGGATATTGTAAATGGGGGTGCATGTCAGCAGTGACCAAGTGAGTTATTTGGGGAAGGCCTGTTGGAGAGATCTGTCTTGGCAGCCTTTTGAAAGCTGTCATGATTAGTTGTTTCATAGTTTGAGAGCAGCAGATGAAAAGGCCCTCTGGGCACCTGGTCTTTATTGGCTGTAATAGGTTTTTCCCAGAGAACCTAAGTGTGTGGGGTGGATTGTACAGAAGGTGATCCTGCAGATAGGTTGGACCCAGGACATGAAGGGCTTTAAGCACCTTGTACTGTGCCCAGAAACTAATAGGCAGCCAGTGGAGAGATTTCAATATAGATGTTATGTGGTCACCTCTAGCTGTCCCAGTGACCAATCTAGCAACCAATTGAAGTTTCTGGACTAGGTACAAGGGTAGCCCCATGTACAGCGCATTACAGAAGTTGAGTTGTGAGGTTACCAGCACATGTACTACAGTTGTCAGGTCTCCTGGTTCCACGAAAGGACTCAACTGGCATATCAGCTGAAGCTGGTAACAAGCACTCTTGACTGTTACATTTACCTGATTTGACATCAGGAGTGATGAGTCCAGGAGTACTCCTAAGCTGAGAACACAGTCCTTTAAGGGGAGTGTGACCCCATCTAGGACCAGTTGACTTATCCCTATACCTGGTTTAGGGGGTCCCAACAACGAGTACCTCCATCTTATCTGGATTCAGCTTTAGTCTGTTTTTCCTCATCCAGTCCATTACTGCCCTAAGGCATTTATTGAGACAAGAGATGCCATCCCATTCATTGAGAGGAGAGATGCCATCTTCTGAGGCAGACCATTCTACTCTTGAACAGTTCTTACAGTATAGAAGTACTTCCTTATGTTTAGATGGAATTTCTTTTTGTAATTTGAATCCATTTGTTTTAGTTCTAGTCTCTGGAGAAGCAGCAACATTTAGTTTCTCATTGTCACAATTTGGTAGGAAGATGGCATTGCAAACTTGCTACAGAACTCCATAAATGTAAAGTTACTCTCTTTCTCAAGCATTAATTTTGTTGTGGGGGGATGACGCTCACAATCAGCTACAAAAATAAGATTGACGTGGAAATTCTGCTGGGGATTTGAGAAACCCAATAGGAATGAAACAGGGCTGGTCTCCAACCACTTCAATAGAATTGGCCATTTAAGCTGAATCCTAAAAAAATAATTTAAAAAAAAAGCTAGGTTCCACTTGTGTACAATTTAATTTCCCAACCCACCTCCATTTTTTTTTAAAAAAAAAATCTGCTCTAAATCAGAAGCACAGCTTATTAAAACAGCAATAACATCTACACAAACACTCATATTGAGTTTTGGTGTTCCTTCATTATCCTGTCACTTCATTTACAAATCTGACCTGATAAGCTCTGAATTCCATCATCTTGTTATTAGTCAGCCCAAGGCTGCCTTTTGTGCTCTTTGCTCTACATCTGGACAACTACCATCAATATCGGAAAGGTTGCTGACATTTGCGGATGATGGCTCCTGCTTTATAGCCGTGACTCACAAGGATGAGCGAAGAGAACCAATGTAGCTTTGCGAGCCATACAGTCATAAAATAACAGTCTCTTTCTGCCTTGGGTAAGGGAAATAAAACATACACATGGTGGCTGATGCTGACCAACAGAGAGGAGCATATCAACATAGGGATTTTGTTGTCTTCGGGTTTCTCGTGTGCATTTTGTCCAGATTGCCAGTTCATAGGGAAGCAGATTTTTTATGGCCTGAGAGAGAGAAAAGGAAGGTAAACGTGTGTATAAAATATTGCATCACTAAAACAAAATTGGGAGACAGAAGGAGTAATTAAAACTAAAACCTTTCAGCTGATTAGCTGAATCTCAAAATAAAGTGAATTGTTCTCAATTCAGAACAATATATGTTAGTCCTTGATGAAATCAGCTGGTCCAATTGAGTTCTGGAGTGGAATGAGACAGTGCAATGCACATCTGATCAATCCAGAAGTTAAAAATCAGCTAGAAAGCATCTCTAACATGACCACATAAAGGGAATGCCAAAATAGTGTGATGCAAGGAGAAAGTGGTAGCAGGGAAGATGGGCTTTATACATTGACAGGTATACCATGCAACGTGAGTTGAGAATCTCACCTCTAGTTTTGAATCACTGTGTTTATGAGGAGGGACTTTGTGCTGTTATTGAGCTTATATAGTCCATTATCTCCTCTAGATTCTCTTTGTCAGATTTCGTTGTGTTGGATCCCATTCACACTTATGATTCTTACTGAGGAGATCCAGGGTCTCCTCAGCGATGCCACCCCGAATTGATCAGGCTCATAGTTCCCACTATGTTTGCCACAATTAATTTTTCTGTTGCCCATTCACACTTGCAGTCTGAACAGGCCCCCTTTCCCCCCTCAGTGGGTCAGGGCTGAAAGGCCCTGAGAGGTGGGTGGTCTGTGGGTGGGCTCATTGTTGTTGTTGTTGATGATGATGTTGTTGCTGCTGCTGAGTGTCTTTAAGTGGGTGATGAACCAAATATGGGTTTTTCTTGGCAAATTTCTTCAGAGGAGGCTTGCCATTGCCATCTTCTGAGGCTGAGTGACTTTCCCATGGTCACCCACTGAGTTTACATGGCTGAGCCAGGATTCAAACCCTGGTCTCCTGGGTCATAGATTGATGTTCAAACCACTGCACAACACTGTCTTTCTGAAGGAGGAAGACTATGGGGAGGAGGAGGAAAAGGAAATGGTCTGAATGATCCATATCAATCTACTAGTGCATTCTCCCTAACAAAGATCCTGATCATTGCAGGACGCCCCCCCCCCCCCCAAAAAAAAGAAGTGGTAAGGGACCTGGTGCCAAACACACTGGTTTAAATGGGTATGTTTGTACCCTCCCTGAAAACTTCACCAAGTGCAGTAGGGGCAAATATGAACTCCAACAAAATAGCCTGGATTCCACACTGGGTTATTTCATACTGTGAATTGGCTCTTAGTAGCAGATCACAAAAGTAATGCGGTAAGGAGTGGGTGCTTCTTGACTGCTATCTGAGTTGATCTCTTCAATACTTTCTCTTTTGAATTTCTATGGAGTTTATCAGATGGGAGGAATTTCTCTCTATTTCGAATGGAGCCTATTGGAGCCAATTCGAATTCATGTGAATTTGCTAGTTTAGCGAATTTATGTGAATTCCAATTGTGTTTGGAATGCGTTCAGAATGACTTCCCATTACCCAAAAATGATTGCCCATTGCCTAAAATTGCATGAGATGCTTTAATACAAAATAACATAAAACCTATAATTGTGTTCAGAATGACTTCCCTTTTGCCCAAAATTGAGTGAGATACTTTAATACGCAATAACATGAAACCCCATGATTGTGTTCAGATTGCCATTAGATTATACTTCCAATTTCCGTTGTCTGATAAACTCCTATTTCTTACCTAGAGTGACCAGATGTCCTAACTGCAAAAGAGGAGAAAGCACTGCAAAATGAAAGACGTTCCAAAAATAAATAAATAAAATAAAAATAAAAAATGTAGGACATCATCATCATCATCTTATATCCCATCTTTCTCCCAATATAGGGGTTCCTATAAATATAAATTCATGCTTCTTAGTCACTCTCAAAATGGAGGGCATTTTGAAATTCTTCCTGAAAAGAAGAATGTTCTGGAAAAGGAGGAAGCCTAGTTACCCTGTTCTTGCCAGCTAGTGAAACTTATTCCTTCTCCAAATGTCCCCATTTGTAGTTGATAGGTATTAGAAGGAGGGAAGACCATGTCACCATAGAAAAGGTAGGAACCATTTTGAGTGAGGAGTGGAATCCAAGGTAATACTCTGCCTTAACTGTAGGCAGCAAATTAGCAGGGATAAATTGTCTGGAGTTCAAACACAAACAGATTGCTCAAATGCATGAAAAAGCAATGCCTGCCTTAAGACAGAAAATTCCCAGAAACAAGAGCAAGATATTTCAGGAGGAAACAAAGAGGCAAAGATGCTATGATTGGGAGTTCCTGCATGGCAGGGGGTTGGACTGGATGGCCCTTGTGGTCTCTTCCAACTCTATGATTCTATGATTCTATGAGGGATGATTTCTTTGGTTACCACAGCTCTTAATCTCTTTTCCCACACAAAAACCATAGGTAAGTAATGCTGGAAGAGATGGAATGGGTGCAGGCATTAGATGGAAATGTCACCCAAGTGAATAGAAACTGATGAAATGAGAATTTTTGCAGTTAGGGACTAAGGGGCTAAGCAGACTGGTAGTAAATGCCTTCATTGGGCTGTAGTGGGGGCATGGCAACCACACGCTAGATACCCCGACTCCTCCCCGATGCCAGTATCAACACCCACCAGCCCACACAGTGGGTGGCATCAGGACCCTATTTACGTTCAGTGTTTAGGTGCACTGTGCTGAAGAATCAGCCAAAAACCACCACAATGGCCACTTTAAGAAAGAGCAGCATCTTGCTGGCCCTTTTTTAGTTTGGCGGAGCACCAGATTGGGGGTGTGGCATGCATTTATTGCAGCCCCAATCTGGCACTGAAAAGGGCATGGGACGCCGCTCCTGTGGGGCTGTCTGTATAGCCCTCAAGTCTATGCAAAAGTTAGGCATGTGCTTTTACAGATTTTCTGCAGAAAATGCTATTTCTGTGCAGAAAATGCTATTTCTGTGCTGAAATATCATTTCTTGCACAGAAAAACCTGCAAATTAGGCACTTCTGCACAAAAATTCCACATGTTTAACTTGTTTAGGAAAAAGCATTTTCTGTGGGGGGAAGTTTTGTTTCTGTTTTTGTGCGTAACAACCATGTGAGAATTTTGTTCAGAATATGTCCTGAATTTGTGTATAGGTTTGAAAAACAACATTTTTTTTCAATACTTTTATTTTTTTTATTTGTTTTACAGTGGGAAGAAAATTACTAAAATTGTTCATTGCTTCCTTCGAGAATGAACTTGGTGAAGAATAACATCCATATTCATAGCTAGTGCCACTTTGATCATTGTATTCTTCTTGTTGTTGTGTGTCTTCATGTCATTTCTGACTTGTGGTGACCCTAAAGCAATATCGTATCATGGGTTTTTCTTGGCAGAATTTATTCAAAGTAGGTTTTCAATTGTCTTCCTCTGTGGCTGAGAGTGTAATATGGGTTTCCATGGCTGAGTGTGGATTTGAACCATGACCTACTAGTAACCTAGTCCAACACTCAAACCACTACACCACACTACAGTCTCTTTAATACTCTCCCCACCTTGAATTCCATGTAGAAGGTAGGTAAAAGACCTGGGTGTGAATGAGCTTGGCATTCATTTTATATGCTGTGCAAAATATTGTTTCTCTATATGTCACCATTTATTTTGATAGCCCACAAAATCTAAGGTTGCTTTGAAGGAGCAGAGCTCTGTAATGAGGGATTCTACTGAGAGGGAAAAAATAAATGTGGGCCGATTTGAATGATGTATTGATGCATAAGGCAAGCTGAGATTGGATGCTTCGTGTAAATTCCAGGAAAATATAGATCAGGTTGGTGATTTAGAACACGACTTGCTGAGAGGTTCAATGGAGCTCTCCCATTTGCTTTATTTATTTGCTGGAGTCTGTAATTTCTCAATATTTTGCATCAGGTCCAATACCTATTGAAGCCTGATTGATTTCAAAGGGAGCTGTGTCAAGCGATCCATTATCATTTATGCTCTCTCCAGCTTCCTAACTTTTGCTTTTAGAAAGCTAAATCTGAGAAGTGGCTATTGGACCAGAATTAATTGTTTGTTTTTTTGTTTAGTCCTAAAACTTTGGCACTTCTATTCCTTTCCCTCTATATCAGCCATCATCAAACAGCAGATATTTAAATATAAATACCTACATTCAAGTGTAATTGTTTGTGTTCCCATATGGCAAGAGGTTGGAGTAGATGGTCCTTGTGGTACCTTCCAACTCAATGAGTGTGTGGATTTTGAAATGTGATTTGGATTGCTCCAGGATGTGATGTGTCCCTTTAAAATTGAGGTATTTTAGGTGAGATTGGATGACCGCATCTCTGTATTGTTGGATTGATGCATTTCCAGCACTCTGGATTAGATTACCCTTGGAATCCCTTCCATTGTATGTGAATGGTCATAAAACTGCAGAAATTGTTTTCAGGACAAAACTAGGTGGAATGTTTTCTGATGGGGGGGGGGGGGAGGAGAAAAAGTTTGAAGGGTACTGGTTATAAATGTCTTTCTAAAATGACAGCTCATCGATCATGCTCTGAACTCTGTGATTCATCCAGTCCATACAAAGGTCTGCTGCACACAACAACAAAACAGGATATGTTGGGAAATTCTGAAATCATTTAAGTGCAATTACTGCCATTGTGCCCATGTCATTTTCTCTAATTCAATAAGAAAGCCATTGGAAAAAACATACCCAGCTGCCACTCAGAAAATATTTCTTCAAAGTACAAAACAGCCAACTTCGACCCTTTATTGAACATTTATATTAACCAGAATATGAAAGATGATGTTTCATTCACCTTCGTCTCTCAGCTTCCCTGACCAGTTCCTAATTCTTTTATTTACTAGTTCATTGTTTCTCCTTCTCCTAAATTTCAACTGCCTATATCAGGAGTGGGTGCAGGACAATTTTTGCATCTGTGACACATTTCCTCTCAAGGACCACATCGGTAGTGAAATTGCTTTCCATTGCTATTTTTGGCCAATTTGTAGCTGCAATAAAGGTTGATATTTTATGTTATAGTGTTGTATTGTAAATCTCTGCATGCAGTTATGTATTAATTGTAGTATGCAACCCTTGCATTGAATGTGTTAACCTGAAGCAAGGCACCAAATGTGCACAATGCACACATGCAGGAACCATTTCTGCAACTCTGCTTTAGAACTCAATGTGGCCATTCTGCTTCAGAGAAAAAATATCCAACCCCTTCCATAAATGAACTTACATGTGTTAGAGGGTGCATCTACACTGTAGAAACAATGTGGTTTGACACCACTTTAAGCACTCTAGAATCATGGGACTGGTATTTTTAAAAGGTCTTTAGCCATCTCTGCCAAAGAGTGTTAGCACCTCACAAATCATCCCTGGATTCTGTAGGATGGAGCCATGGTAGCTAAACTGGTGTCAAACTGCATTTTTTCCCTCAGTGTTGATGCATTTTAAGACATCAACAGGTCTTTTTGCAAAGATTGGGGGTGGTTTTTTTTCCCCAGGAGGAAGGCATATGGTCATGTTTACAGACAGTTTGAGGTATCCTGGTGTAATTTTCAAGAAGAATGGTGTTTGTTGTTTATTTTGGATGAGTGAGGCATTGTGGAACTACAAAAATGGGGATCCATGGATGACATACAGCCCATGGACCTAACTTTTACCAGCCTGGTCTGTAGACCTGCTCACTCTTTATGGTATATGCTTTAGATTTAATTCAGAATTGTCTTTTTAAAATGAACACAAGCAGGGCCATTCCCAATGGCTGAACATCATACACTCATTCCAAAAGAGGGTATAGGGGGTAGGGCAGGATAAGAAAGCCTGATGGAGAAAATATACAAGATCACCCCCATTGGTGCTTTCCCTTGCAGGTAAGATGGCTACTTCTCTTAGTGTTACAAATGGACTGCAGATGTTTTCCAAGGGCTACAGAGTTTGTTCAAAGGTAACTATTCAAGCAAAGAGTTGGAATCCCTGTTGGAATTCAACTGTGTTAGGGCTGAATTAGAGTTGCTGCAGTGGGCTCTTGTTATCTGCTGAGGTTTGGCTCCAGGACCTTTCTTGGATAACAAAATCTGTGTATGCTCAAGTCTCAAGGGACACAAAATGGTGTCCCATATATAACATGGAAAATCAAGGTTTGCTATTTGGGATTTATACATTTTTGGGATATTTTCAAGCCATGTAAGCTCAAATCCGTGGGAGAAAAATCAGTGGATAAGCAGGGCCAACTGTACTTCTGTTTCTTTTCAGAGACTCCTCATTTTTAATAACTACTTGACAGGTAGAGACAACATGGTCCTCTCCAATCTTGGGGTATCTGTATCTGGTGAGGTTAACAAGTGCAGATGGTTGAGACTTTAATTCTTTTTTTAGCTTTACTCAAATTCTTATATTCCTTTCAATTCAGAATGAAAACGTGGAGAAATGGAACACTGAATTAATTTTTCCATTGCTCATAAACAACCCATGAAGATACATGGGACTCAGATGAGACTAACTTGTATCCCATTGATTTTAGACCCTCTCTTCTAAGCATCACTAAATATGTATTTCAACAGATAATAACTTCCTGGAAGTGTGTTATAGTGATGACTAAAGAGAAAAGTGGGAGAATGTGCTTTTGAAACCAAGTATTTTGTTGTTAGGCATATCTGAACACTCCCAAAAAATTGAGAGAGAGAACATCATCATTCGATAAACCATTTCCAAACTGTGCCCATGTTCTAGTTGCAAAAGATTGCAAGAAAACAAATTTACCTTCTGTAACCCAGTGGAAATGCTTGATCAACTGTGGTGATGGGGAAAAAACTTTTACAAAAGAGTCTGAATAAATAGATATGCTACACTCATGGCCTGTTGTAGAACCTTCTGTATACTGGAACAGAATCAAATCAGATGAAGCAGCTTGCCAAGAAATACTGAAATACTCAAAATATTGTATTGCGGATTTTTCTGTGGTAACCTGGAATATTATCTGTAATTTTCTCTCATTACTGTTAGGAAAATAAAATTGACTAAAATAATGACAATAGTGATGATAACGGCAACAATCTAATAAAGAGAAGGTAGAAATGAAAAGAAGCTAGAACTGCTCAACAATTTCTGGCTTCTTTCCAAAGGAAAACAGTGTTCACTGTGATGAGAATAAAATAAATGATGCAGGTCTCATTCAGTAGTAATGCTAGGAAAGATAGAAGACAGCAGAAAGAGAGGAAGATCACCAGATGGATAGACTCAGTCAAGGAGATTATGGACATGAGTTTGCAGGAACTAAGCAAAGCAGTGGAGGATAGGAGTCTTGGGAGATGTCTCATTCACAGGATCACCATGAGTCGAAGTTGACTGAACACCTGGCTTTTAAAATATATATTCAAGCCTGAGAAGTTCTGCAATCTGAGAAGAGCTGTCTATGATCTTGGAGAATTCCTGGAGAACAGGTGACACTAGTGGTGAGCAAATATTGTCCTCATTTTAAAAGTATGTAGGAGAGGGTAAGTAGGCAACTACCATTCAGTCAGCTTGATATCAATATCAGGAAAGGTTAAATTAAGCCTTATGAGCACTTAGGAAAGAGTACTGTACTTAACAGCCAGCTCATTGTTATCAAGTCAACTTTGACTTATGGCAAACCTATGGGAATGAGAGACCTCTAAGAATCCTGAGGCATTTCAGAATTATAGTGCTGTTATTGTACTTTAGCTACAGTGATCTGATCTTATGTAATTCTAGCATTTGTAGTTTCTTAGGGCACTACAGCACGCTGGTTGAAATTTTTAAATTGCTAATCCCATGATTCTGGATGGAACTATAGCAGTTTAAGTGGAATAATAGTGCCATAAATATGTAGTGTGGATGGGTTGAATCCATAGGGCTACTCAGGTCTTGTAAACTCAAGGCTGTAGCCTCCTTGATAGAGTCAATCCATCCATAATGTGGTCTTTCTCTTTTAATAGCTTGGGTTTCCCCAAGTGCAAATTATTGTGGACTAATCTCTCTTTCTCATTTTAAACAGAACAACAAGCTTTGTGGATTAGGGGAATGTTGTGAATGTAATGTGTGTTGATTTCAGTGAAGCTTTTAACAAGCTCCCTACTATATTCTTGTGGACAAACTTGAAAAACATTGGCTGGATGATGCTACTGTTAGGTGGGTCTGTAGAGCCAGCATGGTGGAGTGGTGAGCATTGGACTATGACTCTGGAGACCAGGGTTCAATTCCCTGCTTGGCCTTGAAACCCACTGGGTGACCTTGGGCAAGTCATACTCTTTCAGCCTCAGGGAAAGGCAATGGCAAACCTCCTCTGAACAAATCTTGCAAAGAAAACCATGTGGTAGGTTTGCCTTAGGGTTGCTATAAGTCAGAAATGACTTGAATTCACACAACTACAATAAGAGGTGGGTCTCATCTGGGGCCAATATTGTTCAGTGGTGGAATAGAGAGCATGCTCATCAAATTGGCCTGTGTTCTGAGGTATTAGGCAAAACTTCAATTCTAGTGTAAATGGAAGGGTTGGCTAATATTTCAGAAGATAGGATCAGTATTCAAAATGATCTTAGCAGATTGAAGAACTGGGTTGAAACGAACAAAATGAATTTCAATTGGAATACATAAATGCAAATTCCTAAAATTGTTATTGTTGTGTGTCTTAAAATCATCTGCAATTTAGGGAGACCCTAAAGTAATTCTATCATGGAGTTTTCTCGGCAAGATTTGTTCAGAAGGGGAATTGTGTTACCTTTCCTCTTAGGCTAAATGTGTGTAATTTTCCCAAGTCACCCAGTAGGTTTCCATACCTGAGTGGCAATTTGAACCTTGGTCTCCTGGAGTTGTAGTCCAATACTCAAGCCACTACACCACACTGGCTTTCTAAATTTCTGAATTTAGGGAGAAAAAAGAAAGAGCCATAGAAATCTAGGATAGGAAATGCGGCAGTTGTAGATATGAAAACTGGAATGAGTTCAGAGAAGGACAATATGGATTCTAAGAGGCATAGAGAGTTTGAGGGGGATGGACATGTTGAGCTTGATAAGGGGTGAATTGACTTCACTCTTTAGATACTGAAAGGGCTGCCATAAAGAAGAGTGAGCAGACCTAGGGGGGGCATAAAGTGGAGTGGGTCATAAAGAGGAGTGGGCAGACCTAGGAGATTATCGCATTGACAAAAAACCTGACTGCTCCCCAACTGGATACAGTCAGGTTGCAGGATGCTACCAGGAATTATTGCATATAATTTGTCACCTATTACACCAGCCGGCTGCATCCCAGCTTCAACCTGAGTGCCAGCCATGCTTTGGAGGCTGCTTTACAAAGTTGGAAAACTCCCAACTTTGAAAAGTGGCCTCCAAAGCATGCATGGGACCCAGGAAGCACCTGGGCTGCAATCACTTAGTGGAATCAGCAGTGAATTCCATGCAATAATTCCTGGTAGCATCCTGCAACCTGACTGTATCCCATTGGGGAGCAGTCAGGCTTTTTGTCAATGCAATAAACTCCCTGTTCTTTGTTGCCCAAGAGAGTAGCACTAGGTCTAATTGGTTTAAATTATAGGAGGGGAGATTTTGATTGTACATTAGAAGGAACTTATTGACAGTTAGAGCGGTTCAGCAATGGAACTGATTGCCCAAAGAGGTGGTGAGGTCTCCTTCTCTGGATGTCTTTGAATAGAGGCTGGGCAGCTAGCTGCTGGGAAAGCTCTAGCTGGAGAGCCTGAATTGATCAGGGGGTCAGATCTGATGGCCAATAAGGTCCATCCCAACTCTATGATTCTAACCTGTGGGTTTCCATGGTTTAGTAGGGATCCAAACCTTGAGTCTTGTGGCCCTTTCACACTACGTAACCATGGCACTATGATTCCACTTTAATCACTCTGGCTGCAGAATCCTGGAGTTTGCAGCTTGGTGGGCCAATAGAGTGCTGTGGGTGAGAATTCGAAAAGACCCTCTGTAAACTTTGATTGTGTATTCCTGCATGGAAGGAGATTGGACATGATGGCCCTTGAGGTTTCTTCCCCACTCTATGATTCTATAAACTGCAACTCCCATGATTCCATAGGGCAGAAACAAGGCAATTACAGTGGAATCATAGTGTTATAACTGCATGGTATGATACAGCCACCATTCCAACATCCAAAACACTGAACCATGCAGACTCGTGTGTTTGTGCGTGTCTGTGTGTATACATGAAGAGATGGTAGGATGATAGTGGCTGTAATTGCCACTGAGTGAGCAGGTGAAAAGACAAACAGTATGCAGGACCTGGGAAGCTAGCCCCCAAAGGATTTGTCTAGCTCAGTTCCCTTATACTACAATTTTCTTTGTTTATTTGTCTGCTTAATGCATGAGGATGCCACACCAATATAGTTAAGATTAATGAGTGACTGATTAGAACCAGAGTACACATTTGGAGGCAAGTGATCTGAAATAACTGCAGCAGAAATAATTGCACTGGTCTAATTGGCATACAACTTCCTTAAATGACACACGCACACACACCTCCAGCTTTTTAATTGATAGATTGCTCTCTAGGTTGTTCTTCCAGTGTCCACCAAAGTGATTATCTTTCCCCAGCAACAATCCAACAGACATGGAAGGCAGGCCAGCAAAGCTTGCAAAGAAATTAATTACTTATGTGTCAGCACCAGGAGTCACAGTCTTAAGGCTCAGCACATGTAAAGGTGACTGCTGCATGGTATTAAAACAGCAGAGGAGGAACAAAAGAAAGGAGGTTTACTCAGCTCCAAGGTTTTTGCAGTGAATTAATATGCAAATTGGACAAGCCCAAGTGACATGTCCCATTTTGGTTCTATCACAGCAGTTTGCATTTCAAAAATAATGAAATCTTATTTTGAAACAAAGTTTAAAGGACAGGCAATGAAGGGGGAGAAAGCCCATAAAATACAACAAGATCACAGGAGGGAACAGGGAAACTGGATGATTTCAGTCTTTAGTATATCATGGATATGGTTTTGCGATGGTGACAAGAGTCCAAGGGGAATCTCAATAAATTCTGAGAAAGTGGATGTATACATTATGGATGCATTGAGAGATGTATGTCTGGCACATAGTTACATCTCCATGGCAATGTCTTCTAATGCTGCCTCCCCAAACCCACCATTAAGTGACACAGCCCACCCCCAACACAACCATTTCTATGTTGTTAGAGAGTGGAGGCAGGGTTCATCTGGAAATTCATCCAGCTATTTTTGTGTAGCTGGATGTCCTCCAACAGGACAGGCATGCACAGGGAACTTCCAGGTGTCCCTGAGAGGTCTGTGCCAGTGGCATCTTTGCAGCATATGCAACTATGGCAAAATAGCTGCAAGCGTCCTCACTGATCTCCCTACTCCCAGACAATATTGAAATAGTCATGCTTGGGAGGGGGACTGCATCATTTAAAAAAAAAGGGCTTAAAGGGCTATTTTGGTATTTGCACATTGGTAAAGAACTCCATTCCCTACAATGACCACAAATGTGGATTATGACAATGTAATCTGTGCTATTGTAACTCACTAACTTTACTGAATTACTATGCTACCATTACTCATTTTCTCACTAAGGAACTCTGGCTGAACTGTCCAGGAAAACCACTGTTATATCTTATGGATTTTTTAATCTTTTAAGTTTGTGGGTATCGTTTAGAGAATGTGCAGCCTATTGAAATACTCTCAGGTTTCCTCACATGTTTTGACCAAACGGGGACCTCAAATTTCATCTCAAATGTAAAACAAGGAAACACACAAAACAAAACAAAAACAAAAAAGTGCTAAATCCAATCTTGTTTCAAGTTTCTGGCAGGGAAGCCTAGACAGAAATTGATGAATGGCATGAGAGACTGGTGGCCTAGATGGAATGGTAAAGGGAAAATGTGAGGGGGAGGACTGGAGTGCAGTTGCAGAAAACAGTAACTTTTTGATACCAATTCAACACAATATGTGGTGAGAGAATTCTGGACTGAACAATACTGGAATGCAGAAGGACCCAACTTTTTGAGTTTTTTTGTCATGCTAACAACAGGCCACCAGTGTTTCATCAGTTCTTTCCAGGCTTCCCTGCAAACAAGCCTGAAAGAAGATTGAATTCTGTACTGTTCTTTTTTGTTTGTTTGTTTTCCATTTGAGATGAAATTCAAAGTCTGTTTGATCAAAGCACGCAAGGAAACCTGGCATTGTTTCAACAAGACAATAATCTCACATCCCCCCTTATAACAAACCAGGAGAATGAGAAGAAAGGTTTAGAGGTGCTTTCTCTTTTCAATGTTTTAGCTTTACTCTCATAGCTCACCCTGTAGAGTCTGAGGAATCCAACACAGAGGCAAACTTCAGCAGGTGGTCCCCCAACTCAGCCAGAATTGATGGATGCTGAGGAGGTACCTCCATAACTTCCAGTGTGTCAACAGAGTAAGGAGTAATGGTAAAAGAACAAACACCTCTTAAATAAAAAATGAACAATTAAGTACCTAGTGTCTCAAGGTCAGGCAGCTATAAATCCCACAGCAACTGCTGTTGTTAACACCTTTTCACTTCCCCTGTTTTTAAGTACTTCTGCTCATGGATTTATTTGGATTCTTGACCTCTGAATTGGCTGAAGTCGTAGGTCTATTTGTCTTTGCCTTGTGGTTCTGGTTATTGTGACAACTGACTTCTCAAAAGGGAATTTGGAATGGTAGAAAGCCTGTTACTGCACCTCTCCATACCTCTGGTGAACTCCCTTGATTTCTTATGTATGATATGCATTGGCTTGAGCCATCTGTAACTGCTTCTCCCTCTATTGCTTGCCTCTTTTTGTCTTCATTGTTATGGTCCCTTGAGATTGCTATGTCAATCATCCAAACTTTCCTTTTCTCAACCAAAGTTAAGTGTGGCATATTATATTTTTAATTCTTTGTCAGGTTGAATCTTCAATTTTTACATCATAATTTTTCACAACTTTTTCAAGTATAGGTTCCTATGTTCAAGCTTATGATTTACTTTGTGGATAGTAAATAATTTCTTTTTTTCTTTTTTGGCATGGGCTGACACATTGTATTCAGTGCTCCTGGGAAATGAAAAGAACTGTGGTTCCAGGAGTGGTAGATACTTTAGGAACAATTCCAAATGGACTGACAAAACTACTATTACTACTACTACTACCACTAGTCCACTGAATATAAATTAATTAGGAATTTATGATTTTTTTATTATTATGAAAGAAAATTCTCAACCATCCCTGATCTTTGTATTTTGGAGTAAATGGCAGAAAGATGTTTGCGTCTCTCTAGAAAAATTCACCAGTCACACTTAAAAGCTTATCCCACTCCCCTCCAAAATCGGCTGAATGTTGGTCAGGCTTACCTGCCACCTGCAAAATATGTATATATTTTCTTCTAGGAGACATGTTCAAACAGATGGCTGGCCTTCACACAGAGCATTAGAATAAACAAATTAAAAGGCTGGGAAGCTGAGATAAGGTCTCCTTGTTCCTCCATTCCTCCACCTTTGCTTCAGCCTTTAATACCCCTGCCCATAAAATGTTATTCTCTGGCTCTCCGAACTGTCAGAGAGAATTGCTTCCATTACACATAAATGGGTTCCACGCTTATCTGGGAAACCACATACTGTGAATTCAATGTAAATAGTTCTCCTTTCTTCCCTGCATCAGCCAGGCCAAATAAAAACCCTCAGAGCCCCATGTTACTCAGCAGTTTTACCTCTTTCCTAATTCAGATTTGTGCATGACTGCTGGGTAACGCATTCTGCTGGCATGGTGTTAATGCTCACAGATAAAACAGTGCCATAAAATATTCTGATCTATCTTGGAATCATTCTGCATCTGCCCTTAGGGCAAGGATTTGGGGGCTGAGGGGGACCCCAGTTTTAAGCCTCAGATTGCCAGTGTGAATGGTAGGCTGCCATGAAGCTGACTTTGCTTTTGCTTGGATTAGTCTTTTGCAAAGGTATTTATCCCTTTGTGGGCTGATGTTTAAAGAGATCCAATGACTGCTTTGTCACATGTAAATCTCAGAGCTTGAGCAAGTCAGTTTTTGGACTATAACATGAAGAATCTCCCAGCCAGTTTGGCTGGGGTTTTGGGGAGTTGTAGTCCAAAAGTGAACCAGCATGACATAGTGGTCTGTTAGACTGCAACCCTGGAGAGCAGGGGTCAATACTTCACTTGGCCATGAAAACCTACTGGGTGCTCTTAGGCAAGTCATACACGTTTAACGCATCAGAAACTGTAATGTTACCATAGTGTTCCAAAGACGTTCCATGGGAGAACAGTCTTGGAACGGGACTCACTGCATTTGAGAAGGAATAACGGGATGATAACATAACAGGAACACATTTTATCGTACAGCACCCCCCTTTGAATGATAGATAGATAGATATATAGATAGACATAAACATCTAGCATACAACAAACAAACACTTGTGTGTGTGTATCCATAGCAATTAAAAATAATGCATATGTAAGCATTTGTTTAAATATGATGTGCGGTGAAAACTGTTTTGGCTTTGAGGAAAAACATTCCGACATGTTAACATGCTGATCGTTTTTTGTTTTTTTTTAAATTGTGCCACGTCATACCCAGAAGAGCATTAGACTTTTTGGATGCTCTAGGACTGCACAAGAGGAAATTGTTTCAGCCAATCAGGACATGAGGACTGTTAGAAAAGATATCAGAATGGATAGGATTACTGCACTTCTTCTGGACCAGTATGATAATGTTCCAGCATGTTGAGAACATGTTTTTCATCATTCTCGCACTTGAACACGATTGGAACACTTTGAGCACGGAAAGGGAATTTGATGGGAACCAAGCTGTGCAGTAATCTTCAAGGCGTTCCGTTATCTTTCCGTTCCTGGAATGTTATCATAATACCGTGCTGTAATCTCCACACTCTTTCAGCCTCAGGGGTCCAAAAGTAACTTTGTCAGGTTTTGGGGAGCTGAAATATATCATCTGAGGAACTTGCAGCTCATCCATAGAGGCTCCTTTCCAAGTTAGATTATGGACTACTTCACCCTTGACTTCCTGTGGAGGTTGTTCCTGAAACAAATAGCTCTTTTGTTGGTCATTCCTGACACCATTTTATTCGCAAGCAGAGCAACCCAATACAGGAATATCTCTTACTGAAAGGGAAATTTGGTACCAGAGGCAGATATAACATGGAAAAAATAAGAATAAATCCCCACATCACAAAAAAAAAAAAAAAAAAAAAATGTAGAGTGAAGTTCAACATGTTTCAGCAAAGCCTTTACTCAAAAACAACAACATGCCCATGTGAAGTGTTCTTAATTTTGTGTGTTTTTAAGAATGTGTTTTTTCTTATAAATTTCTGCCTGTTTCTGTCGCTTTGAATTCCTATCTGGATGAAAGGCAGGATATACATAAAAGGATGGATGGGTTGATGAATGAAATGAAGCCACCAAGTCAAGAAAGGCTTACATAAGTAAACAAAACTATTTAGAACCCATTAGAAACTGCTTCAAGACTTTTTAGTCTTTAGAATATAAGGATGGAGTAAACATTTCAAAAAAAATCTAAAAGTAATAGGAAAACATGTTTACCCCCCCCCCCCCGGAACAAAACAAAACAAAAAAGAACCCTGAACCAATGAGATTCTTTGCAGTTGAGAAATTATTCTGCACAAATGCAGATTCTTGCACAGAAAATGCTGCTTTCTGTTTTTTAAAAAAGAAACCAAAAACATCCATGTGCAAATTTTGTACAGAATAAGTCCTGAATTGCAATTAGTTTTCCAAAACAGTGTTTTTGAAGACTTTCTTGCAGTAGGAAGAAAACTATTAAAATTATTCATTGCTTCCTTCAAGAAAAAACATTATTGAACAATTACATCTCTAGTAAAGTGGTGCAGATCCTACAAGTAAACCTTTCTCGGACACCATGTATCAATAACCTGTGCAATGGTCAATAATCAGTGTAGGAACAGGGGTGCAAAATATATTCACATGTATTCTATTCCTTGATGAGAAATTATGTCTCAGCACACATGGACACCTCATTTAAGAAATGGCCAGCTGCTGTGAGATTTCTCTCACTGGGTAACTTGCTGAGAAAACTTTGCACAAAATAAACAGTTTGATGCAAAACCATTTTTTGCACATTTTTGTGCAAATGAAAATTTCATAATGAAATGCAGAAAGATTAAAAACCATCAAAATGTATAGAATGTATATATACATCAAAATGTATAGTCTGTATTGGCCCACTCTTAGGGCCAATACAGACAGCCCAAAAGCATCATGCCCGTGGCAATATTAGGGCTCGGGAGCATACAACAAATACACGCTCCCGAACCCTAGTACATGTGGGGCCGCCATGATTGCTTGGTCCCACCCACACGTCACATGCATCATTGATGTTGCATGTGTGCTACATCCAAACGGTGCAGCATTCCTGCAACATCAGTGCATCATCCTGTGGCACTTGTGGCGTTGCAACTGTGACACAAAAAGGAGCTGCTTCTAAGCGCTCCTTTGCTGCTGCACAGCGGTGCCACGTAATTCGTTTGCTGCAGCAACACTGCACAGCAAACAGCGGTGCCTCCAGCCCACCTTTTCCAGGTGATCTGTCAAGCTCCTTTATCTAGGAAAACTTTTGAGATTCTTCAGTCTTTCAAGTGAGAAGGAAACATGTGAAAATTTACTTCCATTTCTAAGAACTATGAGTCTCAAGCAGCTGAAATTAATGTCTTTGTTTTGGAACACCAGGCAGTCTATAACAACTTTAGGCAGTACAGCTCCAAGCTTCTGTATCTCTTTCAGTAGACAACAAACAAGAATATGTAAAGGCATAATTGCTGTAAAGGGAAACATAACTGTGGCTATGACATTTCAGAAACTCAGAAATCATTTCTCTCTTTCTGTCTGTCTTTTGTTTTATATTCATTGTCCATGACATGTTATTTGTTTCAAATGCTGGGACTGAGAAAAGTCACAATAACTCAGAATGTTGAAAAAGTTTCCATGATCAGATAATCTGCTGAGATGAGAATATGGGTGGATGGGTGGTGGGACTAAATAATTAATTATGAGTGGAAAATTAAATATGGTATATTGTACAAACATTTTAACCTGACCAAAAGATAAATTAGAAGAATCCAAAATTGTTTTTCAATATTTGCAACAACTTTAGAAAAAAAGCACAAAAATGTTTACAGTAGGGTGGGGGAACACAAAATGGATATGAGTCTAAAGATAACTTGTCTAATACTTCTTCCTTTTCCTGATCCAGTTACACACAGTTAACTAGTTGTAGGAGAATGGGGGTGTGCCTTTGGATGAGTATTTGAACAGGTAGTTCACTGAAAGTCAGACAATAGTTTCATTTCAACCTTATTTAAAAGTGCACTTCAAATCTGGTACCTGTATTCCCATGAAAGTCTTCGGGGACAACACTGGCTGACACGTTTCCTAGTTGTCTGAGAGGAATTTGCAGGTATCTGGCCTTTTGTTGACAGTTCTGTGCAATTCATGGAAGGTTGTGAAGTATTTGTTCCAGTGATGTGTAAATTAAAAACAAAACTTGTTCTGTCATGGATTTGGGAAGAGGTATATACACCACGAGTCATTTGTGTTTTCTCTTTGTCATTCTGTCATATCACAGCACTTATTCTTTAGCACACATGAAAGGAAAGAAGGTCAAATATGAAAATGACAAAAACTTTGGCTGAGAAGATATTCAGACAGAGACATTTAGCTTTAAACAAAATAAATCCTGGGATCTTTCCCCATCTCTGAATATGATGCTTGTCATCCTTCATCTTTAGAAAAGAGTCTTGTTAAAGAACCAAATACACACCCAATGATAAATATAGATAGACGTCAACTGATGTTGCCTTTGCAGCAATGGACAGAGGAATTTGAGAGCTCTTGGGTAGGCAACCACAGCAAGAATGAAGACTGAAAGGTCTCTGTACCACACCTGAAAATATCCTGATGAACCTAATGGTTGCTATTGTTGCTGCTGTTGCTGAAAACACTTCTAGTTGCTTTGAAGTTGTGTTACTGTAACCACAGCCACTATGCCTACCCCTTTTCTTTGCATGCTTCAATTCTGTTTCTAAATACTCAACTGAAGTTGTAAGTTACTGCAATGCTAGAGGTTTGGAGACTGAAGGACAATTCCATGGGGACAGAACCCTCATTTTCCTCTGGTCCTACGTCTGTTACAGCAGCAGGCCAGTATGTCAGTGAAAGGCATCAGCAGCATTTTATTTATTTATTTCTATGCTGCTTTTCTCCCAGAAAAGGACCCAAGTCAGCTCATAGCATTCTGACCTATAACTCCAAGGATATCCCAGTCAGCATGGCTACTGGGAGGCAATCCCCAGGATTCTGGGAAATGTAGGCCAAAACATCCCCAAATTTGCTAATCAGTTTTTCATACTTTTTAAAAAATTAAATATAAGACTTCATTTGTTGACCAAAATATCAATTTATGTCATTTTGCTTACAGTAGCACAACTTTGAAGCACAATGCCAGGAGATGGAAGGCAGGGGAGGGGGGATTAATAAGGTTTAAAGGCTAATGTTTCCTGTCTTAGTGTGGGAGTTTGAGCATGTTCATGCTCCAGATTCTTTCCAACTGTATAATTGCACATAAAGGCCCAGACTGATAAATTGCCACACAGCTGTCAGCCAGATGTGGTTTGATTGAGCTATAAAGCCTTGAAATATCAAAGCTGATCCGAAACACAGCAACTGACCTTTAATTATGCCATTACGGATGTAATACAGTAAGGATGCGTGGGGTTGCCATATAGCTGCATTTCTTTACCGATACAGAACATGCATAGAGAGATGAAAGGACAGAACAGAAAACATGAGCCACTCTCCACAGCTTGCTTCAGTGAAAATCTAGGCACTTATCGAGTGAGACGTGGTTTTTAATTCAATGTTAAAATGTCCATCAGACTTCCCAGGGATCTTTCTGTCTTTGAAACATATCAGCTTTAGCATTAACCACAGTAGAGCTCACTGTGCAGTTTTTGAAAAGGCCCTGTCAACATGGGCCAAATAAACCAACTTACTCCTGTCCTTCCGGTGCAAAGTCTTGATGACACACAGACCAAAGCCCAAGTCTGGCATGAATAGGCTGGACAATATATAGCCTATGCAGTGCCAAAGGAACAGCAAAAACTCTAACATTCCATTTTTAGACAAAGTCCTAGACCATGTGATGACCTCCAAGTTCCAAGGGTTTCCGGCTGAGAAGGATTATTTACATCCATTTCAACCTGGTTTCAGGTTTGGTTATGACCTATGCCAGGATCTAGGCAGAGGAAGTGTATCCCTATTGGTTCTGCTGAACTTCTCAGCAGCTTTCTGTACCATTGACCATGGTATCCTTATGGATTGCCTTGCTGGGATGAGACATGATCATGGAGAGGTGGGCAAAGAATTAGGGGAGTTTTCTCTCCCTTGTCATGTTCTAAGTTTTAAGTAAGCAAGGACAGACAAAGCATGCATAAATGAGAAAAAAAGATTAGTGCCTGGTGTCTCATAGACTTTCTTCCAATGGAGTGATCTTCACATTCCAGCTTTCCAGATGTTCTTCTTTTATCCCATTCAGCTTCTTTAGTGTCTACATATTTCCATTTCAACATCATAAGTTTCAGGTGGTTATATGAGTCCTACTTGGCATATCATCTCCAAAGGGTCCTTGGGGCATGTATTTGGAAGTCATGGTCTCTGGAGATAATCTTCAAGTCTAGTATTGGTATCAGGGACTTCTTTGTTAATATCCACCTTTCCCATGACTGCTTTCTCCCTATTTTAGGTCAGATTGCTTTCTCTCTATCTGCTGCAATGCCATGTATTCCCCCCCCCCCACACACACAATCCTACAGACCTTAATCAGGATTTGAAATGTGATATTATTTAGCCTTACCTTTTGGGGATCAATTTATTTATCTGTTACCAGTATACTGTCTTCTATTGTCCTTCCTTGGTTTGTACTTTACCATAAAATGGTTTTTAATATATATTAGCTGACATCACACATAAGTAGTAAGGAGAACTATAAGGAGTAAGTGACTTCAGAATGTGTTCACAAGTAGCACAGGTTGCTAGATACAGAACAGATATTCCAGGATGTTACACCTGGTGCTTTGGTTGCATAACTGTGTGTGTTATTTATACGTTCAGTGTTAAAACCGAAGAACAGGAATACAAAAATGAAATGAAAAAGAGCATGCCAACATGTTAGGATATCTGCTTCTCTGCATAAAATCGCTGCATTGATCCCACTAAAATTGTTTGGATTGTGCTTCCAAATATGTTTGGGGTCATAAGCTTCTGGACTGAACTTCTGTTTGAAATGAAGCTAACATAGATAATCTGCTGAATTTTCTGTAGGACCATTCTACTTCCTGAGAGGCAAATGTTTGAACTCTGGCAGCCCTTGTCAACACCAGCTTGAAACCTCAAGTGCCAGACTCCATTTTCAGTCCCTTGTAAACAAAAGAAATATGGCCTTGTCAGCTAGCCACTGTATTTGTAAAGGGCATGCAAGCTGGTACTCCTGGTACAAAAAAGAAAAAAAGATAGGGTCAGTTTGGAGATCATAACACAAAGATGGGAATGCAGGCAGACAGCCAACGTGCAGAGAACAAAATATGCCATTCTAAATCCACAAGCTGGTTCTATCCATTCATCCAAGAAAAAAAAAGCATTACTTTTGTAGTAGAGATGATGATCCAATGCATACCTTGGGGCTATTCCTCTCCCCCCAACCACCTATTGACACACCTTCCTATATTTTTTAGCAAAAATAAACACACACAAGCACAAAACTAAATGCTTCACAGCCATGGCTGGAATCCTGTGGGTCTTCTGCATGCACATAGTCATACATTTTTGGCCATTGCTTAATGCCTGCACTCATCTCACAATCAAATAAACTGAGTTCTGCAAGTGTAACCAACTAAATTGCAAATTTGATTTGCAGATTCTTTGATGGTGTATAACTGTTGATCAATGCCTTCAATATGCTACTAGAAACATCTGCTTTTCAGAAACATCCATTGTGCATTGTTCATGAATCTGCAAAAACTGAACAGGGTTGTTGAAGATAGGGTGTCTTGGGGGTGTTCCATTCAATTTTTTTTCTTTCTGGGATGAATGGAGAAAACCAGCTTCTGGATTTGGAATGGCATATTTTGTTCCCTGCACACTGGCTGCCTGCCTTTGTTCCTTTGTACCCATAAGTCAACGTCAACTTGAAGGCAGTTAACAACAACATAGTATAAACCTAGTTACACAGCTGTACAGTGTCTGCACTAATTAAACCTTCTGTGGAATACCTATAATGTGCAACCAATTGTCTCTCTATCAGTATGCTAGCTTGTTCCCCTATTATGTGATGAGAAATACCCAGGGGCTATTTCTGCAGTCCCAGTGAATAAAGCAACAAAAGCACTGAGGTAGAGTTAGGCCCCATCCAATAATGTTCAACTAAACACATAAAATATTCTCCTACTCCCCCCAGGTTTGATCTGGACATGATGTAACATGAAGCTCTGGTGCAAACTGTCAAGAGGAGATCTGGCCAGTTCAGCACCAAACCAGGTATATAACACAATTAACCTGATTTTAAAAACCTCACCTTCTGCTCTGGAAGATCCAGAGTCCTCTCCTGTTTAAAATGCATCCCACTGTGCCACCTAATGCCACTGCTGCTGGTGAGAGTCACTTACTCTGAGGTCAGAACAAGGTGCCCATTCATGAGTTCAAGGCTGGATGCCTTGTTCTGAATCCATAGCCATACACACAGCAAACAACTTTTACCAGTGGTGGCAGTGCCAGATGCATAGCATGATACACGTGCAAACATCTGTTTGGCACCATAATGGAAGTGCCCAGGTATGAGAGGACATTGAAGGAGCTCCAGGACAGAGTATTCTGGGCCACTCCTAAAATATTCTAGCCCATGCAGACACCACCACAGAGTTACACATCTGTAACTGATTCATATTCATAATCTCTATGTATTCACTAGTGTAGGAAATAAGGGATTCTACCCCCCCCCCCCCCCAATCCTGATTTACCAGCAACCTCTGGGAGTAACAGTGATGTCTCCTCTCTTGTCATTTGGGACTCAACAGACTGATGTTTCCTTACCTCTCCCATGAGTGATCTCCAGTGCAAGGAGGAACTGCAGCAGGAATCTTCCTTCTTACTGTCTATAAGTGAACTTTTGCAATCTTAAACCACCAACAGGATGCTGCCCTATGTGTATATGAGAGAATGTATGCACACAGATTAGTAACATGGGCTGGGGGAAAGCTGAATGAATGGAAGAAAGAGAAGAGCTTGGCATATAGTATATACATCACTCTTAGTACAAACTGTGCAAATAAGAAATGGAAGAATGGAGTGCTCCTAATATATCAGTTTCAGCTTACAAACTAGAACAGATGATCGGATAATCTGTGAATATGGAATGGAAAAAAGAATCTACGTGCAAGAAGCTCAGCAGTGTCCTTATTAAACACCAGACAATTTCTGCTGTGACATTACTGTGCTATCCACAACACAAATGAGTACAGCATAATTGATCAAATGGCTTTTCTCAACCTGATGCTTTTCAGATAAATTGGGCAAAAGCTCTCACCATCCCCAGGGAGCATGGCTACTGGTGTGAGCTGCAGTCCTGTAAAGGGCATTAAGTTAGGGAAGGTTGACATAAAGCAGGGGTGGAAAAATTTGAAGATTCTAGGGCCATTTTTGCCATTCTCTAATAATAATAATAATAATAATAATAATAATAATAATAATAATATTTATTTCTATCCAGCCCCTCTGAACAAGCAATTGGGGCGGAGTACAGCAGAGGTTAAAACAATATCAAGTTAAAATACCCCTTCCTTACCCTTATCACCCTCCCTTAAAAAAGAATTAAATCACAATAGAGTTAAAAAACATAATAGATTAAAATAGCAATGCACAATAGTAGGGAGCGGACCCAGCTTAGGTTGTAGGGAGAAAAATGCAGGAAAAGATTTAAAAAGCCCTTAAAACCTAGGTATGGAGCTGGGGATATTCACATTCTCTGGGAAGGCCTGCCGGAAGAGATGCGTCTTTAGGGCTCTTTTAAATCCTTCTGAAGATGGAATGAGAAGCATCTCGTCCGGCAGGTCATTCCACAACTTGGGGGCGACAGCCGAAAAAGCCCTCTGGGAGGTCTGTACCAGCTTGGTCTTCATGGGTTGAAGCAGGTTCCTCCCAGAGGACCGGAGTGTGTGTGTGGGGGGTTCATATGGGAGGAGGCGGTCCCTTAGATAAGATGGGCCCAAGTCATGATGGGCTTTAAAGGTCAAAACCAACACCTTGTACTGTGCCCGGAAACTGATCGGCAGCCAGTGGAGGGTTTTTAGCACAGGAGTGATATGCTCTCTCCTGGATGTTCCAGCCAGAAGCCTGGCTGTCATATTTTGGACCATTTGTAGTTTCCGGGTTAGGCACAAGGGTAGCCCCATGTAGAGTGCATTGCAGTAGTCCAAACGTGAGGTTACCAGCGCGTGTATCACAGTTTCCAGATTTCTCCTCTCCAGGAAAGGGCGCAGCTGGCGTATCAGCCAAAGCTGGTAACAAGCGCTCCTGACCGTCGCATTCACCTGACTTGTCATGTGAAGCGACGGATCAAGGAGTACCCCCAGACTGCGAACAGAGTCCTTCGAGGAGAGTGTGACTCCATCGAGGACTGGAAGTTGTATTCCCAAACCTGGTTTCGGGCCTGTGACTGTGAGCACCTCTGTTTTGTCTGGATTAAGCTTCAATCGGTTTTTCCTCATCCAATCCATTACCGCTGCAAGGCAGTCATTGAGAGGGGAGACGCCATCTGAGGTCTGAGCAGATGATCTGGTCACGGAGAAATAGATCTGAGTGTCATCAGTGTACTGATGACACTGAGCTCCGTGCCTGCGAATGATCTCACCCAACGGCTTCATATAAATATTGAATAACATCGGGGACAGAATAGCACCCTGTGGAACGCCACAGCTAAGCTCGATTTTAGAAGAGCAGCTGTCCCCGAGTCTCACGCTTTGAGATGTGCCGGAGAGGAAGGAACGGAACCACCGTAGCGCGGTGCCGCCGATCCCCAACTCTCTCAGCCGATCTAAAAGGATGGAATGATCGATTGTATCAAAAGCCGCGGAGAGATCCAAGAGCACTAACAGGGTGACACTACCCCTGTCGATGCTCAGGCGGAGGTCGTCAGTCAGAGCAACCATGGCTGTCTCCACTCCATAACCTGCCCTGAAGCTGGTTTGAAATGGATCGAGATAATCGGTTTCATCCAAGACAGCTTGAAGCTGGGAGGCAACCGCTTTCTCGACTACCTTGCTTAGGAAAGGCAGCAAGGAAACTGGTCTGTAGTTGTTCCTGTCCAGGGGATCAAGGGAAGGCTTCTTCAGGAGGGGCTTAACAGCCGCCTCCTTCAGACTAGATGGAACATTGCCTTCCCTGAGAGACGCATTGATCACATCCCGAAGGAATGTTCTCAATGCATCCCCTCCCTGGACGACCAGCCAGGATGGACCTGGGTCGAGAGAGCAGGTTGTCTTCCTCACGCTTCTCTAGACCTTGGTGGACCATATCCCTGCAAGCATGGCACTCCTGTACACTCCCAGACAAAACCTGTTTCTTTGGATCTGGGAAGCTTGCAGACCTGAATGAGTTTTGTGAGAGAGGGTTCTATCCAACCCACAGACCACACTTTTCTCACCCCATGTAGAAATCTTAGGCCTCCATCTAGGTCTTTCCTTACCATTGTCTGTGCTGTCTCAGGCTGTTGGGATTTGTAATGCAGTACCAGTTTTTCAGGAGCAGTCTCACGTAATCCTCTCTTGTTCCACTTTAAAATGTCAAGATTTCTCTCTGTTTCTCTCACTTTCCCCTTTTGTCCTCATATTACTTCCATTGTTGTAAACTGAGTTCAAAGCACAAAAGTAGATTGCAGATCTTATAGGGATAAGGAGATCTTATCCTTCCCAGGAAGAAAAAGCAAAAGAAAACTATTACAGCCTCTCCTTGTTTGTATGTTCTTTGTATTGTTAACTTTTGTCATCTTGATCACACTTGGATGTTGCTTGGCTAAATGTATATCTGTTTTCATCTATCATATGCTGGCAGGTATGCATATGGCTCCTGCCTCTGTTATTAAGGAATAATCAGATATTTTCCTGTTTACAAGCAATTCTCTTGATTCAAAAATCCCTTTTTTCCAAGGATGCCTTCCTCTGCTTGGCACCTAAGGACCTGGAAAGTTATGTGAAATGATATTGATCATGATAGAAGACAGCAAAGGAAGGACAAAGAGAATAAATGAAGCAAAATACAGAGAAATAGCAAAACCACTTTCAATTCCTCACAGATAGGCTTGATGTAATAAGAGCAAATGTTCTTTCCCTGGTTCCTTTATTTAATTCAGGTACTCTTTCTGTTTCATTGCCCAGAGAGTATATTATGAAGATGAACAGACACATTTATATATATTCCTGAATAAAGACAACTTGATGCAAAATGGCCCTCAGCCTCTTCAATAAATTAGACAGACTCACTTTACCAGGGAGCAGTCCTCTGAGTATGCAGAAATGCAGCAATGGAGCAGTTTGACACCACTTTAACTGTCATGACTCTGTCCTGTGGAATCCTGGGATTTGTAGTTTGGTTAGGTATTCAGTTCACCAATTCAGCCTCACAAATCCCAGGATCGCACAGGATAGAGCCATAGAAGTTAAAAGTGGTGTCAAACTGCTTGATTTCTGCAGTGTAGCTACACAGTATAGACTGTCATCTGGCACATGGACCTAGACTTGGATTTTATGCCAAAGATGGTAAAGATCTCTCCTTCAAAGTATGGGGAGCATAGTATCTGGTCATCTTGTTATGGAATCTTTTATTAATTCCCATAAACTGAGAAAGAAACATGAGCAGACTTTCAATCTGATCAAGTCTGAATAATATGTATAGCAAAACAGTTTTCCTGCTGGGTGTCCTCTTTGTTATGTGTATTGGCATTCAAGTGTCAGGTGTTCCTGAGCATAAAGCAGAAACTCAACCCATGGGCTGATCTGATTTGAAATAAAGCCTGTTTCGTACTTGGATGGAAGTTTCCCAGCTTTTCATGCTTGGACCAGCAAAGAAAGTCATTGCTGGCAGTCACTATTGAGTATGCTGATCTCACTAGATCACTTTTGGTTGCTCATGAGCCAAAGAGATGTAACGACAAAAGATGAATCTATACTATAGAAATAAGGCGGTTTGACACAACTTCAAGTACTGTAGCGCCATCCTATGTGATCGTGGAATATGTACTTTGACAAGGTCTTCAGCCTTCTCTGCAAACTACACATCCTAGGATAACTGCTAGGAGAGGCTTCTGGCCATACCTTCCTCAAGGTAAACCTGTGCTTCTCTGTGTGCCTTTTGATTGGGTAAGACCTTAAAATTTGAATTTGTGAGCCATTTCATTGGTTCATTGGGGAGGAGGAAAGAGAAATCTCATTTTATATAACTGCTAGGAGAGGCTTCTGGCCATACCTTCCTCAAGGTAAACCTGTGCTTCTCTGTGTGCCTTTTGATTGGGTAAGACCTTAAAATTTGAATTTGTGAGCCATTTCATTGGTTCATTGGGGAGGAGGAAAGAGAAATCTCATTTTATATAACTGCTAGGAGAGGCTTCTGGCCATACCTTCCTCAAGGTAAACCTGTGCTTCTCTGTGTGCCTTTTGATTGGGTAAGACCTTAAAATTTGAATTTGTGAGCCATTTCATTGGTTCATTGGGGAGGAGGAAAGAGAAATCTCATTTTATATAACTGCTAGGAGAGGCTTCTGGCCATACCTTCCTCAAGGTAAACCTGTGCTTCTCTGTGTGCCTTTTGATTGGGTAAGACCTTAAAATTTGAATTTGTGAGCCATTTCATTGGTTCATTGGGGAGGAGGAAAGAGAAATCTCATTTTATATAACTGCTAGGAGAGGCTTCTGGCCATACCTTCCTCAAGGTAAACCTGTGCTTCTCTGTGTGCCTTTTGATTGGGTAAGACCTTAAAATTTGAATTTGTGAGCCATTTCATTGGTTCATTGGGGAGGAGGAAAGAGAAATCTCATTTTATATAACTGCTAGGAGAGGCTTCTGGCCATACCTTCCTCAAGGTAAACCTGTGCTTCTCTGTGTGCCTTTTGATTGGGTAAGACCTTAAAATTTGAATTTGTGAGCCATTTCATTGGGGAGGAGGAAAGAGAAATCTCATTTTAGGAGAGGCGCGCGCCTAACGGCGCGCGAATTTTTTCTTTTCATACTCATTTTTATATTTGATAGCCAAGGCAGGGGGGAAGTACAGAGGAGAAGGTAGCCTGAACACAGTGAGGACAAACTCATTCAATATTTATACTTTTCTTCCCACTATTCCCTTAAGGGGCTGTGGGGATTCAGAGGAAGTGAATCAGGAACTTGCCTCTAGAAGGAGCTAGCAGCCAGGAACTTTCTAGATACCTATAGGCCCAGTTGATTGAGCTCACTAACAGAGCTTGGGGACAAAGGCTAGCCACACAGGGATTTTTTTACACTGGTGTTTTACAGGAGAAGCCCACAGTCTTGTTTCATTGCCTCCTTAAGACTTCTCACTATGGACACTGAGGGACCTGCAGCAGTCACCTGCAACACCTGTGGGATGTTTGTCTTCTTGCCTATAGATGTGGGGAACTTCACCTGCACCAAGTGCAAGTTGGTAGCCCTCTTAGAAGGAAGAGTTCAGCAGTTGGAGGCCCAGGTGTCAACACTTCAGCATCACAGAGAGCAGGAGGTTCTCTTGAACAGAAAGGACCAGATGGTCCTGGACAGGAAACACACAGAGAAAGTTGCTGAGGAAGAAGAGGTCACTTCACACACAAAAGAAGGAGATGGTTGGAGGAAAGTTACACACAGAAGTAGGGAAACCACGGTTCGTTCTGTGAGCTTGCAGCTACAGAATCACTTTGAATCTCTCTCTGTTATCAGAGATGATGAGGAAAAGCAGCAGGGACAGACATCAGGGACAGAGCAGGGGAGACTGAGAGTACCACGAAAGGGAACAGCCGCTGCTAAGCCTCGGAGGAGGCGTGTGGTGGTTGTGGGGGACTCCTTGCTGAGGGGTACAGAAGCAGTGGTTTGTGGGCCTGACAAGATGTCTCGGGAGGTGTGTTGTCTCCCTGGGGCAAAGATCCATCATGTAACTGAGAGGCTGACAAGACTTGTCAAGCCTACTGATCAACACCCCTTTCTTCTGGTTCATGTGGGAACCAATGATACTGCAAGGCACAGCCTTCAGAATATCATTAGGGATTATGAGGCTCTAGGAAGGAAGCTGAAAGAGATGGATGCACAGGTTGTCATATCATCTCTTCTCCCAGTAGAAAGGCATGGTCCAGGAAGGGAGAAGAAAATAGCAGAGGTGAATAACTGGCTCCGTAGATGGTGCCGCCAAGAACAGTTTGGATTCTTGGATCATGGGCTGCGGTTCCATGAGGAGGGACTTCTGGCAAGGGATGGGCTGCATCTCACACCAGTTGGCAAAAACATTTTTGCCAAAAGTCTCAAAAATCTGATCAGGAGGGCTTTAAACTGAGTTATATGGGGGAGGGAGACATTATTTTGGAAGGCAAAAGGGCTGGAGAAAATAATCAAACTGACATAGAGGGAACAAGGCAAACAGTGCAAGGACCCAACAGTGGGAAGCAAAAAAATTTGCACAGGCAGCAAGTAAAGGGAACACATGTTCTTAGATGTCTCTACACTAATGCACAGAGTATGGGAAATAAACAGGATGAACTCGAACTCCTAGCACAACAGAGAAAATATGATATAATAGGCATCACTGAAACCTGGTGGGATGAGTCTCATGACTGGAATGTAGAAATAGAGGGATATAACCTTTTTAAGAGAAACAGGCCAAACAGGAAAGGAGGAGGAATAGCATTATATGTCAGGGATATTTACACCAGTGAAGAGATCCAGGAAGTCAATACTGGAAGCCAGGTGGAGAGCATCTGGATAAACATTAAAGGAGAGGGAAACAACAGGGATGTTACTGTGGGAGTCTACTACAGACCCCCGACTCAGGCAGAGGAATTGGATGATGCCTTTCTAGAACAGATGAGCACACACTCAGAAAGGAGAGATGTAGTAGTGATGGGGGACTTCAACTATCCGGATATTTGCTGGAAGTCAAACTCAGCCAAATCCTCAAGGTCTAGCAAATTCCTCACTTGCCTGGAAGACAATTTCATTGTCCAAAAGGTGGAAGAGACAACAAGGGGATCAACTATTTTAGATCTGATCTTAACCAACAGGGATGACCTAGTCAATGGGGTGCAAGTGGTTGGATCCTTAGGGGGAAGCGACCATGTTCTCCTGGAGTTTGTTATACAGCGGAAAGGGGAAGCCAGGCATAGTCAGACACGCATTCTAGACTTTAGGAGAGCTGATTTCAATAAACTTAGAGAAATACTGGGGGAGATCCCATGGTCAAGAAAACTAAAAGAGAAGGGAGTTCAAGACGGATGGGAGTTTCTCAAAAAGGAGATACTGAAGGCGCAATTTCAAACAGTTCCAATGAGGAAGAAAAATGGGAGGTGTCTCAAGAAGCCAGGATGGATGACTAAGGAACTTTCAACTGAGATAAGCCTTAAACAGAACATGTATAAGAAATGGAAAAATGGGGAAATCACGAAAGAGGAATTCAAACAAATAGCCAGCACATGTAGGGGTAAAGTCAGAAAAGCTAAAGCACAGAATGAACTCAGGCTGGCTAGAGAGGTTAAGAAGAACAAAAAGGGCTTTTTTGGGTATGTCCGAAGCAAAAGGAAGAAGAAGGAAACAGTAGGGCCACTGCGTGCAGAAGATGGCAAAATGCTCAAAGATGACAAAGAAAAGGCAGAATTACTCAACACCTTCTTTGCTTCAGTCTTCTCAGAAAAGGCAAAGGGTGGTCAACCTAAGGATAATGGAGCAGAAGACAGAACAGGGGAATCTCAGCACAGAATAAGTAAAGAGATAGTACAGGAATACCTGGTTAACCTAAATGAATATAAATCTCCAGGACCAGATGAACTACATCCTAGAGTATTAAAAGAACTGGCGAATGTAATATCGGAACCATTGGCAATAATCTTTGAGAACTCCTGGAGAACAGGAGAAGTCCCAGCAGACTGGAGGAGGGCAAACGTTGTGCCCATCTTCAAAAAGGGGAAAAAAGAGGATCCCAACAATTATCGTCCAGTTAGTCTGACATCAATTCCAGGAAAGATTCTAGAGCAGATCATTAAGCAGAGAGTCTGTGAACATTTAGAGGCCAATGCCATAATCACAAAAAGCCAACATGGGTTTCAGAGAAACAAGTCTTGCCAGACAAATCTGATCTCTTTTTTTGATAAAATTACCAGTTTGGTAGATGAAGGGAATGCTGTGGATATAGTATATCTTGATTTCAGTAAGGCCTTTGACAAGGTTCCCCATGACATTCTTGCAAACAAGCTCGTAAAATGTGGGCTAGACAAGGTAACCATTACATGGATTTGTAACTGGTTGACTGACCGAACTCAAAGGGTGCTCAACAATGGCTCCCTTTCATCCTGGAAAGAAGTGACCAGTGGGGTCCCACAGGGTTCTGTCCTGGGCCCAGTGCTATTCAATATCTTTATTAATGACTTGGATGACAGAATTGGGGGCATACTTATCAAATTTGCAGATGACACCAAATTAGGAGGAGTAGCCAATACTCCAGAAGACAGGATTGAAATTCAGAATGACCTGAATAGACTAGAAAGCTGGGCCAACGCTAACAAAATGAAATTCAATGCGGAGAAATGTAAGGTTCTGCACCTAGGGAGGAAAAATGAAATGCACAGATATAGGATGGGGGACATCTGGCTGAATGAAACTATGTGTGAAAGGGATCTAGGAGTCCAAGTAGACCATAAGTTGAACATGAGTCAGCAGGGTGATGCAGCAGCTAAAAAGGCCAATGCTATTTTAGGTTGCATCAATAGAAGTATAGTGTCTAGATCAAAGGAAGTAATAGTGCCTCTCTATTCTGCTTTGGTGAGGCCCCACCTGGAATACTGTGTCCAGTTCTGGGCACCACAATTCAAAAAGGATGTGGAGAAACTGGAGCGGGTCCAAAGGAGGGCAACTAAGATGGTGAAGGGTCTGGAAACCATGCCCTATGAGGAACGACTTAGAGAGCTGGGGATGTTTAGCCTGGAGAAGAGAAGGTTAAGAGGTGATATGATAGCCCTGTTCAAATATTTGAAGGGATGTCATATTGAGGAGGGAGCAGGCTTGTTTTCTGCTGCTCCAGAGACCAGAACGCGGAGCAATGGATGCAAGCTGCAGGAAAAGAGATTCCACCTCAACATTAGGAGGAACTTCCTGACAGTAAGGGCTGTTCGACGGTGGAACACACTCCCTCGGAGTGTGGTGGAGTCTCCATCCTTGGAGGTCTTTAAGCAGAGGCTGGATAGCCATCTGTCGGGGATGCTTTGACTGGGAGTTCCTGCATGGCAGGGGGTTGGACTGGATGGCCCTTGTGGTCTCTTCCAACTCTATGATTCTATGATTCTATGATTCTGTAAGATTGAACCATGGCAGTTAAAGTGGTGCCAAACTGCATTAAACAAAGCCAGTGGAGTAATTTGGAAGCCTTTTTAAAAACCATAGCCTCAATGGTCTGGATGGGTAATTTTTGTAATTGCATTGGTTTGTACAGGAGTACACACTTGTGTTTTTTTCCACCTTTAACTCTGCAGAAGTTTTCCCTCACCCCCTCCCTTGTGAGAGATGAGAATCCTATGGGCATGCAAACACTGAGCAAAAGGCCCCATGATATGGAATTATGGGATTTGTAGTTTTGTGAAATATTTAGCTTTCCTTGTTTAAGTGCTCTGGTGACAAAACAAACTACAGATCCCAGAATTTCATTGGAAGTAGTTCCTTTAGTTAAAGGGGTGTCAAAATGCATTAATTCTGCAGTGTGGCAGCAGCTTCAGTGTGAGGGTGGTGGCAGAGTGGAACTGGCCGTTGTTCACTCTCTGTTTGTGAATGGAAATTGCTCAGTTTGTGAGATATACTACCATCTCTCACATTTACCAGCACAGAGGACATATCCCATTCAGCCCAAAATGGATGGATCTCTAATTGACTATCATGCATGACAGCTGAGATTTGTCTTAATGGATTACACATTATGTAGGCTTGGTTATATTTGGAAGTTTCAGTTTGGATACATTTTGAAATGTGCCCAGCCCTCTTCATTTCCCTTCTCAGAACAAAACCCGGAAATAATGCCCCATTTAAATTCTCTAAGGTATTTCAGAGACATTGGGAGTAACTTTAAGACTACACTGGAGTCTAATATATATTTTCCTGCCCACAGGGGAAAATGTTGAGCCTTCAATGATTGTAGCTAATAGAAACCTAAAGCACAACATCTTGATGCATCATTGACCTCCCATTTCGATGAGCTTCGACATGCCCGCTGCAATCTGTCAAATACAGAAATAAAGCCCTCCTAATAATGTTCATAAAGTTCTAATCACACCTGGAGCATCATTTTAATAATGATAATTCTGATGATGCTAATGCGCCGCTTGCTTTTAACATGCCAGCTACCTGTTAAAGTAATAGCAATCTAATGCGATAACATGTCCAACGCTCATTAAACATCCCTGCAGTTATAAAAATCCTTCTCTCCTTGGCCAGGTCTCTTTCCCCTGGTTTTAATCAGTGGTTTACATTTCAAATTCATTCGTGGAGCAATAAAATTCTTTAATTAAAAATGCAATTCATTCCTTCTGGTTTCAGGCAATGGCTGTCTACAATGAGAAATGGTGTTAACCCATTCATTCAATATAGAACAGCTACTGATACCCCAATAAGATTTTACTGCCAATAGGGTGATCAGGTTTCCACACTGGAAAACAGAGGTGTGTGCGGGAACTTCCTTAGAAAGAAAATAAAAATAGTGGCCATTCTTCCCCAGACCACTTGGCCCATGACACAGGCAGGAGAAGCCATAGTGTATCTATGGAATCATTAAAGAAAAAAAATCCAACTTAGTTTTTTGTGGGTGTTCTGGGCTATGTGGCCATGTTCTGGAAGACTTTATTCCTGACATTTCACCTTCATCTGTGGCTCGCTTCTTCAGAGAATTGTGGAATCGAAGTGTGTGGGGTATATATACTGTGTGAGCCTTGGATGAGAGGAAGGAATCCAACCTCTACATAAAGAAATACACACGTTTGGATAGTTTCCCATTTAGCAAAACCAAACTGAAAGGAAATTTTCTCCCATTTCTGGCTGTCAATTCAACATCCCTTACTTCAGAGATGGAAAGAAAGTAGGTCAGGATCAGGTGATGAGTATTCGGTTGATCTGAGGTTGATCTCCGAGAGTTTCCAGCTCCCATTTTAACTAGGAGGAGAGTGTCCCCCAAAGCCTATGAAGCATGCCAAGTAAATAAATAAATATCATGATTTCCCAATTATTTTTATCAATATTTTTGGGTGAATTGCAGTTGATCTCCAGGTGTTGTTTTTTTTCCCCAACTCCCATTGCTTGAAATCAGATAAAATTAGCATTACTGGAGGTAGCAGGATAGTGAAGCTAATGGTAGTGTCTCTTTCTTAGGCAGCATTGTTTTAACTGTTTGTCTCTCAAACTCTTTCCCTACCTCTGTAAAATTGGAGTACAAATTGGCTGCTTTTGACTAGCTCGTTGTTCTGCTTTAATGGCCAGTTTTGGAGCATTGTGTTATAGAATTGCTTGCACTAATTGCTTACCGCTTTAGCTCCATGTCCCTCAGCTGTAGACTAGTACACATTTTGATCTGGTCTTTGATCAACTTTACTGGCCAGGTTTTTAGAGTATTGTGTTAGAATCTCTTATCAATGTACATACCAGTGTACGGCTCATGGGATATGATAATAATAGACTCTACTGTCTGAGCCACAATTCTGTGTCTGGCTCTGTTTGCTAGAATGGTGTTAATAGTTTTGGCAGTAAAGCTATACAAATCTCATAAACCTGAAATCTGCTCACCCTTCCTGTAGCTCATTTTTGATTCAAAATAAAAAGCTACACCACTCTTTCCCTATATACTTCAATTCTCAGCAGGACACTACTACTCTACAAGGCCCTGAAGGTAATGGTGGCCTTCCATATCCACCTGATGAAACATCAGAATTGATGGAACAGGAAGAGATCATTTTTCACCTCCATACAAGCTGCCAGTGACTCTTTTTAAGCAAAGCCAGCCATGCACTTAGATAGAAGACTTATGTAGGATTTCTTGAAGGGAGATCAGTTTGGATGTTGTCTGAAAAAGGCAAGCCATCTTTCTGTTTGGGAGAGTTGGAGAGTGTGTGACTGCTCAGCTGTTGTGGGATTTGAATTCCCAACAGACCCAGCTAGCATCCCAAAAGTCAGGCGTGATGAGAGTTGTAATCTAATCAGATTTAGTAGATAGTGTTGTTACGACAGGACAATGCCAGACTCTGTTTCAGGGCCAAACCCTGAGACATAGGAACAACCTCTTGTGGTGTCACAGAAAACAGGCTCTGAAGAAGTTACAAGCATGATGTTACAATAGGCAGTCCCTGATGATGTCATTAACCATAATACATTAAGCATCAAACACAGGTGCACAATGTATGCCCTCTATATAAAAAGGTCAAGTCTAAAAAAATAGGAAAATATACAGTCATCCTTCAATATTTGTGGGTTAACATTCACAGATCTGTTCATTCACAGATTACTGTATTTGCCTCTGCCTCTACTGATGTGCAACTGAAAAAAAAAAGTTTTCTCTAGGCATTTATTGTTCCCACAGCATGATTCTATGGTCAGCTTCTGCTGGATGTTGCTCATAGAATCACACTGGAGGGCCTCAAAATGTTCACTTGGGTATTTTTTTTTAAAAAAAATAGCATCCTATATTCATAGGATGAATTTGCAGTGATCCTGTGCTGCCAACCCCAAGAAAAGTTGAGGGCTGACTTCATATATGTATGCATCTTTCAAAGTAGTTCTCTTGCCCTGAGAGTCTTCCCATTCACCTTGAAAGATTATAAGGATTAGAGAAGACAGACCAAACTTGGAAACTCAGGCCCAGGCCCTGAATTCTGACATCCTATTAGTGGGTTACAACATTCCTACTATGTATTGGGTTCTTCTGCCAAGGGATACTGTCCTTGCTAGCTTAAGAAAGGAAGCTGGTTCAAGAGCATTGTCAAATGTGCTTTATCAATCTATAATTCTTTCATCATACTTTTATATTCTGACTCAGAGCCTACATTTCCTCCTGGAATGTAACAGGTGCACATTCAATCTCTTCGCATCAGAGAACAGAATGAACTAAGATGGTGTCCACTTGTCCCTTAACTCTTTGTTGTCAGCACATATGCACATTTATAGCAACTTGTAAAAGAGCCAATACACTTACAATTGGTTTTCACATTGGTTCCTTTACAGGGAATGTTCTAGCACACACACACAGAGGATCAGGCCTGGTAATGCAATCTCACTTCTATGCATGTATCCTTTTTCTGTTTACAACTGCTTAGGAACTGATTCATGCCAACAGATAACTTTGCTAAGTATCTTTGCAGTGGCTGATTTTTCTTTCAATACCCAGCTACTGTTGCAAAGCAGAACCCATCAGCTTTTGACTTCTGACAAAGAGTTTCATTGGTACTTCTCCAAATTCAATATTTATGGAAATGTCTGTGCATATGTAGATCACATTGCATAAAGTGAATCTGTATTTAAAAGAGAGAGAAGCCATTTGGAGAGATTTTTTTTAAAAAAATAATAATCCGAGTTTTTCTCTAGAAGTGTTCATTGAAAGTCAAATGCAAATGTCTGTAAATAACTGCAATAAGTATGATTCATTTGGCAAATTCCCTACAAATTATTACTTGTGTGAATTTCACTTCATCAACATTTGTTTGGAAAGGAAGATGGTGGTGAGGGTGATTTCCACAGCATTTTGTCTCCATTTTAAGAACATGGTAGAAGGAACTACCAGAAGTCTAAAGTCTACCCTTTTCATATTAAGTAAGAGCTAAAATTTTGTTAATATTGTACTCAATATAGGTTCACCTGTGAAGGTAGTTGAACAATTTTGTCCAATGCAAAACTGATGTATTCATCTCAAAGCTGAAGATGGAGAGTTGTGTATATGGTTCCATTTTGCTTGCATGTACTTTTTTTTCTTGATGTGCATTTAGTTACGCAACATTTCTATTCAACACATGAGTTGTTCAGGACAATTAATGTATAACTATGCTACTGAATTCCATTGTAGTATCTCAGGCAGTGCATTCCTTGTATTATACCACCTGTTCCTCCTTAGGGAGCCTTGGAGATATCTCATCCACAGGTTTTCCATGAGTTGGGATCAACTCGAAGGCAGTTAACAACAACAAAATGAAAAAAGTCCTGATATGCAAAAAGTCATCATGATAGACTATATTTAAAGACTTGCTGAATGCTAGAATATTTGCAAGTATTTTTTACTTGCAATCCCCTTCTATTTGCTACCCATTTACAGGAGGAACTGGGCTAACCCTAATGTTGGACAGAATGAGACCAACAACTCATGTAGCTTGTTCATGTAGCTCATCGTGAGAGATCATGAAAGAGTAGTAAATGGTTCATTGTCTAATTTCTTATTGTATTTTCATGTTCAGTTTGTTATCATTGTATTGTTGGTATTGCATTTTATTATTGCTACATAGAGAGAAGTGCTTGGAGTATTGTCTGCCTTCTTTGCAGGAATAAAATGTTTGACTATTCGTATTACACACCTTAATGTGTGATGACACATCATTTGCTACTCTGCATCAGTTAGAAAAAAAAATACTTGGTCTGGTTGTGGCAATGAATTTGAAAGCAATTGCCGTCTAGCAAAAAGGAATTTATTTGAAGAATCTTTCCTGCCCTCTGGAAATGGACCAGGTGGAAGAGGGGGTGAATTTTTGGGTGCTTTCTGTGATCCATTTTTTCTCCCCAAATGAATGGTAGCCTTGGCAGTGAACCGCTTTACTCTGAGAAGTCAGAGCTCCCATCACTCAAAAATGGTTCTAAAAATGGACAACTTTATCCGTATAAATATCCAGGGGGCATGATTGTTGATAATGACGCTATTAAAATGGACACTATTTGGAGAGTCTACAACATTTTTTCATTTAATGGAGAAGTGATTTTCTTGTCAATTCTGATTTTGAAGTAAGATGTGGGTATGGTCAATGTCATTGAGATCCAGTGTGGTGAAATGGTTTAAACATTGGATTATGATTTTGGCGACGAGGGATAAATTCTCCACTTACCCATGGAAACCTCCTGGGTTATCTTGGGCAAGTCGCACTTGCCTAGTCTCAGATGAAGACAAAATCAAACCCCCTATGAACATATCTTGAGAAGAACGCCCCATGATAGGTTCCACGTAGGATCAACATTAATATGAAATGACGTAAAGGCACCCAGCAACAAGGATCAACAAAGGTCTTGGGTGGTGAAAAACAGAGTATCTCTGCTCCTTCACAGTTGCTCATCTCTGCTTTATTGTTTCTGTGTCCTGTCCTTTCTCATTATCATACAGTAGACCCCAATGGGTTGAGGGTGGGAGTCCATAAAATCATAGTCATAGAGCTGAGCACACCACATGGACCATCTTGTCCAACTCCCTGTTATGTAGCAATCCACAGCTGAACACTTTCAAGAGACAACCTCATTTTAAAAAACCTCCAATAAATGGGAGTCCATCAATGTCTGAGGTAATCTCTTCCATTGTCAGTCAGAATGTTCTTCCTAATGTTTAGGTATTGGATGCAGGCAGTCCATCTGTTCCTGTACAATGGCCAAACATCATAAATATTTTGTTTGCCTGGGGCTAAAAAAACTGGGATAACAGCAGAATGTTAAGCAAGTGGCAAGACAAAACACATGCAAGAAGAATTTTGGATGCCTCCTTGGTCAGAGCACTCAAACAAAACAGGGCTTGAAAACATGGCACCTCCCAGATGTCTGCACTGTAACCTCAAACAACTTCAAATGAGGTCATGGATTATGGGAGCTGCAATCTAAATATCTGGAAAGATAGTTGTTTCCAAACAAAGTATATTACTATAACAACTACACATATCTCAGCTCTTTGCCTGAATCCAGCATAAGCAGCCAAATGTGGAAGCTGCAATTATGGACAATATGCTTAGTCAAGATCAAGGAGGTGGAAGTGAAGCTTGGAGAAGTCACTGTCCTGGTGTTCTGGGGCACAACTGTTTTACCTATGTTTGTGTTTTTTTCAGTAGTACCATTATTTGCTTGTTTTATTTGACCTTCCTTGTAGAATCAGATAATTTCAAAGAAAATAATGATATACAAAATTTGAAATCCTGCAGAAAGATTTTACCCATCTGTCTACAAAAGAAGGCCAGATTCCCCAGGAGACACTTTGGCATGCACCAACTGGGGTGCTATATCTGTTTTTAAAAAGGAGGGAGTCCCCCCACTACCTGCAGAGTTAGGCTCCAGGCTGCTCCAGGTGCTGGAGTCACACAAACACACACACACACACACACACACACAGAGAGAGAGAGAGAGAGAGAGAGAATGAGAGAGAGAGAGAGAGAGAGAGAGAGAGACGCAAGCTTTCTCCTGCCCACTGCATCAAATGGTCACCTTTTCCTCTTTCTGTCCTGTTCATCTACCTATTTTCCTTGCCACTGGATAGTGCACCCACTAACAGGCCCTCATGCAGCAGGTCTCCAGAGTTTCTTCCCAGACTGTGGGAATTCAGGGAGAGGAAGGAGAGAAGACCCTCTTTCTCCTATAACTGTGCAGTCCAAACTGTCAACCTGGCCCAAAAGCAGGGCAAGCCAGACCACAGCCAGTCACTGTCTTTCACGCCAGTCTGCCATTGGTGGATAGTTCGGGGACCTGTCCATCTTTTGTTTTAACATAGCCACTTATATGCTGTGTGTAGCTTTCCCAAGATACACTGTATGTATTCCATATTCTGCTTTTAAAAAAGAAGTTAATTATATATGTATGTGTATATGTGCCTTCAGGTTGCTTGTTGACTTACAGTGATCCACAAATTTCATAGGGTTTTGTTAGACAAGGAATACTCAGAGTTGGTTTTACCAACTCCTTCCTATGAAATAAAGCCTTTGGCACCTGGAATTCTTTGCTGCTCTCCTATCCAAGTTGTAACCAGAGCTGACCATGTTTAGCTTCCAAGATCAGGCAGATTTGGTTCCTTTAGAGTATTTTGGTGGCACAGTGGTGTCACAAGAGAGGTACAGTGAGGTCAGGCTACACTGGGTAACACCATCCAAGGGGGTGACACCAAGGAGCATTGAGACATCCTAAGAAAACAAAACAAAACATGGGCTCTTCTTGGCATGCCATTCCCCTTAGGGGAGATGAGGGTGGGGATGAATCTATGGACCTTTCTCTCTGCTCCCCCATCCTGCAGACTTCCCCTCCCAATCTTTTTGGTGACTTTATTTTATTATTTATTTTATTTATTTCCAGGATGTATATGCTACCTTTCTCCCACAATGGGATTCTAACATTGTCCTCCTAGAGGGGGTTGTTTCCTGTATTGTCCTCTTTTTTTGTGGGTGGAGATCTTTGGTAATTAAACACTGTTCTTGCTCAGGTTGGTGTCCCATCTTTGCAATATCAGCAAGGGAGAGAATGGTGGCAGTAAGATGTTAGGTTCTGCAGGGTGAGATCATTCTCCTCATCTGCACCTCAGGAGGTCCATGGGAGTGACACCATGAGTGACACCAACTCCAGTGAAGCCATTGTGGTGACATATGCTGCTAGTTACTATATACGCTTCAACATTTCACAGGTGGAAACTAGGACATGTGTGGCCAAGCAACATCATAGTTTAGTCAAGAAATGGAAGTTCTTAGTGAGGAGAATAGAGAAGCTTGGAGAGGGTGCAGCAGTTTGCTTTTGCTTGAGTGTACTGGGAAGGGTGAGATTCTTCTCCCCTACTCTCCCCCAATCTGAGTTAATTGAGTGCAAATTACATTTGCACTTTGAACTCAGTTTGCAGCAATGGAAACAATTGAAGGGGGAATGGAGAGTGAAAGAAAGAAACTGGGACATTTTAAAAATAGCTGAAGAAATGGGACAACAGAAGATTAAGTGGAACTGTACTTGACAAATTGGAAAATAGGAGGGTATATAGCTATTAGTACTGTTCACAGAGCAGTAGCTTTCTGTGTTCTTTAGGTTGTCATCATTTCTATGTCTCAGCTTCTTTCCTTTTTACCATTTCTCAGCTAACCTTTTTCAAGATGAGGTGAACACAAAGAATGCATCCTATTCAAGATATGGAGAGAAAGTAAATTTATACAGTGGCTCTATGTAGTTCATGTTTCATCTCAATTTGCCAGTAACTCTTAGACTTGTTTTGGTTGACTTGGACTGCTTGAAATGCACAGAGCTGATGCTTTCATTGAGCTATGTCAGATTCATCTGACCCTGGAAAAACGCAGTCATTCTAAGCCTGAGGAAAGAGGCAGTTGGGTAATGAGGTCTTCTGGCTGAACTTCACGGTGTCTTCTGTAGTGGAAATATATCTTTGTTTCCAATAATATAATCTATTTTGAGAGGCACAGTAACAGTGTCACCAATGTTCTCAGTTTAGACTGGGAAAAGCTATATTTTGGGGTGCTGTAATCAGAGAGAAGGGGGAGAATCAATATGGGATTGCTGCTTCCAGAATCCCCTAGCAAGCCTAGAAACTGGCTATAGTGGTTTAGGAATTCTGGGACTAACAGTCTAAAAGAAAATATCTTTTCCTAGATCTGACTGCAAATGTGAGTTTTTATAAGGCCATTAAATTGTTAAGACACTACCCCAGGTCTCAGTCTCTGATCTTAAATTCACTCCTACTCTGGTGCCCAAACTTCAAAGCTTAAATGGCATCATTCAGTGATAGATCCCCTACTGGGGAAGGCTCTCTCCAGGGTGCTGTACCACCCACCAGGCATCCACTATATTAGAGGGTTTTTTCCCCCTGGATACCAAACAGGCAAATTTATTCTCCTGAGCTTTTAGTGGATACTTTTTCAATGCTCATCTTGCTGGTTTATTGCTGGCTCTCACTGCTACTCAAAAGTAGCAGGATACTTGTTCAGGGATATATGTGTGTGTGTGTGTGTGTGTGTGTGTACCACTGAGCTTTAAATGAGTTTTCTTCTGGTTTTAAATGCCACCTGTTTTACACATTGTATTTTTCCCCTTTTGCCAGATATATTTAAAACAACATCTCCTAGGGGCCAATAGGTGAGTGATATGGCACTTGCTTTTTACATAGAAGCTCCCAGATTCATTCCTTAGTATTGTTAGGTTAATCTATCAGCATAAAATACAAGATGGAGAGCAACCTTTTCTTGAGATGTTGCAACATGCTGTCAGTCAGAGCAGAAATTATTGGTCTTTGTGGGATAAGTGGTATGATGGATTATAAAAAAGTATCATTCATTAAATTGTCTTTGGCTGGGTCTGTTAGTGACATGCACAGCCATTGGTCAGTCTAAAGCCTGCATATGTCATTTTCTTGGTCAGTACAGAGGTTGGTATTCCCTTTCTTCCTCTTCACTGCACTGATCCTCTCTAAACTTATTCAGATCCACTGGGCACACATTCCATCCCTGGCAGAAAATAGAAGGCATTGGAAAAGCCTTTGGCTATACGCCCACTGCCAAACATGAAATGATTACTTCATCTATTGAGACCTCTACAGGACACCAGCAGATCTCAGTGGATAATGTCATCATTTTGCATCTGGGTACAGGAACATAGCCAGACACATCTCCAGTCTCCCACTGCTGTCCATCTTCATGGAATAACCATGGGAAGAGCACTATAGGGGCTCTACAGTAAAATTGGCTGGCTGTAATGTAAGGCCTTTACAGACTGTCAGGGCACAGCATTCTGATGATGCATGCCCAACTCCATCCCATCCCAGAGTGCCCTGATGCTGCTCCAGACGACACACAGTGTCATGGTGTGCCTCCAGCGCTGCAAACAGATGACACAACACTGAAGGTGCATCATACAGCAACACTGTCATGCCTATGGCACCCTTTCAAGGGTGCAAAAAGGAGCTGCTTTGGTAGCTCCTTTTTGCACCCACAAAAGGCTGGATCAGGGCTGAGCCATGAGGTTGCTGCTGCCCTAATCCAGTGTGAAAAGGGGAGGCCTATAGATCCCCATAGTTCCTCATGCAGAACTATTATTTTACTTTTAGTTATACAACATTCCACTTAATGACCTAAATCCTATTGTTAGACCTGAATATCAGAGACCCAGTGAATCAACTGGATTTATGTTGCCATTCACCACCTGATTCAGTGTGTCTATCCTAATGGGAACTAACCAATGCCATACTGTACTTGCTTACAGAGAAATTGCTAATAAGATTTCTAAACCAGAAGGTTTAATTTTATCAATAGGGTGGGCATGAGGGGAGGGTTGTTGAGCCATTTGGGGTTCCTTCCAAGTCCACATGGATTGCACAACAACCATTTAGGGGCACTTTAAAAGTGATGCTCAAGTCATTCTGGTCACTTTTTAATGTGATTTTTGGCTGTTCAGAGGCCTGGGAAGCTGAAATGGCCTTTAGCTCAAACCCACATCCCCAGAGTTATTTTTTGGCTGGAAGTGTTTCTTCAACCAAAATTGTTGGGATATTGGAGGTTGCGAGTCTGCAGGGTTCCTTCCTTCCCCATCATGGGCTGGATGCAATCTATCAAGAAAACAAGGTAGGCTATTTCTTGTGGAAGACAGCCAGTTTGGCATAGTGGTTTGAGTGTGGTTTGAATGTTGGACTAGGACACTGGGAAAACAGGGTTCAAATCACTGTTCCTCAGAGAGAGGAAGGAAAATGCAAACCACCTCTGAACAAATCTTGCCAAGAACCTGTGACAGGTTCTCCTTAGAGTTGCACTAAGTCAAAAACAACTTGAAGGCACACAACACAAACAACAACTATCTTGTGGAAGCGTACGTCTACCTAAACATTTCTTATGTTAGGAGTACAATCAATTTGTTTGTGTATATATGCATTCTTGTTGTGAATAATGTCATTTGAAAACATCTTTTGCATCTGCCTATTGCATCTTTACTCTTGGGTAATCCTGTCATCAGAATCAAACATAGCCACAGATCAAAAATATTTGCACAAAGACTTCTGCAAGGAGACATCTTTGAAATGCTCAGTGGGGAGAAATCTGATTTGCACAAATCAAAAGCAAAGTCTTGAGTGAAATATTAATAGTAGAATCCTGTGTGTCTCAGTGTTACGTGCAACAGGGACACCAGGTATGAGAGATCCCTTGCTGCTCACTATATCACAAAACAAGAAAAAACAGGGTGCATTTAACATTTCTATTTGTGGCAATTCCTGCCAATTTGCCAAGAGAGACACCTGCAATCTTTTGAACTGTGGAACTCAAATAATTTGTTGTCTGGAACTCTAGGGAGAAGAAAGGGGAAAGAGCTGGAAGCAAATAGGGGAGCTGCACAGCAGTTTCCCATTGAAAATAAATGAAGCTGAGAGATAGTTGGTTATGTGACTGTAAGGAAAGCCAAAATGCCCTTTTAGAAAGTGCCCTTTATATCAAAAACTGTCAATCCCAAATGTTCATCATTACTGCACAATTACAGCGTTTTGACAACATTTTAATGCCTATAATTTACCTTCAGAATATTGGGGTTTGTGGTTTGATGTGCTCCTCAGAATTCTCTGCTAGAGAGCCTTACTACACTCTTCAGACACATAGTTCTCAAGGTATCATGGAAGGAGAGATCTGTGGTTACATTGGGTACCTTGGGAATTATAATCCAGGAGCATGCACAAGAAAATTCTTACCAGACTACACATCCAAAAATGGAGCCAAGGCAGCTAAAGCAGCATTAAATTGCTATAATCATGTCATGGAGTGATGTATGCCTCAACTCTTGCTTAAAAATAAAGACTGGCATTCTTTTTAAATAGGCTTACATGTGAGCGAAACTGAATGAATAGATTAAACCCTGTGATCATATCTGTTGTTGTTGTGTGCCTTCAAGTCCTTTCTGACTTGCTTGCTTGTTGTTGTTGCATGCCTTCAAGTGATCTCTTACAGTGACCCAAGGTGAGCTTATCACAAAGTTGTCTTGACAGAATTTGTTGAGAGGGGTTTCTTCTGAAGCTGAGAGAATATGACTTGCCCAAGGATGACTTCAATTTGAACTCAATTTGTTTTAGCAATTAAAATGTGGACACCGTATAACATTTATTTGTACCTTTGGTGAGAAGACATCCCTTCATCCAAAGTTAGCTACCTGTTCTGCTTTGTATTTTTGCATTATTTCCAGATGAGAAACCAGCTCACCCAACCTCTGTCTGAAGGTCAAGACTGACATGAAACTTCCAGAGGGTGAAATCATTGATCATGGGAAGGTTGTGAGGTTGGGATTCTGCTTTGTAAACAAGTGATAATAGACCAGATCAATATTCACTTCAAGCTTTCATACCAATGAGCAGCAGCCTCGTCAGAATAAGAGATAAGTTGCAAGGGAAATAAAGATCTCGCCGGCTGCCTGTTTATCAAAGGAAGCTTTCCTTGAAGAAAAATCTCTCTTTTTTTAAGGGGGGGGGGGCGATATCAATCTCCTTTAGAAAGCTCTCATGGGGAAAAATTCTATGTATACATGTATACTTTTGTCCTTTCTCTCCTCATGTTGGATAGACAAAGTAGGGCTTGAGGATGCAGCTATTTTAGAGACTTTTTCATTTTGCCTTTTTCCTATGGCTCCAAAATTCATGACTTTTCCTGGAATCCTCATATGTTGTAGGAAGGTCCTGAATTACTAAATATTCAGGCTATAAGCTTCATGATGTTGTATGCATATATAAAATCTCCCATGAGAGTGGATGGGCATTTTTGTCTGAAGTGGAGCAACTACCTTTGCTTCACAGTTGAAGATTGGATTTTTACATGCAGGGCCATTGAGCATGGCTTTGCCTTTGCCTTCCTCTGAGGCTGAGAGAGTGTGACTTGCCCAAGGTCTGCCAGTGGGTTTTCATGACAAATTGAGAATTGTAAACCTAGTTTACCAGAATCCTAGTTCAAAATTCAAATTTCTGCACCATGCTGGCTCTCTATTGGAAATTTTTCTTTTACAAAATGTTCTTATTGGATCTACATTATTCAGATTTGCAGGCACTTTCTTCTTTATATTAGTAAAAGATGACCTCAGTCATTTTTTTTAAAAGATGTATTACTTTGTTTCTGACTCTGATATCTTAATGAAATAATATACCAGGAAGTAATGGAAAATTAATTGGCTATGTTTGAGTGCTCTTTCCTCCATCCTCCATCCTCCATCCACCCATCCATCTATCCATCCATTTAATTAAAGCAACTTAAGTTTCCCTCGGAAGTAATAAACAAACTACATCTTTCAATTAGTTTGAGCTTCTTAAGCCTGTCTGTTTCACTTTGCTAAGGATAGTAAATCAAACCTGTGCTTCATTATGTTGCTTGGAGTTGGCTTGTGATCCCCAAAGTTTCTATCATTTTCCTAATAGCACATGGCATGAGCTAAGAATCTGTGTGTGCGAATGAATGAATCTGCATGTTGGTTGCTACTGAGCTATGCTTCATTGTCCTTTATGGACCTCTTGGACTGCACCTGCACTACCAAAATGAAGCAGTTGCACACCACTTTAAAAGCCATGGCTCAATGCTATGGAATTCTGGGATTTGGAGTTTTGTAAGATATTTAGCCTTCCTTCACAGAGAGCTCTGGTGCCACAGCAAACTACAAATTCTGGGATTCCATAGCAATAAGCAGTGATAGATGATAAATGCAACCTAGGTTTGTCCATCAGTCATAGCAGATATAACAGATATATTGGTGGAAGTGGAGAGGTGTGAAGTTTTTGTTATTAATGCTTCTCTATGTAAGCCAAATTTCACCTTTGCAGTTTCAAATGGAGAACACAAACAACCATACAGAGTGAGTAAAACAAGAATTGGTTAAATAAAGGGCACATATCCCTTAGTCATGAGTAGAGCACAGCCATTAAAACAACTGGATTTAACTATATGTTGGCTCTCCATTCAGCAATAGGTTCAAGGGGTCTTCTCCAGCTGAGATAAACCACCAGAATTCCATTCAATACCAAGAATAAAACTTTATGGCAACAATGTTGTTGGTGTCTTTCCCAAGTAATACTTCCCCTGAACAAGTACGTGAACATTTTTGTCCCATATTGAATGAGCATAGGATCCCAACAGATGTGGAAGATCCTAGTGCAGCCTGGGAAACACATGGTGATGTTGCCAGGGCTCCTGCACATTCCCTTTGAATTCTTATAATGAGATGGTGTGGAAAGAGGCAGAGGACTCCTCCTCTGGCATATACAGCTGCCATCTTGGCCGCATGGCTAGACAGGGCCTAGCAGGGGCTGAGGCTTGCAACTCTAAAATGGTCTTTTTTGTTTGCTACAGAGCATCCCACAAGGAAAGCAGAAAATGGCTTCCTGCCCTCACCAGAGGGAATATGGCCTCTGCCACTCACCTCTAAACAGAGGCTGGATGGCCATATGTTGGGTGTTCTTTGATTGAGAGTTCCTGCATGGCAGGGGGTTTGACTAGATATCCATTGGGGTCCCTTCCAACTCTAGGATTCTATAATTCTATGTTCAGGTCTAGTTCAGGGAATCAAAGTTGCACATGCAGTGTTATTGTACAAAGTTGTCCATTACACATTGATGCATGTTCATGTTGCCTACGGTTACACAGGGTTATGAATGTACATTGCATATTGTGCATGGAGCTTTGATTCACTAGCAAGGCAATGTTATAAAAGCACCATGTGACTTCATGAGCATAATCTTATGCTCCATCTCCTCAAGGTAGGATCTGATCCTAACAATAATATTAATGCAGCCAACTACCTGTTGAGGAAAAGTACAATGGTCTACATCTTTGCTGCTGTGGACTCTCACTAACGTGATGGAAGGTTTTTGTCCTCTCATCTCCTTACAAACCTCCGAGTTATCCAAAAATCACCACTCGGGGGGTTCTCAAAGGTCCCCAGAACATGTCCTGGAGCTTTGTGAAGTCCCCTTTTCTATTTCCACCGATGGAAGCAGTTCCATCAATGGAAGGACATTATCCGATCCTGATAGTAAAAATGCCAATAACACAAAAGCTTAAAATACCTGGCTGAATAAAGATGTCTTTTTGGATAAAACCTTTCAGCTTCCTTGTTTTGGGAATTCTTGACAATGAGAATGGAATATTCATGGTGGATAAAAATATTTCTTCCTCTTTAGTGGCAGAACCTGTAATAGGTTGTATTTTTTTCCCCTGACTGTTCAAGGCCTAAATTCTAATCTGGGTGTCAGATTTTGATGCTGATATCTAAACTGCAGCATGTAAAACTCCATGTAGGAGATTCTGAGCTTTAATGAATTTCAGTCCAGCTCTAATAAAATTCACTTACTGAAATACCTTAGAATGTCCTAAGATGAACTGCTGAAGTTATAGATTAAAACTTCCTGTTTCCTACTTCAGTGTTTTCTCCTTTTTTATATATATCTCGATGTAATTAACAGTAATGATGCACTGAACTTGAGTGTTGAAAGCGTTGTTGCCATGACCTAATATGCAAATCACCCTCGGGATAACAAAGTAGCTGCTGGGATCTCCCCCCCCCCCATTCCCTTCTACTTTAGTATTGGGTTGCTTTCAGGAGGAGGTGGTCCTGTTTATTAGACATCCTTACATAAATATATTTTGATGTTGGAGATATACAAAAGAAATCTTGTGGTACCTTGTGGGATAACACTGAAAAGTAGGTCAGCTTGGCATGCGCGCAGAAGTTGGAAAGAACATGGAACTGCTATTAGCTCTGGCGCTGATAACACAGTTTCCCAAACTTCTGCATGCTGAGGCCAACTTTTTGTATGCTTATTAAAATTGGATGTGTTCATCACTCTCAGACATCTGAAGGTTTGCTTTCAGAAAGTCTAAAGATTACCTGACTTCACAGAACTAGCTCTTCTGATTCTGCCTTCATTAGGTACGGGCATCACATGAAGGAGAATGAAGAATAAGGACTGGCATCCTGCTAGTATTTTACACATACACACAAGTTCTCTTATGCATGTAGTTACGTGGTGCAGTGCCCATATTCAATTCACACTTATAGAGGCAGAGATCCATAAGTGTGTCTGTTAAATACAAAGTCAAACTTTCTTTGATGGTGCATAGCTATTCATAATCACCATCATTGTACCATTTTATTTCCTGGGACTGAGGAAAGAAATGGCACATCCACAGATATACATTTGGTTGCATTATTTTTGTATTCAGCAGAAGAATGTGCTAACATCACCACCACTTAATTATGTGAGTGTTAATTTACATTATGCACACATGATAGGGAATGTCACCTAAGGAGTCTAAGTAAAGAGTAAAGTCAGCACCTAGTTCTTTATTCTGTAGGCAGGGAAGAATGCAACACTTGATGCTCACATATCCTGATGCACTTTAGTAGCATGAAATAAAAAAGAGATGTGGGTAGCAACATAATTCTTCCCTGAATTTCTTCTCAAAGAAAGAAATGAACAGTTTTAATAATTTTCTTCCCGATCTGAGAAAGTCCTCAAACGTCTGGACAGGTTCATCTTGGTAAAGAGAAGATTAAGAGGTGACATAGTAGGCCACAAATTGGACATGAGTCAACAGTGTAATGTGGCAGCTGAAAAAGCCAATATGATTACATCAATAGAAGTATAGTGTCTAGATCAAGGGAAGTAATAGAACCACTCCATTCTGCATTGGTCAGGCTTCACCTGGAATACTGTGTTCTTTTCTAGACACCACAATTCAGAAGAGGGTGGCCAAAATGGCAAAGGGTCTGGAAACCATGCCTTATGAGGAGATACTTAGGGAGCTGGGTATGTTTAGGAGAAGAGAAGGTTAAGAGGTGACATGATAGCCGTGTTTAAATATTTTAAATGATGTCATACATACAAATGAAGGAGCAAGTTTGTTTTTCTGCAGCTCCAGTACTTACGACCTGAAAGAATGGATTCAAACCATAGGAAAAGAGATTCCACCTCAGTGTTAGGAAGAACTGCCTAACAGTAAGAATGTTCGACAGTGGAAGACATTGCCTCGGGGGGTGGTAGACCTCCTTTTGAGGTTTTTAAACAAAGGCTTCATTGCCAGCTGTCAGGGGTGGTTTGATTGTGTATTTCTACATGGCAGGGTGCTGGGCTGGATGGCTGTTGCTGTCTCTTCCAACTTAATGAAATGCAGGTAATGCAGGAAGCCAGGATTAATAGAGGATTTTGGGTTAAATTGCAATGAGATATTTTCACGTATTTCCCTGTATTTGGGAAGCAAATATTGCCCCAGCACCAATTTGTTAAATTTTTAGTGGGCTAGGAAACTTTGAGGGACTGGCGGGCAATGTCTGTGCCCATTCCTCAGTCTGAAACTGGAGATAAGGCAGGAATCATCATCATCATCATCATCATCATCATCATCATCATGCTTTAGGGCATGAAAGAGAGAGAGAGATGAAAATATGAAAAGGATACTGGCTTTTCAATCAAGGAAGAAATGGTAGCTTGAAAAATGTAAACTGTACTGTAAATGAACAGTAAATGAATGAATACCAAGAAATGTTTGTTTTTATTGCTGAATAAAAAATAAAATTTAAAATTTTAAAAATTAAAAAAAAGAAAAAGAAAAGTAGATAGCTAAAAGAGCCCTCATTGGTTTAACAATGCTTTAATTGCCATGGCTCAATGGTATGGACGTCTGGGATTTTAATTTTGTGAGATATTCAGCCTCCTCTGTCAGAGATCTGGTGCCACAACAAACTACAAACCCCAGAAATCCCTTGCTTTGAGCCATGGCAATTAAAATGTCAAACTGCATTAGTTCTGCCATGCAGATGAGACCTATTGTCTCTCAGAGAAGGAACATGGGTTATAAGTAGGCTGCCATAACATAATGGATAAGACATGTATGATTTTACTACATTTAGACTGCATCTAAGTCCATTTGGAAGAGTGCATCAATAGTGCATCAATCTTATTTAATTTTCTTATTTTCTGTCTAAATTCCAACAGTAGGACAATTTCTGTGACAACAAAGGGTATTAAAATGGCTCAGATTCCCTTGTTCCCTTTTGCAGCTTTTAGAAATGATCGCCCTTAGCCTTGTCCTCTAAATCTATCTTGAATGTTGCTTCAGTTGAATAGTGGCTGCATCTTTTAAACTATGGCCCAGGCAAAGGCAAACGTTGTTTTCTTTCTTGAGCATCAGGTGTCCTGGCTCTTGTGTTCACCCCATATGTAACCATAAATGGACCTCTGAGAAAGTGGCTCCTTCTGAGGCTTCCTATGAGATGTTGATTATCACATTCAGCAATGACCTTGCATCCTGCCCTCCCACAGTTCCACAATAGGGGAAGATGAGCAATTCTAAAAGACGCTGCCAGCCGCTACCACAATGGATTCTCAATCTGTTTGTGAGCTCATTAGTGCCATTGACTTCATGCTAATTGAGCATTGACTTTGGAAGGTCTTTTGAGGTTGCTTTCCAAATTAAGGCCAAAGGGAAAGTTTGGGGAAACAGAAATGGTGAGAATATGAAGGTGAAGCTTCCAAGGAAGCTGTCATTTCTTGGGAGTTTTTCTTGTGTTTGGCCTGAAAGGTGCTTTCAGACCATTGAGCTGGAAGGGACTTGGAGACCATCTCCCACCCCCTGCTCTAAGATGTATCCTTCATGCATCAAATCACACATCAACTCCTTGCATAGTTGGATGGGGTCCTTCTTCCTGGTCTGCTGTTGGAATAATGATGAAATGTTTGAACCAGCTCTCCTAATAGATCAGCGCTGTTAATACTCTAATTCACAACACAAATAATACCATTGCAAACACTAGAACAGAAAGGTCAGAGCTCTGTGATTTTCAGGGTCAAAATAAATTATGTTTAGAACATTTTTATTTTTATTTTTGGCACAGTTGCTCTCCATGCAGTGAAAGACATCCATTTGCCATATCGTGTGATTTTCTTCTATATACCTTGTAGTTAGTTTTCTATGTTTTCTGATTGGTCCTGACAAATTAAATAGCCTTAATATGCAGGTCTGATTTTTGAAGTATGTATCTCCAAGGGAACAGGTTAATCACAAGAAATACACATTCTCTTATCCATTTAAATAGGGATGTAATTCTTCACTAATTTTCTTTTCAATTTTAGCACATTTCTCCCCACTGAGGAAAATCCATGAAGTTTTTGCAGTTTTTGAAACACTGTATTCAATTTGGAACTTCATGTAAAAGTGGCATTTTCTGCACAGGAAGCAACATTCTCTGCACAGAAAATGATATGTCTGGGCAAGAATAACATTGTCTGTGTAGAAAATCCTGTTTTGTTTTTTTGTTTGTTTGTTTTGTTTTGTTACTTTTTATTTAAGATAATTCTAAAATACTTTTGAAAATAAATATCAGAATTACTCTACCTGTATCTTGTTTTTATTGTTGTGCTTTCAAGTCTTTTCTGACTTATGAAGATCCTAAGACAAACCCATCACAGGGGTTTCTTGGCAGGTTTTTTAAGAGGGGATTTGACATTGCCATTATCCTCTGAGGCTGAGAGAATATGACTTGGCCAAGGTCTCCCAAGAAGAGATTTGAACCCCAGCTTCCTGAGTTATAGTCCAATGCTCAAACCACTACACCACACTGGCTTTTATCAGAAAGTTCTACTTTCAAATTTAGTATGCAAAGGGGTCTTGTAGCACCTTTCAGACTAAGGCCCCATACAGACCAGCAGTTTACACTGGCCTGTACGTGGACTAGTGTTCGGGGTCAACAGAGCCGACAACCCTAGTCCACTGCACGGGTGCCATCATGGTGCACGCTCGTCTATACGGCAGGTGCCATGATGACGTCCATGCAGCACAGTACCCAAATGGCTCTGGCCAAAAGGGGCATCATCATGGTGTGTGAGCATGTCGCTTTAGGGCAGCTTCTTTTAGGGAGTGTGTCAATGCTGTAGCGTACAGCTGCTGCACTACTGCTCTGAGACTCACAGGGGTGGCCTTTAGCCACTCATCTGTATGGCCCCTAACTGAATGAAAGCAGCTGGTAGCATGAGGTGTTGTAGACTTGAGCCTACTTCCTCAGATGCATGGAGTGGGATGGATCTGAGGAAGCAAGTTCAAGTCTATGAAAGCACATTCTAACAGATTCTTTCTTTCGGTTAGTCTCAAAGGTGCTACAAAAGCCCTTTTGCATACTGATTTTCCAAACTAACGCAGCTATGACTAACTTCTCAAATTTGGGAAGCATTTCAATGAAGATGTTTGAGAAACTCTTATTATTATTAATGTTGATTTATACAGTGCCATAAGTTTGCATGGCACTTTACAGGCATCATCAAAACAACATATAACCTGGCAATGGTGTACAATCTAAAAGTCATAAAATATAAAACTATACAAAGTTAAACATGTTATAAAACCAAAAAGGGAAGAAATTAGGGAGAAAGAAACATGTGTAGATACTACCAAAAGTAGATCATGTAATTTGGAACTGTTCCTAAGGAAATATTCCAGGTAGCACATCTGTTTCAGTTTCAATGATTGAGTGTCACAGCCGATAAAGAATAGGTTTAATGTTGCTCTTATTAGCAACTTGCCGATACTAGCATCCTTTCCAGCCTTTTAATGGAGAAACATTGTGAGAGGCCAAAAAGAACTCTTAAGGCAGCAGAAATGTCAGCTGAAATGGATGGAAAGCTTCTTTTTTTCCTGTCATCAGTGAAAACAGCAATTTGTACTTTTATTTGAGGGAGGGGTGCAAGGGGCAAAAAATTACCAACACTTTCAGGTAGACTGGAATTTAGTAAAGGAAAACAAGCGTGGGTCAGCTAGAGGATAGACAGTGAACTTCTTTTCTGGAACACATGTGCACACACACATACACACATTGCTGAAATTTTGGCATAATTTTCCTGGCTTTCATACCATCTTCACCACTGCTACCATCTTCAGAGCTGGGATTTAAGCCAACCTACAGTTTCAAAACAAATACAGTATTGGGGGGGGGGGTGACAAAGGTTACCATTAAAATGTAGTTAAACTCTTTATAACATTAAAATAATTTAAAATACCCATTAGAAAAAATTAAAACCATTTCAAAAAGCAGGAAATAAAAAGCAATGAGGTAGCCAGTCTAATCTCTCTAGAGTTGCTGCCACACTGCAGAAATAACCTAGTTTGACACAGTTTTAACATAGTAGTCCTGGGATGTGTCATTTGTTGTGGAACCAGAGCTCTCTGACAATGAAGGCTAAATATCTCACAAAACTACAAATACCATAATCCCATAGCATTGAGCCATAGCAGTTATATCGATGTCAAACTGCATTAATTTTGCAGTGCAGATGCAGCCTAGGGAAAGGGTTCCAGAGCTTCAGATCTATTTTTGTTGTTCATCTTTTTGTTCTCAAATGTAAACATAAGAAATCTCTGAAAATACCAATCACAGATGCTAGTGAAACATCAGAAACAAATTCTTCTAGAACATGGCCACATAGCCCGAAAAACCCACAAAAAGCTATGGATGCCGGCCATCAAAGCCATCATTTATTTCCATTTGTTTTGAACTAGGCCATTCAGATAGAAATGTAGCTGCAAGTGAGGGGTTGGGTGCATTGCCCTATACAAAAAAATTATGCCCCCCTCCATGAAAGGTCCTTTCATTTCCTAAATTTCTAGCATTCTAGTGACTTAACCATACAGTTGAGCATTTAGAAATATAGTATAGGCGCCAAAGTAAAGGAGAAAGCAAACACCAGTACTAGGCATGTCTGCCAGTGTCTCACTCTCTACAATGTTAGAAATTTCATTGGAGAACACAAATTTTATTGGGGTGGTGGAATGCCTCATCCCTCTCTCTATTGCTACATCCCCTGAGTTCTGGGCTGGTCAAGATGATTTATCTAATCTGTAGAATTATCTGTCTTACTATATTTTTTTGGGTGGAGGAACTGTTGCTTACTTTATCCAGGATGAAGATAATTTTTTCAACAGCTTCTTGTGTGTAAAAAAGAAGGAAGTTTTGAGTCAAAAATAATTGAACATAGGAAGAGGGGGGAATCTAATTTCATGATAGGTTAACACTGGTTGCATCTGCACTGCAGAAATAATGCCGTTTGACACCATTTTAACTGCCATGCCTCAGTGCTGGAAATTTTGGGATGTTTAATTTGGTGGGATATTGAGCCTTCTCTGTCAGACAGTTCTGACGCCATGGAAAACTTCCAATCCCAGAATTCCATGACATTGAGACATGGCAGTTAAAGTGATCTCCCACTGCATTATTTCTGCACTGCAGATTTAGCCACTATTGCTACCAGTGATTTCAATATTTCTTTTTCTTTTCTGTTAAAATTAAAAGCATGTCCAACACTACTGTAGTGGTGATAAAGAACGTTGTGTGTCTTTAGTACACAAAGGCAGTTGCTTAAGTACTCTTCACCAACCTAGCCTCTTTCTTCTCTATACACCATCATTTCTCTATGATCTTTAAAAACTCTCTCATACCAAGACCATATCTAGTCCTCCAAGAGCATTATGGAGATGTCTAATCAATGTCATTGTGACAGCCTGTCACTCCAATTGCACTCAATGTCTGGCAGCTAGCATCTTCCATCTATGTTCTTGGCTTCTGCTCTGATTTGAGTGAAAGTTGCCTGATCTGTTTTCATGTACATTTCAACCTCAGTTGACTTTGAAAGAATCTAGCCTACCTACAAGCATTATGCTGTTGTGAGCTAGTGTCTCATAGTTACGTTTTCATTGTCAAGGAAAATACTGGATAGGTTTGTTTTAATTTTGGGACCTGCACCTGCACTGCAGAAATAATCCACTTTAACACAACTTTAACTGCCATGGAATGTGGGGAACTGTACGGTTTTTGTTGTTGTTGTTGTTGTTGTTGCACCAAAGCTTTCACAATATTTCACAAAACCTCAACTCCCAGAGTTCCATAGCATGGAACCATGTCAGTTAAAGTAGTGCCTAAATGAATTAATTCTGCAGTGCGGATGCATCCTTGGTGGGTTTTTTTTTTGTTCTTTGTTCTTTGGGGGGGGGGTGTTTGTTTGCCACTGAATAATTTCCAAAGTTGAGGTGTTTCCACATATTCTGTGGCACTAGGTCTGGATTTGCAGCTTCTAGTTTAATTTAAATTTTTTTTGAGAAATCATGAAAGTATAAAGTATAAGAACTGGATGGGTTGTGTTCATCTTTTTGTTTTATTGCCCTTTGGGAATGGGTCATAATCCTATCCCCAAAATAACACCTAACCATGAATTTGATGGCTTTCACAGCCAGCATCCATAGTTTTTTGTGGGCTTTATTCCTGATGCGGGCAAAACATCCAGAACACAGCCACATAGCCAAAAAACCCACAAAAAGCAAACATCTAATCCTTACATAGCAATGTTGAGGATGTCCTTCACATCACTGCTACTAAGTGAATAAGTCTAAGCATGACCATGACAGAAATTGTTCTCTGGCTTGGATGAAACTCTCAGGTGGAAAAGGACTTAGGAACCATCTACTCTCCTTTGTGTTAAAAGAAATCACTAGAGCCACAGGAGTAGTGTGGAATGGTGGCATTTGATTCACAAGTTGTAATCCCCCCCCTCCGATGAATTGGTGTGGTCTACAAGTGTTCCAAATCCCCAAGGTATTTAATAAAAAAATGGAAACTTGTTGGTGTCTTGCACATACATAGTTCCTTCTACAGACATGATTGGATATTTTTGTCCAATGTAGAATGGCCATATTCATTTCAAGACTGGGGAAGCAGAATTGTGCATGCGTTATTATTATGTATAGATGCATATTATGCATGGAGGAGAACTGCATGGTGTACATGGATGTTAATGTTTGGCTTTGCAATTCACTAACAAAGAGAAATTGCATAACTGTATGAGCATGACATTAAGCTGGTTTCCCTCATATAGGATCCTGATGCAAATGGCTGCAAATTCAATACCCCTCTTCTTCTGGCTTTTAAAGGATATTTATAGTTTTCATAATTTTCGGCAATAATTACACAAATTCTTCATTCAGTGTTGCTGTGAAAGGCAATCTTTCATTGATTTGATAAGTTCTGAGTAGAGGTTCAAACATTCTTAAGATTCTCTGCTCTATTCATCTTCATCTATTTGAACATACTTCAATATGTGATGATCATCAAAGAAATAACCATCTTCAAGTATCTAGAAAGCTGTCACATAGAAGAAGAAACAACCTTGTTTTCAACCTCTCCAGAGGACAGGACCTAAATCAATTGATTTAACTTACAAGAAAGGAGATTTCACTAAACATTAGGAAGAATTTCCTGATGGTAAGAGCTGTTTGTTCCACTGGGTGAGATTATGAGAGAATGTTTGAGTTAATTTTTCACTTGTTATACATTTGTGGGCATTGTGAAAAATTCATTTACACCAACACTGTGCTTCTTTGTAGAAAAATGTGTGCTTTGTGCAGAAAACATTGAGGCAAAAAACACCACTTGTAACAAGAGAGAGAGAGAGAGAGAGAGAGAGAGAGAGAGAGCACATTTTAGAGCAAAAATGGGGAGGGATACAAATAAATCCCCCAGCTACAAAAAATAAAAGGTGCAGAAATGTTATGGCATTTGACCATTTTATTGATAAGATTTCTATTCCATTCTTTCTAACCAAAGACAAGAACATTTCTATGGGGCTTTACAGAACACCCAAAAAGAGTGGTCCATGGGCATCCCTTTAAGGCCCAGACTGGGGCCAGGGCAGCCTCACCGGCAGCCCCAGAGGCCCCAATCCACTGCTTTCCCAGGCCACAGAGAAGCAGCAAAATGCCCCTTCTCCGTGACCTGGATAGGGATGTCCTTGGGGTTTCATGCCCCAAGGACAGCCCGACCAGTGGTGCCAAGGGAAAAAGGGGCCCTTTTTCCCTGCCTTCGTTCCCGCGGCAATCTGGTTGTTATGGAAATGAAGCACTTCCACAAAAAGAGCTCTGTTTTGGAGCTCCATTCTGCAACACAGAAAGGATGCCCTAGGCACCCTCAAGCAGCACAGTGATGTCAGGCACGTGCTAGTCCATTTGGATGTGGCACATGCAGATGCTCTGCACTCCCCAGCCCTATTTATGCCACAGGGACAGCCCTTTTGGAGCGTCTATATCGGGCCTATGTGTTCCTTCCTTCAGTTTCCAAATTCATTTTTCAATGTAAATACCTCTGGCATAAGATTCTCATTTGTGTGTTCTTGAATTTCCTACAGTCTAGCACTTGAAGGGAGCAAATTATCTGAATGTACCCACAAGGATTGATACACCATCTGTAAGAACTTCAGGGATTCTAAAAAATTCAGACAATGGCCTAAACAAAAGGCAGCCTCTTGTTAGTGACATATGCAAGTATATATCCTCTGTATACTTGTGTAGATGTTGTTGCTGTTGTTGTAGAGGCTGATAATCCTTTTCTCCCACTGCAATATTCAAAGTCCTCCCTTGGATTCACCATTGCACTGCAATAGCTCCTCCCATGTCAGTTGAGGGCTAAGAGAATCACTAATGGCTGCCTGACTAAGTCTAGCTTGTGGAGGAGGGAGAGAATGGGTGATGGTGATGAAAGAGAGAAATCTCTGGGGACAAAACCTGAACAGACTATAGCATGGGAGATCTTCTAGAAATGGATACAATGATTGAGCTCCAACATCATGCTTGTGTAATCTAAATCTACACCATCTGTAGTTTCATGTTGTTTGGGCTACACCAACATTTGTTAAGTGGTGCCTACATCTGATGTGAAGTCAAAGGCTTTCATGGACAATATCCATAGTTTTTTGTGCGTTTTCCAGGCTAGTTGGCCATGTTCTAGAAGAGTTTCTTCCTGATGTTTCACCAGCATCTGTGGCTGGCATCTTCAGAGAATGCTTGCTTGGAAAGAGTTGAGTATAGAAAAGAGTTTAGCACATGCAAATCACTTTGCCCTTCCCAGGGTCACAGTATATATATATGTGTGTGTGTGTGTGTGTATTACATACACTCAACTCTTTTCCAACCGAGCATTCTCTGAAGATGCCAACTACAGATGCTGGTGAAACGTCTTCTAGAACATGGCCACATAGATGGAAAACCCACAAAAAAACTATAGTGCCTGCATCTGCCAATGACAATGCTGACTTGTAAAAGCAGTGCCAATGTTTCTCCTTATTGTGCCATTGTGCAATAAATAAGGCAGAGTGGCTGTTTTCCTAGTCCCAGTGCGTAAAGTGATACACTGTAGGCACTGACAAATTATTGTGCTCACTCAAGAAAGTGCAACTGCATGGCTGGAATCCTCTTAGTTAATGCCAGCTGAAGGAGACCTACAGAATTAATGGTGAACCAACACATAAGCAAATCAAGTTCTTTCTATCCAGTTTTACTCTAATCAGGACCAACAGTAGGAATTATGCCCCTTAGAAATGGCTACACTTGTGTAACTCTGCATATGCAGCTATGAACTGAATGTGTCTGTTGCATGATGGGCAAAAAAATAAATTAAAAAACAAACAAACACATATGTAATGTAACTTACATATATGTATGACACCAATAGGATTCTGGCCTGGATTTTGAAATATTAAACTTCAAAGTCAAAGTGTTGGGTGAGAAGCAAACTACCACTTCTTGTTGAGCTAAACTTGCCCACAACCACCAAGGACTCATCAATGGAAATGTCTACACAAATGAACCAACAGCCACTTGAAAGGGAAGCAGTCCTTAAATTAGATGGATCTCCAACAGTGATTTTATTTTTTTTTCCCCTAAAGAAATCAATAACACTTGAAAATCTTTTCCAAGCTGCTCAACCCAGCAGGGTCTGCTGTGCATGTTTTCTCTGTGTTTTCTTTTCAATATCACATGTAATGAAGTTTCAGAATCTCTAATGTCATTAAGGCTAATGCCTGTTTTCATTGTTGACAGTTATTACTTGGAAACATTTGGGGAATGATCTCCTTGATGAATTGGTGAGGGTGCAGAAATAACAAAGCTGGGAACCAGGAGCAACTTTATGCATGGAGAAGATGTTGCCTAGCCATCCAAAATGAGTAAGCCCATTTCAATAATCCAATCCAGAAGTATCTAGACCAGGGTGATCAAGGTACAGATCTCCAAGATTTTGTTTGGAGACCTGAAGTTTCCAAACCCTGTAGATTGCCCCTTTTCTGATGAGAAAAAAGTAAATAGATTCTCCTAGAGGCCACCAGGAGAAGCAGTTCACCTTTTCAATAGAATGCAGCCTTCTTTCACTGCACTGTCTAATATTTTAAAAATGCATTTTTTTCCAGATGTGGTGTTCTGACCATTTTTGGTTTCATCTTCCCCATGTTTGGAGATTTGGGGGCATTCTTTGCAATACCAGATGGTTCCAGGTTCATAAAAATGATCTCTGGAATTATATAATAATAGAATCACAGAGCTGGAAGATACCCCAAGGGTCATTCAGACCAACCCCTTGCCATGCAGGAATACACACTCAAAGCATTCCTGACTCTATTTAAAAATCACAGCAAAAGAAGACTCCATCACATAATGAAGCAATGTATGCCAAATTTGCCTAACTCAATCTAAATATTGTATTAAATTGATTGATACATCTATTCAGCAGAATAGGCATGTTATTGTGAACAAAGTATATCTTTCATGAGTTGTTGGCGCAAAATGACTTTTCCAAGGTGTTTAGATGCACATCAACTTCAGATAAAATGTGGAAAGTTTTTTTTTTCTTGACCTATTTGTTACTGTATCGAGGCCCTTCCTTCCTTCCTTCCTTCCTTCCTTCCTTCTCTGTCCCTCTGTAGCCATCCGTGGATGAATTACACTAGTTACTGTACAATAAGTGAAAACATTATAAAAAAAAAAACTTCCCTGTAAATTTTGCCCATCAAAAATAGAATAATCATCCATTTGTTTAGCTTCAGAGCTTTAATTAAGCTAGTTAATCTGGGAGGTGAGAACAGAAGAGGAAGATCTACTGCCTAACCCAAATTGACTGACTTTCTAAAAAAGTCCTTGAATGGAGAAACAGCTCGACCTTTGAAAGCTATAAAGCTAATAAAGCATCCTTAAAACTTTTTGTCATCTTGAGAACATGTGATTGATTGCTTATAAGCACACTGTCAGCAAGATGTTATAATTTTTCAATAATTCCAATATATGCTTTCCCCTACAGGGAAAGATTTTAGAAGGGTGGGGGAATGGAATAATAAAGTTGTTGTAATCTCAGGTGAAAGGGAGGCATAATTTCCAATTTATATGCAAAACTACAATTTGGAAAACATACTTTGCTACTTACCATCCATTCCTTCTAGCTCAATTAATTTTTTAGCAACCAAGATTGGCTTAGACCAAGTTCTCCCCCCCTCCCATAAATGTGCAATTTTTAGGGCAGAAAACAAGGATCAGCAATTGGAATTGGACCACTTGCTCTGGAATTGTCCACTTGCAGTTCTTAGAATGCATATTATTTTGACTTTGTTCTCTGCTATTGTTTGGAGGTGGCAGAGATGATAATCTATGAACTGATATTAGAAAGCCATCATTTAAAAAAACACAGATTAACTGCTGCTGGGTTTGTTTGTTTGTTTTTAATTTGGACATGGAACTAACAAAAATGTAGTTTAACCCATTAACAGACATTATGTTTCTATAATCTAAAGAGCTGTAGGACTCCAGTGCATAATTTTTGTCTAATACATATTTTTTTTTCTTTGCATACGATGAACTGATTATTCATAATTTTTCTTCTTCAGTAATATCCTACATTGGCTGTTATTGTGTGTGTTGTGTGTCTTCAAGTCATTTCCAACGTACATCAACCCTAAGGCAAACCTAACACAGGATTTTCTTAGCAAGATTTGTTCAGAGGAGGTTTCCCTGAGGCTAAGAGAATGTGACTTTCCTAAAGTCACCTCTTTTTCTACTGCCTGCTACCTTACAAGCATTATTGTCTTTTCTGATGTGACTTGTCTTTTCATCATATGTTCAAAGTATGTCAGCCTCAGCTTAGTCATCTTTGTTTCCAGTGAGAGTTCAGGCTTGATTTGCTCGTTCATTTATCTAGCAATCCATGGTATCCATAAAACTCTTGTCCAAGATCTACGTATCTTCCTATCTGCTTTCTTCACTGTCCAGCTTTCACACTCACACTCATACATAGAAACTGGAAATACTATGCCCTGAATTATTCTGACTTTGGTATTTAATGATTATGTCTTTCCAGTTGAGGATCTCATATAGTTCCTTCACAGCTACTTTTCCAAGTGTTATTTTAATCTGATTTCTTAACTACAGTCTCCTTTTTATTAATGACTAAGCCAAGATGTAGGAAATTTATTTCAATGTCATCATTACCCACTGCAAAATTATGTCTATATCACTGTGGTTGGTATATTTGTCTTCTTAATATTCATTTGTAACCCCACTTTTGTGTTTTCTTCCTCAAATTTCATCAGTAGTCATTCCAAGCCTTTGCTGTTTTCTGCAAGTAGTATGGTGTCATCTGCATAGCTGAAATAGTTGATCTTCCTTCCTTCAGTTTTCACACCAGATTCTGAGGTTATACAACTTTTCTTATTATGTATTCTGCCTGTAAGTAAGTAAAACAGAATAAAATGCAGTCTTGTAATAGGGAGGTCATTCTGTTTCTCCCTATTCCATTCTTATAGTGGAATGTTCAGAGTGGGTTACATATCAGAATAATCAGATGTTGGTGGCACTCACTTTTCTTTTTTTTAGCGTGAGCCATTATTTCATGTACTCTGCACAGTAAAAGGCTTTGCAATAATCTATAAGATTCTTCATTGTGTTCCATTATCCTATGCCAGTTTGCAATATGATCCCTAATGCATCGCCCTTTTCTGTACCCAGCTTGGATATTCAACATCTCTTGCTCCATATATAGTAAAAGGCATCTCTCATGCACTGGATGAATGAGTCCAAGGGTCACACTAAATTTTAAAGGTTTTAAATCTTAGTGATAAGGTTCAATGCCTTGTATAGTTTCTTTAAAGTTTGGACTAAAACCCAAAGTAGATTCAGTATCCTCTTATCATGGAAGCCACTAGAAGCCACTGGAACCAATGGCTTATCTGATATAGGGAAAGTGAAACATGGAAGGATCAGATTTATATGCTAGTAATGGAGGTGGCTTCACAGTTCAGACTGAGACATTGAATCTTATATATATCTAGAAACACTGGTCTGACAAGCTGGGGCTTCAGGCAGCATTTTTAGAATATTTCTGCCACTCGTTGTGAACAGTATTGTAAACAATAAACAGTAAACAGTATTCAACTAAGTGGAGCTAAGATTGGAATCAGTTTAAGGCAATTGACTATGTTCTGAGAACAGGGGTGCAGTGTACAGAAGGGCATCTTCCTTTTCATTTCTGAATTGTTTACTGGAAGGCATAACATGAGAGCTGTGATAGATTTTTCCCAGTCTGCTTTTAAGTTGATCTTGGCAGAGGCAGGGGACTGCATTTGAATATGCAGCTTATGGACAATGATGCTGCAGTGTGATGAGCTTTCAGGCTTCCTGTTGTGTGTTTTAAGAAACCCTTTTCAAACATTCAATTAAGGCAATGAAATCCTGAAAAGATCCCTGTGGCTTTTATGGTCCCTTTTATTGACATAGTATGATGACAAGTTAATGGATAAGATTAATCAAAATGAACAGAGATATTAATATTACAAATCCATATAGAAATCCTCAGCTAAGCTAAGCCTTTTGGGAAAGAATCCATAAAGAAGGAAATAAGGAAGGAAGGAAGGAAGGAAGGAAGAAGGGAAAGGGGGAAAGGGGTAGTTTCTTTGGTACTATGCCGCATACATGAAACAACTTAATAGAGACACCACTTAAGGATAGTTCCTAGCACTATTCATCACGCTTGAGTCCAAATGTGATTATTTCTCAGGAAAATGTTTTTATTGTATTATTTCTAATAAGTTTAAATACATATTTCTTAAATAAATGGAAGGACAATATTGAAACATACAGAAACTTCAAAGAATGAATAAGAAAGAATACCAGCTTAGTGGATCAATATTATTTACACTTGTCCCTCCATATGTGCTAGGGTTAGGGGCACAAGAACTCCATGAATATTGAAAAAACACAAATAACAAAAACACCGTGTTTTTACCTGAGAGGACACCTCTCTAGGAATCTCTAGGTCCTCCACTAATAAAATTAAATTGAAACAAAATTCAACATTAAAAATCCATCATTACATTCTGAACAGTCAAACTAAAATAAATGAAGTCATCCATCCTAATACAAACAACACCAATTTTAAAGTGTATAAAAGCATTTGAAATCTAACAAGGTGGAAATAAAATACAACACTCCCCCCTCCCATTAAAAAGATGTTTCTACACCAACCAGTTATTATTCAGACCGCACAAAGTAAGATGGTCTTTGCCAGTGGAAGAACAGCAAAGGGGATGTGTAGAGGGAGCTTTTCTATGGGACGGAGCACCACAGCCTGGAAGCGGTCACTGAAAAGGCACTCTTGTATGTGTTCATGAAACATCTTAGACTTTTCTTTGGAAAGGTGTTCCATAACCTTGTCTCTACAACAGAAGAAATCTGTTTTCAGGCCTCCATATCAGTCAAGATATGACCTTACTTTTCTCATGGGGAGGAGTAGAATTAGGGATAGAAAAAAAAATTCTAAAATACTCCCTCCAAAAGGTCAAACTATGTTTCTAAAGTCTTTTAGGCAAGACATTTTCCTAGCTTTACTTAGAGATCCTTGATATTCTCTGGTGGTCTTCCATCAAAGTAGTAAGCAGGGTTGACCCAGTTTAGCTTCTGAAATCAGATAAGAGTGGCTGTGTTCAGGGTGGTATGGTGGCACTTAAGAGTGTAAAGGGTAGCCACTTCAGGTTGTCTGCATTCGATATTTCTTAGCCTGCATGCTTCTCTAAAAGTTGAGGCATAGCATGTGGTCATGTCATTTGCTGCTTGATGATTTTGGCCATTCCCTCTCTTCTTCAGACTCTTCTACACCAGAATACTTCAAGTTGCTCCCAGAATATTTTGGACTTGGAACTGCCTGGGGCTCCCCCTGTTACCTCTGCACTCTGTAGTGAGAATGGGCAGCTATCTGCACATCTCTGTGTCACCCAGCATCATGCCTTCTGGTGCAATTTGGACCCTGGGAGTGGCTTGCACCATCTCAGGTCAGAATTTCCTGTGTACTGATTACTTTTGAAAATGGAACAGCTTCCAGACTCAAAATTTGTATCAGCCACAGTCAATAATGAGCAAATGTAAGCACAAGTACCTAGTGTAACATGGACAAATAGATATTGTCTCAGTGACAATCAGTATCATCTCCTACTATGTGTCACTTGTTAATAGGAGGAAAAGTCAGGGACTGATAAATTGAGGTTATATTGTGTTTCTAGCTTGCAGTGGCTTTTGTACTCTATTGAACCAGGGAAGCCTTGCCAGAAAGATCTCAAATTGGTTTTGTTAACAAACTCTTGTTGAGTGATGCTGTTGCCAGTAGGGAAGAAGGTTACTCACAAAAAATAAAAATAAAAATAAAAAATCCAGTCCATTTCTTGGGGTGTAGTCACACTGCAGAATTAAAGCAGTTTGACACCACGTTAACTGGCATGACTCTATCCTACAGAATTCTGGGATTTGTAGTTTAATGAGACAAGAGAGCTGTCTGGCAGTCCAAAATGAATACTTTTAACAGACTTAGCTGACTGTTGCACTAATCTTACTGTTGTGGCTTTTTATTAACTGTCCTGAGTCAACTCCAACTCATGGTAATCCCATGGATTAGACACCGCCAAGACTCCCTGTTGCTCTTCTTAGGCCCTGTAAATTCAGACCTGTAACCTCCCTAACTGAATCCATCCAGCTCATGTGTGATCTTCCTTTCTTTTTACTGCCTTCTGTCTTTTCTAGTATTATTGTTTTTTTCTAATAACCCCTGCCTTCTCATGATGTGGCCAAAGTACGGGAGCCAAAGTTTCATCATCTTAGTTTCCAGGGAGAGTTCCAGGGAGAGCTTTTCAAATAATTTATCACATAAATATTATGTGCTTCCAATACATTTGTTTTTTGGGCTGTCTATGATATCCTAAGAATTCTTCTCCAGAACTGCATCTCAAATGCTCCTATCTGCTTTCTTTACCGAGCTCTCACATCCATACATGGTGATGGGAAATGCAATGGCTTGGATGATTCTGACTTAGCGCTCAGTTATATAACTTTCCTCTTTGGGATCTTTTCTAATTCTTTCATGCCTGTCCTTCCCATTCCTAGTCTTCTGGTTTCTTGACTTAGGCCCCATTTGCACTGGAGAAATAACCTGGTGTGGGAACCAGGTTATTTTCCTGAAATGCCACTATCAAATCTCTCTGTGGCATTTATTGTCAGCATCGATTCTATCCATGGCATTGATTTGCCATGATCATGGCATTTTACTCCAGGATTCCATTCACATTTGGCGTTGGCATTTGCCACGATCCTGACAGAAGAGGGGAAGGAGAAAGGGGAGGAAGAGTGGAGGTGGCCGAGGAAGAGGAAAAGGAGGAAGCAGAAGCAGGAAGGGGAAAAGGGAGATTGGAGGGGAGGAAGGCTCCAAGGCAGGGGCAGATGAGGTGGAGGAAGAGGAGTTTGGAAGGAGGAAGGCTCCAAGGCAGGGGCAGATAAGGAGGAGGAAGAGAAGATTGGGGGCAGAAAGGCTTCAAGGCACAGGCATATGAGGAGGAGGAAGAGGATGATGCTGTCGAGGAAGGCTGATCCAAGGCAGGTGCTGGGGGGGCAGATGAGGAGGAGGAGGAAGAGAAGTTTAAGGGATGAAGGCTGATCCAGGGCAGGTGCAGGAAATAGAGGAAGAGGAGGGACAACTACAGACGCCACAGCAGCAAGGGCAAAAGGAAGAGAAGGAAGAGGGAAAACAGCAATAGCAGGTGGGGGAGAGGAGGAGGAGAAAAGAGAAGGAAAACTGGACCAAATGGGATCGATTTTTAAGTTCCCATTGACAGCTCCCGCAAAACCCCCAGTTGTTTAAAAAGAACCTATTTTTTCCCCATCTTAAAAAACCCCAGGTTAAGGGGGATTTGCACTGCCCCCCCATTCAGGTCAGGGAAACACGGTGCAAGTGTTAATGGCCCCCAGGAAAACCTGGCACAATTATGAACTTCCCCAGTTTGAACCGGTTCACAAACCAGTTCAAAATGTAGTATGAACAACCCCTTAGTCTCCATTTTGAAGGAGCCCTGATGGTGCAGTGGTTAAATGCCTGTATTGCAGTCACTCAATAAAACCATAAGGTTGCGAGTTCAAGACCAGCAAAAGGGCTCAAGCTTGACTCAGGCTTACATCCTTCTGAGGTCGCTAAAATGAGTACCCAGATTGTTGGGGGCAAGTAGCTTATAGTTGTAAACCGCTTAGACACTGCTTAGGAGGTATGAAGCAGTATATAAATGAAGCTGTTTGTTTGATCAAGGTATGTGGAATCTTTATTTTGATTTCCTCATTTTCTAGGTTGAATTATGTAGTTCTTCCATAGTTATTTTTTGTTTGTTTGTTTGACCTTCCTTAATAATTGTTCCAAGTCTGTGATCTTTTCTGTTAGAAGTAACATTTCATCCACCTATCATAGGCTGTTGATGTTCCTTCCTCCTATCTTTATCTCTCCTTCTTCTGAATATAAACTTGTTCTCCATACAATATATTCTTCATACAAGTTTAACAAGTAGGGGGATAGAATGCAGCCTTGCATGGCTTCTTGGCCAATTGGGGAACATTCTGTTTCTCCATAGTCTATTCTAACAGTTGCCTCTTGTTCTACGTTCAGATTTCTCATCAAGAGCTTCAAATGTAGTGGCATGTCTTTAAGACACATCCATGACCTAAGAGACATCCATGTCCTATGCTTCTGGAATTCCTTGGTATCCTCAATTCTCCATTATATGTTTGCTATGTGGCCCCTAGTGCCTCTTCCTTTCCTGAACCTCTCTTACACCTCTGAAATTTCTCTCTCCATGTATGATTGGGGTCTGTGCTGTAGAATTATGAGCATATTTTTGCTTAGTTGGGAAGTAGGTTGAAATCCAAATCACTGAACTGACCACTTTTTTCACTTGGGATGACATTGATCTCAGACAGTGAGTTCACTAGTGTTGGGAGGAAAGCTTTGCCTTCATACACCCATCACTCAGTGATCTTCAAGGAAATAGTGGTCAAAAGGAAAGATTACCTCTCATACCCAGCAGTCTTGAGTGATACTCCTGACCAGGTACCACCAGTCTGTCCTGGCTACTAAGCTGGTCAGCTAGCCTGTCGAGAAACATGGGTGGAAGGCCACACTGGAGGTTGCCAGGGGAAGCATGGAACCCAAGAGCTGTAGATTATGCACCACTGCTATAAACAATTAAAGGTCCTATTAATAAATCAATGCCCTTCAACTGTTCCGATCTGGGAGAGACAGTCCCAATTATTCCTCTGCCATCCCACATTTTCAACTACTTCTAAAATGTCCCAGTTTCTCTTTCTACCTTACATCCTCCCCTTCATCCTCAGTTTACTTCAGTTGATACAAAGTGAGTTCAATTTACAAATGTAGTTTGTACAGGTGTCCACCCACATGCAAAGATTCTTTATCTACATGTTCAACATCCATCGTCTGAAAATATTTTTAATATACATAAATTCCAAAAAGCAAAACTTGATTTTGCCATTTATATAAGGGACACCATTTTACTAGGCCAGTGTATTTAATGGGATTTGAGCATTCATGGACTTTGGTACTCACAGGGGGTCCTGGAATGAAAGCCCAGCAGATACCAAGGGCCCACTGTACTTAATTCACTCAGCAGAAAAAGAGTGGAGAGGTGGAATCTTGCCCTTCCCTGTCATCTCAAACAAAAGCAAACTGCTGCAGCCTCTGCTAGCTCTCCTGTTCTTCCTCAATGATAACTTTCCCCATCTTGACCATACTCTGATTTTACTTAGGCACACAGTTCCTGGTTTCCATCCATGAAATGTTGGAGGATATGCACATATCTTAGATGAGAGATAGCTAATTGCCCAATGTTAATATTTTAATTTCATTAGTATTTAATTTTTAGTTAAAATTTAATTCTAAACACAAAAATCCTCAAGAAATTATATTAAAATACCCTTATCCTTTCATAATACAAATGTCCATATGTCCAAGAGAATGCCCTGGAAGTTGCTATGAGTCTCTCCTCCATTTCTCAAACATTTATTTTTTGCTTCCTCCCTCTGAACACTCTAATTGTTCTCCTGCTGCTTACTAAGTGAGTGAGTCTCAAGCCCAACAAGATACTTGTCTTAAAGCTGTGCATTTCCTTTGTCTTTTTTAAGAAACTTTTTTTGCTCATTCATTTATGAATTTCTTATCTTCATATTGGCCAGATCCTACTGGGGTATTATTCTACAAATTTACTTGGGGCAGCAGATTTTGACAGCAAAGCTTAACTTAGCAGGACCCAACAAGGAACAACAAACAACTTATTTAACCTCCCTTGGATGGAAGAAAATGTGAATTGGCAATTCAAGACAGCTGACACAACATGTCCAAATCTATACCCAGATGTATTTCAAGACCATGCCCTATGTCTTTAGGATAAAGATGTTTATCTTATTATTTCTCTTTGAGACTCATTGGGCATCTCTTGATCTATCACTTTAGGAGGGTTATTCTGGTACTTGTTCTGGAATTATATTCACCTCATGCGGTTAAGTCCCAAGTGTCTATATATCATGCAACATTTGGCAAATATAATTGGAAGCCTCTTATTCAAACAGACCTCATTATAGATTGAATATCTGAAAGATAGCCTCCAGCAAGCAGTAAGCACTGGCACTACTCACGATAGGGCTGTCAAGCCAACCAAGCTCTGTCAGTTGTGTACATGTGGGGCAAACTAATAGGCAGCTGTTACATGGAGATCCAGAGCTCAGGATGGAATTTGAGCAGTCTGCCGGAGGCCAAATGCAATGTGGGAACAGGGACATAGAGTGCGAGTGTTTTAAAAAAGGATACTTCATCATGACATTCCATTCCTTTGCTTCTTCTGGAAGGCAGGACCTCTTGCATTCTGAGTAACAGCCATAATTCCACAATGACATGTGAAGGTTGGCATGGCATCCAATGATGACAATGACCACAATGGTGTGTTTCATCCAGTTTTAGTTCTAGTTAGAGTAGGCCAATTGAAATTCATAGGACTAAAGACTTATTGTTTTTAGTTACTCTGACCTAGCTATTAGTTACTCTGCCATAAACTCAATGGTGGTAGTGGTGGTGCTGCTGCTGCTGCTGATAATAGTCATAGAATCACAGAATCATAGAGTTGGAAGAGACCACAAGGACCATCCACTCCAACCCGCTACTATGCAGGAATACACAATCAAAGAACCCTCAACGGAGGGTTCAGCCTCTATTTAAAAACCTCCAAAGAAGGAGACTCCAGCACACTCCAAGGCAGTATTTTCCACTGTCAAAAGATCTTACCATCAAGAAATTCTCCTAATCTTTAGCTGGAATCTCTTTTCTTGTAGTTTGAATCCATTGCTCCATGATCATGATGATAATGGTAATTTTTAGTACTAATAGGAGGCTCTTCCAAAACATGTAAGGTACTTTGCAGCTTTGGATAATTACTATCAGTTCTAGAAATACAATAAAAAAGGAAAAATTCCACTTTCTTTTAAGTCTTTCTTACTGTTAGCACAATGGAGTTACATTGTGCCAATGTAGCCACTGTAGGGGAATTGACATTTAGTCCCAGTTAGATGAATAGGACCTTTACCTATCCCTTGGTAAATGGAGATACTGATGTTAATTGTGCTGGGAGAGCACCAGAACAACACCATCAATGTTTATTGAGTTTCCCAACATTTCAGAAGACAGCAATTAGATTTCTTATCCTCAGTAAGCTTTGTAATCTATAATCAGCACTGGAAAAATCACCCGAGGGAACTGAGAGAATAATAAAGTTGGTGGGGGATGGATGTGAGTGAAGTGGTCACATATGTTTTAACTTATCCTTGGGAATCAAGATATACTGTTCAGTCTAAAGTCCTTGCAGAAAATATCGGTTTGGTTTGGGAGGTTGAAGAGAAGACGAAAGATATGCCATTATCCATGGGTGTTCTGAGTGGTGATGTAATTCTTCACTAATTTTCTTCCCTAAGGCTACAATGAATAATTTTAGTAATTTTCTTTCCACTGCAAGCAAGTTTTCTAAATCTGCAGTTATCGAAGCTTTTTCACAATTCACAACTTATTCTGCACAAAACTTGCATGTGGTTGTTTTGCACTTAAAACATTTTCTGTACAGAAAACAACACTTTCTACAAGCCGCTTCTCATCTCCCCGGGGATGGTGGACCCATTAGAATGGTCCGCCCTCGAAGGCTAATGGAACCAACTGGTTTCCAAAAGGCCTTAGAGGGTTTAATGGTTGGCAATGCTGGTGATTCCGTTGAAGCCTTGGTGAATACCTGGAAGACCGATCTTCCCAAGGTTATCAACGCAATCACCCCTGAGTGTACTTTCCAGCCCACTTCTAACTGAAAACCCTGGTTCACAGAGGAACTCAGGGAGATGAAGCGGACTGGACAACGATTAGAGCGCAAGTGGTGGAAGACTCAGCTCTTGTCTGACAGAACGCACCATAGGCTGCATCTTTGTGCCTATCAGGAGGCTTTGCATGCAGCATGGAGATCTTTCTGCTCTGCACACATTGCATCTGCAGAGTCCCACCCAGCAGAACTGTTTAAGGTGGTGGGGGAGCTGACGCAGGTACCTCCTGCACCAACCCCCCTACTTGACCAACGATGCTCTGCTGTGATGCGTTTAACACCTACTTTGCAGATAAAATCTCTGTACTCTGCCCCGATTGCTTGTTCCGAGGGGCGGGTTATTATTATTATTATTATTATTATTATTAGACATACATACAGAATTATTATTTATTATTTTATCATTAAATATTAGTATTACAGAGATACAAAAGTTCTGTGATGATAATGTAGCTACTGAAAAATAAAATGCTGTTTTCTATGCAAATGACTTAATGGCTCTGTTTTTAGAGTGTTTATAACTCCAGTGGTTTCTGCTGAAGGGCATGTATGTTTTTGATATATAAAAAATTGAATTACTACATTTTATGGGATACAGTTAATTTAGTCAAGTCTTGTGTTTTAAACACCTGTATTTGTTTTTGTGTTTGTTTTATTGCCTGAAGAAAACCTTTTCTCATACTGAGGGGTGGGAGGAGATGTTGGGCTATTTTGAAAGGAATAAATAGTTAAGCATTTTAGAACACATGGATCTTGTCCTTTTCTTATCTTCTACTTTTAATGTGCTTTTCAGTACTCTATGCAAATGAGCCATCCAAAAATTTTGCATAGAAATAGTAACCAAATACAGCTTAATCTGTGTAGACATTCTATTTTCTGTGCATAAGGTGTTGCTTCCTATGCCAAAAATGCTCTAATTGGGGACTTAGGGGCTGTACAAACCTTTGGAGCGCCTTTCCACAGTGCTAAAAGTAGTTCCTTTTAGTGCCAGATCAGGGCCATGGCAACCACATGCTGCAGCCACAACCACACCCTTCCATGATGCAAAAAGGAAGTGCAAAAAGTGGCTCCTTTCTGTGCTGTGAAAAAAGCGCCATAGGCACCAGCACCACAGCCTTTTGGCACTCCTTTGGCACTGTATCATCTACAAGCACTGCCAGAGAAGCATAGTGATGCCACCCACCATGTGGTGTGGCACATGGCATCATGCCAGCCTGGGGAAGAGTCAGGGTATGTGTTATGAGGACGTCCTCCCAGTTCAGCCTTAATAGTCAGTTTATACATCCTGTTATTCTGCACAAAATGCACACATGGGTGATTTGCATAGAAAACAAAATTTTCTGCACAAATATATTTCTGAGCAGAATATTGCTCTTTACAGAGAAAATGCTGCTTCCCTTTCAGAAAAATGCTGTTTGCTACACAAAATATTCACATGCAAAGTTTGCATATAATAAATCTCAAAAGGGCCAGAACAAAAGGACAGAAAAAGTGGCTTGATCCTGGGTTTTCTGAAAGCAAGTCAAAACCCTATTGTCTGCACGGCTTGCTTCCAAGGCACATTGAACAGCCATAGGCTATCTGCACCACACGATATCAAGTTAAGCTGTGGTTATTTTTGTCACCATCATGCAATCACACCATCACACAAACACACCACCTGTGACCCAATTACCTCTGTCTTACTGCCTATATACCATTCCATTGGATGCCACACAGTTGCACATGCAATGCAATACCTGTACAGTGCTTTGGTGCATCTGTATGCCCAGTGGCACATTGGCAAAGTACATTCGTGGGGGACCTCCATGCATGCCCCTTTCATCCTCCCCCCCAAACCCATGCTCCCCCGATGGACTCTCTGGCTTACAATGTTGCAATTACATCCACTGCATTATTGGTGATTGCATTTTTGCTTTGCTGCAGTCCTTTATGGGTGCGGGCTGTTTAAATGCTAATGCAATGATACACATTTTTCACCTTGAGTCAGAGTATCATAGTTTCTTTTTGCTCCAATTTTGAGCTCTGGAGCATGGCTTAGTTTCATTTTCCACCCACTCTTGCCTCATGAATTGTTTAAACAGCTAGGCTGCAAATTGGTTAGAACTCACTTTGGGGCAGTACAGACCACCCAAAAGGGGCAGTCTGTAACTGCCCAAAGAAGCAGTGAGATGGAGCCAGGGCTGCCTCACCGGCAGCCCCAGAGGCCCCATCCTGGTGCTTCTGCAGGCCATGGAGAAGCGGTGAACTGCTGCTTCTCCATGGCCTGAAAGCAGGGTGCAGCAGGCACACTGGGCACCTGCCACACCCCACAATACCTGGTGCTGCCAAGGGGAGAAAGGAGCTGCCGCTGTGGCCCCTTTCTCCCCGGGGACCTTGGCGCAGCCATCTAAAGGCCCATGCCAAAAATATAGCTCTGTTTCAGAGCTCTTTTTAGTGCCATGGAAAGGGTACCATTGGTGCCCTCCCGTGACGCGATGTTGCCAGGCTTGTGCTAGGTTTAGGGTGCAAATGTTGCATCGTCCCTAACCCTATTTGAGCCGCCCAGGCACATCTTCCTGCCCATCTGTATCGGGCCTTTATTTGGCCAGTGAAGACTACTCCTAGGTCTAGGATTCTTCTCAACAGGACTTCCCAACACTTTAAAAACATGAGAGGGAGTTGTAATAATAATAATAATAATAATAATAATAATAATAATTTATAGCCCACCCCTCTAATCAAGCAATCGGGGCAGGTTACAGCTGGATTAAAATAACAGCAGTTAAAACTGATCAAGCCCATCCCCATCTCCCACCCCATTAAAATAAAATTAAATCAGCAATAAATTAAAACCTAGAATAAAAACGAACAATCAATGAAAACATCAATATCTGGCCTAAGACTCCTTGAGCTAATTGGGTGGGGCTGGAATCATAGAGGAGGCTGGAAGATCTCAAGTCTAGGGATTTGGAGCCGGGCGATGTTAGGTGCTGTCTGGGAAGGCCTGCCAGAAGAGATGCATCTTTAAGGCTTTTTTGATGCCGTTGATGGATGGAATGAGACACATCTCATCCAGCAGGTCATTCCACAGCTTGGAGGCAGTAGCTGAAAAGGCCCTCTGGGAGGTATGCATCAGTTTGGTCTTCATAGGCTGCAGTAAGTTCTTCCCAGAGGACCGGAGAATGTGGGGGTGTTCATATGGGAAGAGGCGGTCTCTGAGATAGGATGGACCCAAGCCATATAGGGCTTTAAAGGTTAAAACCAACTCGTTGTACTGTGCCCGGAAACTAATTGGCAGCCAGTGGAGAGGCTTAAGCACCTCTCCTAGATGTTCCTGTAACAAGTGGAGCTGCCATGTTCTGAACCAGTTGTAGTTTCCAGGTTAAGCACAAGGGAAAGGTGGAAGGAAGTAGAAAGAGAAGTAAAGCACATGCTAGATGGATAGACTCAGTTATGGAAGTCACTGGTATGAAGTTACAGGACCTGAGCAAAGCAATAGAAGGCAAGGAGTCTCGGAGAAGTCTGGGTTGCTATGAGTTTGGGATGACTCAAAGGCAGTTAACAACAACAAATAATAAATTTAGAGGGTCCACTTTAGTTGAGATTGGTAATAGGCTTTTGTCTGTCAATACAATGATGTATTTTCCAGCAAAGCTTTTATGGCTTTGAATGAAGAGGCAACAGCAACATCTTCTAGTTCATTTTTTTTTAAAAAAAAGATGTGATCGATTTGCTTTATTTCTTGCTTCATTTATTTGCTTTAAATATTCCCCTCCTCAACCCCCCCCCCAAAAAAAACCTGGAACTCAGATCAGTTGACAGCAAGATTGATTTTTAAAAGCTATCGATTAAAAACAAAAGAAGTATGATATCAAAAAGTGTGCTTAAAGAAATCATAAAATTAATAGACAATTGAATTAAAAGCAATTTTTAAAAGTACATTAGTAAAGAAAGTACAGAAACCATCAATAAAAACAGCCATTGTTAGTAGCCATTCATTCCCCAAAAGGCCACTTATATTTTTTTAAGACAAAAATAAAACAAAAACATAAACGTACAGTCTGTCAGCAGGAGCAAAACAATATAGGGGCCATCTTAGCATATTGTAACAGAAAGTTCCACAGTTTGGAAGGAACAGCTTTCAAGAAAACTCGGGGGCTTGACAGATTAGCAGAAAGGGGTGGTGAGACGCTGCCCCTTTCTGCCTTGGAAGCAGGCTGAGGCAACCACTTGCCACGGCCTGCACATGGCACAAAAAGAAGCCCCGAAAAGGGGTTTATTTTTGTGGCGTAGAAGGGGTGCCATTAGAGCATATGGTGACCCCTGTGTGGCATGCCATTTGAGAACTGTGCATGGTGGATGTCAACATGGTGCACCCTGTGTAAACAGAGCATCCTGTGTAAACAAGATTTGGGAGTGTGTGAATGCTCTGCCTTAGCACAGCCCTAGTTTGGGCCCAGGCCAGCACAAAGTGTCGGTCTGTCCAGGCCCTCAGTTGCTCAGACCAGAGATGAAGCATTGCCTTAAAGCTTTTTTTCCTGGCATATTGCCTGATTATATATATGATTCCCCCTCCCAATGTCTTCTTAAATACAATGGGAGAGATTTGCAAGTAACAATATTTGAATGCAGTAGAAAGGGAAACTGACAGATTTCACTATCAAGGTAGAGATCCATAACAACTACAAGACAGTCCCATGATGAAACAAAGTCATCTCTGCTGGGAATGGAAAGACCATCTGAAATCATCCAGTGCAAACAGGTGAACAATTCATGCACTCTTTTGATAATAACTTCTCCAAATGTGCCAATTTATTCACAAATGGAATTAATAGGTCTTGATGTTTTGCTTTGTTTTAAACGTTGGCAGCAAACTCTCCAGATTTGCCCTTCCCTGTCTGACTCAGTGTGACTTATTTATATAATGGTGCTTCTTTGAATGTTATGGCAGATCTCTCCATAATTCCTCTTTTGGCCAGAACAGTGGCAAATGGTACAAAGTAGGGCTATACTTCTTCATTTATTTGGTTCTTGACGGAAACAACAAATAATTTTAGTGAGTTTCCTTCCACTGTGAGAATGTCCTTAAAAACTATGCAAAATTTGAAAAATATTCACTGTTCAAGATTTATTATATACAAAATCACATGTAGATTATTATTATTATTATTATTATTATTATTATTATTATTAGCAGGGGAAAGTATTTTCTATGGGGAAAATAGTATTTCTCTAAAAAAATATTGTGCTCCATGGAGAAAATATTGTTTCCAAAACAGAAAATGTTGTTGGCGACATTGTCTGCACAAAAAAACAGGTCTGTTATTTTTAGAAGGGTCCCCCCACCCAGTAGAAAATGCGCTTTTCTGTAAAAAATGCTGTTTTCTGTGCAAAACTGTCCATGGCCAAATTTTGTGCAAAATAAGTCTCATACTACAAATATTCTTGTCAGTCCAAGATTTCTCATCAGAGTTATTTGATGTTTGAGAAATGGTTTTAACAATTTAAAAATATTTTTGAATATTTCTTCCACCCCTGGGCCATATACAATGTACTCCAAACTACCACTTTAAGACTATCATTAGGTATACTTGATGGAAACATGGGAGAAGGCTTTTATGTTGGCTACCACCAGGCTCTGGAACTCCCTTCATAGAAGTTAGACTGGCACCCTCCCTGCTTTCCTTTTGTAGACAAGTAAAGGCATTTCCATTTAAACAGGCACTTGATGATTGACTATATAATTCTGCCAAAATAATGTACTGGATCAGGCTCATTGTTGTGCTGATGCTGTGTGTGCATTTTCATTTGGTTTTAATATTTGCTTCCTTAATCTTGTTTTAATTTTTATATCTTGTGGATTTTTAACAATATGGTTTTTTATTTGTTGTCAGTTGCTTTGAGTCCCAGCTACTGCTGCTGTTACTACTACATATTAGTAGCAGTACATAACTAGCATAACTTGCTGCTATTGCTGTTGTCGCTCTAGATTAAGAGTTTTCTATGAAGTCTTGCATGTTGCTACCTCCATTTTTCTTAGAACTTTCAAAGATTGTGCTTTACTTCATTGTCACATTGGACTTTTTTATTTCATTGATGAAGAGGGAGACTTCTATCAAACAATTTACACCACCTTAAAATTGCTTCTACCTTCTCATTTAACAAAGATAGTACTTCATTTTTCGGAGCTCCTCCTTTCTTTCCATGTGACTATCACTCAACTAACTCTGTTTAAAGATTATGGATATACCTTGCCTCCCTCAGATGTTCCATATAGTATTTTTCTGTAGATATTTCTCGTTCTTTTCTTCATTATGCTGAAATGATAAAAAGAGAGAACATGATGTTTACCTCAGGCTTTCAACCTGCAGAACAGAGGTTTCTCAACATACTTTCAAAATGCATATCTAAGTGTTCATTTTAAGCACGTATTTTAACATATATTTGAAGACCTGTTCTCTCTCTCTCAAGCACATACACACTAATGCATAGTGGAATGCTTAAAACTACCAAGAACTTTGTTATAAAATTCAAAGAATTGAGAAATCCAGTGGCTAGATAAGTTCCAGTCCTAACAGTAGTGAAAGAGATCTGAAACAGGTCATTTTGAATAGGAATTTATCAGTAACTAACAAAGGAAAAGTGAACCTAATTTAACTTACTATCCATATCAGGAAAGTGCCAACTTACTGAGTTGTTGCTGTGTGCCTTCAAGTTTTTTCAGACTTATAATGATCCTGAAGTGAATTTATCACATGGTTTTCCAGACCTGAGTGTATGTGACTGACCCAAGGTCACTAAGACAGTTTTCATGGTGAAGAGAGAAATCGAACTCTGGTCTTCAAGTTGTAGTTCAAGATGCAAACCACTACACCACAGTAGCTCTGATTATTCAATGATATATAAACATTTTAATGCTATTTGTCCAGGCTGAGGAGATCTCAGTTAAAATTTGTCTGGCCTGTAACAGTACTCGGTATTGAAGTTTTGAGTCATTTTGGAGATTTGAACATTATTTCCACCACCTTGAATTTAGATGAAGCATATTGGCAGCCAGTGCAATTTGCTTAAATGTTTAAACAGTTTCTGTTCTAGTCAGCAGTGAAGATGTCCCATTTTTCACTAACTGCCACTTCCATGTCATCTTCAGGGGTGGTCCCACCAAGAGTGCACTGTAGAAATCCAATCAGAAGATTACCAGTGCATGGCCTACAGTGGCTAAGTCCAGGAAAGGTGCATTTGAAGCTAACCCCAATCATTCTGAGTCATGGAGTTCAACTGGATCTCCAGTGACACATAAGAAGCCCGGAATATTCCCAAGCTATGGGCCTGTAAACCCATCCAGGACATGTTGCTTACTATTTCCTGGCGCCAAGAACCACCAGTCCACAGAGTTTCTGTCTAACGGAGATTCAGTTTCACTTTGTTGGTCCTCATCGAGCCCATCATAGCACCCAGGCACTGCTGCAGCTCCTGCACCATTCTAGCAGACTCAGACTATACAGAGAGGTGAAGCTGAGTGTCATCAGCATATTTATGACTTAGATCACTTGCAGTCAGTGATATAGATTTGAGTTGATTGACTCAGAATTGAGCAGGGATCAAGTCACAGGGCTCACTTGACTGGGAGTTGAATTGGCAATAAATGATGGACTGACTCAAATTGACATTCAACTTGTATATTTTTTTAGCAACTGACTTGCTGGCATCATTCACTTCGAGCTGCAAGGAAGACCCAGAGTGTGGAGGACATTTATCAAAGGGGAACAGCAGATGTATTATACCATGGGGTTGAGGTGGAAGGATCTTTTTAAAGCCTTTGGAAAGCTCTAGATGGCTTTTCTGTTGTGCAATAGGGACAGGATGCCAAGCAGGTCTTAACCCACACCTCATTCATGTTGCTTAATGTGCTTGCTGTTCCCCTCCAAGAAACACACACCACCTCTTTTTTTCTTTTAAAAGTTGGCTCCCAGACTGAAGACTCACCTTGAGATTTGACTTGAAAGTATCTTGCAAGGGCTTGAGGCTCAGCTTGTGACTTGACTTGAAAGTATCTTGCAAACTTGATTTGAGACTTGGAGTAAAAGACTTGAATATATCACTGCTTGCAGTGGTCTTCCAAGATCCCTTGGGGTGTGGTGATGAAATCTTTCCTCAATCTCTTGTAGTTGCCCACCCTTTTGAAAAAGAAAGTACAGGCCTCATTATCATGTTTCCCACTTTCTTATGAGCGCAGAGGTGAAAAAACTCTTCTGTTTACTCACCCTTATCACAGTGTGCTGCTTCTTGATTTCCTTAACAGAGGGAACAAGGATGTCTATGCCCTATTTTATGTTGTCTGTTCTAGGTAGAAAGGAAGAAAGGAAGGCACGTTCTGCAGTTAAAATAAGCAGTGGTTGATGCTGTTACTTGGCCCAAAGTTCTGACCTAGGAGAGGACAGAAAGGAAGGTCTCAAAATATGACAGCCACTACCATCATTGTGAGTTTTCTTCTTTAATTCATTGATAAGTATGTGAAGTGATGTTTTATTTTTTGACTTTCTATAAACTCAGATCCATGTCCAAAGACAAAGGCTCTTTTGTCAAGGGCTGCCAAAACTGAATCTCATGATGTGGTTTTATTGTCAGTTGGTTATCATTATATTTCTCTAGTCATACTCTGAAGTTATTTAACCTGAGCCAGATCACACAACAGATGGTGGATTACCATTTCAGAATACCCTTCATGAAAGACAAAACTTCCATCCAGCCCTACTGAGGTGGCTGCTATCCCAAATTTGGTTTAAGAGATAAATGAAACATATGGTTTTCCCAGAGAGTTAAAAACAATCATTTGGAATGACAGCAAGGCAAGGTTCCAGGAATACATCTATATTTAAAGACCGAAATCCTATTAGTCCTGGCTAGAGGAGAGCCATTTCATCCACTGGATTTACTTATGTGTCAATTCAATGTACAATAATTAATTCTATAATGATTTAAATACAGCTGTCCCCCCATGTCCAAGGATTCTGCATCCATGGGTTCAACCATCCATAGACTTTTTTTCCCCAAAAGCAAACCCTGATTTTTCCATTTTATATATGAGACAGAATTTTACTACACCACAAAGAATACTATAGGCCCACTGTAACGACTCTAACTGAGATGAACCTCAAGAATTCCAGCCATGATACATAGCATTCTTTAAAGTTACAGAATGTTCTATAATTTAAATATGTAGTTACTATGGTGGCAGAAGTTTATATTCAAATAAACTTAGTTAATATCAAATAACAGTCAGATAACAATCATACAATGCCTGGAGATGCTTCCCTGAATAATATAGTCTTCAACACAGTTTTGAAACTGGTTAAAGAAGAGATGACCCATGATCGTGGGGGAAGGAGGTTCCAGGAGTGAGGGGTAGCAACTGAGAAGGGACGAATCCATGAAGGGGCAGTGGAAATCTTGGGCTGGGACAGCAGACCTTGACTTCCAGAATGGAGGGCACTAGTGGGGATATGAGGAGAAAGAAGCTCAGATAAATAAGGAGGGACCAGCCCATGCAGGCTTTTAAAAGTCATCAACAAAAGCTTATACCAAATACGGAAGGGGAAGGGGAGCCAGTGAAGAGAAGCAAATAGAGGAAAAACAAGGTCACAATGGTGAGGGGATGTAATAATGTGTGCAGCTGAATGCTGGACAGAAATTAGAGGATGGAGGTGAGAGAGGTTACAGGAGGAGGTTACAATAGTCTAGCTGTGAGACCACCATAGCATGAACCAGGGTCTTGGCTTTAGAGGCCAAGAGAAATGGACAGATTTTAGCAATGTTGTAGAGAAAGAATCTATAAACCTTGGCTGTGGCCTGTATCTAGGGGATACACAACAGAGAAGAATCAAAATTGAAACCAAGACTGCAGGCTTCCTGGACTGATTGAATGGAGATGTCATCAACAGAAACAGAAAAGGAGTATTGGAGGGAGGACTTAGGTGGAAAGACGAGAAGCTCTGTCTTTAACATATTGAGCTTCAAGCGCCGATGCTGCATCCACTGAGAAATAGCTGTGAGACAAGCCCCAAAGAAAGATCAGGAATGGAAAGATACAGCTGAGTGTCATCGGCGTACAGATGATAGGAAAAACTAAAAGAACTGATAAGTTTCCCAAAGGACAATGTGTAAAGAGAAAACAGTAGGGGATCCAAAACAGAGCCCTGGGGAGCTCCAACAGATAAGGGGACAGAGGATGAAATATGACCACCTGAGACCACGGCAAAAGATATATCTGACAAATAAGATTTAAACCAATCAAAAACAGAGTCCAAGAACCTGAGGTCAAAAAGTATATCAAGTAGGAAACAGCGTCCTGATGGCACAGGGGTTAAATGCCCGTACTGCAGCCACTCACTCAAAACCATAAGGGTGCGAGTTCAAGACCAGCAAAGGGCTCAAGCTCGACTCAGGCTTGTATTCTTTTGAGGTCGCTAAAATGAGTACCCAGAATGTTGGGGGCAAGGAGCTTGCAGTTGTAAACTGCTTAGATACTCCTTAGGCATTATGAAGCAGTATATAAATGAATCTGTTTGTTTGTTTGTCCTTGGTAATGTGTATTAGTGAAATGCTTACAAACCCTATAAACAAATGCTGTCCTAGGCAAACTCTTTGTTCTGGGATGCATTTATTTGTATTTTTAGCAGTCCATGGTATCCATAGAACTCTTCTCCAGCTCCAGAGTTCAAATGATTTTGTTTTCTTCATATCCACTTCCTTCACTGTCCAACTTTTACAACCATACATAAAAATGGAACATACAATGACATGGACAATCCTAACTTAGTGTTGTTGTTGTTGTTGTTGTTGTTGTGTGCCTCAAGTCATTCCTGACTTATAGCAACCCTAAGGCGAACCTATCATGGGGTTTTCTTGGCAAGATTTATTTGGAGTGGGATTGCCATTGCCTTTCCCTGAGGCTGAGAGCATGTGCCTTGCCCCAGGTCACCCAGTGGGCTTCATGGCTAAGAGAATTGAACCTTGGTCTACAGAATTGTAGCCCAACACTCAAACCACTATGCAATATCTTTACACTTCAAGGTCCTGTCTAGTTCCTTCATAGCTGTCCTTCCAAGACCTAATCTTCTTCTGATTTCTTCACTTCAGTCTCCATTCTGATTATGATTGTGCCAAGGTATGGAAAATTTGGAACTATTTCAGTGTCTTCATCAACAGTACAAAGCTACAGTATATGTCAGCTCAACTGTAACAGCAGTCATTTCCTACAAGATCTGCTTGATAATGTTTGCATGCAAAGTCCAGGAAAAAAAATACAGAACAAGACACAGAGAAAAGAGAGAAATTATTGCTGTATCCTGCTACTGGTTTATTGTCCCTTTTCCTTCTTCTTGACCTAGTCACTTGGGCAATCTATACCAATCAGGGGTCAAGTAGTGGACAGTATATTATAATAATGCTAAACAGCCAGTCAGATTTAATGGCTATAAAATCATTAAAAGCACACGAGAGTAATTTAAAACAATAAACTATTGTCTACATGGAATACTTAAAGCCATTCAAGTAGCTTTTGTGTTTTATTTTTAACACTGCGAAAAAAGGCTAAAATAAATTTAATGATGGTATCATCATCATCATCATTTCTATCCCACAGGGACTCGAATTGGCTTACAAAGATTTTTAAAAATTGTTAAAAAATCCACAAGATACAAAAGTTAAAACATAATTAAACAATTTAAAAAAACGTTGAAACATATATTATTAAATCATACATGCACACACTGGCATAATAATTAGCAATAATCAGCACATTGTGTAAGATGGTCCTTATATAATCATTCCTCAGAATGATTTCTGTTGGAACAGAAAAGTCTTTGCTTGGATAGTTGTACAGTTACTGTAAATGATGTTTAGAAAACATAAAGTTTTGCTAGCATAGCTATCCACTAAGTCCAAGAGTAGAAGGTGAGAAGCATGATGGTGCTCTCTTGGGTCACCCTGAATGACCATTTGGGTCCAAGGGGGAAGACTTGTGCACAACACTGTCCAGCTGCCATTACACAGCTTGTGGAGAACCACTAATTCAAGAGATCTTGGACATCTGAAAAAGGGGGTCTATGAAACATCTGAAAAAGTGTTTATGATGATGTTACCTGGGAAGGGTATATCTTTTCTCGGTGTAATTCCCCAGCAATTTTCTTCCCGAAAGAAGGAATAATTCTAACAAATTCCCCATCCACACACACAAACACAGTGAGGCACTTTTAGAGAATGGTGCAGATTTTGAGGACTATTCATAATGCAAGACTTACTCTATACAAAATTCACAGCTATAGTTGCCCTGTACAGCTTATTTTCTGTGTGAAGTTGAAGGTTGTCATGGCTGGCATCCATATTTTTGTGGGTTTTTTGGGCTATGTGGCCATGTTCTGGAAGAGTTTATTCCTGATGTTTTGCCATGGCTGTCAACTTCTTCCGTGTCAGCATTCTCTGAAGATGTCAGCCACAGATGCTGGCAAAAGGTCAGGAATAAACTCTTCCGAACATGGCCACATAGCCAAAAAACAAAACAACAACAACAAACCCACAAAAAAGCTTATTTTCTGTCCCTGCCAGAAAATGGTCTCTTTGGCACAAAACAACATCTGGGAGAGAAAAAAAGTTTCTTAATCCCTTTTCATAAGCTTTTAAATATTCTTTGCAATGTTACCATCTACCATACATAGTTGTAACACTTTGATGTTAGTTTAGGTGGCATGATCGCATGCTATGGGAAACTGGGATTTTTAGTCTAGTTTTAGAATTCTCTGTTATCATGAGCTCTGGTGTGATAGTTGTCACCAGCATTCTAGTGACTTCTGAGTTCCTCACCAAACTACAGCTCCTAGGATATTGTGGAACTGAGACATGGAAATTAAAGTGGAATCAAACTGTTTTAATTGTGCAGTAAAGATTCATTTCTTACTTCTAGCAGTGCAAGTCCCTAAGCAGACTCTTTCAGTTATTAACAATAAACAGAAAACATTTTTTTCTCTATGCCAAAGACCAGCCTCTGGAGATATTTGTGAGCCAGTGATCAGAAAGTCCTTCTCATCCACACGAATACCAATTACATTCCATGATGAAATTGTAACATCCTGTAGCTCCAGGTCACTCCTATCCATGAATTATTTAATGTTTGAATTTGACTGAGTCATCTTCTTTCTCTCCCATAAAGGGCTTTTTTCACAATGTATATTTTCATTATCATCTCTTTCATAATGTCAACTGAGCTTATGGGGGGGGGGGAGCTTTTATGCTTGCAGAAAGCACCAGGCGTAAGGTAGGTTTGCACATTCACTTGCTGAGACTGTCTCTGTCTTTCTGGTTCTCCCATGGCACACAGAGAGAAATGTGTGAGAAAGAGAAAACAGTGTGTTCCTAACAAACTTCTAGTTTACACTATTAACAAAGGCCTCTTTTTTTTTTTGACACTTCTAAACCAAGCACCTGTCATTTCCAATCCATAACCTGACTTCAGAGTACTTGTGTTGAATTCAAAGCTTCTCCAGAGTATCTTACAGAACATGATTTCCCTTTTTGATAGAGATGCTGGAAGAAGAAGTTAGAAACATTCAGTTTCTAAAGGGTGGAACAGACAGGCAAGAAAAAGCATCTGGAACCTGCATTTTCCAAAAATGGTATGAAATCCCACTATCCTCACCTGCGGATCCCAAGGCAGCCCAAATGCACACCACCTGACCATGTGGGTACTGTTTTTGTCACCTTCCCACCATTCATGTGGGCCATCACATTAACACACTGCCAGTGATGGCCAGCTGCCTATATGATGTAGCAAAGGATATGTCGAGGGGATTTTTTAATTAGCTCAGTTAATTAATAGGTTTCCCACCTGTATACAGAGAAAAAAGGAATGAAGGAATTAGCAGAGGCAGAATTCTTTAAATGAAGTATTTCTTTATTAAGAGGAAAAATCACACAACAATTCACATTTGCTCACACATATATGCAAGGACTAAGGAAAGCAGAGGGGTTACCTTTGGAAACAGTTGGAGGCTGAACTAATGGCAATACTTACACAAGATGAGACTTGACTTTGGGTCCAATTGTGATGGGGATCGTGTGGGATATAACCGTTTGGGTGAGTGGAGGGGGAACGGATGTATCGAGACCAGTCAGAATTCACAGTGACAGAGTGTCCCCATCCATGCCTTCCAACTAGCCCATTGACAAAGGGTTTTGGGAATCTTTTATCAGTAAAAACTAGACTGAAGGCAAAGGAGTTTCTCCTACATGAAAGGAAATCAAATCTACATTGTAAAAGATTGCTTGGTCTGGTAATGTCTAGAGTGAGAATGAAATTCTTAAATTGACAAGCCTTATTGGGCTTGTCCAGCAAAACATCTTGCCTCAATCGCCTATTTTCCTGACTTCAGAGGTGTTAATGTTTCTCATTTGCAACTCCCAAACCCTTCTGTTTGATGTGCTTATGAAGTAGTGTGGACATGACTACTCGCCTGAGAGATTATAGTTGCCCACAGTACAGCATCTGTTTGGGGCCATAGGGAGAACACACACATCAGAAGATTTTGGCTTAGTGTAACAATGCCATCCCACTGGATCCCCCCCCTTGATTGGCCACAGAGTTGCACCTATGACCCTCCACAAGTACAGGGCATCAGAGCATCAGTGTGCCCAGTTAAACACTGGTAATCCACAGTCATGCTCCCCCCCCCGCTCTCTTTTGTCTGTCTGGTTTATGTAAGTTTTACTTATATCCATTGGCGGTGTCACACTTTGACTATTTTGTATTGCCACCCTGACTCTTGGGTGGTCCTTTTTAAATGCACACTTGCATTAGTGTGTTTGTGTGTAGTTTCAGGCTTAAGGTTAGAATGGAGAAGTGGTTTTGCATTGGGGCATTTATATATAGGGTCGAAGGTGTGCATTTTCAAGGCTACATTGGACTATTCTGACTTTTTTTGCTCTCGGTTTTAGCCCCAGAGCTTGGCTTCAACCTAGTTTCTGCCTGCTTTGGAGGTGTACATCATTTAAATGCCTTCCCCTCAAAGTGGGTGGAAAGCACTTTATTTGGCTTATTGCTTTCACCCCTAAAACTTTAAAATTCAGAAGAATCTTCCTGTAATTTCTACCATGCCTTGCATGCTTGTATGGATATTGGGGGGGGGGGGGGTGGGGTGCATCATGGCCAAGGTTGATCAAGACTAACGAAGGGAAGATTATTCAAAAATATGTTTCTTTTGTGTTGAGAAACCTTGAGAAGAAAAATCTTGGAATGATGAAAATCTTTGCACTCTGGTACTAATTCTATGCAAAATTTGGATGTGGTTGTTTACTCCATGGGGAAAAAATGTTCTATGCAGAAAATATTGAAATGTTCACAGATAAATTTCAAATTGTTAATGGTTGTTTGCAAACTGTACAATTTTAGATGACTTTCTCACAGTCAGAAGAAATTTGCTAAAATTACTCACTGGAAAATAAATTGGGAAGAATTATCTAATTATGATAGGCCATTTCAGCATAGCAAAACAGCTCATCATGGCTTCACCAGCCCCCCAGAAGACTTTTAAGAAGTCTTGCCACTTGTGCAAAATGTTTCTTCACAAAACCAGTTTCCTCTTCCTGTCCGAATCTAAGAACACACACACACACACACAGAGAGAGAGAGAGAGAGAGAGAACAGAATAAAATGGTTGGTTACAAAGGCATTAACAATCCAACCATTGCTACTACTTCCAGACACACTTTTGTAAAATGCACAAAACTGAAAACCTTTCTGCATTTTTCAAAAATGGGCAAAACCATGCCTAGAAATTCACAATTATTTCCTGGCAGAAGGAGGAGGAGGAGGAGGAGGAGGAGGAGGAGGAGGAGGAGGAGGAGGAGGAGGAGGAGGAGGAAAGAAAGAAAGAAAGGGAGGGAGGGAGGGAGGGAGGGAGGGGGGAAGGAAAAGCCTTACTGTCTTAAGGGTAGAAAAAAATCTTTATGTTGTCACATTTATCATAAAATAATCGAATCATAGAGTTGGAAGAGACCACAATGGCTATCACTCTAAGCCCATTCTGACATGCAGGAACTCACAAAGCATCCCCAACAGTTGGTTATTCAGCCTCTCTACTCTTTCAAACGGGAGGAATTTCTCCCAACTTCGAATGGAGCCAATGCGGATTCATGTAAATTCGCTTGTTTAGCGAATTTACATGAACCCCTGCTCCGTTCGGAAGAACCCCTGCTCCGTTCGGAATTACTTCCCATTACCCGAAAATAACCCCCTCCTGCCTGAATTTGAATGCGAAGCTTTAATTCGCAATAACGTAAAACCCATGATTGCATTCGAATTGGCTTCCCTCTTGCCCGAATTTACGTGCGAAGAGTTAATTCGCAATAACGTAAAACCCATGATTGCATTCGAATTGACCTTAAATTATACTTCCAATTTAGCCTCGTATGAAAGAGTCCTCTGGTTAAAAACCTCCAAAGAAGGAGAGTCCATCACCCTCCGAAGGAATCATAGAATCATAGAGTTGGAAGAGACCACAAGGGCCATCCAGTCCAACCCCCTGCCATGCAGGAAGGAGTGTGTTCCACTGTCAAAGAGCTCTTACTGTAAGGAAGTTCTTCCTAATATTGAAGTGGAATCTCTTTTCCTGTAGTTTGAATCCATTGATCTATGTCTATTCTCTGAAGCAACAGAAAACAAGCTCACTCCCTCTTCAATGTGAAACCCATCCAAATATTTGAACAGGGCTATCATATTACCCCTTAACCATCTCTTCTCCAGTCAGAAGTCCTGAACTATGAACATTCTTGCTCACTTCAAAATTGTGAGGGCTTCCTGCCATTTGAGACAGCCATTTTTAAGAATATTTCTGCGTATTCCATCCCTTCTTGGAATTCCTGCCTAGGCATCTCAATGGCCAACACAGACAGAACTTTTTTTCAGATTGCCATCCCTGATTTATGGGTGATGATCTTCCTGCTTGACTTTCTGTCTGCCTCATGGCTTGAATACAGTCTCCTCATTTATGGCATGAAGATACGAGAAAATTGTTCACCTCTTATCTAGCCAGTTAATGTGAATTGTCCCCATTTTTACTATTGTGCAAGCTCTTGGTTTCACTGCTGTTACAGGTGTTCACCGACTTTGATGTTACCCCCACTGTGGCGCTATCAGCACAAGCAAGCTTTAAGTTACCATCTGCTTAAAATGAATTCTGACTTCTGTCTCTCCGGTAGGAACAATGATTCTCCACTGCAGATGTATTTCATCTCCCTGATGCACCCATCCATGTGGTGTTACACACTGTGATAAGTAAGATTAAATGAGGTGGGGATTGGCTAACATGCTGACATTATATTCTGTACACTACTAGATCAATCATCATAACCTGGCAGAAGTGCAGCCTGCCAGACAGGAAATTTGAAAAGATGTCCCTCATCTACAAAGCTGAGTGTGCGTGTCAGGGTATCTAAGGATAGTCTTGAAAGACTTTGGCACTCTTAAAATCCTTACCATTCGATTTTGGTGACAGTCATCAAATATACATAATGCAATATTTTTATGACTGACCCAGGACTGGAAAACAAACATACGTTTAGCTGGAATCAAACTAACTCATCCAATGGTGCATTTACACAAGTGGTTCTCAAATTTTGATCTTACAGATGTTGGGACTTCAACTCCCAAAATTCTTGACTGGCTGGAGCTTCTGGTAGCTGAAGACCAAAACTTCTGGAAGGGCCAAAATTTGGGAACCACTGATCTACACTGTAGAAATAAAGCAGTATGATACATTTTAAGTGCTGTAGCTCCATACTCTGGGATCCTGGGATTTGTAGTTTTACAGGTCCTTAACCTTCTCTGCCAAAGAGTGGAGGTGCCTCACAATACTACAAATTTTAGGATTTTGTAGGAGGGAGCCTTGGCCACTTAAAGTGATGTAAAACTGCACTGTTTCTACTGTGTAGATGCACCCCAAACCAACCATTTATAGGTTCTCTGATCTCCCAACATTCTGTCTCTCTGTACAGAAGTTGAGAGCTGCCATGAGGCTGGGGCCCACATTTCAGATTGCCAAATTCCTGAAAGGTGCTGCTTATTTTTAGTTTGCTTTTAAAGATTTTTTTAAAAGTTAAAATCATTAAAAATAGATAAAAAGATGCAAAACAGATTAAAATTAGCTGAAATTAATTCAAAATTAATACTTCATTAAATATTATTAAATTCATTAAAATAAATCACCCTCACTTATATTTGATTATTATTAATTACTGAAATTTAATTACTAGTACTTCTATTTAAGTACTAGCTTGTGATGTACATCATGATACAGCCTTATGCTCCCTTGTGAGTCTAGAGGTGACAAGGTGAACAGGAGGAATCTGTGTTTTGTACCACTGACTTGCAAGACTTTGGGTGCTTTTCAAAGTAATTAAATGCAAGTATTTTAGTTATTTTTGTAAAAGACAAAATGAAAGAGTGACAGTAATGGTAGTTAACGAATTCTGGAGTCTTGGGTATTTAACTATAATAAATTACTTTTTCAAAGTAACTTTCCAAGCTCTTATTCATAATAATACAAAGATTTTTAGGATCCTCCTATGAGCTTCAATTTTTAATCCCCTGTAATGACCACATGCTTCAGGGATACCTGCATCACCAAACCAATCTAAGCACCTCTTCAGATTGGTCACCATTTTCCCTTCATCTGATTTTATTCTTCGTCTGTGGTACTGAAGAAAAGGCTCTTTCAGACATGAGTCTCCTTCTGGAGGGTGGTCTATATTGGGCCAATGTTATGGAATTCTGCGAAATGTAGTTTTGCAAGACATTTAGCCTTCTCTGTCAGAGAGCTCTGGTGCCATAACAAACTACAAATACTTGGATTCCATAACGCTGAACAAAGACAGTTACAGTGGTGTCAAACTGGATTATTTCTGCAGTGTGGATGCAACTAAAGTCTACCAACATTAAAAAACAAACAAACATTTTTTCGAACATTAGTATTTTAAAAAATATTCAAATATTTTTGAACATCTTTTCCACCCCAGGCTTTATTAAATATCTTCTTGTGCTTTGATTACACAATTGCTGTAGAAATAATTCATCTATTATATTTTGGCTCTGAAATAATGATCCTTTAGTCCAGCTCCTCTTATTACCATCTATAAAAGGAAGATATACACAGAGGATAACTAAGCACAATGAAAACTACATTGCATCCATCCAAATGAAGCATGCTTACTTTTCATGAGAGGAATAAATCCCCATGTGTTTTGTCTGGATACCTCAGACAACAGAACTTGACAATGCAAAGCTGTGGCCTATGTTGTTGCTTTTGTTGCTGAGTCTAGGGAATATTTGCACATTTTTAACAAGTGATTTTTGTTCATTTCTGTAAAACAGGTCATACCGTAAAGTGTTAACAATAGTTTCCTTCTAATAAAAGTAGTTGCATTGGAATGGGATGTTTTATGTCTTTGTCAATGTGTCACTCAGCCTGCCTTGTCTTGGCTTGTTGTATGTGTGCTTACTTTCAAAGAGGAAAAATACAGGGGTTTTAAGCAAAGGTTATTTTTACAAATTGCAGAAACCATGACAACCAGTCTTCATCATCCCTGTCACTTAGTTTCTTGGTCTCATGCTGAAAGTGAGATGTTTTGGCAGAGTTGGAGAACCTTGAAGGTGCTCTATCACCTTACTGAGGTTCCCAGTCTCAACTAAAATCTCATGAAGGGCAGGATTTCTTCCCTGTTCTATATCTATACATTTAGCTGGAATCACAGTAGAAAAGTCAGACTAACTCATCCAATGGTGCATCTACACCAGTGGTTCCCAGATTCCCTGATGTTGGGACTTTTACTCCTAAAATTCCTGACTGTTGGCCAAGCTTGGTTGGATCTTCTGGGAAATGAAGTCCAAAACATCTGGAGGGCAAAAGTTTGCGAAGCACTGATCTACACTGTAGAAATAATGTGGTTTAATACCACTTTGAGTTCTGTAGTGCCACTGTATGGGATCCTGGGATTTTCAATTTTACAAGATCTTTGGCTTTCTCTGCCAAAGACAGCTGGTACTCACAGAACTCCAAATCCCAGGATTCTGTAGGATGGAGCCAGGGCAGTCAAAGTGGTGTCAGACTTGCAGTATTTCTGCAATGTAGATACACCCTGACAGCTAGAGAGGTGTAGTGGTTTTGGCATTGGAGACCAGGGTTCAATCCCAGATTGGCCATGGAAACCTACTCAGTGACCCTGGGCAAATCACAGTCTTTCAGCCTCAGAGGATGGCAATGGCAAACCCCCTTCAACAAAGTTGCCATGAAAACTCTGTGACGTGTTTGCCTTAGAGTCACCATAATTTGGAAATGACTTGACAACAACAATAGAACAATAGAAGCAAACAACAACAACAATAGAAGCAAAAATGTGAGTAGTAGAGCTGTCATGTCAAGGGAGTCACATAACTTGTCATGAGTGTTGTGTCCCCACCTTTTGCCACTTGAAGCAACACGAGGTATAAGGAGCATTGTCTCCACAATACTTGTTTCCCAACAGAATCGGGTAATACTAATAATAATAATAATAATAATAATAATAATAATAATTTATTTATATGCCGCCCAATCACAGGGAATCCGGGTGGTTTACAACAGAGGGGATTATACAAGCAGTAAGAATAAACATGAATTAAAAAAATGATAGCAATGCATTAAACAATAACAATAACTAACAAAAATACATAACAATTATAGCAACAAAAATACATAGTAATTATAACAGTAAAATTAGCAAAGCAAAATACATAACAATTAACAAAGTAAAAATACATAGCAGTTATAGCAACAACAAAAAATACATAGTAACTATAACAAAAAATAAAATTAACGAAGCAAAATACATAACAACAGACCAAAACAAGCAAGGAGAAAATAATCCCCATTTTCAACCCCCATCTCAATCCTAAAAACGAAGTGAACTATACACACTCTTAAAAAAAGAAAAAGTAAAAAAGGGAAGGGGGGAGACAAGACTCCTCCTTAAGTCCAGGAGCCAAGGCATGGGAGTAGCCTAGGTGGGAAGGAGGGCAAACAAACACTCTCTCAGACGGTCCTCACTGGCAGATGTTGGAGAGGCAGAAAGGAGGGTCACTCCTCCTCCTTAAGTCCAGGAGCCAAGGCATGGGAGGAGCCCAGGTAGAAGGAGGGCAAACAAACACTCTCTCAGCCGGTCCTCACTGGCAGATGTTGGAGGTAGGGATATAATCCTGGGCAAGTCACACTCTTATCCTCAGAAGATAACAATGGCAAACCCCATCTGAAGATACTTGCCAAGAAAACCCCATTGTATGCAGCTTAGGGTAGTTGTACACTGGAAATGACTTGAAGGCGCACAACAACAACCAGTGCACCCTAGGTAGCTCTTAGTGCAGGTCTTTGAGAGAGCCAGAAATGTTCTCAACCTCCTTCCCTTCCTCCACATTCTACAGACAGTCCTTTCACTTTCCAAGCTTGTGGTCGGCAAACACTACAAAGAAACCTTCTCACAGTAGCAATGCTTTGCCCTGGAACATCAGAAAAGACTGAATGAACACTGAGATTGTGCGGGAAAGAAAATGCTAAGAAAATTGTTTTTGCTGCTGACAAGAGGAAAAGAATTGAATCAGGAATTTGAACGGATGGAGAAAGATTAGAGTCCAGAAGATTAAGACAATTTAAAGCAAACCTCAATTAAAGGCAACCTCCAAAAACTAGCCGTAATTTCTCTCTGTCTCTCTTTTCTTTTTCTCTTTCTTCTTCCACTCCACAATTGTTTTCCCTCTGCTCCAAAAAAACCTAAAAAGCACAAGGAAGGAGAAAGCAACTGTAATATTTAAGTCTGGCTGCTGCCACACTGCAGAATAATGCAGCTTGATACTGCTTTATTGATCATGGGTCAATGGAATCTTAGGATTTGTAGTATGTTGTGGGCACCAGCAATCTCTGACAGAGAAGACAAAATATCTAGCAAAACCTCAAATTCCACAATTCCATAGCATTGCACCATGGAAGTTAAAGTGGTGTCAATTAAATTAATTCTGCAGTGGAGATGCAGTCTGAGTCATAATGGCTAACTAATGCCATCTGTCATGATGCCCTGTTATTGGAGAAGCCCTAATAAATCATATTCTGGATCAAGTGGTGGAACTGTCGTTCATGCAGGTGGTTTCCTCATAATCAGGATTTTCACATTCAGAGAAATGAAACCTAAATAAAATTTCTAGAATAAAAGTGTCTGTCATGTAGCACCAAAGAAAGCTGTGTAAGGTTCCAATTTCATTTCAAGTTGGGGTTGCCAGGTTAAGGTTATACCAGGTCTTGAGTTTACAGGGTCCAAATATAGGGATAATCCCTTATGATGTCACATGGGTCATCTCTGGTGATTTTACAAGGGGGAGTCTCAGATGTCATTAACCATAATACATTAAGCATCATTCATAGTTGCATAGACTATGGAATTCAGGGTGGGGTTGCCAGGTTAAGGCTACACTAGGTCCTGAGTTCACAGGGACCAAAGACCTACTCAAGGTTCAACAGGCTTCTCTCAAATCTGGTGCACAACTTTAGTAGCATGAGTACTTAGTAGACTTGGAGTTCCTGCATGGCAGGGGGTTGGACTGGATGGCCCTTGTGGTCTCTTCCAACTCTATGATTCTATGATTCTATGATTCTATGATTCTAGCACCAGCTCAATAGAGAATCCACTCCCAAGTAATTGGCAGGAGACCATTTTTGCCTTGAATGAAGATCAATAAGCCCTATCTAGGCTGCTATTAACCTAAATCAACACCAACCTATTGCTAAGCATTCCTGCTCTGGAGGCTATCCCAGTTCACCAGATACAGGCATTACTTTTGATGAGCTCAGCAAATCTCAAAGGGTAAACGATGCATAAGTAATAAGGCAGAAGCTGGCAGGCAGCAGAAAGCTCTCCTTGGGCTCTGTGTAGGTGATTCTGCAAAGAAGACATGCCAGGAAGTGGTATTTTGGAAAAAGAAGCTGTTCAACATTTTCCCCATCCCCACCCTTTTCCCAAAAGGAACTTTTTGGCCTTTTCGCATTTCTAGAGGATTTTGTGTTATTTACAAAGCAATGTCAATATAAAGAGGTTTTGCTCAACAACAAAAAGGGCTTTTATAAAGAAGTATATGGTAGGGCCACTGTGTGGATAAGATGGAGAAATGCTAACAGGGGACAGGGAAAAGTCAGAATTACTCAACATCTTCTATGACTCAATCTTCTCTGAAAAGGAAAAGGGTGCTCAGCTTGAGAAAATAGAGCAGATGACACAATAGGGAAAATGCAGAATAAGTAAAAAATAAGTAAAGAGGAAGTACAGGAATTCCTGGTTAATCTAAATGAATTTGAGTCTCCAGGACCAGATGACCTACATCCAAGGATATTAAAAGAATTGGCAAATCTCCAAGTCATTGGCAATAATCTTTGAGAACTCCTGGAGAACAGGAGAAATCCCAGCAGACTGGAGGAGGGCAAACATTGTTCCTCTCTTCAAAAAGTTACTCTAATGTTACTCAGAAATTATAACTCCTGTATATCACTCGATGTAAAGGCAATAGTTGTGATGTTAAAAACTATCAGATTTCAAGATCACATGTGCAGCTTAAATGTATTTGCATGAATAAAGTTTCATGCCATTAAAGTGAAAATTTAGTAATATGTGATGTTTTTGAAATAAATAAATAAATAGAGTAAACATTAAATATTAAAAAATTAAAAATTAAAAAAAAATAAATTTAAAATTATTTTTTTTAAAAAAAATATGTTGGTGCCTCTCCTTTTTCCTCCCTCTGAGCCTCCATCCCACTAGCACCATTTCAGCATCATTTAAAAGGTTGAACACTACAGCATGCGGCCACCACACCTCCCTTCCACCCTGACGCTGGCCTTTTGGCCAGTCTGTTTAGCCTCTGTGTCGTCTGGTGTGCCCCACACCCCTTAAGACCCTAATGACACCCTTGTGCCTGGTCCAGAGCTATTGACCTGCATCATCTAAACAGTACGATGCCAGGCCTAGGGGAAACACAGGCCTTTGGGGCTGTGCATACAGCCTCTTCGTTATATGTCTATTTTCTTCTTCTCTTCTCTTCTCTTCTCTTTCTTTATTTTCTGTATACGTTTTCTGAATGAATTTCATTTTAATTTTGATTGTATATTAATGTCAAAAGCAAACAAACAAATTACTTGCAATAAAAAAATTAAAATGACATATAAAAGTGTACACTAGACTTATGTCACTAACAGGCTACCAGCCGTTATCTTCATTCTGAGGAATATCTTCTGAGTAAATCCATAAGGACTCCATAAGTGGGAAATACCATATTCCCAGAGGACAAAGCAAAGATCCTTGGCTTGACTTCCAATGTCTCTTAAGTAGCTGATCACCTCAACTTCAAAGATCATTCAGAATTTCTTTCTGAACTTCGCCCTGATGCAAAGCTAACTCTCATGAAGGCCAGCAGCTCAACCCTCCAGGGCTTATTGTTTCAAGACCGCTGACAGCACATCAAATAATCATGTACAGCAGACTGAGGGGGTCAGAAAGAGCAGGGACAAAGGAGCATGCCCGCAGCAGTCTCCTATGAAGGATCTTGAAGGTGAGCAAAAGACATTTTGACATGGCCTGGCATTTTTAAATCTGGGCAACAACTTCATTATTCGAAGAGGAGGTGGAATATGGTCAGAGCATGAAGCATATCCCTTCAAGCCTAAACCTTATCAACAAAGCCTTTGAAAGATTTGTGAATAAAATTCAGAAAAGAGAGTCCTTTCATGGGTATTTCAAATTGCCTCCAGCCCTGCTGTGGCCATGTCTTTATACCACTTTTTGGACTGCATTCCTTACTTAGCTGCTTTATGAATTCAAAAACATAGCTGTATTAGTCTGGAAAAGCAGCGCACAAAGGGCTTTTGCAGCACCTTTGAGAATAACTGAATGAAAGAGGTTGGTAGTGTGAGCTTTCTAGCTGCTTTATCACACTAGGAGGCAAACAGGATTTAAACAAGAGTTAAATGAGAGTTAAACAGGAAATGCCCTATGTTTATCACAGGACATTTCCTGTTTAACTCGTTTAACTCTCATTTAAATCCTGTTTGCCCCCAAGTGTGATAAAGAAGTTAGACTTGAGCCTACTTCTCCATCTGAGGAAGTAGGCTCGGGTCTGTGTTAGCTAATTTATGTTTCCTCTCTACTAAGAAAATAGATGGGTTAAAAAAGAACAACCATAACCTACATTTTTGTTTCAGTTATGTGATTTCTCCTTTTGATGCAGCTGACCCAATCAAGGATAGTCTTTTCTGTCACAAGACATGAAAGGCTGGGTCTGAAATTATCCTGTACTATCAGGTGTTCATTCCACCTATAATCATTTCCAAATTACTAGTTACTTATATTTAATTAGTTTCCTAATAATGAAAACATAACTACATTACATGGTGATGACAACTTAATGATGATGTCACCACTTTTGCCAGTTAGCTGTCATTTTTTAGTTACCTTAATAGTTATATTGATAACTTCCTTATATAATGGAGGAAAATGCTTGAAATGTTGCTTTGTGGTGTTCCTGCCTTGTGCTGTTTCATAGGTGTTGGGGTACATGTGTTTTGCACTACTTAGAGTCTTGTAAAAAAAGTTTTTTTTAATATAAACAAAAAACAAACAGCTTCATTTATATACCGCTTCATATCGCCTAAGCAGTGTCTAAGCGGTTTACAACTGTAAGCTACTTGCCCCCAACAATCTGGGTACTCATTTTAGCGACCTCGGAATGATGCAAGCCTGAGTTGAGCTTGAGGCCTTTTGCTGGTCTTGAACTCGCCACCTTATGGTTTTGAGTGAGTGGCTGCAGTAGAGGCATTTAACCACTGCGCCACCAGGGCTCCGATGCTAATTTTAACTGGAAAGTAATCTTTTGCTTTTGGGAAATGGGAACATAAACAGAAACAGTATTTTTAAAACAGAACCAATATGTTGATCATGAGAGGAACATCAGCCAGCAGTGTGATGCTGCAGCAAAGAAGGAAAATGCCATCTTAGCCTGCTTTAATCGAACCATAGTTTCCAATTTAAGGGAAGTAATAGTCTCACTATATCTTGTACCAGTCGGGCCTTACCCGGAATACTGCATTCAGTTCTGGACACTTCATTTTAAGAATTATATTGACAAGTTGGAATGGGTTCAGAGAAGGGCAATGAGGATGTTAAGAGGTATAAGATCAAAATATATGAGGAGAAGTTGAAGGAGTTGGGCATGTTTAGCTTGGCAGGAGATGTGGATTCATACCAAGCACTCTGCTTGGATTTCCACCATTTCACAGATACTGACTCTCTCTCCAGTCTCATTATATCTCATTATTCATATGCATCCACATTATAGAAATAACCAGGTTAACACCACTTTAACTTCCATGGCTAAATGCTATGGAATTCTGGGAAATGTAGCTTGCTCTAGCACCAGAGCTCTGTCAGAGAGGGTTAAATGTTTCCCAAAACTACAAATCCCAAAATGTCATAGCATGGAGTAAAGTCAGTTAAAGCAGTGTCAACCTGGGTTATTTCTACAATGGATGTAGCCATAATTGGTCCTCCATATCCATGGATCCTTTACCCATCCATGACATTTTAAAAATATTAATTCCAAAAAGCAAACCTTGATTTTTTTTTTCCATTTTGTATAAGGGATACCATTTTATGATGCTATTGTATTTAATGGGACTTGAAGATCTACGAATTTTGGTATCCTAAAGAGGTCCTGGAACCAAACCCCAGCAGATTCCAAGGGCCACTTGTACAAGTATCCTAAAATCTGTTCTCGCTTATTTTGAAGAATGGAAACTCAACCTGTACAGTGAAATATACCTGTATCTCTTTGTTGGTTTGGTAGAACACACTAATATGTTGCATTTGACTATTTGAAAATGATGTATGGCTGGTTGGGGCTCCTGAGATGATGAATGGGGAAAGAACTGTGTTATGTTTGTTTGAGAAAACCCAGGCTCCATGTAACGGCTTACTGTTAATGTGTACCCTAGCCTAGGCAGTATGAAGGGAAAAATATGATTTGACTTTCAAAATAGAATTCCAAATATGAACTACTTAAGGGGGAAATATTTTGCAACTTATCTGTTTCTTACAGACCATAAAGCAGACTGTTTCAAGGGTTCTTGGTAGAACAAGAATCGGAGGACTTTCAACACAGGAACAAGAGAGAAAGAGAGGGAGAAATACCAACATGATAGATTGGCTTTGCCTCCTTTTCTTTACTGCTAACACAATTGTTGACACTGTAAATTGATGCTTAACATCATAAATGGCCTCCCACAAATTGTAAAGTAAATCCCCCAGACTTTTACGGGCCTCATAAATGAGATTCTAACATGTAAATGGCCTTGTGTGCATAGCTAGGTTAATCCCATAGAGGGGTTTTTCCTCCTTTTATTGATGTTGTAAGTCATATGCCGCAACAAAATCAGAAATGGGGATATAGTTTTGTGGGCTTTCATTTTTAAAAAATCCATAAAGGATCAATTTAGAAACTTAGCAGGACGGGAGTATTTTTTAAAATAGTGTTGATTGGCACATTAGCTTCCATGACCATCCCTGATTCTGAGGCTTTCTTTTTGATGGATGGATGTTGTCATTCCCAAATTGATAGTCTTTCATTACGGTTTGCCTCCCTCTTGTGAAAAGAAAGAGGCATTTGTAGGAGAGCAGGGCTTTTTTTGCAGTGGACCAGGGCAAAAAGGTAGAGGAGAGGAGGAGAAAGAAAATATATGCAATAAGCTGCAGAATGATATCTCATGTTTATAGAGCATCTTCTCCTCCCGGAGGGCCTGACAATTTTATGAGAGGCATAAACCATGTTATAAAGCTTGCATTATGGGAGAGAATGAAGCCTATTCTACATTATGTTGTATTCCTAGTGCAATTTAAGTCATATCATCATTGCATGATAGGACCACCAGTGACATCCATCAGAAAGAAAGGGGATGAATGGGGTGAAATGCGTAGTCCTTGGAACATGGAACTGTATCCAAAGTTGCAAGCCAAGTTACTAAAATTGGTTTCATTTCTGCATGATCTGGTGCATCTTCATTAATAAAGAGTCCTAGCATTTTGCCCTCAGTTGTATAAATGTGGAGGGCAAGTGGATAGCTATGGGAAGGGGAGCAAAATGAAAACATTGCCCCCCAAATAAGAATTCTGTCCCCACCCATTAAAATTTCCTTCCAGACCTTTAATTTTTGGCATTGCAAAAAGTGAGACCATCAATACAGTTCACACCTAGAGGTCTTCTCTTTGCTGTGTTGCTATGTCCCTAGTAAAGTTCCCTTCCCCTTTTATTTTGATAAACTGTATTTCTAAATGCTCAACTGAAGTTTTAAGTTCTTGCAATGCTAGAAATCTGAGGACAGAAGGAAAATGCCATTGGAGGGTAGCCAATTCTTATTTGGGGGCAATCTTTCACACACACACACACACACACACACACACCCATATCTACACTCCTGAAGCGAGGGCCAAAAACAAGTGCTTTGTGTTCAGCCTGGAAAGGATTATGAAGTAGGCATCTGAGATTCATATATAGGCAGTTTACAACTGATATTAATTTATGTGACATAAGCATGTTTTCTGGTCTATAGATGTAAAGTCAGATGTAATTGTTCCATCGAGGCTTAATGAGGGCAGAGGATCAGGCAAAGGGATGTCACTATAACTATTCAATGTCTCTTTCTCTGAAGCCTAACCCATAAAGCACTGATAGAATTCAAATATATAGCCGTGTTAGTCTACAGAATCAGTGCGTAGAGAGATCTTGTAGTGCCTTTGAGACTAACTGAAAGAAAGAAATTGGCAGCATGAGTTTTCCTAGTCTTCAGCCTATTTTCTCAATGTATCTTCCAAATGCATTTGAGGAAATAGACAAGTCTATAAAAGCTCATGCTGCCAATTTCTTTCTTTCAGTTAGTCTCAAAGGTGCTACATTACAAGATCCATAAAGCACTGAATATTTCTGGGACAGAAGGGGTAAAAATAATACATTAGCAGTATTCCTTCTGACTGGAATATCAGCTACAATCACTTTATATATCTGCTATTATTCTAAACTTGACTTGTGTTTGGGCCCTTTCATGCTAAACAATCAAAATGCAACAATTCCACCTTAACTGCCAGGCGACATCTTATATGGAATCTTGCCATTTGTAGTTTGGGCTGCTGCCATTTTGGGGAATTAATGCAGTTTAACACTGCTTTAACTGTTTTAGCTCCATCCTGCAGAATCCTGGGATCTGGAGTTTGTTTTGGCACAGGAGCACTCTGATAAATGCCTCACAGAACCACAAATCCCGTAATTCCATGGCATTAAGCCATGACAGTTAAAGTGGAATCAAACTGCATTAATTCTGTAATGTAGAAGAAACCTTGGTGAGGCATCAGACTTCTGTGGCTTAGAATTCTAAATACCCCCCATAAATTGTAAATCTCAGGACTCCAACACAGGTAGTTGTTGGGAGTATAGCAACTTCGCATGCTGAGACTCTCTAGGAGTAGTGAGGAATGCATGTCTATGATAGTTTTATTGTTTTACTAACAACCCCCTAATTTCCTGTTTACTCAGAAGAGCACACCTAACTTCCTTTCTTTGTCCTTCTTGACTTAGTCAGTCGCCATTAACCTCTTGGTCCAGCAGGTCAGCATGGCAGCACTCCCTGCATGCTGATCCCCCCCACCTTTTCTTGAAGATGCCTGAAATCCTACCTTTTACCTGCTTTCCTTAGCAACAGTAGAAGCCTGTGTATCTGTTCATACACATGATTTTGTAAGTAAACTACTTTATTTTTCACTCTAACAAGTGACTCTTGTTGTTTTGATTGGGGACACGTGGGTTGGGAGAAGTAAAGTGGAGTTAGCTCTTTTTCCTGCTCAGCTAGTTTCCGCTGTGATTATTCTGCTAGTGAGATTAAACAATCTCGCCTCCTTTTTGAGTATCTAGCGAACCTCAAAAAGGGACTACATAGCCCAACTGGTTATGTAGACATTATGTTTTTTTCCCAATAGTAGTCATAGCAGTTATGGTGGAATTGCAGCACTGTAATAGTAGGGTGAAAACACCTCTGATGCTGGTTCCAGAAGTGTATTTATACACAATTGTGAGCTTGGCTATCTGGTATGTAGAAATATTCATTTGTGGAACTGTTGTAGTGGGGTGGCAGTAGGTGGCATGCGTTCTTCCAATATGCAAAGGGATCTTGTAGCACCTTTGACACTTACTATGTGAAAGATGTTGGCAACATGAGCTTTCCTAGACTTGAGCCTACTTCCACAGGTTCAGGTCCAAATCTATGAAAGCTGATGCTACCAGCTTCTTTCTTTCAGTTACTCTCAAAAGTGTAACAGGATCCCTTTACATACTGATTTTTGAGACAAACGTGACTATGGAACTTATCCCATGGCTTAATAAATCAATTTTTATTTATTTACCTCTATTAAGCTATACATTCAAGTCACATCTTGATGTTATCAGAATGTTTTTGCCACCAAATTTGCTGCCTGAATACAGCCTGGATCCATACCCATTTCCAGGAGCCCTCCTCGCTGCTCTTTTTGGACCCAGGAGTTTTCCAGTTTAAGAAAATGGCTGCCCAAGCACTCCTGGAAGTGGGGATGGACCCGGGCTGTATTTGGGTGACAAATTTGGCAGCAAAAACCTTCTGAGAACATCAGGATGCCTCCTGAATTAAGCTTTAAGCCAGATAGAGGTACATCCATTTATTAAGCCATGGGATAAGCTCCTATGTCTTTGTGTTCTTCCAAGCTTGTTTTGTTGCAATGTTTTAGTCTAGAAAAGGAGGGAAACCATCTCCAAACGTATGAAACCCAAATCTGCCAATAAATCCAGAAATGCAGTACAAGTTGGTGATAAAAAGACAACATGAGGGGAAAATATGTCATTACTTTCTTTCCTAACTGTCAAACTCCTGGTGCCACTGTTCCTTCAAGGAGATGAGGACATGGTACATGAAACCAGCTTGGTTTATATTTACAACAGTATTTCTGCAGTGCAGTTAGGCTAGAGAGAGAGAATGGGAGGTAGATTTGCTTATGGTTAGACCATGAATTGTACAGATGGGTAAGGATCTGAACCCAGTTTTTAGATCCACCCGATCCTGCCACTGGAGAAGGGCCAGCTCTTTCTTGTGGGTCCATTTTGTACAATATGGCCTATGTTTGTATATTTTTAATCTATGTTATGTTCTGTTTCGACCTTTGGAAAGAAGGGGGACAAAAGGAAGAGGGGGGATAAATTATTATTATTATTATTATTAGTAGTAGTAGTAGTAGTAGTAGTATCATTATTAATTATGATTATTACTATTATGATCGTGCGTGTACTGAACTGATGTTGTATGTTGTACTTTAATCTGATGTTATTCCCCCACCTTGATACATGAGGGGAGGAAGGTTAGAAATTAACAAGAAAAAGAAGAAGAAGAAGAAAAACAGGAAGGAGGAGGAGGAGGAGGAGGAGGAGGAGGAGGAGGAGGAGGATTGCACCTGCAAATCCTGCTGGGATAGATGTGGGATTGAAAAGTCAAAACCAGGTGTTATCGCACACAGCTGAAGCTAGATGAATGGAACCCATCTGCAGCCCAGACTTCAGCCACGCTTATCCAGCATCTTTTCAAAAATGGCAAGCTCTGTTTTTTGAAAAGCTCCTGGATAAGCACAGCTGGGGTCCAGACTGCAGATGGACTGCACTTGCCTGACCTGTGAAATAACACCCAGTTTTGACTTTTCAATCCCGTATCTATCCTAGCAGATAAAAAGTGTTTGTTGGTGTAGATATGCATGCAGAAAAATCCATTGGTTTTTCTCCACAGAATAATTCCTATGCAACATATTGAGACTTCAAAAGAAATTTGAAATTTTTCCAATATTCCCACTGGTCTACTATTTTTCCTGTGGTGGGTTCCCAGCTGTCAGGAAAGCCCAATTTTTAAATCTGAGATAAATAGAAGATTAGAAATCTGGACCAAAACTTACAAAATGAATTTCAGCAGGGAAAAATGTAGGATATTGCACTTGGGCAGTAAAAATGAAATGCACAGATATTGGATGGAGGACACCCAGCTTGAAAGCAGAAGATGTGAAAATGATATAGAAGATATAGTGGACCACAGGCTGAACGTGAGTCAACAATGTGGTACAGTACCTAAAAAAGCTAATACCATTCTAGACTGCACCAATAGGAGTATAGTGTCTAAATAGAGGGAAGTAATAGTGCCACTCTATTCTGCTTTGGTCAGGTCTCACCTGGAATCCTATATCCAGTTCTGGGCACCACGATTCAAAAAGGATATTGACAAACTGGAGTATGTCCAAAGGAGGGTGACTAAAATGCTGAAGGGTCTGGAAACCGTGCCCTATGAGAAAAGACTAAGGGAGCTGGGTATGTTTATCCTAAGAAAGAGAAGGTTACGGAATAACATGATAGCCATGTTTAAATATTTGAAAGGGTGTCATATTGAGGATTTATTGTATTTATTTATTTCATTTGTATGCTGCATTTCTCCCAGAAGAGATAAAATAAAAATTAAATAAAATTACAATAAAATTTTAAATAATTAATTAAAATGCTGAGGATTGAGCAAGCTTATTTTCTGCTGCTCCAGAGAATAGGTTATGGAACAATGTATTCAAACAACATTAAGAAAGATTCCATTCAAACATTAGGAAGAACTTCCTGATGGTAAATGCTGTTCAATAGTGGAACATGCTGCCTTGGAGAGTGATGAAGTCTTATTCTTTGGAGGTTTTTAAACAGAGGCTGGATGGCTATCTGTTGGGGGTGCTTTGATTGCAAGTTTTTGCATGACAGAATGGGGTTGGAGTGGATGGCCCTAGTGGTCTCTTCCAACCCTGTCACTCTATGATTCTATGAATTTTGAATATTTTCCCATCATTATTATGGACCAAAACTCACTGATCTTGTGCCAGGTACACTGATTTGCTTCTGAGCTCAATTCAGGTTGATGGATTTGACATAAGAAGCCCTAAACAGTTTAGAGCTAGGTTATCTGACTGACCATTTTCTCCTATAGAATTTGAAGTGTTCTTATTGCATGTCTTACCACCCCAAGAGAATAGGCTGGAGAATATACAAGACAGGGTTTTCTGTGCAAAAGCTTCTTGGTTGTGGAACTATCTCCCAAGAGAAGTTATACTGGATCCATCCCTTTGGAGCATCTGGTGGACTGCCAGGATGTCACTGTTTTGCTGGGCCTTTGCTCCTCAAAACCAGGCTTGACTTTTGCAACTGTTTTAAATATGTGTGTGGGTTTAGGAAGAAAAACACCTGGGATTTTAAAAGATTGTTTTGGTCTGTTTCTAAAGAATTTATTTTTCTTGGTTGTACATTGCCTTGGGGGCCCTTGTAGGCTGATAAATGATAAACAAATCTTTAAATAAATAAATAAATAAATGTCCATTTCCATCTTGTATTTTTCATCCAGCCATCCATAGTAATGTGTAAATTGACTTGCAGAGAAACTTGTTTTCCATTACTTTCTTTCTCAGTGAGAAACCCAGGGTGTACTTCCAAGATTCCCCAGAGCATATTTGGAAAATCTATATTGCTTTGTGTTGGCTGTCCCATTCAAAAGAGGTACCTTTGGGGAATGGAGCCTTGTTTGGGTAAGAAATAGCTTTTGCACCTCAAGATTCATGATAAGAACTTATCAAGTATGTAAGCCAGTTCTAAATATCTGAAATACGTGATGCAGAAGATAGAATGATCTTGTTTTTTTCTGTTCAGGCAGAAAGGATTCAAATTCAAGCTAATGGATTCAAGGGCAGGGAAATGTCTAATTAACAATTTGTAAGCTGCTCTGATAGCCTTTTGGCAGAAGAGCGGGGTATAAATAAATAAATTATTATTGTTGTTATTATTGTTATTGTTATTATTATTATTAATGGATTCTGAATAAACTCTAGGAAGAACATCATGATATTAAGAGCTTTTTGACAATGGAAGTGATTACCACAAAAGGTGGTGGACTCTTATTCACTAGAGGGTTTTAGAGACAAGATGGCCACTTCTAGCAGTGCTTTTAGCAAGGGATTTCTGCACTAGATGGCCCTTGGACCTATTGCAGGTCTATTAATAGCATGAGATTCTTTGTTCCTATTATTCCATGATGATAGCATCATGGATAAGTCTATCTACCCTACTTCAAGTATGTAAAAAGAATCATATGCTATTTTCCTTTTCCTCTAGCAGAGAAAATGAGATTTTGAGTGGAGCCCTTTTGGTTAGTTCTACAGAGAACATCTGTTGAATCAATTACTGAATGGTGAGTTAAGATGCAGGTAAATTCAATAGATTATATGAGTACCTTCTAGCTAGGACCTTGTTTGCATGAGCTAAAAAGCCCATTTCCTGCCCTCCATTCTGGCTCTGATCCGTTTGGACAGCGCACATCCCAAATCCTGGTTCTGGTGCAAGTAGTCTGGACAATGTCTGGCTAGTTCCATACCAGCCTTAAAATGCTATAAAAATATACCAATTGTTCTTGATCTTCCAGGAAGATCCTGGGCCATCCGTTCCCATGCCACCATGGCTGTCTTCACAGACAGCCTTATGGCCCACCAAAGCGGATTGCACATTCTGAAGTCAGAATGAGTGTCCAGCCATGTGACCATCACTGGACACTTTGTTCTGACCTCAGGAGTGAGTGATCCTTGGTGGTGGCAGACATGCCGGTTGGTCCAGCAGGATACCTACACAGACATCAGCTGTGACATGAGATTGAGGGCCAGGTAGTGGTGGCAGATCTGGGTAACTATGGGGGCAGGATATTCTGAATTGCCCCTGGAATATCCTGGCGAGTACAAACAAGGCATGGGACTAAACAAAATTTAAGCCTTTATTGTAGTTTTGTCTACATTTTCTTTCATTTCAGAACATACTGGGCTAATTTAAACTGACTTGGGAAGGAGGAATGGTAAATCCTTGACAATGCTAGGAGTTCACAGGAAACCCTTTGGTATCCATGTAATGTAGACCTCCAGAATAAAATTGACGTGTATAAGAACAAAATCTGGGTCTTTCAAGGACTTTTTTCTTGTCTAGATGGTTTCTTTCTTTCTTTGTTAAATGAGGACAAAAATATATAAAATATTAAAATGTAATAAAGCTTGGTTCAGCTGGTGACTGTAGCTTAGCAGGGTGGTGTTTCCAACTCTGTCCCACTAGTGATTGAGGCTCTGATGTGGAATTTTGGCAAAAGTCTTGATTCTGATTGTTGCAGTCTTGCTTGTTGGTGGGAAATATCCTTGTCCCGTATCCTGACTGGCAGCAGAGTAGACCTCCATTGTGTATTATCATGGCAAAAATGTGAATACATATTCTTACTGAATAACACAGCAGTTACAGATTCTTAATTCAAGATTAGGGATCTGTAACTGCAATACAAAATGCCAGCCAATATTAACAGAGCCGAGAAATATCTCTTGGTCATCTCCAGTGAAAGTGATTCCAAGGGCAACAGGACTGAGAAAAGAGTCTCTTCTTCCCATGATCTCACACTTCAGAGTATTTAGAAGAATACAGCTTTTCCCTCCAATTGCTAGTTATGTAGATGTGTCATAACCAGCACTTTGAATTGTTCATGGAGATAGAAATGTAGCTAGTGAAGCTTTCATGACAAGGGAGTCACAAAGCTTGTCATGAGTGCTGGCCTACCATCTTTTGCTACAGAAGACACATGAAGTATAAGGAGAATTGTCTCCATAATATTTGTTTTCCAACACAATTGTGTAGGAATATATCCTGCCCTAAGAAGAAATCCCATAAGTGATTTATGAATGCCTATGTTTCCTTACAGAGACACCTGTACATTTTTGTCTAGTGCAGAAGTCTGTATTCAGTTGAAGATTGTGGAAATAAAGTTGTCCATGCAGCACAATTGCCCCAGTCAGCTGGTGCCATTGTGCACCACACAGGCAGATGTGCATCATGCATTGTGAATTGCAAACATCCATTTCACACTTTCTTGCACTTTCAGTTTTTACAGTGTTGCATTTCATTTATGCACAAGCAACTTGTAATTCTCTGAATGTAAAGTTACTTGCAATCTTCTTGATGCAGCATCTCATTCTTTCCCAGGCATTTACGTTCTTACAGAAAATTAGAAGACAGAACTGGATGTTTCACATTAGAATTAGATCCAAGAAGCTTTGCAGTGGCTCTACATGATCTGTCATGAGAGAAGGGATTCTTCCTTCATCTTTGGTCATTTCTTTGCTTCCAATGTATGGGAACTCCCTTTTCCTTGGATGTACAAGGGCTGCCAAATGAACCTGGGCACTCCCCTGCATATGAATACTAGCTGGGGAGGAATGGTCACCAAGAGCTCCCTTTTTTCTATTAAGCAGCAAAAGCAATGGACATTGCACAAGAAGATATGCAAAAGGCCCTTCAGCAATGTCCTCAAACTACATACCCTGTGTAGTCACACTGCTATATGTCATGTGAAGATCCTTGCCTTTGCATAATATGTAGCTTTCCCTGATAAAAAAATCCACATGGTTTGATGGAGGAGCTGCACCCTAACCACAAAAGAAAAATGAAAATATAATATTAAACTCATGACAGGGATGTATGGTTTCACTTGGTTTATTCAATCTCATGTAGTAAATGAGATTTTTTTTAAAGTTATCTTCATTGCAAGTGGGTAAGATTTTTCTTTTGTCAATCATGGAGAGATGTTGTACATTACAATGACTGATTTATGTGCATGGAGACTCCTTGACAAGGTGTCTCTTGGTGCCTGGCAATCTGGTGGGCACCTGATTCTGTCAGGAGACAGGTTGCACAAAGGTGTCTCTCCTTGCTCACTCTGGCTACAACCCTCTTGGTAACTTTCACCCAGAGATTACAGAACAGTAAATCCATGTTATAATGTTTCATAAAGAGGGAAACATCTACAGACTACTTGATGGATTTGTGTACAGGATGTTTACCCCGTTACTCTGATCTTTCATTTATATGTGATCTTATTTTGCATGCTGCTTTTTTAAAAATTATTTTCCTCACTGCATGATGTTCTGATAGCTTTGTTGAAGAGAGACCTGCAAATATTTGAATAAAATGAAAATAAATACATCCTCACTAAGCTGTGGCAATCTTTCCCCACACTCTTAGAATAAAGGAACCTGTGCAGAGGGTAATACTGAAAACTTATCATCTGCACTGGAAGTCTGGGAAAATCTTAGACTTTCACGAATCCCAGACAACACAGTCTAAAATGGATCTTTTGTTTAGTTCCATTCTTCTCTTGTTAGGTGTCAAATCCCAATCTGGAACAGCATCACTCACTTGAATTAGCTCATACATGCAGACAGAACTGGAATATGTACCTCTGGAAGGTCAAAATCTATCTTTTCCATGGTGTAATGGTTTGAGTTTTGGGCTACAAGTCTGGAGACTAGGATTTGAATCCCGGTTATATCCATGGAAACCAGTTGGTGACCTTGGCATCAGAGAAAGGTAAAGGTAAACCATCTCTGAACAATTTTTGCCAAGGAACCCCCATGATAAGTTCTCCTTAGGTTTACCATGTGTTGGAAATGATGACGACAACAACAACAACAACAACAACACAAGTACTCACCTTTGAATCCATGGGAAGGTAGTAAGTCAATACTTATTTAAGTCCCATGGTTTCAATAGGTCACCTTTAGTTGGGATGAATAGTTTGGGCCAGAGTGTCAGCATCCACATAGAAAGAAGATGGGGATATAATCAGAGTTCCTGAAGGACACAAGCCAAGAGGCCGATATTCTGTGAAATGTCACAGCCAAGGATCAGACACCAATGTTGAGGTCCGTGGAAAAGTATCCTACCCCCCTTTCTCATTCTGGATGTCCTCAACATGAGCCCAATGCCCAACATCTACCTATCCACCTTCTTGCTTTAAAGCAGGAGTGGGCAGTTGTGGAAGTCTAGGGGAATGCATTTGCCAACAGGAGACCTTTAGAAGATTGAAGTCCCCACCACACACACATACACACAATAAATAAATAAATAAATAAATAAATGTTTGCCTTAAATGTCCTTAACACCCTCTAAGAGGTGGGGGTATTTTGTCATATTTTTAACCCACTGGGCTCAAGAGGAACCTTTTTTAAACAACAGAAAGTTATTTGTTTGCCCTAAATATATCATTTAGGAGATAAAAAATGCATTATTTCTGCAATGCAGATGGAGTCTATGAGTCACCCATAGCTGTGCTTCCAAGTTAGTCATTTCTAGACCTTGGAAAAATTATCTGTTACAATCATGGAGAAAACCAATTGTTGCTTCCATCAGTGTAGCCTGTTATTTTTAGGAACCCTTCTGATGCACTCTGTTTGAACTGTTGCCTTTAGAGACATCAATCTTGCTTGATCACAATTGGCTATTCTGATTAACAAGCTGTGACTTAAATGCACCAGAGGCATTTTGGAGTGAAGCAAAACCAAGGTTTCTGCAAGAAAGAAAGGGGGGTCTATCAGATTAGGATCAGTCATGTGGACACTTGCATTTACATGGTTATTAATCTGATTAACAACCGTACTGAGATCTCTGAATTGAGATAACAGCTGAGCAGACAATGAAGACCTCCATCTCAAAAAGAAAGAACAACCAGTCAAACTCTGGAAACAATGCTGCTCTGCCCTAGAGGAAGAGTGATGTGCAAATGAATAAAATATCAGAAATCCTGAACAAAGTAATGAGGGAGGAGTTGGCAATATTTTTCTAACCTGTCAAGAAGGTTATATGCAAATAATAGAGATGAAAATGTCATTGCTTTCTCTTAAAGTTGAAAATTTAACTACCAGTTTGGCTACACATCTGGTTGTCTACTCCGCTGCTGGTGACTTTCATTTTTCTTACTAAGGAAGGCCTCTTGCCCTCAGTCAGCACTCAAAGTGGTCAGAATACTTTGGACTGTTCCACATGCATGCAAAAAAAAAAAAAATGTAGTGCAGGAACATAACTCTTTGGTAATTTTCTTCTCAAAGGAAACAATGAGTAAGTTTAGCAATTTTCTTCTAACTCCAAGGAAGTCTTTGAAAACTGTGCAGATCTTGAAAACTATTGGCAATTCAAGTCTAATTCTGTGCAAAATTCACTTGCAGTTGTTTTGGGGGTGAGGGGAACAGAATTTTTTTGGATAGGAAGTAGGATTTTCTGAGCAGAAAATGACATTTATGCACATAAAATATTTCTTCACCTCCCCTGTACCTCTCTAGTGACACCACTAGTGTGGTGGAGTCTCTTTCTTTGGAGGTTTTTAAACAGAGGTTGGATGATGTCGCCGGTGCTTTATTGTGTATTCCTGTATGACAGGAGGTCTCTTCCAACTATCAGTCTATGATTCTAAGTGAAAAGGAAAACCAGACCTTAGCTGGAGAGGTATGGTAGGGGAATTTGTTTTCTAGACTTTAGGGTCATTCTTGTAGCTCCCTGTGCCATGTTAAAGGCAGCTTTGCTTTTACCTTGCTTTGGCCATGACAGTAGAGGGCACTAGGAAAGGCTTGGTATTGAGAAAGTGGGGTACAGATACCAAAAGAAAGCCACCATGGGACACAAGATCATTGGGCCTGAGAACAGAATGTGGGTGGTTGGGAAGGCGTAGTGATTGTGAGAGGTTTTAACTGTGAATCTGTTGCTTAGTAATTAGCAATTATTAGTAATTAGTAATTTCTCGGGGGGGGACATGTACTTCTGTTCTGATCTGCTGAGATAAACTCTTTCTGGTTCATCCATGACACATGGTTATTGAGGTGGATAGAGACAAGGCATTACACCAGGTATGCATACAGGTTTACAGTTTAAAACCAGCCAAGACAGGCCAAGAAGGAGATGAGCATCCAATCTTAATAGATGCAGAGACAGATGGATGTCTGATGATCTCCAAAAATTTGTTAGGAGATGAGTAGAAGTGTTCTGATCCTTTGGAAGTTCTTGTGTCATCTTCAAGGACAGTCCTGGGCAGGCTTTAGCGTAATCCAAGACAGAAATTAAAAAAAAAAATTGGTTCAAATACAAAGTCTGATCTGTTATCACAGAGATGAACAAGTTCTATGTAGTGGGGTGCTTATTGCCACCCCCCCCCCCAATTCTCTAGTGGCTATTTCACCTGATAAAATGGGGGTTAAATGCTGGCATATTGGCAGTGTATACATTGCTTTCAATACAGCTTCCAGGAATGATTATTATCTTGAAAACAAAGAGCCTGTACAGACTGGCATTATATGCTGGTGTGGGGGTAGCATGGTGGCATACGTATGCTAGCTGTCCCCACACTGGCATCACACCATGCACCCAACCCCATGGTGGGGGGTGTCATGGTGCTCCGTTGGTGCAGTGTTTAAATGTGCTGCATCAAAAGAGCATCAAAAAGCACCATGCCCGCCTCTTTTCTCACTGAATCAGGGCTATAGCAACTACATGCTGCAGCCCCGATCTGGCTTTTCCAAAGTACAAGAAGAAGTCGCAAAAGTGGCTCCTTTTCATGCTGCAGAAAGGGCACCCTAGCCACCGTGGTGTTGGCTTTGTTGGTGCTCTTTTGATGCAGTACATTTCGAGACTGTTGAGCCCCAAAGTCTCCCATCCAGGTCCACCTTTTTCAAAAGAGCAACTGTGAATATTTTTGATGTCATTGATAAACTAGCAAATTTCACCAGTGCCCAGAACATTGAACACTACAAGATTTGTTTTGCTGAGCCAGTGTGGTGTAGTGGTTTGAGTGTTGGATGGACACTGGAGACCACAGTTTGAATCTTGGCTCAGCCATGAAAAGCAGTGGGTGACCGTCAACAAGGCACTCTTTCTCAGCCCTCACAGGTTGGCATTGGTCCAACATAGTCTGAAGAAACTTGTCAAGAAAACCCCATGATAGTCCTTAGGGTAGCCAGAAGATGGTAACAACTTGAAGACACAACAACAACAACAACAACCCGTGTTATAGGGATGATTGGGGAATTAGCTCTTCATCTGCCTCAGCTGGTAGTTCTGATGTCTTGGAGACAGAAAATCTACTTAAGGTTTTAAAGGTTTCCAAAATATAATCAACATCTTGAATAGTTCCTTTAAAGATCAAGTTAAAATCCAGAGTGGACCTACTACCATCCTGGCAAGAAGCCACCACCCACCAGTCATTCCTGTGAATTCTACTATAAACTGACTTACACTGCACATGCACTGTAGAAATAATCCAAGTTTGATACCTCTTTAACTGCCATGACTCAATGCTATGAATTTGAGGGTTTGCTGTTTGTTGCATCAATAAAGTTCTCAGACAGAGGAGATTAAATATCTTAGAAAATGACAAATCCCAGCATTCCATAGCATGGAAGTTAAAACAGTGTCAAACTGGACTATCCCTGCAGTGCTGATGCAGCCTTAGTAATCCCAAAACTAATGTGGAAATCAGATGGTAGTGTAAGCACAAATGTTCTATTGGGGAATTCAAAATACCAAATTGCAAGAGAGGTTGCTTACAATGACCCTGCGAGGTCTCCCTTCAGTATGTATACCAGGAACTAGTAATCCAGAAATAGGACAGAGGCTTTAACTGCACTCAATTTCTCTTTTATTGATACAGGAGTTCAAACACACAAAGTATGTGCGCACAAACTCATGCATGTAATCACACAAGACTAATAGAAGAAAAGGAGGAAATGTGGCAAAGAGCATCCAAGGCCTTCCTGATGGTAGAATACTTGACTGAGATGGTTCCTTGGAATAAAGGTAGATGCAGAACCCAATGAAGAGAGGTAGGAAAGGGGTGCCAGGAGATGCCGGCTGGCAGAGTGCCTGCCTGCAGCCCATATGGGACTTGGGAGAGGGAAAAGGTAAGGGTAAGGAAGGGGGGTTGGAACTGCATAGAGCGAGCCCCAAACGAACAGAGGTCTGCTGAGATTCCAAGGCAAAACAGCTAACAAAGGAATGGCCAGAGTTTAAACAGGCTTCTAGTCACATCCTCAGCAGAGGCTATTGTCCTACATCAAAGCAAGGCCAAATTTACACATCACTAGATCTATAGGAAGCCTCATCGATGGGAAAGGATACTTGATACTGGAATAGCTTGTAACTGCTAAGTGTCACAAAGTCATAAATCTGTCCCAAAGTCACCAGGCATTATTTCCTGTTTGGCAACTACCAACTAGGCTTTGCTTTGTATGTGATGTCCTGTTTCAGGCCCGTGGAAGACTGGGGACATCCCATCATGCCCTCCACCAGGGTCATCAGGAAAAGTGCGGGCTTCCTAGGGACATTTAGGCTCAAATAGAGGCTTCTATATCCAAGCAATGGAAAAGGGGAACCATCCAATTACCTCTGCCAATGCTTTTTAGATGTGGGGAATTTAGAGGTGTTTTTTGTAAAATTGCAGACTTCCTAACAGTAGCTACCCCTTGGCTTTCACGCATCACAAGTATTCCTCCTGACACAATTCACTGTTTTTTTTTGGGGGGGGGGGGTTAAAAGCATCTAAATACATGGACAGAGGAAAGTACATTTTCAGTGAACACCCTTCTAAAAGATTTATTTAAAGAGTATATGGGCCGATTTAGATTGGCACAAAGAGCTGTGATAAGGGCTCTTTGCACCGCCTTTAGAGTTAAGGGTGGCACAGCTTTTACACTAGCTCTAAAGCATATGGGTGGCATCATTTTAAAATGGTGGCGTCCATACGGATGTGCTACAGTAGCGTCATCATGTGCACAGCATTTAGACACGCTGCGCACACGATGATGCTTTTGCACCACAGGAGGGTGCCAATCATGCCCTTTCCGCAGCGCAAAAAAAGAACTCTGAACGGACCTCCTTTTTGGCGGCAGGTCTTTGAGGTGGCTTTTAGATGGCCATGGCAAAGAGCCTGGGAGAAAGGGGCTGCAGCGGGGCGCCCAGGGTGCCTGCTGAACCCCGCTTGGAGGCAGCGGGGAAGCGGCAGTTTGCCGCTTCCCTGTGGCCTCCAGAAGCAGCGAGATGGGGCTGCAGAGGCTGCCGGTGCGGCAGCCTTGGCCACATCTCGTTGCTTAAAGGGGTGGTCTAGATCGCCCCAAGTCCAAATGTCCCAAATGTTCAGACAGTAACATTGGTGATTCATAAACCTCAGCTGATGCACCTTGGGAACATCTGAATAGTGGCAGATCCAAGGCACCAAAAATACACTATTTCATTGGTTACCAGTGCATTTTCACAAGCAGTTTAAAATGCTAGTTTTAGTCTCTAAAGCCCAAATTACAGGAAGCAGAAGAACAGAACAATCTGCCTATCGGAAAATTTGGCTATGATAACTTAAAACAGCTATGCAATTCTGGCAGATCAGATCTAAATTTTTTATTTTGGGAAATCAGGGATACTGATGACATTCCTATCTCCATGGGAGAATTTTCAGCCATAGCCACATGGAGAATGGTTCATCCCTTGTTTCCCTTCCTGAGTTATAAACTAATAGGAATGGGGACTGGTAGCATTACCAACTTAACTTTGCATTCCGCGACTTCACAACTATGTAGATCACACTGTCACTCAGTCTGGACTAAAATATGCCACCTCTCAACTGTTCCTGTCAATTTGGGAAAAAGTCAGGATTCTGTCAATCCACAGAAAGAGCATGTTGGCTGGGAAACCAAATGAAGTTCAGAGACAGTCTCATATTTGTGCGGGTTTTGAGATATAGTGACAGTTCTACAATGTAGCCATCTCACCTGCCAGCTTCCTGATGGTTTTGAAATTTCAAAAATAGGGTCCTTCAGTCCTGTTTCATCAAAATGTGAACTTATTGGATTGAGACCTTTTAAGACTTATTTTGGAGAAGGGAAGAGAAAAGCTTAATCACCATGCATGTCAGGAGCTGAAAAAGCCTTTCACATTTATTGCTGCTTTAGCTGCTATGGTAGCAATGGCTATATATAATGTGTTAGTGTTACCTTCAAAGTCTTTGTGTCAGACAGGCCTCTCAGCCATTGTGTCCAGGGGCCATATCAAAGTCTTGGAGGTCTCCAGTTTGGTGTTTTAGCATCTATACAAAATCCCACGTCAAATTAGTGCATCATCTTCACTACTAAGAAGGTAATTATCATTCATGAACGCAGTCTAGGTTGGACTAATACAGACAACTGTATCCATGGGTTCCTTATCCACAGATTCAACTAACTGAGGATTGAAAATATTATTGGGGAAAATCCAGAAAGTTCCAAAAAGTAAAACTTGAATTTGTTGAACCTGAGCACTATGCTGAATCCATGAGGTGATGTGTAGGCCTACAATGCTGTAGCCTTCTGCCATTTTACAGATCCTTGGTCTCTTTCCAGCACTCTTTTTTGAGTGTTGTTCACCTCACATCTCATTTGTTTGAAAATACTACATGATTTTATATAAGGAGCTTGAGCATCCATAGATTTGATACCCACTGGGGTTCTTATACCAAAGGCTGACTGTAAAATCTCCCCTATATGGAGCAGAGTTTACAGCAGTCCATTCACAATATATATATTTATATCTCCATTTTCCACGTTAACTACCCTGGTAACACCTATGTGAGGCACTAGACCTCTCTGTCTGAAAATTAAAAATCCTCCTCCTTAAACTGTAAATCCCAGAATTCCATAGATTGTTGCCATGGCAATTAAAGGGGAATGCAGTGCTATTATTGTGTAGTGTGATTGGGACACAGATTGTTCAGAAGAATTACCTGGTAGACAATAAGGCTCCACAAAACTCTGATGCAATGTGTTACACTCTGAAACATCTCTTACTGTCAGGATGTTTTTCCTAACGTTTAGGTGGAATCTCTTTCCCTGTAGTTTGCATCCGTTGCTCCATGCCCTAATCTGGGAAGCATCAGGAAACAAGCTTGCTCTTTCTTCAATATGACATCCTATCAAATATGTAAATGTGGCTATCATGGTACCTGTTAACCTTTCCTTCTCCAGGATGAACATACTCAGCTCCTTAAATCACTCCTCATAGGGCAAGGTTTCCAGAACTTGTACAATTTTGGTCACTTTTTTCTGGACATGCTCCAGCTTGTCAATATCCTTCTTGAATTGTGGTCAATAACTTTCTTGAGTTGCTCAGCCAGGATACAGGATTCCAGGCGAGGTCTTGATTTGAACAGACAATCACTCCTTTCAGACATGGGAACTGTGTACAGTTTGTGGTACATTAGGATCCCCATTGACAGTCAGAATAATAACCCCCACAGAAGTCACACAATGCATTTTAATTCTTAGTGTATGAGAGTTCAAAAGGTCTTTAGTTCTAAATTCAGAAACATGCAAGAACTATCAAACTTGTGTCCTTATTTTTCTGATGTGATCTCCTTTTTTTCCTGAATTGGAGTCCTGTATAAAGAAGCTAGTTGTAGTTCTTATTTCACGTTCACCCCTCCTTTTGCTTTTCAAGACTAGTATCTCCAATTTTAATGAAAAATCTTGGATTTACATGAGCTTTGAAACAATATTAGACAAGGCAGAAATGTAAAGGGCAGCTGCTCACTCCTCACTGCACAGCTCATAAAAAGCCAATAAAACATGGCTATGGTGTCTGGACAGACATTGGCAGAGTGACTCATGCCAATGCTTACAAGTGACAGAAAAAGGAATGCACATATGTGTACTTCAGAATATGGGATCAAGTGCTATTACTTATTCTGCCAACAATAAAATGGGGATAAAATCCTTGTCTCCTTTACAAAGCACCCATTATTCATTGTAGTTGGGTTCAATGGCTTTTGGAATTAAAAATGTCAGTTTGGAGAAGACAGACTACTGCAAAAGAAAAGGATTTGCTTCCCAAAATGAGCAGTGGAAGCATCACACATCACAAGGCCTTTTAGTACAGTGTTGAATGATCTATAGGGACTATGGTGTCTGGGAGATTAGTAGATACTAAGAGTTGAAGCCTCCAAAAGTAACATTCCTACACTACACCCAAACCCTCTCATCCCAATCTTATATATCACGTGGATGGGGCTCTGAAAGACAATGGTTGCTGCAACAGCTGTAGAACAAAGTCTAAGTTTTTCCACATGGAGGAGATGTGGTCAAAGTAACAATCCTTCTTGCCACGGCTAGTAGGAAATTTTTGGCTCCACACCGCAAAGAAGGTGCAAAAACGAGCCATTTTTTGTGGCTCCTCTTTGCACATTGGAAAGGGCATGATAGCCATGGCACCACTTTAAGGCTCTCCTTTGGCAATGTGTCATGTAAACACAGCGTCAGAGGAGTGCCATGATGCCACTTGACATGTGGAGTGGTGCACATCATCACACCGCTTTAAGGGCAGAGTCAGTCTGTATGTCATATGGACGCTACACCTTGACTTCACACCCAGACTGGCCTTAATTTCCAGCCTGCACAAATTATCCATTGTCTGCTGGGAAACCCTCTTGACCCTGGGTGGATTTCATTTGCATTTGCTGGGTATTGATTTTGGCATGTGCCACAATTTTAAATTTTCAAATAGCATTTTATGCCCAGGATGATTTACAACATATTTTGCTACTGCTGATTCTTCTGGCTGACTCAGTCTGCATGTCTCTTGTGTTCCTTGATTCATGTTTGGACACTGTGTTTGGTGGTCCCTATGTAGACTTGCCCACAGCTGCACAGTAATCAGTAAATTTTCCCTCTCTGAAAAAGTCTTTTAAAACCACGGGGCTTTCTAGATTGGCAGGAAAGGGAGACATGAAGTTGCCTTTTCCTTAATGCTTAGCAGCTACACTGCAAGCCCCAGGTGTGTAATAAAAAGGCATAGGGCAGCTACACTGAGGAGGTGTGGGGATGACTTATCTGAAGTCTTTTCTGTTGCTCAGCAACTACATTGGAAGCTGTCAGGATGCTAGAAACACAGGCAGAGCAGCTGCATGGGTGGCAATGAACAGGGCTTTTGGCCTCACTGAACCTTTAAATTTTTTTTTTATTTTTATTTTTTGCCAGCTGCGAACTGCGCAGTTGTACAGGTACATCACACATGAACTGTGCAGTTATGAAGATCTTTAAAAGATATTAAATCTGTTACAATTTAAGTTTATGAATAAACTTCTTTATTTTAGGAATGAATTGACATTTTATGCGCAGTTGCATAACAGTTACAGCATCCCAGAGTCCCTACTGCACATGTCTAGGGTTCGGATTAGGGCTGGAGCTAGGGTCTGGGTGCTTTACAAAACTGCACAGTTGCACTGCAGCATTTAGATGCAGCTGCACTGTTACACCCTTTTTAAAAAGAAGCTGGGAAAAGCAGATCCTTTTAAAAAGCTGCTTTTTCCCCACTAAAATGTAAAAGAAGTGTGTTCATGCCAAACTTTCAGTGTGGGTCATCTAAAAGCTACACTTTCATTCAGGCATGAACACACCAGTCTAGATCAGCCCCACATCATTTTTAATGCTATTTGCAATTTGGGACTCATCTGTACAAATTTTGCACCTTTTTATTTGCTCAGAAAATAGTGCTTTTGGCATAAAAATTAATAGTTCAACTCAGAAATATAAAGGAACTGGAAGACTTGGAATGAGTTAAAAAGTGTATTCACAAGGTTCAGTGCACAATTCAAAAATCTAAACCAAAAATGATATCCACTTGAGAAAGATGATAAGAGACCCTTTGACATTACATAAATGTAACATTATGACTCCACTCTGCCATGGCTGCATCCTATGGAATCTTGGGATTTGTAGTTTCATGAAACATGAGAGCTTTCTGGCTGAGAATTCTAAATGCTCTTCTCTAATCTGCAGATCCCAGGATTTCATAGGATGGAGCCATGGCAGTTAAAGTGGGATCACAGTTCTATAATTCTGAAGTGGAAAAAAATCCCAGTTGTTTTTTTTGTTGTTGTTTTGTTTTGTTTTGTTTTTAATACCAGGCGCAAAGGAAGACATTGTCAGAAAGAGAAGTCTGGTTACCTGGCATATAGAAATGATAATTTTTGGACCTATTTTAATGTCATGAAAGCAGATAGTCTCTGTTCTTCCAAGATCATTTTATTGCAATATTTTAATCCAGTAAATGAGGGAAGCCTACAAAAAATCATGCAATCCAAATCGGTCAATAAATCCAGAAATGCAATACAAATTTCTAAGAAGACAATGGGGCAGAGAAATATTTCATTACTTTGCTTCCTATTTGTCATACTACTGTGTCACTGCTCCTACAGGGACATGAGGAAAATGTACATGAGGCCATCCTGGCTTAACTTTACAACAGCCCTGTAGGTCAGGCAGAGAGATTAGATGGGAGATTTGCTTGAGATCACAAATTATACATATGATCAAGAATCTGAACCCAGGTCCCACAGATAAAACTCAAAAAGGTTTGTTCCACTGCATTCTTTGTTCTTTCCTCCAAGCATCAAAATGCTCCTCCTCATTTGAGTACCTTCAAATGGGACTGTGAAATGGTTGGCAAAATATTTTCCAAAAAGGCATGCCATAGGCAAAAAGGCAAAGATTTAACCTGATGCCTTTCCATGCACAAACTCTGCCCTGTCACTATGCTCCGTTCCCTCCCATTTCTTAAACTTTCCTATACAGCATCCTTAAATTGCACAGTGGGAGTTTTCAAGAGGTTGAATAGCTGGATTTCTTTGGCATACAGAACTTCCCCCCCCCCCCAATGAGATCAGCCTCCCCCGGTTTCTTCCATCTATTATTTTCATGTTTGAAAGAACTTCATGGAGAAAGCTGTTGATGCTCCACCTGGTGTGTAACTCACTCTCTTGCATAGCAGCCATGAATTAAATACTATTTAACCATTGGAGTAATTTCACTCTGTTCTGAGACAACAAAGCATTGTGTGGCTTGCTGAGATTTTAAAGAAATGAAACTAACAGTTGCATATGGATTCAGCACATTATTTCAGTAAGAAAGATTGTATATAAGAATTGCCTATTTCAGTTGCAGCAGCAGATGATGATGATGATGATGATGATGATGATGATGATGATATACTACCTGCCCTTTTCCCCAAGAACCCATAAATTTTGTATTTCAGTACAATTTTGCAAATATTTATTTATGCAAGAAACCTGCTTTGTGCAGAAACCATTTTTGCACCTAAGTTTTATGCAAAGCCTGCTGTGAAAAGATAGGAGGGAAAGAAAAGAAAGAAAGGGGGAAGCAATTGTGCAGCCATTAAGTGTTTTTTCTGAATATACTGATGTGTTGATATGTTCTTTTTTCTTTTGAAGGAGAAGAAAACTAAGTGCAGTGTACTACTGATCATAGTGACTTGTACTTTGGAGGAAATGGATAGATGTTCATGTTTTAATTGGGGCCAAAATACCCTGAAGGCAAAAGATCCTGCCTGATCTTGGAAGTTAAGCAGGGTTTGGTCTAGTTGTTGTTGTTGTTGTTGTTATTAATCTTTATTTATATAGCACTGTAAATTTACACAGCTCTGTACATAAAATATTGTTGATTAGATTGTTCCCTGCCCTCAGGCTTGCAATGTAAAAAGACACGACACAAAAGGAGAAGAGAATGGGGGGGGAAGGGGATCAGGTCTAACAGTTCATCTCTCTCTCTGAGGCCTGGACCAAGGCAGATGGACTGGAGGGAGGGCTCAGCTTCTGAATACTTAATTAAAATGAGGCATTCTAGGGCGGACAAGGGCATGCACCTGGGAATGCTTCCCTTAAACAATATAGTTAGTTTTTTGAGGGAAGACCACCAAAGAACATCAGGTGCTATAGAGTATATTTCAAAGGAAGGAACTGGCAAAGTACCTCCAAGTATTCCTTGTCTGAAAGTGAAATTAATGAAATCATAGAACTGAAAAATCTTGGGGCATGTCTACGTGGGCCAATTGAACCAGTTTTCCCCTGTCCTCATTTTGACCTGTCAATACAATGCAGGGCCAAATCCTCAATTCAAGTGGGGACTGTCTTCATGACATGATAACAATAGCAATAATGTGCATTTGTATACTGCTTATGAATGAACTCAGCACTCCTTAAGCAGTTTACAGTCTGTAAGATGATGGCCCATAACAAGCTGGGTATTCATTTTACCAACCAACGAAAGGATGGAAGGCTGAGTCAACCTTGGAGTCCCTGGGATTGTACTCGCAACCTTGTGGCTGCAGTAGTGGCATTTATCCACTGAGGCACCATACAGAATCTGTCCTATCTCTGCCTAAATGGTTTTAAAAATTCAGTTTTTGTTCCAGATTTTTCAAAAAAATCTGAAGCACTTTGGAACAAAGTAGAGCAACTGTTTACACATGTGTCCTGCTGTGCCACCTGGCATCACCACTGCTGGCACAAGTCAATACCTCTGAGATCACACAACAAGGTACCCAGCCATATATGATCACTGTTGGACATTTCATATCTAACCTCAGAAGAAGTGGCTCATACCATTGGTGGTAGTGTCAGGTGGCATAGTGGGACAGTTGTACATGTATGTAGACAACTGCCCAGCATCGTTTCAGAGTGTGAAGGTAAAGGAGGAAATTTGGGGAAACCAGCCCAGAGTATTTTGGCCAGTATAGATGAGCCCTTAGAGGGACTACATGGGCTATGCAAGAGTACACAACTAAATAACTCCTGAAAGATGGCCAACCAACTTCTCTTTAAAGACTTCTGAAGGTGAGAGTCCACCACCTTCTGAGGCAGTCCATTCAACTGTTGCACAACCCTTTCAACGAAGAAATTCTTCCTAATATTATAGGTGAAATCTTGAAGGCATGCGTACACACAAACACACATTAGATAAGCATAAATCAAGCCAGCACCTCATTTCTAAACTATGCAGTATAGTGGGTGGGTGAGGTGAGGGCAATGTCTGTAGAAAGGTATTTGGAAAGATCTTGTGATGTATTAAAATAGTTTCTTTTAAAAAATTGATCTGTTAGGCTTCTTGCTTACAGAACACCTGCAAAATGCACACATCTCAGCAGGAGCTTTCCAGCGGTCAAAGAACTAACTTTTTTTTTGTTTAACATGCATAGCATTTCTCCCAAGGGTATCAACCTCCCCTGGTTTTCTTCACTTATTACTTTCACATTTCAAAAAGCTTCACAGAAAAATGTTTTGATGCTCTATGAGGTATTCAATTAATTCTCCTACTTTGTAGCTGTACAATAAATAATCTTTAACTCAAAATAATTTCACTGTGTTCTCATGAAGGCGGGTGGTGTTTGTTTAGTTTTTAAAGGGATGTAGCTCACACACACACACACACACACACACACACACACACACACCTGCACTGGATTCAGTACACAAAGTATAATGTATTCCAAAATTGCCTGTTGTAATTCTGTTTCTAATTTTCTTCCTCCCCCTCCCCCAAGAGCTCCCAAATATGTTTCTGTTCTTTAAGATATCCTTTAGGGTTGTCTCATTGGTAACAGCAAGCCACAATTGGGAACACAAGTGTCCTGATAGCATATAGAACAAATCTCAAAATCACCCTCCTACATCCAACTGCTATGATGAATAATTTTTGCAAGTTAGAATGGACTTGGCCCAGTTGGAGTTCTTACTTGACTCTCCTTTCTTGCCTTCAACATGTTCCGACACTCAGTCAACAGTAACACTTCTATCAGCACTCCCTCCTACGCTGTTTCCCTGTTGTCAAGGACCACTCATTTGTTTCTACTTCTCCTTGCTTTTCTGTTCCATGCTTCCCATCCTCCAAACACCAAAAACTCATTTCAGGTCCTGCTTTTCAATGGAGAATGAAAGCACACAATATGTGTGTGTGTGTGTGTGTGTGTGTGTGTCTGTCTGTCTGTCTGTCTGTGTCTGTGTGGGCAGCATGTTGGTTACATGACTGTCACACATTCTGTGCCCAATTTCAGCTTTGTCCAGTTTCAGTACATTTTCCATATGATTTACCAGTGGTACCTCTTCCAGTGAATGGAGAACAGGATCACAATGATGCATGTTTTGGCCATAGATTAGATGATCACATTGTATTCCATATGGAATTGTTCTTAAAAATGGCAGCTGATGCAAATGGTTACAACCTGACTGCATAGTGAGTTGTTCTTTTCAGACTACATTGAAACACGAAAATATTTTATCTTCATTCAAGTCAATGTGATCAGACACCCCCTTTGGACCTCTTCCTCAACACTGGAAGCCTGACATAGAAGCCTGTTGGTGCCTTACACACGTGTAGTTTCCTTAGGTAAGTGATTGAGCATTTTTGTCCCATGACTGTTAGAATCTGGCATATTCTGTGATAAAATAGGTGTTGTTCAATGCCATTATTAGGAGGACATTAAATTATTGTTAAATTATTATTAAATTATTTTTAAGGAAACATGCTGGGTTCCAAGGAAACATCTTCTTTGAATTGCAAATGGACATTAAATTTTCTCCAGTTTTAAAATCTACCAGTGACTACATGGCCAAATGAGGAGGTGCCAGCCTGCAGATAGCCCTCCCTACCACCTGAACTAAGACCAGAAACAGAAAATGCAGGCCTATGACTAACATTTTCAATTTCTTTCTCCTGTTTGCCTGATGAAGAAGCCCGAGTGACTTCAAAAGCTTGCAGCATGTAATTGTGCATTTCGGTTACCCAATAAAGGTATCATTGTTTGGATGTTATTGGATTTGATTTATGGCCAATGCGGGTAAACCTAGATATATTTAGGAGGGTGAGGGGGGTACAGACTACACTGGGTGATACCCCAGAAGAATGGGTGACATCCGGCTGAGTGCACCCCCCACCATGTGGCATGACTAGTATGGCACATGTAAATGAAGTGGGGGGTATCCCTTTGGTTCTGCCCCCTGGAAGCCTTGCCCCCGCACTGGGTGAGACCCAGGCATTGACGCCACTCATGTTGCTGTTATATAAAAGTATGCTAAATTGGTTGTTAGTATTATAATTGTATTTTAGAATTATAGGAGCATTAGAGTAGCATAACATATATTATTGGGTTTTGATGGGCATGATGGGAGGCATTGTGCTAGTAAACAATTGGTTGTGGTTCAAATGGAAGATTGCTGCCTGGCACAGGAATGTACAGAAGTCTGGGGGAGGTTTTCTTTCATCAGGACTTTTTCATGGGAAATAGAAAATAGAGACAAGATTGAAATTGTACAATACACTGGGCAGACAAAGCCAATATGGTTGGGAGGGCAGATATATTTTAATGTGTAAATGAATAAACACAAAACCTGCAAAATCCTGGGTGGGACATTGTTAATTTTATGCCAGTGTTTGTGAATGATAGTGGTTCTGCCTTCTAACATCTTCCTGCTAACACCTACACTGCTGAAACAAAAGTTTTGGCTCTTTGAATACAGAAGCTTGGTTTACTGAACTGTGGGGGAGAGGACAGTTGTTCATAGTTCTATTTATTATTTTATTTATTTTATTTTTATCCTGCCTTTCTCCCAAGTTGGAATCCAAGGTGGGTTCTAGGCTGCAAAAGCATAGTTGTGCATGTGGTACCATGCACAAATATATGCATTCAGCATGGATTTATATATGTATTCCATCTGGTTATCCATTTGGTTCCATTTGTGGTATCTTGATGCAATTGTGCAATATTGGCACTCAACACAAAGACTGTGTAACTCAATTAAAGCATAACTCTGCATTTATGAGAGATACATGCTTCCTCAATGTACAATATCAGCCTTAGGTTGTCATGAATAGCCTTGTCCCTGTTCCATGTGTGCAGGTAGTGAAAGCTTGGGGAAATTATTTTTGGACCACTACTCTCTGAACCTTCTCAGCTAACATGGTCATTATTATGCTCCTTGGGGAATTTTGGGAATTTTGCTCCAAAATGTAACTTTCCTAAGCTCTGCCAGCATTCTTGTCAAGCATAACACCTGAGCAGCATGTCTGACAGCCATGAGCACTGCCTGCAGTTCAGTCTTGACAGACTGAACCACAAAACATAACTGAAACAAAGCAGTATTAAGTCTAGAAAATCCATCCTTCTTTTGAATCATCATATGTCTTTACATTCTTGGCTTTTCTTTTTCTTTTTCATTTGAGAATTAATAGAAAATGACTTGAAAGTTTTTTGAAGGAAGATTGAAGTGAAGAGACATTTATCATGTTAAACATTACTTCTCCCAACAACTATCATCAAGGAAACAAATGGATACAGTCACAGAAAGTGTCAACCATCCCCCCCGCCTCCTCCAAGGCATGCTTGCATATGTAGCAACAGCAGGACTGTTTCTCGTTCCTTCTTTTTTAACATCAATTTTTTTTATACATTTGCTGAATATTCTTTATGTTTCCCTTTATAACTCTCATTCTGTGATGGTATTACTTTTCTCCTTGCTCTTCATCATCTTGTGTTATTCATTTCCCTCAAGGTTATGAGATTAGATCAATTTTTGAGCAACATTTATTTTATATTGTATTTCTCTTTTCATCCAATTCATGGCAGCTGGTATTTGGAGTGAAGAAAAAGGTTTAGTACCATTGGGGTATAGGGCACAAGGTTATTGGAGAAGCATAACAAGGAAGAAAGTGCAATGGCAGGATTACCACTGAGCATTAGGAAAACAAAAATAATGACTACAAATGACTTGAAAATGTAAAGATTTCTCCTTTGACAGGGTTATCAAGTCATATTGAATGTAGGGGGTAGTGCTCATCATGGGAGCCAGTGTTGTTAAAGACTACTCTGTGATCATGTGGCCAGTATGTCTGCACAGAACGCTGTTACCTTCCCACTGAAAGTGGTACCTCTTTATCTACTTGCACTTGTTACATGCTTTCAAACTGATAGGTTGGCAGAAGCTGGGACTAGTAAGGGGAGCTCACTCCATCACGTGGCACTTGAATCTTCAACTGTTAACTGCTGAGCCACCAGACTAGATGAAGAAGGCATTGAGTTCAGGATTTTCTATAACTTGGCTCAGTCATTAATCAGAAAGGAGCCTGCTGTCAAGAAATCAGAAAAAGTCTAGGATTTGGAAGGGCATCTACGAAGGAAATAGACAAGATATTGAATATGAAAATCAAGATTGTTAGTGCTGTGGCATTTTCAGTTCCTATGCATGGTTGTGAAAGAAATGTGAGATACTAAATCTGGGTAGCAAAAATGAAATGAAGAGATATGGATAACAACTGGCTTGATAGCAGTACACACGAAAAGGATCTAGGAGTTTTAGTGGACCACAGACTGAACATGAGTCAGCAATGGGGTGTGGCAGCTAGGAAAGCTAATGCAATTCCGGGCTCCATCAACAGTGTCTAGGTCAACGGAAATAATAATATCATTTTATTCTGCTTTGGTCAGACCTTGCTTTATGAGGAGCAAGATATGGAGCTGGGTATGTTTAGCCTGGAGTTAAGGTTAAGAGGGGTCATGTTACCCATGTTTAAATATTTGAAGGGAGATCATATTGAGGATGGAGCAAGATTGTTTTCTGCTGCTTCAGAGACTGGGGCATTGGAAATGGATTCAAACTACAGGAAGAGAGATTTGTGGTAAGATTGCTGGTAAGAGCTGTTTGACGGTGGGATACATTGCCTTAGAGTGTGATGAAATCTCCTTCTTTGGAGAGTTTTTTTTTTTTAACAGAGGCTGTCTAACTATCTGTCAGGAGTGCTTTGATTGTGTCTTCCCTCATGGCAGAATGGAGTTGGACTGGATGATCCTTTTGTTCTTTCCAACTCTATGATTCTATTATTGTTCTGTGATCATCATGAGGTTCTGCACCTGCTGTTTGTCACCAGAATCTGATATTCAGAGGTATACTGCTTCTGGACATCAGAGTGCTACATAGCTGTGTTGGTTAAGCCTTCCATGAATTGGTCTAGTTTCCCTTTTAAATCGTATCATGCAAGATTAACACATTTTAAAAAGAAAACTGGACTAATTCATGAAACTCTTAGCCATCACAGCTAAATAGCACCTGAATGTCCAGAATCAATGTACCTCACTCTGAATATCAGTTTTTAATGCTCTCTTGTAAGATAATTGAGAGCTAGCATGGCTGTGGTGGTTTGAGCTTTGGACTATGACTCTGAAGACCTGGTTTTCACTTGGATATGAAAACCCTCTGGATGACCTTGGGTGACTCACAAACTCTCAGCCCCAGAAACCCCCTTGATAGCTTAGGGTTGCCATAAGTCAGAAATGATTTGAAGACACACAACAACAAGATAACCACTGTAGAATGTTAATCAATATTCACTGGCAACAATAGAAGCTGAGTAATTATATTGACATATCTCAAAGACAGTTTTGTACCTGTTTATTGATTATACAAAAAGTGCATTATTCAGGTGTAACACAATATTGTGGGTCATGTAATAGCAACTCACACATTGAGAATGTGGTTTGCATACAATGAAGGGAGCTATCCTTTTTATTTATTTCATTTTTTTCTATTCTGCCTCTCCACTAAATAGTCCACTCAGCATGGAAATCAATAATAGCTTACAAATGAAAACATAGTAAAAACTAAACCAAAGAAGCAATTTGGTTAAATGCACCAACTCTTCAAAGAAACAACCAGAAACAATCCAATACAAAAGCAACACCACTTTCCAGTGGGAGAGGGCAGGTAGTTTGTATCCAAGTGGAGTGATGAATCCCTTCTGAGTTATCCAAGGCACTCACTTTATTTTCAGAATTGCTTTCAGCACCTTGGGCAGCACAGACAGGGTCTGGAATAAAAGAGGATGTCAAAGCCACTATTCATAGAACTCTGGAACCCTAGAGTTGAAAGAGACCACACAAGAGCTGTCTAGTGCAACCCCCTGACATGTGGGAATACACAGTCAAAGCACCAAGAGATGGCTATCCATCCTCTGTTTAAAAACTTCCAAAGAAGGAGACTCCACCACTCTCCAAGGCAGTATCTTCCACAGTCAAACAGCTCTTACTATTAGGATGTTCTTCCTAATGTTTAGGTGGAATCTCTTCTACTGTAGTTTGAACCCATTGCTCTGGAGTCTATTCTCTGGAGGAGGAGAAAACAAGCTTGCTCTTTTTTTCAATATGACATCTCTTCAAATATTTGAATATGGCTATCATGTCACCTCTTATCCTTCTCTTTCCCAGGCTAAACATATCCAGCTTCCTAAGTGTCTCTTCAGAGAGCTTGGCTTCCAGACTTTTCACCATTTTGGTCACCCTCCTCTGGACACATTCCACTTTTTCAATATCTCTCTTGAATTGTGGTGCCCGGAACTGTACACAGTATTCCAGGTGAGGCCTGACCAAAGCAAATTAGAGTGATGATATTAATTCCCTTGATCTATGCACTAAGGCTGCATTCACACTGCAGAAATAATTTGGTTTGACATCAATTTAATTGTCTCAAATCTATGGAATTCTGGGGATGGTAGTTTGTTGTGGCACCAGAGCTCCAGGAACCATAGTTTTGTGAGACATTTAACCTTCTCTGTGAGAGAGCTTTGGTGCCACAATGAACTACCATTCCCAGAATTCCATACCATTGAGCTCTGGCAATTAAAGTGGTGTCAAATCAGATTATTTCTGAAATGTGGATGCAGCCTTTTTCCAACTAAATACAGTATCCTTGTGCCCAAAATGTAAATATCAAAGAAATGAATGAGGAACACCCTACTCCAAGTGATATTCTCACTTAAATAGAGTAGATCGAGTCACTGTCTTCTCTTTTAAACAATTTTATAAGCAAGGTTGAATTGATGCACCAAACCTTTGCTTTTGTTAAACATTTGTTATGTTTATTCTCTCTCTCTCTCAAAAAAAAGTTCCATTGTACTTTTTCAGAGTTTTCATCCAGGAGTCCTACCTTGGGGTCTTTTTCACTAACCACTTATAGAGGTATGATCTATAAGCAACAGTGCTAATTGTGCCAAATCTTGAGATTTGCAGTTTGGGGAAAGAAATGTAAAATTTTTAGCAAGAAAGCTTTACTACCTCACCAAATGCCAAACTTCAAAATTCTATAGAGTGCACAACATTTAGGGGCATTATAGCACTATAACAGTGTAGTGTGAAAGGGCCCCTGGAAATGCCAGACAATGAACGTAGGATATTCTCCATATAAAGCATGGGATCTACCACTGAATTATATAAAGATTCAGCTCTGCAATCATTTTGAGATACAGGCTTGGTCTTCCTGCTGTTGTCTTCTACTTTTGTTGAGAGAAGCACAACCTTCCTGTGGAATTATGAAGAGAGGAGAAATCTATAATTTTGTGAGTCCAAGGCTCCTTGATTCTCTACCTCAGTCCCATTTTCAGAATTGCACTGCATCATGGGCTGTCCAGTCCATAGTTGCTGCAATCCCAGCCAGGCAGGACTGAGTAGTTTTGGATGAATTATACAAGGTGCAGAAGCATCACATTTAAAAGGGGAAAAAAACAGCCAAATTTAAATGGCACAAAGAGGAGGAGAACCACAGGTGATAGTTTGTATGAGCCCAGTTTGTGCATATTTAAATAACTAATTTTCCTTGCAATCAGCCTGAAAGAAGGAACCTGACCTTTTCCAAATTGCTGTTTTCCCACTTGACTGTTGTTGGATATTTAAATACTCATACACCTATTCAAACTTTATACATTGCCATTTAAATTATGGTACTTCCAGAGCAGAGAAAGTTACTTTTATAAAGTAATTAGCTGTGGTTCCAAGCCCCCTTCCCTAGAGTTTATAACTATAATAACTATTTTAGGCTGCATCAATAGAAGTATAGCATCTAGATCAAGGGAAGTAATAGTGCCACTCTATTCTGCTTTGGTCAGGCCCCACCTGGAATACTGTGTCCAGTTCTGGGCACCACAATTCAAAAAAGATGTGGAGAAACTGGAGCGTGTCCAAAGGAGGGCAACTAAGATGGTGAAGGTCTGGAAACCATGCCCTATGAGAAACGCCTTAGGGAGCTGGGGATGTTTAGCCTGGAGAAGAGAAGGTTAAGAGGTGATATGATAGCCCTGTTCAAATATTTGAAGGGCTGTCATATTGAGGAGGGAGCAAGCTTGTTTTCTGCTGCTGCAGAGACTAGAACGCGGAACAATGAATGCAAGCTGCAGGAAAAAAGATTCCATCTCAACATTAGGAGGAACTTCCTGACAGTAAGGGCTGTTCGACAGCGGAACACTCTCCCTCGGAGTGTAGTGGAGTCTCCTTTCTTGGAGGTCTTTAACCAGAGGCTGGATGGCCATCTGTCGGGGATGCTTTGACTGGGAGTTCCTGCATGGCAGGGGATTGGACTGGGTGGCCCTTGTGGTCTCTTCCAACTCTATGATTTTATGATTCTATAATGGTTGAAAGTTGAATTCTTTACTTTCCTGTTTCCCCAAAGAGACTAATTTGGGTCCAAAACACACTGCAGAAATAATCCAGTTTGAGACTGCTTTAACTGCCCTGGCTCAATGCTAGGGAATTCTGGGAACTGTGGTTTTGTGAGACATTTAGGCTCTGTATCAGAGAGCTCTGGTGCCACAATAAACTACAATTTCCTGGATTGCTTAGCACTAATCCAGGGCAGTTAAAGCATCCTCAGACTGGATTATTTTTGTGGTGTGTTTTTAGACCATAGTAACCTTTTTACTTACTTATATATATATGAATCACAAATGTTTCATAAGCAAACCATGGAGTGGGTGGGTTGTTTGGTCCACAAGAACACCATTGATCTGAATGCTATAAACCACAGGACTATACTATGCAAAATATTCTCTTCCATTCCTTGACTTTGTCCCCTTGTAGTGTTCAACACTCACAATATAAGTACACGAACCATATGATATTTCTCTCCTGAAGCCACATTCTAGAAATATCAACTAACTAAATGTTCTATAGTAGGCCCTTGGTTTTCGCTGGGGTTTGGTTCTACGATTCCCTGTGGATACCAAAATCCATGGACATTTTAAAGCAGCTGAAAAAGTGATGGCTGCGGATCAATTGGGATTTTTCCTGACAAATCAGTACAGTTAGTGGGTATGCAACATTTGAAGGACCACATGATTATTACAACTTCTTTTTGGCCTAAATCTAATCCTAAATCCAGTTTTAATTGAAGTTTCCTAAGCACTGGCCTACCACTTTCTTACTGTATTCCAGGATAGATAATTGGATTTCAATCTCAGAAAGTCATGGCATGTTTCAGCTGTAGAAGGTGAGATGACAGGTATTTATTCGTAAGGAATGACTTCAGGAACCAAGGGAGAGCCGGCAGACAGGAATGAGTCAAACTGACTCCTTTTGGTTGATTAGACCAATGAATTTTAGCAAAGCAGAGATATGCTCCTGTGCCTTTTGAAGAAGCTCAGTCGTTTGTCCCTTTGATATCGTATTCATCTCTATATCTCTTAATTGTATTTTTAACCTTTCTCTGAACCTATTTTAATTCTCAGAATTAATCTCAACACCTTGAGGGAAGAAGAGGAGAGCAAAGATGGTTACATTTGCTACTGCTCTATCATTCTATGATAGTCACTGATATTAATGAAAGATTTCTTGGGATAGTGTGTAGCCTTTTAAATCCCTCCCCAACTCCTTGATACATAATAAACCAAATCCAGTCCAAATGACTTACTGCTCTTCTCTTTATCACTTGATTCCAGCTCTTACTCCTTTGACACCTTAATCTCTGAAAGGGCTTCATCTTTATTAAATGAAAAGAATACACAGACAGACAGACACCATGTGCACAAGTGAGGTCTCTCTCTCAACACCTTTCACGGCAAAGAAAACAATTCTGACTTTTCTCTAGACTTGGTTTACAAAGAACTTGTCACTTTTGCTGTTCAAAAATCACTGAGGGCAGCTACTTTGAACCAGATGATGGGCTCATTGACATGACGAGTCCAACTCATAGGTGGTTCATGGCTGGAGCAACCATAAAAACTGAGATGACTCTTGCACACAAAGAATTGCTGGCTTGAGTTGTTTCACAACTGGGGAAAACTCCTGGATCTTTAATGTTTGTGTAGAAGAAGGAATTTGAGCATGCAGCCAAGTAACAAGCAATACTCACTGAAATGTCCTCTTTTGTTCAACCATCAAAGCTACAAAAGACATCTGAAGTTTCCACTCTGGCATGGAACCAACCTGGTATGGAATTTGTCTGCAACGTAACCTAGCTGAAAATAATGTTGAGAACATTATGAAAGACCGAGACCTGAATCCCACTAATAGGACCAGCTAGGGGAAACCTACTGAGTCCATTCTCAAATGGTGACTCAACGTGAAGGGAAATCCCATTAAGTCAATAGCTCTACTCTTTGAATTGATTGTATTTGTAAAGTGCCATGTAAATGTATGGTGCTATATAAATAAATGATAATAATCCAACAATAGGATTCAGTGCATTTGTAGGCAATGGATCCCACCTTGGATCTCATCTTGGGGGAAAGGTGGGAGTATTCATTTAAGAAATAAAAAATATAGCTTGCAGACCTCATCTCTGTTTTACAAGACAATTGTATAAATTTATGGGAGATAAGCCTTCTCCCCCTAGAAGCCAAGATGAATAAATTGAGACTGTCAGACTTTAGACATATCATGAAAAGACATGACATTCTAGGAAAGACAATAAAGTTGGTAAGGTAGAAAACACTAGGAAAAGAGAAAGGCCACATTCCAGATGGATAGATTCAATCAAAAAAGTCACAGCACTGAGTCTGCAAGAGCTGAGCAGGACTGTTGATGAGAGGGTGACTTGGTCTTTCTCATTCATAGGGTAACCATAAATTGAAGCCAATCTGGCAGTTAACAACAACAAAAGGTAAAAAAATGGCTACTAAAACTACTGTTGGCTATATACTACTTCCAGCATCAGATACAGTATGAAAACTAGTTGTTGAGAAATATGAATTGGGGTGGGTGTGGGGTGCTAAGACACTTGTATCATGATTTTAATTCTTGCTTGGCATTCTAGAGAAAAAGCAGAATGCTGGATGGGTGAGACAGAATGCTGAACTTCGGCCTGATTCAGCATGGCTCTTCTTATGTTCTTACATATCTTTTGGTTAAAAAAAATGTAGATGGCACAGAACAAAGTCGGGAAATATGAAAATTATTTCCTGTGACATCCAGAGACAGGACATTTAAGTCTTACTTTTGCCAATGTACTTGTATGTCAGCATGTGCTAATTCAGATTCTACTTTTTGGAAATATGCAAGGATTAATTGTACATATTACTGACTAATGTGTGCAATTTCTGTCCATTATATAAGTGTTCAGCAATATTTAACTATAGAGGCCATTGTTAGCAACCTATCTTCAGATATATGATGCCTCCTGTCAAATTCACTGAATATCCATTTTTCCTTCTTCAGAAAACTGTGCTTCTTTGTACTACACAAATTTCTTTAATCTAAATGAAGACAAAAAGTCACACGTTACAGGATGTGTTGCTAAACTAAGCACTATTTTCTCTGGGAGCCAAGGGGAAAAAATAAGAGTGTATTTGCATTTAGAGGATAAAAATAACAGCAACTGGGGCTATGCACAAATGCCATCCTTTCCAATGCAATGCTGATACCGAAAATCCATAGCTAAAGCAACCCTGAAAAATGACTACCCAAATTCTAGACACCTCCAAAGAAGAACAACCCTTCATTTTCTGAAGGCATCCATTTCACTGTTGAAAATGACTGAGCCAGGTGATTCATCATTGAACCACATACAATTGGCCATCCCAACTAGGACAAACATATCACATCAATGGAACCTATAGTGAAAGTATATAAAGTATGTGGAATCGAAGGCTTTCATGGCTGGCATCCATAGTTTTTTGTGGAGTTTTGGGGCTATGTGGCCATGTTCTAGAAGAGTTCCTTTCTGACATTTCACCAGTATCTATGGCTGGCATCTTCAGAGGATGCAACTACTTCAAATTATTTCCCAAGTACTTCATACCCATTTCAAAGAACTTCAAGACAATTTGGTCTTTCAAGCCCTTGGAAGCTTCTCTGAAGATGCCAGCCACAGATGCTGGTGAAACGCCAGAAAGGAACTCTTGGCCACATATCCTGAAAGCTCCACCAAAATAAATAAATAAATAAATAAATAAATAAATAAATAATAAAAAGAAAGAAAGGAAGAAAGAAAGATCAAACCAAACCAAAACAAACAAACAAACAAAAAACAACTATATAAAGTATGTAAGTTCAATTGATCTCATTTGTTTGTACTACTTGAGATGATCAATCGTTGACCTCATGTATAAGTTGAAGACAGATTTTGAGGGCAACATTATGGATTTTGAAATGACCCATGGATAAGTGGAGGGTAAAACTTAGCGGCAAGTATCAAAGGATGCAAAGGATAAAGCAAAGGAAAACAATGGGGGGAAATTACAAAGCTCTGTTAGGCATAAATATTTGTGTTCACTGTAAAGGTTGGATGTATGAGGAAGGAACTACAGTAAATAATGGCTGTGTTATATGTGTGGGAAGCGAATAGGCACAGGACAACAAAAATGCACACATGTCAAAAATGATGGTGACTGTGTAAGTAGTGATTGTAGCCTTTAATTTTAATATGATAACTTTGTCTGATTTTAACATAGAATCATAGAATCATAGAGTCATAGAATCATAGAGTTCATAGAGTTGAAAGAGACCACAAGGGCCATCCAGTCCAACCCCCTGCCATGCAGGAACTCTCCATCAAAGCATCCCCGACAGATGGCCATCCAGCCTCTGCTTAAAAACCTCTAATGAAGGAGACGCTACCACTCTCTGAGGGAGTGTGTTCCACTGTTGAACAGCCCTTACTGTCAGGAAGTTCCTCCTAAAGTTGAGTTGGAACCTCTTTTCCTGGAGCTTGCATCCATTATTCTAGGTCCTGTTCTCTGAAGCAGCAGAAAACAAGCTTGCTCCCTCCTCAGTGTGACATCCCTTCAAGTATTTAAACAGGGCTATCATATCACCTCTTAACCTTCCCTTCTCTAGGCTAAACATTCCCAGTTCCCTAAGTCGTTCCTCATAGGGCATGGTTTCCAGACCCTTCACCATTTTAGTCGCCCTCCTTTGGACCTACTCAAGTATCTCCACATCCTTTTTGAATTGTGGTGCCCAGAACTGGACACAGTATTCCAAGTGGGGCCTCACCAAAGCAGAATAGAGTGGCACTATTATTTCCCTTGATCGAGACACTATACTTCTATTGATGCAGCCTAAAATAGCATTGGCCTTTTTAGCTGCTGCATCACACTGTTGACTCATGTTCAACTTGTGGTCTACTTGGACTCCTAGATCCTTTTCACATGTTGTCTCATTCAGCCAGGTATCCCCCATCCTGTATCTGTGCATTTCATTTTTCCTCCCTTAGTGCAGAAACTTACATTTGTCTGTGTTGCATTTCATTTTGTTAGCTTTGGCCCAGCTTTCTAGTCTATTCAGGTCATTTTGAATTTTGATCCTGTCCTCTGGGTTGTTAGCTACTCCTCCTAGTTTCGTGTCATCTGCAAATTTGATAACTAGGCCCTCAATAATTTCATCCAAGTCATTAATAAAGATATTGAATAGCACTGGGCCAAGTACAGAACCCTGTGGGACCCCACTGGTCACTTCTCTCCAGGATGAAAAGGAACCATTGTTGAGCACCCTTTGGGTTCGGTCAGTCAACCAGTTACAAATCCATATAATGGTTACCTTGTCTAGTCCACATTTTACAAGCTTGTTTGCTAGAATGTTATGGGGAACCTTGTCAAATGCCTTACTGAAATCAAGATATACTACATCCACAGCATTCCCTTCATCTACCAAGCTGGTAATTTTATCAAAAAAAGAGATCAGGTTTGTTTGGCATGACTTGTTTCTCTGAAACCCATGTTGGCTTTTGTGATTATGGAATTATCTTCTAGTTATCCGTAGACTCTCTGTTTAATAAACTGTTCCAAAATCTTTCCTGGAATTGATGTCAGACTAACTGGTCAATAATTGTTGGGATCCTCTTTTTCCCCCTTTTTGAAGATGGTCACAACGTTTGCCCTCCTCCAGTCTGCTGGGACTTCTCCTGTTCTCCAGGAGTTCTCAAAGATTATTGCCAATGGTTCCCATATTACATTTGCCAGTTCTTTTAATACCCTAGGATGTAGTTCATCTGGTCCTGGAGACTTGTATTCATTTAGATTAACCAAGTATTCCTGTACTATCTCTTTACTTATTCTGTGCTGAAATTCCCCTATTCTGTCTTCTGCTCCATTATCCTTAGGTTGAGCACCCTTTGCCTTTTCTGAGAAGACTGAAGCAAAGAAGGTGTTGAGTAATTCCGCCTTTTCTCTGTCCCCTGTTAGCATTTTGCCATCTTCTGCACGCAGTGGCCAAACCATTTCCTTCTTCTTCTTTTTACTGCGGACATACCCCAAAAAGACCTTTTTATTGTTCTTAACGTCTCTAGCAAGCCTGATTTCATTCTGTGCTTTAGCTTTTCTGACTTTATCCCTACACGTACTGGCTATTTGTTTGAATTCCTGTCTGGTGATTACCCCATTTTTCCATTTCTTATATATGTTCCGTTTAAAACTTAGCTGAGTTGAATAGTTCCTTAGTCATCCATACCGGTTTCTTGAGACATCTTCAATTTTTCTTCCTCATTGGAACTGTTTGAAATTGTGCTTTCAGTATCTCCCTTTTGAGGAACTCCTATCCGTCTTGAACTCCTTTCTCTTTTAGTGTACCTGACTCCCTTCTCTTTTAGAGTACCTGACCATGGGATCACCCCTAATATTTCTCTAAGTTTATTGAAATCAGCTCTCCTAAAGTCTAGAATTCGTGTCTGACTATGCCTAACTTCTCCTTTCCACTGTATAACAAACTCCAGGAGAACATGGTCACTCCCACCTAAGGATCCCACCACTTCCACCCCATCAACTAGGTCTTCCATGTTGGTTAAGAGCATGTCCAAAATAGCTGACTCCCTTGTTGCCTCTTCCACCTTTTGCACAGTGAAATTGTCTTCCAATCTAGTGAGGAATTTGCTAGACCTTGATGATTTGGCAGAATTTGAATTCCAGCAAATGTCAGGATAGTTGAAGTCACACAGATAAGCTGACAAACATTCACAGATCCTTCAGAGCCCAATTCCTCTTGATACTCCTTTGTGGGGAAGAGCCAAAGAGCTGCCACCACCTCCATTTTCCCATCCAGAAAGGTCAGCTGTGGCAGAGAGAGTAGATGGGGTTGGTGCTTCTTTTAGGTTATCTCCTGTTAGACTAAGTTCTTTTTTCATCATTCTACTCAGAGAAGAGGATGGTTTATTTTTTCATAAGAGTTAAAATATAATATTTATATTGACCCATGGATAAGTTGACCCAGGTTTTTTAGGTCAAAATCTTCAACTAAAATTTTGAGACTTCTACATAGGTATACATCATAAGCTATGATTTTCTAAGTTCCCTTTTCTTAATTGGGTTTAGTGTAGTTAAAATTAGCCATTGGATTTAGCCCATGGGCATAGGCAACTGTTGGCAGTTAGTTATCTGCATCATCCCCACCCAGAAACTTTGGGGGAAGTTAAACGCCCTCAAACACTCTCTAAGTATAATGGACATTTTCACCACATTTGTGTGATGGCCACCTTGGGTGACTTGTTGTTATTATTATTATTATTATTATTATTATTCTGTAAATTTACACAGTGCTCTACATACAATCTTATAATTAGACGGATCCCTGCCCTCAGGCTTAAAGTCTAAAAGAGACAACACAAAAGGAAAAGGGGAAGGTAATGGGAAGGGTATGAGGTCCAGTGGTTCTTCTCTCCCTCTGGGGCCTGGGCCAAGGCAGATGGAATCGAGGAAGGGCACGGCTTCTTAATACATAGTTAAAAGGAGGCATCCTGGGGCAGACGGCACAATCCTGGGAATGCTTCCCTAAACAATATAGTATTTAACTTAATTTTGAAACTGGTTTAGAGAAGTGATGAGGCACACATGTGGGGGAAGAAGGTTCCAGGAGTGAGGGGCAGCAAGTGAGAAGGGATGAATCCGGAACGGGGCAGTTGAAATCCACAGCTGAGACCTTGACTACCAGAACAGAGGGTACTAGAAGGAGTGTGAGGAGAAAGAATTTCAGACAAGTAAGAAGGGGCCAGTCCGTGGAGTGCTTTGAAGGTCAATAACAAAAGCTTGAACTGGATGCGGAAGGGGAAGGGGAGCCAATGTAGGGAGGATAAAAGAGGAGAAACATGGTCAAAGCGGTGAGCGGATGTGATAATACTTGTGGCTGAGTTCTGGACAGAGTTTTTGGCACAAATAACTCTATCCTTTGGGACAGCGGTTCTCAACCTTTTGTTCTCATATGTCTAGACCTCAGAACCCAGAATTCCTTGACTGTTGGCCAACCTAGCTGAGGCCTCTGGTAGTTGAAATCCAAAACACCTGAAAGACCAAAGGTTGGGAAGCACTTCTTTAGGAGGAGGAGGAGGAGGCAAGGCTGGGGATGGGAACAATCTGAAGATTATCTTATGAAATTCTAACTGCTGTCCCACAGCACCTGCCAGAGACATTTGCCTCTGGCATTCCACAGACGGAAACTGAGACATATGTAACAAAGCAACATCAGAGGTTAGCCATGAACAGACTCTCACCATTTGCTTTTGCCTGGGTTTACTGAGAAGGTCAAGATTCTGCCCCTTCTTTCCTCTTCCTCTTCCCCCTGTTAAGTTAGACACATGTAGTTTACCTTTGTACTTTGAGCTCAATTTCCAATTGTATCCTATTGTTTGCAGCAATTGCGGTAAACTGAACACAATGAAGGAAAGTGGGAGGAAGACAGAGAAACTGGAATATTTTAAAGGCAGCTGAAAAAATGGGATGACAAAGAATTCAGTGGGACTTCTCCACTAATCAGGTCAATTGGAGGATTTCTATTCTATTCCTAAGGATAAGACTGGTTCTAATTCCTCCTGTTCCTTTGGCAGCACTTTAGAGGGCAGCACCCAGTCTCATTCCTCCTGAGAAGCAATATTTAACCTTTTTTCACTCCCAAGCCTTCTCCTCCAGATATCTCATGCGAGAATATAATTAAAAGTGGCTTTCCTGCTTTGTTCCCTGTTCCCTTCTTGAAGTTCAAGATTTAATAGTTCAGTTTGTAAGGCATCATAAACTAACCATATATCGTATGGTAAACTAATAAAAATGGCAGGTAACAGCTTGCAAATGGTTGTTTCCTATGATTGAATGCCTGCTTGTGTAAAATCATAGAAAGTCAAGGGAGCATGAGTGTATTGCCAGGTAAACTATATTTGACTGGCAAATTTTCTTCTCTCTCTGTCTCTTTTTATTATATTTCTCATATGTATACAAATCAAACAGGGAGAAGAAGGTTCAGATTACCATAAAAATATATCATAGAATAAAAAAATGAACCTCAGAGAAATATCTTGAAACTCTTATGACATTGTTCCAGTTGTAAAGAAACACAATCTTTTTTCTTCATTCTAAAAATGATATTTGTAAGTGTTTTACCCAAATTGCACACTTTTTGATTCAACAGAACTGTAGAAAAATTGAGCAGGGTCTAGGGTGACCATGTAGAGCTCACTGAAATATAAAACATGTATCACTGACAAAAAGAGGACAAAAAGCCCACTTTTTAAACAGTAGGTCCTTGGTATCCTCTGGGGTTTAGTTCCAGGACTCCCTGTGGATACAAAAATCTGTGGATGCTCAACTCCCATTAAATACAATAGCAGAGTAAAATGGTGTCCCTTATTTAAAATGGCAAAAATCAAGATTCAATTTTTGGAATATATATATGAAATGGTTGAATCCATAGACAAAATTCCATGGATATGGGAGGCCAACTGTATAAAATTGAATACTCTCATTTATATATACAGACACAAAAGTAGATATTAGTTGAAATCATACATTAAGTCTGCACAATGTAAATCTACACTAATTAAGTAGTGTTTGCTCTACACCACTCTTCTGTTGAACACTGATATTGGGCAACCAATGGTAAGCCTTCAAATACATTTGTTTTTTCTACAATCCAAGTAAATCAAGTGGTACATTGAAAGCACTGATCATTATTAAATGGACCACATAAGAATTTGTAACTGCAGTGCAATAGATGAAACACTTCTGTAACTAATCTTACACAACTGTAAGATTTCTACTTCCAACAAACTTAAAAAGAATAAAAGGTGGAGCAATATGGAGTCGAAGGCTTTCATGGCCAGCATCCATAGTTTTTTGGGGGGCTTTCGGGATATGTGGCCATGTTCTAGAAGAGTTCCTTTCTGACATTTTGCCAGCATCTGGGGCTGGCATCTTCAGAGAAGTGTTCTCTACCAAGTGTTCTCTACCAAGTAAGATGCCAGCCACAGATGCAGGTGAAACAGTTCCCAAAGCATCCTGGTATGGATGTTAGTTGCCAAGCAGTCCTAGAGAGCACTATTTATCTCGTTTTTGTAGGTACCTTGGAAATGTGTGTGTGTGTGTGTGTGTGCGTGTGTGTGTGCGTGCGTGCTGAGGACAAACTGAACTTTCTATAGCAATATTCTTATCAGATTCAAAAGGTCCCTTTTTGGAATTAAAGTGGCCAGTTTAAAGGTAACAAAAATAAATAACTAAAAGGAACACTGTTTGAGGAAAGAGGTAATATAACAGGTTTTCTTTTCTTTTACACTTAATATAACTTGATGTATTTGGTAACTTTTATACAGTTTGTATTTGATACGGTCTGTTGACATTCTATATATCTGTTTATAGATATATAGTTTCTGTATATCTAGGTAGGCTTCCTCATAGAAATGGAAGACACCACAAGGACCATCCAGTCCAACCTCCTGCAATGGAGGGATATCACAATCAAAGCACTCCTGACAGATGGCCATCCAGCCTTGGTTTAAAAACCTCTAAAGTAGTGGTTCCCAAACTTTGGCACTTCAGATGTTTTGGACTTCAACATTAAGCTCCCCCAGCCAACTTGGCCTACAGTCACAATTCCAGGTCTTTGAAGACTAAAGTTTTGGAACTGCTGCTCAAAGTAATGAAACCCCACAACAGCTCTTCCCATTAGGACGTTCTTCCCAGTGTTGAGCTGGAACCTCTTTTCCTGTAGTTTGAATCCATTACTCTATATCCTAGTCTCTGGAGCAGATGAAAGCAAGCTTGTTCCATCCTCAATATGACATCTCTTTAAATATCATCACATCATGTCTTAAACTTCTTTTCTCCAGGCTGAACATACCCATCTCCCTAATTCACTACTCATAGGGCACAGTTTCCAGACTTTCATAATTTTGGTCACTTTCCTCTGGACATGCTGTACCCTTTCAGAGCTGTGGTTCCAAGAACTGGATACAGTATTCCAGATGAGACCTGATCAAAGCAGACTAGAGTGGTACTATTGCTTCCTTCTGTCTAGAATCCTGCATGATTCCAAATCTTTGTTGGGGTTCCTTGGAGCTGCAGTGTTCATCCTCCAGCTTCCAGGGGCCAATGAGAAAAGAGGCAAATATAGCAAGTGAGAGGGAGGCAAGAGTGCACTTATATTTCTATTCTTTCCATTCTCCATCACTTGATTCTAACTGCATAGAGAATCAGGACATCCGAATATGGCTTGTATCTATCAAGGACTGATGTCTCGGTGTCACAGTCTGTAAATTAGCCTGGTAACCTATTAAACCGTAACCTAGTGATTCCTGATGGGAAGGGGGGGGGGGGGAGGAAGATGCACATTCTCTTGGGTAACCATTCCCTAACATTCATCAATAAATCAAATCATAAATGACATGGAATTAGTCAGAGCAAAGCTTTTAACTGGAGACATTGTTCATTAAAAGGCTAATGGGATGCATATGATTGTTCCCACAGATAAAGTGCACCACAGCTGATGTTTGAGATAAAGAAGCATATTATCAAAGGACGAGACATTTGTCCATTTTCTTTAGCAGAAAAGGTCATTCAGTCTTCATTGGAGACCATTAAATTCTTCCCATATGGCTTGACTTCTGCTGAAATTAGCAAAATCACAAGCATAATGCTATGGAAAGGGACACAAAGCTTTCAGTGAGCAGGGGAGAAGGATAGTAGTGAAGACAAAGTGGGAATCTGTGGCAATGGTTTGAGTGCTGGACTATGAGTCTGGAGACCAGGGTTTGAATCCCAGCTCAGCCATATAAACCCACATAGTGACCTTGGGCAAGTCACACTCTCTTATCCTCATAGTATGGTAATAACACCTCTGATGAAACCTGCCAGGAAAACCCCATAATAGGTTTGCCTGAGGGTCACCATAAGTAGGAAACAATTTGAGGGCACACAACCACAAAGGGCAGATGGAGATGAAGGATATATTCACACTGTTGAATTAAAGCAGTTTGACAGAACTTTAACTACCATGACTCTTTCCTACAGAATCCTGGAATTTGTAGTTTGGTGAGGCAGATTTGATGGAATACTTTACCAAACTGCAAATCCCAGGGCCTTTATCACTGAAGGTGAGAAAATTTGTGAATTGCCCATATCTGCTACCTATAGTTGACAATTCAGATTAAAGGTCAGTTTTCTAGGATCACATTCCAATATATTCCAAACATCCTTGCTTTGGAACAAAGAGAAATAATCATGCTAATCAAGCCATAATCACTAATATTATTAAAATATGTATACCTGGCTCAGATATATAAATGACCAAATTTCTGTTCTCCATGCAAAACAGAGTGGAGCCACTGAATCAACAACATTTTGCCTGTATGTCAACTCATGCTTAATAAATGATAGAATAATTCTACATATGGGTCTACACCTATTAAACCTGTGTATTTTATTAGACATATCTATCTTTGTTCAGGAATGTGTGGGTTTGGGAAGACAGGGACTGAGATCCTACATGATCATTAGTAAGCATAAGAGTTCTACGTGGCTCTCCTGTGACCACCCCACTTTACAACCACTCTGCCACTGGTGGAGAGGTGGGGTGGATCATAAAATTATCCATAGCCTATAGAGACAGAAGATACCTTCTATTGAGATTTGTTGGAGTACACTGGTGACCTCAGTGGACAATGGGGCAGCACACAAGGGCCAAAAGGCATGTGCTTCCTCCCTGTATGGATGATGCAGGCCAATAGCCATGGACTGGAATTGGCTGGTCCAGATGCCTATCCAGAGATGCTGTAACAACCCCAGTCCAAAAGGTTCTTAACAGAGTCTGAAAAGACTGACTGTTTGCAGTAGAGTTTCCTGGAAACTCTACCAAGACAGCTGGCAGACTATGTGGCCCCAAACCTTCTTACCTGCCATTGCCATCACATTCACTCTGAAGGTCTCAGTCTTGTCCTATGACATAGGAAGGGGATGCCATATGGTAGAAGCCAACTGCCTTGTTTCTACCCTTACAGGGCAGTGGGCAGGTGTGTGAACACCCACCAGTCACCATGCTGGCACACAGGTCAGAATCATGGGTTGGATACCACAGGCTTTGCCTATGGTCTCCTGCTCATGGATGAAGGCCCAATATCATCACTCTGTAGCTATATAATGTGACATAGCCTATCACAACACAACATTGAATCCGGGGGAGGGGGGAATTAGATTTTGCAGGGGGTTGAAGAGATTATCAACCTCTACAACAACAACAAAAATGACATACTGAGACATAAATTGATTTTACAGTAACAGGATGCCAGACAAAGTGTGTCCAGTCTGCATTCAGTCCAGGTAATGTACAATGTGGAAAGTCCTTTTTAAAAGTCTGCCAGAGTATATTCTTTACTCATCTCTGTTATCACGTATCAAATGCTTCATCTAGCAATATAGCAGAAAGAGAAGGGCTTGCTTCTATCTTGGGAACAAAACTACTTTAGAAGTCCTGGTTGATCATCTACATTTGGAGGTTGACAGGAGATATATAACCTTCCAAGTCTTATTAGGCCTCTTGCTTGTTTTGACATGATAGACAATGGCATCTTGCAGCATTTGAAAGATTTCATTAATATACGAGTCAGTGCAGCTTTTAAAAAATGGGTCTGTTGTTCCTTGCAAAGTTTCCAGCCGGAAATGGCGATTTGAGGATTGTTTATACACACTGCACTACTTGAAGGACATCTGTAGAATGTCACATTTTCCATTTTGATTCTGCTTGTAGAGGTCACCTGCAGGAGCAGGCAATCTTTGGGGTGGGGATGGGGGAATACCTCCATCCCACTGAACTCACCTGGGTCTGCCACTTGCTGTTGCTGTCATTTGTTGCTGAACCATGGAAGAATGGTATTTCATTGGACACCAAAAGCTGGCCTTTTTCTTTAGTGGAAGGCATAATTCCAGAAGGGCTCCTATTTTAAAAGGCAGAGTAGTATCTTATGACTCTGATGGGACACCATTTTCTTGGTAGACAACACACATTATACTCTCCTCTGGAGTTGAAACCCCACAGCCTGATCCTATAAGGATGATGCAGGTCAATGGCCTCAGGCTGGGATCTATACCCACTTCTGGGGGTTGAATTCAGAGACATAGTTTGTTCTGATATATTGAATAAAGAAAACAAAAATTTGTATACAATGCAGAGCCTAGAATTTTGTCAGTAGAATATGCAGAGGAAAGCTGGTATAGCACAACCATCATGTGCAAATTCATGTTATGCAAGAGTGATATTGAGAGCCAGCGTGGTGTAGTGATTTGAGCATATGACTCTAGATAACAGGTTTTAGTTTCCTGGTCAGCCATGGAAACCCATTGGATGACCATGGGTGAGTCACATACTCAGCCCCAGAAAACCTCATGATAGGTTTGCCTTAGGCTTGCCATAAGTCAGAAATGACTGAAAGGCATACAACAGGAACAGCAACAAAAATTATATAGATTCTCAGTCATGATGCCATATGCTTCTGTAATGTATTATTGCAGAGGAATAAAACATGAATGAAAACTTCAACATATGATGAGCTAGTTAGATACATCCAATCACTATTATCATTGGACAAGGGGATTTCAATTCTGCAAATGAACAATTGACTGCTGGGCATACAAATGGACATTGGTAACAACCATAATGTCTGATTACTCCGTATGAAACACACCCAACAAACATGCACCAACTTCAAAAAATAACATTACCTCGTGTTTTTTCTGTGGGTTTTTTTTTTTTTTTTTTTTTTTTTTGGGATATGTGGCTGTGTTCTGGAAACATTTCTGCCTGACATTTTGCCTGCATCTGTGGTTGGCCTATTCAGAGGTTGGTGGTATGGAAGTGAGTGGGATATATATTCTCTTTGACTCTTGTTTGGGAGGAATTGATTTACATGTTAATCTCTGTGTTGGTTGGTTGTTGAATGGCAAGGCCTCAGGGTGGGAGGATATGTAGGAGGATATGTGTGTCTATTTAATTAGCAATTCCTGACCCTGGGTGATGTTCCTTTGTATGTGTTGAGTCTTGATTTTGGTGTTTTTCAGGACTGGTAGCCAAACTTTGTTTACTTTCAGGATTTCTTCTTTCCTGTTGAAGTTGTCCAGGGGTTTGTGGACAAATTCAACAGGAAAGAAGAAATCCTGAAAGTAAGCAAAATTTGGCTACCAGTCTTGAAAAACACTAAATTCAAGATCCAGCAAATGCAAATGAAAACCACCCAGGGTCAGGGGGATTCCCAGCAGACAATGGATCATTCTTTAAATAGACACCCAGAGGCCTTGCCATTCAACAACAGAACAATACCCAGATTAACATGTAAATCACTTCCTCCCAGCTAGGGGCCATACAGTATATATACTCCACTCACCATGCTGCCCACCTCTGAAGATGCAGGTGAAATATCAGGGATACATTCTTCCAGAATACAGCAACATAGCCCCAAAAACCCACAAAAAACCTATGAATGTCAGTTGGGAAAGCCTTCAGCTTCACATTACCTCATATGTTTATCATTTACTTCCCTCTCCCTTTTTTTGTGTAGGGGTTTCTGGCCAGTGTGAGCCAATGGGAAATCTAATTCAGCAAACTAATTTTCACATTCAGTTTCTGGTTGAGAAATGTTACAGTATACAAAGAACTCAATAAAATTATATTCTGACCTTATAAGATTTTATTACGCCACCTTTGATTTTACTTTGACACCTTGCAGAAGGTGATAAATCGGTTTGTTCCAATAATAACAGCTATTCAATCATGCACATTATGGTGTTGCAGCTACAGAATACTAATTTTAACCACCAGTTTCAAAGTGGCAACCCTCAGGTGATTACTTTTCTAATATTTATTTTATGGGACACTTCGCCACCTGTATCACTGATGTGCATAAATATAGATATGTCAATGGCTCCAATAAATGATGGCACAAGAGCATTTATCTCTGCTTGCTGAAATATTTTGGGTTGATAACGATTCATGTTTGCTTTTTCATCTTGTTCTGCAGCGTCCAATCTCTTCAGCTGCAGACAATAAAAGATGTGCTTTATGGAACAATTTTGCAAACTCCCTAACCCTGCAGTCTATTTAGAATGGATTGTGTTGAAATAGCTTGTTGTCGCGTCGGCTGCAAAGAAAGGTCATTCACATTGCTTGCAGGAGAGCAGAGCGCAAATGAAATCTGTTCTTGTCAGCACAGTTATCCTGGCATAAACCTTACTATTAACATCAGTAGATATTGATTGGATATGCAAATATTAAATCCTTGTTTGGGTTTCTTCCCCAGCTGCATGGATTGTGTAACTTTCAAGGCTATGAGAGTAGAGCTGAGGCAAGGAACAGCTTAAGAGGCATCAGACTTATGCCGAAGCCACAGGTGTCAGCAACAAAGCCAGACTGAGATCCTACAGTCTGTGGCATATGTCTCTGCATGTGAAGTTATATACCAATTGTGCTGTGTCACTCTTGTGTTTAGTGGCAATGCTGTACATCCAAATATACACGTTCATGTATAAGGACTATCACAAGTCACCCTCTGGAATCAGAGGAAACCAATGCAGAGCAGTTGCATTGTGAGGAGTTTCTTTTCCCATATGCCTTCCTCCCTAAATCTGAGAGGTTGGTGACTGAAGCAGTTAAGGGATTCTCTTTTCTATAGGACTTCATAGATGCTGAAAAGACACCCCCCATCCTTTGAAGTCTGATGAAAAAAGAAGCTTTATAGGAGTCAATATCTCTTAAATAGGAAATGCTGATCAATCGAATACTTGGCATCCAGAGTCAGCCACCTATAAATTTCCCAGCAGCTGCTGGGAGTCCTCATTGCTCATAATGTTTGAACTCATGGGCTGATCTAGACTGGCAAAAAGGGGTGTGTTCATGCCTGAATGAAAGTGTAGCCTTTAGATGACCCACACTGAAAGTGTGGCATGAATGCACTTCTTTTGCATTTTAGTGGGGAAAAAGCAGCTTTAAAAAGGACCTGCTTTTCCCAGCTTCTTTTTAAAAAGGGTGTAACAGTGCAGCTGCATCAAAATGCTGCAGTGCAACTGTGCAGTTTTTTAAAGCTCCCAAACCCTAGCTCCAGCTCTAATCCGAACCCTAGACATTCACAGTAGGGACTCTGGGATGCTGTAACTGTTATGCAACTGTGCATAAAATATCAATTCATTCATAAAATAAAGAAGTTTATTCATAAGTATCCTCATTTTCACAAAATCATAGAACCGTAGAATCTCAGCACTGGATATAACCACAAGAGACATCTACTCCAAGTCCTTGCCATGCCCCCCATATGTCCATCAAACCTTTTCATACTAGGATTGACGAATACAGACTGGAGACCCAGTTATTTAAAATGTTATGGACGAGCAATTGGAGGCAGTGGACTTCACTAACACTTAAAGGCTTCCCTCTGGATCTTTAATCTGTCTCTCAAATAGTGTTGGAGGAGAGTTCAGAAGCTTTCAAAATTGCAATGGTGCTGATGGATCCACAAAACCACTTATGTTTTTTTTTTTTTTTATTGCCAGGGGGTCATGAAATCAGCTATGCTAATGCTACAACTGTTAGGAATGGGCAAAGTTCAATTTCATTTTCTCACACAATATTGAAATTTTGAGATTTCAGTATATTCTGATCAAAAATAAAATGAAATGAAATGCTCAGCTATCCCTAGCAGCTATAAAATGTACGGACCTGGTTTTCATCCTTCCTGCCTGCTCTCAGCTTGGCTATAGTGGGGACATTGATCTTGCCACTTGGGTTCTAGACCACATCCTGGAAGTTTAGATAGCAGAAGTGTGTTTATTGTGTGTGTTGGAGAAGAGGGATTCCCCAGTTCCCTAAGAGTCAGTGAGTTTCTTTTGTATGCATGCCAAATGGTGTGTGATAAGCTTATCTACCTGATCTACAACATTTATCACCACGATCAAGCTCTAAGTGACAAGGACCCTTTATATAGATGGAGATTCAAGTGTGTAAGTCCCCACCTCTGAAATGGTCCAACCCAAACACATTTCTAAAACCTCAGGGAGAACGTAGCTCATATCAAAGCTTTCAGATGCTGAGACATCATGTTTCTAATTACTGTTGCTCTGTATTACATAGCAGAAAGCAAGTGTTTGTTTTGATTCCCGACTTTTTAAATCCACTGAGCCTGGATATTCTGTAATACCTGATTCCTAAAGGAGATTTAAATGGCACATGAGAGTGTGCATCCTGATATGGGTAGCTGGAACATTTAAGAACTGGAAAGATACCCAAATTGATACCTTATAAACAATTAGCAATATTACATATATGCCAAAGGGAATACATATAAATGAGAAAGTGTTCTTTTTAAAACTATACTGTTTTATTCCTTTTCTTTTTTACTGGACCCATCCTTTTAGTAATAGATTTGTAAGAATGGTTGGGAGGTGGGCTGAGGACCAGTCATCACAATCTCTCTATCTCTGCAGCATAATAGACAGTAGAAAAAAAGAAAGAATAAACAGAAATTCATAATACCTGTGAACCCACTTCCACCCTCTCCTTGGCAGCTGTAATCTTTCCACAGCTGTCAGTAGGGTAATAAATTCAGCTATAATGTTCAGAAGCCCATTGAAATGGGAATTACTAAATGCATAAAACTTTAGCATTATCCATGTGTGAGGTGTATGTGCACACAATATAGCTAATCTATACTGTCATTTAAACTGTTTGTCTCTGTTTGCCTGTTTTGCTGTATAAATCAACATGATTGATGACAAAGTCATCACACTTGATTTAGAATCCTGTAGATATCATACACATGTGTAAGTTCCCTTGGACGAACAGCATTCTACATTGGGCAAACAGACTGGTCCCTACTGCAGAGGATAAATGGACAGCAATCAGACACTTGGAGTGGGGATACTAAAAAATCTGTTGTGGAACATTATCTCAGACCTCTGAACAAGGGTCCTTGAACAAAAGAACTATAAAGGAAAATAAGTAGAGAAACAGCAGAATTGGAATGCATCTACAGACTACAGGCCATCAGCAATGGGCTGAACACAGATAATGGTCTCCTGGAACACTACACAAATTTCAACACTGTCAAAACCCTATCCTCATAAAGATGCCTTTGATCATTTCATCTCATCCCTTCTCTGTTTGCCACACTACATTCCAATACTCATTCATATGGTTATCTACTCTCCTTGGCTATGTATAACACCGTTCCTCCTGCCTTTGTTCCCCAATGACCTCTGTTAAAATATGAACATGTCATCTCATCTCCATACCCACAAGGCTTTGAATTTGAATTGTCATTCTCACATATAACCAGCTTATTAGGTCTGCCTCTGGATTATTCACTCCAAACACATATCTAAAGAAGTAGGCTCAAGGCTATAAAAACTCTTGCTACCAACTTCTTTTTTCCCCCCAGTTTGTCTCAAAGGTGCTATAAAATCCCTTTGCCTACTGATATTCCAGACTAACCTAGCTATGTCTCTGAATTGCCTGACATATGTGATTGCACATATTTGACTGTATAATCAATATATTCATTTTATAATATTGTTTTTAAAATAGAAACTTAGGCCCAAGATAGACGGCCCAAAGTGGTGTGCCAGCGTGATACTAGGGTTCCAGAGTGCGCAGCAACCGCATGCTCTGGAACCCTAGTCTGTATGGGTAGCGGCATCATGGCAGCATCCTGCTGGGGACAGGAGACACCATGATTTCGTTGCTTATGTACAGTGATCAGATGTCACACACAGGAGGTGGCATCATAAGGGTTGTGATGCTGCCTTTATGATGTTACAAAAAGGAGCTGCTCTAGGCGGCTCCTTTTTTTGCTGTGCAGCGGTACCTCACCATTTGGTTGCTGCAGCAACACTGTGCAGCAAAGAGGGGCAGTGTTTTCCTGCCCATCTTATCAGCCCTTAGTTTAGTTCTGTTTTAACTTTGTATTAAGAGGTATTGGAGAGAGAGAGAGAGAAAGCTTTTTAAAATGTTGTATATGGGCATGGATCTCATGCTGGGAAAAAGATGGAAAGTAAATAACATAAAATCCAATAAAATAAGTCAAGTTTGTTCTTGCATGGAATTCCACAACTGCAACCATTTCACATGGTTATTAATCATATTGCTAGTCTTGACTAGAATACAGCCATTGAATCAACTGGATTTCCTATACGTTAACTTAGTATAAAACAGTTAATTGAATGAATCTACTCTACTTTGAACTAAACAACAGGATTCTAAGCATGCAATGTCTTCAATGAGTGCCTTCAATGCCTCGTTGTATTCACTGGGATTGCAGAAACAACCACTCTGCAGTCCCCATTACACAATGGGACAATAGATAGTCAAGCTAGCAGATACATGTTCAGTTGCCTAACATTGGTATTCAACAAAAGGGTGGCAGAGCAGAGCCAATGTATAACTATTTAGTGTAGATTTATACTACACACACGATGTAGTATCTCAGTCTATGTATGTCACAGAAGTGAAGATTATAGGAAGGTTTTGGACCTGATCTATTATTATTGTCTATTATTGTTGTTGTTGTTTATTTATATCAAGCCATAAATTTGCGCAGCATTTTGCAGACATAATCAACTCAACATTAAAACCTGCCAATGGCGTACAATCTAAAATCATACAGTGTAAAACTGTAAATAATTAGGCAAATTATGCAATTAAAATACAAAACTGTATGTTTGTTCCAGCTGCTTTGGAACAAACACATCATATTTATGTTTTTGTTTTTTGTGCACTAGAATGAAAATTATGAGATAATTTTTACCAAACCTAATATTTAGACTTAGACTGAAACCCTGGTCATTTTTTTAAATTTTTTTGCAAATCTGATTGCAAACTACAGCTTTTTCAAGAAACCTGCTGATTTTGGTTTATTTTTCATGGAACTTCATATGAAATAATAATAATAATAATAATAATAATAATAATTTATTTGTATCCCACCCAATCAACGAAGAATCTGGGTGGCTAACAACAGTGGAGTACAGCAAAAAATACAATAAAAAACAAATTAATCCCCTCCCAGCCCCCCAGCCATATAAGGGAGACAAAGCAATGAACAATATCAATACAGTGGCATCAAAGAAAACATAAAAATAGTACAAATTAAACAAGGTACATGGAAAAACCTTTCCTCAACCCCTCGGCACAAGTCCACACCAAAACAATATTAGGCAAATAAAATACAAGCATAATACGTGACAGAAAAAAATATATATAAAGATAACTATTACAGTATGTCAAAAAACATAATCCATGTAACATAATAAACATCAAAAACTACAGATTATCACAGTTAATAAAAACAATTATAAAAGATGAAAGTTCTAAGGAGATAAAAATAGTTTCCACGACTGGCAAGGAGGAGAGGAAGGTTTTAAAGCCTCAGAGTCCTCCAGGCCCCACACCTGGGTGTCCTCCGGTGTCTCCCAACTTTCAAGGGTTGTAGGTGCTTCTTTTGTTTCATTCAAACAAGAAGCAAAACCATAAGCGTCAATGTGGGCAATGTCAGGTGAATTTCCTCTTTCCAAATAAAGTCATGCCAAAATGAAGTAGTATTAATTCTCATTGGATTGTTTCTCTCAAACATAACTTGCAACATTTCACCAGCCATAACCTGTGTTTCCTCTCAGCCTAAGGAGAACCTTTTTTAAATAGATGCTGGATTGCATATGAATTGCTATTCTTCACTAATGTTCTTGGAAAATAATATTTCTACACATGAATATTATTTCTTGTTCGGAAAATGCTGGTTTTTGTGTAAATTACCCCATGCAAATTTTGTCTAGAATAACCCCCCAGTTGTAGCATTTTCTGTTAAGAAAATGATGGTTCTACACAGACATATTTTTTAAACAGAAAATGTAGTTTTCTGCATGGAAAGCTCTGTTTTCTGCACAAAACAACCATGTGTGAATTTTGCATCCAAAAAGTACAGACTCATGATATTTCTTTTCAGTTTAGTATGCTTCACATCAGGGCTTCCCAACACTAGCACCCCATGTTTTTCATGATTTTAAAAAATATTTTCTGAATATTCTTCCCTTTGTTAGTCACAATTCTGCAGATACTGGAACACAGGCATGGTGAAAGATCTTCTTCTTGCATATCTGCCCCTGCAGTCCTGCTGGCCAATACATTGGCATGTTGTGTATTTGTGTGGTGGGGTGGAAGCAGGAGAGACTAGGCTCAGGACAGGTGAAATTGTTGTCCTCAAATATATAAGAGGACTTGAGGGGAAGATGACAAAGGGACTTCAGCAGGAATCTCCTTGCTGGAGTTTCCTTACACTTGAAAAGCCCCTTGCTGAAATGGGTTCATCATCATGGTCTTTCCCTCCAAGTATTCAAATTTTCTTTCCTCCAACTAACCATTTGAACCAGTGTTGAATACTTCCCTATGGAAATGATTTGACTAGTATGTGTACATCTGAAGCTGAACTTATATTCTTTTATTTATCTAAAATATTCTGTCCTTGGTGCAACAACTGAGAGGCATTTTGATGGGCATTTACAAAAAAAAAAATGCAATGTTTAGTCAGATTATATTCCCCATTATATTTCTGGAGACTCATAAAAATGTCCTTCACAATAGCTGTTGATTGCTCCCAACATTTCCATTACTCTTCCTTCCTTGGAGTCATCTATTTGCATCTTTACATGAAGGCAAATCATGCATTTCATTTCCACATGTGTGATTTTCAAACATTTCCTTCTTGGCTGTTCGTAGAAACTCATAAACTAACTCTCCAAGTTCCCATAAATATCCAGTTTTTTATTTTTTTATTTTAGAATTTGCAAAAAACACAGAAGAACTTTGAAGTACAATATTTGAGAGCTAGGCTTTGAGGTGTGAATAAATAGAAAATATCTTCATTTCCTATGGCTCAGTTACTATTTCATCTGTTCCTTCTATTTAAATAAAATAAAAAGGGTGAATCAATCTGGATTACGAAGATGAAGAACTGACAATTCAATTATAGAATCGTAGGGTTGGAAGAGACCACAAGGGCCATCCAGTCCAACCCCCTGCCATGCAGGAAATTACAATCAAAGCATCCCCGAGAGATGGATTCAATTCTATTAATTCTATTAATTCAATTAATTCAAGTTAAGGACTACATGTTCTGTGAAGGTGGTGATGGCAAGTAGTGAGATGTCCAAATTCTGTGATGGGAGCTATTTATAGAATGCAGGAAGCAAGAGAGATTTCAGACTTCTCTAGAACTATCTCTCCAAACTGAAGGAATGGGCATTAAAAGAGCAAGTGTGATTCAGTCTCAGAAAGTGAGTAATGATGCACTTTGGGACCAAATAAATAAATAAATATTTCATATATACATAGCAGGTTATGACTAGCCAGGAAAAAAATCTTCAGGTTGCAGTCAATAGTCTGACGTAAATATTGACCCAGTTTATTGGTGAGTGTCATTAGAAAGGGAAAGCCAGCGTAGTGTAGTTGTTTCAGCATTGGACTATGACTCTAAAGATCCTCACTTGGCCATAGAAACCTACTGGATGACCTTGGGTGAGTCATATACTCTTAGCTCCAGATAGGGTTGATTTAGGGTTTTCATAAGTTGGAAACTACTTGAAGGCACACCACCACCACCACCACAGTCATTTGAGAAGGTATTTTAAAACAAAACTGTAAGTGAAACTGCATATATCATATTACATTTATACAAGGCATGAGCAAAATGTGCCTCCCATGGCATTTTTTTTCTACCCTTGAGGACTTCAGATTCCTTAGACATGGGCCAAAAAGGGGGGAAGATGAATTGCTTCTTGTAAAATCTTCTAGGAGTATCAGCTCACCTTTTAAATAGTTTGCAGGGGCATCTAGTCATATAATTTTTTTCCACTAGGTATTGAGAATGTTGCTAAGCCTTGAAATTCTCCCAGGGATAGATTTGCTTAGTTTAGCATAAGCTTTTAAAAAGTCAACAATAATTGAGTCTTTTTGTTGAAGGAAATGCAGTAGGAAAAGCCTGAGTGAGCTATTAGAAAGTTGGAAGTAAACTGGTATAGTCAGGCAGGGGACGTTTCTTGGTTGGACACCTACCTGAGGTAGCGAGTCTCTCTGTTATGAATTAACATTCATTTTTATGGGAGCTAATCCTGACTTTATGGAAGCTGTCAAAGGCACAGAGTCTGTTTTTCACTTGGATCTTATTGGGTAGTTCTCTTGGATACTGGAGACTTGGACAGTTCCCATAAAGCCAAGCATACATTCATCCCTCTGAAGTACTGATCTACCCTTGAAGCTTTTCCTTCTCTTCACCATAACTTTCTTCTCATTCCCCCATCTCTTCATCTGTCCCAGAAAATAGTGGTGATGTGAAGGAGGATCACTAGATACCTCTACCTGTCTATTCAATGACCTTCTGTCTGGCCAGCATGTTAGTGATAGCAACAATGAGGAAAAGAGAAAATGGAGGAGAGGAAGAGGGAAAATAGATAAATCTGGCAAGAGGGTTGACTCATTGAGGGAAACAAACAAACTGAGAAGTTTTGTACAAAGGCCTCTACAATATAAGGGACAACCAATTTAAAAAGGATGCGGAGAAACTGGAGCATGTCCAAAGGAGGGAGACTAAAATAGTGAAAGGTCTGGAAACCATGCCCTATGAGGAACGACTTAGAGAGCTGGGTATATTTAGCCTGGAGAAGAGAAGGTTAAGAGGTGATATGATAGCCCTGTTTAAATACTTGAAGGGATGCCATATTGTGGAGGGAGCAAGTTTGTTTTCTTCTGCTCCAGAGACTAGGACCAGGAACAATAGATGTGAGCTCCAGGAAAAGAGATTCCACCTCAACATTAGGAGAAACTTCCTGACAGTAAAGGGCTGTTTGACAGTGGAACACACTCCCTCGGAGTGTAGTAGAGTCTCCTTCTTTGGAGGTCTTTAAGCAGAGACTGGATGGCCATCTGTTGGGGAAGCTTTGATGGAGAGTTCCTGCATGGCAGAGGGTTGGACTGGATGGCCCTTGTGGTCATAGTTTCCAGACCCTTCACCATTTTAGTTGCCCTCCTTTGGATACGCTCCAGTTTCTCCACATCCTTTTTAAATTGTGGTGCCCAGAACTGGACACAGTATTCCAGGTGGGGCCTGACCAAAACAGAATAGAGTAGCACTATAACTTCCCTTGATCTAGACACTATACTTCTTTTGATGCAGCCTAAAATTGCATTGACCTTTTTAGCTGCTACATCCCACTGTTGACTCATGTTCAACTTGTGGTCTACTTGGACTCCTAGATCCCTTTCACATGTGATCTCATTCAGCCAGATGCCCCCCATCCTGTATCTGTGCATTTCATTTTTCCTCCCTAAGTGCAAAACCTTATATTTTTCTGTGTTGAATTTCATTTTGTTAGCATTGGCCCAGCTTTCTAGTCTATTCAGGTCATTTTGAATTTTAATCCTGTCCTCTGATCCTGTTGTGTTAAGTAACAACATTAAATGATTCTTAGAAGCAAATATTTCCAGAGCTTTGGCTGCAAATAGTTTTAACTTTAAAAGCATTCTCTGTGCATAGGACATCATACAGTCACCCCTCCTAACTTGTGAGGAGGGCAAGAAATAATAATATAAATAGTAATGATTATTACTGTAATCCACTGCTGCTCAAAATGGTGGTCCCTTGACAGTGCTGACCTATGGGTAATCTCCTGCCAATCCTTGGAGAGCTTTGAGGGTAGAGACAGAAAGAATGGGCACAGATTTGATGCCAACCTCTGGAACATGGAGCAGGAAAGGAGTCATGCCTATACATCTGTTAGCATAAGAAGTAGTGCTTTAATCCAATCTGGAGGGGAAGAACTGAGGACAGATAGGTTACTTTTTATTGAGAGTCAAGCATCACATTCAGCTAGGGCTTTCCAAACTAAGAAACATAAAACATCAAAAGAAACAGGATAAAGACTATTTCCCAGAGGAATGGATCATTCAGGTTTCTTCCATACAGCTGGAGACTTTGAATGTGAGCTGTATCTAGAGAGAGTTGAGTATAGCTTCACATCCTTGCTTATTTGTTTATCTAACAGGGATACATATTTTGGCTGTGCTGATTTTTATTGATTTTAACTTCTCACTGTCATGAAGAGCTGTGTTTCAGAGAATTAGAGTACTCAAAGAAATCCAAAGACTAACATTGGTTGTTGCCATAAAACTAACTTAATCCTCTGAAATTTCACATGATGGGGTGGGTGAATTAAAACATAATTTGTAGATTTCAGCAGGGAAGGCTCCCAGCAGTGGTTTTGTTTTGTTTTTTAATTTTTTTATGTGGAGAAAATAAGTATAAAGTGTCATTTCAAGGGAAATGACCTGTCCACTCAGAATGAATTAGAAAAAAAAATAGTAGAAAAAATGAGTCTTTTCCTGAAAAGAGCTAGAAGAATCAAAGTGTATGCCAACCCACAATGGCAGCTATTGATTTCCATGCCATTGGAAGGTGAGTCCTCTCTGAGTTCTAGGAGATAGCAAAGAAGCTTATTAACTTTTACTTCATTAACCGGCTTCTATCCCCTTTCTCCAATACAGATTCAATGTCTTTGATAGTTCCTTTAAAGGCCACACCTCTGTTCAGTAGAGGCCTTTTTATATTAAAATAACAATAATAATAACCGGACAGTGACTGAAAATCATTTCAGATTTATTTGTGGGTTGTTGTTTTGTCAAAGACTCTTCACTTTGGAGCCTGTTGATTTTTTTTTTAATCCCTAGGAGATGCTGGAGGCCTTTGTGGCCACTTTGAACAGCTTTGTACTATCTTTGTACTATGAGGAAACACTTCAGACAGAGGTGTACAATTCTCTAAGGCTGGCCTTGACTTCCAATCCAGGAATGAGGAATCTGTCAACCTGGGAAGCAGTGATGCTCAAGAAGCCAATCAAAAAGACTAAGTGAATTAAATAAATCTCGTTATACCTCTGAAATGCATTACAATGAGCCCTTGTCTTATGCAGGGGATCCATTCTGTACCCTCCCATGTAAGGCAAATAGCGCATATGCCTGAGCCCCATTGAAAATAATGGGGCTTATGCATGATGTCTGGCGCGGCATGCATGCCATGGGCATGGGTGCTATTGTTACTTCCATTGTGTGGCTTTCAGCATAAGCTAAAAGCCATATAAGAGGCACCTGCATATGACACTGGTGCACTGTATAAAAGGGATATGTAAAAACGAACACACTCAGAATCCACCCTATCCATGTCTTTATTAAAAATCTACCTAAGTTGTGCATAATTCCACCCACCTCTCACTAAATGTGGTAGTGTCAAGGTGGTGCATGAAACATTGTTGAACAGAATAGAGAAGTGGGAAGTAGTTCAGCATTAGAATTAGCAAGCTTTGCATGCCTCTTCTCATTAATCGCTCATTTGCATTTTTGCAAGCATCTTGCTTGTTTATCCACCGCCTCTCTCTTCCTGCATCACTCTAACCTGCAATGATTTTCTTCTTTCTACCTCCCCCAGTGGACCATGTATCATGTAGCTGAATAGCCACAAGTAAATGATAAGGAAATACATTCTATATATTTTTAACTAAAAAGACTCACCTTCTTTCTTTCTCTCCTAAACCTTGTGAGTAGATTGGCATTATACTCGTTGTTGTTCATCTCCTTCCTTGCCAATTTTAATACTCTGCTTGACAAATCCAGTACTGTCTCTGACTTTTCTCAATCTCAGGAAGGACTAGAGGGATGAAATTGGTTGATGGATTTAAACCTGGCATGGATGAGGGGAACAACAGGCTAACAGGGCTGGTTAGCCATGAGAGGTGAGTAGAACTGAAGAGAAAATCACTGCTCCTACAATCGCAATGAAGTCAGTGAAGAGTGCAACTGCTTGCACTATTATTACATTTGTTATTGTGTGCCTTCAAGTCATTTCTTATTTGTGGAGAGCCTAATATGACCCTTTCATGGCATTTTCTTGGCAAAGATTGTTCAGAGGAGATTTGCCATTGCCTTCCCCTGGGGCAAGGTGCAAGTGACTTGCCCAAGGCCACCCAATAGGTTTCATAGTCAAGCTGGGAACTTAACCCTGGTCTCCATAGTCCAATACTCAAATCACTATGCCACACAGGATAGCCACCCAAAATTTCAGAACTGCATTTAAGCAACTGTGAACAGAATACGGCATTATTCCATGGCCAAAAAAGTACAACTGCAAGTGTGTGGAAATTTAGGAGTGCACAAAATATCAACAGGATGTCAGCCTGTCTGGGTTCAGCTGAATAAAATAATAGCTATGTTGAAAAACTAGTTGTGCTCCAGAGAATTGATCTCTTGGGATATGTTTAAGGTGAGAGTTGTGAGGTGACAATTCCCAGTTACCAGGTGAAAATGAAGTGGGAGGGAGGTACTGGGCTCAGAGTTAATTTGGCAGGAATTTCACTCCAGCTTATCTGCATTTTTATTTTCCTTAGTGACAATCCCTATGGTAACAGCACTAAGAAAAAATAAAATAAAATTTCCTAATTATCCTGAAAGGATGAGGGAGCCATTGGTCTTTGGTTTGGGGCTGAGTGCATAGGGAACAGAAGTAAAACCAATGCATAAAACAAGAGCAGGTGTATCTTAGTCTCTTTCTCTCACACAGAAAAATCTCATTCCATTTTCTTCAGTGAAGTGGAGTTTTATTGCCAAAACTGTGTGCAGGCACACTCACCATCATAAGATTCAAATTGTATACTGCTGGTATGAAGGAATAGAAATGTGGTCCATTTGTATGAAAAATTGCTAGGCAGCAAGGGTCCCATGCAGATAGCATAGGACAGTGTATCTTGTCATATATCCACCACAGGGAGAGATGACCATCATCATCATCATCATCATCATCATCATCATCATCACCACCATTTCTTACCCACCTCTCCCCATGGATCAAAGTGGAGGATAACAATACTTAACAAATAACATGAGTTAAATACTCCTGTTCCAATTCCAGTGTGAAGAGGATAAGGCAAAAAATGACATATGGAGAACTCCTTCTTATACTGTGAAGTATCCTAAAGGCAGTGGTTGTTGCTGTGTGCTTTCAAGTCATTTCCAGTTTATGGAGAACTTAAGCCAAACCAAATCTTGGCATGATTTGTTCAGAGGGGTTTTGGCCTTCCCTTCCCCTGAGGCTGAGAGACTGTGATGTGCCCAAGGTCACCCAGTGGATTTTCATGGCCAAATCAGGAACTGAACCCTGGTCTCCAGGGTTGTAATCCAACACTCAGATTCACTACGCCATGCTGTGCATCAGTCAATGCTTCATTTGGAGCCAAGCAGTGAATCATAGGAGCTTATCACTCAGCATTTTAAACAGTCTCCAGCCTCCTGAGCTGGAGACAGGACACAGGATGAAGGAGAGGATTATTGCACACTAAATCACTGCTAAACCACCAGCCACCATCAGTCCAGGTCCCAGACGGGCCCAAGCCACATTCTGCCAGCACTTTTTAGAAGTCGGAAGCTTTCTGACTTCTAAAAAGTGCTGGCGGAGTGCAGCTGGGACCTGGGCTGATGGATGCTGGTGGTTTGGCAATCATTTAGTGAGTGATAATCCCTGACTCCATCCTGCATACCAGTTGTGTTTTGTTTTTTTAATGCAGAATCCCTAAGTAATACTTTTTTGTCATTTATTTGTGATAACGTTGGTATATTTCATGAAAAATGCTGCGTACCTGTAATCTGTATCACTTTATGATTTAAAAAGGTAAGCAATGAGCTCCATAATTTAAATTTCCTATGTGTATTTACACATACTGACCTTGAGTCTGTATTTGCTCTGCCCTGAATTCTACTCCTCCCAAGTTCTGGGGCTATTTCATATTACACAGCTACAGCACTATGCTTCAACATTAACTGTCATGGCTGCAATTTATGGAGGAGTAATTTGTGTTTGCAACTAAAAGATTCCAGTGTGCCACCAAACTACAAACCTCAGGATTCACTGCATGCAGCCATAACTGTTAATGTGGAATCATAGTGCTATTGCTGTGTAAGGTATTAGTGTCTGTAGAGACACGGGAGCTAACTGAAACTGGTAACCAACCGATACAATATTTGTGTCACAGACTTTGGTCTGCAAGAATTAGAACTGAGAAGTTTTGCAACATCTGTCTCTTGCAAGGGACTGCTGTGATGTTACTATGTAGGGGAGCCAGTGAAGTGAATATTTCTCATGTGCACTGGGGCCAAAGGCTATTAGGGCAATTGTGCATGGGGAATGTTTCACATGGGAACTAAAGTTAAATATGTACTGATGCACATCAAACGCTCCTGATGTCCATCCCAACAACAGCTAGGGACTACCAACATGCATTGATAGGAGCTGATGCATGTTGGAACATTTTTCCCAGTGCCCTGATGTGCATCTTCACAATTCACTTTAACACCAGCAACAACAATAACAACAATATTTACTTATATCACCCTTTTCACCAAAGGGTAGATCAACAATGTACACTATCAAGGACAAAAGCAACAAAAAATAACACTATAAATATGCATGAAATAAACACCCCACCAGTCACTATTCCTCTCATCAACCTCAAGCACAATTCATCAACCTCAAGATTAGTCTGGCAAAGAGGAAGGTCTTCCTCAAAGAGGAAGGTCTTCAACCTCTTACAAAAAATGGGTGATCATAATAATAATAATAATTATTATTATTATTATTATTATTATTATTATTTCTGTTCCGTCCCTCTGAACAAGCAATCGGGGTGGAGTACAACAGAGGTTAAAACAATATCAAGTTAAAATACCCCTTCCTTACCCTTACCACCCTCCCTTAAAAAAGAATTAAATTGCAATAGAGTTAAAAAACATAATAGATTAAAATAACAATGCACAATAGTAGGGAGCGGACCCAGCTTAGGTTGTATGGAGAAAAATACAGGTAAAGATTTAAAAAGCCCTTAAAACCTAGGTATGGAGCTGGGGATATTCACATTCTCTGGGAAGGCCTACAGGAAGAGATGCTTCTTTAGGGCTCTTTTAAAGCCTTCTAAAGATGGAATGAGACGCATCTCGTCCGGCAGGTCGTTCCACAACTTGGGGGCGACAGCCGAAAAAACCCTCTGGGAGGTCTGTACCAGCTTGGTCTTCATGGGTTGAAGCAGGTTCCTCCCAGAGGACCGGAGTGTGCGGGTGGGTTCATATGGGAGGAGGTGGTCCCTTAGATAAGATGGGCCCAAGCCATGACGGGCTTTAAAGGTTAAAACCAACACCTTGTACTGTACCCGGAAACTGATCGGCAGCCAGTGGAGGGCTTTTAGCACAGGAGTGATATGCTCTCTCCTGGATGTTCCAGCCAGAAGCCTGGCTGCCATATTTTGGACCATTTGTAGTTTCCGGGTTAGGCACAAGGGTAGCCCCATGTAGAGTGCATTGCAGTAGTCCAAACGTAAGGTTACCAGCGCGTGTATCACAGTTTCCAGATCCCTCCTCTCCAGGAAAGGGTGCAGCTGATGTATCAGCTGAAGCTGGTAACAAGCGCTCCTGACAGTCGCATTCACCTGACTTGTCATGTTAAGTGACGGATCAAGAAGTACCCCCAGACTGCGAACAGAGTCCTTCGAGGAGAGTGTGACTCCATTGAGGACTGGAAGTTGTATTCCCAAACCTGGTTTCGGGCCTGTGACTGTGAGCACCTCCGTTTTGTCTGGATTAAGCTTCAATCGGTTTTTCCTCATCCAATCCATTACCGCCACAAGGCAGTCTGAAGAAAGAATTTCCCACAGATGTGGAGCCAGCCCTTGAAACCACAGAACTAGGGCTGTATCCACACTATAGAAATAATCCAGTTTGACACCACTTTTACTGTCATGGCTCAATACTATGTAATACTGAAATCTGTAGTTTGTTGTGGTACCATAGTTATCTGACAGAGAGGTAACTGGCTCACAAAACTACAAATCCCAGAATTCCATAACACTGACCCATGTCATTTAAAAGTGATGTCAAACTGGATTATTTCTCCAGTGCAGATGCAACCTAGGAGGGTTTTGTAACATCTCTAATATGTGTAAAGTTCCTCAAGGTAGACCACAATACAGCATCATGGCCTTCAGATTTACATGGGGCTAAGTTGATGGATGGAAAACAAGGTTGTATCTCCTGAATCCATCTTTGCCATCATGGAACCTCTAGATTCTGCCCACATCCATGTAAGTTACCAACATCTGCAACAGAGAATGCCTTGTGACTCTATGATTCAATCAAGTCCCTTGTGCAAGTTCCCCAAGTCACATACAAGCCTTTATTCTCACAGTTCTGATGTTTTTTCCCCTCTGTTGATATTTGGAACAGATCAAAATATATTGGAATAAATGAATTGATAAATAAGAATTTCACAAAATTCATAAATATTCCTTAAGTAGAAGGGAAAGAAACTGACGTTTGAAAAATTCATATATGGGGAAAACAAAAGTGACAGATTTTCCCATCATGACCTGCTTGATAGCTAAATAGATCAAATGAACAGCTGTTAGAATAGCTTGATCCAACTCCCCAGCCCCTGTAATTATTCCGTATAGACTTGCCAACAGATTTTTATAGAAAGAAAATCATATTTCTCAGGTCACTTTTATGGTAAATTCACCTGACTTTCTGATGAGTTCCTTGGCATGCAGTCCAACAGAATGGAAACATTAAGGTTTATAGGAACAATCTTTAGATTTTAATTGCCTTTCTATCTTGCAGGTCTATTTTCATCGGAAGCTATCAAAAATTTAGCAGCAGACCTTTACATAAAAAGCAGTTTTATTAAACAGCATGTAAAAAACACAGCTGTTTCTATTTTGGCATCCTTTACTAGACGATGTTTGAGGTGAGGGAAAATTATTACTTTTTACTATAATAATAATAATGATAATAATAATTTTTAAAATTTCTATTTCCCGCCTCTCCCCACGGATCGAGGCGGGATTCCAGCATAGTTTAAAAACAGTATACACAATTAAAACAATCAACTAAAAAAGATCCTAAAAATCATCATAAAAACAATAAGAACATGACCCAGTAATAGAGTATAGTCTAACCCCAGGCAGATCACAGATATACATAGCTGTCAATCAGATATTCTGGTTCCAGATGAGGTGTTTTTAGTAGATCAGATTATAAAAGGTCAGAAGGATAGGCCTGCCAGAAGAGATCCATCTCTTAAGTGCCCTCTTGAAAGCATCCAAGGAGGTAATAAGATGGATCTCTTCCTGTAAGCCATTCCAAAATTTCGGGGCTGTGGCAGAAAATATTAGTCTGGTGACAAAATGTTCCAACAGGTTCTTCCCCAAGGTTCTGAAAGTGCGGGGCAGATTGTGTAGGGAGAGGCGTTCCCTCATGTAACTCGGGCCCAAGCCATATAGGACTTTAATGGTAATGACCAACACTTTGTATTGGGCCCGGAAGCTGGTCAGCAGCCAATGTAACGATCTTAATATGGGGGTAATATGATCTGTTCTTGATGCCCCTGTAACCAATCTAGCTGCCGCATTCTGGATCAGCTGAAGCTTCCGGACTTGATACAAAGGTAGCCCCATGATCACCCTGTTTAAATACTTGAAGGGATATCACATTGAGGAGGGAGCAAGCCTTTTTTCTGCTGCTCCAAAGAACAGGACTCGGAACAAGGGATGCAAACTGCAGGAAAAAAGATTCCACCTCAACATTAGGAGGAACTTTCTGACAGTAAGGGCTGTTCGACAGTGGAACACACTCCTTCGGAGGGTGGTGGAGTCTCCTTCCTTGGAGGTTTTTAAGCAGAGGCTGGATGGCCATCTGTCGGGGATGCTTTGATTGGGAGTTCCTGCATGGCAGGGGGTTGGACTGGATGGCCCTTGTGGTCTCTTCCAACTCTAAGTTTCTATGATTCTATGATTCTTTGCATATTCTCCCACTCTGAGGCCTTGCCATTCAACAACAGAACAAAACACAGATTAACATAGAAATTACTCCTCCCAACCCAGCATCACACAGTGTGTATAATACCCCACTCTTTTCCATGCCTGAATTCTCTGAAGATGCCAGCCACAGCTGATGGCGAAACATCAGGAATAAACTCTTCTAGAACATGGCCTCATAGCCCAAAAAACCCATAGAAAACTGTCTTCAGCCTCTTCCTCTTCTGTTCCATCCTGGCTGGCCATAGCACTATCATGTAGTCAGTTTTCTTCCCTCTCCCCATTTTTTTTTTTTTTTTGGGAGGGGGGTAAGCGGGAAAATCTCACTTGGTGAATCGATCTGGAGATCTCGTGAGCTTAGATACACCTTTTCTGCCCTTTGTGCTGGCTTAGCACTAATCTCGACACTAATCTGTTTTGTTTTTTGTTTGTTTATCGGCAGAACCACTGTGACTGTTTTTGCTTTCTGTATCATCAGAGGTCAGCAGCTTCCCTTAAATTCTTCCTGATTCTGAGGAAGACTCAAAGAAGCATTTTGTTGTGCAGAGGGAAAAAGTTCTGGCTGACATTCAGGAAGATAAAAAATATTGGATCACTTGCCATTCAATGGCTGGCATCTTAATAGTGACATTTGTGCTTAATTGCTGTCACCTTGGCTTCAACGTATGGTGGCTTTATGAATGAGAGACCTTCATGTCATCTTGTTATCAATCTCCCTGCTCAAGTCTTGTAAATTCAGAGCTGTGACTTCCTTAAATTTAGTCATTTCACCTATAATGCAACTTTTCTCTCCTGTCTTCTATCTTACTAAGCATTATGGTCTGTTCTAGTGAGTCATCTCTTCTCATGGTATGTCCAAAGCACAACAGTCTTAATTTAGTCCTCTTGGTTTCTACTAATTTGCTTTAAGACTTTAGTTCTGGCTTTCTTTGCTTTCTTTGCTTTCTTTGTCTTTTTGGCAGTCTTTGGTCTCCACAGAGCTCTCCTTCAGCAGCACACCAAATGAGTTCATTTTCCTCCTGTCGGCTTTCTTTATTATCCAACTTTCACAACCATACATAGAGATCAGAAATAATGTCACAGACAATCCTGACTTCAGCATTCAATTATATATCTTTATATTTGAAAATCTTGTATCTTTCCTCCATAACTGCCATTCCAAGTCTTAATCTTCTTCTGATTTCCTGACAACAGTCCCCATCCTGGTTTATAACTGAGCCAAAGTATGGAAAGTCCTTAACTATTTTAAAATCTTTATCATCTGCTTTAAAGTTATGTAAATGATCTGGGAGCATTCTTATTGTTCAACTGTAAACCTGACTTTTCACTTTCTTCTTTCACTTTCTTTAATACTTTTTTAAAACTTTTTTTTTTGCTAGTATTTTGATGACATTTGCACATCTTAAATTGTTAATGTTCCCTTCTTCCATTTTCAAACTTCCTTCCTCCAAGTCTCATCCAGTTTTACATATGATACATTCAGAATACATGTTAAACAGATAGGGTGATAAAATACAGCCTTAACTTACCCCTTTGCCAATTGGAAAACATTGTATTTCTCCCTAGTCTGTTCTGATGATGGCCTAATGTGATACAGAAGCATAACTTATGCAACATTTGCAGAGCATTTATTCTGATATATTGTTATTGTTGTGTACCTTCAAGGTGTTTTCCACCTTATGGAGACCCAAAAGGAAACCTATCCTGGGGTTTGCTTGGCAAGATTTGTTCAGAGGAGGTTTGCCATGGCTTTCCGCTGAGGAGGCTGAGAGTGTGTGACTTGCCTGAGGTCACCCAATAGGCAGGGAATCAAATGCTGGTCTCCAGAGTCCTAGTCCAACACACAAACCACACAAAACTACATCCCAACCTTCTTTTCAGGAAGAATGTCAAGATGTCCTCCATTTTGAGCATGACTGAGAAACATGAATGTACACTGTATCAGTGTCAGTTTCTCCATAAAAATCAATAGATCTCGGGCCCATTCAGACTACGTTATAAACCGGTTAGCAAACCGGTTTAAAATCAAGAAGTTCACACTGAAACTGGATTTAACACTACTGAATCCGGATTTTGCACACCCGTAGCGGGGTAAATCCCCCATAACCCAGGTTTTCCCAAAGCGGGTTTTTTACCGTTTCTTTTGGGAAAACCCGGTTTGCGGGGAATGTGAACTTGGCTCCGATCACGATCGGGTCAAGTTCAGGGGAGGGGAAAAGGCCAGGGGGAGGAACATCCCTCCTCTCCAGGCAAAATCGGGCACTCCAGCATTTTTAAAATATTTTTTTAACTGTATTTTTAAGTAATTATTTATTTTATTATTTTATTTATTTTAGAGTTATTTTATTTTTTATTTATTTATTGTATTTTACTGTATTTTATTTATTAGTAATTTAATTGCATTCAATTGTATTATATTTTAGTATTTTTTAAATATTTTTTAATTTCTTATTTTTTTTTTATTATTTTTTTCAGTTTGACAGCTTATGCGCATTCTACGAGGCTCTGTTCCCATCGAAGTTTATGAATGGGGAAAAAGGGAAACTCCTGTCCATATATGGATTGTGGTTCCCTTTCATGGGGCCCTTTAAAAATTGAAAGGGAGCCCCAATCCATATATGGACAGGAGTTTCCCTTTTTCCCCATTCATAAAATTCGATGGGAACGGAGCCTCGTAGTATGCGCATAAGCTGTCAAACTAAAAAAAAAAAATTAAAAAATATATAAGAAATTAAAAAATATATTTAAAAAAATACTAAAATAAAATACAATAACTCAGGTCAAGTTCAGGGGAGGGGAAAAAGCCGGGGGGGGGGGAACATGCCTCCTCTCCTGGCAAAATTGGGCACTCCTGATTTTTTAAAATATTTTTAATGTATTTTTTATTATTATATTATATTATAATATATTTATATATTATATTATATTATATTGTATTATTTTATTTTATAGTTATTTCATTTATTATTTATTTCATTGTATTTTATTGTATTTCAGTGTATTTTATTGCATTTCATTTCTTAGTAATTTATTGGATTTTTTTGTATTTTTTTGGTATTTTTTAAAATATATTTTTTTCTTTTTTTCCCCCATTGACAGCTGTAATTCGCTTTGGCTGTTCCGTTTTTATGAATGGGGCAGAGGGGGAACCCCTGTCCATATATGGACTGGGGTTCCCTTTAAAAGGGCCCCATTCATTCCCTTCCAGTTTAAAGAATGAATGGGGCCCTGAAAGGGAACCCCTGTCCATATATGGACAGGGGTTTCCCCTCTGCCCCATTCATAAAAACGGAACAGCCAAAGCGAATTACAGCTGTCAATGGGGGAAAAAAAGAAAAAAATATATTTTAAAAAATACCAAAAAAATACAAAAAAAAATCCAATAAATTACTAAGAAATGAAATGCAATAAAATACACTGAAATAAAATAAAATACAATGAAATAAATAATAAATGAAATAACTATAAAATAAAATAATACAATGAAATATAATATAATATAATATATAAATATATTATAATATAATATATAAATATAATATAATATAATATATAAATATTATATTATATTATAAATATAATATAATAAAATATTTAATAAAATATTTTATTTAATAAAATAAAATAATACAATATAATATAATATAATATATAAATATAATATAATATAATATATAAATATTATATTATATTATAAATATAATATAATAAAATATTTAATAAAATATTTTATTTTATAAAATATATATTAAATTTAAAAATAAAAAAAATATTGAAACATATAGTAAATAATAATTTAAAAAGTACTGGGAGGAGGAGGAGGAGGAGGAGAGGAAAGGATCGCCTCAATCCGCACCGCTCCCAGCCAAATGCTTCATGCGCATAAGCTGTCAAATATTTAAAAATATTAAAAAAAAAACACAAGCATCTCGCGCGGCCAATGGCCGCATCAGACGTCACCATGACATCATTTGATTGACAACCAAGAGGCTCCATCTTTAATCGGTACTTTTGCATGTATGAACTTCGTTGGGGTAAAATGCACCGGGAAGCCTCAATGGGGGCAAAAGATAGTATGAACTCCTCTCTGGATAGAATCGGTTTGCCACGATCGATCTCATCTGGATCAAACCAGGGCAAATGGGCTAGTCTGGATGGGGCCCTCATTTACTATACTCCCACAATTCATTTCCTTAGCAGGACAATCCAAAAGCTTGTGGACCTGTATAAATCCCAACCCAGGGTGCATTTATACTGTATAAATAATGCAGTTTGACACAACTTTAAGTGCTATAGCACCATCCTATGGAATCTTTGGATTGTAGTTTTGCAAGGTCTTTAGCCTGCTAAAGTATGCTGGTGTCTCATAAAACTACAAATCCCAGGATTCCATAGCACTGAGCCATCACAGTTAAGGTGTTGTCAAACTTTATTATTTTTGCAGTGCAAATGCAGCCAGAATAAACATTTTATAGAGGTGACTCAATGATGCCATTCTCAGTGATGAAATCAAATTTGTTCATTTATGCTCCCCATGAGGTTTGTGGGGCTTCATCATTGTTCTGAAAATAATGAAAATTGAACAATTTGGTTTCAAGAATTTCTGCTTGAACTACATATCTTCCCCTTGTTTCTTTGCCACCTTGTAAGGGGTTTTCAGTCCTGCACTTCATTTTGGAAATTTGTGAGTATTAAAAAAAATAATAATCAAAGTCCATTTGTTGTCATTTCCTAAGATATATTAGTCTGCTTTTGCATAAAACAAGGGAAGGGAAAAAATAGACTTGTGGAACCTTTGAAAGTAAGCATTTTTTTCATTATCAGCTTTCCTGTACAACAGCCTATCTGCATGTGAAGAATTTGGCTGTAGTTCACAAAAGCTTACAGTGAAATAAATAGTTTATGTTGTTGTTGTTGCTGTTGTCATCGTTTTTGTTATTGTTATTTTCTTACCTGTCTCTCTCCATGGATTAAGGAGGGGAACAACAACAATTATCTAACAACTGCTTAGCTTCAAAAATACTGCACTATTCCTTTCCCCGTTCCTCTTTTTCTGCATTGTTATTGTTATCAGCCAAAAAGGAAATGCATAAACATTCTAAACACCATACCAGAGTATTAAAAATTAGTTTTAAATACCATCCATCTGTGATACGTTGCTGAAGTTTCCAATTACATGCAACTGAAAGCAGAACGGTTTCTCTCTTACTTATTCAGCTGTTCCGTTTCTGTGAAATCCCTAACCTGATACCTTCTCATATGTGGTAAAAAAACAAACAAGCAAACTAGTCACTCTTCATTGTTTTCTTTTCACAGATTGCCTCTCTCTGTTTCCTCTACTGAATGCAGACTAGATAATGCTGAAAGGTTGATTTTTATTGATGTTTACCTATTCCTCTATCCAGTCCTCTGCAGGTGTAGTCTCAGGGCACTAAAATATTTCATCGATCTCTTGTCTTCATGTGACCTTGACTTCCCCATGAAGCCTACATTGGGGTCTTATTTTGGAGACAAGTTCCCTACTGCTTAGAACAAAGGTGGCGACCCCAAACTGAGCCAGCCATTTCAAGTAAAAGGTCATGGCTTTAATTTTCTTGGAATGGGAAGCAATCGTTGGCACAGTGGGGTGAGAAAGAGGGGAAGTTTTGCTTAAAATGCATGCAGTGTTGTTTGTAGTCAAGAAGACCAGGTACTTTTCTGCAGTATTTGGGCAGCAGGATCTGCTTAATCTGAACTCAGAGAAGGGTCAGGATCCTACATCAAGAGATAATTTTACACTCATGTTTTAAGGCAGTTTTTGAATGATGCCAACTCATTAATGACTTTCAGCTTTCCAGAAATGAGTGTGAAAGCAAATAGATATTGTGTTTGTGGTGTTCTACCTCTCCAGACATTGTAGTGTCCCTTTTCCTGGCCAAAGAAAAAGCAAACTTTTTGCCCACTGAGAACCTTATCATTTTGCAAACAAACCCTTTTATGCATCCCTTTTTTACCAAGCTGGAAAAATCCATTTGGCAAAAGGGATGCTTTTATGACCTTCTCCCATGCTTTTACAACCAGAAAAGAATGAAAGTGCTTGAACATGCAGAGATAGAAACAGAAAAAAGTTTCTTGTTTCCTGCCTTCTGAGTTTGTTTGCAATGCTCTAAGAGGCTCATGTCACTTTTGAAATATATCCCCAACTGTCTTGATTTGACAGGGACACTCTTGATTAATCCACTGCTGTCCCACTTTTTCAGCAAGTTTAAAAATGTCCCAATTTATTTTTCCTCCTATTATATTTCCCCCTGGTCCTCAGATCACTTCCATTGCTAGAAACTGAGGCTTGGTACAGACTGAAGCCAATTTTAGGGGTCAGGAGAGCAGAGCGCCCGCACCCTCCCAAGCCCTACCTCGCTGTTCAGGTGCCATTTTGGTGTGCACACATTCACATGGTGTGCACACCAATGACTTGCCTCCTGCACCACATCTAAATAACATGGCACACAAGGACATCACCGCATCATTCCAGGGTGCTAATGGTGCCTCGGCAGCAGCCAAAAAAGGAGCCACATTTTACAGTTTCTTTTTCATGGTGCATTATTGCCAGGATGTGGGGTCGCTGCGGCAATGATCCGTGGGAGAAAGGGATGGCATCTCACCACCCCTTTCTGCCTGTCTGTATCCCCCCTGAGTTTGAAAAGCAGTTTGCACACAAATAATTCAGAAGTAGGAAGAGGTTGTGAAATGAGAAGGGTGAGAACCTTGTCATCCCCAATAGGATCAGGCAAAAGCAAAGTGCTGAAACCTCTCCTACATTGTGTGTCCTTCTTCATTAGTAACTTTTGCCATCTTAACCACAATTTGATTTTGCTTGGCCATACTTGCCCTGATTTTCATCTGTGAAATGTTGTGGGGTATGTTTCAAATAACTTCTAGCAGCCTCTTGTACTTACTGTTGTTGTTGTTACTGCTGCTGTTGTGTACCTGTCATTCTCAATTTAGGATGATCCTAGGTTGAACCTATCACAGGGTTTTGTTGTTAGCATTAGTTCAGAGGAGGTTTGCAATTGCCTTCTTCCAAGGCTGAGAGAGTGTGATTTGATCAAGATCGACCAGGATGGTTTTCATGGTTCAGCAGGGGTTTGAACCTTGGGGTTCAATCATACTATTCATTTGTATCATTATTATTCCACTTTAATGGTGATGATTCCATTCTATGAAATCTTGGAACTGGCATTTTGAGGAGGAGCACTGAAAATTCTCAGACAAATCACTGGATCCCATGGGGTGGAAATACAACAGTTAACGTGGATTGATAGCAGTATAATTATGTAGTGTGAATGAGGCCCTGGTCTTCCAAAATCCTTACCCAGTACTCAGACTGCTGTACTATGCTGCCCCCCCCCAGCTGTTTAACAACAACAAATATCTCTTTTTCAGAATGATAGGTTTGCCTCCAAACAAGATTTTGTTGTTGTTATTTTGTTATTTTTGAGGATCTCAAGAGCAGAAAGTTCACCGCTAAACCCTCTGCAGTTGATCACCTTCAGGGTAGGAATAACTTTTGGAAGGAGAGACCATCCCCACTTTTCTGTAAAGAGATACTTCTGATCTATGGATGGAAAGAATATTAAAAATAGTTTTTAAAAAGCAAGTTTCTAGAGCAGAAGGAAACTCTGGTGAGGAGACTCCCAAATGATGGGAATCTTCACAGTTTGGGACTTATTATGCTCTATAGATGTAAAGACTATTCAAAAACAGTAGAAAAAAAATGTGTTTCGCAATTGTTGTGAAACCTTGATGAGAAGAATTCTGGACCAGTGTGAAATTTTGCAGCTCAAAACCTATTTTGACAACCTTTGCATGTTTTGGGGAACATTTTTGCACAGAAAACAGCATTGTCTTTACAGAAAATATTTTCTGTGATGAATATAATATTTTGATGCAGAAAGATTGCTTTCAACTCAGAAAATATTGTTTCCTGAGAAGCAAATGCTTTCTGTGCAGAAAACAGTAGTTTCTATGCTGGAAATAATCTTTCTGCATAGAAAGACTATTTTAAACAAAGAAAATGCTGCTTCCTCTGCAGAAAACCTGTTTTTTGTCCAGAAATTCTAGTGTAATGCACAAAAGAAGCATATACAATGTACTTATTTATGTGCCTAGAATAACTCCTGAATCACAAATAGTCTTTAGATACTATGCAATTTTCACTAGGGTTCTTGCAGCAAGGAGGAAAAGGATCTTAAATATTTATTTCTTTATTTATTTATACCCCAGCCTATATCAAGAGATCTCCATGAAGGCTACAAATAGCATTAAAATAAATTAAGCATGACAAATAATAATAATAATAATAATAATAATAATTTCTATTATCCAGCTTCAGTTTATTGGCCTTCATCCAAACCATTACAGCATCCAGACATTGGTGCAGCCCCAGCTAATTCTAAGGACAAGGAGAAATAGAGCTGAGTGTGTGTATGAGTGTCATGTGGCAGTCCCAGATGTGCAAATTTCCTACTTGTATCCCCAGTGGTTTTGGACACTGTCCCTTTTTTTCCATTAAGTTTATTCTAGGAAACACAGAGTTGACTTCCGACTACACAATAACCAACCCATCTGGTTTTATTTTACTTATTTATTTATTTATTTATTTTGCTTCTTATTCTGCCACACAAAAAAGAGAGCAACATTTTTTTTTTTTTAACATAACCTTAACACTGGATTTTTTCCTTCCTCTTTAACACAAGGAAGAAAGGAAGGGGGAGAGAAATAAATCAATGCTGTGCAATCTTTAGCAAAACAATGACTAATATGGCTTTTCTTTGTTCCCCGCAGTAGTGAGAACACAGATAGCAATATCGTTTATACAGGTCACCGCATGCCAGCTTTAAATGTCAGTCTTAGCACTGGAGAAGTGGAACAGAGCTTTTATTGATTGCAGAAATGTTGCACAAAGTTGGCTGGAGAGCATATACACATCCAGGGTGAGTGTGTTGTGTTGTGAAGGTCACACTTTAGGGGTCCAGCAAAAATAAGCTTGGCATCAATTAGTGGTTCTTCATCAGACCTTGGGTACTCCAAACAGCAGCGACTTTAATGCGAAAGAAGGTACATAAGGTGAAAATTCTTTCTTTCAGTGGTCAGAGATGCCTGTTTATCATACCATGTTCTTTTCTTCACTTATGTAACTTGGGTTTAGCATGTTTTGTTTTGCAGTTGGTCACTGGAAAGCAAACACAGGTTTAATTTGCAAATCTGATTGCTAAAGCATTCCTAATCTCTTGGGAAATTCTGTTGTGGGAGGGAAAAATGAATCAATTATAGAATACTATTGGAAGTAATCATTGCCTTTTATGCTTGAGTAGCCCACTTTTTCTTTTCTTTATGGAAGTTCTATGCAAAAGAGAACCAGAAAAGGGTGTCTGTCCACATCAAAACATTGCAGCAAGAACAATTGTGGAGAATATGGTGATAAAGTTGTTTTGCATGAAAAATGCAAATGCAGAAATTATCAGCCTAAACTTTATTGTTAGTTCCAAGTTTGACTAGAGTAGACTTATTGAAACAGCTGTATTTGTTTATTCTTAGCTCAGCATTCAACAGTTGATTCAATGTGTCTATATAGCCACCCTTTTGTACAATACAGATTTGTGATGTTGCACAACCAAATATGGAGAGCCATAGTAGTGTAGTGGTAAAGCCATGTAAAGCCACTTGGTGACTTTGGGCAAGTCACATTCTCTCAGCCTCAGACGATGGCAATGGCAAACATCCTCTGAAGAAACATGCCAAAGAAACCCCATGGTAGGGTTGCTTTAGGGTTGCCATAAGTCAGAAATGGCTTGAGGGCACACAAAAAGAACAACAAACAACCAAATGTGCATTGCTCATCAATTCCGATCTTCGGTGTGCATCAATACACAATGCACAACTATGGCTATGACACCACACATGTAACTTCACTTCCATAACCATGAACTGGATATGGCCATTTTCCATTAGACAAAAATTCTAGCCTCTTCTGTTGTAGAATACATAAGCTATTTATGTCACCAACAGGATTCCATCTGAGATTTAATTTAACAATGACATTACCAAAGATAAATTAAGCCACATCAGAAAGATGAAATAGACTAACATTGTAGATATTGCCAAAAAGAATGTTAAAAAAAGAAGACACACATTGCAAAAAGAAGGTGAGGGGGAGAGGAAATGTACCGATTAAATTTAGTATTTATTTAATTTTAATAATACGTTTAAGTATATAATAAAGTAAATGCATAAATACATGGGGCTGCCTTAGGAAACTTTGGAAACTTCAGCAGGTTCAAAATGCTGTTTCAAAATGCTGAAACAGCCTCACTGGTTACCAGTTCATTTCCAGACACAATTCAAAGTGCTGGTCATGGCCTATAAAACCCTACACAGCTTAGGTCCAGATTATGTGAAAGATCGAATTACCCGATATAAATTCACAAGGGTCCTAAGATCTAAAAAAAGGCTTTCTCTTGGTCCCACCACCACCACAGGCTTACTTGGTGAGGACACAAGAAAGAGCCTTCTTGGTGTCTTTCTCCAACCTCTAGAACTTACTTCCACAGGAACCTAGGTTGGCCCCTTACCTGCTTTCCTTTCACCACCAAGCAAAGACATTTTTGTCCCAACAAGCTTTTAATGTGCAATCTATGGGGTACATGTTTTATCTGCATTTTTAAACTTTTGTTTATTTCATGCAGTTTTATATTGTTTTAGCATGATGAGTTTATTTCTACACTTTTACTGTAAAGTTTTTCTCTGTTTTTCTGTCCGTTTCTTTGGACCCCTTTCCAGGAGAAGCACGGCATAGAACTGAGATAAATAAATTTGGACTAATGCTCTCAGAATCCTCCAGCCATCATAGCTAATGTCCATGCTAGGTTGAGAGTTCTAGTCCCCCAAAAATAGCTTCCCAAGCTATGGCACAGGAAACCCCCTTGATGCAGCTTTTCATACTGCTGTGGGTAATTCAAAAATCCCATTGTGTAGTCAAGTTTTAACAGTAGTCTGAGTTCCTTTTCAAGTTATCACTTTTCTTTTTCTTGACACATCTTCAGTGACTTTCTTTTCTACTTTCTCCCAAGGAAACATTGATTCTTAATCACTACATATAGGAGCAATTTAATGGGACATTCTGGGCAAGGATCCAAGGATACTGAAAATAATGGAATACTTCAGCCAACTCAATGAGGAGTTAAGGACCAGATACTTTTATAGCAACTAAGCAGTGGTCAGCATATTAAGAGAAATGTTTGATTTTGGTCATGGCCTCAATACTTATTTAACCTTGGTAAGCTTCTCTCTTCCCCACCCCCACTCTCTTTAATATACTTAATCCCTCTAAAAAGTAATGCTTTATTCATTTGTCCAATGCAATGAGTAATAAATTTTTAAACAATAATAAGATGAAGTGGTTTTTTCTTCTTCTCTGACCCAGGGTTACAATGCATAACTATTGCTGTAGCCTGTGCATACAGATTTCATTTTCAGAAAAGGAGGGCTTATTCATGCTGATGTTTAAGTGTTCCTATAATACAGACATATCTCAGTTAACAAAGCCTCTGACAAAGAAGCAAGCTTTTTTACAAAGTCTTTTTTTACACCTATCCAGACCCCCTTTCTATTCTTCTTTTGTCTAGCTGGAATTTTTTTTACCTGCATTAGCACTGACTGGATGTTAAAGGAGCACTGAAGAAATAAACACAGACTTTCAATGTCAAGCTGCAGTGGTGTGTTTGCAGTAAACAATTCAATAAAGCTTATGCTGGGAAAGAAATAGATTCTAGTGTATTCAATTGTACTGTAGCTGTGTTTGCCTGTCCACAGAAGGCAAAGTAAAAAGAAACTACCACTAGAATATGAGTAAAGAGAACAGAGTGAAAGGGGAAAAGAAGATTTGCCAAAAATAACATAGATCTGGCCAGCAAAATGGAAGTCACGAGAAAAATGGACACCATGTAAACCCACTGGGTGACTTTGGACAAGTCACACTCTCTCAGCCTCAGAGGGTGGCAATGGCAAACCCCCTCTGAACAAAACTTGCCAAGAAAACCCCATGATAGGTTTGTCTTAAGGTGGCCATAAGTTGGAAACCACTTGAAGACACACAACAGCAACAACAGGGAAAAGCAAAGAAAAATCCTTTGAGCATTTTGGAAGATTTTTTCAAGTGGTATCTAGAAGGTTTGAAATGATTTTGTTGACTTTTACAAGGCTTACTTGACCTTGTTGTTTAATTCCACATGTATATATTAATTTTGAACAAAATGTTGGTTGAACCAACGCTGCAAGACAACATGCTGCATTGGAACAGACAAAGTCGAAGGCGAGAGCATGCATGATGTAGTGGTTTGAGTGTTGGAACATGACTCTGGAGACCATGGCTTGGGCCATGAATCCCAGTGAGTAATCTTGAGCAAGTCACATACTCTCAGCCTCATGGAAAGGCTATGGCAAACCTCCTTTGGACACATCCTGGCAAGAAAACCCCATGATAGAGTCACTTTAGGGTTGCTAAAAGTCAGTAGTGTTCAGTCTGCACCAGGTGACACCCCTAAAGCCACTGCTGAGAGAGTGTGACTTGTCCAAGGCCACCCAGTGGCTGATCTGGGAAGTGAAACCTCATCTCCAGAATTACAATCCAACACTCAAACCCCATAGGCCAGGGGAAATATAGGTCCAAAACACTCTGCAGAAATAGTTCACTTTGAGATCACTTCAACTGCCTGGTTCAATGTCAGGGAATTCTAGGAATGGTAGATTTGTGAGACATTTAACTAGAGCTCTGATGCCACAATAAACTACAGTTCCCTGGCACTGAACCAGGGCAGTTAAAGCAGTCTCAAACCAGACTATTTCGATAGTGTGTTTTGAACCTAGAATGAATAAACAAGAAAAGAAAGAAAGAAAGACAGAAAGAAAGACAGAAAGAAAGAAAGAAAGAAAGAAAGAAAGAAAGGCATTACTTCCATACTTCAGGTTATTTGGTTTTTTTCCCCCTGTTTCTAGCAAGTAATCCTAGTCATTGTTCATCCATCAAGAAATTCCATATATAAACTTTTATTCTGTCTGGAAGATAAGTGGACTGCTTTTCTTTTTTCTGCTGCTGCTGCTTTGCAGAAGATTAACAGCAGTTTGGATTGTCTCTCCAGCCTTAATCAGGGATGCTTTGGTGAGCAAAGGATTCAGTTTAGTGTTGAGGTGAATCTGAGTCCAATACTTTCTGAGTCCAAAAGTATTTTCGGACATAGGGCTGATTCAAATAACACGCAGCTCATTGCAATGAATGAATGCGGCATGTGGACAATATGAAGAATAACCCTACACAGGCATATCCAGCTGAATGGCTTTTCAGACCACAAAATACAATCTTCAAAATGCAAAGTTGTTTGGAAGGGTTGGGGGGAAGCGCATGCATTTCCCGAGGGAACAGTGAAAAAGTTATGGCACCATTAAGATGCAGTCTGGAATTAAGCTCCAATGTGTCCGGTACACTAAAGCTATTTTGTAATGAAGCTATAAACTCTGAGAGGAAGAACATTCTAGGGCAAGTATATTACAGGAAGCCAGTGGGTTATGTTCCTAGATTTGTAAAACTATTGCATCGTTATCAAGGGCTGGATAGAAAGATACCTGCAGTCTGCTCAGTCCTACAGCTTAATTCAATTATCCAGTATTCAGATTGTTGAGTTGCCTGGCTGAGCAACACAGAATATCACTCTGTTCTTCACTGGAACAATGGAAGAAAGAGAGGCAAAAAGAGTTGCTTTCAGGCTGGCTTGAAGGTGTGGCATTTAGATGAGACATGCCTTGAAGCCAGCAAAAAACTGCCCTTATGCAGAGAAAAGCCATTTCAAAAAGAAGCAGCTTTTACCCTCTTCTTCCTGGCTTGAAGCCATGTCATGAAATCATGACATGAGAACTCCAGCTGCCTTGAGAGCTCGTGGTGCATTTGGTGAGGTTTCAATGTGGCTTCAGAAAAGGCAGCTTCACAACACTTTTGCTTGCCCATCTGTTTCACCCCTTTGGAACTCAAATCAGTTCAGAAGGTGCCCATCACCCAGCACCTTGGTAGCTTGCCCATGGGTTACCCTTGAGATGTTTTTCCCCTTCTCCACCAGCTCTTTATTCTCAGAGAATGAAAATGTTTTAAGATATTTTAAGATTATCAGTGTGTATGTGTGTGTGTATTTCATTGTTTGCTGTTTGGTTTTTATTTCACTTCAACGTTGCACTATATCAGACTTGGGTCCTCCTCCTCCTCTTCTTCTTTTACAGTTTTTAAAGGGTTTTGCCTTCTGTTAATTTATGGTTTATCTTAAAGGTGTGAGTGCATTTGCCTTCAAGTCGCCTGTTGACTTAGGGCAACTCCATGAATTTCATAGGGTTTTCTTAGGCAAGGGGTTCTCTATTTTGACACTTCCTTCCTCTGAAATAGAGCCTCCAGCAACTGGCATTTGTCAATGGTCTCCCATCTAGGTAGTAACCAAGGCTGATCCTGTTTAGCTTTCAAGATAAGATGGGAACTGGTGCCTTCAGGCTATTCAAGCTTTCCCCCCACTTAACTACCCAGAATTCATTGTTGACTATGTAATATTTAAGTCATGTAAATGCATAGGTAACATATATACACACAAAGTTGTTTGTTTATTATTATTATTATTATTATTATTATTTGCATTCTGGAAAGATACAGTATATGACTGTTATCTGACAGTCATCAAACTATCCATCTCTCTATTCCTATTAGACGCAACTGTATCCCACCTTTTTAACCAAAGCAGAAGTCTTCTCACTTTATCTTCATAGCATCTCTGTATGGAAGGTCAGGCATACAGATATGGCTGAACTGAAGGTTATCTGGTGAGTTTCACAGCCTACTATAACTATAACTGGAATAAATTATTTTAAAGGGACTTTCCCAGTTCTGGCTGTGTAACTCAGACTTCAGGGATTCTTTCATGTGACTGAATATTCCTTCATACAAACATATTTTTATTCACATAGAAAAGCATAATTCAGTTCTAGGGAATTGAGCAAACTGGAAAAATTGAAGGATGGATAGATTAAATATGAGTTTATTGCATAGTGGAACTTAATTAAAGAATAGAGTAAATGTTGCAAATAGTAAAGAAAGTAAATTTTGGTAGTAATCAACCAGATGGATGGGAAGAGTAAGTCATTTCTATGTAAATTATGTGTTTTAGTTTGGATACGTATATGTTAGATGTAGGATGATTTGGTATACAGTGGTCCCCCGGCTTACGAATCCCCCAGGTTGCGAAAACCCCGGGATCCGAAAGCGGCGGGACCGCTACTGTATCCCCCGGGATCCGAAAGATCCCCCGGGATCCGAAATAAAAAAACCGCACGGCCCCTTTAAATCGGCCGTGCGGTCCGTTGGCGAAAGCGGTCCCCCGGGAAACGAAAGCTTCCGGGTTACGAAGGTAATCCCGGAACGGATTACCTTTGTAACCCGGGGGACCACTGTATGTGGTTTTGTATTGTTCTATATGGAAGGCTTTTTGACAGATGAGGATTTTGCTGTTTTTATAGGTGAGCATTTAACCCCATGAATTCTCCATCCAGATTATGAACTGGCACAACATAGACACACATTTGTTTCCTCGCTAAGAAATATGTCCAAATTTCTGCTAATTCACTGACACAATCTCATGCTCCATTAATTTTTTGATCAACTGTGATGGTATTTTTAAGTAATTAAAATCCAAATTATTGTTGTCAATAATTATTTAAAATCTTGTTTGGAGAACAAAGTTGCTTGGCAAGAGCATTAATCTGAAACAGAACATGCAACACAATGGCTTCCAATTTTATTAACCTCTCAGACATTTAGCAACATTCAAAGATTAAAGAAGCCCCCTAAAGCATTTGAAAATCAATATCTCCTTCTCCTACTGTAATCTGTACTAATTGACATTTTATAAATGGATGAAAAACATATTAGTAGCTGCTTTGAAATTCCTCAAAGCCCGAGAGTCTCCTTCAAGTAGCATCACTGTTTAATCTATCGATTGCAACTGCAGTTAAAGAAATAATAGCTTATCTACTTTTTCATGATCGGCTAGGCAAGGAGATATAGATCTATTGACTCAATTACAATTCAGTAGATGCCCTTTTGGCAATCAGTTTTCATTGGTGTAATGACACCATCACTACCCATTCCTGCTTTAAAAAGCACCAGGTGGATTTAGCGTTCTTATTTCTTTCTATCTACTTATTTATTTAAATGCATAATCCAGCCTAGGGCAGGTAATAACATTTTGCAAGAAAATGAAAATATAAAATATAAGTGGAGAACTGTCAGATTGCACGAAAGGATATGTATCTGAGGGAACAGAGATGGTAGGGGGAGAGATTTTCACCTTCCAAGCAGTGCTGGTGCTTGGAAAACATCATGCACATTTTACATGAAGTTCATTTCTTCCTGTTGGAAATTAGGGTACTCAATGGGCCAGAGCCTTGAAGATCTATCAGCTGCTCTGTAGATCTTGAAGCTCCTGGGTTATAGTCATAGTTGGGATGATAATTACTAACAACTGAAGCCACAACACAGTCATCTCAGCCCTAAATACTGATTCCAGAATCCTGTGACCTAAGAACACCAGCCTTGGCCCACTGCCTAGTTAGAAGTGAGATATGACTTCATTTTCTGTGTTCATGACCCAATAATCATATATCTATTCTACTCTGTTGTCTGTATTTTTTAAAAAATGCACAAAAAAGTTGTTACATAGTTTCATGTCCTCTCTGATTTATGGTGATCCTATCCAAGGGCAAGATTTATTCTGAGGAGGTTTGTCATTGTCTTCTTCTAAGGCTAAAAGAATGTGGCTTGCCCAAGGTCACACAGTGGGCTGAATAGAGTTTCAAACCCTGGTCTCCCAGGGCCAATCTAGATTGGCACTTTACAGCATAATAAGGGCTTGAAAAGCCACCTTTAGGGTTAGGGAGGGCATAGCTTCTACACCCTCCCTAGGCCTAAAGCATATGGATGCTGCCATTTTAAAATGGCGGCATCCATACAGATGCGTTGTGATAGCGTCATCATGTGCACACTGTTTAGATACGCTGTGCACATAAGGACGCTTTTGCTCCGCAGGAGGGCGCAAATTGCGCTCTTTCCACAGCACAAAAAAGGAGCTCCTAACAGAGCTCCTTTTTGGAGGCGGGTCTTTGCCATGGCTTTTAGATGGCCACAGCAAAGACCCAGGAAGAAAGGGGCCACGGCGGCAGCCCCTTTCTCCCCTTGCCACCGCTGAGGGAAGCGGGGTGCAGCAGGCACCTAGGGTGCCTGCTGCACCCTGCATGGAGGCTGCGGGGAAGTGGCAGTTTGCCGCTTCCCTGTGGCCTCCAGAAGTGGCAGGATGGGGCTGCGGAGGCTGCCAGTGTGGCAGCCTTGGCCCCATCTCGCCGTTTAAAGGGGCCGTTGCAGACCGCCCCTTTTGGGCAGTCTAGATCGCCCCCTAGAGTCCTACTCCAACATTCAAACCACTGTACTATGTTAGTTCCTATGTATTTGCTGATAAAACTTGCAACAACGGCTAAACTTTGTATTATCAGAGACCTATCTACTAACTGCAAAGAGAACTTCATTGCAAAATTCACAGATATGTGCAAATGAAAGACAAGTGTAGTCTGATCAAATTATTCGTTTATGAAGTATGATGTAAAAATGGAACAAAATTTCACCTATTCTTCTAATGAAATGTAGTTCTCAGAAGCCTGTTGTATTCCATCTATCCAGGCCCCTTGTTGTACAGGGAAGCCTCTATGGTTCCAATGTTCTAGAATACTTCCAAAATATTGTTGTGTCCCTTATTCTTCTTTTACCTAACCTCCACACCTGATTCTTAATAGTTCCCTGACCAGTTCCCCCTAGATTTATCATAGAATCAAAGAATCATTGAGCTGGAAGAAACCTCAAGGGCAGGAATACACAAACTAAGCACTCCCAACAGATGACCTTCCAGTCTCTGTTTAAACACCTCCAAAGAAGGGCACTCCACCATCATCCAAGGCAGTGTATTCCACTGTCAAACAGCTTTTACCATCAGGAGGTTTAGATGGAATTCTGTTTCCTGTAATTTCAGTCCATTGCTCTGTGACCTATCTTCTGGTTAAGCAGAAAACAAGCTTGCTCCATCCTCAACATGACATCCCTTCTTCTCTAGGCTAAATCTATTCAGCTCCCTAAATTCTTCCTCATAAGGCATTGTTTCCAGACATTTCACCATTTTGGTTGCCCCCCTCTGGACACACTCCTACTGTCCTCTGCAAATTTAGTAATGAGGATTGCAGCTTTAAGTTTTTGTCTGAACTATACTGAATTGTCTCTTCTGTTTCTGGAAACCTGTAGCATGGTGAGGTACTTTGAATTATCTGCTAGGCAGCTTCAATAGAACCCCTTGAATTACATCACTAGTTTAAGTAAGTAGATTGAGCCATAGTAGTTTAAGTGGTATTAACTAACTCTATTTCTAGTATATACACCCATGGCAATGGGGGTTTCCAGTGGAACACTGAGTCCAGTTTTTAGTGGGAACATTAAATGATCTATTTAAGGTGGTGAGTCTATTTTGAGGATATTTTTCATCATGCTGGATTGTTTCATTACAGTTCTGACTGTAAAACTTTTCCTGTCTGAGAGGAGTGTTGGGACACTGATAAGACTGCCTCGTCTCAGGATATGTGGAGAGATCTTATAACACCCCACGTTGTTGTTGTTGTTGTTGTTGTTGTTGTTGTTGTAAATATAGATTTCAGACTGGGACATCAATTGGGAAACAGATCTTAGCTTCATCTAAGGAGGAGCTTCTGTGAGTCACACCTGTGAGTCACAAGTGGGAGGAGCTAGGAGACTAGCTATACAGAACTGCTCAGAGAGCCAGCTGCAGAGAGTTGGAGTGAGAGAGAGAAGAAGGAAGAGCAACTTTTTGGCAGCCATTTTAAGTGGTAAGTGTGTGGATTTTTAAAATCTCTTTGGGGAGTGTGTCTGCTGCAGAGGAGGAGGAGGAGCTTCTGTGAGTCACACCTGTGAGTCACAAGTGGGAGGAGCTAGGAGACAAGCTATATAGAACTGCTCAGAGAGCCACACACCTAACGGCGCGCGAATTCCCCCCTCCCAAACAGGGTAAAAGCACAACATTAGGAGCAGAGGAGCTGTAAACTTTGTTTTAGAGGTTCTCCTTTAGATCTTCCCCTTTTTAAAAGTTCTTTTGAGGGGTTCCCCTCCACCTCAGAGGAAGTGAATACAAGTTAGAAACCAGGGCATCTGTATAAAGTAACATTCCCAGTAGGTTGAAATCACTGATAGAGATTGGTGAAATAGGACAGGACATCGGGGGCTTTGACATTAGTGTTTACCGGGGAATATTCTTCGAGGAAGAAGCCCACAGTCTTCTTTTAGTGATTCCTTAATAGTTCTCGGTATGGGCACCGAGGGAGCGGCTGCAGTCACTTGCAACACTTGTGGGATGTTTGTCTTCTTGCCTACAGATGTGGCGAACTTCACATGCCCCAAGTGCAAGTTGGTAGCCCTCTTGGAGGAGAAAGTACGGCAGCTGGAATCCAGAGTAGCGACACTTCAGCATGTCAGGGAGCAAGAGGTTTTCCTCGACACAACGGAAGGAACGATCTTGGAAGGGGACCACACAGAGAAAGTCACTGGGGGTGAGAAGGTCACTTCATCTACACAGGAGGCAAACAGCTGGAGGAATGTCACACAGAGAAGCAGAGAAATCAGGGATAGCTGTAGGAGCTTGCAGCTACAAAATCGTTTCGAAGCCCTTTCATTTATCAAGGAGGATCAGGAAGAGCAGCACAGACAGACTTCAGGGACACAGCAGGAGAGCCTGGGAGTTCCATCGCAGGGAAGAGTTGCTGCTAAGCCTCAGAGGAGGTGCGTGGTTGTGGTGGGGGACTCCTTGCTGAGGGGTACAGAAGCAGTGATTTGTGGGCCCGACAAGATGTCTCGTGAGGTGTGTTGTCTCCCTGGGGCAAAGATCCGTGATGTTACGGAGAGGCTGACAAGACTGGTCAAATCTACTGACAAATACCCCTTCCTTTTGGTCCACCTGGGAACGAATGACACAGCAAGACACAGCCTTCAGAATATCAGAAGGGATTACGAGGCTCTGGGGAAGAAGCTGAAGGAAATGGACGCACAGATTGTCATCTCGTCTCTTCTGCCAGTAGAAGGGCATGGTCCAGGAAGAGAGAGGAAAATAGCAGATATCAACAACTGGCTCCGCAGATGGTGTCGCCGAGAACAATTTGGATTCTTGGATCATGGGCTGCGGTTCCATGAGGAGGGACTTCTAGCAAGGGATGGGCTACATCTCACGCCAGTTGGAAGAAACGTTTTTGCCAACAGTCTGAAGAATCTGATCAGGAGGGCTTTAAACTAAGTGATCTGGGGAAGGGAGACAGCAGTCTGGAAGGCAAAACAGCTAGAAAAAATAGTCAAACTGACATAGAGGGAAGAAGACAAACAGTGCAAGGACTCAACAAAAGGAGCCAAAAAAACATGCACAGGCATCAAGTAAAGGGGACACATGGTCTTAGATGTCTCTACACTAATGCACAGAGCATGGGAAATAAGCAAGATGAACTTGCACTCCTAGCACAACAAGGGAAATATGATATAATAGGCATCACTGAAACCTGGTGGGATGAGTCTCACGATTGGAATATAGAAATACAGGAGTATAACCTTTTTAAGAGAAACAGGACAAACAAGAAAGGAGGAGGAATAGCATTATATGTCAAGGATATTTACACCAGTGAAGAGATCCAGGACATCAATAATGGAAGCCAGGTGGAGAGCATCTGGATAAAAATTAAAGGAGAGGGAAACAACAGGGATGTTACTGTGGGAGTCTACTACAGACCCCCAAGTCAGACAGAGGAAATGGATGATGCCTTTCTAGAACAGATGACCACACAATCAGGAAGGAGAGATGTAGTAGTGATGGGGGACTTCAACTACCCGGATATTTGCTGGAAGTCAAACTCAGCGCTATCCTCAAGATCTAGAAAATTCCTCACTTGCCTTGAAGACAATTTCATTGTCCAAAAGGTGGAAGAGGCAACAAGGGGATCAGCTATTTTGGATCTGATCTTAACCAACAGGGAAGACCTAGTTGATGGGGTGCAAGTGGTGGGATCCTTAGCTGAAAGTGACCATGTCCTCCTGGAGTTTGTTATACAGTGGAAAGGTGAAGCTAAGCATAGTCAGACATGCATTCTAGACTTTAGGAAAGCTGATTTCAATAAACTTAGAGAAATACTGGGGGTGATCCCATGGTCAAGAATACTAAAAGAGAAGGGAGTTCAAGATGGATGGGAGTTCCTCAAAAGGGAGATACTAAAGGGACAATTTCAGACAGTTCCAATGAGGAAGAAAAATGGGAGATGTCTCAAGAAACCAGTGTGGATGACTAAGGAACTTACAAATGAGCTAAGTTTTAAACGGAACATGTATAATAAATGGAAAAATGGGGAAATCACCAAAGAGGAATTCAAACAAATAGCCAGCGCATGTAGGGATAAAGTCAGAAAAGCTAAAGCGCAAAATGAACTCAGGCTTGCTAGAGACGTTAAGAACAATAAAAAGGGCTTTTTTGGGTATGTCCGCAGCAAAAGGAAGAAGAAGGAAACAGTTGGGCCACTGCGTGGAGAAGATGGCAAAATGCTCACAGGAGACAGAGAAAAGGCAGAATTGCTCAACACCTTCTTTGCTTCAGTCTTCTCAGGAAAGGCAAAGGGTGCCCAACCTAAGGATGATGGGGCAGAGGACAGAATAGGGGAATTTCAGCACAGAATACATAAAGAAACAGTACAGGAATACCTGGTTAATCTAAATGAATATAAGTCTCCAGGACCAGATGAACTACATCCTAGGGTATTAAAAGAACTGGCAAATGTAATATCGGAACCAATGGCAATCATCTTTGAGAACTCCTGGAGAACAGGAGAAGTCCCTGCAGACTGGAGGAGGGCAAATGTTGTTCCAATCTTCAAAAAGGGGAAAAAAGAGGATCCCAACAATTATCGTCCGGTTAGTCTGACATCAATACCAGGAAAGATTCTAGAGCAGATCATTAAGCAGAGAGTCTGTGAATATCTGGAAGATAATTCCATAATCACAAAAAGCCAACATGGGTTTCAGAGAAACAAGTCATGCCAGACAGATCTGATCTCTTTTTTTGATAAAATTACCAGCTTGGTAGATGAAGGGAATGCTGTGGATATAGTATATCTTGATTTCAGTAAGGCCTTTGACAAGGTTCCCCATGACATCCTTGCAAACAAGCTTGTAAAATGTGGACTAGACAAGGTAACCGTTACATGGATTTGTAACTGGTTGACTGACCGAACCCAAAGGGTGCTCAACAATGGTTCCTTTTCATCCTGGAAAGAAGTGACAAGTGGGGTGCCACAGGGTTCTGTCCTAGGCCCAGTGCTATTCAACATCTTTATTAATGACTTGGATGACAGTATTGAGAGCCTAGTTATCAAATTTGCAGATGACACCAAATTGGGAGGAGTAGCTAATACCCCAAAGGACAGGATCAAAATTCAAAATGACCTGAATAGACTAGAAAGCTGGGCCAAAGCTAACAAAATGAAATTTAACACAGAGAAATGTAAGGTCCTACACGTAGGGCGGAAAAATGAAATGCACAAATATAGGATGGGGGACACCTGGCTGAATGAGACAACATGTGAAAGGGATCTAGGAGTCCAAGTAGACCCAAGTTGAACATGAGTCAACAGTGGGATGCAGCAGTTAAAAAGGCCAATGCAATTTTAGGTTGCATCAATAGAAGTATAGTGTCTAGATCAAGGGAAGTAATAGTGCCACTCTATTCTGCATTGGTCAGGCCCCACCTGGAATACTGTGTCCAGTTCTGGGCACCACAATTCAAAAAGGATGTGGAGAAACTGGAACAGGTCCAAAGGAGGGCGACTAAAATGGTGAAGGGTCTGGAGACCTTGCCCTATGAAGAACGCCTTAGGGAGCTGGGAATGTTTAGCCTGGAGAAGAGAAGGTTAAGAGGTGATATGATCGCCCTGTTTAAATACTTGAAGGGATGTCACATTGAGGAGGGAGCAAGCTTGTTTTCTGCTGCTCCAGAGAACAGAACTCGGAACAATGGATGCAAACTGCAGGAAAAAAGATTCCACCTCAACATTAGGAGGAACTTCCTGACAGTAAGAGCTGTTTGACAGTGGAACACACTCCCTCGGAGGGTGGTGGAGTCTCCTTCCTTGGAGGTTTTTAAGCAGAGGCTGGATGGCCATCTGTCGGGTATGCTTTGATTGGGAATTCCTGCATGGCAGGGGGTTGGACTGGATGGCCCTTGTGGTCTCTTCCAATTCTAAATTTCTATGTTTCTATGATTCTATGATTCTATGATCATCTTGTTCTGGCTAGGGTTTTTCCCCCCTTATCTTTGATTTATGCTTTGTCTCTAGCCTCCTACCTTTCTATTTCTCCCAGTTTGGCCCTGATGTTGATCCTAGTTCTAAGTCACCCCACTCCATCTGTTGGACCATCTTATCCTTTCCATAACTTAGCACACTGTATTAACTGTCTGCATTGACTCATGCTCCAAAAACAATCTGGCAACCCCATTGTATTTCAGTCCCATTTGATTATTCATAGTAGCCTCACCAGAGATCCAGCATGGTATATTGGTTTGAGTGTTAGGCAAACCTCCTTTGAACAAATCTTGCCAAGAAAACTTCATGATCGGGTAGCTGTAGGGTTGTCGTAAGTTGGAAATGATTTCAAAGCATACAAAAATAAAGTGGCCTCAGCAGTTGACCAAAAATGAGATGGGAGGGGGGCAGTTTCCCTACCAAAGCATAATAAAACATAGTTAAAGGGCAATAATCTTTTCATTATGCAGCACATCACTTTCTACATGCATAGTTGCAAGATAATGGGGACAACATTCAAAATGCAAAAGAGAATTTATACAAGCAATAATTCATGGGTCTGCTAGAGTCAATTCTGTAACCATGAATCACGCCCAGTTTACAGGACTATAGCACATTGGGTAGCACACAATTCAGCTCTTCATATGTAAACAGAGCATATAAATGTAGTCATTTATCCTTATTAAGTTGTGAAATGTTCTGACTTGAAAGGTGACAAAATACGTATTTCACAGCTAATGGTATCCATTCATTCTTTTCTCTAAGTCTCTGTGGGTTGTAGGCACCAACATATATATCATACATCAGTTGTGAAATCAAGTAAATGGCTCTTATAATATATCAGTAGCCTTATAAATAAGGAATTGTCCTAACTTGTTCTAATTCTTTGGTAGAGGACAAACAGAACTAATCTGGGAAACTGGTGGGCATTGGAGCCAGTCTGGGACCACAGCTGACCAATGTGAAAACTCTAGTAGGAACCTTGAATGGATCTATAATGTGACAGGCACATAGTAACAAAAAGGATAAAGGTCTAATCTTATGGATAGCTCTAAGCAGAGTAGACCCACTGAATCAATCAGACTCATCTACATATTAAACCACTATTCACTATTTAACTAGTCTCCTCTAGTTGGGACTAAACACTAGGATTCAGGCCAATAATATATGCCTGGTTGCATGACACATGCCTTCCAGCAGGATATTGTTAATGAGATTTCCTTTTAACTTGAACTTGCCCCAAAGTAGGCAAAGTCAGGAAAAAAACCTGGGATTTTCTTGAAATCCTGGAACAAGCATAGGGTCTTGTGGCATGCAATCAGCTGGATCAGGCTCAGATTTGACCAAGTCAGTAGTTCACATTCCATGGACTGCATCATCCCAGTTCCTTACACTGAGCAGTGCTGGGAAAGGGGATGGCCTGTCCCTGGAGCTGCTGTTTCCACTTCTCTAGCTGCGGTATTTCCAGGCACAGGCTGGAAATTCATTCTAGTGACCTCAGAAGGATGCCAGGCTGAGTTGACCCTTAGCCCTGGCTGGTATTGAACTCACAACCTTGTGGTTTATAAGTGAGTGGCTGCAGTACAGGCAGTTAACCACTGCACAGCCAGGGCACCTACCTTCTCTTCTCACTGGTTGTGCAAGCAAACCCACCCGCTGGAGAAGTGGTGGTGCACCAAGAGGCCTGTCTACAGAGCTCATGCAGATATAGAAGTGGAGATGATATCTCCAGGCCCATGGGACAGGCCAGCCATGCTAGTCTAGTTGATCCATGTGAACAATGCTATGCCACTTCACCATGCATGGGCCAGTGTGATCGGCAACTATTGTGGCCAATCCAGGAGCAGTTTTGGAGGATAATGCTCTTGACTGGCTCCAGAATTACAGCCAGTTCAGACCCAAGATGCATTATTTAGACAATGTGCCTTTTGATCTGTGCTCATATTATTGCTAGTTCCAACTTTACCACTGCCATGAAGCTGGTGGAACTTAATTCGAGATTTATTTGTTTATTAATTATCTGTGGAAAAGGAAGGAAGGAAGGAAGGAAGGGAGGAAGGAAGGAAGGAAGGAAGGAAGGAAAACCTCATCCGTTCAAGAAATAAAGCCCCTTTTTTGTAATGAACGAGTGTTTATCAGACACAGTGATGGAAAATGAAGGCAGAAAATGTGCATTAAAAGCAAAAGAAAACTTTAAAAGCTCTTTCGGTGTGGTAAGGCCTCACATATCATGGCAGATGTGCCTCCAGAGAGACAGAGATTAACTCACTTCTTGTCTCAAGGGAAAGCCAGAGAAATCTAGCTTGCCATAGATTGTATACGTTTTTCTTACTATCTTCTAGAAACTGTCAGAAGGGAGAAAAATTTGCAAAGAGAAAATGATTCCCTGCAGTAGGAGGAAAGAGAAGGCAGCCATTTCTCAGGGAAAAACATGCACATTCTTATTTCAAGAAGGAGATAACTGAGTGGAGACATATGCAACCACCAGCACCTGTTTATACTTTAGCACTAAACAAGGCCTGCTCTAGAGGATACATGCAGGGATATAATTTTTTCACAGCTGCAGCAATAATCTCTAGTATAGCATCATGAATGTTCATGCTATCTTCTCCTTACATAATCTTCCAGTATTGATCCCAGTATAACCTGAAAACAAAGTGCTAAAAGGTATCGGTCTTTGTGGCTAATGGGGTCTATCTGCTTGCTATGGCTTTTCATCTTGGTATAAAATAGGGATGGAAAGAATACATAGATTAGAACAACGAGAAACCTTAATGAGAAAAATCTTGGACTGATTAGAAGTTTCTCAGTTCAGAACTTATTCTGTGTGAAATTCAGGTGCTGCTGTTTTGTGCATAAAACATCATCATTATAATCATCATCATCATTATTATTTTGCACAGAAACAGTATTTTCCTGCACAGAAAATGCAGCTTCTTGTGCACAAAATGCTGCAAAAATGGAATTTAGTCTGAGCACAGTTTGCACATAGCTGATTTGCATAGAAAACATCCTTGTCTGTACATGAAACAACTTGTTTTTTTCTGTGTTGGAAATAATATTTCTGTCTACAAACATTATTTTGGGTGCAGAAGATGCTGCTTTCTGTGTAAAGCAACTTGGTGCCAATTTTGTGCTGCATAAACCCAAAACTGTGAATAAGTTTCAAAAATGGTGTGGTTTTCAAAGGCTTTCTTACAGTGAGAAGAAATTTGTTAGCTTTACTCATTGCTTCTTTTGAGAAGAAATTGGTGAAGAATCACATCCTAAATGTTGGCTCATAAGATCCTCAGAATCCATGGGTCCTGTTCTTATCCCTATTCTTATTCTTAGGAATCACAATAGAATTATAGTATCTCGATCAAGGGAAGTAATAGTGCCACTCTATTCTGCTTTGGTCAGGCCCCACTTGGAATACTGTGTCCAGTTCTGGACACCACAATTCAAAAAGGATGTGGAGAAACTGGAGCGTGTCCAAAGGAGGGCAACTAAAATGGTGAAGGGTCTGGAAACCATGCCCTATGAGGAACGACATAGAGAGCTGGGAATGTTTAGCCTGGAGAAGAGAAGGTTAAGAGGTGATATGATAGCCCTGTTTAAATACTTGAAGGGATGTCACGTTGAGGAGGGTGCAAGCTTGTTTTCTGCTGCTCCAAAGAACAGGACCTGGAACAATGGATGCAAGCTCCAGGAAAAGAGATTCCACCTCAACATTAGGAAGAACTTCCTGTCAGTAAGGGCTGTTCAACAGTGGAACACACTCCCTCGGAGTGTGGTGGAGTCTCCTTCATTAGAGGTCTTTAAGCAGAGGCTGGATGGCCATCTGTTGGGGATGCTTTGATGGAGAGTTCCTGCATGGCAGGGGGTTGGACTGGATAGCCCTTGTGGTCTCTTCCAATTCTGTTATTCTATGATTCTATAATTCTACAATCTAAATATTTTGCACTAGAGAGCTCAAATTCTGGCATGTATCGTTAGCTTCATCTAGATCAGGGGTGGGAATAATGTGATACATGCAAAACATGCAAAAAATACCTATAAACCTTCACAAAGTGTGAGTTTTGTTGGCACACCTCCCAGCGCATGGACAAAGAACATCAGAGTGTGATACAGGTGGGAAAAGGTACTAATGAGGAAGAAAAGACCATTTTGAAAAGGCAGCAGCAGTTTTCTTTTGCCTCTGCCTACTTAGAAGAATAAGTTTAATCCCCCTCTACTGCTATCCTGCTTGATTATTTAACTGGATGCAAGCTACTTTTGTACTTTGAACTCATCTTCCACCAGTGAAAGTATCTGAGGACAAAGGGGGAAAGTGAGAAGAAGAGAGACTCGGATATTTTAAAAGCAGCTGAACAAATATGATGACAGAGGATTAATTGGGAAATAACCAGCATGGAGCCTGAATGATATACTAGTGGACAACTTGACTGTAGCATGTTTGGAGAAGGATTATGGTATAGCTCAAAAAAGTTAATTTTTGGACTGCATCTCCAAGAATTTGCTGGTCAGCATAAGATTATAGGAGTTGCAGTCCACAAACAGAAAGGGAGGGTAAGAATGAAGGAGTGAAAAAAAATCTTAAGGATATTATTTTTTGCAGGGGGAGGGAGAAGAGGGGATGTATGCCTTCTGATTTGATATTCCCTAATATCTACCTCATTGGATTAATGACAAAAACAGTTGTCATACAGCTGTCTAGTAGAATGTATTAGCATCATACTTTAGAACAAGGGTTCAAATTGTGCAGCCCTGCAGATGTTGCCAAATTGTGGCTGCTACCATTCCTAGCAAGTGTACCAGTGATGAGGAATGCCAGGACTTTCTGTGCAGTGAATCTGAAATTCAAGATGACTCATGGAGCACTTGCTGAGACAGTTGGCCAAATGCTCATCATTATATGCTGGAAACTCAGAGCCCTGGTAGGAGGTATCCAGTTCTGAAGGATCCAATAAAGCAAACCTGGCTCTGAACAACCATCCTTCTAAGAAGGAGAGCAGATATTGTGCTGTATGGAGAAAGCTAATGGCCCTTTACTGGAGGAAGGTGTGAATTATAAGGTCATTTTATCAACTCCCACAGCTAGAAATAGAAGATATATGAAGGTGTCTAATTGAAATTAGATCATCCGCTATGCCTGGTGTTAGCAACTGTGTGTCTAGTTATGGAATGTTTACAAAAGGTCAGAGTACCCTCCAATATTAAGCCAAAGGATAAAAGTAAGTTGCAGAAGTAACAAATTAAACAGTGGCCATGAGGGATGGCTAATTCATTGGTAGAGCCATAAATGTTTAGTGCACTGGATTGGCCTCCTTGATGGAAATTTCAAGACAAATGCTTTGGTCTTCACCCATAAAATTAGAAAGATGGACTCTAGGGAAAACCACCTACTACTCCCAGGATGAATTGCTGAGCTTCAAAACAGCCTTTAGTCACACTCCTGGATTTTATTGTTTTCTTATCTAGGCTACAAAAGAACCTTTCTCACAAAGTTGTTTTACATCAATTAAAGTGTAGTTCTTTGAGCATCCCTTTGTTTTTTCGGGGTTTTTTGGGGTGTGTGTGTGTGTGTGTGTGTGTGTAGCTAACTGAGGAAGGAACAGGAAAAAATCTATATCTGATCAGCTGCATTTTTGAACTGAGATAAACTGGAACTGAGATAAGCACAGAGGCAAATACCCTCTGTTTGCAAAATCGAAACCTCAATAGCCTTTTAACATTTGTTTTTCATTTTTTACTGTTGTTTCTCCAAGTACATAGTTGTCTCACAGTTTTTCAGGTTTTAGATATCTCCTTATTACCCCAGCCTTCAGTTGCAGCTGTACCTTCCCCCAAAACTGTGGTGGCAAGATGCTAGCTGAGGAATATTCCAGCTCAAGGGAATGTTGGGTTTTCAAAAATGAAGAAAGAGATGTACCTCTCGATAGACCTTTATGGCACCTCATCCTGCTCCAAGTTCTATTAACTATTAAAGTTACAGAAGTCCCATCTTAGATCCAACCTGGCAACTGTACCTATTCTGTTCCCTGCAGGTGGAGTCATCAATGCTGTCTTGGCCCTAGATTTGAAGTAAGATTTAACTGCCAGTCTGTTCAGCTTTTATTTAGGGAATCAAAGAGGTATTGAGGCAGTTCCATCTTATCAGCAAAATCTTTGGAGCCAGCCATTATACTGAATAACTAATTGGCAATAGCAAACATGTGTGACTAAATTCAATACAATGTTCTACTCTATCCTCCCCCCCCCCCGACACACACTTTATTTTTATTTTTTTGGCAGGTTTCATTATAGCAGAATGGAAATGATGTCATGTCACTTCTGCACCTCCTTTTTTGTTGGTCAAAACCCCCTTTAGGAGAGAGGATCAGGGGAGACAAGCCAGCATGATAAGGGTGGGTTTCAAAAGTATTTAAGGCATTTATTCTTTTATTTCTGAGTATTTCTAAGCCTTTCCAAACAAAGTCATTCTGTGGCTTAAAATCTTTGATCCCTATTCTTGAGTCTTTCTCACTGGGTTTCTTCAAGCTGCTCTAACTGCATGAAATGCCCCCAGGTTTGATGTCACAGATAAGGTAATGAGAACAATTTTGATAGTGATTATCCTACACTTAGAAAATCTTTTTTATCTAACAAATTGATGATGCTATGCTAGAATGGTTACAAAGACTTTGTTCTCTGGAAGGCCTTACAATCTGTGCAAAATAGTCTTGACTATGTGCACTTTCTCTCTGTTCATGCAATGCTGAAATTTCTATAAATTGCTTATGCTTCCAAATAAAGTTTGGAAAGGCTTAGAAATACTTCGTGTGGCACCTCCTTATCCACGTTCAATTCAGTTCTATGTCCTATTCAGGAGATATAGTAGGGCTAATATCTTAGCCCAAACCCAACAATAGCACACAGTTCCCATGAGTTCTCAGAAGTTCCAGCATGAAAAATTGCCTGTAAATCATTCTCAAGTTTGGGGCTTGGTGGGCTTTAGAGGCCCAACCTGGAGTCCAACACTCAAACCACTATACAACTTTGGCTGTCTGTACCATACTTGTTGTCAGTATTCAGTGTGACCTTAAGAGAAATGTAGATATATTTTAGACCTGGTTGTTGTTAGCTGCCCTTGAGAATTCTTACTCATGGTGACCCTGTGAACAAGATATCTCCAAGATTCCCTATCCTCCACTGACTTGCCCAAATCCTGCGAGCCTGTGCCTATAACCCCCTTCTTTGAGTCTATCTTTTGAGTCTGTGGTCTTCCTCTCTTTCTTCTACCCTCTACCTTTCCTAGCATTATTGCTTTTCTATTGATCCATGCCTTCCCACTATGTTGCCAAAGTATGACATAATCAGGAAACATCTACAACTTTTCAACCTTGATGTTTGAAAACCCATCTTTCACTTAGTTCCACTGTTAAACAGTCCTTATTATCTCAAAGTTCTTCCTAATGCTGAAGTGGAATCTCTTTTCCTTCACTTTAAATCCATTGCTCTAGGTTCTGTTCTCAGGAGCTGGAAAAAACAAGTATGCTTGATCATCATTATGACATCCCCTCAAATATTTCAACGGGGCTATCTTATCACCACTTGGTGATGTTGTTCCCCATGCTACATATATTCTGCTCCCTAAGTCCCTCCTCATAAGCCATGGTTTCCAGACCCTTTACCAGTTTGGTCACCCTCCTCTGGACATGCTTCAGGTTCTCAAAATCTTTGAAGGCATCCCTTCCCAGGACAGCTTTTGTTTCACAGGTAGAGAGTGAAGAGAGGGATCTGGACCAGTTCCCAGCTCATTTCTTGTCACCATAGTTCACTCTCTTGGGGAGCAGACAGCTGCATCTGAAAGTTGGAGTAACCAGGAGACATCTAAAACCTGAAAAACTGTGAGACAAATGGGTACTTGGAGAGGCAAAAGTAAAAAATACAAATGTTAATGAGCTACTGAAGTTCTGAATTTGCAAATGGAGGGTATTTGCCTAGTGCTTATCTCTGTTCTAGTTTATCTCAGTTCAAAAATGCAGTTAATCAGATATAGATTTTTCTCCTTTCTTTCCTCAGTTTTTTAAAAAAGGATGTTCAAAGGATTACACTTTAATTGATGTAAAAGAACTTTTAGCTTGTGGGAAAAGTTCTTTAGTAGCCCAGATAAGAAAACAATAAAATCCAGGAGTGTGACTAAAGGCTGTTTTGAAGCTCAGCAATTCATCCTGGGAGTAGTAGGTGGTTTTCTCTAGAGTCCCTTTTTCTAATTTTATGGGTGAAGACCAAAGCATTTGTCTTGAAATTTCCATCAAGGAGGTCAATCCAATGCACTAAACATTTATGGCTCGACTAGTGAATTAGCCATCCCTCATGGCCATGGTTTAATTTGTCACTTCTGTAACTTACATTTATCCTTTGGCTTAATGTTGGAGGATACTCTGACCTTTCGTAAACATTCTATAACTAGACACACAGTTGCTAACACCAGGCATAGCGGATGATCTAATTTCAATTAGACACCTTCATATATCTTCTATTTCTGGCTGTGGGAGTTGATAAAATGACCTTATAATTCACACCTTCCTCCAGTAAAGGGCCATTAGGTTTCTCCATACAGCACAATATCTGCTCTCCTTCTTAGAAGGATGGTTGTTCAGAGCCAGGTTTGCTTTATTGGATCCTTCAGAACTGGATACCTCCTACCAGGGCTCTGAGTTTCCAGCATATAATGATGAGCATTTGGCCAACTGTCTCAGCAAGTGCTCCATGAGTCATCTTGAATTTCAGATTCCAAAACAGGGCTGGGAACCATGAGGCTCTTTAAATGTCACTGGGTGGCATCTCCCAGCATTCCTCACCTCTAGTATACATATTAGGAGTGATGGAAGCTACAGTTTGATAACCTTTGGAGGGCTGCACAATTTGAACCCCTGTTCTAAATAAAGTTTTTGTCAGAGTGATCTTTGCTTAGACATGATCATATTGAATTGTCATACCAAGAGCCACTGTCCTCTTTCTTAACCTCTTTTATACATCCTCAAAAATGTCTGTACCAAATTACTAAATCTGATTGGTCCTATCAGTTTATGACATCATAACTTTTGCTACATGGTTGCTAGTGAACTGGGATCACACAGGAGTAGATTAAAAAACTCTAATCAAGAGATCTAGTACTCAACCTAAGTGTCATGATCAGAATGTGTGCTGGCACAGCACCAAAATTTCTGGAAAATATTTTGGATGAATATCTTGCAAAGTTAATGAAAGCCACTGAGAGAGATTTAGCACAGGGAATCCCTTTTTATGAGCTTCCTCAAATCACTTGTAATATGTCATTCCACTCCCACAGGAAAAATTACAGCAGGTCAAGCCAGTGTTAACCTTTCTATTATGCATCAATCCCCCCCCCCCCACACACACACATACCAGTTTGAAAACAACAACTTTTCATCATAATTGTCTTTGGATCCATTGTAGCCAATTGTGACTACAACCCACTTATGACTCCCATTAGTGGAGATTGCATTTGTGGGCAGAAACTTAGAATGTCATTACAATAGGCGGCAGGAACATTTACCCTCTACAGTGAGTTATATATTATAACAAAGGGTGCATAAATTGGAATTTATTTCATTAGAGAAATTTAACTCCTGCAAAATAATGGCACTGATCTTTCTTTAGGGACTCTGTTGTATTACAATGTTGCTTCACTAAATTAAAAAATGCTATCAGGTTGGCAGTAAATTCTGCAATGAGTGACTACAAAAACTGTATAGGCTATTTAGAGGCTAGGAGTGTGTTTGTGTGTCTTAACAAAAACATGCTAGACAGAAAGTACAACAGGCAACTTGCAATTTTTCAGGAAAATTTAAGTACAGGAAAATGTTTAGCTTTGTGGCATAGATCAGTTTTATTTACAACTGACTTGGTTACTGGAGCTGAGGTTAACTAGCATAACTTATATTTCTTTAGCACCATCAAGAGCAAAAATATAAGCACACAGCTCCATTTGCACCTCCATTCTCCTTGCTCTGAGCAATACATTTCTCCAAAACTCTTATCTGCTCTCTTGAATTGCAGAGATATAGCTGTGTTAGTCTGGAATATCAGTATGCTAAGGCATCTTGTAACACCTTTGAGACTAACTGTGTGAAAGAAGTTGTAGCATTAGCTTTTGCAGCCCTGATTTACTTCCTCGGATACATGGAGTGAACCTTTGCACAGGAAAGTCCTTTACAGACTGCATAAATAACCATGGAAATGCAAAACTTGAGAATATGGTGATGAGGTGACTATTCAGTTTAAATGATGACCTTTGCGGGACAAAGGCAGAGGAAAGATGTTTTCCAAGGTGGGTGGATGGCCACATGCATGGTAAAGGAGTGTATGAATGTGGTTTTTGCAGGTTGAAACTAGATAGAAGAGGTGATGAACTGGCCAAGTGCATCTTTGTGAGGCTTGGGTATTAACCAATATTATAATATGTGGAATATGCCAGGAAGCCATTGTCTCTAGTTTACAATACAGTCTTATGATAAACAACTTGAAGGCACAGAACAACAAAAGCACCATTTGGTTCTCATGGCTCAATCCTATGGAATCTTGGAATTTTTAGTTTAATCAGATAGTTATAATTCTCCACTAGAGAATTCCAGTCCACTTGCCTGAATGACAGCACAAGACTGCTCAAGCAGAGAGCCTGAAGGAACCATGATTGTTAAAGATTGTTGTATTTTAACTTGTGCTGCTTTTAACTATGTTGTACCCTGCCCCGATTGCCAGTTCAGAGGGGCAGGCTAATTATTATTATTATTATTATTATTATTATTATTATTATTTTCAAATTGTTGTAAGTGCCTCATGTTGCAACACAGGCCCAAACAGACAGGCCAAAATAAAGCTGCTTCAGGTCACTTTGGAGGTATGCTGTTTAAAGTCCAGAGGACTTTCTCCGCCACCACTCCCAAGCTTTGGAATGACCTGCAGGAAAAAGCTATAAAGACGCATCTCTTCTGGCAGGCCTTCCCTGAAACTTCCTAAATTCCTGGCTCTGAAATTGGGTTTAACCTTCTGTTAGTTCCCAACATTCTGACCCTTGCTGCTTTTATCCACCTCGCTCTAGAATAGTTGTTTCATGAGGATGTATTATGTTTTTAAATGCCCTTTAGTTTTAACTTATTATTAGTTTAATTCAATTTTTAAGGGGTGGGAGGTTGGTGCTGGGATGTTGAATTGTTTTAACTCGTGTCTTTTTAATCTTGTTGTACCCTGCTCCGATTGATTTCACAGAGGAGCGGGCTATAAATAAATTATTGTTGTTGTTGTTGTTGTTGTTGTTATTATTATAAATGACACACACATCTTAAGAGGCCAGAAACCGAACATGGCTCTAGTGCAGCTTCCGGCCTCTTAGGACACATTCATCATTCAAACAGCATACCTTCAAAGTGACTTGAAGCAGCTTTATTTTGGCCTGTCTGTTCAGGCCAAACTGTTAGCATCTTAAAAGCAGAGAGGTGAGACATGAGGATAAAATGGGGAACAGAGGAGCAGTACAAACAGGCAGCTAGAAGCCACCTCTGCAAACCCCGCATCTGTGCTGCAGCATCCGCATGCTGCAGCACAGACACACTCTCTAAAAGGAGCCACTGTTTTGAGGCATCATAAGGGCTACAATGCAGCCCTATGATGCCTCTTCTGCCCAGAGGCATGTGGGCTCTCAGGCGCCCATATGTGTGGATGGGGCTGCAGCTCGGCACATATGGATGCGGCCGCAGCTCAGCACCTTAGGGCTCGGCACATATGGACGCTGAGCACCACTTAGCCCCAATATCACAGCTAATGGCTCATCTGTACCAGGCCAGAATCAAATGAATGTGCAGTAGAGCTAGCAGAACCTAGGCTGCAACTGCAAGGCAAAGATTATCCAATTTGACATCACTTTAACTGCCATGGCTCAGTGCTATGGGATGCTGGGATATGTAGTTTGTTGTGGCACCACAGCTCTCTGATGGAGAAGGCTAAAGAGCTCACAAAACTACAAATCCCATAATTCCACAGCATTGAGTCATGACAGTTAGAGGAGTGTCAAACTGGATAATTTCTGCAGTGTGGTTGCAGCCCTAGTGACCAAAACTGAGGAAGTGTTTTGCCTGAATACAAATCAAATCCATCAATAATCAAGAGCTAACTGGGAATTCAGCTGGGTTAGCTTAGCCAGTCGAGAAGATGATGTGAGGAGTGATATGATGTTCACCTTTAAATATTTTTAAAATGGCATATCCTCCAACATTTCACAGATTAAAAACTCAGACACATGTGTAGCCAAGCAATATCAGAGTGTCAAGATGGCAAAAGTTATTATGGAAGAAGAACACACAAGCTAGGGAATGAAGCAGAAGTTTGCTTTTGTCCAAATCTAAGGGAAGGGAAGGATTCATGCAGAGAATGGGGGGGGGGGGGGGGGATTTGATTCTGCTCTTGAGGCTTGGACCTGAACCTTCAGATTCCAATTGCAAGAAAGGGCTATTGGACAAAGCATGAAGAAGAACTCTCCTGAAAGTGGATTTAGGATCCCAGCTTTGTTTCTCAAACTGGTATTTCTGAGAGGACAGAAATGCACATATTGGATAGATGTCAAGATTAGACAACATAACATTTTGCTTTTATTTACAGTGCTTGAAATTGCTCTGATCTTCAGCATTTTTCTTTTCTCCCAGCAGCAAGCTAGGTACAATTCTTTTGCCAGACATAATTAGGGAAGCTATTTCACATTGATTTGCATTTCCACTTTCTTTTGTGTGTCCACTGCTTAAATTGAGATGTTTTGCTTTCTTTTCTTTAATAGGCCTTTCAGTGTTCCTTGAGCGAGGAGCAGCAAAGTCTGCAGTTGCAAGAGATTTTGCTTTGTTACAAATGATGCCCAGTCTATTAGTGACTAGTCATTTGTGCAGCTAACATCTATGGTGACATATAATCACCAGCCAGCTGTTTCCCACCAAGAAAATAGCATCCTTTTAACTTTATTATTAGGGAGGGAAATGGTGCACAGCTATAATATCTAGCTTGGCCATTTTTTTCATCAGTTAGAGCATGTGTTCAATTAGGAAGGGTAGCAAGATTTTATGTGCAAACTATTCTCATTGGCCATATCTATCCACCTTCCTAACAGTTCCCATAAATATCCTGAATAAGGGTCTACAGCAGTGATTCCCAGACTCTAGTCCTCCAGGTGTTTTAGACTTCAGCTCCCAGAGATTTCACCCATCTGGCCAGTCTGGGATTCTGGGAGGTGAAGTCCAAAACATCTGGAAGGCCAGAATCTGGGATTCACTGGTCTATAGTCCGACCTCACCTGCCTTTTCTTGTGGTAAGGTGGGACACTGTATCTCCTTGTACAAGGCAGTTCAAGGCCAAGTTCAGACTAATGGGAAAACCCAGTTTACTCTCTGAGCTTTTGCATCTGTGAGAAGGATGAGCTGTCTGCATAACCAGCTCCCAAAATGGTCCCATACCAGCAGCAATGTCAGCACACTCCCCAGGAGACCCCTCTCCCTCTTTTCTCATGGCACATGGGGACAACCTCCATGTTTTGTCTGCTGCCTCCACACTGAGGAATGACCTGCTGGAAGATATACAGCAACTGAAAATAGCAATAGCAATAGCAGCTTTATTTATATACTGCTTCATACTGCCTAAGCAGTCTCCAAGAAGTTTACAACTGTGAGCTAATAGCCCCCAACAAGCTGGGTACTCATTTTAGCAATTTCAGAAGGATGCCAGGCTGAAGTGACCCTGAGCCCCTGGCTGGGACTGAACTCACAACTTTGTGGTTTGTGAGTGAGTGGCTGCAGTACAGGCATTTAACCACTGCACCACCAGGGCTCCTTAAAATGACTGGATTTAAAACAGCATTAAAAACGTATCTCTACCGGCTTGCCTATGCAGTCAGTTTTAAAACATGACTTTTTAATTTGCATATGTGTTCTCATGAGTGTGTTTTAATGGTTTTATATTATTGTATTTTAACTATGGGTTTATGTGTTTTTAATTGTGTTTTGTATTTTAATTTGCCATTCCCTGTCTTGAGCCCTGATGAGAGACAGGAAAGAAATAAAATGTTGTTGTTGCTGCTGCTGTTGTTACTACTAATATGTATCAATGTGCTATACTGATGGTATTGTGCTAATGTGCATTTGTGTGATCAACTGGCACATCTGTAAAAGGAATTGCACTGGAGGACCTTGAAAGTGAAATACTATGGCATGGAGCTGGAAGTTCCTGGTGGGAAGAGGTCAGTAGTTCCCCTGTCTGTGGAAGCTCCTCCTCTGTCCCTGCACCAGCACTCAGTCCACACATTCAATGAATTCTCCAGAGTTTTCACTGTGATTCAGAGTTAACAGGGACTCTTTTTTTCTGAAGCATTGTCCTGGAGCACAGACTGGCCCCATGTGTCTGCCCGTTTTGGCCCCATGGGTCATCTAAACAAGTCAGTGTTGGAATGGGTGTGTGTGTTTCTTTTCCTCCATACAGACATGGCCCATGTTTTAAGATCTTTGGGGGAGTGCTTTCTCTCTGCCTCATCACCATCACAAGCCTGTCTCGTGGGAACTCGGGAGAGAGCCTTCTAGGTGGCTGCTCACAGGATACGGAAATCTCTTCCAAGGGAGGCTCTGTTGACCCCCTCTTGGTCTCTGTTTTCACCAACAGGCAAAGAACTTGTTTTTTAAAAGGGCCTTCAACTTTGAACTGATTGAGGTAGTTCAATTAGTGTTCAGTTTCTTAATATATAAATGTGTGTTTAATTGCTTCAGATTAATGCTAAGTGGATTTTTGCATCATGTTTTTTAAAACTTTTATACTGTAGATAGTTTTAGCAATTTTGTTTTAACATATAGTGTAAGCTATATGTTAATGTAAGCTGTATGTCAGCCGCCTTGAGTCCCTGTGCCGGAGGGAAGGTGGAATATTAATAAATAGAATAATAATTACTATAATAATGTTCCATATTTGAAAGAAAAATAGTCTATAAATTAAGTAAATAAAATATAAAATAAATATTAGGGTACAACTAGACCCAAGATCCTTTGTCCTTGATAAAAGGCTATCTTTATTATTCCATTATTTAGACCCAGTAGTTCTCAGTAGTCTCAGTAATTATTTGTACTCTGTTTTCACAATTAGCCTTTAGCATATGTATGGCTGATAGTCAGAGATGTAGCTAAGGGCATCTAAATGAGGGCATTCCCCCCTCAAGAAATCATGCCCAAAATGAAATTTTCATTCAGTCCTAACATTTCTAGCAAAACATTAACTTAAAACTTCAACTTAGCATTTATAGACATCCAAAGAAAAGAGGCAGGCAAAGTGACCAAAGGAATGCAAACATGGCAAACAGAAGAGTTCAATGTGTGAATTATTTTTAGTGTTTCACTTTCTGCAGTGCTGGAAATTTGGGGAGTGTGTGCAGGTTTCTTTTAGGGTGCAGAATTCTTATATGTGACGGCAATGCTTTCATTTTGTCCACTCCTGTAACTAGGTTCCTTCTACTAGCTAAAAATTTACCATGTTCTAAAGAATATTTGCAGCCTGGCCCGCAACCTGGTTAAGCCACAGTATTAGAATCAAAGTTAAAACACTATTCCCCCCAATATTTCACAGATGAAAACTGGGACAAGTGTGGCCAATCAAAATTAAAATCTGGTCAATATGTCAAAAATTATCAACGAGGAAGAAAAAAGAAGCTAGAAGAGGTTGCAGCTATTTTCTTTTTCCTTGAGCTGAATGGGAAGGGAAAGGTTCTGCCCCTCACCTCTCTTCTTCCCTGCTGAATTTATTGAGTATAAACTACTTTTGCACTTTGAAATCAGTTTGCATGAACTGAAATAAGGTGAGAACAAAGGAGAAAAGTGGAAGGAGCAGAGAGAAACAGAGATGTTTTAGAAACAGCTGAAAAAGTGAGATGACATTCAGGACTGTCTCTGTCAAACTTGAACAGTTGGAGGGTAGGGAATACTATTACTATAAAATTGCAACCATCCCTTCATCTAACAAGCTGGTAATTTTTTTTTTTTAAATCAGATTAGTCTGGCATGAAACACTCCTCAGAAACCCATGTTGACTTTTTGTGATTATGGTATTGCCTTCTAAATGTTCACAGACTCTCTGCTTAATGATCTGCTCTGGAATCTTTCCTGGAATAGATGTCAGACTAACTGGACGATAATTGTTGGGATCCTCTTTTTTTCCCTTTTGGAAGATGGGGACAACATTTGCCCTCCTCCAGTCTGCTGGGACTTCTCCTGTTCTCTTGGAGTTCTCAAAGATTATTGCCAGTGGCTCTGAGATTACTTCTGCCAATTCTTTAAATACCTTTTTGGGCTACATGTCAGTGCAGGGAGAAGAGAAAGAGCATCAGTGGATGGGCAAGCAGCTGACCTCTTCCTGCTCTGAACTTTCAAATCCCCACCACAGCACTTTCACTTTCAAAATCATGTGACTTTGGCACCATTCCTTTGTAGACATGCAAACTGATTGTACAAGTGCACATTGGCAAAACAATACTATCAATACAACACACCAATGCTCAGTAGGATGGCTGTTACCTGGGGAGCCAGCAGCACTGTTGCCAATATAGGCCTGTAATGGATGCCATTTGTGTGGACAGCTTTGCACCTCTCAGATCCAGAAGCCCAAATGGTAAACTAGATTTTCCCATCAGTGCATAAATGACCAAATAAAAATGGAAGGGAGAGAGGCAAGGAAAGTTTGGAGTATGTTTCAAACTGGATGATGAATAAAGACAATTGAGTCTCTCTCTTGCTATGATATCTTTCCTGGGAGGCAGGTGTCCTGACCAGTGACAAGGTAAGGGTGTGTTTTCTTTATTCAGTTAGCTCTGCAGTTGGAGCAGAGTACTGTTTTTTAAAAGGAGGGGAAAACCCAGCATCTTCTTGTCCCAGCTCCTTCTCTTGTATTGTCTACTTCTATTTCAGGCTCTTTCCAATACACCACCACCCCAAGATAAGCACTGGGTGAAAGCTTTGCTAAGCATTTGTTATTTTACTTATCTTGTTCAAGTGAAACTGAATGGAATCCCTGCAAGATTAGAGCTGGAATTTTAATCACTAAGGCACAGGATTTATGTTCAGGTGCCTACAAGAAACACTCAAAAGGATGGCTCTGGTGGATGATTTACGAGGCCTCATTCTGTGGAATCTACCAATGCAATTTGTATGGATGGGCAAGAATTATTGCTGTGTGCAGCTTTGGCCTTAATTGGCTGGGTGCTAAATGCATTACCTTAATGAACAATCAGTGGAAGACAAAAAATTAGAAAAGGGAGAGATGCTGAATATAAGAAGAAAACTGCAGAAACTGGGATGGGTCAGAATTGGGTTTATTATTTTGTGCTTAAATATATTAAAATTCTGTGCCAAAATAGTCCAGAAACTCATACCCTCCAGATCGAAGTAAGCAAATCTGCATAGATCCACTTTGTTTGAGTGAGTTACTCTGCTTCTGGGTAACTTGGTTCACTGACACATGTGAGAGAGAAAGATTCTATTTCCATACTCAGAAGCTGTTCTCATTCATCGTGCACATGATGTCTGAATTAGGTGTATCATCTTCTAAAATCTCCTCCAGATGGCATTTCTGCTGTCCCAGACCATTTGGCAGCAGCCTCATTGTATTCCCACCCAGAGGTTTGATGTGTTTGTTTTTAAAAATCCCAACTATATCACACCACCACCACCACCACCAACAACAACAACAACAATCAAAGAGACTGGATGGTACTACACTCACAGCTCATACTAGTTTCCTTATTCATTGTTCCTTCTCATTTCTTGGAGGTGAAGGTAGAGCAGGCATTCCTTACAATTTGCTTTAAGATTTTTGGAACTGTTATCCAAAATGTTTGAGAACCTGACATCCCAACCAACAGTGATATTTGGGGGAATTTTTTAGCTCAGCAGGGAGCCTGCAAGAGGCTGGGTAAGCTTGGGGATTGTTTTCACCTCTGTATACCAGTGCTAACTGTGGGCAGACTCCTAACTAATGAATAAAGAACAATTTATTTAGAAATATGCAAGAGAGTACACAAACACATAGTAACAATTCAGTCTAATACACCATATAGGGCTAATTGTAATAGAGGTATGGAAACTGGATAGCAGAGGCTTAGGTTTGTAGATAGCGTGGTATTTACCAGTCTGACAGAGGGATCCACAGAAAGTGGGGTGTGACTCAGACAGCATCTGAGGACAACACAGTGGGTGAATGAGAGCCTCTGTGCACACACAAGAATAGAGCTGGGGCTGATATTTATGTCTTATTTCCTAGCATTGAGGAGTATGTGGTGTAATCCTGTGGAGTTATAAAGACCTGATGGCTTTCCCAGGGAATCAGCAATGGGATCCCAGAATGAGTGATGGTTTTACCTTCAAAATAACAAAACCATTGATTCGATTTAGGATAACCCAATTCAGAAGGATAGGGAAGTTGGCTGGAAACATGGCAGAGAGTAGGTAGGAGATACTATCTTACTTGCTTTAGTACAACTTTGTTTCCAGTGCAAGGGAATATGCATAAAGCCTGGAAGAGGATGGAATGATCACAAAACATGCCTTAACCTTCATTTTGGTACTACCTAGAACCTTCACTTGTATTCAAGACAACATTCCTTTTTCATGGGTTTCAATGATCATTGCAATCTCTTTAAACATGCCTGATTCTAGATAAGAAAATATGAAACACTATATACTGTGCAGGGGTGTAGTAACAGAATACTGCATTCCAATACTGTGGGTCAGCAACCAGAGCCAACAATGAACAAAATGATAGAGTGGATCAGCATGTTGATTGGCTTAGTTGCCTACGATGTCATGAGACCTGGATGATGATTAGCTAAGTTGCCATATTGCTTCCTGCATCTCCCCCCCCCCCACACACACACACATCATCATGTTTTGGAGGAATTAAACCAAGGTTGGAGAAAACATGTGGATCCAGAAGTGACACAATGATGGACCAACTGGAAGTAAGCAAGGTACCCTGTTGATAAAGCTCTGTCTTTTTTGCACTAGTCTGGAAGAACCCTACATTTGCCAAAAAGACAACAGGCTTAGACAATGTTCTACCAAAAGTTGCTTGTGGTTTCAACCCTGAAATGCAAGGGCTGAATGCCCAGGCAGGATTTTTTATTTTAAGATTTAGCAACCCTAAAGTCAAGGATGACTTTTCAGTGTCACTCATGGTGCTGGCCCATGGCCCAATGCTGATCCCCATTCAGTCCATGGATGAGGTGAGCTGGGAAGGTCCCTCCATCAAGGCACTCTAATCCTGATCAAGATCCTGCTAAAGATGGAAATAATATTGCCAAATATTTGTGAGTGTTGAGAAACCGCAATAAGAAGAATTTTAAATGGAAGAGAATTTTGCAGTTCAGCACTTATTTTGTACAAAATTAACATGTAGATATTTTGTGCAGAAAACAGCATTTTCTGTGCAGGAAACAACATTTTCTGCATAGAAAATGATAGTTAAATACAGAAGCATTAATTGCTACACAGAAAATGTTGGTTTCTATGAAGAAACAAATTGAACTGGGGATTTGTTCTGTGTAAAAATTTCACATAGTTGATTTGCATAGGAAACAGCATTTTATGCACAGAAGACAGTAATTTCTATGCAGGAACTAATATTTCTGTGTTCAAATATTATTTTCCACACAGGAAATGCAGAAAAATATTGTTACTGTGATTTTTCATATAACAATCCCTGAATTGTGATTAGCCTTGGGAAGTTGTGTGATTTTCAAAAGATTTTCTACCAATAGTAAGAAAACTGATTATATTGCTCTTTCAACCTTTAAGAAGACACTTATTGAAGTCTTACATTGCGGTCTTGTAGCACAAATGCAACCCTTTGTGGTGAATGGTAACATTGTGCAACTGACCTAAAACAACAAATGTGCAAATAAGTTTGCATGTACATCCAGGCACAACTTTGTACACATGTACATCAGGGACAATGGTGTTTCATGCAAAACTATGTAGTGGAACCTACATATGCATAAGACACCAATAGAATTCAGGACCTGAATACCATTCAGAGTATCATGGGGAGCATGACAGCTTGAAGCCCATAGCATTTGAAGAAGAATGCCATCATAGCATGCTTCCTGAACCCCCATAGAGCGCTCTGGATATTTTGGCATTTTTATCTACCAGCCTAACAGCAATATAACTCCCTTGACACTGAAACAGCTTCCCAGGATATTTGACATGAAATTCTGGCATCTGGATCCAAAAGAAAGAGCACACCTCTGGCCAAGGCAAGATAAAACTGCATGTATAACGAATGAAGTGTGATTATTGGAGCGCTCAGAAAGAACCTGTAGCAAGTTGATAACAATGAGGAAGCACCCTTTTCTCTTCATTGCTGGAGTGAAGAAGTGAAGGTATCAGATAACTGCAAGAGAAAGGAAGGTAGGTGGAAAAGGGGAAGGGATTTTTGCCTTTATGGTTTACACCCACCTGCTTCCAAAATGCTGGTGATGGGCCTGAAAGCTTAAGAAAATGTTTAAATAAGAATCTTAGCTTCAAATTCAGCAGCAGTAGCCAGTCTTTTGGGCAAGAATGCCACAGGTCAAGCTGAAAAATGGGGAAATGGCTCTTTAGTATGCTTTGGAATAACATGCTGATGAACCACTATGTTTCCATTCTACTGCAGAGGTTTCACTTCTTCAATTGTGGGCAAGGACTGTTCTTAGCCCAGTTGAGGTTAGTAAAGATAGATGGGATATGCACTCCAGGACTGCTCGCTTCACTCTGATGGAGACAGGATTGTACTTACTAAGTATGTAAACCTTTGCAATCTTCATCCTCACAGGCAAGGATGAATATTCTCTATAGTATTCTTTTTGCTATAGCAGCCAGTGTTGCAGTGGTTTGAGTATTGGACTGTGACTCTGTGGAGACCAGGGTTTGATTCCAACCTCAGTCATGTAAACCACCCCACGATAAGTTCGCCTTACGGTTGCCATTAGTTGGAAATAACTTGAAGGCACACAGCAAACAAACAAACAAACAAACAAATCTTTCTCTTGCGGGATAAAGATTTCTGTACAATTCAGGTGGCATGTACCCCTTGAAAAGTCTTTCAAGGAATCACAGATACACTTTAATTAACAAAACAGATGTGTTTTTAGGAATTACTTTTTTAACAGAAAGTTTTGTACAAGAGAGAGATATAGGGGAAGAAGTTCCTACACTACAAAAACAGAACAGATCAACAAGTTTCAGCAAAAAGATCCCAAACTAGCAGTATGCACACTTGTAATTAAACAACTAGGTCAGGTAAGCATTGTGTAATGCTCGTAATTTCCATTTTAGTGGCTGAACATATACATCTCTTCTCTGGGATTGTGGAGACAGCTACCATTTACCTTGCCTGTTTTAGGAAGGCACGCACACACCTAATAGAGAGGGCAAGTTCTGCATTGTTTCTGCAGATACACTGCTGCGACCCAAAACCAAAAACCTGTGTTTCTCCAGCCCTCCTTCATCACACTCCACAAGACTGTGGAATGATCTGCCAGAAGTGACTTGACAGCTGAATTCCCTGTCTCATTTCAAAACAGCAATAAAGACCAGTCTCTTCAAGCTTATCAAGACGATTTTTAAACTGTGGATTTTCTTTTTTCTTTTTTTTGATTTTTTTCATTTTTTTTACAAGCATAAAAAAGAGAAAAGAGAAAACACTGCACTCATAACAAAGAGTTACTAATTTGCATATCATTTACAGATCACAATCAATCATTACCAAAAATAGCATGCAATTTCAATTTGTGTCAACATCTACTTCCTTATTTCTTATCTTCAAAGAAAATTTAAAAAATTTTTTTCTTTATGTTATATCTATTGCTATTATCAATAACAATTCCATCTTATTTTATGTTCCATTATTTTATAAACATACAATTTTCTCGTTGTATTATCTTAGCTTTAGCCATACATTTGAAACTGTATTTTGTAGGCATGACTTTACCTCCCCCGTCGTCTTCTGTCTTCGTACTTTAAGTTCTCTTTGTTCCTATGTCCTTCCATGTTTTCCACAAGCAGTTAGATAGTCTATTCCAGTCCTTTTTTATTCTTTCTTCTGTTTTTTCTTCTTTCCACGTCGTCATTATGTCTAGCTCCATGACCTCAAAAATCTTAAATATCCATTGGTCTATATCTGGAGGTTCATGATTCTTCCAATTTTTTGCAAATGTTACTCTGGCACAGGTTAACAAATTAAATAATAATTTTCCATTTTCTTTTTCTATCTTATCATCTAAGATTCCTAAGAGGAAAATTTCTGGGGAGAGAGATATTTTAATATTAAGTTCTTTCGTTATAAATTCATGTATGCTCACCCAATATTTCTTTGCTTTCGGGCATAGCCACCACATGTGGAAAAAGGTGCCTGTCATCGCATTACATTTCCAACAATTTGGCTTAGCATTTTTATACATATGTGCTAGCCTTACAGGAGGTAAATGCCATCTATAGATCATTTTCAACATGTTTTCTTTTAAGTCCTGATTTTTTGTAAATTTTAGTCTCTTTCCCCAGCATTTCTCCCATTGTTGTAATTCTATTACATGACCTATATTTTGTGCCCATTTGACCATAGTTTCCCTGATTATTTCTTCTTCTGTGTACCATTCCAGTAATAGATCATAAAATTTCTTAATCACTTTATCCTTAGTTTTCAAACAAATCTCATCAAATTTTGTATTAGACATTTGTATATTCTCAAGTTTTCCATCCATTTTAAATCTTTCCCTGAGTTGTCTATACAGGTACCAGTGACAATTGATATTATCCTCTAATAGTTCTCCTTGTTCTTTAAATAATAGTTCACCCTGTTCTTCTTTAGTTAAGTCTTGATATCTTAACCATTTTTTTGTTTTTATACCCTCCCTACCATAGAAGGCTTCGTGTGGTGAACACCAATTTGGGATTTTAGGGCAAGTTCTTTTCTTGTATTTATTCCAGATCATAAGCAGGGATTTTCTTATGTAGTGATTTTTACAATCTTTGTGTGTTTTATCCTTACCATATAACAAGTACCCATGCAGCCCATACAACAAATTATCGCCTTCTAGTGTCAAAGTATGTTCGTCCTCTAATGTGATCCAGTCTTGTAGCCAACTAAAACAACATGCTGCATAGTATATTTTGATGTTTGGTAATCCAAATCCCCCTCTGTTTCTACTGTCACAGAGTATTTTTTCTTTTATTCTGGCCTTTTTCCCTCCCCAAATGAATTTTAATATTTCCTTATGCCACTTAACTAACGGTTTCTCGTTCTGTAGGATTGGGATAGCTTGAAATAAAAAAAGTAGTCTCGGTAGTACATTCATTTGAATTAATGAAATTTTCCCCAACAAAGAAAATTTAAATTTGCTCCATCTACCCAAATCTTTCTTAATAGAGTTCCATACCGGTGCATAATTATTAGAAAACAGGTCTGAGTTCTTATGTGTCATAACTATACCCAAATATTTAATTTTCTCTTCTATTTTAAACCCACTTATTTCCTCCAGGTCTTTCTTTTCTCTTTTTTCTAGGTTTTTTGTGATAATTTTGGTTTTACTTCTATTAGTTGTTAACCCCGAGGCTTTTTCAAATTCTTCTAAAATCTTGATTAACTTTTCCAAGCTGTCCTTTGGATTTTCTAAAGTAAAGACAATGTCGTCGGCAAAAGCCCTTAATTTGTATTCATGATTTTTTATCTTCACCCCTTTAATTTCGTTATCTAACCGTACAATATTACATAATACTTCCAATACTAAAATAAATAATAAGGGTGATAATGGGCAACCTTGTCTTGTTCCTTTCGAAATCTTAAATTCATCTGTTATTTCTTGATTCACTATTAATCTCGCCCTTTGATCTTTATAAATTGCTTTCAACCAGGAACAATATCTTTCCCCTATTCCTATTTTATGTATAACCTTAAAGAGCATATCCCAACTGACATTGTCGAACGCTTTTTCAAGGTCAACAAATATTAATGCTAATTTCTTGTCATTTCTCCTTTCGCCATGTTCTATGATGTTTATTACATTTCTAATGTTACTTCTTATTTGTCTTTTAGGAAAGAACCCTGTCTGATCAGTGTGAATCCAATTTTTCAGAACTCTCTTAAGTCTTTCAGCCAAGATTGTTGAAAACAACTTGTAATCTGTATTAAGAAGCGATATGGGGCGATAATTCTTAACATCATTTGCTTCCCGGTCTTCCTTCAGAATCAGGGTGATATTTGCTTGTTTCCAGGTCTCTGGATACGCCTTTTTGTAAATGGTATTTATCATTATTTTAAGTGGGATAGTTAGTTCTTCTTCAAATGTCTTATAATATTGGGCTGTGAACCCATCAGGTCCGGGAGCCTTCTGCTTTTTACTGTTTCGAATGGCTTCTGTAACTTCTGCCACCGTAATAGGGCCATCTAGCATGTTTTTTTGTTCTTCTGTCAGTTGTGTTAATTTAGCTTTTTCAAGGATTAATTGAATTGTGTTTTCAGGGATTTGGGAGCTCTTATATAAATTTGCGTAGTATTCCAGGAAGGTTTGTTTTATTTTATTTTGGTTTGTCAGTCTTTGGGATCCCTTCTTTATTTCCGTAATTGTGTTCCTTTCTCTCTTTTTCCTTATCTTGTACGCCAGCCATTTCCCTGGTTTATTAGCCTGTTCAAAATGTTTTTGTTTTAATTCTCTTATCTTGTTCTGAATCTCTCTTTCTTCTTCAATTTCAATCTGCTTCTTAATAATTTTTATACATTTTATGATTTCTTTACTACTTGGCTTTTCATTCAGTTGTTTTTCCTTCTCTTCTAAGTTCTTCCTGAGCTTTTCTAGTTTAGCTTTCTTTTTCTTTTGTAAAATAGCGTTCTGTTGAATAAAGAAGCCACGGATCACTGCCTTTGATGTTTCCCATACTATTACCTCGTTGACTCCTTTATTTAGGTTTTCTTTAAAGAAAAATTTTAATAGTTCCCTTCCTTTTTCAATAATGTCATCTTTTTGTAGCAGTTCCTCGTTAAGTTTCCATGAAGTCCTCACTGGTTTACCCTTCAATGTCACTGTAACTGGACTGTGATCGGAAATCATTCTGGCTTCGTGTTTTATTTCTAGTATTTCTTTACATATTGTTTTGGATCCCATGACCATATCGATTCTTGATAGTGATTTATGTCTTTCAGAGAAAAAAGTGTATTCCTTAGCATTCTTGTATTTATGTCTCCAAATATCTACTAATGACAAATTTTCTAACATCTCCTCAAATGATTTGGGTAATTTCCCTTGTGATTTTTTCATTTTTCTCTCCGATTTCCTATCTAGTTCAGGGGAGATAACCCCGTTCCAATCACCCATCATTATAATTTTCTCGGTTGTTAGATTCTGAATTTCTCTACTTAGTTTTTCAAAGAAGCTGCTTTTTCTCTCTAAGGGACCGTAAACTCCAACCATCAAATATTTACTTGTTTGTATTTTTACTTCCACACCAATGTAGTATCCCTCAGGGTCACAAAACATCAACTTTGCCTCGTATCTGTTATTAACATAAATCACTACTCCTTTGGTTTTTTTCTTTCCAGAGGATATAAATTCCTTGCCTAATTTTGAACATTTTAACAATCTCACATCTTTGTCTTTTATATGTGTTTCCTGTAAACAGATTACGTCAAGGTTTCTCTTATTTAAGTAGTGTATTACTTTTTTCCTTTTTTGGGGCGTATTTAGCCCCCTTACATTCCAAGACAAAATATTTATTTTCTTCATCATTTTTATTAATTTTCCTTCTTATCAATTTAGTTCGAGTCTATGCTTGTTTTATCGTCAAATTTTAATTTATCTTCTCTGTCTTCTTCTTCTTCTTGCTCTTTGTCGCTTAATTGATTCGCATTCTCTTCGTCGTCCTTGTCGCTTAATTTATCCGGTTCTTCTTCTTGTTCTTCTTCCCTGTCGTTATTTTCTTTCTTTTCAGATCTCTTTCTTGACTCTAGTTCATTTTTGAATTTCTTTAAGAATTCTTTCATTTTCATGATGGAATTGATTTTATAGTACTCTCCTCTAAATTTAAAGTTCACACCTTCTAATCTCTCCCATCTGTAGGGAATATGATTTTGAATCAGTACTGTTGTCAATGTTTTATATTCGTTCCTTTTCCTCAAAATTCTTAAGGGTATGTCCTTGTAAATAATCAACTCTTTGCCTTCATGTTCCAACTTTTGTTCGTAATTTAATTGTATGATATCGTCTCTAATTTTTTTCCTGAGGAAATACACCACAATGTCCCTTGGTAATTTTTTTTGTTTTGCCACTTTCGAATTAATCCTGTACATCTTGTTGATCTCTGTTTGCATTTGGTCCTTCTCTGTTCCTAGAATATCTGCTAGAATAGGCGTTAGATATTCATATAGGTCCTCGTTCTCTACCTCTTTTAAACCTCTGATTTTTACGCAGTTTTCTCTTTGTTTCAAATCTTTTAATGCTTGTTCATCTAAGTCCGCTTCTTGTTTATTTTCTAAAAGAGTGACTCTTTTTGCAACTTTCTCTGTACTTTCCTCCACCTTTTTTACTCTTTGTCCCATTATTTTCATTTCTTCGTTAACCTTCCCAATCATTTCTTTCATGCTTCTTATTTCGGTTCTAATCTCCTGTCTAATCTCCATTTTTATTTCTCTTCTCATCGCACTCATGTCTTCTTTCATTAATTTAATGTCTTCTTTCATTTCCATATATAGCGCTTTAAGTTCTTCCATTAAATTAGATTGTTCAGTTGGTTTTATAGGTATATCTATTGATGGTCTTCTATACGTTTGCTGTTCCATAGTTTGTTTTGCCTTCCTTGTTGTCATTTTGCGTTTATCCTTTAAGTTTCTCGGCCTCGGTCTTTCCTTCTCCTCCCGTCTGCCTCGGCTTCTCCTACCTCCTCCGCGTCACTCTCTCGGCCTCGGCCCTCTCTTTTTTTCCTTTCCTTCCTCCTCCGCGTCTCTCTCTCGGCTGCCTCGGCTTCTCCTTCCCTCCTCCGCGTCTCTTTCTCGGCCTCGGTCTTTCTTTCTCCTCCCGTCTGCCTCGGCTTCTCCTACCTCCTCCGCGTCACTCTCTCGGCCTCGGCTCTCTCTTTTCTTCCTTTCCTTCCTCCTCCGCGCCTCTCTCTCGGCTGCCTCGGCTTCTCCTTCCCTCCTCCGCGTCTCTTTCTCGGCCTCGGTCTTTCCTTCTCCTCCCGTCTGCCTCGGCTTCTCCTACCTCCTCCGCGTCACTCTCTCGGCCTCGGCTCTCTCTTTTTTTCCTTTCCTTCCTCCTCCGCGTCTCTCTCTCGGCTGCCTCGGCTTCTCCTTCCCTCCTCCGCGTCTCTTTCTCGGCCTCGGTCTTTCCTTCTCCACCCGTCTGCCTCGGCTTCTCCTACCTCCTCCGCGTCACTCTCTCGGCCTCGGCTCTCTCTTTTTTTCCTTTCCTTCCTCCTCCGCGTCTCTCTCTCGGCTGCCTCGGCTTCTCCTTCCCTCCTCCGCGTCTCTTTCTCGGCCTCGGTCTTTCCTTCTCCACCCGTCTGCCTCGGCTTCTCCTACCTCCTCCGCGTCACTCTCTCGGCCTCGGCCCTCTCTTTTCTTCCTTTCCTTCCTCCTCCGCGCCTCTCTCTCGGCTGCCTCGGCTTCTCCTTCCCTCCTCCGCGTCTCTTTCTCGGCCTCGGTCTTTCCTTCTCCACCCGTCTGCCTCGGCTTCTCCTACCTCCTCCGCGTCACTCTCTCGGCCTCGGCCCTCTCTTTTCTTCCTTTCCTTCCTCCTCCGCGCCTCTCTCTCGGCTGCCTCGGCTTCTCCTTCCCTCCTCCGCGTCTCTTTCTCGGCCTCGGTCTTTCCTTCTCCACCCGTCTGCCTCGGCTTCTCCTACCTCCTCCGCATCACTCTCTCGGCCTCGGCCCTCTCTTTTCTTCCTTTCCTCTTTCGCTTCTCTTTCTTGGTCTCGGTTTTTTCTTCCTGCCTGCCTCGGCTTTCCCTTCTATTTCCACTTTACTCTTTACTCTTTCGGCCGCCTCGGCGTCTCCTTTCCTCCACCACACCTCTCTCCCGGCCTTTGCCTTTTCTTCCCTCCTTCCTTTCTTATCTCCTCCTTTCCTCCTCCGCGTCTTTAGTTGTTTTCGACCCTTACTTCTCCTTTCTCCTTTCTTTCACCTCCTACTTTCTCGGCTTTTTCCTTTCCCAATTTAGGGAGATTTTATCTTATTTTATCTTATTTTCTTCCACCCGACACCAGGTTTTTCCTCGTTGTCAATAAAAAAGAAAAAAAATTGGATTACTGGATTACTGTGTCATGTCCACTTACATCCCCTCTTATGGCTCTTTTTGTTGTATCCGCTGTGGAATTTCCCAGAATCTGAGATATCCAAGCTCTTTTGAAGATATCTCTGTAGCTTTCGAATCTTCTTAGCTTCTAATTAAAAGTTGGGGGCAGACCTAGCTCTGCTCAGCAGCTGGTATCAAACACGGCGGATTGGTTTAGGCCCTTCTGCCGTCTCACCCGATGACTCCCTTGGAGTTTCTCCAGGGTTGCAGAGACGACGGAATTCACGGAGCCTGCAAACCCCTTCGCCCAACCTGTACCCAGATTGGGGTTTTCCTTCGCTGTCTTTTGGGATAACAGCTAGGAAACCGTGCCGGTACTTGGCGTTCCCCGGGAGCCTCCCCGAAGCGCGTCCAGCGGGCTGCCACTCCCAACCGGAAGTCCCGTGGATTTTCTAATGATGGATTTTAAATGTGGATTGTTCAGTGTGTTGATATCTTGCCCTTTACATCATATGCATGCCCTTTTACAGTGATGTGTAACCTCTCGGCTTGACTTTTGTAACACGCTCTACATGGGGCTACCTTTGTGTCAAGTTCAGAAACTTCAATTGGTATAGAACATGGCAGCCAGGTTGGTCAGTGGCACTTCTAGATCTGCTCATATTACGCTAGTCTTAAAATCCCGTCAATGGCTGCCTATTAGTTTTTGGGCAAGATACAAAGTTTTGGTTTTTACCGTTAAAGCCCTACATGGCCTGGGTCCTGACGTCTTGCAGGTGTACCTTCTCCCATATCATCCTCCCCTCACTCTCCATCCCACTAGACTCTCTTCAGTGACCCAGCACTCCTTTTCAGCAGCCACTTCTAGACTCTGGAGCCACCTGCCAGACAAGATCTGTCAAATGACCACCTTGGGAATCTTTAAGAAAGCTATTAAGATGGATCTCTTCCGGCAGGCCTTTCCAGACTAGAACACCCTTGTTGACCTACCTCCCCCCCCTCATTATTTCTTCCATTATTCTCCATATTTACCTTTTACTCTAGCTGGTCTACGCTTGAAATTTTATTTAATAATAATAATAATTATTATTATTATTATTTCTATTCCTTCCCTCTGAACAAGCAATCGGGGTGGAGTAGAGCACCCTCTCTGCAGCCCTAAAAGCTACCAGAGTGGCTTACAATTATTATTTTATGTAGACAGTTCCCTGCCCTCAGGCTTACAATCTAAAAACACACAGCACAAAAGGAGAAGGGAATGGTTGTGGGGAAGAGGATCAGGTCCAGCAGTTGTTCTTTCCCTCTGACGCCTGTACCAAGGCACATGGTATGGAGGGAGGGCTCTGCTTCAGAATCTAGGACAGGCCCAGTGGAGTGTCAGGCCTCTTAAGTCTACACAAGGCTTGCAGAGGGTTCATTTCCTTTAAAGAAGGAGGAGGAGGAGACTTTAGTCCATGTTCTTGGGTGAGATCTGATCTAATTTACACTTGAGCTCATTGCATTCTGGGAGTCACTGCTGGGAGAAGTCTTAAGTCTACACAAGGCTTGGGGAGGCACGCACCGGAATTTTAATTTTTCTTATCTAGTCAAAGACGTTTTTGGAGAATAGAAGAGAAGCTGGCCTGAAGCATCAGAGGAAGTGAGTCAGAGACTTGCCTTTAGAGGAAGCTAGTAGCCAGGAGCTCTCTACATAACTATAGGCCCTGGGCCTTGAACTCAGTGACAGAGCTTGGGAACAAAGGCCAAGTTTAGCAAGGGAAGCCCACAGTCTTGTTTCAGTGCCTCATTAAGACTTCTCAGTATGGACACTGAAGGCCCTGCTGCAGTCACCTGCAACACTTGTGGGATGTTTGTCTTCTTGCCTACAGATGTGGGGAACTACACCTGCCCCAAGTGCAAGTTGGTAGCCCTCTTAGAAGAGAAAGTACAGCAGTTGGAGGTCCAGCATCATAGAGAGGAGGAGGTTCTCCTGAACAGATCAGACCAGAAAGTCTTGGATGGGAAACACACAGAGGAAGTTGCTGGGGTGGAGGAGGACACTCCACATATAACAGAGGTAGATGCTTGGAGGAAGGTCACACACAGAAATAAGGAAACCAGGGAACATTCTGTGAATTCCTTGCAGCTACAGAATCGCTTTGAATCTCTCTGTGTTATCAGGGATGATGAGGAAAAGCAGCAGGGACAGATGTCAGGGACAGAGCAGGGTAGCCTGAGAGGATCACAAAAGGGAACAGCTGCTGCAAAGGCTTGGAGGAGGCGTGTTGTGGTTGTGGGGGACTCCTTGCTGAGGGGTACTGAAGGAGTGGTTTGTAGGCCTGACAACATGTCTTGGGAGGTGTATTGTCTCCCTGGGGCAAAGATCCATGATGTGATGGAGAGGCTGACAAGACTGGTCAAGCCTACTGATCAATACCCCTTTCTTTTGGTTCTTTTGGGAACCAATGATACTGCAAGGCAATGGCTTCAGAATATCATTAGGGATTGTGAGGCTCTGGGAACGAAGCTGAAAGAGATGGATGCACAGGTTGTCATCTCATCTCTTCTCCCAGTAGAAGGGCATGGTCCAGGAAGGGAGAGGAAAATAGCATAGGTGGATAACTGGCTTCGTAGATGGTGCCACCAAGAACGATTTGGATTCTTGGATCATAGGCTGTGGTTCCATGAGGAGAGACTTCTGGCAAGGGATGGGCTGCATCTCACACCAGTTGGCAAAAACGTTTTTGCCAACAGTCTAAAGAATCTGATCAGGATGGCTTTAAACTAAGTGATCTGGGGAAGGGAGACAGCATTCTGGAAGGCAAAAGGGCTGGAAAGAATAGTCAAAAGAATAGAGGTAACAAGGCAAACAGTGCAAGGACCCAACAGTAGGAGGCAAAAAAACGTGCAAAAGCAGCAAGTAAAGAGGACACATGGTCTTAGCTGTCTCTACACCAATGCACAGAGCATGGGAAATAAGCAGGATGAACTTGAACTCCTAGCACAACAAGGGAAATACGATATAATAGGCATCACTGAAACCTGGTGGGATGAGTCTCACAACTGGAATGTAGAAATAGAGGGATATAACTTTTTAAGAGAAACAGGTCTAACAGGAAAGGAGGAGGAATAGCAATATATTTCAGGTATATTTACCCCAGTGAAGAGATCCAGGAAATCAATACTGGAAGCCAGGTGGAGAGCATCTGGATAAAAATGAAAGGAGAGGGAAACAACAGGGATGTTACTGTGGGAGTCTGCTACAGACCCCTGACTCAGGCAAAGGAATTGGATGATACTGTGGTGCGAATGAGAACCACCACCACCACTACTATTCTATGATGACAGCACCCTGGGCCTATTCATCCCACTGCTGCCACCAAATTACTTCTATGGTGATCTCCTCACCCACTGCCTATTTATTCTGAGGCTTTGTTAACTTTAGTAGCGTGCCACAAGATTTCACAGAGGCCAAGTTGTTATAAAAATAATACTGAAATTTATTAACAAAACAACAAGGTAATCAGTGCACTACTTTCAAGGCTTTTGCATTTCTTTCTTAGTTTTGTTACTACAGGTACATAGACACAACACCTTAGCCCTCAGGCAATCTATCAAGTATTTTCAACTTAAATCAACATGGCTTATAACCTAAAGCCTAATCAGTCCCTTCTTCTGGACTATACCTAGACCCTGTCTGGCCTAAAACCTAGCCTACACCTGTCCCCAATCAGGAACCTAGAGAGCACCCCCTCAGTGGCGTCCCTCTCCCCAGCCAAAACTCCAATTAAAACAGAACCCAAACAAAAACCCACATCTCCCTTGGCTCAGGCTCTTATGTAGCTCTGTCCAGCCAGCTCCTAATTGGCTGGACACTTGGTGTTCTGTGATTGGCTGTTCCTGTCTCCGGGGTCTGCTGTCTCTGGGGTCTCCAGCCAGCTTCTAATTGGCTGGTCACCTGGTGATTGGCTATCTCTGTCTCCGGGGTCTGTTGTCTCTGGGGTGTTTTTCACTACAGATACCTTTGTAGAACAGATAATAACACACTCAAAAAGGAGAGATGTAGTAGTGATGGGTGACTTCAATTATCCTGATATTTGCTGGAAATCAAACTCAGCCAAATCCTCAAGGTCTAGCAAATTCCTCACTTGCCTAGAAGACAATTTCATTGTCCAAAAGGTGGATGAGGTAACAAGGGAATCAGCCATTTTAGATCTTATCTTAACCAACAGGGATGACCTAGTTGATGGGGTGCAAGTGGTGGGATCCTTAGGTGGAAGTGACCATGTTCTCCTGGAGTTTGTTATACAGTTAAAGGGAGGAGCTAGGCATAGTCACACACACACACTAGACTTTAGGAGAGCTGATTTCAATAAACTTAGAGAAATACTGAGGGTGATCCCATGGTCAGGAATACTAAAAGAGAAGGGAGTTCAAGACGGATGGGAGTTTCTCAAAAAGGAGATACTGAAGGCACAATTTCAAACAGTTCCAATGAGGAAGAAAAATGGAAGATGTCTCAAGAAACCAGAATGGATGACTAAGGAACTTTCAACTGAGCTAAGTTTTAAACAGAATATGTATAAGAAATGGAAACATGGGGAAATCACCAAAGGAATTCAAACAAATAGCCAGCACATGTAGGGATAAAGTCAGAAAAGCTAAAGTGCAGAATGAACTCAGGCTTGCTAGAGAGGTTAAGAACAATAAAAAGGGCTTTTTTGGATATGTCCACAGCAAAAGGAAGAAGGAAGGAAACGGTTGGGCCACTGCGTGCAGAAGATGGCAAAATGCTAACAGGGGACAGAGAAAAGGCAGAATTACTCAACACCTTCTTTGCTTCAGTCTTCTCAGAAAAGGCAAAGGGTGCTCAACCTAAGGATAATGGAGTAGGAGACAGAATAGGAGAATTTCAGCACAGAATAAGTAAAGAGATAGTACAGGAATACCTGGTTAACCTAAATGAATATAAGTCTCCAGGACCAGATGAACTACATCCAAGGGTATTAAAAGAACTGGCAAATGTAATATTGGAACCACTGGCAATAATCTTTGAGAACTCCTGGAGAACAGGAGAAGTCCAAGCAGACTGGAGGAGGGCAAACATTGTCCCCATCTTCAAAAAGTGAAAAAAAAAAAGGGGATCCCAACAATTATCGCCCAGTTAGTCTGACATCAATTCCAGGAAAGATTCTGGAGCAGATCATTAAACAGAGAGTCTGTGAACATTTAGAGGCCAATGCCATAATCACAAAAAGTCAACATGGGTTTCAGAGAAACAAGTCATACCAAACAAACCTGATCTCTTTTTTTGATAAAATTACCAGCTTGGTAGATGAAGGGAATTCTGTGGATATAGTATACCTCAATTTCAGTAAGGCCTTTGACAAGGTTTCCCATTACATCCTTGTGGTCCTTGTGGTCTCTTCCAACTCCATGATTCTATGATTCTTTGAGTTTGGCCTGCCTTTTCCCTCCCTCTTAGGCCAGATGGTGTTGCCATGAAGGGAGGGCTCTTCAACTTGAGGCCAGGTCCAATGGTGTTGCTAGGCCTGTCCTTTCACTCCCTCCTAGGCCAGATAGTGTTGTCATGGAGGGAGGGCTCTTCAACTTGAGGCCATGCCCGATGGTGTTGCTAGGCCTGTCCTTTCACTCCCTCCTACGCGAAATATGCAACTTATATAACTCAAACCTGGGTCTGATGCCATAAAGGTACATCAGAGCACTGGAAACACCCTTCTGGTTGGGCTGCAAATTGTTCCCTTCTTCCCCAGGTGAGATTGGCTCAGCATGGGACAATATTATTTACATTTTCTCATTTACTATCAAGGCACTTAACCAAGATGAAATTTACAATGCTAAACAAAAATGGCCTTTTCTCAATTGCACATGGGGAAATTGCAACCCTACACAACTGAAAGAAAAAGCAAAGTGAAATGCACAATTACAATGTTTCATGCATATTTGAAAGCACAATAGGAAAAGCACACTAGCTCCATGAATATGCTTTCGTAGTTATAAATCCATGTAAGTGCCATCATATCTTCTAGCACTGGATTCCTTCAGTTAATTATTAATTGCATATTTACCAACAATCTCCAGAAACCTCTAACAGATTTTTCCTCCAGAGAAAGAATGGGAGGGGGGATGGGAAGGGAAATCCTTCATCTGTTGGGTATAATTAATTTCATCAAATTGAATTTTTATCTATCAAATTCCACAAGATCTGTTCTATATATGTTTGTGGGTATTATTATGTTTAATGCTACATTGTTTTGCTGTAAAATAATATCGCTCTCTTCAACTCAGTTACAAATTACAACCCTTCAGGGGGATTAGTGGAGAAAATTCTATATTAAAATCTCTCCTCCTGGAAAAAAGAAAGGAATTTGGAAACCAGTGTGTGTATGGGGGGGGGGGGGCTACCAGATGATAATTTATCATACTGAGCTCCTCTCTCTTCACTATCCCCTTTGCCCATGTTTCATGCACATGCTTTCTCCTCCTGAGACAAGGCTTGTGTTTATCAGGAATGTGGCAATAACGCTGTGCATTGTGGAGGGGAAATAGGGAGATAAAACCAAGCCTCTTTATTAAACTGCTACAGAGAAAAGCAGTATCACCCAAAGAATGAAAATTGCCAGCTTGGTGACAACCCACTTTGTTCTGCCTTGCCAGACAAGGGCCTCCTCGCCTGCCTTCAAATGATAATTAAAGCCAACAAGCGTATCTCTCGTTTGGACCTTTGCGTTGGATGTTTGTTTTTTGCAAAAAAGAAAGTGTACATTTTCCCCTTCTTTTTTCTTAATAGGTGGGGTTCATTTTTAATGGGCACCCATGGGAACATCTGGGAAATGCACTGGCAAAAAAGTATTGTGAAATGGATTTGTGTGTGCTTGGTATGCCTATCTGAGATACCGATCAGTTTACGTGGTGATGGAAAGGGTATCTTATTAGGAAAGGGGGGAAAATTGGGCTACTTTGCATAGAGAAAAGGCCATTTGTCTTTACCGTTGTAAATCTCAACTTGGTTATGTGCCTTCATACTAAAAGAGAAACCATAAATAATACTGTCCCATGCTGAGCCAATCAAGCCTGGGGCAGAGGGAAACCAGAAGGGAGTGAGGGTGCTTCCAGTGCTCTGGTTCACCTTTATGGCATCAGGCCCAGGTTCTAATTTGACAGGAACCATCCTGATTTCTCTTTTTCAGCTTCTTCTAAACTGTCCCAGGTTATCTCTCCCCCTCCCACTTTCCCCCTTTGTCCTAAGCTACCAATTGCTGCAAATTGAGTTCAGAGTCCAAATGTAGTTTGCACTTCATTAAGATAAGAGAAGATGAGAGGGTTGAATCTTGCCCTTCCTAGTAGACTGAGGTAAAAGCAAACTACTGCAGCCTTTCCTACAACCTGTACAGACTGGCATTATATTCAGGCCTCTGGGCAGAGTGTGAATGTGGTATCCACACAATACATGCCCTGATGCTGCCCTGAAGCCGGCATCATGCCATGCACCTGACTACATGGTGGGTGGCATCATCGCGCTCTGTTGGCAATGCATCCAGATGATGCATGTCAAAAGGAGCACTGGAAATGTTGCACTGCAAAGGCACCCTTTTAGTAGTGCAAAAAGGAGCCACTTTTTGTAGTATCATTTTGTGCTGCAGAAAGGCCAGATTGGGGCTGCAGCATGTAGTAGCCACAATCCCAATCTGGCAAGGAAAGGGGAGACTGCAGGCCACTCCAAAGAGGTGGTCTGTTGACCCTCTTAGTTTGTCTCCTTCCTCATTTATAAGACCACACTCTGATGTTGCTTGGTCATATGTTGGAGGAGATATCTACTCCAATCATCATCATCATCACCACCACCACCACCATCTTTCCCTGTAGATCAAGGTCAATCAGCAACAACAAATAACACAACAAGGTCAATTAAAACCACATATAAAATGAATGCATATTAAAATCCATCAATCAATACTTTAAAAACCATAATACCTCACCCTCGAACTGTTCAATATTAGCCAATCATCTGTAAAGAGGTGAGGCAGGAATATTTGCCCCCTTCAAGGCTGAGTGGTCTTTTTACTTTTTCTCTGCATATCTATTCAAGCTGGGGTTGATTGTTATTGGAGTCACCATTACTAAATAGGTTCATTCAACCATGGTTGGGGGGAGATGTGCAAAGAACATTATGAGAGAAAGGCTATGGTAGACTCCTGGAAGAATCTTGAAGAGATTATATGTCATATCGGAGGCCTGCTCTCTAGAGCTATGCAACCTGGGAATAGGTGGCTATGTGAGCAACAGAAATCTCTTGCTCAGAAGTTATTGTAAGCAACCCCAAAGCCCTAAATCAAAATACAAAAAAGTGGGCCTCTGGTATCTGCTGGGCTTGGTTCAAGGATTCCCTGTGGATACCTAAATCCATGGATGTTCAAGTCCCATTATATACAGTGGTGTAGTAAAATTATGTCCCTTATATAAAATGGCAAAATCGAGGTTTTCTTTTGAGATTTTTTTTTAATTTGTAATATTTTCAGGCTGTGAATGGTTAAATCAATGGATGTAGAGGGTTGACTGTACAAACAATGCAGAGTTGCTACAGGAAATTCACCTTTCCATTCCCGTCTCAATTCATGCAGTAAAAAATATTACCTGCTACAATAACCAGCATGGTGTATTGGTTTCAGTGTTGCACTGGAACTCTGGAAGACCCAGTTGAGCATGGAAATACACAGGGCAACCTTGGAAAAGCCAATTTTTTTGAGTGTGACTCTCCTGAAGCATCCACTTGAGTCCAAAAATCCAAGGGTGGGGATGCAGAGGGAAAACCATCCTCCTCATCTGTGAGAGTGTAGCCTGTGAGACCAGAGTAGACAACGACTTCCTCAGCAGGGGCTTCAGGGCTGTTTTGAGGCTGACGTTCAAGTACTCAGAATCTGTGAGTTGGCGTCAGAAGGACACCAAGGGCCTTTCCATACTGCCCAAAAGGGGATATCTGGCACCACTTTTTTTGGCTGCGGAGTTTCACCGCAGCAGCTAGACGCCGCGGTGAAGCTCCGCCACAGTTTTCAAAAAGGTGTCATTTGGCACCTTTCCGCCGCCGCAACTGCGCAGCTCCGTCTAGAAGCTGCGCAGTTGCTTCAGCGTGCAAACACACGCCATCTAAAAGCTTTGATGTGATGACGCTCGTGTCATCACATGCTAGGGTTCATGAGTGTGCACACGCTGTGCACTCACAAACCCTAATGGCGCCTTAAAGAGCCCTTATCATGCTCTTTAAGCCCATCTAGATCGGGCCCAAGTTTCATTATCAGAAAGATGCATTGTCAACAGCAAGAGACAAAGCAAGATTGTCCAGTCCAAGGTTGAGACTGGTCTTTAATGCTGTTTTGAATTCAGACAGCGTATTCAGCTGTTGAATCTCTTCTGGCATGTCATTACACAGTCTGGGGTGGGTGAAGAAAAAGTCCTCTGGCTGACAGTTGCCAACCTAGTCCTGTCTGACTGGAGTAAATGTCTTCCAGAAGACCCGAGTGTATGGGGCAAATTGTATGGGAGGAGATGATCCTGTAGGTAACCTGGACCCAAACCATGTAGGTAGTAGCCAATACTTTGTATCTGGTCCAGAAACTAACTGGCAGCCCATGAAGTGATTTTAATATTGCTGTAATGTGATCACTCCTGGGTGTCTCAGTAATCAGTCTGGCTGTGTTTTGAACTAGCTCAAGTTTCCGAACTTGGTATAGAGCTAGCCCAAGTTATAGCATATTTCAGAAGTCCAGCCTTGAAGTTACCAGTGTGTGCACTAACATCTTTAGGTCCTCCAGCTGTAGGTAGGGACACAGCTAGCATATCAGCCAAAACTGATAGTAAGCGCTCCTGACTGTTGCAATACCAATACATTTCTATACCAGCAACACAAAGTACATTTCTATACCACTTATCAGTGCACTTATCACTCCCTAAGTGGTTTACAATGTGTAAGCTAATTGCCTCCAAAGCTGGGTACTGATTTTAGCCCACCTCAGAAGGATATTTGATATCTACTGTTTTAATTAGTTTTCTTATGATGTTGTTAACTTGTTATTTTAACCTCTAGATTGTATGCCATGGGCAGGCTTTTTATATATTTTTGATTTTATTTGTTTTTGTACAGCGCCATGTACATTTATGGAGCTTTATAATAAAGATGATAATAATAATAATAATAATAATAATAATAATAGGCTGAATCGACCCTGAGTCCCTTGCTAGGATTGAACTCACAACTTTGTGCTTTGTGAGTGAGTGAGTGCAGTACAGGCATTTAACCACTGTGCCACGAGGGCTCATCTGAGCTGTTATTTGGATCCAGAAGCACCTCCAAGCTGTGAACACAGTCTTACAATATGGTCTTGGGAGCTGTGAATGAGGAAAAGAACCAGAGATTTTTTGTTTAATTCATTTTGTTATATAATAAATCTTTACCTGTTTGATATCTCCAACTAAGTATGACTGTTCTATTGAAGAACTGATAAGGGGACTGGTCACACTTACCACACTGAGCTCTCTGGTCAACACAGTTACTTGTCCATAATACAGATTGCCTAAATAATCAACAGGCTGTCTCATCATACTAAGAGGGCATGTATTGATAATAAGAGGACAGAGGGAGGGAGGAGAGAGAGAGAATAGGAGGATTAAGGTAAAGGAATTTCATCTACTGTGAGATTGTTTTTCAGCCTTATCCCTCAAAGTCAGGATACTCTAGTGGTCTGGGTGTTGGACTTGGACTCAAATCCCTGCTTGAGCAGGTAACCCCACTCAGTGACCTTGCGCTAAACCTCACTCTCTCAGTCTCAAAGGAAAGCAACACATCTTGCCAAGAAAATCCCACAATAGATTCACTTTAGGGTTTCCATAAGTTGAAAGTGGCTTGAAGGCACAAGACATCTTCCAAAGAGTTTTGGTGTCTTGGATATCTCCTTTAAACTTTGGACACAAATCTAGAGCAGAATCATTAATGTGATTAACATTAACATGACAACCCAACATGGAGGTCACCAGCCACCATATGTTGCCTTCCCTTCTGTCCCTGTTTTTCAGCGCACAGTGGATTTTCTTTCCCTGGTTTGATTTAAAGTGATCTCTCCCATGTGTTTGTTGATAATGGAATCTTTCAATGCCCTTTGAACACAGAGCTTATTTCCCTCCCACATTTTTAATAAATGGTATTTTATTGTTTGTAAGGTGAGGGAGAGAATTGTAAACAATATTTTAAAAAGGAATTGTAAAGAATCCCTTCACATCAGTATAAGTGGACGGTGTAGCAAATATTGAGGAGAAAGCCATTCCCAGTGTCTTGTTCAGATTCAATTTTCCTTTGAAAGAATAGCTTTTGATCTGATCAGAAAGACATATAGAGAATAGAAAAGAAATAGCACCATCTGTATTAATGTCTTTATCTCCCCCCCCCATGTGTGTGTGTGTGTATAAATGGAATGAAATGTTACTTTTGACTTCAAGTCAACACTATTTGTCTCAGCAACTTAGATGATAAAGGAATCACCAAATTTACTTTCAAGGGACCTGTAATCTGAAATACTGGCTACTTGCCTTTCTGTGTACCCAAGGACAGTGACTGGAGAAAGTGGGAAAAGGGATTTTTTAGCAACTTTGAGACTAACTGTGCAAAAGGGTTGTAGCATAAGCTTTTGTAGATTAGGTTGCTTCCTCAGATGGTATCTATGACAACTTCTCCAACTTCTCAAAGGTTCTACAAGATCATTTTGTATACTGATGTTCCAGGCTAACATGGCTATGTCTCTGGAATGGAGCAGTGGAGTGGAGCAGTGGAGAAGATGGGGTGGTATAACTAAATGTTTTTTCCCCAGGTCCCCCACAAAGCTCCTTAAGTGGAATAAAATCCTATAACAACAGCTAGACAACTGATAGTATACCGTCCAGTTGTCCCAATTTGGCAAAGTCTCCTGGGAGGGAAGTAATGTGCCCCCTGGCCTCCCATATTTGCCCATTCCTGTTTTGAGTTCTGGCCAGAATGTTGAACTGGCAGGATAATCAGACATCCTCCTTTTTCAGGACAAGTCCTACATTTCAGCCTTCTGTCCAGGAGGAATTTCAAAATGTCCTCCATTTTGATAATGACTAAGAGGCATAAACGCATGTTTATATTAGTGTTTTTCATTTTTCAATTTTTTTAATGTCCTACATTTATCTTGGGTGTCCTACATTTCACAGGGCCTTGTTCTCCTTTGTGGTTATGACAAATGGTCACCCTGTCAATTCAGGGAAAGGATAAAATAAAGAGCAAATGAATCACCCAAATTGGTTTTATGTCCAGCTTCCCAGTAATCCCTCCCTGTGGTAGCCAGGCCAGGAGCAACTGCAGTCAGACAGCCAGAAAAGCAGATATACTGAGCAGCCCCAGGAATCTTCTATGGGCCAGGCAAGACCCATATGTGGTAGTAGGCTTTCTCTCATCTCTTCCTCCTCCCAGGCAACAGTAGGAATTATTCCTCGGGAGGAAATCAGTGGGACTTTTCAGCCTGTCATAAACCCTTCACCTGTTCTGATTTGGCAGGGACAGTCCTGATTAATAATCTGTCCTCCCACCTTTCCACCTGCTATTAAAATGTCCCAGTTTCTCTCTCCTCCTACATTTGTCTTCAGTTTTTTTCAGGGGCTGCAAAGTGAGATCAAAGTGACAAACTACTTTAACTCAATCTTGATTATCACATGGAGGATAAGGATGCGAGCAAAGCAGATTGCTCCTGTCCTTATCCCATCCGGATGCAGTACAAGGTGTTGGTAATGGCCTTTAAAGCTCTACATGGCTTGGGTCCAACCTAATTTCCCAGCTCCATACCCACTGTTGACTCCTTCTCCTAGTTCCTCCCCCCCCCCCTCGTAATTGTTTCACACAGCTTTGGGCAGTTACTTTTATATGTTTTATTTGCACTATGTTTTTAATTCTTAGCTATTTAATTCTATTTTAAGGGGTGGGTGAGGGGAATGGGATTGTTGTATTTTAACTTGTGCTGCTTTTAACTATGTTGTACCCTGCCCCGATTGCCAGTTCAGAGGGGTGGGCTATAAAATTATTATTATTATTATTATTATTATTATTATTATTATTATACCTGTGGAATCGCCTCCTTCCTTATAATCCACTCCATGCACTCAGGTCCTCTGGGAACAATTTACTACAGCATGCCTGGGTTGTTTTAGGGGAGGGAGGGAGGGAGTGAATAACTGGGATATTGATGTTGTATTGTATGGACTTTTTATTATAAGCCACCTCGGTTGACTTCTGACAGAGAAGCGGGGTAAAAATAAAATTATTATTATTATTATTATTATTATTATTATTCTATTTGCGCAATTGGGGGAAATATTATCACATACCATGTGCTTCGTCTGTTCTTCCCCTGTCTGTGAAGTATAATGGATCCATTGCTTGGTATTAACAGAAACAAATCTTCCCCGTATCATATGCTTCTTTCCAAATACCTCTATCATCCTCTGCTCCAAAGCTTACATCTTACTCTTCTTCCCCAGTTCCTCAGCTGCCAAATTAAACTCTTTCCCTCCAAGGAATCTTCTGTGACTGTTTTGTATCTATTCACAGCAGCAGGAAGGAGACAAATACATTTTCATCTCCATTGAGAGGATTCATCCTCCCCTGGCCTCTTTCTTTTCTCCTTTTGTTTGTGTTTTGATTGAACTTACTAACTACAAAAATGCAGGAGTTTCTCTCTGGGCCCATTTATTGGGACATCACAGAAGGATATGTGTTTTGATCCATGTGTTGGCTTATTTTAAAAAAAAATCCCTTGCTAAATGCTTCTATTTTGGGTTCTCCTAAAGTCCCTAAACCAAAGCAAATGAATGGAATGATTAGCTATGAAAATTAATGCAGCCGTCTGTGAGCGCTAATCTCACAGCTGCAGGGGCAGGGTAGAAATGTGTGCGGTTGAGGGATTTCTGGGAACATGCATGACTCTCCCCCCCCCCTTTTTTTTACACAAACCAAAGCCCATATTTCTCCATACAGATGAAGCTCCACAGTATGCAGCCTCACAGTTATTATTATGAGCCTTCACTCTAACTTTTTGCAACCCTGTCCTAGGATTTTCCTGGCAAGATTTGCAGTTGCATTAAGTCAGAGATAATTTGAAGGCACATCACAACAAATACAAAGGTCAAACACAATGGCCTCTCCCTGATCCATTGGCAGGGAGACTGGGTGGCACACAACCCAAAGCATGGTTCTTGTGAAAGAAAACTGGACGATAGGCAGCTACTCAGCATGACAACCAGGTTTTACCCCTCTTACCCCTGATTTAATGAAGTCTCTTCAGTTTCCCTGAAGATCCAGAACCCTCCACTTTGATGCCATGCAAGTGTTTGAAACCTGGTGGACTGCCTGGCACGTCTGCCACTGTTGCCAGGCACTTGCTCTGATGTTAGCTATCACTGGGAAACTTGTTCTAACCTCAGAGTAAAGTGGCCCACGGTAGTGGCAGACACACTGGGCTGCTTAGTGAGATGCACATGTGGTCAGCCACCTTGTTCAAAACAGAGGATTTTGCATTGGGGAGAATCAGGGCAGCTGTGGTATGAATTAGTGGTAAGGGCTACATTGTTCCAATATTGAGATCAGAATTTTTTTATAATTTAATTGTGCGTTACCGATCCCAAGCCAGTTATAAGCATTTTGGACTAAACATTGTTTCCTGCTCTTAGAAATATAGAATCAAAGAGTTGGAAGAGACCACAAGGGCCATCCAGTCCAACCCCCTGCCATGCAGGAACTCCCAATCAAAGCATACCCAACAGATGGCCATCCAGCTTCTGCTTAAAAACCTCCAAGGAAGGTGACTCCACCACTCTCTGAGAGAGTGTCTTCCACTGTCGAACAGCCCTTACTGTCAGGAAGTACTTCCTAATGTTGAGGTGGAATCTCTTTTCCTGCAGTTTGCATCCATTGTTCCGAGTCCTGTTCTCTGGAGCAGTAGAAAACAAGCTTGCTCCCTCCTCAATGTGACATCCCTTCAAGTATGGCATTGGCTTCTAAACATTCACAGACTCTCTGCTTAATGATCTGCTCTAGAATCTTTCCTGGAATTGATGTCAGACTAACTGGACGATAATTGTTGGGATCCTCTTTTTTTCCCTTTTTGAAGATGGGGACAACATTTGCCCTCCTCCAGTCTGCTGGGACTTCTCCTGTTCTCCAGGAGTTCTCAAAGATGATTGCCAATGGTTCCGATATTATATTTGTCAGTTCTTTTAATACCCTTGGATGTAGTTCATCTGGTCCTGGAGACTTGTATTCATTTAGGTTAACCAGGTAATCCGGTACTCTCTCTTTTCTTATTCTGTGCTGAAATTCCCCTATTCGGTTTTCTGCCCCGTTATCCTTAGGTTGGGCACCCTTTGCCTTTTCTGAGAAGACTGAAGCAAAGAAGGTGTTGAGTAATTCTGCCTTTTTTCTCTTTCCCCTGTTAGCATTTTGCCATCTTCACTACACAATGGCCCTACCATTTCCTTCTTTTTCCTTTTTGCTGTGGACATATCCAAAAAAGCCCTTTTTATTGTTCTTAACCTCTCTAGCAAGCCTGAGTTCATTCTTCACTTTAGCTTTTCTGACTTTATCCCTACCCATACTGGCTATTTGTTTGAATTCCTCTTCAGTGATTTCCCCATTTTTCCATTTTTTATACATGTTCCGTTTAAAACTGAGCTCAGTTGAAAGTTCCTTAGTCATCCATTCTGGTTTCTTGAGACATCTTCCATTTTTCTTCCTCATTTGAACTGTTTGAAATTGTCGCTTTAGTATCTCCCTTTTGAGGAACTCCCATCCATCTTGAACTCCCTTCTCTTTTAGTATTCTTACTTGATGCCTGTTCATGTTTTTTTGCCTCCTATTGTTGGGTCCTTGCCTTGTTTGCCTTGTTCCCTCTATCTCAGTTTGACTATTGTTTCCAGCCATTTTGCCTTCCAGAATGCTGTCTCCCTTCCCCACATAGCTCAGTTTAAATCCCTCCTGATCAGATTCTTGAGACTGTTGCCAAAAACATTTTTTGCTAACTGCCGTGAGATGCAGCCCATCCTTTGCTAGAAGTCCCTCCTCATGTAACCGCAGCCCATGATCCAAGAATCCAAATTGTTCTCGGTGACACCATCTGTGGAGACAGTTGTTGACATCTGCTGTTTTCCTCTCTCTTCCTGGACCATGCCCTTCTACTGGCAGAAGAGACAAGATGACAATCTGTGCGTCCATTTCCTTCAGCTTCCCCAGAGCCTCGTAATCCCTTCTCATATTGTGAAGGCTGTGTCTTGCTGTGTCATTCGTTCCCACGTGGACCAAAAGGAAGGGGTATTTGTCAGTAGGGTTGACCAGTCTTGTCAGCCTCTCCGTCACATCACGGATCTTTGCCCCAGGGAGACAACACACCTCACGAGACATCTTGTCGGGCCGACAAATCACTGCTTCTGTACCCCTCAGCAAGGAGTCCCCCACCACAACCACGTGGCTCCTCCGAGGCTTATCAGCGACTGCTCCCTGCAATGGAACTCCCAGGCTCCCCTGCTGTGTCCCTGAAGTCTGTCCATGCTGCTCTTCCTGATCCTTCTTGATAAGTGAAAGGGCTTCAAAACGATTCTGTAGCTGCAAGCTCCCACAGCTATCCCTGATTTCCCTGCTTCTCTGTGTGACATTCCTCCAGCTGTCTGCCTCCTGTGTACATGAAGTGACCTTCTCATCTCCAATGACTACCTCTGTGTGGTCCTCTTCCAAGATCATTCCGTCTGTTGTGTCCAGGAAAACCTCTTGCTCCCTGACATGCTGAAGTCTCGCTACCCTGGATTCCAGCTGCTGTACTTTTTCCTCCAAGAGGGATACCAACTTGCACTTGGGGCATGTGAAGTTCCCCACATATGTAGGCAAGAAGACAAACATCCCACAAGTGTTGCAGGTGACTGCAGCCATTCCCTCAGTACCCATACCAAGAAGTGTTAAGGAATCACTAAAACAGGACTGTGGGCTTTCTCCTCAAAGAATATTCCCCGGTAAACACCAATGTCAAAGGCCTCTGATGTCCTGGCCTATTTCACCAATCTCTGTCAATGATCTCAATCTACTGGGAATATAACTTTATAGAGATCTCCTGGTTGCTAGCTTGTATTCACTTCCTCTGGGGTGGAGGGGAACGCCTCAAAAGCAGGTTTAATAAGGGAGAGATTTAAAGGAGAACCTCTAAAACAAAGTTTACAGCTCCCCTGCTCCTTATATTGTACTTTCCCCTGTTTTGGGGAGGTGGAATTCGCACGCCATTAGGTGTGCGGCTCTCTGAGCAGTTCTATATAGCTTGTCTCCTAGCTCCTCCCACTTGTGACTCACAGATGTGACTCACAGAAGCTCCTCCTCCTCTGCAACAGACACACTCCCACAGAGAGTTTAAAAATCCACACACCACTTAAAATGGCCTCCAAGAAGCTGCTTTTCCTTCTTCTCTCTCTCTCACTCCAACTGGTCTGCAACTGGCTCTCTGAGCAGTTCTATATAGCTAGTCTCCTAGCTCCTCCCACTTGTGACTCACAGATGTGACTCACAGAAACTCCTCCTCCTCTGCAACAGACACACTCCCCCAGAGATTTTAAAAATCCACACAACACTTAAAATGGCCTCAAGAAGCTGCTCTTCCTTCTTCTCTCTCTCACTCCAACTGGTCTGCAACTGGCTCTCTGAGCAGTTCTATATAGCTCCTCCCACTTGTGACTCACAGATGTGACTCACAGAAGCTCCTCCTCCTCTACAACAGCCACACTCCCCCAGAGATTTTAAAAATCCACACACTTACCACTTAAAATGGCCTCCAAGAAGCTGCTCTTCCGTCTTCTCTCTCTTGCTCCAACTGGTCTCTCACTCCAACTCTTCCTTACCCTTGAGTACTTTTCTCATGTTCAAGGTGCCTCTTCATTCCTGAGGAATAGCATTTCCACCTAGTGAACCAGTGGTTGAATGGAACTTATTGAATCAATGTGATAATGCACATAGACAGTATTCATTCAATCAGTCAATCAGTTTTGACATTTCCTTAGTGAGTATGCCATGTTTCAGGGGTCTAGGTTTTATAGTAATTGACTATATAGTTGAGACAAACAGAGTTTTATTAGTATAGTATTATTTTATTTTAAAAATTCAGGGAAAAAAACATACATAAATATGGGGTAGCAGAATGGCAAGCTTACTTCATGCACTTGTTAGTATGGACATAGTCTGGATGTCAAAACAACCATATATATATATATATATATATATATATATATATCATAATATCTCAATGAAAAGATAATAGTAGCACCTTATATAGACAGAAAGAAAATATTGTTCATACTGTTTTCTTATCTTGCTTCTGGTAACCTAGAAGGAATTTAACATGATAGTTCAGCCAATTGTTTTAGATTATTTTTATTCCCTTTCATTTTTGAATACCTTGTAAGAATAGCACAGTTGAAGCCCACAGAGTTCCCCTGTATTTAGCAGAGGAGGATAAAAATTTAAGTACTTAATTGAGGTCCACACTCAGAGATGAGCCCATTTGCTTTGCTTTCCATATTGCCACAAGTCACTTCTTACATCGGCTATCATAGTGCGATTTGTTCATGACCTGAATGTTTTAACTGCACAACTGTCCTTTTAGAACAGCAGTTTCTTCTCCCTAAAATTGCACATTTCATGTGTGGTTGCACATTTTTAAAAGCCCTGAACCTCACTGATCCTACTGGGACTTGTAAGGACAATTGCATCTCCACTTCCTCTAAATCCAAAGCTAATCTGGAAAGTACAATGCTCTGGAAGAGCAATGGCTTGGCTCTAATGAGAATTTCCAAGCTGCTAAGAAAATACCTTTTGATTTTGCTGACCTCTGATTGGTGGGTTCAAGTTCTGATTGTTTCTTTTCTTGCTGAATTGATTTTTATTGCATGAAATTGATTTTAGTCCTTTGGAGTGTGTTAATGTCTTTTCTGTATAGTATAAACTTTCTGTAAGACTCTCTAGTTTATCTTATGAACATAACTTAATATAGATCTTAAAATATTCAAAAGACAAGAAAAGAAAGAGCAGTTGGTTGGGATGCTACTGGCTCCATTGATGGTGTTATGATGACTGGTAGAAGTAGAAGCTACAATATTGGTAACCTCAAATGAAAAAGAAGGCATGCTTAGTGACAAGGAAGAAAAGGGAAAAGCTTGAAAAGTGGTGACATATAGAGAAGACTGTGAATTGAGATGTGGAGGCCTCAAAGCCAAATTGCCCTGGGAGGGGTGTCTGGGAAAGTTGCCTGTCCAATGGCATAGACAATTGTCTATGGATTCTTTCCCACAATGACTATGCATTGAGGGCCATATACCTACAGAGGAACCATGCATCAGACAAAATGGCAGCTTGGAGTCATAGGCCTTTTCCATCTACAACCACCACCACTTCCTCCTCCTCTTTCCTGGAGAATGTGTAAGCATTCTTCTAATCCCAGAGTTATTCCCATTATGAAAACAAAAACAAAAAACAAAACCGAATTGCCAATTGAATTATATGGCCCTTGTTCTCATTTGAAATTGGTTCTGCTCCTGGTGTGATCAATTGCAATCACGATGAAGGGAGGCAAATGAAGGAGGGAAAAATCCCAACTTTTCCTGAGACTACTTTCAAAGTATTGAAATGAATCGATTCCAAAGAGTGTTCAGCAAGTGGGAACTGCATCATTCTGGAAGGGGAGGGAAGAATGGCAGAGGGGTGCTGCCTTTTTGCTTTTGCTTTTTTTTTTTTAATTAATCGATAAATCAGTTGATTGATTTCACAGTTACTTGCAAGGCAAGTAATTGTTAAGCCATTCTATCAGTTTTGCAGTCTATTTATTTATTAAAAAACAAAGGTCATGCCATTTGCCTTGTCTTCCTCTCACCTTCTTCCTTCTCCCCCTCTTCCTTTTGCTCAGAACCCTCACCCTTCCTTTCCTCTCCTCTTCCTCCTCCTCTTCTTGCTCACTGCCCCCCCCCATCCCTTGCCTTCCTTTCCTCCTGGTCCTCCTTGCAGCCCAGAGAGGCGCAGAAGCAGTCCAGAGTCAGACCAAGCTAAGTGACTGAACCTTGAGGAGCTCCACTCATTCTTTGAGGCTCGCTGCACCTCCTCTCCGTCTTCCTCTTTGGGGGTGACAGTCAGTTAACCAGCCTCAGCAAGTTGTGGGGCTGGCTCTGGCCCCTAGTGGCTCCTGATCTCTCCAGCCAAGGTGCAGCAAGCCTCAAATAACAAGCGGAGCTCCCTGAGGCTCAGCCACTTGGCCCGGGCTTGACCGGAAGCATCAGGGGCTGCCAGAGTTGGCCATGAAGAATGTCTGCCAGCCCCACAATGTGGTTCTGAGACCAGTCAGCTGACCATCACCCCCAAGGAGGAGGAAGGAGAGGAGAGAAAAGAGTGGAGGAGCCTGGCCAGCTTGCCTTAAGTCAGGGGGGGGGCGCACGGGGAGGAAACCCATTGGTACCCCACAGAGGAAGGAAGGCAGGCCATGGGTCCTCCTTCTCCAGGACATGCCCTCTATTTCACCCACCACCCCCTCACAGCTTGTCTGTCTGGGCTGCTGATTACTTAATTAATGATTGACATGTATTTTGAAGCAGGGCAACTAGTGGGAATAACCATGCCACAATAAGAAGCGATTTCATTGGAGTAAGAAAAGACTCCACTTTTATAGTGAGAACTCCACTTTTATAGTGGGAACAAGGGACTTTTTGCAATCGAATTCCAAAACGCAGCAAGAGTGAATCAGGATTTGAATTATACTGCAAGTGGGAATGACTCCCTAGTATGGGATTCTAATCTCAGTAAGGAATTCAAAGTCCATAAATCCTCCTACATAGTATGCATATATATGAAAGCCAACATGGTACAGTGATTTGGCTCTGGAGGCTAGAGTTTCAATCCCAACTCATCTATGGAAAACCATTGCGTGACCTGGGGCAAGTCACACACTCTCACCCTCAAAGGGAGACAAAGGCAAACCTCTCAGAATCAATCTTGGCAAGAAAATCCCATGATAGGTTCAGTTTAGGGTCACCATAAACTGGAAACAACTTGAAGGTATGCAACAAGAACAACACTTAAATATGAATACATATAAGGAAGAATCTCTGACTTTGTCTATGTGTAGCAGAGTGGGGATAGATAAGTTCAAAAACTTAGCAACATTGCTGTATGAATTTTTTTCAAAAGGAGTGCCATTAGAAAGTATGACTGTCCCTCATCATGTTGACTTCTGCCCTTACCACAGGAAACTCACTCCTCCTAAAAAAAAAAAAAGCTTTTCTTGGAAGGTTTCCATTGTCCTGCTCCTTCTCTTATCTAGTGCTAATTTAAGGTTTTCTATATCATTAGTGCCCTTTTGTCTAGTTCTAACTTCTTTCCAACTTCTTCTTCAGCATTGTTCTGAGTATCAAATTTAGGACACCAGTGATATCTTCTAGTTCCACTGGTAGGTCAAATCTAACAATCAGTCAGGCACAGGCTTTGTGAAACAATTTGAAGTGTAGCACTGAATCTACCATTAGACATAATGAGGTGGTCACTACAGGAAACATAGTAGGGCCATTGCTGGGGTAACAGTCTAGGATAGGCCCCAGCCTAACTGTCTTGCATATATTTTTGCCTTTGGGGCAGAGCATCCCCAAATTTTGCATTTCTCAATCAGTTAGAGGAGAAAAAGCAATCTACACTGGTGCTCACAGCAGACTGAGCATTTTGTATGCAATCAAATGGCCTCACCTTACATACCAAATGCTTGGGGTGTGCATTATAGAACCCCAACCCCAAAATTCCCACAAGATGCCCCCTTGAGACTTGCAGCAGGCTCTATATAGGGCTGCCTCATGTGTATTGGACAGTCTTGAGATGGCTCTGCAAAGAGAGAGGACTGTAGCATATTGTTGTTTGAAAACCATAGCTGAAGGAAGGAGGCTGAAAAAAATTCACCAGAGCCCTAAACCATTCCCAAATGGCTTTGTTGGAGAGAGATGGCAGCCACATAGTCTTTCCTGTAGACCCAGGCTAAACTGGTGTTTTAAACTGTTGGGAGGCATACATTCCCATATTCTGTGGATAAAGAAAGAGCAGGGGGACTTAAGCACACCAAAGCAAGGCTGAGGGGCCTGAGGCTTCATCTGCATTGCAGAAATAATGAAGTTTGACATGACTTTAACTGCCATTGTGAAATGCTATGGGATTCTGAGATTTGGAGTTTTATGAGATATTTACCTTTCTTTGTCAGAGAGGTCTGGTGCCACAATTAACTACACATCCCAAGATTCCATAGGATGGGGCCATGATAGCTAAAGCTGTGTCAAACTGCATTATCTCTGCAGTGCAGATGCAGTCTCAGTCCCTCTTGGAATGATCAAGCAAAAATGTTTAACTTGATGACAGAAGGAGACAAGGACAAGACTGTTCTGGCTTCCCTAGGGAAGGAGTTCCAAAGTCTGGGAGCATTTAGCAAGAAGACCCGTTCCATTACAGCTATCCAACAAGCCTGAAAGTAGGGCAGAAAAAAAGTGGTTCTTCAGATGATCTTAGAGCTTGAATTGTTTATAAATGCAGGTAGGAACCATCTAATAGCTTGGCCTCAAGCTGTATGTGGTTTTATAGTTCAAAACCAGTACTTTGAATTGTGCCTGGAAACAGACCAACAGCCAGTGGATATGTCACAATGAGGTAGTTGCATGCTCCCTATAGACAGCCCCAGTTAAAATCTGGGTGCAGCTCTTTGTGGCCACTTTTCAAAGGCAGCCCTACATAGAGCACATTACAATAATCCAAATGAGATGTAACTAAGGCATGGTTACCATGAGCAGATCCAACTTCTCTGGGAACTGATATCCCTGGTGCATTTGCTTTAACTGTGCAGATGTAGTTCTGATCACCACTGAAATTTGAGGCCCCAAGCTTAGATGTGAATTCCCAAACTTCAAACCTGTATTTTCAGGGAAATTAAACCCCATCTAACACAGGCTGGATTCCTGTTACCAGATCTATCTTCTTTTAACTGACCAGGAGCACCTCTGTCTTATTTGCATTAAACTTCAATTTGTTCACCCTCACCCTCATTCAGTTCTTTATAGATGTCAGGTACTAGTTTAGAACAGAAACAGCTTCCTTGGAATTAGGTGGAAAGGAGTAATAGAGCTAGTTATCATCAGCAAACTGGTGACACCTAACCCAAACTCCAGACAACCTTCCAAAAAGCTTCATGTTTATGTTAAATACCACAGAGGGGAAATCGAATGCCAAGGCCACGGCAAAGCAATCATACTAGAATCCCCAGAACCACTCTCTGAGAACCCCCTGCAGGAAAAAATTGAGCCACTCCAAGCCCCATCCCAGCAGGGTAAACCAGAAGGACACTATAGGTGATGGTATGGAAAGCTGCTGAGATGTCCTGGAAAACAAATAGGTACACACTCCTCATGTGCAGTTCCTTGTGTAAGTTGTCCACCAAGTCAATCAAAGCTGTCTCCATCACAGTGAAGTGTTCCATCACTTCAGATGGCTTATTGGTTTTTAAGCTGGGTTTCAGGGTCATTTGCGGTTGTGGCATTAGTGCCACAATCACAAATTAGAATGCAAAATAGTTGCAATGCCCTAAGTCTAACTTTGAGCATTGTCACTGATGAACAGGATGCCAACCATAGGAAGGCTGGGGAAAGGGGGTTCAAATATTGCGGGGTTTTGATGATTATGATTATTATATTTATTCTAGTATGGAGGACTAGAATAAATATAATTATCTCACAATAAGATAACAGTTTTTCTGCTCTGATGAACCCATGTTCCAATAAACTTTTGATATCATAGCTGCTGCTTACTGTCCGCCAGATATTTACCTTCTTGCAGAAACCACCTGAAGAAAATAATCTATATTGCAATGTAACTGAATGAATTTTGCCCTGAACTTCATCAGCAGCCAGTTTCCCATTAGTGCCTCTAGTTTATCATATAAAAGACTTGGCCCTCCAGGTATTGACAATGGCATCTAAGCCAGAGGAGTGCAATTATACAGCTGCTTTTTCTTAAACCCCCTTCCCAACTTCCCAGCTCTCAGCTGATTCCTATAAATCAATAAATGTAAGGACATATTTAGTCTTTGTCATTACTTTTATCCCAGTACCTTAAACTTTCACTGGACCTTCTCAGAGAAAGTGTAAGGAGGGGGGGGGGAGTGGAAGACCCAATAGGAGAAAACATTAATCATTCAGTTGAAATCATTTGACTTTTGTGTACGAGAGAAAAACAGAGAGAGAGAGAGAAAGAAAGAAGAGAGAAAGAGAGAAAGCGATGTTTCTTTGGGGTTATTCAGATAGTGAAAATAATCCAGGATGAATGCAGGTTGAAATAATCGCTATCGGGTTTCTCCCCGATTTTTTTTTAAAGATCTGCATTATTGGCAGTGTGAATAATCAATGTGAATAGACTCAAATAGACCCAGGATAAAACTCTGTATGCCCTGAACCTGTTTCAAATGCATTTGCATTGTTGATTCCATCTTTATTCAAATGCACAAACGTGTGAGCAACTGAAGTTGCAGAGATGTGCATCAATGCAATTCCATTGTGTGACTAAAACCCAGAATGTGTGGGTGAGATGATTTGCATCATTGCACTGAAAAACTCGACATCTGAATGAGTCTGTAAGAAACTGGAAAATGCTGAAGCTGTTAATGAGAATGTTTGCTTGGGAGATTTGGAAGAAATCTTGGGGGCGACTCATATAAATCTGTGTCTATAAAAGAGAAGATGTTGGATAGATTTGTATTTAATTTAATGTACAATCAGCCCTTTGTATCCAAAGGGTTTCCATTCTGGACTCACCCACACAGATGTCAAATATCATGGAACCTCAGATCCTTGAATCCCATTCTCCTCAATGGCAGTGTGACTTGTGTGCAGCCACATTAGTGCAGATTTTGCAGTACATTGAAGAATATGCAATGGTAAATCAAGAAGACAGAGCATAATTTTAAACTCAAAGGTGAGCAATGGTTGTACAAGGCCACATTATTAGAGAATTACAATGTAGCACAAACAAATATACAACCAAATAGGCATTTACATTCACAATGTATATGCACGTCACTGCACAGTCATGTGAGATATGCATGTGGATCCATGTGGAATATGCATCCATGAACAATATCTCACATCCACAATTCTGGTTTAGGGAAGTAAGTTGCTAATTTAAGTCTTGAAGGAAGCAAAAAATAATTGTAGTAATTTTCTTTTCACTGTAAATCTTTTTTTTTAAAAAAACTGACTGTACAGTTTTGAAAACTGTTTATGATGAAACTGTGCCTGGCTGCTCTTCTATCCCTCACAGACCAGAGCAATGGCAATGGAGGATAATATCAATTGACATGAGGGATGGGTGCCACCTTAGTTCAATTGCCTTTTAAAGTAAGAATTAATCAATATCTGGCAAGGTGTTTTTCCCCCCATAGTTGGATAGGGAATTTTGTTTTGTTTTTTAATTGTAATGTGGGAGAAAGTAAAACAGATCTGCCCCATTCCTAATTGAAGTAGGGGCTGAATTTGCACTTCACTGTGCCCCCGATGCTCTTGTGAGACAGCATAGCCATTCATTTAGTGGATTCTTTGTGATGATCCTTCCCTCACCTTTGATTTTTAATCAGTTAATGAATCGTTCTGGCAAGGTAAATCAGAATGCTTTTTGGAGTGAATCAATATAACACTACTGAGATCTGACCTGTTTGCATCAGCTGAAACTTGACTACCTTTTGGGATGTTTTGTTCCTTTCTTTACAAATATTTGTGTCATAAAAGGCATTCCATACCTCAAGGATCTTCTAGAGCCTGTTCTATGCAGAGATGCCAGACTCAGAGGGAAAGCTGTCTTCAGACCAAAGGAAAAGATTACTTTTCTCCCCTGGTCGCCTTAAACATCTACCTTGGACTGAATTCGACATTTTGAAATAATAATTAGTGGCTGCCAATTCCACACTCAGGAAGCCATGAAGCTATTACTCTCTTGCATTTCCTCTCTGCTGTTAGCCTCTGAGTCAGACCCAGAGTATTTAAAAGCATGAAAAGAGCCTCAAGGACACCCCAGGCCTTGATTTCATGAGACCTCTTAAAACAAATATAGGATCAGCAGGTACATCCTTCAGGAAAGAAAAAAGGGAGCTCATCAGGCAACATTTGGGGAGGACATATTTTTCCCCTCCAACAATTTGTCTTCACCAGCAATAAAGTTGTGTTCCAAAGGACCAGACAGTTGTAGAAGTTCACTTTGATAAAACAGGTGAGCTTTATGAGGCTTATCTTGTAGCTGGACTAAGTGGATGAGGCTGAGCTCCAATCACATGAAATGCAACCTGTGTGAAGCTTTAATTTTTTTCCTCTTTTCTGCAACCAGGATAGAAAGGATATTTAGAAATATTCAGAAAATGTTTGAAAAACAAGGATTTTTAAAGTGCTGAGAGCCCCTGATGAGAAGAATCCTGGACTGATTACAAATCTTTTGCAGTTTAGGACTTGTTCTGCACAAAATTTGCAAATAGTTGTTTTATGCAGAAAAGAGCTCCTTCTGTTGAAAAAGGTGTTTTCTGTGGCAGAAAAAAAAACACATGCAAATTTCATGCAGAATAAGTCATGAATTTGTGGGTGTTTTAAAAAATATTATGTTCAACATAGAAAAATAGACAGACAAGACAAGCAACATAACAAAATTTTGCATAATTTCTAAATAAGTAATTCAACAAATCATCATTAGGCACACACTACCATATACTTCACTTTTCAGTTGCATTTTCCAGTGCTACCATAAACACTAGTGCACTGTGCATTACTCAGAGTCTTTTACTGATCTTTATGACACATCAGTTGGAAAACATAGACAAGTTAATAGCAGCAGCAGCAGCCATGATATGACAGGGGAAGAAAGATAGGGAAATGCCACCAGCAATTCAGAAGCAGCAAAAGTGAGGACTGGGGGAGTGTCCCCAAGTCCTGCTTTGGTGTGGGACACAAGGCAGCAGGGGAGGCAGAGTTATGTGGTCCCTAATAGCCAGGGAGCATAGTGCATGGGCTGCCTTTGCCACTGGCTGGAGCCATGCTGAACACACCTACCCAGACAGCAACCATAGATTTACCTAATGGTCAGAGCATGGCATAGTGGTATGAGGGTTGGACTACAGGGTTCAATTCCCAGCTCAGCCATGAAACCCAATGGTTGACCTTAGGTAAGTCACATGATCTCAACCTCAGGGGAATGCAATGGCAAACTGAACAAATCTTGCAAGAATACCCCATGATAGGTTAGCCTTAGGGTTGCCATAAATTGGAAATGACTTGAAGGAGCATAGCAACACCAACACCAACATCATTCCAGGTACTTTCTGTCTCTGGTTTCACATCTCATGCTGGCAATAGAATGGGGACTGTACTTCATTGAAATCACTACTTAGCACCTTCAGTACAGGAAATCTCTACTTATTTGATGGATTAGGGAGCAAAGGATTGTTTGTTTGTTTTTAAGTGGAATGCATTGAAAAGCAGAATTCAGTTTTGGTTTATTTTATCTTCAAATCCAAGACTGAACACTAGATGACACCAAGTTGACTGGGATGGCTGGAGGGTGGAGACAGCACACCTAGTAATGGTTGAAAGAGCAGACCAGGGGTCAAAAGTGCAGTAGATTATGATAATTTAGATCTGTCAAAACAGCAAATGGTCCAAAAATGAACCATCAAAAAGAGGGGAATGCCTGTATTTGTCTATCCCCAGAGATTCTATTCTCCTGTCATCATACAATTTGTCATTTTTCTAAACATCCTACCCACTACACTCCTTCATGACTGAATAATACCCTAATATGATACCTGTTTTACGAAACAGATCTGACCCTATTGTAAGGTAGAATGGGAGGGGGGGAGGATCAACCTCAGGTAATAGGGTATGACTACTATTTGATGCATACCAATTTCTGAAAAGTAATCTTGGGGCAGTTCAGATGATGCAGTTCAGATGTCTTTAATGCAGATATCTTGATTCCCCTGCAGACTATATCTGTACCATTAATAAGATAAGAGGACATACATATGCAAGTGCATGTTCTTAGAGCTTCACTGTATGATCAGGAGCCCAACAATCAAGGGTCTTGTCTGTAAATGAGAATTCTATGCCCATGGGATTAACCCTCAGCATCGCTTACAAGAAGAAGAAAAAACACAATCCCTGTCCATTACAGGCTGACTTTTCTAAAATGATGCAACACAAAAGGAAAAACAATAGAGAGAGTAGAGAAAAATGAAAGTTTTTTCTCCAGTAGAGTAGGTGGATTGGCTGTGCTTCTTATCTTACCTCCATCTGTGCTTGAATGGTTTCTGGTGGTGATAGCTGGGATAAAAGCCTGGCAACATGCACAGAAAGAATATCTAGACATATCTTTTGCCTATATGTCAACATGTGCCACCACCACTTTGGAACATGATCAGAGTACAATACATCATGCAGGATTTTCATGGACACAAAATGCACTTGCAAAATTCCTCCTGCTAGATGAGAAAGGGTGTCCTGACACAACTTTACATCATACCAAGAAAATGGGCAACTGCATAAGATTTTTTTTACTTTTCAGGATTTCTTTGTGAAAAAATTATTTCTCAAAAAAAATTCTACTTCCTTCCTTCCCTCCCTCCTTCCCCTTTTTGATCTTGCCAGTAAGAATTAAATAAGTAACAATTTATGTTCTTACTCAGATGTTAAAATGGTTTGTATTGGCCTTGAAAATGAAGACTTCTAGCAAAGATACATAAATGCTTCCACGTGAAAGAAAGAATGACAGAATTACTGAAAGAACACAGAGTCGTAAATCACACTTACACTCACAATGATAAATGACAGGATTCAATGAAAGGTTACACGTACTGCAATGACAAATAATAATGTAAATTGGAGAGAAGATAATAACAATTACCATGAACTATGATCCATTTAGAAGGAGTATAGATTAAATTTCAGTGAAACAGGAAAGAAATGAAGAGGAGGAAGTGGACAGAAAGAAGATATTCCATCCATTTTAGCCATTGACCTAGCTCAGCATTTCTGTTAATTTTTCATCTTTTAAGCTCAATACCATGGACCCTTCCTATCTGCGAGGGTTCAGTCTTTCCCCCTCCCACATATGGGAAAAAAAGAAAGAAGCTCAAGCCCCAGATTATATGGATAGCAATATGCACATGCCTGGTTTAGCACGCCCATGTGCATGCACCAATATTGAATAATTGGAATATTGAAATCCACAGAGGGGAAGCCCACTACACCACTTCTCTAGTATGTGCACTATAGAAGGGATTACAAGGGAGCCATCTTGGAGGGGCAATGTGGTTCATACCTCTCCCATGGCAATGAAGATGTCAAGGCTGACTGAAGAGTGAGGGATCTGGCGGCATCATCAACAGGTGCCAACAAATTCCAACCTAGCCCATGAAACAGCTGAAACTGGAAGGTTGGAGTTATGAATAAAGTAAGGCTGGTGGAGAATTTAAAATCTGGAAGGAGCAGGGGTGAGGAGAGAAACAAGGGGAAAGAGAGAGAGTGCAGAGGGGAAAGGAGAGAGAGGAGAAAGAATAAAATCAGAACACAGGGAGGAGTAAAAACAGCCTCACTTGTTGCACAAGATGGAAGGTAATCAGTGGGAGATACATGTTCTGATCAGCCATCAGCTCCTGGCCCATAGAGATGGTGGAGAAACTGAGAGGGAAAAATGGGGGGCATAGACAATAGAGCAGGTGAGAGTAATCAAGGCTGTAGTAAGGAGTCCAAGGAAGGAAATAACATCCCCAAAGGACATAGTGAGGGTTCCAGTGCTGAAGTAAACCAATAGAGTGTCAATGTCAGCAATGGGGCTGTGGGAGGGAGAATCTTCTGGTTTCCATCTCCAGTCCCATTTGCCTCCTCTAGGGCAGCTGGGAGTCAAGTCTAGAGACCTAGTTCCATTTACAGGGAGAGAATGAAGAGAAGAGTGGGGAATCGCTATTGTGGAACAGAATGTGTATTCAAATGTGTCCAAATATTTAAACATGGCTATCATGTCACCTCTTAACTGACTCTTCTCCAAGCGAAACTTCCATACGACTGTATGTGGTGCGCACAACATGCCTTAGAATGCAGTGCTCCTAAGATGTACTACATGTGCACACATAGACAGGGTCCATATCATATAGTGGTCCACCAATGTAAAGTAACAGAGTACTGGACTGAAATTATAGAGATCTATTGCTGTGTCCTTGTTTGGTTAGACATCTAACTGAGATCCTACACCTGCCTAATGAGATCCTATACCCACTTAGTTAAGACAGTGTCACAAATAACTTGGAACAGTCATGAATTCTCATCCTACCATCCACAGAAAGTTGCCCAAACAATAAAAGGAGAGATGTGTACATCTTTCTCTGGAGGAACAATGCATTAAACTGCAGATCAAGTGTCAGCTACTGGCAGTGCTCTAAACATATCTGGGCTGCAGTTCCCATCAGCCTTAGACTACAAAGCCAATGGTGAAGTGAAGGAAGGATTTCAGTTGGAATTCAACAACATCTGGAGGGCAAAAGGTTGCTCAGGCAATTTCTATTGTGGGGTTGCCATTGTGCGGAACATGAAGGCAGTTAACAACAATAGCTTGTGAATGAGACACCTCCAAACTTCTCTGTCATCAACGCCTCTTCTCAGGTGTCCTGCTTGATTGTCTCTTTCCATCCAGTGGCATTCCAAACCGGGGTGCCACTCAGTGTGGAGTGTGGGCTTGGGGCAGGGTTTGGGGCAAAGCCAAAAGGGCATGCTCCCAACTCCATCCCATGTGGCTTTACTCATGAGTAAAGTCTTGCTCAGCAGGGAGGGAGAATGCCTTGCTCCATCTTCCCCATCCCTGCCATGCATGACTTCACTTGCAAGTATGAAGCTGCAAGGGGCAGGAGCAGGGGGAACCCAGGCCTTCTCCCCCCTCCCTTCCACATGAGGCTTTACTTGCAAATAAAGCTCTGTGGGGTAGGGATGGGGGGGTGCATGTCAGGGAGATGGGGTGCTCATTGGGTATAATCCCCCTTCTATGGTGTCACCCAGTGCCGTCTGAACCCCCCGCACCTCCATAGTGACATGGTGCATCTAGTATGCACACTTCCTGCTGCCCTCTACTTTTCCAAGCATTATCATCTTTTCTATTGAGTCATACCTTCTCATGATGTGTCTGAAGTGCAACAGTCTCAGTTTGGTCATCTTGGCTTGTATGGAGAGTTCAGGTTTCATTTGTTCTAAGCCATTTGCTTGTCTTTTTAGACCTGTATGGTAACTGCAAACTCTTCTTCAGCACCACTTCTCAAATGAGTTGATTTTCTTTCTATCAGCTTTCTTCACTGTCCAATGTATAGTTCCCAGGAACTAATCCGAGGATTGGCATTTTACTAGCTTCGTATAAGAAAAGCAGTCCATGTATTTTTTAATTCTAAAGAATATATCTGCACAATGATTCCAAACAGCTTGGTATGTTTTTCTCTAACCACTGAGCATTTTACTCCCACACAATGATGAACATCTGAGATTAGAAGTAAATTCAAGGTAGAGGATGCAACTTCAGGTAAAATTTGAACACTGCACTGCCCAATACTACTTGCTGGTGCTTTGCTGTAGGATAAGAAAGAGGACAAGAAACAGCAACAGTGGTAGGAAACCAAGGGGCTAAGATTTTACAACCTTGGTCCTCCCATTCCATCCTACCTGCCAGGATGCATCCAGCCCACAATACTGTAGTAACCTTGTAAAATTAATATACATGGGTGACCCTGTATGTTAGGAATATAACATCCGGGAGTGAGCAGCTCAAAGGTTAAGAGGCTATGATGACTTTCAACATGAGAAATGGGCTTGGGGCAGAAGGAGAGAGAAAACATTTGGAAGCACGAAAGAGCTGATCCAGAGGAAAGGAGGCAGTGAACAGACTGCTAATAAAATGGGCAGTGAAACAAGCTCATTGTGCCTGAGGGCTCTTTCCAGCTCTTTGAGCATTTGGAAGAGATTCCCCTCTGGCATTTTGGCCATTTCAAAACAGACAAATTACTGAACATGACATAAAAAGGCACCCAATGAGCTGCCCACTCTGAAGGTCTCCGAGTCAGGACTTGCACTATCCAGTTCATGGGTTTGTCAATTTGTAACGGATGAGCTTCCTCATAAAGACATTTTAAAAAAAGCATTACTGGTTCAGGCCAAGGTCTTATGGGAGTCAGCAAATGGCTTCTTACAAGCTGGCAATGAAGATGATGGCTCTACCTTCTTGCTTCTCTTCAGCACCTGGTATATGCAGAGCTTGGTAAGGTTACCTTTTGGGACTATACCTCCCAGAGCTTCATGATTAGCATTTTCAAACTTGGGGTATATAAAGTACTTTATAAGGCAATCAGAACTGGCCAAGATGGTCAAAGATCCCCCAAGCTGAAACTAGGCCAGTGGAAGCTGTGCAGATCCAAAGTCTTCGCTGCTTAAGAATGTTGGAAATTACTTACAGCTACCATCTGTGGAAGCAAATCTTCACCTATTTCATTGTCACATGTAAGGAATGGATAATTTCCACAGATTCTCTCCCCCCCCTCCCCAAAGTTGAGAAAATAAATACTTTTGCAAAGTACACTTGCCATGTTCTCATATTGCATAGTCTGCTACGGAATCCCACCAGCATAAATACACTGGTATAGGTGGTGATATGGAAGAATGAAAAGGGCTATGTGTGCAGAAGGTGTGTTTCTATACTGTAGAAATAATGCAGTGTGACATCACTTTAACTGCCATGGTACCATCCTGCAGAATCCTAGGATTTGTAGTTTTGTGAGGCACCAGCACTCTTTGGCAGAGAAGGCTAAAGACCTTATAAAACTACAGATCCCAGGTTCCATAGGATACAGTACCTAAAGTGATGTTGAATAGCACTATTTCCACAGTGTGGATGCACCTTAATAGTCTGGCTGCTCTTTAGAACTGTGTGTCCTAGTTTTCAGGAAATTGACATCAGAAAAAAGAAACAAATAAAAACAAGCTGACACAGTGAACATTATACCCAGTATACCTTGTTCTAGCCTGGCATGTTGTTTGTTGTTGCTGCTGCTATTGTTGCATGCTTGCAAGTAGTTTCCAGTTTATAGTGACTCTAAGGCAAACCCAACATGGGGTGATGTCAAACTGCATTATTTCTACACTGTAGATGCACCCAGAGATAGTAAGGGAAGGCAAGCAAATGGAACAAGAAGTCTGCTTTCTCCAAGCAGGCTATTTCTCCAATGCTTCCATCCCAGTAGCATGGGCTCCTCAAAGACTAAGGCTGCTGCCACACTGCAGAATGAATGTAACTTGACAATGCTCTGTCATGGCTGCATCCTATTGAAACCTGGGATTTTTGCCGTGGAAGCGGGTACACCCCAAGGAAGACATGAAGCAGGTTGGCATTAGAAAAGGCCACAACTTTATTTCAGCAAAACCAAAGGTAGGGTTGGCCCAAAGCACGAGGTCTGGATCTGCACATCACCAACACCGAGGTTGGACTGATGTGAGGTTGCTTGTACGCCAAGCAACAGAATGACTTTGAGGCAACACAACGCCCTTGCACAATTACGCAATTACGCAGCTACCAGAAGAAAGCCTCTCGTCACCGGGATAAACTCCATGTGACCCATCGTTGGCCACATCACACAGTGATGTTTCCCGGGTCCAAAGGACTCCCAATCCAGTGCTACCGAGCCCTGGAAACCAGCCCACCAGATCCAGTACCTGTGCTGCCGCATTAACACACAAGTTGTGACAGGCAACAGCAATCCCAGGGAGGGAGGGTGGGGAGCCAGGGCACGACGCCAACCCGCGCCGGCCCAGAATGCCTCCACTGCTGGAGGCCCAGTGACAAGCGTTCCTCTTCCCAAGGCTAAGCCATCAAGGGAGGAGGAAGAGGGATGGCCAGGCCATTCCCTGCTGTGCCCGCTCAGCCAGCCTGAGCCAAAGGCCGAGTGGGTGAGCAACAAGCAGCATGCGCGCTGTCGCTTTCCTGCCAGCGGGAAGCAGGTGCACCGCTGCCGGCAGGAAGCTCCACATGCCCAAAATGGCTGGCTTGGGGCTCCCCTGCCCTGTGGGAACTGCACCTGCCCACTAAGGGCGGGAGGCACCATTTGCAGCAGAATCGGGTACGCCTCAAGAAAAACACGAAGCAGGTTGGTATTAGAAAAGGCCACAACTTTATTTCAGCAAAACAAAGGTAGGGTTGGCCCAAAGCATGAGGTCTGAATCTGCACATCACCGACACCGAGGTTGGACTGATGTGAGGTTGCTTGTACGCCAAGCATCAGGATGACTTTGAGGCAACACAATGCCCTTGCGCAATTACGCAGTTACGCAGCTACCAGAAGAAAGCCTCTCATCACGGGGATAAACTCCATGTGACCCACCATTGACCACATCACACCATGATGTTTCCCGGGTACAAAGGACTCCCGATCCAGTGCTATCGAGCCCTGTAAACTAGCCCTTCAGATCCAGTACCTGTGCTGCTGCCACAAAAGGCTGAAAACAGCCTTCCACCAACCCTACCCACAAGAGGATGTCCATAACACGAGTCCTTCATTGGGCGAACATAGCCAGAAAAAGCTCTGGAGCTCCACTTGCCAATCACTTTGCTCGCAAGTGCATCCAACTGAAAATGTGTGCAGCAGGAATGACAGCTCCGATACCAAAGCATGAATCCAAGTCTCAAGGATGGACCCCATTCTCAGGCGAAGGCCCACACACAGTAACGCCATGCACAGCACAGCAAATAACAGGCAACGTGTAAATTGGTGGGCCATACCAAAAGCATGGATACCAAGTCTAAAGTATGGACCCCAAGTGTCAGGAAGGAGGCCCACATGCCAAAACGCCATTGGAGCACAGCAAATAATAGGAAACCTGTTTTGGTTTGCCATACCGAAAGCATGTGGACCCCATGTCTCAGGTAGAAGGCCCGCATGCCGAAACACCATACGGAGCACAGCAAATAACAGGAAATGTGTATCGGTGTGCCATCTAGATGCAGAAAGGGGGAAGGCCCAGCAAGTGCAGCGTAAGTCGAAGTAGGTGCAATTCGTACCAGCCAAGGTGAGATTAACGGCAACACCTGAGGAGACAGATTATCACTGAGCATGCTGATCACACTTGGACCTGTATATAACTAAACAAAGAGCATGGTGAGCAAAACCATTACCAACCTGAAAAGCCCTCAACGCATAAATTTTGATGCACCAAAATACTAATCATGAGAGCCCAAACAAGGCAGTGACATAGGCTGATTAAACCAAATGGCCTCGTAGCACGAAGCACTACTGAATAGGCCCAACCTAACATAAGAAGGAATAGCAAATTGGATGCCCAGCATCTTGCCCACCAGGGGAGTTCTCCTTGAACCTTCAAAGGCTCGCTTAACCTATAAGAAAATCAGTGACTGGCACCCTTCTTGCAAATAAAGAAGGTCATAACCGCTACGTGCCAGATTGACCGGGGAGGGGGGGGGAGGGGAGCCGCTTTGTCAAACCGAACCAAAACTGCAATTATCTGAAATTAGTAGGCTGAAAGCAGTGGCATTAGTAGCTGTGAAAGGAGAAAAGCTTGGCATGCTCTTAAAGCCTGGAAAGTGGAATTGAGCCCTCGATGCAAGGGATGTCCAGCCTCACAAGGGACAATGATCTCACAAAGGTCCCCTAGCAACGGAAAAGGAGCCAGGTGCATTTCCGGGACCAAATGGCGTAACCTGTCCACCTGGAACAAGAAAGAAGTTTAATGTTGCTTTGGAAGTCCAGGGACAGGCGAACTGCAAAGGAAATATAATAAGAACACAAGAATGAATAGATGAACCAGGCATGCAACTAGATCTGACCTGGAGATCTGCACGCCCAAAACAGCTGGCTTGGGGCTCCCCCACCAAGCAGCAACTGCTCCTGCCCACTAAGGGCAGGAGGCGCCATTTAGTTTGTTGTGGCACCAAAGATCTCTGACAGAGGACTCTTTCAGACGTGGGAAATTGGAAGTATAATCCAAGGGCAATCCAAACACAATCATGGGGTTTCACGTTATTGCGAATTAGAGCTTCTCATGCAATTTTGGGCAAACGGGAAGTAACTCTGAATGCAATCATAGGTTTCATGTTATTGCGAATTAAAGCTTCTCACGCAATTTTGGGCAAGGAGGGGTCATTTTCGGGTAATGGGAAGTCATTCCAAAGTGCAATGGGGATTCACTTAAATTCGCTAGACAAGTGAATTCACGTGGATTCGCATTGGCTGCATTCGAATTTGGGAGAAATTCCTCCAGTGTGAAAGAGTCCTGAGAAGGCTAAATATCCCATGGGACTACAAATCCCAGAATTCCACAGGAATAAAGCATGATAATTGAAGCAGTGTCAAACTGCATTAATGCTGCAATGTAGGTGCAGCCTAAGGATCTATTTACACTGCAGAATTGTAGCACAGTTATTCCACTTTAACTCTGCGGTTCCATCCAAGCAGTCCCAGGGTTCACAGTTTGGTGAGGCACTTGTGCTCTCTGGTTAAATATAGTAAATGTTGCTCCCTAAACAGACAATCCCATGATACCATTGAGTGAAACCAGGGCAGGTAAAGTGGAATAATAGATAATTGTATAATAATGAATAATAAAATGGAACATAATTCAGTAGTATGAATGGGCCTTAGATGCTCTGGAAAGACTGGCTCAGGCTGCATCCACACTGCAAAAATAATCCAGTTTGACATTACTTTAACTACCAGGGCTCAATGCTATGGAATTCTGGGAACAATCGTTTTGTGAGAGCTGGTGTCACAAACTACAGTTCCCAGGATTCTATATCACAGAGCCATGGCAGTTAAAGTGGTGTCAAACTGGATCATTTTTGCAATGCAGATGCAACCTACATCAATCACCTGTGTCACAGGACAGGCAATTATCCAAGCTAGCCTTCTCAGAGACCTGATTTTGAAGAAGAATCTTTCCTATCCCAAAGGCAAGCATTAGCAAAATAGGCTAATCCTCCCAATGAAAATATTTGCCTTCTTTCTTCTCTCCTGCATAACCCTGTAAAAAGTGAAAATGTTCTCATAATAGGAATTGCATAAGTAAATGTGTCAACTGGATTTTGGAATCATGAATTATAGCAAAATGTAAGCAAAAAATTATTTAATGCTTTTTCAGTCATCAGAGTGCCTTACCTTATACATGTGCCAAATTTTAGATTGCTGTCTGCTATAGATGTTCTGAATGATGCTGTTGTCATTATCAGTGAGACAGAAGGATAGATCAGTGATGCACACATATGTGAATGCACACATATCATGGAATTGCATGAACCTACAAAGGCAACTACTTATTAATTGTTCAATATTTATAACATGTTTCACATGTATCTTTCCCAAAGCATTTGATTGGCCTTAAATAGACCTGCATCGCTTTTACTTTCATCAAGGTAAACAAATTCCACAGAGGTATATTGAATTCAGGCACATTTAAACGTGGCAAATGGCAAGCCAAGGGCTCCAAGGAGACAGACCCAATCTGAATATTTGTTAAAGGAAACCAATATTCTAATTGGAATTGCAAATTGGACATGCCTTATTCTTCCAGCTTCTATCGTTCTTCTAGAAGTGATAGAGAGTGACAAAATGCAACACCTCACTCTGCTCTTGCCGATTTCACTGGAGTTTGAAGAAGTCTGGAAAGTGTTTAGACAATAATTCTCCTTGGTGCTTCTCAATGCCAAAAAGGGAAAGATAACAAGAAAAGATTACAGAAAGAGGAAGGGAAAGAAGGAGGGAAAAGAAAATGTTAATTCTTTTTAGACATTATTTATCTATTTATCCATTTAACTCTTCTAGCTTAGACTCCTGGAAGTTCATTTCTTAATACAGTATCAGTTTAACTCTATTTTAATGTTCACTTTTGTATCTTTTTAATTGTATTTTTTTTAAAAAAATTAAACCACTTTTGAGATGGTGGTGGTGGTGGTGGTGGTGGTGGTGGTGGTGGTGATGATATTGATCAGGAATTATTGCAGAACACTTTGCACTAAGATGAAATGAAACCATTCAATTCATGTGCACCTACATGTAAATCTGTCTTCGGGGATTATTTTACATGGCAATTAGCCCAGGACCAAACCGCAATTAGATCAGGAAAGAGTGGCTCAAGTGATACTTATCATGTGATTCCACCTCCAACCAGTAACTGCTCTGACTTTGACCCATAGCTGTTGCTGTTCAAGCCCCAAGTGCAAAACATCACTGTTGAGGAAGTTGTGAGATTGACAATGGTGTGGTATCAACGTCCCCTCCTCTCATCCCATCCCCCCTTTCCCTCACTATTCCCAAACAACCTAATTCTCTTTATTTATTTTTTTTCAATTTCTTTTCTCTTTTTTTTTTTCTTTAAAACTTTACTTGCAGTGGGAAAGCTCCAGAATTGTGTGAAAAAGTGGGAGGAAAATAAAAATAAAAATAAATGATAGGGTTTAGGGCAAGGAGTGGGATTAGGGAGAGTCAAGGAGAGATTGCAATGGTGATGGCAGCCCCATTCACATGATTGAGAAGTTGTGCAGAGATGGCTGCTTTGAAAGCGGTATGTTTCTATTTATTTTTTAAAAAAAACTGACTCAATTGTTGGGACAGCAGTGCTCATGTGGTAATGTCTGTGGTGTATTGTGCTCATGAAGTGTTTCTAGCAACCAGGGGTGACATGCAGACTGGGATGCCATGCCATGAATGTGCACTCACATAATTCCAGAGGAGTTATGGTACACCTTCTTCTATCAAACACCAACTTTGTGTAACCGACTGTGTATGTGCTAGTGTGTGTCATAGAATCATAGAATCATAGAGTTGGAAGAGACCACAACAGCCATCCAGTCCAACCCCCCTGCCATGCAGGAACTCTCAATCAAAGCATACTAACAGATGGCCATCCAGCCTCTGTTTAAAGACCTACAAAGAGGGGAGACTCCACCACTGTCCAAGGAAGTGTGTTCAATTTTTTATTGTTGTCCTGCTGTATGATGGGTAATGCTCAGTATTGTTTCTGCAATCCCGGTCAAGAAAGTGGTCCACTGATGGTTAGGCACCATCCAAGAATTCACAACCATATGTGAAATGTTTATCCCTTACAGAACTCCATTTGGACAACAATAAATTGAATATGTCAATTGCATAACATTCAGCAAAGCACAAGCATACGAATAAGGGAACTTGCAAGTGTGTAGGACATCAACAGAATTCCAGCCTGTATGTTTGAATTTTCAGATTCTACTGAAAAACTGCACATTTTCTATTGTAGAAATATATGATAAGGTCTCTACATATGAATAATTTGAATAATAAATAAAGTTCTCAATATTTTTTTTTAAATTCTCCTCTTCACTTTCCATATCTGTTAGTTCTAGGGATGATTTCATGCAAATACACAAAACCAAACCTCTCCCCCTCCCCCACACACCAAATTCCTTAGTTTTATTGAAAAATGTTGCACTTTCATTGAATAAGTGATGCTCTCTTTTTTAAATGAGTACAGTGTTGCCTTGGGGAAGAATCCGTGAAAGGGTTATGGATCAGAAACAAATGGACAATGCACATACATTATTAACAGCAATAACTGCTTGTTTCTGAATGCACAGTCCCTGGAGGATGTGCATAACCCACAAAAATACAATTTAGATACAGACAAGCCCAAATTGCTTGTGCAGAAGATAATTTTTCTGTAAGAGTGCTATTGCTTCCCTCAAAGAGAGTCTCGGAGGAAGAAACCATGATTGGTGTGCATAAAGTCTCTTGCTTGATTGAAACATTAGTTTTGTAAAACTCTATGGCAAACATTTGCACTGTAAGGAAAACTTATATGTATGGATGTCTTTTTTGGGTGCTCTGTTGGTTGGTATTCCCTTTCCCCTCCAAACTCACCCTCCAACTTAGTGAAGAGCCACCGAGCATCTCCCTCACAGCTATTCTGTGTTTTGTAGCACACAGGCAGACTCAGAGAACTATGTAGGAATGATCTTTGAAGGAAATGGACATCAGGTAGGAGAAGGCAAGTCAGAACATCAATATTAGTGACCTACTGAGGCACTTCATCCCTGTTCACACTGCCCAACATATTTTCTGAAATTTCCACTTTGACAACCTATCACAATCTGCAGATAAAACTTATAGTGGAGCTTCTTCTCTGGAAAACTTTAAAAAGATAAAGGCCAGAATCCAGTGTCTTACACAAGCATAAACAGTTGGTAGAATTGTCAAATTTCAAGGCTGCACCCTAAATTTTCAGTTTTCATAAGCCAACTCTGAGCAGGAGACTAGGTTTAAATTCTCAAATTTGTATGTGGAAGAGACAAAACTTGTGTGCAGATCTCTAGCTGTGAGAGTTTTCTTTTTTGCATGTGTCTGTTAGAATTTTCTCCATTTCTTTATACCTGAATGGGAGAAGAAGATCACCAAATTCTATCAGCTGCCACCACCTACATATGTTGGCATCTTTTAGTGACTTAGGTTTGGTACAAACGGGCTCATTGTGGCGCCATGGGGCTGATTCTAGGGTTTGAGAGCACACAGCAACTGCACACTTCTGAACCCTAGTTTGTGCTGGTGGCGCCATCATGGTTGCCTCCCATCCAGCAGGGGGCTGCCATGATGATGCAAGCGCGGTGCAGCATCTGCATGCTGTGGCACCACACTTGTGTCATCGATGCATGCCAGTGTGCCAATGGTGGACTGATGGTGTCCACCATGTGTGCCAAAAAACCCCTGGTTTTTCAGGGTTCTTTTTGGTGCGGAAGGAGGCTGCTGTGATGGCCCACTGGAGATAAAACAGGCACCTCCAGCCTGCCCTTCAGGGCGGTCTATCAAGTCCACTAGTGAGAAGTCACTGAGGGGTATAACCTGCCTCCATTCCTCATCTCCAACTCCACCGAGATTTCTCCTTCCCTTCCCATAGAAGATAGGAAACCTATACACACATATGTGCACATACTGAGTAAATGTATGTGGAGAGAGAGGGGATGAAGGTGGAGATCTTTTGAAGAATGCTCTTCATCTAAGCAAGCAGATCATACATCAGCAAAGGTTATCTTATACATTAAAGCACTTTCCTTCAGGCATTACTTAGGGCTAGATAAAAATCTAATCTCAAATCATACTCAGTCAAGGTTAAAAATAAGTAAAAGCCCCAATACAACAAATAATCTTATTCTACTCATGGTAAAGTTGGTATTCTGGGTATTTGGATGTACATGGAAAGCTGGGTGTTTGGACCTCCTTGTCCTGCAATGACCAGGCTTCCTTAGAGATGGTGAGGTAGACAGCACTTCTCTCTTCTAAATCAATATTCTGTCTTTCTGTTTGTCTGCCTGCCTGCCTTCTTTCCTTGCAGGAGGTTGGACTAGATGCAGCCCCTTCTAACCCTTTGTTGCTTTTAACCGCCCATGAATTGACCTCAGCTCATGTCAACTCTGTGTGTAAGACATCTCCAAGCCCAACTATCCTCCACTGCTCTGCATGGCTCCTATGGATTTTGGCCCTGTGATTTTCTCTGATTGGGTCCAGCCATCTTACATACAGTCTTCCTCTCTTTCGAGATCCTTCTTCTTTTCCTAGTATTATTAGGTGTGTGTGTGTGTGTGTGGTTTTTTTTTTTTTTTAAATTACTCATACATTTGCATGTTGTGGCCATGGCAAGACAGGATTCAGTTTGATCATCTTGACTTCCAGGGAGTGTTCAAGCTTGATCTGTTCAAGGATTCTTTTGTTTGACCTTTTTGGCTGCCCATGGTATTCTGAGCATTCTTCTCCAGAACCACATCTCAAATTAGTTATTTTCTTTTTGTATGCTTTTCTTCACTGTCCAACTCTCACACTCATACGTGGTGATGGAGAATACAACAGACTGGGCAATTCTCACTTTAGTGCTCAGTTTTCTATCTTTACTCTTTAAGATCCTATCTAATCCTTTCATTGCTGCCCTTCTCTTTCTTAATCCTCTTCTGATTTCTTGGCTGCGATCTCCATTCTGATCAATGTTTGATCCTAGGTATGGAAAATCTATTAATTTCCTTATTGTCTAGGATAAATTTACACAGAGCTTCTGTGGTTATTACTTTAGTTTTCTTTATGTTTAACATCAAGCCTGCCCTTGCACTTTCTTCTTTGACCTTCCTTAGTAATTGTTCCAAGTCTGTGATATTTTCTGCTAACAGTATGGTGTCATCTACATATCTTAGATTGTTGATGTGCAATCTCCTATCTTCACTCCTCTTTCATCTGCATCTAAACCTTCTAACTCTATGATTCCTCTTTAATCTGTTCTATATGAATGAAATCCTATTGGGGACTTGCATCTTCATAAGTGGATTTTCATCTGCTGAAATTAGAAATGGACCATTCCATAATGACCATATCCATTACATTATGGACACACTTTGGGAATGATGGACAACAGGATTGATGCACATCAGGACCAGTACACATTGGGATCAATGATCATCAGTCTCATTGTGCATCAGGATACTAGCTAGGAAGTACAGCCTGATACACAGCAGGATATTCGTGTTGGTATCCTGCTATTCATCTCTGAAATTCACTAACAGGATTTCTTAGTGCTTTTGCTCCATAGCTAAGTATACCTTCTCATCGGCCACTCCGAAAATGTGGAATGACCTGCCAGAGGAGATCCGTTAGATTACCACCCTTGATGCCTTTAAGAATGCAGTCAAGATGGGCCTCTTCCGGCAGGCCTTCCCAGGCTGACCTTCCATTATAAAAGATTCCTACCTGCTCATAGTTGTTTCTTGCTATTTACCCATCATATAATTAATTTTAATTTTAACTTGAAATTGTAATTGACTGTTTTACTTTCACATTGGGGGAGGATTGGGGATTATGTAATTTCTTTTTGACTAGGTTGTATTTGTATTTGCACTTTTTTATTGTAACTCGCCTCGATCCATAGGGAGAGGCAGGCTAAAAATAAATATCATCATCATCATCATCATCATCATCATCATCATATATAACAGTGATAGTAAGAGTGGATTCCAGCCTATGATTCCTACAGTCTCTGCTGTGCAGCTTGTTGCAATTTGCAAATTTTAATTGATTTTATTTTCCAAATGTCAGCCCTGATTTTGTACAATTTTCATGCTATTTTTCTTTTATTATTAAAATTAATGTTCCTTATCCAATCTCCCTGTTTAGGTAAGAAGGGAGGATTCTCTCATTTCACCTTGATCAGGGAATAGGCCCTTGAGCTAAGATTTCTGTCTTATTTTCCAAACAGTTAAATATGGTGTGTGTGTGTGTGTTTGAAAGACAAACTGTTAGCAACTGTGTGTATTACTTAATGCTTAATGACATCACAAGGCCTGATAAGTAATATCACCAGGGGGCTATCCTAGTTCTAGATTTTGGCCCAGTATTCCCAGGGCCTGGAATGATCTTGATCTGGCAACTGATAAGTCTGACATTTCTATCTGATACCAAACATCCACATTCAGTTCAAAGTCCAGCTACACAAGTGGTGATGTCATGCATTCAGGTGCAGATTCTCCACATGTACATCTGTCTGGTCCTGCTGAATTTGCTGGTGGAACTTCTTTCCTTGTACATTTGGATGCACATTCAGGTTTAAGTCCAGGTGTGCATCTGACTGTACTTTTATTTAGTTGCACATTTGCTTGTGCATGCAGTTGAACAATGTTGTCACTCAATCAAAGGATCACATACATAATCAATGCACAAGCACACAAGTGAAGATTTAAGTCACGGAAACTGTAGGTAGGATCTCTTCCTAAACATTTTAATATTTGCTTAAAAGCAGGCTGCTTGAACAAACATATCCCTAATTGTTGGCTGCTTGGGAAACATATCTGCCAAGAAGACAGAGTGAAAAATCACATTGGTCTGCTATTATTTTCCAACACCTGACTGTGAAGAAGTCCTGCTAATGAGATTTGCAAAATAAATTTCAGATACCTTGGAAGGACCTCTGACAATTGCCCAAGGCAGTGTTGGCTTAGCCTTGCAAACCCATACACAAGAAAATTGTGAGCTGGACTGCTGTTTGTTATCCATTAAGCTCATACAAATGCTTGAGTGCTCCTGTTGGCAGAATGAAAGGTCAATTATTCCCATAAAGTTTACTGTTTGTGTGGAGAACTATAAACACCCTATAAATTAAAAACTTTAAGTGAGCTAAGTCACACAATATGTATCTGTGCTCTCCAGTTGTACATTTAATTGATATAACACTAACATTTTCAATACCCAGCACCAGGTACTTGTTATCATATTAATAACCATGTAAACCCACTGGGTGACTTTGGACAAGTGACATTTTCTCAGCCTCAGAGGATGGCAATGGCAAACTCCTCTGAAGGAACTTGACAAGAAAATCCTATTATAATCCAATTTAGGGTTGCCATAAGTCAAAAATGACTTGGAGGCACACAACAACAACAACAAGAACATAGGCACAAATACTCTAAAGGCACCAGATCCCATCTGATCTTGGAAACTAAGCAGGGTCAACTCTAGTACTTGGATGGAAGACTGCTATATTTCAGAGAAAAGAACTGGCAAAACCACCTCTGAAAATTTCATGCTGAAGAAAAACCTATGGAACTCATAGGGTTGCCATGAGTTGACAGGAGACTTAAAGGCAACACATACATGTATGTACACAGTTGAGTGGGGAGTTTGATATTTGGCCTGGAGTGGTGTCTTAAATAGGCTGTAACTTGGCGGTTAGTGGTCAGCAAGTCAAAATGGTGTCTACCAAAACGAGTATTGCAAATGCCAGTAATAGCACCCCCCTCATGCCTTGCATTTGCAAAATTGTTTTCGCACAAAGTGTGTTGTTCCCAATCCTGAGAGAAGCATCACAGTAGAGCTTTGTAGAAATTAAAAATAGAATGATTAAGAAAAGGGATGGGAAGAATATTTGAAAATATTTTAAAAACTGGTTGAAAATGTGTTTCTTGAATTTCAGGAAATCTTGAAAACAACAATAACAACATTAGCCTGATGAGAACATTTCTCTTTTCAAGATTAATTCTGTGTACATTATTGTTATTATTATTGGCACAAAAACAGCATTTTCTGCACATGAAACATTAGTTCTGTGCAGGAACCAATAGGGTTTTCTTGGCACAGAAAAATAATTTTCTACACAAAAAATGCTGTATCATTTTAAAGTGTTTTTTGTGTGTATATGTTCATAAAACAAAAATGTGTAAATTTGGGGCCAAATAAATCCTGAATTACAGCATTTTCTTTGCATAAAACAGCATTTTCTGCTGATAAATGTTACTTCCTTTGCCCAAAAAAAATGTTTCTTGTACAGAAAATGTGCTGTGCAAAAACACCACATTCACAGAATAAATTCCAACCAACAAATAGTGTCTGTAAACTGCATATTTTTCAAATGCTTTCTTGCGTCAGGAACAAATTGCTCAGCTTATTTGTTGCTTCCTTCAGGAATAAAACTAAAGATGAATTACATCCCTAATTAAAGAAGCAGGAATTATCTTATTCCTGCTTCTTTAAAAGGTGGGAATATGAACCCTTCTACTCAATTTCATGCAAGAATTGTATTTTATTTCCTCATCCGAAGGTTATAGTATGTACAGTAATAACCTTGTTATGTGGACGAAGGTTGGGTGGGGAAGGAAAGGACAGAGCAAGTGGTGAATGTCTGATCATCAGTGATGGAGAAGTTCTGCATGCATATAGAAAACTTTTTCATTTGTTCCCAGAGCCTGGAAACTTGCTGTCTTTTGTTATGCACAATTTCAACATAAGCCCTTCAAATAAAGTGTATCTTTGGGTCTTTTTAAACTCCTGAGATGTGTGTGTGTGTGTGTGTAAAAATTATTTTTAGAAAAGAAAGATTTGCCTAAGCAACTTATTCTTCTGTCTCCATGTCGACCAATGGAGGATGGCATTAATCTTTCAGTATGATATCTCTATTTTCTCTTTATTGCCCAATTTCAGGCAAAATTGCAGCGAGGGGAATTTGCAAGTGTTGCCATTTTCTTTTGAAATCCCTTCCAGCATTAAAGATTTTCTCCCCTCCCTTCTCCTGATTTCTTCACAAGAGGAAGAAAAAGAAACGAGAAAGAGAAAAGGGGGGAAAACTCATACAATCAAAACTTGGAATGAGTTGAAGTGTAAACTAGATTCTCCCTCCTTTAAAAGACTCAAAGGTCAACAATGCATGTTTGTTTCATGAAGGCAAAAATTGTGATACTACACTGCACACACACACACACACACAAACACACACACATGCATGCATATATCATATTCATGCTGTCAACGATGAGCAACTCTCTTTTCTCTTTTCTTCACTTGTATCCTGATAAACAATATTTTTAGCCAGGGAGGGAGCAAAGAAAACATGCCAAGAGTTCAGAAAGAAGATGAAAACCCTGAGAGTACTCAGAGATCTTCACAGCATGTGGTATGCATAATTTTTGTGTGTTGGGGGGGGGGATGTCAGGAAATAACCTGTGGATATGATTTAGCATTTCTATGACATCTGTAGCCCTATGGAAGGAAGGCAACATTGTAAATGTTGAGATGATACATGCACCAGCCTCTGCCTCACCACCCATGTTGACTGGGAAGTTTTGAAAAACAGCTGTGGCCAGACATCTGTTTGTTGTCTAGTCCTAAGTAGAGTAAATCCATTGAACCAAGAATGGAATCAACATGTGGGTAAATGCTATTCATTCAATAGCGCTATTCTACTCAACACTAGCAAAGGGATTTGGGGCTGCAATCTCATTTACCTGAATATGGTGACTGGAAAATCAGGACTTCTGGTCACAGTGAACGATTCTAATCATGTTTAGGCATAGATTGTTATATTCTATCTTCAGAGTTTCAGAGAATGAAAACAGCTCCGGCACTGGCTGCCAGTATGTTCCCAAACACTATGAAAAGTGCTGGTTCCATATGGCTTAGATGCAGGCTATCTGACAGATCATATCTTCTTTTATGAGCCTGCTTGAACACTGAAATCCTCAGAAGAGGCTCTTCTTTCAGTCCCACCATCTTCAGCAACATGGCTGTGGGATGCAAGAGAATGACTTCTTGATGACTCTCGAATGGCTCCTTTTTTCTGACCTTCAGTCATCAAGCAAAGACTTCTGACAATTTCTAAAACTGACAGGTTATTGATTCTGAGAGGTTTCAAAACTGAATGTTTTGAGGTGTGTATGTGTGTGAGTTTTCAGAGAGTGTTATATTGATTGAGCTAATGTGGAATAGTGGTTTGAGTATTGGACAACAACTCTGGAAACCAGAGTTTGATTCCCCCATTTGGCCACAAAACCCACTGGGGCACCTTGGGCAAGTCACATGCTCTCAGACTCGGGAGAACAATGGTAAACTTCTCCTGAACAAATCTTGCCAAGAAAACTTCATGATAGGTTTGCCTTAGGGGCCTAATTCCCACTCATTGCCGAACTGGTTTCTGTGACTGAATCCAGAAATTGGTTCAGGAATAAGCATGGTTCCCACAAGATCCCACTCTTGTGCCAGAACAAGATCCCACTCTTGTGCCGGAACAAGAGGAGAGGCTCAAAGGTAGTGGGAAGGCCCATCTATCTCCCTTGTCACTGGCCTCTCTGCCTCCCTTGCTTCTCCTTACCTGGGCCGTCTGCTTCTGCAGCCTCCTTCAGCTTCCCTGTAGGCTCTTTCAGCTCTTCCCAAGCTTCCCTACTTGGCAACCTTTTTCCTCAGTTCCTCATTTCTGACTTATGGCGATCCTTAGATGAACCTGTCATGGGGTTTTCTTGGCAAGATTTACTTAGAGGAAGTTTTGCATTGTCATCTTTTGACGCTGAAAGAGTGTGACGTGCCTAATGTCATCCAGTCGTTTTCATGGCTGAGTGGGAAATCTAGATTTACAGACATCCCTATTTAGTATTCAGTTTGTGACTATGACACTATTGCCATGATTGCAAATGTCTCCCCAGCCTTAACAGAAAGCACATGAACTGCACAACAGTAGAAAGAGAGGAAGGCCTCATGCTATATGGATGGGCTCTATTAAAGAGATCACGAGTATGGATTTGCAGGAGTTGGGCAGAGCAGTGGAGGTCAAGGGATCTTAGAGATGTCTCATCAGAATGGTCACCTTGAGCTGAGATTGATGGAAGGCAGTTAACAACAACCGGAAAACAGAGCAGTTTCTTTTGCTTGCTACTTAACTTGATCCTATCCCAAACTGTCTAGTAATTGAAGACAGTGACCCCATTCTAAAGGCCACACTCTTGACAAATATCAACGGCCCGTTACAAACGGGCAAAATAAGACGCCATTAGGGTTTGAAGAGGTGCTTTTAGGGTTAGGGAGGGTGCAGCATTCGCACCCTCCCTAACCCTAAAGCATATGAGCACCTCCATTTTTAAATGGTGTGCACAACATTTAAACAACACTGCATGTGCCTGATGACATCGTGCTGTGGAGCTCTCAAAGGGAGCTCTTTTTTTAGTGCAGGTCCTTGGCGTGGCCTTTAGACCGTTATGCTGCGCACCGCCCTGATCGCAGGAAGGGCGGTATACAAATAAAGCTTATTATTATTATTATTATTATTATTATTAGACTGTCGCGCCAAGGACCCAGGGGAGAGAGGGGCTGTGGCGGTGGCCCCTTTCTCCCCTTGGCACTGCCATGGAGAGCAGGGGGCAGGGGGCACCCAGGGCGCTGCTGCACCCCACTTGCAGGCTGCGGGGAAGCGGCAGTTCGCTGCTTCCCTGTGGCCTTCAGAAATGGTGGGATAAGGCCTCTGAGGCTGCCGGTGAGGCAGCCTTGGCCCCATCTCGCCACTTCTTGGGGTGGCTGCAGACCTCCCTTTTTGGGCAGTTTGTACCACTCCAACATGTCTTTTACATTAATACATCTCACCATTCTTTTCACCCAGGGAGAAGGATAAACTAGTTCTTGGTTGACATGATTTGCACAACTAGGTCCAAGTATGAGTTGTTTGTATCATTGTTTGAAAATGCAGGCGCTCCACCATGGTGGCCACTGAGAAAGATGTAGGACATGACAGGAGCCAAATGTATAGATTCCCAGGGCTTTGCTATGATAAAAGATGAAAGAATAGTAGAGGACACCAGAGAATGAGAACAGCTTGTCAACAGAAGGCAGTTCAGAGGTCCTAGATGCAAAATTTGAAAGACCTGCAGATGCTACCACACTACTAGCAGAATGTACTAAAGACCTGGAACAATTACAGTACTAAAGAAAATTAAGAAAGAGAGTGCTATGACAGGTTTACTGCTAAAAAATTAAGAAAACAAATATAATAAAAACAGATGATTTACCTAACTTTAAGATAGTCAAAGAAAAAAATGAAATAAAGTTTTCCCATACCTCGTCTCAATCATTGATAAAAATGGAGACAGTAGTCAAAGAATCAGAAGAAGATTAGGACTTGGAAGGGCAGCTATGAAACAACTAGACAAGATTCCAAAGTGCAAAGATATATCATTGAGTACTAAAATTAGGTTTATCCATGCCATTGGATTTTGCATTACTATGTATGGTCATGAGAACTGGATGGTGAGGAAGCTGGAAGGAAGAAAATCAACTCATTTGAAATGTGCTGCTACAGAAGAGTCATGTGGATAATGTACAGTGCTAAAAAGACAAACAAATGGGTCCGAGAGTAACTCAAGCATGAATTCTACCTAGAAGGCATGATGACTAAACTGAGGTTGTTGTACTTTGCACATATCATGAGAAGGCATGACTCTTTAAGCAGAGGCTGGATGGCCATCTGTTGGGGATGCTTTGATGGAGAGTTCCTGCATGGCAGGGGGTTGGACTGGGTGGCCCTTGTGGTCTCTTCCAGCTCTGTGATTCTATGATTCATTAGTAAACACAATAAAGCTTGATAAGGCAGAAGGCAGTAGGAAAAGAGCAAGACCACATTCCAGATAGATAGACTCAGTCAAGGATGCCATGGCCCTGAGTTTGCAAGACTTCAGCAGAGCTGTTGAGAATAGGGTGTCCTGGAGATGTTTCATCCATAGGGTCACCATAAGATAAGGTTGAACACACGTAGTTCTGCAATTTAGGGTTCATATATCTAGCAAAGTTGCCAGGAAAAAAAAGCAGTTCATTCACCCATGAATGGATCATTGCTATTTTTAAGAAAAAAAATGTAGAAAGGGGAAAATAATACATTTAACTCAATGGAACCTGCTTTCAAAAATGGTGCATTGTTTTGCCTTGTAAATAATGTGAGGCCAGATGCCTGGTATCCAGAGTGGCAGTGCTACTCTGCAAATAGCCAGGTTTTAAGTGGGTACTTCTGCCAAGCATATTTCTATGATAGCCTCTCTTTTTTCACCTACAAATTCATTCTATACTGATTGTATGTAAATTTGTCTGTGCATTTTTGAAAGGGTTACATTAATGGAAATGTGAATGGATGAAGACACTTGTTAACTCAAGTGTGTTTATGCACATTTTAAAAATATAGACAGAACAACAACAATGAAAAAACTGGGGGAAGTGTTGTCTTTTGCACATTTTTCAAATGTGTGCATGTTGTCAAAAGCACATTGTCACATCATTAATGTAGAATCGTACAGCAGTAAATTGTGTCTGTATAATTTACTGTCCAGGAAGATCAGGTAGATCAAGTAAATCCATTTAAAAACAACAGCAACAACTGGGCAGTGATCCCCCCCCCCCACATTCTTGGTCATGATTTACAAACTTTCCTTGATCCTTTCACACTCAGAAGAGTAAACTATTCTATACTGATGCTCTTGAGAAAACAGAGATTTGTGGTGCTATTAATTAACACAACTAGCCATGATGATTTGTTTAATATATGTGGAAATTTGTCTTAGCCCAGGTCATGCTATTTGTCCAATTAGTCTCATAACACTTACTTGGGCACCACTTCTTCAAGGTCTCAGGCAGAGAGGGTTTCTCACTACCTTCTACCTGTTTCTTTCCATTGGAGATGCTGAGGGTTGAGTATGAGACCTTCTGCATGCAAAGAATGTGTTCAGTAGAGATTAAAAGAATATATCAATATGAGAACCACAGATGACAAAGAGGTGACTTGAGTGTTGGAAATCCCCACCAAAAAGAAATCTGTGTAATCTAGTTTGGGACATATTCTACATTGTGGTGGTGGTGGTGGTGGGGCTCTTAAAACATATGGAATGTTTTGTGCAGAAAACAGCATTTTTGGTGCAAGAATGTTGTTTTCTGTGCAGAAAAAAATAAACCTTTGCTCACAGGAAGTATGTTTTCTGCACAGGAGATAAGAAACAAGAGGCTACATCACCTGCTTAGTTGCAAACATGTTAACTAACCTCTCCAGCCTGATCTGTGCAAACCTAACTGAACAATCATTGTGCATCGAGGCCTGTTCTTCAGGCAAAGGATGATATTTCCAGCTACCTCTTACCAGTGAGTGGAATTACAATGATGAATTGCAACAAGAGTCCCATTTCTTATTGTCACAGCCTCACTCCTTGGTAGGAAGGAGCTATAAACATCATCCCTCTGAACCCCAATCTCCAGATGAACAGACCTCCATCACTTGGTGTGGCTGGTGACTGTTACGGTGAGTTGGAGAGGAACATTTACAACATGACAATAGTGTCATAGTACACATAATATTACTGAATACAGAGCAGTTACAGATATGTAACTCCAGGTTGTGAATCTGCAGTTGCAGTATAGGATGCCAGCCATAATTCCTGAGCAGGATTTTTAGTGTGCCAAATAAGTCACAAACTGTGAATAATTTTTGAAAACTGCAGTTTTCAAAGACTTATGGACAGCGGGGAGAAAATTGGTTAAATAATTGTTCTTTTTTGCCAGAACAAAATTAATGAAAATATACATTCCTATTTTTCTGTCACCAAGCAATGATCCTTAGTAATGTCTCCTACTGGGAGAAAACATTAAATTCCTCCCTGTTTCTTAAAGTCCATGAGGCTATATAGTATTAGAAGTTTCAGAAATGTTTTGGTTAAGGTTTCAGTCTTTGGTTTCTTCCCCCACAGTTACAGCCTTGAGGTTTAAACCAAGCATTGCTTTCCCAGAGACCTTGCCACTCCATGGGCCATTGATAAGTCGGTGTCCTTCTTAAATTCAGGACAGCAAGCTCTTGGGTCATTCTTCTAGATACATGGCAGAATATTATACTATACTAGTGTTGAATGAGGTCTCAGTTGCAGGTCTCACACTGGCTTGTCCAGTACAACTTGAGTTGAGGGCACTCAGCTCCCTGGGCTACCTAAAACAACAAGTGGAAGACAAATCCACCATTAGAAGTTCAAGCCATGGTATTAACACAACAGACAAGAGTCTTAGGCACAACAAGATTGCAGAGGGAGAGTGACTGAAACAGAAAATAAGCATGCAGACACAAAGATGTGGTTGAACTAGGACCACAGTTCATTAAAGCCAATGAGAACAATCAGCAAATGATGTACAACAGCAACCCACCTCAAGCTGAAGACCAAAATCCTGTCAAATGAGAATGAATGTTCCCAGAGTAAGGAAAGAAGTGAAGTTTTCCCCATAAAGTGTGTAAGATGGTTTGCCACGAAGCACCTCCTCCAAGTGCTTCACAACTCTAAGAAGATGCTGATGGTTGACTATAAAGACCCAATCATATCCTGCACATAGGTCCCATTGCTGTAAAGAACAGGTCTCTGGCCTAGGCAACTTCTAAAAAGGAGTTCCAGAACACCAACATTTATCCAATGTCATCCACTCACATGCTAAATTATGACTAATCAAACCATTTAAAACAGAACAGTAATAAATACAAAGTAAGCTGACTAGTAATTAACCTATGCAAGGTAGTTATTCTTTTTCCCCTGGTGTGCTAGCACAGGTGAGCCAGAAATACCTACTCAGCCTCCTAAAACAACCAGCTAACTTTGCACAGAATGAGAGTGGTGGTGATAGAAGACAGCAAGTGGCAGTCTTAAATAGTCTTGGCTGTACTGCTTGGATATAAGGGGCATTTTTGCATGGCTCACTGTAGTGTAGTATTTTTGCATGTGGAACTACCCTATACGATTGACTACCCCCACTACCATATTGCTACTAAAGCTCTGCTCATGGTCATTCATGCCTGGATGAAGGAAAGATTACAGAAACATCTGGCTGGATCCACATAGAGTGATTGTGTCAACTGCTGTGGTCTGGCAGGGTCCTTTGTATATCTTAGCAACTCAGTCATTTTGGATCTAACTTGAGGGACACAGCCATATGCTGTTCTTATCCTCCTGCTCTCCTCCAGGTATGAATGCCAATGGATGTGGGGCTTCAGCAGCTTTAAGGTAGGTCTGGCAGTGGGGTTTGGTTACTGTGGAAGGAGGGAGGTAATACCAACCTCTTGGGCAACCAAAAAAGAGACATATGCAGGCACAGAGTTAACTTCTGTATGACACTAACAGGGTGCCAACTGTGATGTGCAATCACATAGAGACACTTCCATATCTTTTCTGCCTTCCTCACAAATGGCATCCCCCCATGCCAGAGGAAACCTCCAGCTTTGGAACAGAATTCTCAGATATTACACTGCTTGCAGTAAAGCTTGAAGAGCAGTTCTACTCATCCCAGTCTTGATGCAGTGAAAGACTCTCTCTGAATGCACAGGGCAGCAGACAGAGTGAGAGGCAACTAGCTAATTTCTTTTCCTGTTAGCCATCCAGAAAAATCTACTCGTATGCCATGTTATAGCCCTGTTGCTTCAGGTGTTTATTGCTTTCACCTTTCCAGTTTGGATTTGTCAACACGTGGACCTAAGTTTCTCCTACTAGGATACATAACACACACCACAAATAACGAGGTATATAGGTGCACATGCAGCTGTGGGTGAGTACAGCTGTAAGTTCAGGTACATGTCAAAACCATTATTAGCTGCTATATAAATAGCACATCTATATTTATGTATTTATATACATCTAGGTCTGTGAACAAATCACCCACACAAAGGGAGCAAGGTGTATTGATTCTGATTCCTCAGATATCAAAATTAAATATTTTTAATGAGTAGATTCTGAATGCAGAAATAATAATAATAATAATAATAATAATAATATCTTACCCACCTCTCCGCAGGGATTGCAGTGGGGAATAGGCCAGCAAATACATAACAGACTTTAAAAAACATAACATCAGTTAAAAAAAACAATTAATGCATATCAAAACATTCCTCATTTACAATTCATCATTTAAAATTTACAGTTTAAAATTATCTGGATAAGCCTGTTGGAAGAGAATGATCTTTACAGCAGTCTCAGATTTGGACAGTGTATTCAGCTGTTGAATCTCTTCCAGTAGGTCCTTCCACAGTCTAGGGGCAGCTGAAGAAAACATCCTCTGGCTGACAGTTGCCAACCTAGACCTGGCTGCTTGGGGTAAATGTCTGCCAGAGGCAAATTGTACGGGGCAGATTGTATGGGAGAAGGCAATCCTGTAGATAACTTGGACTCAAACCATGTAGGGCTTTAAAGGGAATAACCAACACTTTGTACCTTGCCCAGAAACAAAGTGGTAGCCACTAGCATGATTTTAATATTGTTCACTTCTGGATGCCCCAGTAGACAATCTAGCTGCCATGTTTTAAAATAACAGTAGGCTGAAACCATGCCTCCAGGAACTGGAGGGTAGCTTTATACTCATGTAGTAATGTGGTAATTGTGCAACAGCATTTCAGTAGTAAGTTGTAATGCTGTGCATCTCCATTGGCATTGGCATATGCAATATGTAATGCACATCAGTACACAACATGCATGGAAAACAGTGAATAATATATATCTGCCACAATACCCAGCCTTGTACAACTTCGCTTTCACAGTCTTGAATTTAATATAAGTATTTTACACGGGATGAAAATGACCAACCTTTGCCTCCCTCTGAGGTTGAGAGGGTGTGACTTACCCAAAGTCACCCTGTTAGTTTCCATGACTGAGCAAGGAATGGAACCCTGCTCTCAAGAGTTGCAGTCCAATGTTCAAACCCTATATCAGGCTGATTCTCATATTTAGGATACTTCCTTCAATGCAAAACAATGATGCTATGGCAACTATATCCCAGGGTTTTCTTGGCAAGATTTATTCACTGACTTCCTCCTCAGGTAGGGAAATGCATAAGATACCCAAGGTTACCCAGTTTCCATGACCGAGCAGGAATTTGAACCCTGGTCTCCCAGAGTCCCAGTTATATCACTGTAGTTTTTATCTTTAAATAGAGAAGCATCACATAAGCCTCCTTTTTGGAGGAAAAATAAAAATCTGAATAGCTATTGTAAGCATTAACAACATACCCAGTGTTTCTATGCTGCAACACAGGAATGCCACTAGCAAACCGCAAAAATCCATTTGGAGATGAACAGCTTCTGATGGATCTGAAGTGACAGTAAATCTCTGCCTCTTGGGTTAACATGAGGGAAGGGATTACACGCCACCTTCTCTTAGCAGTGAGAAAGGGCACAGTGGTCTCGAAGACAGAAAAATCCCCCCATGAGCCTGGGCCTGTAGACATGCGAAGCATGCTTTCTGAATGCCCACAGTCCCATGTACCATTTATAACTAGTGGTTGAGCTGCAGCCTGCACATAACCTCCTAGCAGCACCTGTGGGTGCAATGGTCAAAACCACGCTCGGGACATTTTTGTTTGCATAATCTGGAGTGATCACTGACTAGCTGAAATTACCCTAACAGCTACTGTGTTAGGACTCATTAAGATTGTGCTGAAGTCATTCATTTAAATTTCCACAATGTTTGCGTTGTCATTTTCATCTTGTGCAACTATTGCTTTTATAGCAAAGGTGTGGGAAATGTGGCCCTCACTGCCCTTTTTCTTGCAAAAGAGAGGAAGTTCCTTTCCTACTAAGAACAAGGCTTCACCTTTCCATAGCTTGCAGGGAGGCCAGCAAATACATAACTGAAGTGGTTAACGTACCACATATTTATGCTTTGTTTTGTTTATATTTACACACTTGTCAATTGTCAGTCCTCATATTTTCTAATACCTAATCTTATCCTAACTCATCTCTTCTTTTCTTTATGGATTTCTTCTATTTCTTCTTGTATATACAATGTTTTCTATTAGAGTTTTCTTCTGTTCTCTTTTCCTCCCTCTTCTTCATCTTCATTGTCTACTTTCATCCATTTTCTTTACTATTTTTGCTTTTCTTCTTTTATCCTCTTCCCATTTCTTTTTCTACTATCCCTTTAATAATTTTGTCATTCTATTTTCCTTTTTATTTATCTATGTAAAAAATACCCCTCTAAATTGTAAAATCTAAGAAAAAAAAATCCAAAACAAAAAAAAAAAGAAATAATTGGAAAGGAAGGAAGGAAGGAAGGAAGGAAGAAAAGACAGAATTATTTTCTTATTTTTCCTAACTTAAATCTTTCCTTTTTACTAGTCTTCACAACTTGTTGAATGTATTCTACCATTTTAGTCCTTTCATTATTTTTCTTTCTACCTTTTTCTTCGTGCCTATATTTCTAATACTCTCTTACCTGTCATTTAAATCCTTCTCACTCCTGATTTCTTCTCGCTCTTTACCTTCCACTAACTTTATCCCTCATTTCTTCTACTGTCCAATTTTTATCTTTTCCCTTAAATATCTTTCTGGTGTTTTCTACCTTCTCTTACCTTCTCACATTCTTGTTACCCTCTTCACTTCCTATATCCTTCTTATCATAACCTTTCAATTGTGTCCCCTTCTCCTCTTCATGTCCTTTCCCTTCTCTTTCCTCTTTTCTCCCTTTGCTATTCTATGGGCTGATCTAGACTGGCAAAAAGGGGGGTGTTTATGCCTGCATGAAAGTGTGGCATGAACTCACTTCTTTTGTGTTTTAGTAGGGAAAAAGCTGCTTTAAAAAGGAGCTGCTTTTTCCAGCTTCATTTTAAAAAGGGTGTAACTGCACAGCTGTGCCTAAATGCTGTGGTGCAACTGTGCAGTTTTTTAAAGCTCCCAAACCCTAGCTCCAGCCCTAATCCAAACCCTAGACAGGCGCAGTAGGGACTCTGGGATGTTGTAACTGTTATATAATTGTGCATAAAATGTCAATTCATTCATAAATTAAAGAAGCTTATTCATAAAATAAAGGGGTTCATTAATGATGCACCGGTGCAACTGCGCAGTTTAAAAAAGGCAATCGAAACCACAATGGTAATTTGACAGATCTTAATAACTGTACAGTTCATGTGTAATGTACCTACGCAACTGTGCAGTTCTCAGCTGCAAGTACAATTGTCTGTATGGTGTACCGGTGCAGCTGCGCAGTTCGCAGCTGGCAACAAAATAAATAAATAAATAAATAAAATAAAGATTCAGTGCAGCCAAAAGGCCCATTCATTGCCGCCCATGCAGCTGCTCTGCCTGTGATTCTAGCATCCTGGCAGCTTCCAATGCAGTTGCTGAGCAAGAGACAAAACTTCAGGTAAGTTGTCCCCACACCCCCTCAGTGTAGCTGCCCTATACCTTTTTAATACACTCCTGGGACCTGCAGTGTAGCTGCTAAGCATTAGGGAAAAGGCAACTTCATGTCGCCCTCTCCTGGCAGTCTGGAAAGCCCCTATAATTTTATCTTCCTTGTGTCTTCTCCTTTCATCATTTTTTTTCTGTCATCACTCTATGCAGATTTCTTACATCCTTTCCATTCCTTTTCTCTATTCTTCCTTCACACATTTTCTTGTCTTCTTTTCTTCTCCATCCTGCTGTTCCTTTCCCCCTCTCCTCCTCTTCCTTCTTTATCCCTTTTCTACCTACCCCTGACTTCCCACCTTGGGATGTGAACAATTAAATGCAAGATTTTAGCTCTCAATTTCCCTTTATCTACTATAAAACACTATTTTACCTATATATAGATATATGATGAGGGACACCTGACTTAATGAGACTACATGTGAAATGAATCTAGAAGTCCAAGTAGACCACAAGTTGAACACGATTCAACAGTGTGATGCGGCAGGTAAAAAGGCCAAAGAGATTTTAGGTTGCATCCATAGAGGCATAGTGTCAAGATTATAGGAAGTAATAGTGCCATTCTATTTCTGCTTTGGTCAGGCCCCACCTGGAATACTGTGTCCAGTTCTGGGCACCACATTTCAAAAAAGATGTGGAGAAACTAGAGCATGTCCAGAGGACGGTGACTGGAATGGTGAAGGGTCTGGAAGCCATGCCCTATGAGGAACGCCTTAGGGAGCTGGGGATGTTTAGCCTGGAGAAGGGAAGGTTAAGAGGTGATATGATAGCCCTGTTTAAGTATGTGAAGGGATGTCATGTTGAGGAGGGTGCAAGCTTGTTTTCTGCTGCTCTAGAGAACAGGATCTGGAACAATGGATTCAAGATCCAAGAAAAGAAATTCCACCTCAATATTAGAAAGAACTTCCTGACAGTAAGGGCTGTTAGACAGTAGATCACACTCCCTCGGAGGGTGGTGGAACCTCCTTCCTTGGAGGTCTTTAAGCAGAGGCTGGATGATCATCTGTAGGGGATGCTTTGATAGAGAGTTCCTGCATGTCAGGGGGGGTTGGACTGGCCCTTGTGGTCTCTTCTAACTCTATGATTCTATGATTCTATCTTTTTGTCCCTTGATCTGTTTTGTTTTGTTTTTAACGTAGAGATGTGATGTATTGCATTTTTGTCCATGTGTGTCCTGTCCTATCAACAGAAGATCTCTTCAGATTAGGAAAAGGAAGAGATAGGTCCACAAAACAGGCTCTATATTGCAGGTTAACCTTGAGTAGATGATACTGTGTAGGATAGCAGTTCCCAACCTGCGCTCTGTGGAGCTCTTAAGGCTCCCCAGGTCAAAAAGTTTGGGAACCCCTGGTGTAGGAGAAACAGACATGGTTTTGCTTGGGCTGACAGGGTGCATCTACACTGTAGAAATAATGCAGTTTGACACATTTAAATGCATTATTACAGAGTCCATCATACAGAATCCTGGGATTTGTGCACCAGCACTCTTTGGCAGCGAAAGCTAAAGATGCTGTAAAACTGTAAAACCCAAGATTCCATAGGATAGAACTACAGCACTTAAAGTGATGTCAAATAGCCTTATTTCTACAGTGAAGAGGCACCCTAATAGGCAGGCTACTTGTTAGAACTGTGTGCCCCAGTTTTCAGAGATTTTAAACTGGGAAGAAAAAAAAAAAAACAAGCTGACACAGTGAAGGTTATGCCCAGCATAACTTGTTATTGTAGTTGTTTTGCAGCTGCTACTGTATGCCTTCAAGGAGTTTCCAAATGATGGCAACCCTAAGGCAATCCTAAAATGGGGTTTTCTTGGCAAGACTTTTTCAGAGGAAATTTGCCATTGCTTTTGCCTGAGGCTAAGAGCAGCCTATCTGATGAATCACCTCCACTTTCATTCCCTTTTCTCCCTCAGAGGCCAGAGTAATGGTAGTTTGAGTACTGAGGGATTTTGTATGTGTATCAAACATCAACAGGATGTCAGCTATTGGTATGACCCATCATCATGGTAAAACCCTGCTGCTGCAACTACTACTGCATCTGCACCTTCTAAAAGGATAAAAGCCCAGGAAATACAATGTTTATTTTTATAATGAGGCAATAATTCCAATGCAGAGCAAACAATACCACCCATAAGAGACTCGGAATGTGGAAGTTCCATTCTGCTGATCCTTTAGGACCGCACATTAACCTTTGCAATGATGCCAAAGGAAGAAAGTCTGCAGCATCCATTCAGAAGATTCCATATTCAAAACCTTGGTATATCTACCTGAAAATGACTTCTACCTAGGTACTCCAACAGACTACAACAGGCATGGACTGGTTTGGGCTCATAATAAGGCAACTTCATAGCAGCTAGGAACAGGTAAATTACAGACTAGCTGCAAACGCATTATTTTCAATGGCAAAATATATGCATCCTTGTATCATAAATAGACATTCAGGTTTTCTGAGCAAAGAAATGCACAAGATCAAAGCCCAGCTGATGTGTACAATATATTGGTGACATTTTTACACATAAACTTTGCTTATTCTTTTAGGGTGCTCAGAGATCTGAAAGTGTTTGTATGTGGAATCCCCCCCCCAAGCAATGATGTGATCCAGACATACTTAGTTTTAACTATACCATGACATCTCATGTTCTGATAATATTTACCCATGTGCTGTCTATTGGCCCTCAACAGTCAACCACTGATATGCAATAATCTTCCTCTGAGTGCAAAAACAAAACAACCCCACCCCCCAGAAAACCAGTTGAGTTGCCAGACAACCAGCAGGCTACTTAGCTGATTATATTCCTCTTGGTTAGTAGACCTGGAGTCCACCTGCTTCTGAGTACAATCACAGCTGGACAATTTTGCTACATCCAGCAATGAAGTGTGGATCATTCTTGCTACTACCAAAGAGCTGACAGCATGAGAGGCAGTCAGGACCACTGATGATCCCATTCTGCTCAAGGGGACATCCTTTTCCATTGGCTCCATAAGTCTTTTGGCTCCAGGATATGCATTGGACTGCCCACCCATATCATAGAATAAAATGAGAAGCCATCACACTGGCAGTAAAGAACAAGGGTTGCTAATTATCCATGCTCCTCTCCTGATATGTAGAAAGTTGTTTAGAACAGATGCTGCCGTAATTAGAATACATTGGGGAAATTAAAAGTGTGCAATGGCCCTCAGCTTGACACATTCACTGCTGACGGTGTTACTGCTGCAATAGTGCATTAAAAATCATTGGGGAAAATCAAGTAGCTTGACACTTGCTATTTCCCCCACCCCACCCCAACTCATACACACTATGCTTTCCTGTTTATCTGGCTCAGCATTTATTTGAAAAGCACTTGAGAAGAAGGATGTAAGCATTAGGGTCTGTAAATTATCACCACATTGGCACTGCCTTTTCCTGGCTGTAGGATTTCATGTTCCAGTGAAGGAAGAGGCTATGCTGCTGAAAGCACTGCTTCTGGTAGAGTCTCTGGCGTCAGACAGACTTCCGGATTAAATATGCCAAACTCCTACTGGACAGCAGTAGTAGCAGGGAGTGACATTGGTGGAACATCTCTCAGAAAACAACAGCAGTGACAAATACTGGCTAACTCTGAACAGCTCTTACCAACAGGATGTTCTTCCTGATTTTTTGGTGGAAACATTTTTTCCTGTAATTTGAATCCACCATGTCCTAGTCTCTGGAGCAGCAAAAACAAGTTGGCTCAATCCTCAATATGACATCCCTTCAAATAGTTAAACAAGGCCATCATGTCATCTCTTCACCTTCTCTTCCTCAGCCTAAACATACCCAGTAATGTCTCTAATGACACAACTGGACTAAATCTGAATGGATGTTTAAAAAAAAAAAAAAAAGGATGAAGGGAAAGTCTGAAGTTGTTCTACTTCTCCAGTAGGAACATGGACTGCGAGAGACATAAATCATGGAAATCTAGAAATTATAAAACAAGAATTGGAACACATATCCATAGTGCTACTTGGTGTGAGTGAGACAGTGTGGACAAGAATGGAGCCTTATCCACCAAACAATGGCACAGTTTCACTCTGGACAGGAAATTCAAAGAAGAAACAGGGGGATGTGAGATAAGTTGCAGCAGAAACTGTAATGAGATATAATGCAAAGTCTGACTGAATAATATCACTAAGATGTCGGGAAAACCTATCAATATAGTTAAAATCCAGGGTTATGCTCTCACCACAGAGACAGAAGAGGAAGAAATCAAATGATCCTACATGGCTGTCTAGGAAGAAATAATAGGTAACTGGAAAGCAAATTAAGAAACAGCAAATGTTGGAGATTTTGGCCTAGTATCAAGACATGAATCAGGAGAGTGACTTACTAAATTTTGTGAGGTCAATAGTCTGTTCATTGCAAAATCATTCCTCAAGCAACCAAAGACACAATAGTATATATGGATATCTTCTAATGGACAAATCAATTGGAAGGAAAAGATGGTGTAGCTCAAGTCTTCCTGCAAAAACAAGACCAAGATCAAATTGTGGCATAGACCATGAGTTGTTAAAATGCGAAACATGAAAGAGTAAAATTAATGAAGAACTGTACACTAAATCAATAATTGTGCCAAAATACAATATGATAAGAGATGGAGAACAAAACATATGAGGAGGTGCTGAAGGAGAGTGACATGTTCACCTTGGTGAAGAGAAAACCAAGGACTGATATGGTTTTTGCCCCATAAACATGTTAAACATATTTTTAACATGTTATATTTTAATGTATAACTGTTTTAACTCTTAAAATTGTTTACAGTGGTCCCCCAGGATCCGAATCCCCCGGGGAACGAAATCCCCGGGACCTGAAACCATCGGGGGCAAAAAAAGCCCCCGGGATCTGAAAAAAACCCGGGTTGCGAAAAAAATTCGCAACCTGGAAGCTTTAAAACAGCACGCTTCCGGCGCACTGTGCATTACGAAAGCAGTCCCCTGGGTAACTAATGACTTCCGGGATACGAAGGTAATCCCGGAACGGATTACCTTCGTAACCCGGGGGACCACTGTAATTATTTTTAAATTTTTATATTTATATATTTATATATTGTTGTACTGTTTTTAAATGGTATTGTTTTATACTTGTTGTTGGGTGCCTTGAGTCCCTATATTGGGAGAAAGACAGGATATAAAATAATAATAATAATAATAATAATAATAATAATTATTATTATTATTATTTAAATACCTTAAGGGCTGTCACAAAGAGGAGGGTATAGGGCTGTTCTCTGCTGCCTCAGAGGGCAGAACTAGGACTATTGGTTTGACATTACAGGATGAGAGATTTGTATTGAATATCAGAAAGCCCTTCTTGACGGTGAGAGCAGTTTGGCAAGGGAAATAATTTGCCCAGAGAAGTGGTGAGGTCTCTTTCTGTAGATGTCTTCAAAAAGAAGCTAGACAGCTACCTGATGGGGATGTTCTAGCTGATAAAGTTGCACTGAGCAGACTGGATGGGAACCTTCCAACTCTATGATTCTGTTATGACTACATGATCTCTGGTGGGCTTGGAATGATATTACATTCATAAGAAGTGGGATGATGGTGATGAAAGGGATTAAAACAAGCAATAACTGCTGCAGCATATAATATTTGTTAAAAACTGTGGTAGATAGCTTAAACTAGTCACTTTATAAACCTGAAATAACACTTAGCAGGAAACTTGCCTGTGTTGAGCCTTTGTACTTGGCTGCTTATATGCTGGAAACATGGTATCTGGAAGATGCTTATATATGTTACTGAAACTGTATCACCAGGCAGACAATGGGGCTTTCTAGATTGGCAGGAAAGGGTGACATGAAGTTGCCGTTAAAAGTTAAATGTCTAAAGAGATCTGGGGGGAAATTCTAGAAGGATTGTGGTTAAAATTATATATGCATGGAAGTCGTTGCACAGAAGGTACATCTACACTGTAGTAATAATGCCATTTGACATCCCTTAAATGCTGTAGCGCCATACTATAGAATCCTGAGATTTATACTTTTACAAAGACTTTTGCCAGACTGCTGATGCCTCAAAAACCTACAAATCCCAGGATTCTGTAGGATGGAGCCATGACAGTTAAAGTGCTGTCAAACTGCATTATTTCTACATTATAGATGTACCCTATGTTGCAGTTGCTAATCATAAAGCTCTGCCTATGTACACATATTATAAAAATGAGTTTGGACTGATGTTTTGGGTCTCATCTTTGACCCCATAGTAAAAGACCTTAGAGGAAGCTCCTGGCAGGGGTCTCAGAAAACACACACTCTCTAAAAATGGCACCAGAACCTCAGAAAAAGAAGCAGCAATAAATAGGCTACAAAATGCATGGGAAAGAAATTGAAATACCTTTTGACCCACTTCTGCTCCTCTTAAATATAACATCAGAAATGAGCAAAAAATGGAAAAGAAGAGTAGACACCTAGTATTATATATGATCACTTCTGCTAGGATAATCCACTCAAAACTATGGAAAAGACCTGAAATACCAACCGAAGAGGATTGGTTAAGAAATCTACATGAAGCTGTGGAGATGTATATTCTTAAAACCCTCATGAAAGAAAATAAGAAAGAAACAGTAGAGGAAGAATGGCTCTGTGTTAAAATATATATAGAGAAAAAATATCGAATGATGATTTAATATTAGATAGTTAATGAAGTAGTAAATTAATTTAGAGAAGTTTACTTTTGATTGTCCAGTATATATGTGTTTCTTGCACTTCAAATGCAATGTTTTTGTGATCAAGAGGAATCAGAACTAAAAGAATCCTGATTTGATAATGCAAACTGAATACTGGGGAGATTAAAAGGATAAGGATATTATCTTGGAAGTATAATTAGCTTATTGGATAAATATGATAATTTAGCTTTTTTGAGTGGTTGTCCTTAGTGGAATGTATGTATATATGTGTATGACATTATATGTTTCTTTGTTTGTATAGTTTGTTAAGTATGTTTTTAAATGAATTTTAAAAAAAATAAAATGCATGGGAAAGATAAGCTGCTCACGTTTTGAATAACTCCCTCTGCCCTACCCTAATAGTCTTTTGCCTTTATTCCCCCAATTCCCATGGATGAGCACTGAGCTGTACCTTCTAAACAAACTCCAGGTTTGTTTGTTCTTTTAGCAACACAGCAGAATGGTGTGCTGATTTCTCAACATACTGAAAACCAGACCAGCTTGCAAGAGGGAATTTACAAGTCAAGAGGCTTCACCTTACAGTGAGTCACAGGCTGACAGCATTGCTTCCAATCAGCTTAATTAGACAGCAGCAAATAAAACTACAGAGCTACAATACGGGGAGATTGAAAGCACCAAATAATCTGAGCTTTTTGAGCATGATGCCTGAGAAATTCAAAGGCTTTATATCAGCTAATAAATGCCCGTGGATATTTTGAGGTGAGTGGCAAGAAGGTAGGGAAAGTGGGGGAAAAAGAGACAGAAACTCAACCAGCCCTGCAGCAGCTTGGCATATTTCTCATAGGAAAAGCCAAAGCAATGTTGCTTTTCAAAATTCTCCTCTGTCCTTGCTGGTGTCAAATTCCCACCGCTGTCAAAAATTAGATGTAGAAGATGGAGCAAGATTGTTTTCTGTTTCTCCAGAGACCAGTGCATGAACTGATGTATTCAAATTACAAGGACGAAAATTCAGCTTAACATTAGGAAGAACATCCTGATGGTAAGAACTGTTCAAAGGTGGGGCAGACTGACCTGCAAGGTGAAGGGCTCTCCTTCACTTGAGGTCTTTGAAACAGAAGTTGGATGGGCATCTGGGGAGGAGATTGGGCTTGATCATCCAAACGTATTATGTGTGTGCATAGCTATTAGGGGTTCAAAGAGAAATCATTAACCTCCAATAAGAATTCTGCTTCTCGGATTCAATTTTCTTTCTAAGCCCCCAAATTTCTAGCATTGGAGCAACCTAAAATAACAGCTGAACATTTGGAAGCACAGTTATGCATCCAAAGAAAGGGGGCAGGCAAAGAGATCAAGGGAATGTGCATGCAATAAATATAAAAGTTATAGGTGTGAACCAATTTCAGTATCTCCTTCTCTGTAATGCTGGAAATTTGGGGTCTACAGGAAAATTCCTTTTTTATATACAATTCATTTTTATGAAGCACAGATAACATAACAACAAACACAAATACAGTATGCAAATACAGTATGTTAATACTAAGTGACAGAAAGAAGTTGGTATCATGAGCTTTCATAGACTTGAGTCTACTTCCTCAGATGCATACTTTAAGTCTACAAAAGCTCATACTGATTTTCCAAACTTAGAGGCTGTGCAGACATCTACATGATGCACACCCATGATGCATGGCCATGATGCATGCCCCAACTGGGCCCCCAGGCCGGTGTGATGCTGTGCACCGCATCACACAGTGCACAGCATCACAGCGCTTCTCTGGCATGGTGCTGATGGCTATGGTGCCCTTTCCAGGGCAAAAAGGAGCCACTATTTTTGGATTTTTTTTTTCACCATAGAAAGTCCAGATCAGGGCTGTGGCATGCAGTTGTCATAGCCATGATCTGGCAAAGACAAAGGCAGCTGCAGGCCGCCCCTTCAAGGGTGGTCTGCAAAACCCCTAATACAGATATATATTTGAATTTGAACACAAATACAGTTCATACACACTCACACAAATCATTACCCTACAGATCTGCAAAAGAAAAAAGAAAAGAAAATCCTAACATAACACAAAAAACTAACCAAAGCTAACAAACACTCTGACTTCTCTTCCCCCCCCCCCCCCACACTAAACAATGCCTATATCCTCCCATCATTAAACTTCCTTTACTTATAATACACCAACCTTTTACAATATAAGCAAATCTTAGGAAGGGTCTCTTGCATGGAGGAATTAATTAGTTCAAAGGCTGCAGAGAGGAGGTCATAACAAAGCCTTAAGCCGAGACTGGGTCTCCTATATGTATACCAGAGGGTCCCAACAATCCCAAGAGAATAAGGCACTGATGCCAATTAGATTCCAATAACTATATGTCCTTTATTAGGAAACACACAATGTGGGGGAAGCACACACACACACACACACACACACACATGAGCTGAAGGAAAAGAGTTTCAGAAAGGGAGACACCACTGGGGAATAATACCTTAGAAGTCTTCTCTAGGAAGTTTGATGGAAGTGGATGGATGGTGGGACATGGCCACGGAACCTTGGGAAGGTGGCCAAGGGAGCCAAGATCGGATCTCGGTCCGGCATGGACCAAGGAGCAAGCTGACAGTGATTTCAACTGGTGTGGGCCAGGGAGCAAGCTGGTGCTGGACTCAAAGTGGGTCTAAACTCAGGGTCTTTTATAGGGCTAAACATGTCCATGGGCTACTAGATAGTATTGGACAAAGACACCGATGGTTTGGGCTTTATTAAACTAAGAGAGGGTAATGTGTGACACAATGCATTGGATCTGGACACAATTCGGAGGGAAGTCTGACTTGTATAGCCAAGTAGTTAAGCTGATGGCTGGCCCATACTCAGGCTGGCCCATACTTGTCTTACTCAGGAGAGCAGTGGCGATTCTGGTTTGGCAACTCCCAAACTTCCTATGGGGAATTTCCCAATGCTTTCTTTACTATGGACTCTGCCCCTCCAAGCAGGCTTGCCTATGTGACCTCCTCACTTGAGGCTGATGGCGGGTCCTGGTATAGGTCAGTCAGGGGTCATAGTACAGTCCACATGTCCCCAAATTTTAATAAAATTACTTATGGTAACACAAACTCCACTCATTTTACAAAACCTAAAATTGTTAACTGGGTCCAGTGGTTTTGCATGTAAGAAATAAATGTTTCCGAGCCTTTTATTTTTTTTTTTTTCAAGGATTTCTCCTTAATCAAAGTTGTGAAGGAAAATTTGATGGGGGAGAAAAAAAACTTATTTTGCAGGCAATGCCTTCATTTTGTCAAAACCCACCCCCTAACACACATACAGCTACTTCCCTTGTAATGGGGAGATGGTGTGATATCTATCTGATATCCAACTTCCCTAAACCTTCCACTATGCTTCTTCCAAAGCCTCCATCCCATGAATCACAAATGGGTTCAGAATACAGCACAGATCATGCGGAATGAATGAATGAATAGCCTGCTACCAGTTTATGAAGTGGGCAACTTCCCAGAGCAGTCATGGCCTCTCATCTGAGGCCAAAGCAGAACTGATGTGGTTCTCTTCTGAACGATGTAATGGGTGATGGCAGGGACTCTATACATTTTTCATTTCTATGAAATAATAAAGGGTACAAAAGAATGCCTTTTCACGTACAGTATGTAGATTTATGGCCAGAATAAACTCACCTGAAAATTGCCAGCCTGTTTGTCCGTTACAGCATTTTTCAACAGAATGCTTTTAGTACCGCTCGAAAAAAAGAAGAAGCTTTTAAATGTTTCTCAAAGGCCTGACTCTCAGAATAATTCTATCAAGTTAATGGAAACCCAAAGAATAAATGCAGAGTTTAGCTGCAATTTCTCTTTTGAGCTCAAGACTAGGTTCACTGTGATATCAGAGAACACAAGCAAATAAATGGAAAAAACATAGCAAAGAGGGATCCATTTCCGCCATGACCCATTTTGTTCTGTAAAAATGGTTCTATTCACTACAGTTTTTGAAAAAATGGTGGGTCTATTCCTTTGTAATTTGTGACATGCAAATGAAGCCCACAGTGGTAGGCTGCAAGGATTTGTTTCTGTTTCTCTTTACTAATACAGTAACAAAATTAATAAATGACTGCATTGACGGGATAGAAAGAACTTGAGATTTGTAAAAAAAAGAAAAGAAAGAAAGAAAGAAAGAAAGAAGAAAAAATCAAAAGAAGAAGAAATCAGAATAGACAAGATTGGTCCATCTGGGAGCTTTGAATGATTCCCTTGTGTATTTGGAGTTTCTGACCCGATACAGATGGCCTAAAAGGGCCGTCAGTGGGGCACGATCAGGGTTAAGGAGCTCGTAGCATCCACATGCTCCCTAACCCTAGCACGTATGGATGGCACCATCTTTTAGTGCGCCATCCATACGTGCGCGCCATGATGGTGTCATGGCAATCACCATGTTTATGCAATGTGTTGTGTGCCTGACGTCATCGTGCCGCAGGAGGGCGCCTATGGCGTCCTTTCTGTGGCGCCAAAAGGAGCTCCAAAAAGGAGCTCCTTTTCACGGCCGCGCCAAGGATCCCGAGGGTAAAGGGGTCATGGCTGCGGCTCCTTTCTCCCCTTGGGGATGGCAGAGTGCAGTGGGTGCCCAGGGCACCCGCTCCACCCCTCTTCAGGGGAGAAGCGGTGGATTGGGTCTTCTGGGGCTGCTGGTGAGGCAGCCCTGGCCCCATTCCAGCACTTTTTGGAGTGCTTACAGACCGCCCCTTTTGGGCAGTACAGCCCCTCTGTTTATTTAAATGAGTTAGCAATAGCAGCTTCATTTATATACCACTTCATACCACATTAAGGAGTCTCTAAGTGGCTTACAACTGTAAGGTAATTGTCCCCAACAAGCTGTGTTTTCATTTTAGTGACCTCGAAAGGATGCTAGGATGAGTTGACCTTAAGCCCCTGTCTGGGATTGAACTCACAACCTTATGTGCAAAGGGATCTTGTATCACCCTTGCAATTTAGGGGCTAAACAAACAGCCCTGAAGCAGCAGCCTCCAGCCACCCCTTCTTCAGCCAGATTGGGCCCATGGCAACCTTATCCAGCAGGCCTTGCTTGTGAGGAATATCCCTCCCTCCACCATCTTAGGGAGAGAAGGCAAGCCAGTTCCAGCAGGCCTTGCTTGTGAGGAAGATCCCTCCCTCCACCATCTTAGGGAGAGAAGGCAAGCCAGTTCCAGCAGGCCTTGCTTGTGAGGAAGATCCCTCCCTCCACCATCATAGGGAGAGAAGGCAAGCCAGTTCCAGCAGGCCTTGCCTAAAAAGAAGAAGAGCCCTCCCTCTAGTCCATCTGCCATGGTCCAGGCTTCTGAGGGAGAGAAGATCTACTGGACTTTCCCCCTTCCCCACCACCTCTCCCTTTACCTTTTGTTTCGTGTCTTTTTAGAGTGATTCTATGTAAGGGAAATGTCTAATTAACAAATTGTAAGCCGCTTTTATAGCCTTGGCTGAAAAGTGGGGTATAAATAAAAAGTATTATTATTATTATTATTATTATTATTATTATCCCTCAGCCCCAATCTAGCCTTCCAAGGGCACAAAAGGAGCTGCAAAAAGCAGCTCCTTTTTGCTCCCTCAAAAGGGCACAATAGCTGCCGTGGCACGGCTATGTGGCACCTCTTCAGCATTGTTTCATCTGGACACAAAGCCAGAGGGGGAAGGAGTGGGGCATGTGCCGTCAAAACACTACGCACTGACTCTGCCCCCAGGCTGGCTTTTCAGGCCAGTCTGGACAGGGCCTTACTGAAAGAGAGAAGTTGGTAGTGTGAGCTTTCATAGTCTTGAGCCTACTCTACTCCATGGATCTGAGGAAGCAAACTCAAGTCTATGGAAGCTCATGCTACCAACTTTGCTCTTTCAATTAGTCTCAAAGGTGCTACACTACAAGATCTCTTTGAACACTGATTTTCCAGACAAACATTGCTATGTCTTTAAATGAGTTAATGTTGCATTCTGGTTGTCATCACCTTTTTCCTGATAGGCTCCTCAAGTTTAACATTCACTTGATATAACATGGTCCCCTCCATACTGGGAACAGTTGTTCCTATTGAATTTGACTACTACAAGTGGGAGAGAAATTCACCTCAGCTTATTTTTTGACATATTTACATTGTATCGCTGCCATAGTGCTTTGCCCCAATAGGGGAACATTAACCATCCCTTGGGAGTTTGTCACACGAGGGAGATCAAGGGGTTAATTCAAAGATATCCCAGAGAAATGGCAAAGTTACATGACACCGTTTCACACGACTTCATGAAAAACCCACAGTTAAACTAGATTTAAGGGAGGATTAAGTGACACTATTTCACACGACATCACGAAAAACCTGCAGTTAAACTAGATTTAAAGGAGTATTAATCCACATCTTTTCAAGTTCAGATCTCTACAGAAAGTGTAAATTCAAAATTGTGAAATCACGCATGAATGTTAATTGTGAAATAATGTTCTTTCCACTTTAAATTCGCTTTAAATTTGCTTTAAATTTGCAAAGGCTCAAGCTTGCTCTAACACCACTTCAATGTTATTTTAACATCAAAAATGGCCCTAGTGTGATAAAGCTCTTGGTCTTGGAAGTCCATGAGCCTGCACCGGTTTCTTTGATACAAGGTTGCTTGTTTCTCCAATCTTGCAATAGTGGTTCTGTCCATGTCTCTTCAAAGATGCCTTTATGCCAAAGCCTTTATCATCTCTCTGCCTCTCTTCTTCAAAAGTAGTGATTCCCAAACTTTGGTCTTCCAGGTGTTTCGGACTTCAACTCCCAGAAGCTCTAGTTCACTTGGCCAACAGTCAGGAATTCAGGAATTCTGGGAAGTGAAGCCTACAACATTTGGAGGACCAAAATTGGAGAATCGCTGCTCTAAATCAAACAAGCCCTGTGGCAAGCATTCCGGGGGGGGGGGGGTGGAGAGCTACATTTCTAAGCCTATTAGGTTGTATCCACATTGCAGAATTTACTCTGCGCTACAGAATCCTGGGATTTGTAATTTGGTGAGGTTTTCCACTTCGTCTGTGAGAGCACTCTGGTTGCCTCACCAAACTACAAGTCCCAGGAATTCACAGGACAGAAACATGGTAGTTAAAATGGAATCAAACTACTTTAATTCTGCAATGTGTATAAACCCTTCAACCCAGCTCCTTTCAGTGGCTGACCAAGTCTGCTGCCTCTGAATTTGTTGGGTACAGGGATGACTTCTGAGACTTCTCTATTGGCTGGGGTGTCTGACTGGATCCAAAGGAGTAGATGGTGATTTGGGGTATCAGCTGCTTATGCCTTCTGGTTAATAATATTATCTTCTGTTATTGAGCATTATACACTATGCTGTATTCTGGTAACTTTAGGAAAGATTGTTGTCTAGTTTTCTTCTGGTGTTAATGCACTTGACAGATATATAACAGAATGAGACATGTGTTGTTATGGTGGCTAAATTGAGGGAACACAAGAAGGACATCCAGATCTTCATATTCTATTAGTTTGCTCAGAAATCATATTCTCTTCTCATACAGTCTTCTCTTCTCATAGAGAGTTATATTCATAAGAGAGTAACCATGGAGTTCTCTGTAACCTTTGAAGTAGCCAATTTACTTATGGGAACATTTGCTCTAACATTTTGCTTCAATAGCCCTTTTCGAACAGTGGTGAAGATATATAAGATCATGAGGGATATTCTCTTTCTTAGAAAGGGCTGCCTACTTATTTAAGGGATTTTCTGCGAAGTTAAATACAAGAGGCTCAATTATATATTTTGATATTAAACTTGTACAGTGACAGAGATGTATAGGTCATGGGGGACATTCCCCATAATGGAAAGGGCTGCTTACTTATTAAAGGAATTTTCTGTGAAGTTAAATATAAGAAACTCAAGTCATACAGTGTGATATGATACTTGATCATAATGCAAGAAGTTATCTTGTATAAGGAAAAGGGAAGACCATGCTATCACCTTACTATTACTTGCTGGAAGACAACAGATTGATTCAGTTAATATGTTATGCATTTTAAAATAAATATTCCTCATGAACTGAGATGAAGGCTTGCTTTATAACAGTGGTTCTAAATGGGTCTCTTAGATGTTTTGGAATTCAACTCTGTGGATTCTGGGAGCTGAAATCCAAAGGATAAGGATAAGGATTGCTTTAGTCTGAAATTTGAAATTCTCTCTTCATGGGTGATGAATGATGTTTTCAACTAGAAAAGGAGATCCCCAAGTGAAGAAGAAGAAGAAAGTCTGTGACTAGAGGTCTCCTCATTGTGTCAATGGAAACCTCTGCTGCTATTGCTCCTCTTTCATTTCTTCTTTATTGGAGGTTGTGGTGGTTGTGGACAGAGGCATTTTGAGATGGATCAAAAGTCCTTATTTCTCCCTGACAGGCTCTGAATGAAGGAGAAAAACACAACCCCAACATTGATGGATTTAGTGCATTTATTTTCCCTCCCATTCATATAAATCAAAGTGGATCCTTTTCAGTATGATTTTAACTGGAGTCATTGATATTTATGCACATTTTATGGGTGACATTTCGAGACTGTCTTTTACAGAGAGGTGTGTGTTTTTATCTATGTTCTTTATGGGTTTTTTATTATTATTTAAAAGCTTTAAAATAGTTTGCGCAATGGTTTTTAAACTTTTATGAATTATTCTGATTTACTTGGCTTTGTTTTGTTTTAATCTGTACTGTGACCAACCTTCAGTCGAATATTTAGAGGAAGGTAGGATAGTAATTTAATAAAAGAAATACAAAATAAAAGCGAATTTACAAAACATGATAATTTCACAGACGGTTTAATAAAAGTCACTCAACCCCCTAGCATAAACATGGCATTGGAATAAATATAACTCTTAATCTCAACAAGATTTGACCCATTGAATTGACTGTGTTTACATAAATTTGGATTTACCAAGGTCCCATTGATTCCATGAGTCTGTTTTAGATGGGAATAAGATTTAGATCAGTACCAACAAATTCTTCAGATTCACCAGCAGGAATATTGGGAGAACCAACTGAAATGTTGTCTGTGCCATTAAAAAATGTTGAATGTAACTTATGCCTCCATTTACTTAGATGTGTTCATATCTCCCTTCACATTAGCATGATCAGGATGGGACTTCTGTGTTGGCAAATGTTTGCTAAGAGCATAATGGCATGTGGGGAGGCATGGGAATGAGATAGAGCAAACAAATAAGACCAATCTTTTTCAATATTCACTTTTGCCAGCTTTCTCCTGTTTATTTCCACTGGTGGCTATAAATCCAATTTGTTCTTTCCATTATGTCAGCTATGGCACATAGAAAAGATTGTTCAACAATGCTCTCTTTGATGGCAAAGAGATAACATCACTGATTAGGCTGAATAACACATCTGGCCATCCGAACTCAACCCTCCAGGAAATGAGTGTTCAGAGAGCATTGCCAACCCAACCTTGCAGTATTAAACAACATCTGGCCTATTCTGTTGGAATGAAAGAAGATACATTACCTTAATCTTGGCCTACAGGGTTGAACTGATAAACTGCTACATTGTAAGCCAAGTATCAAAAAAGGACAGATGGACAAAACAAATAAAAATAATGGAGAAATGAAAAATGTCCACATGAATGAGATCCATTTGTCCAAAATCTGGAGTCTGTCCCAACATTGGCATGTCTCTGTGTAACTGTGTTTGTGTAGAGTCCAACCACTTTGATGTGTAGCCCCATTGCCATCATGTACATCTATATAGTTCCCCAGGAATTAGTAAGCATGTGTACATTCACATCGACTGCACATGGATCTCCATAGTAGCAATGTAAAGAATATTTGATATATTACTTATCCTCAGAAAGAAAGAGTTTGCCAATAGGTTGAGAGACTGCATTAACATAATTACCAACAACTATAAGATTTGGTGGTGGTTTTTTTTTTTTTTTTTTTTTGGTTTATTTATTTATTTTGCCTATACTCAATTACTTCCTCCATAAGCAGAAGTAATAGCGAAAAAAATATGGGGTAACTAAGATCAAACTGCTTTGTTATGCACAAAAAACACCTTTTTGTGTGCACAGATAAAAGAAATATTTCTGAAATTTTCTCAAATCACTGAAAAACAAGCAAAAAGCAACACCCTTTTATAGTCTCATGAAATTGTATGCACAGATAGATAATTTCCATCCATCCTCTCTAGCAGCTGCTAGATATGAAGGTCCTTTTGCATAATTTGAGGTAGCACTATGTTAAGTAGAGACCATGGAATGGCAAGGGAGGGCTTTAACTTTTGCTCTTGGTGTCCTGTTTGGAAATGTTCGCACATAAACTGCTGTTATTCACGATGAAGGGGAAATTCCCTTTTGCATGAAATTAGTGGGTTGGCTGAAGACTCTGGGAATAGTTGTGCATTCCTATATGTCCAGGAAGGAATCATTTTTCAATGTGAGCCAACAAGGAGAAAGAGGAAACGTTACAAACATTACAAAGACCAGGCCCAAGTTGCAGGTTGTGGTACTAAGATCTCAGAGAATAGAAGGTTACTGGTCTGACTAGTGCTAGTACTGAGATACAGTTCTTTGCTAATTTTGTTCTCCAAGAAGGCAATATATAACTTCATCAGTTTTTTTCCTGATGTAGAAAACTCTGCAGATTTTGAAGATCATTCAGAGTTCATTAATTACAGTGAGCCCTTGTTATCCACTGGGGTTTGGTTCCAGGCCCCTCCGTGGATAATAAAATCCATGTATGCTCAAGTCCCATTAAATATAATGGAACAACAAAATGGTGCCCCATATATAAAATGGAAAATCAAGGTTTGTTCTTTGGAATTTATACTTTTGGGGAATATTTTCACAAGCCGTGTATGCTCAAAAAATCAATGGATAAAAAAATCCATGGATAAGGAGGGCCAACTGTATTTCACACATATTTTGCACACTTTCTTGCACAGAAATCAGGTTTTTTGTTCAGAAAACAACATTTTCTGTCTAGAAATATAATTTTCTCTGCACAAAAACCTGTTTTCTGTGCAATAAATAAATAAATAAATAAATAATTTTTTTTTAAAAAAAAAAAAAATCTTACCCCACAAATGTGAATTTTTTACCCCCCATCCCCCCAAAAAAGTCCTGAACAGGAAAAATTCTCATCAGTCAGGGATCATCTTTGTCAGTGTTTCCTAACATTTGAAAAACAATTTTTCAACCATTTTTTTCCAGATGTTTTTGAACATGCTCTCCACCCCCATCTTAGCATCAAGGGGCCTTCCCATACCGGGTGTTGACATACAAACAAAAAAGGTAACTACACACTTATGCCAATGGATTAAGAACAGCTTGTCTCCCAGACTGGCTCTAACATTAAACAACCTCCATTCAGCCTTGCAGCTAGCTTATTTACTCCCTTAGAAGGGATGACACTGTTCCTTTTCTACTATAAAGATACAACTAACCATCCAGAGAGCATTTCCAGGTAGAATGAAGGGGAGTTACTAAGGAAGATCAAAGAAGGAAGTGCAAAGGCAGGCTTAATGTTGAACATAAAGAAAACAAAAATTAATACCATCAAGTACCTTCACAGGTTCAACTAGACAATGAAGAAAATAGATATAGTAAAAGAATTCTCATACCTGAGATCAAACATTGATAGAAATGGAGAATGAAGTCAGGTAATCAGAAGAAGATTAAGAATGGGGAAGGTGGCTATGAAAGAACTACAAAAGATTGTAAAATGAAAGATATACAACTGAGCACAAAAGTTAGAATTATACAAGCCATTGTATTTCCTATGTATGTATGGATGTGAGAGCTGCACAGTATGGATGTGAGAGCTGCATGTATGGATGTGAGAGCTGCACAGTGAAGAAAGAAGATAGGAAGAAAATCCATTCGTTTGAGATGTGATGCTGGAGAAGAGTGCTGAGGATACTGTGGATAAACAAATGTGTCCTAGAGCAGATCAAGCTGGAAACCTCCCTGGAAGCCAAGATGACCAAACTGAGGCTGTCATACTTCAGACACATTATGAGAAGGAAGGACTCATTGGAAAAGACAACAATGCTGGAAAACGTGGATGGAAGTAGGGAGAGAGGAAAGCCACATGCTAGATGGATGGACTCTATTAAGGAGGTCACAATGGGTTTTATGAGGTTTGCAATAGTTAAATAGAGCAGTGGGGGACAGAGGGTCTTCGAGATGTCTTATCCATAGGGTCACCATAAGTTGAGATTGACTTGAAGGCAGTTAACAACAACAAATATGGTTTCATCTGTATATCTTAAATTATTTATGTTCCTTCTTCCAGCTTTCCTACCTGCTACTTCATTTACGTCTGATAAAATATATTTCCTTGGGAACAGTTCTCAAAGTTATCAAGTAGTGGGTTTCTGGAGCATTAATACCTGAAATCTGAAATCCAGAAGTCTGAGGTATTAGCAGAGAATGTACTCTGTTACAAATCACAGAATCCAGCTAAGACACTCATATCTATTTGGATCAAAATGGTGCTTATTCAAGAAAACCAATGACCAAACCACAGCAGGAACACTGTTGTGATATGGTCTTCACCATCTCTTTTTTAGACCACAGACATAGCTCCTTGGGTGCAAAAAAGCTCCTTGAAACATTGGTCCATTTTCCTGCAGAATCAGAAATGGAAAGAAATCTTTACAAAGTACCTTTTCTGAAATGTTGACCTTTCTGCTTAGCTTGATGTCCAGGGGAAACCATTTGTCGACAAGACTGACATTTTGAAATGCCCGTTTGCCTCTCCAACAAGTTGACCTAATTATAAAAAAAACAAAAAAACAAAAAACAAAAACCCATATTCATTTTGGTCTAAAACACATTTTCTGATGAAAGGGGAAGAGAGAAAGAGAAAAAGAGAGAGAGAGGTAGGGAGAAGGAGGAGGAAGAGAGAGATAAATAGTTTGTATCTCCATTCCTGGAGAAGTCAGATCTGGCCACAGTGATACATGCCTTGATTACTCCCAGTTTGGACTACTGTAAGGAGCTCTTTGTAGAACTGCCTTTGAAAAGTGCTCAGAAACTTTGGTTGGTCCAAAGAGCTGCAACCAGTTTGTTAAATGGAGTTGGCTACAGGAAGCACACAATTCCTTTGTTGCAACAGCTCCATTGGATGCTGGGTTTATAAAGTTCTATATGACTTCGGCACAGGTTATTGAAAGAACCATATCTCCTTTTCTCTATCCCACCACTTTTTAGGCTTGTTTATTGGGAATGAGGACAAGGGCCCTCTCAGTAGCTACTCCCAGGCTCTGGAATTTCCCCCAAGAGAGGCCAGGATGTTTTCCATATTTGTTGACTGTTTTTTGTTAAAATTAGAGCATATTTTGTATCTGTAGCTTGGACTAGTTCTACTGGCATGCCATCTGTTCCTGGTGATTTATTTTTTTCCAAGTGTTCTGAGCACAATTTCCATATCACTTTCTAAAACTGGAGATTCTAAAATTGGAGCCCTAACATAAACAGGTAAAAAAATTGGTGATGAAGTTCTATAGATTTGCTTTCTGTTTCAAGCAGTGCACATGAGCATGGTAAGAATAAGAAAAACTGTAGAAATTTTCCTAAAGGAGAGAGACGTTTCTGAGAAGTTTCTGCAAAGTTAAACATGTTGCCATCAGGTAAGCATTTCACCCCAAATGAACCAGTTAGACTCAGGGGAAGATAAATGTCTTCTTAAGAACATGAAACTTGGACTAATGAGTGGGTTAGTTATATAGCTAACTGTAACAATAAATAGTTATAGAGGAGGAAGGGGAAAAATAAGAGACTGTACCCTAAATAAGAATTTTACCCTAGCAATGAAATGGCCTTTCAGTTCCCAAATTTCTAGCATTGTGTGTGTGTGTGTGTGCACGAATTTCATAGGGTTTTCTTAGGCAAGAAATACTCAGATTTGGTTTTGCCGGGTCCTTCTTCTGAAATATAGCACGCAGCTCCTGGTATTCACTGGCGGTCTCCCATCCAAGCATTAACCAGGGCTGACCCTGGTTAGCTTCCAAGATCAGACAGGATCTGGTGCTTTTAAGTTATTTAGACCAGCACTGTAGGAGTTTAAAAATTCAGTTGAGCATTTAGAAATACAGTTTAGGCATCCAAATAAAAGAGGAAGGCAAACTAATCACAGAATTTGTACACAGCAAATACAAGCATTTTATGTATGAATGATTTTCAATATCCCACTCTCTGAAATACTAGAAATTTGGTGACTGAGGGAAAATTTCATTGGGTGCATAATTCTTAATCATGAGACAAACACTTCATTTTTCCTCTCTTGTGGTTACATTCATCTAACCCTGCAATTTCTTATGGCTGATTATGACAATTGTTCTTATTCTTATTGACAGGAGCATCAATACATCTGCCATGTTACAGCGTAACATATGCAATATGTGAGTTCTTGACTTACAAAACCTGTAGTGTTCACCAGGTCAAAGTGCTGGGACTTTTTAATCAGAAGAAACACCAGTACTGTCTGCCTGTCTCTCCCACAGGATTTCCTGTTCCCTTCAATTTTTGCTATAATTCTCAGAGTAGCAAAGAGGAGGGAGAAATTTCCCCTTGACAACATATTATGGCAATTGATCCTTGAATGGGAAATGTAAGATCCATTAACGTGACAAAAGACCTGCCCTTGTTGGAGATTAAAAAAAAAAACCTGCTAGAGTTGGATGTGTATAGTTCTACAAAATAAACTGCCTAAATTTTTGGACTTTTCTTGGAATATTGTTAAGGAAACAGTCATGCTACTTTTTCCATGATCGCTTAAACATTGGCCTGATCCAGTAACTCCAATGTGGCTGCTTTGGCATAATTTATGATACAGAGGCAGTAAACTTTATCTCTGTTCTACAACTCCCTAGCCATGCTAAATGGAGGATTCCAGTCTGAGTCCAAGAAAGTAGTTTTTCCAAACTCTATATAATTCCCATTGAACATAATAAGACATTTCTGGTTAAATGCACAGAACCCAGATTCTTGTTGGTGTCTTAGCCATACATAGGTTCCTCATGGCAGCATTTGGACATCTATGTTCAATGTAGAATATATGTATTTAGCTCATGCTGACAGAAGTAGTGTGATGCATGTGGTCTGGCAGTACATTATGCATGGACATGGATTGTGCATTTGGCTGTCCATGTTCATTATATGTCAGATATCTTGGTTCAGCTGTGCAATGTGCCCATTCAACATAAGATCTATGCAGTACAATTAATTCATAATTTTGCACAAAGAGACCTGTGATACACAACCTTAATGCAGTCACAGGTTTAAAGATGGACCATGTCAAAACAAGACAAAACAAAACAAGTACCAAGAATAACAAAGTTTTCCCCTTTTCCTTCTGCAGAAAGAATATCATAGCCATTGCAAAGGACAATTCTCCCTGCACACCCTAAAGCAGTGTCATTGAAACCTTAGCTGCAGCCATACGCAGCTAATTAATTGATTAATGTTGTTATCAGAGCAGGCTCACCCTCTGAAATTTCTTCTGATCAGGGTACTAATTTTATAACATGGTTGCTAAATGAGGTGTGCAGCCTTTTAAAAATTCCCCTTCCGTGATCATGCAACTCCCTATCAGCCAGAAACAGATGGGTCCTCCAAGTGGCTTAATCAAACACTTAAGCAGATGCTTAGGAAAATTAATCAGCACTGAACCAAAACATTAGGATAAATGGTTACCTTTGTTTTGTTTGCCATTTGGGAGACACTTTGGTCATCAATGGGATACCTTCATTTTCTTCCCTTCCTTCCTTAAAGAGCTTCCTTTGCTAATAGGAGACAGGTTGGCATGGGGTGCCAATTACAGTACTGGAGATGGGAGGCATCACATGTTCTAATAAGACAGGTTGTTTGCCTAGGCAAATGAAGACTTTGAATTTTTAGCTGAATTTGTAAAGGTAATTTGATGTGGAAAGGAACAAGCTAAGAAGAATCTTTTGCAGGTGCAAAAAGACTCTCCCTGTTCTGATACCTTAAAAAGTGATTTGTTTCATCAACCATTCCACTCCAAAAAAAAAAAAAAACAAACAAAAAACAAAAAAAAAACAAAACATATCCAGGTAACCATGTTGGCCATAGAGCAAAGTACAATTACAGCCCAAATCCACAAAATAGCATTACCTTTATTAGGCTGAACAAAATGTAAAAAATACATGATGAAAGAAGCTCCACTGGCTTTAAAAAATTATATGGCAGAAAGAGAAAAAGATATGGATGATGTTGGAGCCACAGACCTATATTTTATCAAGATTTTGTTATAGTTGTTCTTGGTTAAGATGAGAACCATCTTAACCATTCAAACAGTCTTAACATCTGTGTGCATTTTGTCAGCCCAGTAAAGATATAGCTGTTTTTTGCATTCCACACCAGAAGATAGTTACTGTCATAGTATATATGTATGTATATATATATATATATATATTGCAATTATTCAAAAGCTGTTAAAATAGCTTCCATATTTGGACCTGATCAAGTGAGACATAGGTATCCTTTGACTTCCAGATTGTGTGCAACCCCTCATCTGAAGCAGATGAGCCCCTCTCAGACCCAACAAATCCTCCCTACACTCTGAAAGAATTCTAACAAGAATCAGCAATTCCCATTATTGGTAACTTCCAAACATAGTGATTCTGAATTCAAATGCAGATGGCCATTAGACCATGTGTAGCCCCAACCTACTCCTCTTTGGGGTTTTGGAATATTTGCATATACTTATACGTATATCTTGAAGATGGGACCCAAATCTAAACACAAAATTAATTAATGAATTATATACACATTATACACAAAAGCCTGATGGTAATTTTATACATAGTATTTTTAATCTGTCTCTCTTTCTCTCTTTTTTAAAATGGCCTGTGACTGCATTTTATTCAGTGGCAGTTTATTTCTGTTCTTCTGCTAGACACATCTGCAATGAAAAGTCCATTGCTTTCACTCGGAATTATCTTGTAAGAATGCCTCTGTTTGCCATGAACAGCTCAGCACAGTAGGCACAGTGCAGTAATACTGTTAACTCCCTGCTTTAATTGCCAAATTCAGCAATTCTACCTTGGCTTTTTCCCCCCTCAGCATGCACAGCAAAGTTATTCTCCCAGCATTATTTAACATAAGTATGGCTCCCAGATTAATATCTGCATTAAAATCACCTGTCATCTTCTCCTCGTTGATATAATTCTTCCCAGGAACAACCTTCAAAAGTTGCTGGAAATTTCTTCCTAGTGCAAAGCTATAAATGCTTGCAGATAAGAATCTGAGTATAGTTTATGGTGATTAAATCATGAAAGAGAATGGGTCTCAAACCCCCCCCCCCACACACACATACATTCTTGTTGTAATTTGGAGACAGACCAAACTATTAGCAAACAATATTTATGCCCCAGTTGGCTTTGGGACTTGCTCATGTTGCTCATGTCTTTCTCTTCAATGGTCCTGGGAGATCTGGAAAGCAAGTATCATTTTGCATTTATGTAAAACTTTATTCGGTCATTGACCAGCAGTATAGATACAAATATAGTACAAATGGCGGTTCGTTCGGCAGAGTGCGACTACATTGTTCGTGCACAGCTGACCATATCATGAGAAAAAAAATAATTACAAGGATAATATATATATATATATATATATATATATATACATACACACACACACACACACATGCTACCATGGCAGCGAGGGTTGAATAGTACATTATACATCTAGCGCCGAGATTTTCCAAATATTGGCCTATGTTAGTATACTATTCTGTTGACATTTCAAGGTTTTGTCTCATCATAAGAGGACGTATTTTGCATATGATATAACAAAATTTAGCCACATTTTATACAATACTAGGTGACTGGCTGTTCAAAAGATTATAAACAACTGAAGTGTCTGAGCCTCCCGAAAATTTTTCCAAAAGTGGGGTAATCAGTTGGTATCGAATATCTTTTAAAAAAAGAGCAATAAAGGAAAGTATGTTCAAGGGTTTCAATATCGCAATCATTACAAGGACAACACCGTGCATTGAATGGAATTTTCTTGAATCTTCCTTCTAGAACCGCTGATGGGAGGGCATTGAAGCGAGCTAAAGAAAAGTCTCTTCTAAATTTGGGTAGTGTAATTTGAAACAAGTATGAAGCGGGTGAGGACATAGGAATTGATCTATTAATTAATATGTGCCCCGGAAAGGCAGCAATTTCTGTCTGTCCTTCTATGTCAAGTAGCCTCTGTTTTATGTACACTTTAGCCTGATCGAGGTTTAATTCCAAAATAAAATCTTTTGATAGGCCTTATCATTTTGCTTTCCTGCTACATCCAGAAAAAAAGAAATTGCATCAGTCTGAAAATCATATACCAGATATTGCAGGAAAGTGACCTCAAGATGTGAGGGCAGCCATAAAAAAGGAAAGACTGAGAAAATATGTGGATATTTTCACAGACCTGTACTCTCCATCCTGTTTCATGAGTGTGCAAACTTTGTACAGAATAAGACACAAACTGAGAAGATCCTAGACAGTCCAAGATTGTTCTTGTCAGGTGTTCCCAACACTCAAAAACACATTTTCCAACCATTTTCTGAATATTTTCAAATAATTTTCCATCCCCATATTTTACCCACCTCTGTAGTGAAGTGGTATGAATTATTTGCACATGTGCCTTGATGCTGTGTCATTGTGTGCACACAAAGGGAAGGAGGAAATGGACTGAAGCAACAACCTCTTCAAACTCTACTGCCTTATCTTTTGTATTCCTAGTGTAAGTCTTCAATTTAATTTGTCATTTGTGGCCATACATTTGACTGAAATCATTTGGTGTAACTTTTGAGTGCTCTTGTAGGTAACACAATACACCTCAAACTAACAATGGCAGGGATCACACATAATACATCCCTTTCATAGTTTATTTACATTTCAAAGCATGCAAGCAAATTATAGTGACAGAACAGAATAACACATTATTAGTGTTGCTACTGCATACTTCCCTAAACAACCACTTTCATTTTATCCAACATGGTAAAATACAGAATAGTTAATACATTATATGTTGAGGAAACAATGGGAAACAGGATGGCAGCATGTTTTAAGATAAGTCAGCTAATAGTATTAGTTGGGTGCATTGGCAGCTAGAGGTCTCCATGTCAGTTGGGAAGTGAATCCACTCTGGATTTTAGACGAAGTCTTTAGGAGCTGTCCAAAGTTCTGAGCCATATTCCCTGGGGAGCCAGCACTGTATAGTGGTTTGTGCGTTAGATGATGACCCTGGTGGTCAGGGTTTGATTTCCTCCTTGAGCATAAAAACCCACTGGGTGACTGTAGGAAAGTCATACTCTCTCAGCCTCAGGGGATGGCAGTAGTAAACCCCCTCTGGAGAAATTTGCCAAAGAGATCCTGTGATAGGTTTTCATGGCCAGCATGCATAGTTTTTTGTGGGTTTTTTGGGCTGTGTGGCCATGTTCGAGAAGAGTTTCCTCATGATGTTTCACCAGTATCTATGGCTGGCATCTTCTCTGAACATGGCCACATAGCCCCCAAAACCCACAAAAAATAATTATGTTAGGAACATTTGAAAAATTTGGGTGTTGAGTTTTTAAACATTCCAGTAACTAACAACTTGGAGCCTTCGTAACAATAACTCCAACTAACTACTTTTACAGAGTAATTTCTGTCCTGTTTTTGGTTAGAATTGTTGGGGATTGGATCCTCTGGCTTCAAGCAAAGTGCTCGAATAGACAGGCAAAAGAAGCCTGCTTCCAGATGTCTTCAGAGTGTGACATTTTCTTGACACAAGCTCTGAAGATTCCTGGAAGCCGAATTCAAGCTGCCCAGGTGCCCAGACGTGGGTCAGCTTCCAGCACTATGGGGGCACGGTGTTTACATGCCACACGCCACTAAAGCATCATGAAGCCGGCTTCCAACCATGGCACGGGCAGTAAAGCTGGCTTTTTGCCAGCAAAAAAGCAGCAGTTCTTTGCCTCTTCTTTTTTGGTTGGGTTGAAGGTGGATTGGGGCTGCAGTGTGTAGTTGCCATGGCCACACACGCCTTCCATCTTTGGAAGGGGTGGCTTCAACACGCCCCTTCAGGGCCATCTGTTTCAGCCGTAACATACAGGGAGCCTTAGAGATCCTACAGTGTAGCAAATAAAGAATCTGGTTCATTTGTTAACAACTCTGCAGTCTTTGTTCTGACCTAGTTTGTGACCCACACACATTATCTGCTTTTTGCATAAGCTAAGGCCCACTATTGGAGAAACAGAAATACCATAATATTCAACCAATTCAGGTTTTGCAGACACTGCTTGCTCTGCCATCCACCCATCCTCTCTTTCTCTCATGACGAAGTAGTCAGTGAAATCCTTCTAGACCTTGTTATGTGCTACCAAAACCTACTTTCTCCATCCGCTCCCACCAGAAACTGATGAGCTATCATGTTAGCCAGCTGGTTTGCGATGTTGCCAGCAGCTTAGGTCAATGGTATAAATTCTGCATCAGCAGACAGCTTTAGAAAGCAATTGTGAGTCAACTTTGCCTCAAGCTACAAGGGTAAGTGAAGGCAGAAAACAAAGAGAGATGCTCCTACTGAGGATGCAGAAATGGTCTTTTAAGAGCTCTTCCAGCTTATTGTGTACTATGAATCAATGCAATTTAAATGCAAACAATATTACAAATGGTTAAAAGTTATTATTCCATTTGATAAATAATCATAATTATATTTTATTAACCCAGAGGCAGGCAATGGTGTGGGGTGAAAGAGCCAATTCCTCCCATACCAGCCCAAGCTACCTATCCCCCCTCAACCCCAAATGAGGAAAATGGCAGTATTTGAAGATAGTATGGGATTCTGGAGTACTAATGGCGGCATGATTTCTATGTTGGGGGACTTTCTGTGTAGTTTGGGGGTAAACATTTCAGTTGGCCAGGTTCAAATCTTACCTCTTTTTTTTTTTTTTTTAATGGAGACCAGGGGGAGTAGAGTTCACAAAAGTGAGGGTCAATGGCATTTTGACCTCAATTCTGCCAAAAATTCTACCAGTTCGCCTGACTGTCAGATATTCTTACTACTTACCACATTAAAACCAACCAACTGATAGGAGGACTGTATAACTACGATTTAAAGATATGTGTTGATATACTTAGAGCGTAGAGATAAGGATAAGGATAGAGATAAGGATTGTCACAGAAAAAGGCATAGAAATAATTGATATACAGAAGTAAGTAATAGATATTGGTTTATATGATATATGTGATATGATGTAGAAGATGAAAATATTGGTAAGGACATGTAGTAAATGAAAATATTCTTTTAAATGAGAAGAAAGATGCATTGGGAACTGGATATGGATGATATATAGTGTAGGAAGGAGGAACAAATAGAAAGCTGTAAAATATTATTTTGCTTACATGTAGATATAAGTTGTTGTAAGCTGTAATAATTAGCATATGAGGCATGGGGGGTGGAGAAACAAGAAACAGGATTATCATATACAATCTATAGGCAATAAGTAATACATAACATATAGGCAATGATCGATGTTGTATGGTTAAGTATGTTATATATATGTTTTAAAGTTTCAATAAAAAATTTAAAATGGGAAAATAAATAAATAAATCCAACTAGGAAACAATGATACAATGACAATGTGGTAGGAGGGGTGGTAAGGTTTTAAAACGAATATATTTTAAAATAATAATGAGCCTATGTGAGGCCTCAAGCCCCCCAACACCATCTCCAAAATATCATCGTCATCGGTACAAAAAAAAGAAAAGAAAAAAAGAGTCATTTCCAAATGTCCCAATAACCCATGGGATGTTGTATAATCAATTCTTCCATATTTTTGGGCTCCTAACCAAAACAGAAAGTGAATGACTTCAGATTTTATGCAAGCCACATACTTTCTAGAGGAAAGCAGTGACGATCTTCCTCTGAGTAAGTCTTACCACGAAAACCATACGATAGGGACGTGATAAGTCAGATTTGACTTGAAGGCACATAAAAAAGGCAGAGAGGGAAACTGGAGAAAGTACGTAGGATACAAGAGTGAGTAGGCATATCCATTAATGTAAGATGACCATATGTCTAAAGATGCATTTTCATGAAGCTGACATCTGTAAAATACACATTCATGCATAACTAAATAGGTCTTAAATAAACATACATTTCTCAAGAGTGCAGCTTGAAGTTTAAGTACGTAAAACAACTAATTGCTCCAAAAGCTTTCCTTTGCTGTCAGTATTGTCTATTGTCAAATCTCAGCACTGACTAGGGCTCCTAGATATTTCTGTCCAATAACACCTGGAAAGCTGCACAATAACCATCTATGTCCTACACTACCTATCTGCCTGCATTGCTATTGCTTTTTCCATCAGGACTTCTAGTCCTGAAATTGAGAGACAGATGCTAGACAGACAGACTCATGAAGTTGGAAGAGACCACCAGGTTCAAGAGGCCAACCCCATGCCATGGAGAAAAATACAATTAAAACATTGCTGACAGATGGTCAACCAGCCTCTCCTTAAAAACCTCCAGAGAAGAAGTCTCCACCACCCCCTGAGGCAGCATCTCCCACTGTCAAACAGCTCTTAATGTCAGAACGTTCTTCTTAATGTTTAGGTGAAATGTCTTCTCCTGTAGTTTGGCTCATAGTTTTGTGACACATTTAGCCTTATTTGTCAGAGATCTCTGGTGCTACAAGCTACAGTTCCCAGAATTCCATAGCATTGAGCCATGGCAGTTAAAGTGGTGTCAAATTGCATTTTTTTCTGCAGTGCAGATGCAGTCTATGGTTCAGGATTCCTGTGCATATGGATATTCCAGACTAACACAGTTATGTCTCTCAGTGAAAGTCGAAATAGTCAGGGTGTTGCATTCCTTGTGTAAGGGAACTTACATGTGTGTAAAACAGGATCCCAGACATATCTGATGTCACCTTCCCTGAGATCACACACAACAAGAGACAAGATAAAAGATTTATACATACATAAAAATAAATAAATTTAACATCCATTTCTCTTGCATTTTTTCACCCACCCTTAATAAATCATTTAACTATCCACAGATTCACAAAAAAAAAAAAAAAAAAAAAACCCCAAAAAACCCAGAGGATTTATTTTATTTTTTTATTTTTTTAAAATCTTCAATACGATACTTTGCTCCTGTCAGAGTTCAGATCCCACACCCTCTGAAGAAACAGAACATCTTTGAAGAAAATGCATAGAGAGTTCTCTGCAACTCAAACCATATTATTTTTAATAAACATCAGTGTGTGCCCAGTTATACCTCTGCTCCTAAATTATGTATCATTCTGCTCTGGTCTTTAAATGCTAAAAAAAAAAGAAAAAAAAAAAGCTTTATCTCTTTAAATATTTATGATGCATTTAAAATATTGATAGGAAAAGTAAGTGAATTAAAATAACACAAAATATTTATACTTCTTTCCCTATCCAGAGAGGCTGATCTGATTTAATCAAGGAATGCACATGGCGAGCAATGGAATTTTTTTTTTACTTGTAAGTGAACTCCATTGAACATGATGGGATTTACTTCTGATTAAACAGGAGAGACCCAGCATTGTATAGTGGTTTGAGTATTGGACTAGAGATGGATCTACACTGGACACTCAATTTGGGGCCAGTCAGGAACAATGTGCTCCAAGCCAACTCTGACTGGTAAATATCAAATGCAGTAGAATCATAGAATCATAGAATCATAGAGTTGGAAGAGACCACAAGGGCCATCCAGTCCAACCCCCTGCCATGCAGGAACTCCAAATCAAAGCATCCCTGACAGATGGCCATCCAGCCTCTGCTTAAAGACCCCTAAGGAAGGACAACACCACATTGGCTCCAATGGCCCATTCTCTTGTTCCCACTGCTGCTCTCACCACCACTGTCTCACCAGCCAAGCAACTTTCTGCCGCCATCACCATTGCTCCTGCTGAGATCAGAAGGGGTCATCCTACCTCCTCCTCATTGATCACATGGGTGCCCCCTTCTGACCTCAGCAGAAGTGACTCCCCCTGGTTCTTTGCACCTCCACTCCCAATGGAAACTAATGGGTCATTCACACTGTGAAAATAATCCAGGATGAATTGGGTTAAATCTCCATTGTTCACACACATCCTGAATGCACCCGATAAATTGGGGGAAGTCAAAAAAAATTACTTAATCCAGGATAATTGATATCGGATTTTTCCCTGCATTAAAAAAAAAAAAAGTCCACATTGTCAGTAGTGTGAATAACCAATCCAAATAGAACTGGGATAAAATGCTGCATGACTTGAATCTGTTCTAAATACATTTGCATCATGGGCTCCATCTTTATTTGAATGCTTGCATGTGTGAGCAACTGAACTTGCAGAGATGAGCATCAATGCAGTTCTTTAGTGTGAATAACAAACTCATAATTTATGAGTGAGATGATTCTCATTGTTGTGTTTTTTTAATTAAAAAAAGATGCTTGAATGAGCCCTGAGTAAGTCCCATCCCAAGACCATATCTCCAGTTAATCCCAGGCTGTGTTCCTATTCACCCTTCCTATCCAATTACCTGGGGATTGTCTCAAATCCTACCAATGTTTTGTCATTTCGAAGTTAAAGCCATCAGCTGATCTGACACCTTTTGTCAATGCCATGATAAAGCCATCAAAGCCTTTGTGGAGTTGAAGGCTTTTATGGCCGGCATCCATAGTTTTTTGGGGGGCTTTCAGGCTATGTGGCCATGTTCTAGAAGAGTTTCTTTCTGACATTTCACCAGCATCTTGAAGCCCCACAAAAAACTATCAAAGCCTTTGTTACACTGGGTGGTAGCAACAAGTACCCCTCAATGCTGTGAAATGGGATCTAAATCTCCACCCCAGAATAGTCACCTTGCTCACAGTTTGCACATGTGTGCATAGAGAGGCTCTATGTGTGCATAGAGGGTCCCTCTTGCATTTGTTTCTGCATTCAATTACATATTCAGATATGCAGTCGGTGGTGTGACATTGCCATTCAGCAGAAGAGTTGTATAATAAAATCAGTGCATAAACGCACAATGCAAAGATGTCTTCAAGCCACCGCTGACTTATGGCAGTTCTATCACAGGGCTTTTTATTCAGAGGAGGTTTTCTATTGCCTTCCTCTTAAACTGAATCAGTATGATCTGCCCAAGACCACCAGGGGATTTTCATGGCTGAGCAGTGCTATGAACCTTTGTCTCCTGAGCTGCATCCATACTGGAGGTTAATACCACTTTAACTGCCATGGCTCGATACTATAGAATTCTGGGAAGTGTAGTTTGTTGTGGCACCAGAGCGCTCTGACAAAGAAGGCTAAATACCTCACAAAATTACAGTCCCCAGAATTCTATAGCACGGAGGCATGACAGTTAAAGTGGTGTTTATTTCTGCAGTGCAGATGCAGCCCAAGAATCCTAGCTGAGCTTTCAAGCCACTACACCACACAAGCATATTTCGTTCCTAGCCATATGGTTGCTGATACTTCCAAAAAACAATACAAAACTGAATACGGTCTTTGAAAAGTCATGCTGATCTGTTTTCTTCTTCTTTTGTGGGTTTAATAAATTTATCTTTAATCACCTTTTCTGTCACTTATCCCTCTTTACAGGAGCAACATGGCCCAGACTGTGGTCTGCAAGTGAGTCGAGGACTGCTGCCACACTGTAGATTTAATGCAGATACTGTTTTAATTGTCATGGCTCAATGCTATAGAATTCTGGGATTTGTAATTTGTTGTGGCACCAGAGTTATCTGACAGAGAAGGCTAAATATCCCAGAGAACTACCAGTCCTAGAATTCCATAGCACTGAGCCATGACAGTTAAAGCAGTATGAAACTGAATCAATTCTGCAGCGTAGATGAAGCCCATACCTTAGTTTTTCTCACTCTGCAGGGTTCTGGTCCCAATCCTGCTAAGATTCACACTCCAAATTGTTATGTACCTGGGTGTTTATGTCCTAAAGCACACAGCTACAAAGGGAAAATGCTATCAAAGTGTTTATCTAGGCACTGAGCTTGGAAGGCATTTGTAAGCATGGGGAAAAAGCACACACTTGGAATTCATCAAAACCTCCAAATACTAAGAGCCCATGGAATGAGACCTTTGGCTCCATAAATGTTCACCCTCATTAGCCACACTGGCAATAGGGCGTCTGAAGAGGGAATTGCCAATTTGTAGGAAACACAATGAGCAACAAGAAAGCAGGCAATTAAATGTGAATTCTTCAACATTGTTAACTCAAAGGTCACTCAGTCTTTTTTAGAGGGTCATAAAGGGAGGAATTGCTACTAATTAGCCACGTTAGCTTGACTTTCACATCTTCACCTTAATGAGCCCTTAATGAGTGATACTACAGCAGTCCAGTGACTTTAAAACAAAATCACTTGCCCAAAAGATGAAAGACAATTAAAGTGATGTAGGGTTTTCTTTTTCTTCCCAGAAACAAATGAAACAGTTGGGGTTACTGAAGGATTCAACCCCTCCAAAAGTCAAACACCATGAACAATTTTGAAGCCCATTGTTATCCAGGGATGGGTTAAATACATGCTTTAACCTCTTGAATTAGATGACTGGGTTTTAAGACTGCAATCTTAAAGTTCAGGGACTTTAAAGAGGGAATAATTTTTGTAGAGCATAGAGGACTTACTTCCATGTATGTACACATAGTTTTGTTGTTAACTGCTCTCGAGTCGATCTCGACCCATGGTGACCCTGCTGGTAAGACATCTCTAAGACCCTCTGTCCTCCACTACTCTACTCAACTTCTGCAAACTCAGACTCGTGATCTCTTTAATAGAGTCTATCCATCTTGCATGTGGCTTTCCTCTCTTTCGAGTGCCCTCTACCTTTCCTAGCATTACTGTTTTTTTCCAGTGATTCATGCCTTCTGATGATGTGTCCAAAGTACGACAACATTAATTTTGTCATCTTGGCCTCTAGAGAGATTTTTGGCTCAATCTGCTCCAGGACCCACTTGTTGGTCTTTTTGGCTGTCCATGGAATCCTTAGCATTCTTCTCCAGCACCACATTTCAACTGGACCTTCTTAAGTGTCCAGTTCTCAGATCCATACATGGCAATAAGGAATACAATGGCTTGTATGATTCTAACTTTTGTGCTCAGTTGTATATCCCTACATTTTAGGATCTTCTCTAGTTCTTTCATAGCTGCTCTTCCCATTCTTAATCTTCTTCTGATTTCCTGGCTGCAGTCTCCATTACTATCAATGTTTGATCCCAGACATGAGAATTCTTTTATCCTATTTCTTCATTGTCTAATTCAAATTTATATAGGTTCTCTGTGGCCATAATTTTTGTTTTCTTTATGTTCAATAATAGGCCTGCTTTTGCACTTTTTCCCTTCATTTTTCTTAGCAGTTGTTCCAGATCTTTGAGGTTTTCTGCTAGTATAATAGTGTATCTCAGATTGCTGATATTCCTTCCTCCTATTTTCACTCCTTCTTCTGTGTCCAAGTCTGCTTTTCTTGCAATATGTTCTGCATATCAGTTGAACAAGTAGAATGATAAGATGCAGCCTTGTTTGACTCCTTTGCAAATTGGGAAACATTCTGTTTCTCCATGTTTTGTTCTGACACTAGCTTCTTGTCCTGAGTACAGATTCCTCATCAAGATGTGTCAGCACTCCCATGTCTTTAATGGTGTTCCAGATCTTTTCATGATCTATGCAGTCAAAGTCTTTGCTATAGTCTATAAAGCAGATGTTGGTTTTCTTTTGGAATTCCCTGGTGTGCTCCATTATCCATCGCATGTTCGCAATATGGTACCTAATGCCTCTTCCTATCCTGAAACCCACTTGGACCTCTGGGATTTCTCTCTCCATGGATGGTTGATCCTATGTTGCAGAATTTTGAGCATAATTTTTCCTGCATGGGATATTAGTCCTATGGTTCTATAGTTAAACCAATCATTTGTGACTCCTTTTTTTGTGGGAGGGGATGTATATTGATCATTTCCATTCTGTCAGCCATCGTTTTGTTTTCCATATCTGTTTACATAGGTTATTTAGCACTATAATTGACTCTGTCAATGTGGATTGCTGCAGCTCTATTAGAATATCATCTGTTCCTGGTGACTTGTTTTGTTGTTGTTTGTTTGTTTGTTTGTTTTTGGCCATTTCTCTTGTTGCAGCTTCTACCTTTTTTTTTTTTAGAATTGGGGGTTCATCTTCATATGGCTCTTCATTCCAAGTGTCCTTAATTCTGTCATCTCTTTTATGTAGTTTTTTTGTGTATTGCATCCATCATCTTTTTTATTGTTTCCTGTTCTTGAATTGTGTCATTTTTATTATCAAAGAGCATCCCAGTCCTTGGTTTGAACTTTCTGTGTACTGTGTTATAAAAAAGGGTTAGGTTTGCTTAGCTGCTGCTGCTGCATGACTTCAAGTCATTTCTGACATATGGTGACTCTCAAGCCTGACATCTCCTTGGAAGCCAAGATTATTAAATTGAGGCTGTCATATTTTGGCCACATCATGAGAAGGCAAGATTCATTAGAAATGACAATAATACTAGAAAGGTAGAGGGCAGCAGAAAGAGAGGAAGGCCCCAGACCAGATGGATATACTCAAACAGGGAGGTCACAGGAATGAATTTGCATGACCTAAGCAGACCATAGGAGGACAGGGAGTCTTGGAGATGTCTCATTCACAGAGTCATCATGAGTCAGGGTTGACTCTAGGGCAGTTAACTACTAGACCAACAGTAAGGTGAACTTATCATGGGGTTTTCTTGTCAAGCTTTTTTCAGAGGAGGCTTGTTATTGCCTTCTTCTGACTCTGAGAGGATGTGACTTGCTCAGGGTCATTGTGACACAACCCCTATCCAGGTTGCCCCTGCATTCTAACCCTCAGGCTCCTGCCATTCACTTTGCCCTTTTACTTGCAGGTTCCTTCCCTGGATCTGGTTCCATTCAGATTGCTGGTTCCATCCATGCAGGAGAATGCATGCTACCTCCCCTTTTTATCATGGTGAAGTAGGGATGTTTTCTTATACAGAACAGGAATAAAGAAATTACTGGTAAATTTCCTTGTCCTCAGTAAGGAAGGTTGCCTGATGCATCAAGATTCTTCATTTTAAAAAGTTAACTTCTGCCATATTGGGGCTTTTTAGATCGCCCAAAAGGGGCGGTACATATTCGCCCCTTCTAGCAGCGAGATGAGGCCTAGGCTGCCTCACGGGCAGCCCCAGAGGCTTCATCCCGCCGCTTTTGGAGGCCGCGGGGAACCGGAAAACTGCCGGTTCCCCGCGGCCTCCAAGCGGGGTGCAGCAGGTGCTCTGGGCACCCGCTGCACCCCGCTTCCCTCGGTGGGGCTGAAGGGGGAAAGGGGCCGCCGCTGCGGCCCCTTTCTCCCTGGGTCTTTGCCGAGGCCATTTAAAGGCCGAGGCAAAGACCCGCCGCAAAAAAAGAGCTCCGCGTTGGAGCTCTTTTTTGCGGTGCGGGAAGGGCGCAATTGGCGCCCTCCCACACCGCAAAAGCGTCACAACGTGCGCAGCGTGTCAAAACGCTGTGCACGTGATGACGCCTTTGCGGCGCCTCCGTATAGATGCCACCATCTTTAAATGGCGGCGTCTATATGCTTTAGGCTTAGGGAGGGTGTAAAAGCTATGCCCTCCCTAACCCTAAAGGCGGGCTTTCTAGCCCTTAAGACGCCGCAAAGTGCCCATCTAAAATGGGCCATTATTTTGTGTGTGAAAATGTTCAGAGAGATTTTGCATACACAATATATATGTTTGGGGAATAAGACAAAGTGCGTTTGTGTTTAACTCTTTGCCTCTATAACATCTGCTAACCTGTAGTTTATGAGACATATTGATTATCTGATTCCATTTTTAACTTCACTCTCCACCTTCAATTATGGAAGTGGCTGGATTTTAAAGTTTGCAGCCATACGATTTGCCCTCTGCAATTAGACTTGAGAACTTTGCTCTGAGCTCTTGAGCAGAAACTAACAAAGTCATTTTTTTAATTGGGTATCACAGCTCATCAAACACGTCTTTCAGAGTACTTATTTATCCTGCTGATCATCAAGGCCTTTTCAGACAGTCCTATATTACTTATGCTCACCTGAATCAATAGCACCACAGAGCAATCATAAAACTGCCAACTGAAGATGCAACTTCATGATGTGATGAATGGGACTCTAGTCTAGTCAGCTTATTTTTTTATTATTATTAAAATTATTATTATTATTTCACTGCTCGTAGATTAACATAACTACATCTCTGGAACAGGTACATAAATTTTCACTGATTTTATTCTTGCATGCTGCAGGAGCTCATAACAATTTTTTTTGTAAGAATTTTCAATAATTAAACATTATTGAAATTATCAGTAATTTCAATAATTCAGATTTTGTGACCAAGCTCTGTTTCAGACAAAATTTCTCCAAAGTTTGTGTTTTGCACAGAATGCAACAATTTTGTGCAAAATACTTTTACAGTAAGGGCTGACCTTCTTATCTACAAGGGGAAAATCCTGGATTTGTTGTTTGGGATGGTTTGCTTTGAATAGGATGTCTCACTGTGTTGATACACACTTACTCACTGTGGATAAGACAATTGTGAATATTATTTGCATTCCTGCTCTTGAAGCAGTTTTAGTTATTGTGACTAAGGGTGTAGCCACACTGTAGAACTGAAGTAGTTTGACACCATTTTAACTGTCATGACTTTAACCTACAGACTCATGGGATTTCTCATTTTGGTGGGAGGGTGAGCCCATGTTATCTTCATGTCTGAAAGACTCAAATTCATCGTTAATGGATTACTCTTCTATCAAAGCAAAGACACTATCCAACATGCAATTTCATTTTAAACATTGATCCTTATCTGCTAACCTATCTAGTAAGGATTGGTGGGAATTGCAGTTCAATAATACCTGAAGGGTATTACACATATCCATGCTACCTGGATCAGCCATATATCTGCACTGGCTTGAATTCAGTTGGCATCATAGACATGTGTAGGTTCCATCACAACTGTGATTGTACTTCTTTATCCATTGTACAATTGACATATCCAGTCCCTAGCTACATCAGCAGAGTTGCACAAGTGCATCAATTTACGTGGACCAAAGTTAGAATCATCCAATTCACTATGTAAGGATGTGAGAAATGCACTGTGAAAAAAGTTGATAAAAAGAAAATCAACTCTTTTGAGATGTGGTGCTGCAGAAGAGTGCTGAGGATACCATGGACAGCCAGAAAGACATAAAATGTGTCCTTGAGCAAATCAAGCCAGAAATACCCCTGGAAACCAAGATGATTAAATTAAGGCTGTTGTACTTTGGTCATATCATGAAAAGGTATGCCTCTTTGGAAAAGACAATAATGTTGTCAATGGGAGAGGACAGAAGAAGGAGAGGTAGATCACAAACTAGCTGGTTAGCCTCAATTAGGAAGAACACAGGAATGATTCTGCAGGAAATGAATAGAGCAGTGAAGGACAGGGAGACTTGGAGATGTCTCATTCACAGGGTCACTATTCTTATACGATGTATAATTATGTGTCAATGTCATCCATATCCCACTTCATTATCTAGGACTGCAGAAACTGCCACTATGCAAAAAATGATAATAAGCAGGTATATTGGAAGATACATAATCACTTACACCATGAAATGAACCCCATATGGTGTGAGTTAGGAAGATTTCTACTAAAATTAACAGGAAAGTCAACCTGATATAGTTTGTCACATTTGGTGAGTGATCTCTTGTTGTTTTTGTGTGTGTTTTTTTCTCAGCTGATAAATTAATAACAACATCATCAACAACATTTCCCAAGATATTTCATTGGAAGATATATTGTAAAGTTTTGTTGTGGTAGAACTAGGGAACATCTCCCTTCCCTTTAAGACTCTCCTTCCTCCTTCACCCCCTCCATGGATAAGTATTGACCAGTGGAGAAGAGGGTGCAGTTGAGAAGTATCTAGCTATATGATTATATCCAGAAGACATACAATGGCAGCAACATCTTTTAGAACCTCTGGAGGATTCAAGGGAGATCCTGATCAAAGCCATCATGTTCTACCTGGAGAAATCCTCCTTAAATGAAGAAAGAGGAGTGGAGAATCTGGATGATGGGTCAGAGGTCAAATTAAAACATTGGAAGGAAAAGTTCAGGGAACAGTCTGTTCCACTTCAAATACAGGACACTGAGCTAATGAGACCAGCTAGATTGCTGGCTATAAATTAGTTCCATCCAGGCCATTCCATTACTCCAGAATTACCTCTTCCAAAATTCTGTGCCATGCCATCTGATGTCTCTGGATTTCTGACCTTCTATAGGTTGGGACTAATCTTACCAGCAGCTCCCATCTTGACTTTGAACTCTGATCAGATCTGCTTTTTCCCTTTGAAGCTTTGCCTGGGCCACACTTCTGTTCCAAACCTTGATTAAGCCTGGGTTTCACATCCCAGTTTTTGTAGACTATAGGTTGCTCATTCAGACACTCACTGACTTTAAATAGGATGAATGCATTCACTTTTGTGGGTCTGGCTGTATCACATGAACAAGGAGTTCTCCACCATCTTGCACTCTACTAGACCCAAAATAGTTGTCAGGGGGGACAGGAGAAAGTGAGTTGTCAGGGTGGATTAATCTTGGAGAAAGAGAGGAGGAGAATTCCAACTTTTGCAACAACCCCTTAAAAAGAAAGTTGGATGTATGTTGTAGATATCATTAACTGGCTATCAGTCATACTTGTACTTTACACAATCTAGCAAGCGTACTCCAAAGCATCAGGATGTGAAGACTCTTTCATCCAAGATAGGTATTAGAATCTTACAAGTGCAACAAAGAGGAAGAAAGTACTCCAGCATGTTCCATCCTTTATTTTCCCACTCCCAAGGCTTATCTATGTGATTAGGGTCCTCCTCAACATTCACTGCTCCCTTTTCAGCAGAATTATAATAAATTAATTCAATTAATTTAAATCTCTTGCACTATTCCCAGGCCCAATGATGATAATAACAATCTGAAAATGAGGGCTAAAGGGTCTCCACAGTGAATTATCATGAATGCGAACGAGCTGCCCCGGCCAATGTTCAGCTTTTATGCATTTTCTCACTCAAAATACTCCCTGAACATTACCAAGTAATTAAAGCAAGCCCTTGATGTTTCAGAAAACTCCAGAATCACATAACTGTTTCTGGGCTCCTAGTGTCTTGGGACTTCAGCCTACCAGCTAACTGATCTTCCTTGTCTTGTTGCCTTGGCCTGTGTAATAATTTCTCAGTTTCTTGGGAGATCCACTGTAATCCAAGATCCTCAGATCTTAGTTCAGTTCAGCATTTTTGCTGTAGTTGTTCGCTCTCAGTTCAACTCCACTTTTCATAAGGGAGGAGAGTTCTCTTTTATTTTTTTCCTCCCAGTTTCTGCTTATGATTGGCACAAGAAAATGACACCACAGATGATAAATCCACTGTTAATTAGAGTCTTACCGTTCTCATCTGAAATTACACAAAAGCTGTTGCCTTAAGTCACTGCACGGTAGGACAAGTGTTGATTCTGTAATAGAAATATTTATGGATGCTTTTCCGCTAAATGACATGGTGCTCACCCCAAATTCCAAGCTAAAAACACATTCTACATATCTTTAGCACTAGGTAAGCCACTGTGGTGAAGTGGCTTGGGTAGTAGACTAAGATTCTGGAGACCAGGGTTCAAATCTCCACTTGGCCATGGAAAGTGATCTTGGGCAAATCACACACTCTCAGCTTCAGAGGAAGGCAAGGGAAAAGCCCCCCTTAACAAATCTTGCCATGAACGTTCCATGATAGGTTGGTCTTAGGTCCACCATAAGTCAGACATGGCATGAATGCATACAACAACAACAGTTAATGATGATTCTGTGAGTTTAAGGAAACATAAATAACAGTTCCTGCTTTATTCTCACAACGGCCTTGTGAGGTTGGTCAAACTGAGCATGACTGATTGGTCCAAGGTCACCCTGTAGGTTTGATGTCTGAGTGAGAGCTTGAACCCTGAGCCCTCAGACACCACTTGTTTTCATTAGCATGTCTCACACACTTCAGGGACAACAATGCTTTCCAACTGGTACCATCAAAGTAAGACCCATAGGTATACCCCCAATAACACATTGGTGGCCAAGTGGAGGGTGCTGCACCTGGAAACTCCCCTCCCCTCCAGTTTATGTTTCCAGTTTAAGAAAAGCCTAAAGCAAACCTGCCATGGGTTTTCTTGGAATTTTTTTTTTCAGGGAAGGTTTCCCATTGCCTTCTGATGACTCTAAACTTCCCCTGGTCACCCAGTGGGTTTCCATGGCCATATGGGATTCAGATCCTGTTCTCCAATATTGTAATCAAATGCTTAGGCCATTATACCACATTGATTCACAACTGATGGAATCTAGGTCAGCCTTATTTAACTACTATTGCTTCCCATACACTCCAGGACATCCTTTTTCATGTTAAAAGCAAGTTAATGATATATCATATTTGCACTTTCTGAACAGGTAGGTGGTGCCCATCCCCTGGTGAAGCTAGGCACCCACTTTCATTAATGCTCTTTGAGCTATTTTGTAATCCCATAATCTATTAGATATATCACTATGCAGCATATAGTATTATCCTAGCAAATTATATTTCCCCCTTTTCCAGGTCATAAAGAAGGCTTTGAACTTCTTTATTTGAAGAAATGTAAGAGTTCTTTTCCCTTCCTTTCTACAATGACAAGGGATTTCCACCATCAATCTCAGAATGCCCCTTGTCTTGAGTCCTTTCCTTGTTGGCTTTTTCCAAGCCCTGGGACTCAGACTGACAAATAAAAGTTAGAGATGATACAGCTAAAAGTACAGTTGGCCCTCCGTATCCATCGATTTTTTTATCCACAGATTCAAGCATCCATGGCTTAAAAATATTCCCCAACATATATAAATTCCAATAAGAAAACCTGGATTTTGCCATTTTTTATAATAGCTACCATTTTAATGTGTCATTGTATATAATGGGCATCCATGAATTTTGTTATCCATGGGGGATCGTGGAAACAAATGCCAGGGATACCAAGTACCCACTGTATACAAAAGCTCAAATATAATTCAACTATCAATAGGATTGAAAGGAATTAAAAGCAACCAAAAGCACACCTAAAATAGAAGACACAATATATAGATAAAACAACTTATTATTCAAGGCCCTTCCCCCAAAAAACAGCCAGTCTCTAGCAACCTAACAAAATGGAAAAGTTGATACTTGTGTATGAAAGGATAGCAGAGAGAGTGCCAGTCTAGTCTCTTTAGGAAGGGAGAGCCACAGCCTGGGTCAGCCACTGAGAAGGTCCTCTCTCATGTTCACACCAGTAGCGTAGTGAGACAGCAAGAAGAGCCTTCCCAGAAGACCTCAGAACATGGACAGACTCACCTGTGGAAAAACAGTCTGTTAGATAGCCTGGATCAAAGCAGTATTACACTTCATCTAAGAATGGTGTGATACGATGGAATGGTGAGGTAGAAAAGGCCTCACTCTGTGTCCCAGTTGTTGATTCACCAGGAGAATCGCTGGAGGGGGGGGGGCAGAAATGAATCAACTACACGTTTCAATCTTAGCTTTAAAGGAGCTGTCCAAGGTCCTGAATGCTGTCATCCAAAATAGGTTCTTTTAATGCTAGCAGATTTGCCACCCCACTGACATAGAGCCCACCAACTGCCTCTTCTTAAACCCTGTGGTAAATTACTAGATAAATAAAAGGGATGCTTTGATATCTGTGGAGTTATCCAAGGAGCTGACCTCCATTCCCCAAGAAAGTCAGCACTTTGGGTAACTCTACTAAAGCTTAGGCCAGAATGCGAAGCAGTCTGGCCACGCTAATGTCATGGAACCCACCAGACCTCTATCATATTCTAGTCCCACTCATTCCAATGATGTATCTTATAACTGCAAGTTGTTTTGAAGATCCCACACCCTCGTCTGGCAATTTCCATCAGAGGCAAACAACTCTGATAGCTTTCTCCAATGCAAAATGCTTTTTGATGGGGAAAACGTCAGCAAAGATTGCTTCTCTGATTGCAAAACTCTCCTCAAAAGACAATTTTATTTTCCTAAAAGCAATTTGAATTTATTTTTTGTATGATAAAACATGTTCATCTTTTTGCAGAGAAAACCCTCCCTCCCTCCCTCACCACATGCTCTCATTGATAATTTCTTCAGAATCAAAGTATCTTAACAGAGCAGCATATCCCAAATAATTTAAGATCTATGGGGCCATTTCTGCATGTCAGGTTCTGTAAAACTGAAGTATAGCTTCAAGATTTTTTCTGATTATGGTGTAACTTGATATGTTCTTTCTTTTCTTCTTACCTTTCTGCAAAGAAACATTCACCATGCCTAGAATAACTTATAGGAGGCATATGTAAGGAGGAAGAAATGGCTGGACATAAGTTCCAGAGGGGTCTCTGGTTGTCAATATTTATCACCCGCGGAGAAGAGGGAGTACAGGATAGAGAAAAGTTGGATTAAAACTTGTGCCCATCATTCACTCACATGCCTTTAAAAGCACTGACAGAAGCCCTGTTGGATACTCCCAATTACAGTAGACTCACTCATTAAATCTAGTGTTGAACGGTGGAGAGATAAATTCAACTGGTAGATAAATTCTACTCCAATCAGATATAACAACAAGAGTTAGCCCATTGTGTTCATGTGTGTTGCATTTAAGAGTTTATAGAGTATTTTCCCCAATCCATTGGTCCTAAAAATTTGCTTGTGGAAATATATGCTCCATGTATGATGTCCCCCTTTTTCTGTGCATTTAGGGAGAGTGGTATTTTCTGCATTCAGCCCTAGGACTGCATGTATGGTATTTCCTATGAAGGAAGACAAAAATTATTTGAACAATTGCATTAACTGGTAGGAGGGATGGAGGAGAGAGACAATTAAAAGGGGGCATGAGAGAATCTACTCTCCCAAAAAATCTGTAATGTTTATGAGGAGGTCATGAAATTTTCAGAGACTTTTTCCAGATGGCAACATTAAGGATAGAAAACAAAGAATTGAGAGAACCTTACCCAAGGAGACATTCCATATTCTTGGTGCTACTGTAGAGAAGGCTGATGTCCAATGAACTCAAATCAAGGTACAAATCTAGTGTGAGACATCTAAAGAAGATCTGAAAGTACAAGTAGAATGATACTGCAGAAGGAGGGAAGTTCAAAAATGGAAGCAGATGGTCTCTCTTTTTCCCTTTCCATTTGAAATTCATGCGATAAGAAAAGTTGCACATGGATATTTAGGTACAAACCATTATAAAATGGTATAATAAGGAAAGCTGGTTACAAAATACATGTATTAAGAAAATGTGTGTGCAATGGAGTATGCATTAAATCAAGCCAATGTGGAAATTGGGCAAAACAGAAAAGATTTCATTTAGACAGAAGAGACATATGAGTGAATATAACTAATATGAAATAGAATGATTGTGTCATCCCTAGTAATAAACATGGTGGACCTTTGGAATACTTTTTAAAAAATGTCTGACAATACAAAAATCCTGCAAAAGGACATTGCTGATGAATGTTTGGAGGTTTGAGCCAATCTAGCTCCCAATAGCTCTCCTGAGAAGTAGGGACTTTAATATTAACAGGCGGATGCAACCCCAGAGCTCCTCAGTGTCAGCATTTATCTTATTTACTTCCACTGACTAAAATGTCAAGCTGATACAGTGGTTCTAAGTCACCCAGGAGGACTCGCAACCAAGTACAAATTCCAAACTAGGAACAGTAAGCCCCCTAGAGACCTGAGCCAAGCAACGGTTTGCTGAATCCTGCAATCTTCCCATTGCCTGGAAATTGCATGTGGGGGAAAAATTGCAAAGATTCTTAAATGTCAACATTCACCTGAATTTTTTTCAGGATAGCTTATCTTCTTGGATAAGACCAGATGTAGACAGCCATGGTTTAGATATTAAAGTGATAAAACACATCTTACCATATTTCCTCTGTGAGTGCTTCTGATCCCAACCTCCACAAGCTTGTTTTTTATAAGTACACTAGTAAAGTCAATATAGAACCCCCAAGTTTTTCTGCCAACTCATGGGGTCCCACTAATACTTTGGCATGATTCATATCCATTGATTCATTTGCATATCTTAGAAAATATAGCTACTACTATGGATTAGTGAAATGTATATTAACGAGTCATATATAGAGAGAGGAATAGTAAGTATGGTGTAATAATAGTAAGTAAAAGTGGTATGCCTGATTCAAGAGAACAAACTCTCTGTTTCTCCAAAATCTTTAGGAATAATCCTTCCCTTGGTGAGGAAACCAAATGTTTCTTCCTCCCTTCTTCCATGTGTTCAGCTCATGAGAATGTTGTCCCAGAAATGAAGAGAAAGTAAAAATTGATTATGACACCCAAGGAAAAAATCTGAGGATGTGCCTTAAAGAGTTATGTCATCAATAACCTGAACATAGAGGCAAGAGAAGGCCATAATAACATATATGTGTACACCCTCATCAAATCTAGACAAAGAATAAATGTACATTTTCGGTCTTTCTTTGCACTGAATTATTTTAGCTTTTCACAAGAAATAGGATTTTTCAGGTTGCCACAGCAAACCCCAACAAACCTAATTATTTGATATCATGCATCTTTTCTGAAGACTGAGTAAGAAATTGATCTTTTAAAACAAAACAAAACAAAAAACACTGAAATTTGTAATGTTGTCATCAGATTGGACCCTTGCTTCTACACTACAAAGAAGCAAGGCTCCCAATGTGTATCAACCGCATTTAAAACAGCATTAAAAACATATCTTTTCTGGCAAGCTTACCAAGTCAATTTTAAATGACGACTTTTTAATTTGTATATGTATTCTTATGTGTATCTTAATGGTTTTATAGCACTGTATTTTAACTGTGGGTTTATGTTATTTTAATTATGCTTTGTATTTGAATATGCTTGATGGTGCTAAGGCACACATTCACTGGCAATTAATGGCCAAGGGGGTGAGGTGGCACCTGAGAACCATCTGAGTGATGTTGGACAACTAGGGATAAGGCAGAGATGCTGGCTTCCCAACCACTTCTCTCTCTTACTAGTGGAAAGGAAAGGGGGAGGCAATTCAGAACATGACAATCTGGAAGCTTTGAAATGTTGGTGAAAGGCAAAGGTGTGTGCTTTCCATTTGAGATTGCAATCTCATTTCTTTCTCTCTTGACTGAACTGACATCAGCTGTATCTCCATTGTCTGAATATTCTACCCTTCAGTACGGGTGATGGGAGGATTGCAGATGAGAAGCTACATGCACATCTAGGGTCCTGGCCACTGGGTGAGTTGGGGCTAGTCACTCTCTCTCAGCTTAATCTAGTTGAAAGCTTGTTCTGAGGATACAAGCTGGAAGGAAGTTAAAAGGTGGAAGGATTAGAGGAATGCACTCTGCCTTGAATTCTGTGAAGGCAAAATGCAATATGAACACACATATTAAATACATTAACTGATTTTCAGGAGAACACACGGAGCATTTAAAGAAAGTGTGGGTTTTTTTTTCTCCCAGTTTGTGTTCTCTCCCCCTCATTATGCTATGAGGAAGGAGGAGAAAGGGAGAACACGTGGAGAGTGGTTCTATTTTGTTGCCTCTGTAGGCTAGCTGTTCTACATATAAATCCTGATATTAGTTCATTGTTCTTTCTCTTCCAGTGGGCAATTTTGATTCATGCATATGTTTTCCATCAACAAAGGCCCCTGAATAAAATGGTAATGTGGGATGGCTTGGTTTATGTCAAAACAGTAATTTCTCTTTCTTTCTGAAGATATATTTTATTTTAAAAAAACAACAGACAAGTGATATACCAGGCCCAACTGTCAATGAAGACAGCTATCTATTTCTCTTTTAAGGTAATTCCTATTTGTAGCATTAAACAGTGCTAAAAGGAAGACATGTATATAACAGTGATCTATGACTGTTGTTGTGTTTACTGTTGCAGAAATTGAGCATTTGCAGTTAAACGTGAATTAATAAACTTTCCATTTGGCTAAGCAATCACAGGGCATTGATTTAACATGCCGCTTAGGCATTTTCTTTGTGTTTTAGGGGTGACTGAAGAATCCACTTTCGTTCTGAGGTTCAACAGGCTTGTCTCAGTCAACACTTCCAGAGGTATTGAGAGTGCCATTTCCACTCAGGCTTTGTTGCAATAATGGATGGATGCAGACACATTAAAAAGAAGTGGGCACATTTCAAATGTATGCAAGGCACTGCTTAAAACCACTTTGTGCAATGTGAGGGAAGGAGTTCACGCAATAAAAATGAACAAGGAAGCTTCAATGCCTGCTCTGGCCTTCTCCTGTAAGGGAGAAGAGAAGATGCAGGCACAGCACCATCATGCTTTGGACCAAGCTACTGATGAAAGATCCTCCTTCCATCCCAAATGCCACTGTTGTGGCTTCTGGAGGGAAGGAAATACAGACAGCAATACCTCCTTCATGCCCAGAAGGGACTTCAAGAGATGTCTAGTGCAATTTCCTACTATTCAGTACACAAGTACACTTTAGTACACAACTAAAGGAGTCCCAAAATGGTCATTCAGCTTCAGTTTAAAGACCTCAAAGGTGGGTACATTGCCTTCTGAGGCAGTCTCCTTCAGTGCTGAACAGCTCCTACTATCTAGAACTGCTTCCTAATGTTTTAGTGGAATGTCTTTTACAGTTATTTGGCTGCATCTGCACTGGAGAATAGTGCAGTTTGACATCGCATTAAGTGCCATGCTGTGGAATTCTGGGATTTGTAATTGAGGTGGGGGCAACAGAGCTCACTGATCAAAACTACAAATCTAATAATTTCGTGACATTGAGCCATGACAGCTAAAATAGTCAAACTACATTGTTTCTGAAGTTCAGATGCAGCCTTTATCAGCTTTCCACAGACATATGCTTTACAAAATTAGCTGTTGGTCTAATCCAGCCAATTTCTTCTTATGTTCTTAATTGGCTTTGCTGCAGAAGACCCTTTCCTAGCTTCTGATTCTCCAGTGATTTGGATTGAATTTCCCAGTTCCTTGACTATGGCCCATGCTATCCTTTATCTTCCAATAACATTTGGGTTGCAACATCCAACTCTATGGCTGCATGTGCATGGTGGGAATAAACCAGTTTCACACTACTTTAACTATCATGGCTCAATGCTATAGAATTCTGGGAACTGCAGTTTGCTTCCAGGATTCCATAATATTGAGCCATGGCAGTTAAAGTGGTATCCAACTGGGTTATTTCTGCAGTGCAGATGCAGCCTGTGAGTTATACCCATAGCATGAAGTGAATGAATCTCAGGTGTAGGCTTTTTTGTCTTACTAAGAAATAGGTCTATCAAACTGTGTGTGTGTGCATGCGCATGCGCTTTCTTTAGTATTTTCAACAAAAATAAATCATCTTAACAATATTGTACCTCCTGTTTGATGGGAGGCTGCAGGACAACTGCTCTTTCTGCCAAAATCGTTGCTAATCAGTTTTAAAATGCTGGGTTTGCATTGACAACACCACATCTCGCTGCTCAAAATGTTAGAGGCAGAAAAAGGAGAGCAGCCATATGAAGGAATTACCAATTAAGGCAACAGAAGGGAGGCTGAGTTCTGGAACTCCTACACTGAAGGTTAATGAAAAATTTAAAGTTTATTGCTTAAAAAAAAACCCAGATGGTGGAGAATGAACTCAGGTGTAAGAAAAGTGCCCACTTTGTACTGTATAACAAGCCATCTTGCCTAAAATGATACATAAAGAGCTTTCCAAAACTGGCACGCTCATCATTCTGCATAATTAAAGGTCTGATAAGGTACAAAATCTATTAATTGGACTAGCTAAATCCTTAAGGAGTCATCAGTTTTGCTAAGTTATTTGCAAATATCTATGGAGTGCGCTTTGTGGGGTTGTAGTGTGTGTGTGTGTGTGTGTGTGTGTAAATGACAGCCTTTTTGTCATAGCTGCTTTCACTAGCAATTTTCCCCCTTTTAATGGCTGTATAATGAAACTGTAATGGACTATTTAGACTTATATATATTCATGGAGAAGTAGTTAATAGCAACCAAGCTAGAATTAACTATGCAGTCATAACTATCCACCCCTAAATATTTTATTCATTCATTCATTCAGTTCAGTCCAGTTCAGTTCATGGAAATATGTTAGTATTTTTTGCCCATACTTGATCAGTGTGGGGGAATTTTATTCTTTATGTTAACTACCAAGGCACTGGCATCATCATGATCATTGTTACTATAACTACCTTCCTATACAAAGTTTTTTCCAGCCCAAGATAAGAGGCAGCCTGTTGTTGTGTTGTATCTTCAAGTTATTCCAACATATGGTTCCCCTAAAGTGAATCGATCACAGGGTTTTCTTGGTAAAATTTGTTCAGAGGACATTTGCCTTTTCCTTCCTCTGAAGCTGAGAGTGTTTGACTTGCCCAATGTTACCCAGTGGGTTTCCATAGCTGAGCAAGGATTCAAACCCTAGTCTCCAGAGTCATGCTCCAACACTTAAACCACTACATCACACTGGTTCACAATAAAACAGCTTAGAAAGTGTAAAACTGAGACAGCTATATATATTTGAGATACAAAAGCTAAAAATGTATCATTAAACAAACAATAGAAGAAAAAATAGTTAAAAGAATGACTGTTAAAAAGAAAACAAACAGTACAGCACATTTGGAAAGGTCCTCTCCCCCCAAGCAATCAGCCAAAACAAACCTTTCTAGGGAAGGAAAGCAGAGAGGGAACAACTCCAATTTTTCTAGGAAGGGAGTTCCACAAGAGAAACCAAGAAGGCCCTCTCCCATGTTCCCACCAAATGTATGTGATGGGACAGAGAGAAGGAACATTCCAGAAAATCTTAAAACATGGGCAGGCTCATATGGGAAAATGTGTGTATTTGTGCCTTCAGATTGCCCATCAACTTATGATGACTCCGTCTATTTCATAGGGTTTTGTTAGGCAAGGAATACGTAAGAGGTGTTTTGGCCAGTTCCTTCCTATGAAACATAGACTAAAGCACCTAGAAGCATAGAATCATAGAGTTGGAAGAGAACACAAGGGCCATCCAGTCCAATCCTCTTTCATGCAGGAACCAAAAGCACCCCCAACAGATGGCCATCCAGACTCTGCTTAAAGACCTCTAAGGAGACTCCACTACATTCCGAGGGAGTGTGTTCCACTGTCAAAAAGCTCTCACTGTCAGGAAGTTCCTCCTAATGTTGAGGTGGAATCTCTTTTCTTGGAGCTTGCACTCATTGTTCCGGGTCCTGTTCTGTGGAACAGCAGAAAACAAGCTTGCTCCCTCCTCGATATGACATCCCTTCAAATATTAAAACAGGGCTATCATATCACCTCTTAATCATCTCTTCTCCAGGCTAAACATACCCAGCTCCCTATGTCTTTCTGCATAGGGCATGGTTTCCAGACCCTTCACCATTTTAATTGCCCTCCTTTGGACATGCTCCAGTGTCTCCACATCCTTTTTGAATTGTGATGCCCAGAACTGGACATTGTATTCCAGGTGGGGCCTGACCAAAGCAGAATAGAGTGGCACTATGACTTCCCTGGATCTAGACAGTATATTTCTATTGATGCAGCCTAAAATCACATTTGCCTTTTTAGCTGTTGCATCAAACTGTTTACTCATGTTCAACTTGTGGTCTACTTGGACTCCTAGATCCCTTTCACATGTAGTGTCCTTAAGCCAGGTGTCCCCATCCTATAATCTATGCATTTCATTTTTTCTACCTAAGATAGTATCTTACATTTTTCCCCTATTGAAGTTCATTTTTGTTCGTTTTGGCCCAGCTTTCTAATCTATTCAGGTCATTTTGAGTTTTTATCTTGTCCTTTGGGGTATTAGCTACTCCTCCTAATTTGGTGTCATCTGAAGATTTGATAAACATACCCTCTATTCTTTTATCCAAGACATTGATACAGATATTGAATAGCCCTGGGCCCAGGACAGAACCCTTTGCCACTCCATTAGTCACTTCTCTCCAGGATGAACAGAAGCCATTGTTGAGCAACACTTTGGGTTGCCTGTCAACCAATTACAAATCCACGTAACATTTGTATTGTCTAGCCCACATTTAGCAGCTTGTTTGCAAGAATACTACAAGGGCCTTACTGAAATCAAGATATGCTATATCTACAGCTTTCCCTTTGTCTACCAAGCTGGTAATTTTATCAAAAAAGGAGATGAGTTTGGTCTGGCATGTCTTGTTTCTCAGAAACCCATGTTGACTTTTTGTGATTATGGCATTGACCTTGTACAGTTGACCTTTGTACAGTTGCCTTTGGGGTATGGTTGAAGGACCCCCATGGATACCAAAATCCATGGATCCTCAAGTTCCATTAAATACAATTGATAGTATCGTGTTCGTTATATAAAATGGAAAAAAAACTCCAGTGTTTGCTTTGTGATATATATATATATATATATATATATACATATACACACACACAGATTTTTAAGTCATGGATGTTAAGGTCTGCAAATAAAGAATCTGTGGGTACAAAGGACTACCTATATTCTTTGGTGGTCTCCCATTCAAGATATGCAGGGCTGTAGTAAAATTGACTTGAATTCTGTCTCCAGTTGGATCAGAAATGTTTACAGATGTTCTCGTTCACATGTCAGATGTTCAAAGACTGTTCTAGAAAGTGGACATTTCATAGTCCTCAGAGAGCCTAGGAATCTGTAATTCATCTGAGTGTAAATGGCACAGTTTGTAATTTATTAAACTTCATGTAGCCCATTAGCCCTGTGGTGGAGCAATCTCAGAGCTTGAAAAAAAATTCCTCTTTTTTTGGACAATAGATCCCAGCACTCACCAGATCAAAGCCAGCCACATCACTCATTCTACCCTCGATCCAGCTCATAGAATCATAGAATCATAGAGTTGGAAGAGACCACAAGGGCCATCCAGTCCAACCCCCTGCCATGCAGGAACTCCAGTCAAAGCATCCCCGGCTCCATATTGGCTGGTCATCCAGGGAGGGGACGCATTGAGAACTTTCCTTCGGGAGGTGATCAATGCGTCCCTCAGGGAGGGTATTGTTCCATCATGTTTAAAGGAGTCGGTGGTAAAGCCCATCCTGAAGAAACCCTCCCTTGATCCCCTGGACAGGAACAACTACAGACCAGTGTCCTTGCTACCTTTTCTTAGCAAGGTCATCGAGAGAGCTGTTGCCTTCCAACTCCAAGCAGTTTTGGATGAAGCCGATTTTCTTGATCCTTTCCAAACCGATTTCAGGGCGGGGTATGGAGTTGAGACTGCCATGGTTACTCTGATGGATGACCTCCGCTTGAGCATCAACAGGGGTAGTGTGACCCTGCTCGTGTTCTTGGATCTCTCTGCGGCTTTTGACACCATAGATTATGCCATCCTTTTGGAGCGGCTGAGAGAGTTGGGGATTGGTGGCACAGTGCTCCGGTGGTTCCGGTCCTTTCTCTCCGGCAGATCCCAAAGGGTGAGGCTTGGGAACAGTTGCTCCCCCAAAATCGAGCTTAATTGTGGTGTCCCTCAGGGCGCCATCCTGTCCCCAATGCTATTTAACATCTATATGAAGCTGCTTGGTGAGATCATTCGGAGGCATGGAGCTCAGTGTCTTCAGTACGCTGACGACACTCAGATATATCTCTTCATGACAAGATCGTCCACTCAGACCTCAGATGGTGTCTCTCCTCTCAACCGCTGCCTTGAGGTGGTAATGGATTGGATGAAGGAAAACAAATTGAAGCTCAATCCATGCAAAACGGAGGTACTCACAGTTACAGGCCTGAAACCAGGATTGGGAATACAATCTCCAGTTCTTGATGGAGTCATACTCTCCTCTAAGGACTGTGTTCGCAGCTTGGAGGTCCTCCTTGACTCGTTGCTTCACATGACTAGTCAGGTGAATGCGACGGTCAGGAGTTCCTGTTACCAGCTTCGGCTGATCCACCAGCTATGCCCTTTCCTGGAGAGGAAGGATCTGGAAACTGTGATGCATGCTCTGGTAACATCACAACTTGACTTCTGTAATGCGCTCTACATGGGGCTACCCTTGTGCTTAACTCGGAAACTACTACTGGTCCAGAATATGGCAGCCAGACTCATTACTGGTACATCTAGGAGAGAGCACATGACACCTGTGCTAGAATCTCTCCACTGGCTGCCGATCAGTTTCTGGGCACAGTACAAAGTGTTGGTTTTGACCTATAAAGCCCTACATGGCTTGGGTCCATCCTATCTAAGGGACTGCCTCTCCCTGTATGAACCCCCCCCCCGCACACTTCGATCCTCTGGCAGGAAATTGTTACAGCCCAGGAAGACCAGGTTGGTGCAGACCTCCCAGAGGGCCTTTTCAGCGGTCGCCCCCAAGCTTTGGAATGACTTGCCGGACGAGATGTGTCTTATTCCATTGACTGACAACTTTAAGAAAGCTTTGAAGACGCATCTCTTTTGGCAGGCCTTCCCGGAAAATGTCTAACATTCCCCGGCTCTATCTCTTGCTACTTCTCAGTTTCCATCTGGTTAAACAGCTCAGGAAGGCTTTTGGTGTGGCATTGTGGGTTTTGTTTATTTGTAACTGTTTTTAACTTGTCTTTGTTTAATACTTTTTTTAAGGGGGGAAGTTGGGAATGGCATTGGATATTTTAATTTTGATGTTTTTTACTTTTCTTGTACCCCGCCCCAATTGCCCATTCAGAGGGGCAGGCTAGAAATAAAAATTATTATTATTATTATTATTATTATTATTATTACCACTTCAGGCAGCATATACATTAGCCAGCCACAGACTGGCTACCACAGATGAGCAGAATTAATCTTGGTGGGCCAAAAATAGAACATGCAGTTATTCTGGAACACAACTGTAAAAAAGAGAATTGGGGGGGGGGGGCTGTTTCAAATTTTGTATTATTGCTAAGCTGTTTAGAGAAAAAAAAATCCACTCCCCTGCCAAAATTATAGACATTAACAGGAGATTTTAAAATTATATTACCTTTGCCCTACTAGTTCACTCTCCTACTAGTAATGGAGGTCAATATGCATTCCAAATTTTGGGACAGATGAGCATTTTTTTTCATCTGGATTTTGATAAGGATATACCAAAAAAAAAAAAAACCCTGAATTTCTTCATATTTTGGATGCAAAGAACTTGGAATATGGTAGAAAAAAGCACTAACAACTTCATCCAATGGAGCCTTAGGCTTTGAATGCTGAACTCTGTAATGGCTTTGAATCCCTGGGAATTCAATCATGCTTGTGATACTAAATTAGGAATGCTACTCCTTTTTTTTTTCCTGAGAGGTTGTTCATCTTTGTGGCTAATGCAGCCTATATCTCTATGCTGTGCGCTGTAATTTCTATGAAACTGAGGAAGTGCAGTTGGAGAAATTCAGTCCAGTCCATGGTATTCATTCGTTTATTGAATTTATATCCCATGTTATGCTTCTGTCACCATGTTACAGTTTTCCTGGTCCCCCGCCATTCCTGCTGAGCTAGATAGGACCCCCCCCCCCCCCCGAGACCACCTTTTCATCTAAAATAAACCTCACTGCTGCCACCACCGGATGAATCCTCCTCCCCCCCCCCCCTAGCAACATATCAAGACTTTGCTGGGGAATTCCACAGATACTTTCCCTTGCCAACTTAGGGAAGAATTAGCCAAGCTAAAGGCATGTGAAAAAGGAGTGCAAGAGTCATAGTACTTTAAATAAAAAAATGTATTCTAACTAAAGGAGTTCTAGAGCAAAAGGATATCACTATATGAAGGACCAACTTGTCCTCCAGGTACGAACAGAAAGTGGAAGTTGCAGACTACAATCCTTTCAGCCAATCCAATAAAACAAACAAACCAAAAAAATCTAATGCCACTGACTAATACAGGTTCCTAATCTTACCCACAGCTCAGCTAGGATTTGTATTCCTTGGTGTTTCAGAATAGATGGGAGCCTGGACTCCATTGTCCAGCTCCACCAGCTTCCTCATGGTCTGCCTTATGAGAGCTAGAGACAAAAGCCCAGCAGGCAGAAAGAAGGCTTCACTAGCCACCAGTCAGGCAGACACACCTCAAAAAGGAAGACTCTCAAGGCTTGTGATGCATCCAGGCTTTTTACAACCTCTTTCTTAGAAGCATCTTGAAGGTTCATGCTTCTCCCCAACTCCCCATCTCATTGGACAGTTGCCATCTCATCACCTGTGATGTAATCCTCATTCAAACATACCTCTCCCAACATTTAACTCTTTGTTATCTGCAAAAAAAGTTCTGATCAATGGAGGGACTTCCATTTAAGACACCCTGTCTTTAAAAAGGTATGCTTTTTTTTTGTAAAGGAAATAATGTAAAGGGAAAGGGAACTTCCAGATTTTCCCTAGCAGAGGAGAGATAATATTTCAATCTTTCTAGCTCTTGCTTTCTTCACTACAAGTGCATCTACTCTACTGTAGAACTAATGCAGTCTGACACAGGTTTAACTGTCCTGGCTCCATCCTACTGAATCCTGGGATTTATGATATTGTCAGGCACCAGCATTCTTTGGTAGAGAAGGCTAAAGATCTTGCAAGACTACAAATTCCAGGGTTCTATAGGATGGAGCTACATCATTTAAATTGTTGTCAAACTGCATTGCTTCTACAGTGTAGATGCACTCTTAGTGAACAATTACATCCCCATTAAAGATCTTCACATAACTGTGCCATAGAATGTCTAAAGTATAGGCCTAGTTCTGTGGATGGTAGATGAAAAAGTGAGTCCAACAAACTAAATCATTCTATCTTTGTGCATGTTGTTGTTCCTGTTCTTGTTCTTGTTATGCTTGCCCATACCAAAAGAACAGGACTGAAGGAAGAGAAGTTTCTGAAGTCCCATATATCTTTCTGATTGTAGCAAATAATGCATAAAAACAATACTTTAGTATCTGCTGGACCAATTGTTCTTCAGCCTTCTGGCTTACACGGAACTCTGAATGACAAGACATCTATCAGAATGCAAGACTATCTTTTCTGAATAACATGTACTGTCCATGGAAAGAAGCCCACTAAATCAAATCTTATCTTCCTTGTTATTACTGCTTGTATTATACTTTTCAGGAGAAATTAATATCCTCCGGCAATATGCTGCTATAAAAAGCAACAGACGGCTGACCGTGATCAGAGAATTAAGCTCTTGTACTGTTCCTATTGCTTCTGGAAATCTACCAGTTGTGAAATGAAAATGTGGATGAGCTCACTTAAGGAAACAGAAATAGTTTAAGTGTGGAAAGCTGAGCCAGAATGTACTTTGATTATGAGGGCTGTCAAGCTGACCTATTAAAAATGTACTGTATTAATCATCTGACTCTTCAGTTATGTATCAGTCAATTAACTGAGTAACTGTACATTTGCATATTACTGCAACCTCAGCATGGCTCCATTTCTGAAGATACTGTCATGCTCCTGAATTTTTTGACTTTTAGCCCATGTCTCAACAGTATGGCATTGACCTCCAGGACAGTGGTTCCCAGCAAAATGGGACCAGATCTAAAGAAGGATAATCTGTAGTAGAACTTCTAGTATCAGCTAGATACTAGAAGTTAGTATCAGATCTAGTATCAGCTAGATGCTGGATGAGATCTCTCTCCCATTAGTAGGCAGTAAATCTGCTCTGGGTTTTAATCTTCATTTCAAAGGAGCTATCCAAAGATGAACCTCAGCCCTCAATAAGTTTATCAACATTGATTGGCGAGTTTCTAAAGCTCCTCACCTGGGGAGCATTGAAGCTGAGGAGGGAACAGTTAGCCCTTCTTCTGCATTGTAACTTCCTTAAAAGCACTTTAAAAACATGGGGCAAATAATGATACCAAATGCTACTGATTAAAATTCCTCCAGTCCTCATTGTTTGAGGAAGGGAAGTAGTGTTCAAAAGTTGAATATATTGTTGGAAAGGAGCAGTGGCCATAGTCTGGCTCTTATCAACCAGAACTATCTTACCTTCCTCTACAGCAAGGGTGCTTTCAGCATGATCCCAGAGACTGTATTTGCCCATATAAGACTATTTTGGCAATCCATGACTCTGCCAAATCACCAAACCACACTACCCCCCCCCCCCCAAAAAAAGGATGTATTGCCTCTTCTGAAAAGTTTCAAGACCAACAATTAAACTTTTAAATATGGTCCCTCCCCCACTCCCTGCAATACTACCTCATTTTATTATTTGTTTGTTTGTTCATTTATATGTTTCCTTTCTCGAAGAGTAGGACCCAAGCTGGATTACAAAAGAAATCCATTAAAACCTGACAATAAAATTTAAAAACAACTAAAATCATAGCATTAATACAATATAAAATTATGTTTCAACTTTTTATTTTTTAAAAAAACATCCCAATAAGAAGCTTCACTGCAAGTAATTACATATTAAGAGCCTGCTTAATTAAAAATGTATTTTCTTGCTGGTGAAAGAATAGCAGGGAAGGAGCTAGCCTAGTATACTGGGAGTTCAACAGGGTGGAAGCAGCCACTGAGAAGACCCTGTCTCCCATTACCTCACCAAATATACCTGTGATGGTAGTGGGACCAAAAGATGTCCCCTGTAAATCTTAAGATTCTGGCAGCTTCATGTAGGGAGGCATGCTCTTTTGGATAGGCTGGACCAGCCTTATAGGGTCAGCATTTTGAACAGTTCCCAAAAATGAACCAGTTTAGCACTGTTTTAAAAGCTACATTTCAAATCCAGAAGCTGACCTCTGACCTCTTCTATTTTTGTACCCCTCTCCAATATTTTTGTATTTGTGGTAGTTAATGGAGACTCCCAGGAACAATAAATTGGCCTCCAAACCCAACAAAGTCCAAATAGCATTGAGCTCTTCATAATAAGGAAGAGCAAAACAAAGGATGGATAACAACCATATTACAGAGAGCAGATCAACAGCTCTTTCCAGCGCAACCTGTTGGACACAAAAATAAGTTGGGAGGATGAAAATGTGCAACATTAATTATGAAACAACTGTGATTCTTTTTTTAAAATGTGAAGGAAAGTTTTTTAAAATATAAGTAAATAAATAAATTTAGAAACATTTTTACCATGGGTATTGCTACAGAGCTTGATTGGGAACCCAATATGATGCCTTGACATGAAAGACAGATAGAATGACCTTCAGCTGATGAAATGAAGAGCTACTGCCACTCAGGAACCAATGTGCTACTGACCTAACTCAGGGTAAGTTAGATTCTGATGTTGATTTGATGGGCAATGCTTGCCATCTGTGCATCCAGAAGAAGAGCTTTGCACTGAAAGGAAGAAAGCAGGCAAGCGATCTATCAAAACAAGATATTTATAGTGGGACGTCTGGAGGCTGTTTTAATTTTCCCCATAGGAAACTGACTGTAGACATATACTCATACACACGAAAAACACACACACACTTTGGACCTTATCACATGTGAGGAATTTCTCTCAATTTCGCAATAGTAATTTTCGTATTCAATTCGAAATTTCGCGTGATTGCATGAAAGTGCATCACACAATGATATAGCTAGGTTATTTCGCAAAATAAATTGCGCTATGGATTCGCAAATCACGCGATTGCGCGAAAGCTTATTATACATTATTGTACATTTATACAAACACATTCAGGAATATCTTATTACACCAGTGGATTTCTAAATGCGAAATTGCTCTCCTGCACATGCCCAGTTCTCAACCGATGCCATGGTGACCTCATGTACTTCCAGGTCATTGAGTTTGGGTACTCCCTCTGCAATTTCCAGTTCCTCCCTGAAATGTAAAAGTACTTCTTCCTCATTTTCACGTGAAAGCCTGCAAGCAGCTAAGGGTTTTACTTGTACTTTTTCCCCATTTTCACGTGAAAGCCTGCAAGCAGCTAAGGGTTTTACTTGTACTTTTTCCTCATTTTCACGTGAAAGCCTGCAAGCAGCTAAGGGTTTTACTTGTACTTTTTCCCCATTTTCACGTGAAAGCCTGCAAGCAGCTAAGGGTTTTACTTGTACTTTTTCCTCATTTTCACGTGAAAGCCTGCAAGCAGCTAAGGGTTTTACTTGCTGTGCTTTTTCCCCAGATATAGGATGGGGGACACCTGGATGAATGAAACTATGTGTGAAAGGGATTCAGGAGTCCAAGTAGACCATAAGCTGAACATGAGTCTACAGTGCGATGTGGCAGCTAAAAAGGCCAATGCTATTCATAGAATCCTAGAGTTGGAAGGGACTCTAAGGGCCATCTAGTCCAACCCCCTGCCATGCAGGAACTCTCAATCAAAGCACACCCAACATATGGCTATCCAGCCTCTGTTTAGAGGTTAGGTTGCATCAATAGGAGTATAGTGTCTAGATCAAGGGAAGTAATAGTGCCACTCTATTCTGCTTTGGTCAGGCCCCACCTGGAATACTGTGTCCAGTTCTGGGCACCACAATTCAAAAAGGATGTGGAGAAACTGGAGCGAGTCCAAAGGAGGACAACTAAGATGGTGAAGGGTCTGGAAACCATGCCCTATGAGGAACGCCTCAGGGAACTGGGGATGTTTAGCCTCGAGAAGAGATGGTTAAGAGGTGATATTTGAAGGGATGTCACATTGAGGAAGGAGCAAGCTTGTTTTCTGCTGCTCCAGAGAACAGGACCCAGAATAATGGATGGAAACTCAATAAAAAGAGATTCTACCACATTAATAAAAGAGATTCTACCATATTAATAAAAAGAGATTCTCTCTAGGAGGAACTTCCTGACAGTAAGGGCTGTTCGACAGTGGAACACTCTCCCTTGGAGTGGAGTCTCTTTCTTTGGAGGTCTTAAATCAGAGGCTGGATGGCCATCTTTCGGGAATGTTTTGATGGAGAGTTCCTGCATGGCAGGGGGTTGGACTGAATGGCCCTTGTGGTCTCTTCCAACTCTGTGATTCTATGAATCTATGATTTTGGACCATGCCCAAAGCTGCATGCGCGCTGAGATGTTGGTGTGCCATGGAGGAATTCCCCATCAAAGCATCCTCCATGTTGGCCCCGCATCCTAAGTCGCATGCGTGCTGAGATGTTGGTGTGCCATGCCATGCAGGAATTCCCCATCAAAGCATCCTCCATGTTGGACCAGTGCCCAAAGCCCCATGTGCGCTGAGATGTTGGTGTGCCATGCAGGAATTCCCCATCAAATCATGCTGCATGTTATTGGTCAGAATAGAAGACTCTCAGGACCCCATGCCCCATGACGTGAGTGTCATCTTGAAATCACTGTAATAGTGCCAATTCTTATCTACCCGGACAAGTGGTGCCATGCATGAATTCTATGGAATGAATGGGAACCAGGGCAGATGGGGGGTCTGTTTGGATAGCCCTTGGGGACCTCATCTTAACTGGGCAAGTGAAGGAGGAATTGCTATGGCAACTGTTGGAAGGCAGGAATCACGCAAAAAGATGAGGGTAAAGCTGGCACTAGATGAGCATAAAAGTGCTCCCTCTTCTGGCCACCTGTTCATGCATGGCAAAACATTTTGGGCACTACAGGAAGTAAAAAGGAGAAGCCAGCGCCATGAAGGATCATGGGAATTGTAGTAATGATGGCGAAATTGGGGATGAATAGAAATGCCTATCACACCCCCAAAAAGCGAAATGAATACGAAATTGCCAGGGAATAGGAATTGTAAGTCCGCTAGTTCACCGAATTTGCCTATTTTCTGATTGCGTTTGGACCACATTCGCATATTAGGCAAAAGCATATAATAACCTTTCACGCAATTACGTGAAAACTCCCATTTCGTTCGCAAAAACAAGCAATTGCATGTAATGAGAAATCACGCAATCGCGCGAAACCTAATGATTGCGTTCGCAAAATCAGCAATTGCATGTGGTGAGAAATCACGCAATCGCGCGAAACCCCATGATTGCGTTCGGTTTTTCAGGAAAAAATTGGTCGTGTAATAAGCTCCTTAGATCCCATAAAATATTCCCTGTCCAAATGGTCATTTATCATTGGAGTTGTCATCAGCATTGTTGCCAGTTAAAGAGTAATTATGGTGCATTTTGCAGCTTGATTTATTTGACTGGCATAGTCGAAGGCAGCATAAACAATTCTGTTCTGGGACACATTCAAAACTTTCCAATCATATTTTAATATTCATGCCTCTTTTGATTTCACTAGGGGGAGCATTTTTCCCCTTTGCTTGCTTGCGATTAGAACTGCTGTAAGATCAAAGGCAAAGGCAAATGAGTTCTTTGGTATATTTCATTTTCGTCTCTAATAAGAGGTTTATCTCAAAGATCATTCCTCCCCAGTAGAACACACTTGATTATATTATTTAGAAGTGGCATTAACAGAAATAACATTTGCTCAGTTTTAGAAAAGACTTTGATAGAAATGGAGAAAGAGGTCTCTGGGGACGTGTCAATAAACCACCAGCTTATATGGAATAACAATAAGAACGCTGATTGCAAGCAGATCAACCACCCATGCTAAAGGTCAGCAAGAGTTGAAGCATTTCCCATTTTAATTTCTAGAATTAGGGTTGCCATATATAGTGGAATATGGCATTATAATTATGTACTATGAAAGTGTTTGATGTTAACTTAGGAAATATAGGAATCTTTCTTAATTCAAATCAGTTTGTTGCTTTTTCTAGCCCAATACTGACTGACAGTAAGTCTCCAAGACCCCAGGCAGGAGTCTGTCCTAGCCCTATCTGGAAATATCTGGTGGTATGCCCTGATCGTTATATGTTAAAGCACTAACTGGACTCTAAGATAGTCTACATGTAAATTTATTATGTGAATTGCCATGGATTTTCACACATTTGCATTGAGTCTTAATAGTCTTCACTTTAATGAGCAAATTTGCATCTATTTGCCCTCCCTCTGCTGAATATGCACATCCATGGTAATCCATGCAAACCCATGCAAAGTGGATGGATGTACACATGCCTGAGAATGCATATCATCGAGTTAAAGGATTGTAGAATGATAGAATTGGAAGAGACCACAAGGGCCATCAAGTCCAACCCATTGCTATGCAGGAACTCTCAATCAAAGCAGTTCCAACAGATGGCTATTCAGCCTCTGTTTACAAACCTCCTTCTTAGGAGTCTCCACCACCCTCCGAGGGAGTGTTTTCCACTGTCAAACAGCTTTAGTGTCAGGAGGTTCTTCCAAATGTTGAGGTGGAATCTCTTTTCCTCTAATTTGAATCTATTCTGTGTAGGATTCTAGCTTGAATCCTTGTTGATACTCCAGCAAAAAAACATGTGAGTTTGAGAAGTTTTTCAAACTCACCTCTGCAAAAAGCTCGAATTCCTCTAAGTTGCATGTGATGGGATTGCATTCTATTTCAATAGTACGGTGATTATTTTAATCATGTAGAAAGCCCTCTGTCTTGCTTAGTTTCCAAAATCAGATGACACTAAATGTATATAACAGATCAGACAAGTCAATGAAAGTTGTTTGGTGATTATTGGCTGTAATTTCCATCATGTTCGGTTCCCTGCCTTCTTCTCTGGAAGACAGATGCCCAATTAGGGAACACATACAGAGTGGGATGGTGGCAGAGCTCTACATTTGTCTATGCAAGGATGTCAGTGCAGCCCAATGAAGTGAGCTGACAGTAAGAATAAGTCAAATCAATGCAAACAATATGTGGATGTTTTCACAACAAGGACCACTCCAAAACTGTTGGAAAGGGGAATACACGCACACAAAACATTGCTAAAAATATCTCAAAGCTGAACTCACAAGGGATGCTTGCTAGTGAAATATGATAGCAGAGCATGAGGTCTCTGTTTACCAATCACAATCACAATGTTTCAAAGATTTATCAAGTGTTCCTGCCACATATGTACGTAGGTGGCTGGTCTTCTGTTGGAACTCTGTTTGAAAGCTCATATTTACAGTTTACCATCTGGAGTTTAATCTTTTTTAAGACTGTGTTCTGGAATAAATTATACCAATGCCACATCCATCACATGATCTGGAACAAGTTTGGAAAGTTCCCCAGTGCTGATGAGCTGTGCCTGTTCCTTGCACCCACCTAGAGTTGTGCTGCAAGTGGTGCTGCTGCTGCAATTCCCATCACCTCCACAATTCATAGAATCATAGAATCATAGAATCATAGAGTTGGAAGAGACCACAAGGGCCATCCAGTCCAACCCCCTGCCATGCAGGAACTCCAAGTCAAAGCATCCCTGACAGAGGGCCATCCAGCCTCTGTTTAAAGGCCTCCAAGGAAGGAGACTCCACTACGCTCCGAGGGAGTGTGTTCCACTGTCGAACAGCCCTTACTGTCAGGAAGTTCCTCCTAATGTTGAGGTGGAATCTCTTTTCCTGCAGTTTGCATCCATTGTTTCGCGTCCTAGTCTCTGCAGCAGCAGAAAACAAGCTTGCTCCCTCCTCAATATGACATCCCTTCAAATATTTAAACAGGGCTATCATATCACCTCTTAACCTTCTCTTTTCCAGGCTAAACATCCCTAGCTCCCTAAGGCGTTCTTCATAGGGCAAGGTTTCCAGACCCTTCACCATCTTAGTTGCCCTCCTTTGGACATGCTCCAGTTTCTCCACATCTTTTTTGAATTGTGGTGCCCAGAACTGGACACAGTATTCCAGGTGGGGCCTGACCAAAGCAGAATAGAGTGGCACTATAACTTCCCTTGATCTAGAAACTATACTTCTATTGATGCAGCCTAAAATTGCATTGGCTTTTTTAGCTGCCGCATCACACTGTTGACTCATGTTCAGCTTATGGTCTACTTGGACTCCTAGATCCCTTTCACATGTGGTCTCATTCAGCCAGGTGTCCCCCATCCTATATCTGTGCATTTCATTTTTCCGCCCTAAGTGCAGAACCTTACATTTCTCCGCATTGAATTTCATTTTGTTAGCACTGGCCCAGCTTTCTAGTCTATTCAGGTCATTTTGAATTTTGATCCTGTCCTCTGGGGTATTAGCTACTCCTCCCAGTTTAGTGTCATCTGCAAATTTGATAAGTATGCCCCCAATTCTGTCATCCAAATCGTTAATAAAGATGTTGAATAGCACTGGGCCCAGGACAGAGCCCTGTGGGACCCCACTGGTCACTTCTCTCCAGGATGAAAAGGAGCCATTGTTGAGCACCCTTTGAGTTCGGCCAGTCAACCAATTACAAATCCATGTAACAGTTAACTTGTCTATCCCACATTTTGCAAGCTTGTTTGCAAGAATGTCATGGGGAACCTTGTCAAAGGCCTTACTGAAATTGAGGTATACTATATCCACAGCATTCCCTTCATCTACCAAGCTGGTAATTTTATCAAAAAAAGAGATCAGGTTCGTTTGGCATGACTTGTTTCTCTGAAACCCATGTTGGCTTTTTGTGATTATGGCATTGGCCTCTAAGTGTTCACAGACTCTCTGCTTAATGATCTGCTCTAGAACCTTTCCTGGAATTGATGTCAGACTAACTGGACGATAATTGTTGGGATCCTCTTTTTTTCCCTTTTTGAAGATGGGGACAATGTTTGCCCTCCTCCAGTCTGCTGGGACTTCTCCTGTTCTCCAGGAGTTCTCAAAGATTATTGCCAATGGCTCTGATATTACATTTGCCAGTTCTTTTAATACTCTAGGATGTAGTTCATCTGGTCCTGGAGATTTATATTCATTTAGGTTAACCAGGTATTCCTGTACTACCTCTTTACTTATTCTGTGCTGAATTTCCTCTATTCTGTCTCCATTATCCTTAGGTTGAGCACCCTTTGCCTTTTCTGAGAAGACTAAAGCAAAGAAGGTGTTGAGTAATTCTGCCTTTTCTCTGTCCCCTGTTAGCATTTTGCCATCTTCTGCACGCAGTGGCCCCACTGTTTCCTTCTTCTTCCTTTTGCTGCGGACATATCCAAAAAAGCCCTTTTTATTGTTCTTAACCTCTCTAGCAAGCCTGAGTTCATTCTGCGCTTTAGCTTTTCTGACTTTACCCCTACATGTGCTGGCTATTTGTTTGAATTCCTCTTTCGTGATTTCTCCATTTTTCCATTTCTTATACATGTTCCGTTTAAAACTTAGCTCAGTTGAAAGTTCCTTAGTCATCCATCCTGGCATCTTGAGACATCTTCCATTTTTCTTCCTCATTGGAACTGTTTGAAATTGTGCCTTCAATATCTCCCTTTTGAGAAACTCCCATCCGTCTTGAACTTCCTTTTCTTTTAGTATTCCTGACCATGGGATCACTCCCAGTATTTCTCTAAGTTTATTGAAATTAGCTCTCCTAAAGTCTAGAGTGCGTGTCTGACTATGCCTAGCTTCTCCCTTCCACTGTATTACAAACTCCAGGAGAACATGGTCACTTCCACCTAAGGATCCAACCACTTGCACCCCATCAACTAGGTCTTCCCTGTTGGTTAAGATCAGATCTAAAATGGCTGACCCCCTTGTTGCCTCTTCCACCTTTTGGACAATGAAATTGTCTTCCAGGCAAGTTAGGAATTTGCTAGACTTTGAGGATTTGGCTGAGTTTGACTTCCAGCAAATATCAGGATAGCTGAAGTCACCCATCACTACTACATCTCTCTTTTCTGAGTATGTGATTATCTGTTCTAGAAAGGCATCATCCAATTCCTCTGCCTGAGTCGGGGGTCTGTAGTAGACTCCCACAGTAACATCCCTGTTATTTCCCTCTCCTTTAATTTTTATCCAGATGCTCTCCACCTGGCTTCCAGTATTGACTTCCTGCATCTCTTCACTGGTGTAAATATCCCTGACATATAATGCTATTCCTCCTCCTTTCCTGCTTGGCCTGTTTCTCTTAAAAAGGTTATACCCCTCTATTTCTACATTCCAATCATGAGACTTCCAAATTCCTTCCAAAATTCAACAACAGCTGCAACAGCTCTCTGTAGTAAGCCACAGCATCCTTCTGCACATGAGAGCCTTACTAGTCTGAAAGGAAGAGGGTCACCTTCTCTTCTGGAAAAGGATTGAAAGCTCAATAGGATTTTTGATGGGGGAAGGAAGTTGTGTCAGCAGTGTTGATGGACAATGGCATGAAACACATAAAAAGGGCCTCAAGGAACTCCAAGTAGCTTATGGGCCACTGCTGCTAAAAGGTAATTGGGGAGGTTAAGAGGGAATCACATACACTCACCCTCCATTTTCATTACTTGAAATGGTCCATGGAAATACAGGCTGAGTCTCTCTTAACCAAAATGCTTTGGGTTATAAGTGTTCTGGATTTTTGGATTTATTTGGATTTTGAAATGACATAATGACATTTCTTGGAGATATGACCCAAGGCTAAATTTAAAAAAAAAATCATTTATGTTTCTTCGGCACCTTATATACATAGCCTGATGGTAATTGTATATAATATATTTAATAATTTTGTTCATGAAGCAAAGTTTATGTACACTTGAACCATCAGAGAGCAAACGTATCACTATCGCAGCCACTTGTCAAAAAAGCAATGAGTAGTGGGTTAGCCCTTCTGTCCTCTCTCTTTCTCTCCCATTAATGGGTTTTCTGGAGGGATGCATGGACAAACTTTGGTCAATTAAGCATGCATTGGGCCTTAGAAAATAGAGAATGACCATGGAAGATCTGCAATAATTTATCCTAATGAATGAGAAAATTGAAATAGTCAGAGAGTTTCCATACCTTGCTTTAAATATTGTTCACAATAGAGACTGCAGTCAAGAAATCAGAAGTAGACTAGGAATGGGAAGCACAACTATGAACGAATTGGACAAGATCATAAAGTGTAAAAACATAACTCTGAACACTAAATTGAGGATTGTCCAAGCCATGGTTTTTTCCCATTCCTATGTACTATCTCATTGTGTGAGAGCTGGACAGTAAAAACACTGGTAGGAAAAATATTGACTCATTTGGGATAAGGTGCTGGAGAAAAGTACTGAGAATACTTTGGATGGCCAAGAAGACAAACAAATGGGTTCTAGAAAAGATTAACCCTGAACTCGTTCTGGAAGCCAGGATGACTAAATTGAGGCTGTTGTGCTTTGGCCACATCATGAGGAAAACTGAATCATTAGAAAAGACAATGCTAGGAAAGGTGGAAGGTGGTAGAAAGAGAGGAAGACCACATGCCAGATGGGTAAACTTGATCAGAGAGGGCAAGGTCTTAACCCTGCAAGATCTTAACAGAGAGGCTGAGGACAGGGGGCCTTGAAGATATCTCATTGATAACGTCTCCATGAATTAATGCTGACTTGAAGGCAGTTAACAACAGTAACAAAATGGAGATAGCATCTTTTCTTCCATTCTGTAGTATGCTTAATTGGGGGCGGGGGGATATATATAAATAGAGACAAACATATGATTTCCACAAAAATGGGAGTTCTTTACCCCTAGTGCAATTATAACAGACCACACAGGGGAAAGTCCACAATTTTATTTATTACATTGATAAGATGGACGGGGCCTAGTGATGAAAAGATGATCATAAACGCAAAGAACAGACATTCAAGCATCTATACATTCCAATACAATAATCACAAGCTCTCTATCACTCTGTCACTACTGTGTCACTAAGGAGCGGGTCACGTTTCTCAGGTATGCATACTAGACAGTTCATGTACTGCTATCCCAGAATAACCTTTCATTTAATTATTTAAGCTTTATCAAGGGTGTGTGTGTGTGTGTGTGTGTGTGTGTGTTTAGCCCTGTGATGTCAGATAGGATACAACAGTTAAGGTTGTGATTGTTGAAGCAGCACAAGTGGTGTGGACACTCTATAGACCATCTATACACCTTTTACAGGATCATCAAAATGTAGTACATTTCAAAACAGTTTTCTGGCAGAGCAGAATATGCTGTGCTTTGGCTTTGTACAATGCCAATTATCATAATTCAACATTGTCTGCTTCTGGCACCGTGGGAATCCTAGTTTCATGCATCATTCTCCATTTACAAATTGCTTTCATGAGTCTTTAAAGTATCTCTTACTATGCAGAAAAAAGCGACCCTCCCCCAGAGTCATTCCACCATTAAAGCAAAACACATTAGGGATTTCTTGTATTTTTAAGTGAGGCACCAATAAAACTTTGGCTGAGTTGTTGACATCCTTCACTGGAAAAAAAAAACTTTCCAAAATTTGCAAAATGTTAGGTTAAAAAAAGTTAAATTAAAAATTTATATCAATAAGTGAAGTAGTCTGGACAGATGAAACTATTGACACATTATGTGCAACTATTATGCTGAACATAAAGCAAAAATAATAACCATGGAAGATCTAGATAAATTCAGCCTAAACAATGAGAATGTCAAAATAATTAAAGAGCTTCCAAACCTTCGATCAAACATTGTTCTGTATGGAGACTGAAATCAAGAAGTCAGAAGGAGACTAGGAATGGGGAGGGCAAATATGAAAGAACTAAACAAGATCTTGAAGAATAAAGATGTACAACTGAGCACTAAAGTCAGAATCAACCAAGCCATTGCATTCTCCATTACCATGTACAGCTGTAAATGTTGGACAATGAAGAAAACCGATAGGAAGAAAATCAACTCATTTGAGCTGAAGAGGAGTGCTGAGAATACCATGGATGGCTAAAAATACAAACAAATGAATCCTAGAACAAATCAGGCCTGAAGTGTCCCTTGAAGTTAAGATGATGAAACTGAGGCTGTTGTACTTTGGCCACATCATGAGAAGTCATGACTTGTTGGAAATGAAAATAATGCTACAAAAGTTGGAAGGCAGTAGAAATAGAGGAAGACTGCATGCCAGATGGCTTCATCAGGGAAGGCAGGAGCCTGAGTCTGCAGGACTTAAGCAGAGCAGTGGAGGATGGGAGGGCTTGGAGATGCCTCATCCACAGGTTCTCCATAAGTCAGGGTCAAGGGCAGTTAAAAACAAGAACCCATGGTGATGCTTACAGGTTGGGAATAGTAGTAATCCACCCTTCCCTTTCTCCCTATACATCAGAGAGGGAAGCTAATGTGGTGTAGTGCTCAGTGTTAGATGGAGACTTGGGAGATCCAGTCCCTCAGGTCATGTAGGTTAGGTCTTTCTGTTACCCTGGACTACTTGCTGCCTCTCTGACTGCTTCAGCACTGCAGAAATAAATCAATTTGACACCACTTTAACTGTCATGACTCAGTACTATGGAATTTTGAAATCTATAGTTGGGTGGGGCAGCAAAGCACCAGGACAGGAAAGGAAAGAATAACTCACAAAACTACAAATCCAAGGATCCCACAGCGTTGAGCCATAGCAATTCATGTGGTCTCAAGATGCTTTATTTCTGCAATGAGACAGCAACACCAGCCTGACCTACCACACAGTCTTGTTGAGATGAGAATGCGGAAGAGGATAACTTTGTCCATTGCCTTGATATGTGGAAAACTGGGGTATAAAAGTACAGTGGGCCCTCCACATTCACTGGCGCTAGAGGTACAGGACCTGTGCGAAAGGGATACATCTGAAAATTAAAAACAAAAAACTACTCTCTCTTTTCTTTTTTACCTGAGACAAGACCTCTCTAGGAATTTCTAGGTCCTCCATTACAACTCTATGACCAACATCTGTCAGACATTGACCATAGAATTGCACTGGAAGGCCAACAAATGTCTAGAGAAGTCTCTCCAGAAATTTCTAGGTGCTCCAAAGTGACTCTATCATCAACATCTTGCAGAGTCATGCTGGAGAACCTAGAAATTACTAGAGAGGACATAATAATCAAATCCATGAATAATCAAACCTGCAAAAGTCAAAACTGCAGATATAGAGGGCTGACTGTAATGAATAAGGATTGAGCAGTAGCCACAGAAGTTTGATTGATTACCTTTGTAGAGAGAAGGAAAAACTAGGCAGATGTATCTTTTGGGAGTTTACAGCCAATTTGTTATTACACTAAGGTGAAATATTCAACACTGCAAGATTTTGTTGCAGGTTTGACTTCTAATCATAAGAAATGACATTATGGTTCAGACCAAAGCCCTATCCAATATTCTGTTCATACCGTGTCCAGCCACCATTTCCCCTTGGAAAGCCCTGTATAAATATTTGAAAGGATGTCATACTCAAAACAGAGCAAGACTGTTTTCTGCAGCTCCAGAAAATAAAACCTGGAACAATGGATACAAGCTACAGTAAAAGTTATTCAACCTCAGCATAAAGAACTTCCTGACAATTCATGGACAATTTCATGGACAAGAGCTGTATGATAGTGGAATATACTGCATCAGAATGTGGTGGGTCTCCTTTGGAGGTTTTAAACAGAGGTTGGATGGCCATCTATTGAATGTATTTTGTGAATTTCTGCATGGCAGGGGGTTCGACTTCATGGCCCTTGTGGTCTCTTCCAACTCTATGATTCTATGAAAGCTCATCAAAAGAACATGGTTGCAAATGCATTTTCCACCTTTCCTTCCCCAGCAAAACAAACACATGGGTCTTTTGCTTCTGATACTGGAAGTAACATGTAGTCAGCTTGGCTAGGAATGACTAATGGTTGTTATCCAATCCTCTTTCCAGCCAGCCAATTGGACAGCAATAACTACATGCTGTGAGACTGAATTTCATAGTTTACCTGTGCACTATGAGAAGAAAGAGCTGGTGTAATGATTTGAGCATTGGACAATGACTCTGGGGACTTGGGTTCAAATCTCCATTAAAACATTGAAAAATACTGTAATAGGCTTTCCTTACATAAGTTGGAAATGATTGTAAGGCACATAACAGCAACAACATGAGAAGAAATACTTCCTATTATTTCTTTCTCTTACAATAGACTCTTCCATAGCTTGAACTGTTGGAACAGTACATTACAACAAAGGAGTGATTCAACAAACCTTTTCCAGTGCTTAATATGGTAATAAATACACTAGTCCCTGCAGCTAACATGTGGACTGTGCCATATATCTTCTTGGTGCTCAGTATTCTCTATTTTTGTGTGTGTTAACATCTGTACTATCTGCTTGTATGATCTTTTTCCTGATCACAGACTTAGAAATGTTTAAGATGCAAAAATGAGAAGGTTGCAAAGGGTGGAATTAGAACTCCAGTATTATGAATTTGCTTACCATGAATGTTATGAGGTTGGTTCATTCTTCCACTCCTTTTTTTCATGGACTATTGCAGGTGTTTTTTTATTTTCCATACACAGAGAACTTTGATGATTCCCTGTGCAATGCAGGAAAGGAAAAGGAAAAGAAGCACAAAATTCATTAGTTTCTAATCTATGTTTGTTTGTCTTTTTATTTTGTTTTTCACAAAGCTGCTGTAACAATTGATGCTTTCATGTTGCTCTCTGTATTAAGGGAAAGGAGGAATTGTGCAGCACACTTGGTATTATAGATGAGAAACACAGATGACATTTTCTATTCACTGCAAGCTAATCCACCTGTGAGTATGAGAGTCTAATCCTTTTTAAAGACCTTCCCGTTGGAAATGTTAAGCTGCATGTTTTCTTATTAATAGGAAAGCACTTCTGTTTCATGACACTGTAATTATATTTTTTCCCTTTTGCATTTTATTATGAAACCAGTATTGACCCCTCTTTGGGTGGGCTCCTAAACATACTTTACTACAGGAACTGCTGTAGCAGAATTCATTGGGTATTACCTTGGAGTAAATATGATTACTGCTAGTCTATTGACATCATTTTGTTAATCACATTGCTGGCAACTATTTCTTCAAAGTGCTGAGATGTGAAACAACTACTTTCATACTTTTGTGCTAAATAAGGATACATAAAATATTATCCTATTGTGAAATGATGATTTGTTTTGTTTTGTTTTTTGTCTTGCAGGAAATGGCCTGAATCCTATTGGTTAGGCCTAGATCCGTTAAGGGGTGAAATAGACCAGTGGAAGGGATGGTTTGAAGCCGCCACTTCTAAAGCTGGACTGGGGCTACAGCAACCAACACTATGGCCCCAATCCATTTTGAAGCCACCCCCCCTCCAAAAAAAAAAAAAAGAAGAAGAAGAAGAAGAAGAAGGGGTAAATAACTGCTCCTTTTGTGGTGGCAAAAGCTGGCTTTTCCCCTTGTGCCATGGCTGGAAGCTGGCTTTATGATACTTCAGTGGCCTGTGGCATATCAACGCTGTGCCACTGGAGCATTATGAAGCCATTCCCGTGTAAACAGCTATGAGGCTGCTGAGCAGCTTTGAGGGTGCACACCATGCTCCCAAGCTGCCCGGAAGGCAGCGCAAAGGGTAGTCTGTTTCACCCCTACGTTAGCACAGACGCACTGAAGGAAATGTTGAATGGTCAGTCAATATACAGGTAAATTCCATTTATCCAGACTGTCATTTCTGTTGTTGTTGTTGTTGTTGTTGTTGTTGACTGCCCTCAAGTCAACCCTGACTCATGGCAACCTGGTGAATGAGACATCTCCAAGACCCCCTGTCCTCCACTAATCTGGTTAGGTCTTTGAGACTCATGCCCATGACTTCCTTCATTTAATCTATCCATCTGGACTGTGACCTTTCACGCCTTCTACTATGTTTAACCTTTCCTAGGATTATTGTCTTTTCTAGTGACATGTGCCTTCTCATGATGTGGCCAAAGTACAACAGCCTCAATTTGGTCATCTTGGGTTCCAGAGAGAGTTCAGCCTTGATTTATTCCAGGACTCATTTGTTTGTCTTTTTAGCCATCCACAGGATTTGCAGAACTCTTTTTCAACACAACATCTCAAATTAGTTGATTTTAAATTTCTGTCACCTTTCTTCATCATCCAACTCTCACATAAATATATAATTATGGGAAATGCAGTGGCTTGAAAAACCCTCACATTAGTGTTCAGTTGTATATGTTTGCACTTTAGGATCTTGTCAAATTATTTCTTTTAATGGCTTGGTGCCATTGTTCAATATACTTTGGGAAATCACAATGTGCAATGTACAGAGTGTAAAAATAATACAGATTATGGGGCTTTCTAGATTGGCAGGAAAGTGTGACATGAAGTTGCCTTTTCCTTAATGCTTAGCAGCTGCACCGCAGCCTTTAGATGGAGCTGCGCTGTTCCGCAGTTTTTAAAAAAGAAGCTGGGAAAACCAGCACCTTTTTAAAGGCGCTTCTTCTCCCCTAAAACGCAAAAAAAGCATTTTCATGGCACACTTTCCCTTTTTCTCATCTAAAGGCTAGAGTTTCATGCAGCCATGAACACACTTCTTTTTGCCAATCTAGAAAGCCCCAATGTGCAACTTTGTTCCCATTGTACTAGTGAATTATTCACCATAGCATAATTACACATGGGTATCACACTAACAGAATGTCAGACATTCTAGAAATTTCTAAACATTCTTAGCAGAGGCCTTAATAGATAAATTTATAAGATTTACACTAGTTGGCACACTAGTTGACAACGGAATCAATAGGTTTACTCTAACTGGGCTGAATAAATGGCATTCTGCTCTTTTTTTCCCTTTTTTTTTTTTTTTGAGGGCAAATGAAATTTTCACAAAAAGTTGCAATGCAGGAGGAAAAAAAAATCTCATCACAAAATGATACATGAAAAAAAATGTATGAAAACTCTCATAATCTTACCCAGCAGGAAGAAAACTTTTGAAATATTTCCTTCTCAGATATGAGAATGAAATTAGCAAAGATCTACAACCCTAGTATGAGCTAATCTATTGACATTTTATGATGAAATAATAAATGACAGAGATTATCAGATTGGTAGTGTGTAAATCATGGCCATTTTGCATACAATGAAAAACTGGTTAAGCATTTGTGATATACAGGGGACCTGTCTGTATGGGCCCAATAAACCACCCCTCTCCATCCTCTCAGTAGGCAGATGAATGACCCAAACACCTGTTCTGGTGTGAATAATCTGGATGATATCTTGCTTGTTGGCTGGTGTATACCCCTCTTAAAGCATAGTAATATAATTTCCTGTTTGCTCCAGACCTTTAATCATCTTTAAAGCCCTATATGGCTTAGGTCCAACTTACTTATGGGAATGTCTCCTTAATCTACTTCACACACTCAGTTCCTCTGGGACTAATCTACTACAGAAAATAAGGTCAGAACCTTTTCATCGGCTGCTCCTAAGCTTTAGAATGACCTACCGGAAGAGATCCGTCATATAACATCTCTTGTGCCCTTTTAAAAAAAAGCCATCAAGGTGGATTTCTTCTGGTGGACATTCCCAGACTGATAATGGGCCTTCTCCATTGTCCCACAACTGTGCCTCTCTGACTCTCTCTTATGTTGCCTCATTTTAATGGGGACTAATTTTATTGTGATTTTAATAACTGATCCTATTTTTATGCTGTCATTTTTTTTAAAAAAAACTTGTGGGTTAAGGATTTGTGTCGATTAATGTATTTGTTTTATTTTGATTGTTATCCACCGTGATCTTTTGGGGAGAGGTGGGCTAGAAATAAATCTTATTATTATTAATATTATTCCCAGAAGATTTGGATCCCTCCATTCCAACAATTGACAATTGTTTAAAATGTGTTCCACACTGCCACCTGGTACATCTGCTCCTTCTGTCAGTTGCTCACTCTGGGGTCAGAATGAGATGTCCAGCCATATGACTGACGATGGGCACCTCATTCTGACCTCAAAGCAAATGGGATGTTGTTGCAGTGGACATGCCATGAGACACAGTGGGGTGTGCATGCAAACAACTGCCCAGAGTTGGAATGGAGGGCCTGAATTAACAGGGGCAGGTTGGCTCAGTTCTGGGACCAGAGTATTCTGCACTGCTTCTGGAGTATGTTGGCCAGTTGAGACAGGACCTGAGATAATGGATGCCATGGCAAAGGCCATCTCTACCACAGCTTCTTCCTTCTTTTTGGTCTACAGTTTCTAGAATTCCCCAACCAACATGGTCATCTGGGAGATGCTGGGAGCTGCAGTCAAAAAGGAAGTTTTCCAGGTTCTGATCCCTATCCACTTACATGGATATGCAACAAAGTGAGAGTTGTATCAGTGAGCTCAGCCTATTCAGATGAATTCTTATTTAAAAATAATTTTAAAAAGATATCCAAGGTCCAAAACACACTGCAGAAATAATCCAGTTTAAGACCACTTTAACTGCTCTGATTCAGTGCTAAGGAATCCAGGGACTTTTAATTTATTGTGGCATCAAAGCTCTCTGACAGAAAAGGTTAAATGTCTCACAAAAGTACAATTCCCAGAATTCCCTAGCATTGAAACAGGGCAGTTAAAGGAGTCTCAAACTAGTTTATTTCTGCAGTATATTTTGGACCCAAGTCTATAAAACTGTCATCTCATTTTGACTGAGATGACTTGGGATTTTGACAACTTACATGAACTGAGATGCTGTAGCTTTTAAAAACTTTTACTTTGTTTTTGGTCTTGTTTGTTTAGTTTGTGGGAGGATGGGTTGAATACATTGAACAATTCTGATGCATTTGGGGATACAACTTCAGCAATAAAATATTGATCTTTATATCTGCAGCATATTCCTAGCAGTGCCATATAAATGAATTCAAAGGCTGAAGGAGCTGAAACTGTATTTTTTCCCCATCAGACAGGGAGCAAACACTTGATGCCCTCCAATGCCCAGCGACTACAATGACTTGCTTTATTGTTATGCAGAGTGCTTCTGGTAAAGAATAAGCAGGCAGGCTACCTAGTCCATTGAAGGATGGTTGGGAAAATACCCAGCTCATGTAAAAATCATGCCCTATGAAAGCTGCAAAAACAGCAATGGAAAAGAGATATTTGACAGTTGAGTCATTCTCCCTTTGTCCATCCCCAACATCAAAATAAAAGTATTTCTTTATCTGGATCGCAAATCAAACCTTGACACCTGGATTTTAATATTGACATCGTAGCTGAGCTCCTATGTAGGAGCTGCATAGCATATATTGCTTCATGAGCTATTACTTATTGCTTGTGCTATGTAGCTCTTGTGCTCAGTGCTGATTGCACCTTCAAATGTCCTTTTAGCAGAATTTTCACATTCTGGAATTGGAAATCTTAGACTCTAACCAGGCTCTGTCCCATGGATTCACTAAACCCTATCTCTTGCTTGCTAGAGCAGAGGTAGCATTACCGCTGGTCTAACAGCATTAAAGGGCTGTCAAAACCATAAACTTCCCCTGTTTAGAAGTCAAAGCACATAGGTTATGGGGAGGCTGAAGACAGGGACGTAAGCAAGCAGGATTGAAATGGACATAGAACTTTGGATGTCACTCTGTATCTAATAATTGGTTAATATAGCTCAGAGACTCATTTACTGTGGCTGCTGCAGAATTAACACAATTCAACACCATTTTAACTATAATGGTTCCATCCTATGGAATTCTAGGATTTGTAGCTTGTTGTGCCACTAGAGCTCTCTGACAGAAAAGGCTAAATATGTCACAAAACTACAACTCCCAGAATTCCATAGCACTGACCATGGAAATTAAAGCTGTATCAAATGCAGTATAAATGCAGCCTGTATCTCCAGGACTTTAGATGTGTATTCTTTCTCCAGTCTTTCCAGCTGTGGACTGGGACTGGAGACTTTTTGTATGCATAACATGTGTGCTACCCCTACACTATCCTCTGTTGTTGTTGTTGTTGTTGTTGTTGTTGTTGTGTGATTTCAAGTCATTTCTGACTTACGGTGACCGTAAGGCAAACCTGTGGTTCTATTGTATCATGGGGCTTTCTTGCCAAGTTTCTTCAGAGGGGGTTTGTCATTGTCATCCTCTGAGGATGAGAGAGTGTAACTTGCCCAATGTCACCAGTGGGTTTCTCTGGCTGAGCTGGGATTAGAACCCTGGTTTCCAGAGTCATAGTCCAACACTCAGACACTACACCATACTGGCTCATATTGAAGACTGCACCATACTGGCTCGTAATGTAGGGTTGGCTGTAGAACAGAGCATATTTGTTGGGATAGTGCTTTACTTTCTCTATACATCTCTCCTATGTCATTGTAACATTGGACCTTATCAGATGTCAGAAATTGGAAGTATAATCCAATGGCAATCTGAATGCACTCATGGGGTTTCACGTTATTGTGTATTAAAGTATCTCACACAATTTCGGGCAAAAGGGAAGTCATTCCGAACACAATCATGGGTTTTAAGTCATTTCGTATTAAAGCATCTCACACAATTCCAGGCAATGGGGGGTTATTTTCGGGTAATGGGAAGTCATTCTGAACACATTCCGAATGCAATACGAATTCACGTGAATTTGCTAAACTAGCAAATTCATGTGAATTAGAATTGGCTTCAATTGGCTCCATTCACAATAAAGAGAAATTCCTCCCATCTGATAAACTCCATTGACTCTAAATTAATGTTGAATTGAAGAGGAGGAGATGGAGAGAGACGTCTGTAGAGAAAGAGGTAGGTTAGTTCAGTTGCCCTCTGTATCCACAGATTCTTTATATGTGGATTCCACCATCCATGGATTGAATATAATTTAAAGTATATACAAATTCAAAAAAGCAAATTGTGATTTTGCCACTTATATAAGATGCATTATTTTACTATCCTATTGTATGGTATGGGACTTGAGCATCCACAGATTTTGGTATCCACAGGGGGTCCTGAAATCAAACCCCAATGGATACCAAGGGACCACTGTATACTCTTTAGCAGGATCTAGGTTGTTAGATCTTCTAGCACCAGGTCCCATTCCCTGATTTTACAGATGAACCGGGAGAATAGTCCAGCAGCCAGAGATGCTTTTTTCAGTACACTGAAGAACAAAGATGATTTCTTAGAAAACAACCTAAGTCTAAAATCTATTTTAGACTTGATTGGAGGAGAGCCATGAGGATGGGGCCATTTTAATCTATGGTGAAGTCTGCTATTGATCATTCTACTAATTTAAACCAATTAAAGCATGCAATATTAGGAACAATATAGTGCAGTTCAATGGATGATTTGAGTGATAAATATTTCACTGTTTTAAATTTGCTTTAAATAAAAAAAAAGGTCAGTTCACCTAGCTGAACTATCTTAATTGCTTGGATAGTCAATGGTCTTTGGTTACAGTCCATTTTCCATTTGGAAAGTCATAATAATTTGCAAAGTATTTGAAAATAGTACACTGAGAGCTGAAAAATGCCAGGTAGAAAGATGTGAAGCAAGCCATATGATCAAAGTTCAGCTGATCTTTCTCTAACTGAGATTAAGAAAAGTCACTGCTCTCAGCTAATGATTGGCTGGCTCTTCTTAAATTCTAAGGATGAAATCTGGGTGCGTTTTTTATTATTATTCTGTTAATCATTTTCATGTATTACAAAGGATGGACAGGGATTATTTGTTCTATTGTATTCCAGCCTTGTTCATCTAAATGTTAAAATAATTATACAGAGAAGCTTATCATTACAAGGGCCCTAACGCAAAGGGTCAAGGGAAAATGCAGCTGTCAGATGCCTCATTTTAAGCTAGGGCCAAAAGAGAACAAGGCCAAAACAGTCTGTAGCGAGAAGAGAGAAAAATGCTCAGAGTGTTGGTTAATGTGAGAGATGGTACTTAAATCTCTCAAATAGAGTAAGTAATGCACCAGGTAGAAACTGAACCATTCACCAACCAACCATTCAGAGTCTAGAAGAGAAAGAAATTAAACTTAGGATGCATCTACATTGTAGAAATAATGCAGTTTGATGCCACAATAACTGCCATGGCTCCATCTTACAGAATCCTGGGGTTTGTAGTTTTGTGAGACACCAGAACTCTTTGGCAGAGACAGCTAAAGACTTTGTAAAACTTCAGATCCTGGGATCCCTTCAAATATTTAAACAGGGATATCATATCACCTTTTAACCTTCTCTTCTCCAGGCTAAACATCACCAACACCCCAAGACATTCCTCATAGGGCATAGTTTCCAGACCCTTCACCATTTTAGTCATCCTCTTTTGGACATGCTCCAGTTTCTCCACATCCTTTTTGAATTGTGGTATCCAGAACTGGACACAACATTCTAATGAATTTATTCATTCATTACCCTTTATTTCATGTTTTTTAGGCAACCCACCGCTGCCCGCTCCCTTCACTGCTTTAGGGGACCCTAGGGGGCTGGAGGACCCTTTCTCATGGGCTCCCAGTCCCCGAAGTAGCCTGGGAAGAGACGGGGGAAGAAGAGGAAAGAAAGTGGGGTCTCCAGATGGTTGTGTGTGTGAGAGAGAGACTGTTTCTGTGCATTTAAGTCTCCAGCTATGGGGAGGTGGAGGGAGAGAAGGAGTCCTTCCCATTTGGGAGAGCTTTGCTTCAGCCAGGTTGTGGGGGGCCTCAGCCCTCTCTGGTTCTATCCTGGCCTGGGGTCCCATTGAAGACAATGGCACTGCCTTGCCATGATTCTGAAGAGGGGAAAGTGGGAGGGGAAGCTGTGCAGGAATCAGAGCTGGTGACTAAGGCTACATCCACACTGGAGAAATAACCCAGTTTGGCACCACTTTAACTCTTTGTGGCTCAAGGCTATGGAATTCTAGGAGCTGGAGCTTGTTGTGGGCCCAGAGTGATGCCGCTGGGGGGAATAAAACAGACCCACATTCCCCAGGCTGCCCCACTCCATCCTTCCCCAAAGGAGGAGGAATGAAGCAAGAAAAACTCTTTGGGGCTAATAAAAAAGGGGGGAGAGTTTTCTCTCTTTTTGAAGCCCCCTGGCCCTGGAGGGGGGGAGGAGAAAAGGTCCCTGAGGGGCACAAGGGACCAAGAGCAAGGCAAGCCCCTAGCCCTCCATTTTGGGCAGAGAGGCACCTAATGGAGAGCCTTCCCCTACACTCACTCTTTCCTGTCAAAAACAGCTGCTTTTCCTCCAGGCTGCCCAGGAAGACCTAGGAGTCCTGGAAGCCAAAACAAAATGGATGTTCATGGGAATTGATGCAGGGGGAATACCAGGGCCAAAGCAGATATGCATATCACACCAAATAACATCGAGCTGAATGCGAAGTAGCCTGGGAATAGCATTTGTGAATTTGCTAGTTCACCAAATTTACTTAATTTTGAATTGATGTGGAATTGCATTCTGAATGTATTCCCATTGTCAACGATTGCATGTGATAACGTATCACACAATAACGTGAATACCCATGATTGCATTCGGAATGATATCAGACTATACTTCCAATTTCCGTCATGTTATAACGACCATAGACATGTTTCTAAACTCCTAGAGAATGGTATGCAATCTAATGGAGCACTCACACTCATTTTTTTGTCATGAGGAGATGCGGATCACCAAACTGATGCATACTGGGTTTCTTATTCCCATTTTGTTTTGGGTTCACAAATATCTTTGAGTGGTTGTAACCCCTGTGTTATTCACACATGCCATCATTTGGGTTAAAATAGAGCCACCACTCTTCCTTTCATGAAGCCAATGTGACTTCAAAAGCTTGTAACATGTAATTATGCATTTTGATTGGCCAATTAAAAAAAATCCTTGTTTGGATGTTATTGGATTTGCTATATGGCCAACACAGTTATCCCTGAAAGTTTTTTTGTTTTTGTTTTTGTTTTTAGGAGTGGACTTTGAACTATTTTAGTGGCTTTGGCTCTTATATGCACTTTTCTGTCAGTCAAGAATGAAAATATTTTAATAATTAGGCATCTCTGGTTTTCATTAGATGAAGCTGCATAGTGATGGTAGAGATTGTTTTGAGGAGTGCTCTATATTTCATATAAAAATCCATGACTCCATGGTGACTCCATGATGACCTGAGCATGGAGTCTGGGTATAGTGGCTTCTCAGCAGCCTGGGAAAGGAGAAGCCTGCATTTTACTGTGTAAACAAACTTCTTTTACAGCAGGACAAACCAGATCATAGCAAAGAGATGTGAAATGGATAAATCACCTGGACCCTAGCCTTCAGAGGTGACTGTCCTTTCAACAGTGTCATCTCCTTTCCGTTTGGCAAGAACTGCTTTGGTTGATGGATGATTAATCTACATACATGCCAATGGGTTCCTGCACCTAAAGATGGTATCCAGCCTGACAAGAAGTGGTCCCAAGGGATCAAAAGATGGTCAGTGAGATCAAAGATGGGAATAGCAATCCCAGCAGACACGACTAGGCTGATTGTGCATGTGCCAGGGGCAGCATTTTCAACCTATATAAGCCCCGTAAATTTAGAGAGAGTTTGCTTCTATGGTCCTTTGTCGCTCGACTCCACGTCACAGTGGCATGTGACTTAGTCATTGGCCGTTCTGCTCAAACCTTAAGTATCAGAGCAAAAGTGTCCCACATCCATTTTACAGATCCAGTTTTCCCTTGGGAATTGTCCTCTTCAGTGGTGAGTATCTCCATTAGTGATGCCTACAGCTATTCCACTCACACCTTATTTTCCTAAGTCTTGTATGATTGTGTGTGTGTATGTTTTACGTACTCATGAATCCTTGTATTAATAAAGTAGACATCAATCAGATAGAAGTGCCTCTGTGCAATCCGGTTTCTTGGTATACATGCCAGGAGGTGGCCCTGCAGGGTTGTTTGTAAGCCAGCTCCCTCTTGTACCTTTGCGCTAATTGAATTTCCCAATTGAACTTTGACTCTTCTGCCTTACAAGGTAAGTGAACATTTCTTGCTCCCATTCATTTTGAACTGAATGTACCAAAATCTGCAGTTTCCTTCATATTCCAGATGGAAAAATCTTGACATTAAAAACAAGTGAATTCAGGAAATTAAAACTGTCAGATTTGTTCATCTGAACACAAAGTATTTTGAGCAGAGATGTGAAGCTTTGTGTTTTTGTTTGTTTGTTTCTCCCACTTTGCAAGAATATGAAGGGTTTTTGCAAACTTTTCAAGCATCATTCAAACTTCAGGATAAAAATGTGTTTGGAAAATTTATTTTGGCACAAAAAATAATATTTGTGTGAAGAAGTCAGAAAACATAATTATCTTGTTTTCTGTGCAAAAATATTACTTTGCAATGGAAAACTGAAAAGCTTTAATGTTTTTTAATCTTTTCCAAGAATCTATGAAAATTTAGAAAAATGGTAGATATTGAAGATATTGCAGACTTATTGCAGACTGCCAGAGTGGTGGAGTGGTTAAAGCATTTGACTTTGACTCTGGAGACCAGGGTTTGAATCCTAGCTCAGCCAAGGAAACTCACTGGGTAATCTTGGGAAAATCACACTCTCTTAGCCTCAGAAGATGGCAGTGGCAAACCCTCTCTGAAGAAATCCACCAAGAAACCGCCATGATAGGTTTGTCTTTGGGTCACCATAAGTTGATAATGACTTGAAGGCACACAACAACAAGATGTTGAAGAAGGGATAAACACACATCAATTTCAGACTAGGAAGTCCACAGTTTGTGGGTTTGACTCTTTTCAGACCATCCATTACGGCCAGTCTGAGGGCAGAGTCGGGGTGTCATATCCACATGCAGCATGCCCCGATTCCTCCCCCCAGGGTGCCATGATGCTGTGTGCCACTCCACACAGCATGCGGAATCATGGGATTTCTCTGGCGCTGCCTCCACACAACGCAGTGCCGAAGGAGTGCCACTAAGTTGTGGCGCCATGGCTATGGTGCCTTTTCCAGGGCACAAAAAGTAGTCACTTTTTGCAGCTCCTTTTTGCGCCTTGGAAAGGCTGGATTGAGGCTGTGGCGTGCATTTGCCATGGTCCTGATCCAGCTGAGGAAGGGGTGGCCCTATTTGTTTCTATGTTTGTGCTAGCTATCTATAAAAGTTTCTGGGTTTTTTAATTTAAATTCTTAAAAGCTACCTTTGGCTGCTCAGTCTTGGCAGTTCATTTAACGCTACTCCTTTGGTACTGGTACTGTCACCTTAGTAGCTTGAATTCAATGCAGATCTCCCACATCAGAAAAATGTGTCCAATCACTCCTGTAAATGTTTGTAAGGCATGCAAAGTCTCCCTTCTGTGCTCAAAATAATGGATGTGTTTCTGCACATATGGGCATTGGTTATAGAAAGGAATCTAGTTGCAATTGCTATGGTTGTTGCTAGCTACTAACAAAGATCCACACTGAAAATAGGAGAAAACATTTTATGTGTGCAGTGATCTCTGAACAACAAGGACCACCACAACAAAAGGACTATAGAGTAGTAAAGTATTGGTGCCTCAGTGCAAACAAGATTGCTTAGAAGAAATTTGTCAAGGGGCATATTCCAAGTATCCCTAGGTATTCATCATTTCTTTGCATGCCTCTGAGGCTTTCTTACAGTAACTGAGAAGAGGACTTGTATGCTAAAATTCACAGAATATCTTTCTCATGAAGTTCCTCCTGCCTCTGCCCCCAGTAAGAATGCTGTATAACTTGCCAATTCTTTGTGTGCATTCACATTTAGATGAAATAATATTTGTCAGAAAAAAACCTCTTTCTTAGGTCATATTTATACCTTTATCATTTGGAAAAATAATTAAAATAATGATCTTCCAATGCCTTTGTGGAGAGGTTTGAGAGAGAGTTTGAGAGAGAGTGTGTGAGACTGAGACTGCTTATGCCTCTAATTTTCCAGTTTGCATTCAATGCATGTTCCTCCCATCAAACAGTTTGTTTTCCAATGAGTAAACTTTTCAAATCTTTCAATAATCCTCAGGGATGTTTTCTCTTTCAGTCTTTTCACGATCCATTTGATTAAGTTCTTGCCCGCTATTTTATTCTTCTTCATTTTCTTGAACAGCCTCTGAAACACACACACACACAAGGAGAGAGGGGAATTACATTAGAAAATAATAAAAAAGATTATCTTAATCTCCCCAAATATTCTGATTTTGTATTCATTTCCTGCCTTATTGCACTTTGAAATGCCATAAATGTGGAAATGGTGATTTTATAACATTTGTAGAGGTTTGCTACTGCAGAGAGAATAGATTTGGGGGTGAAATTATGGAGAATGGTTAATATTAGAGATGGTAATAATAACCATAATCATAAGGCATTCAAATAGCATTTTTCATTTACAGATATTAAATAGTTTTTCCCCACTATAAACTAAACATTACCCTTGTTTGGGGATAGTTTATTTTATAAAACAGGTCATAGTCATCTTTAACAACATGAATGAATGCCTGATGTTCTGAGCTTTCCAGATTTTTAATAGAGGTTTTGTTAAAATGTGCAAGGAAACAAGCTGCTGCTAAAAGTTTTGTGACAATTTGAAACTCTTGTGTTTCTAAAAACAAACAAACAAGATCAACAAAAAACTAATGGGTGCAAATTTCACAAACTGGCTGGCATCACTTGGAATAGCTGGCAGATTTAACCCCATCTTGCTGGTCTTTCCATACCTCATCCTGCATTTGCAATCACGGGCCTCAATCCTATTGTGAGTCTCAGCTAGAGTAGACCCAATAAATCAGTGGGACTTATTTACATTTTGATTCACTATTCAACAATCAATTTAATGGTTTTATTGTAGGTAGGATTAACCAATGGGCTTCAGATACCACCAAATCATATCCTTCATTATTTGTGTAAGTACATGGAGAAAGTAAAGATAGCTTGACATTGGCCCATAGGAGACCTCAACCCTTTAAAGGGCAGTATTGATGTGGCACGATGCTTTCAGGACAAAAGCAGAGGTATAAATATAAGTAACTCATGTGGGCTGAGATACAAGATTGTGTTTGTTTAGTGTAAATCTAAACCTGATGTCATTCCCCTACCTTATCCCAAGAGCTCTTTTGGAGAAGAGAAAGAAGTAGACTTAACAGTGGAGGAAACTCAACAGATGACTGAAGACCATTCAAGCCATCCTTCTACGCAACAATTCTGTTCAGGATCAGATTAAGAGGATGGGGTGGGGTAGGATAGGGCAGGGCAGAGCAAGGCTGGGAAGGAAATACCAGGGATCTAGAAGTGGCCAGGCATCTCTACCTTTAAAGGGAAGGTAAGAACAGCCACTAATGGTTGAATGCAACTTTTTGGCTCTTGATGCTTAATGTGGTCCCTTTGTTTCTAACAAATTTATGACTCTTGGATTACAGAATGACTTGACTATGGATAACCCCTGGCTTCATTCAATGGCATTCTTCAGCTGTTTCTGTCAACACTTCTTGCTGACACTGAAACTGAGCTTCCTTTTGACCACATAGGTCTAAAAAACACTGCAGAAATAATCCAGTTTGAGGCTGCTTTAACTGTCTTGGCTCTGCTAGGGAATCCTGTGAAAATAATAATAATAATAATAATAATAATAACAATAAATTTATTTATACCTTGCCCCTTTGAGATCAATCGGGGTGGCTAACAACAAAAAAATACAATTACATCAAATAAAACAAGCTACATCCCTCCTCCCCCTTAAAAAAATTATTAAATCTATTACAAATTAAAACCAAAATTTTAAAACCACATCAATCACTACAATTTACAATAAACAGACAGGCAGGATAGCACAGCAACATTCTACTTTACTTTCCAAAAAGACAGTGGGAAGTCCTCCAAGAGGAGGTCCCTGAGGATGAGGTGTCTATCCTGGGAAGGCCTGCTGAAAGAGATCCGTCTTGACAGCCTTTTTAAAGCTGTCTAAAGATGTCAATTGATGGATCTCATCTGGCAGACCATTCCACAATTTGGGGGCGACAGCGGAAAAAGCCCTCTGGGAGGTAGCCAAAAGCCTAGATTTTTGAGGCTGCAGCAAATTCCTCCCAGAGTACCGGAGGGTGCAGGGAGGATTATAAGGGAGGAGGCAGTCCCTGAGATAGCTTGGACCCAAGCCATTTAGGGCTTTAAAGGTGATAACCAACACCTTGTACTGGGCCCAGAAACTAATAGGCAGCCAGTGGAGGGACTTTAATACCGGGGTGATATGGTCCCTCCTAGATGTTCCTGATACTAGTCTGGCCACCATATTTTGTACTAACAGTAGTTTTCGAACCAAGCACGCATTACAGAAATCTAGGCGTGAGGTTACCAGCACGTGAACAACAGTCTCGAAATCTCTTACTTCCAGAAAAGGGGGCAGCTGGCGTATCAGCTGAAGCTGATAACAGGTGCTCTTGACAGTCCCATTTACCTGATTTGTCATCAGGAGCAATGAGTCAAGGAGCACTCCCAAACTGCGAACACAATCACTGGAGGAGAGTGTGATCCTGCAGCCCAGTTCTTGGTTTTGGGGCCACTACCATGAGCACCTCCGTCTTGTCTGGATTCAGCTTCATTCTGTTTTTCCTCATCCAGCCCATTACTGCCCAAAGACATTCATTGAGAGAGGAGAAGCCATCGGAATTCAAGGCCAATGAACGAGACATGGAGAAATAGATTTGAGTGTCATCAGCATACTAATAACACCCAGCCCCATACCTCCGAATGATCTCATCCAGTAGCTTCATATAAATGTTAAATAACATTGGAGACAGTGAGCTCTCTTTTACTCGAATGACTGTCCCCGAGCAGCACCCTCTGGGATCTATCTGAGAGGAAGGACCGGAACCACTGCAATGCAGTGCCTCTGATACCCAACCCCCTCAGGCGATCCAAGAGGATGCCGTGATCTATTGTATCAAAAGCTGCTGAGAGGTCTAAGAGTACCAACAGGGTCACACTACCCCTGTGAATGCTCAGGCGCAGATCATCGGTCAAGGCAACCATGGCAGTCTCAACCCCAAAGCCTGTCCTGAAGCCAGATTGAAATGGGTCTAGATAATCGGTTTCATCCAAGACAGCTGGGAGTTGAAGAGCAACCCCCCTCTCTATCACCTTGCTCAAGAATGGTAATAAAGAGACTGGACTGTAATTATTCATATCCAGGGGGTCCAGGGAAGGTTTTTTCAGAAGCGGCTTAACAGCTGCTTCCTTCAAACATGATGGAATATGACCTTCCCCGAAGGACGCATTGATGATGTCTGTGAGAAACCTCATCAATGTATCCCCCCCCCCCCCCGGATGGCCAGCCACGATGGGCAAGGGTCAAGAGGGCAAGTTGTTTTCCTCACACTACCAAGGAATTTTAGTTTATTGTATACAAGAAAGGATGTATGCTTTTCATCATAGAGGTAAGGGGTGCCAAGTATCCCTACCATAATGGTTGATGTTAGAAGTTTCCCATGAAAAATCAGAGTTGGCTTCCTTTTTCTCTTTTCCCACTTCTATTTAGTGAACTCTGTCACTTTTGCCCCTGCAACTTCCACATCATTTGCCAGTATTCTGTGATGATGGACTGTTCTTCAAGTCATTGTAGGAGGTTGGGATTTTGTTTTTTAAAAAATACATCGAACTGGCCAGAATTTTATATTTTATCATTTATGTAACATTTTCTAAAACCTTGCCCCTTTCCCTGAATATTTCATTCAGTTTGATCTTCAGGAATTCTTTTTTTAATTTGCAAAGAGGATTGATTTTAAATAAATGTAATCTTCTTTTTAAAAGCCGAAGGATATGTACAAAAGCACAAGGATGTCTGAATGAGATGTAAAAGTCTCTGAGACTTTTCGTTTTCTATTCCCCCTCATTTACAAGGCTATCCCCTCAAGTAATATACTGACTGGGAAACCAATAGGGTCCTTCCAATTATATTTGTATTCATTGTACAGTGAGATGTACTTTCATCCACATTCCAGTCTGAATAATTGGAACACTGCAGGATTTAAATAGGAATTCTATTCTGTAACTCAATCCATCCCTTTACAATTACTTTTAGTAGACTTTCCCTCTCTCTCTCTCTCTCTCTTTTGCTCTCTCTCCCTCCCCTTCTTCCTCACTCTTTTATACTGAATGATTCAAAAGAATGGTGCAAAACTGAGCAGCTTTACTTTTGCACCATGCTTTTATAACCACTCTTTCTAATGTAAAGTAAAAATAGTACAAGGTGTATACAATACTCGGAATGTGGGAAAATCTCACCATTTTGATTTCGGTGAATTTTTCTAAATTCCATCTTTATTCTTCCAGTATTTTATACTGTATTGCAAGATTTTGGCTGGCAACCCATTGGTGTTTCATGCACATGTAATGACAGGTGCTACCTTTCTGGTGACATTGTGTGCCCTGTGACACAAGAAGCCATGCTTATGATAGGCTAGACCGATAGCAGCAGTGATTCTGGTAGAGTTTCTCATGTCAGGCATGTTTTAGCTGAGGGGCCATACTAAATGTGCATACTAAAACAGCTACTGAGCAGCAGAAGTAGTGTGTGTGAGAGAGAGAGGTGACACGGGTGAAGGATCCATATTGGCAATATAGCTAATGTTAGTACTTTGCAGAAGGAGGCAAAGTAACCCCTTTTTAAAACTGACTTTTACCATGAAAACCCTATGATGAGACAATTCAAAATGAAACAAGAAAGAGTTCCAGAAGATGACACTTCCTTCTTGGATGTCACTCAATAAGCTATTGTAGCCTGGAGAAGAGAAGGTTAAGGGGTGACATGTAAATATTTGAAGCTATATCATGTTGAGGATGGAACAAGCTTGTTTTCTGCTCTCCAGAGAATAGGACCTGGAGCAATGGATTCAAACAGGAAAAAAAGATTCCACCTCAACATTAGGAGGAAAGCTGTTCAACAGTGGAAAAACTTCCTTTGGAGTGTGGTGAAGTCTCCTTAAGTCTTTAAAGAGAGGCTAGATGGCCATCTGTCAAGAGTGCTTTGATAGAGTTCCTGCATGATAGGGGATTGGACTGGATGACCCTTGAGGTCTCTTCGAACTCTATGATTTTGATTATGTGCATAATGGGATATCTATATATATATGGTTGATATTTATATCCATATCTGTGCATCTCCAATTTACTGTTTAGCAGGTGTACAGAAAAAAAAAATAATGTTGACAGAATGCCTGCCTGCACCAGCCAATGGGAGATAACAAAAGTGGAAATGCATATGGTCATATGCATGAGAAACAGGGAAAAATTAATAAAGCAAAGAAGCCATGGATGTGTGGTCAAAAATAATTCAGGGAAACTGGCTTGTGGCCATTTTTTAATGAGATGACCTTGGAATGTGTGGCTGCCTGCAACAGACAAACCTAAGGTCACTGTGAAGCTGGGAAACCTGGGGATCACCCAGATTTTATGGAAAGTGTAGACAAGTCTTTAGTGAAGAAATGCATCCCTAGTATAAGGTCCTGGTGGGCCTCAGAGGCAGTGTGGTCCAGTCCTGCTTAGGTCACCTTGAACCAAAGGAAGGAGTGGTGCAGCTATTCAATAAATTAAATGAATATATTAAGATTAAATCCATCTGTACTCCCTGTTCCCTCTCTCTGCATCCCTTTATATCACACAAAACACCTCCATTCTCTCTATCTGAAGCCTTTCATATATTATGTAGAAAATTACCCTGGGAATCTGTACATGAATTACTATCCACTGTTCATTGCCTGAAAGAACTGCAATAGAATGTATGCAATTCCTTCTGGTTCTGCCTTAATATCCTCTCGTGTTTATGTCACTAGTTAACTTATCCAGAAAAAAAACTTTCCAGGTTCAGAGGCATCTGGACATCAACAATACAGGTACCAACTGGGTTTCCTAATGTACTTTCTTGATACTAGTCAAGGAAGATCCTTGGGTTAATGCAGCTCTGAACAAAATTCCCATATGTTTAAGACTACCACAACTGCTGTGCAAGACTCCAGGAATTTTTCCTTCCTTCCCTCTCTCAATATTTTCCAATTGAATCCCCCTCTCCTACTCCCCCCCCATGTGATCTTTGGCAAATAAATACAAATCAACAATAGCAATTTCCGTTCCATACATTGACCAAATGGTGAGCTTCAGTTATTCACAATGTAATTTCTCCATGGTGGTATTATCTTAGCTTTATTTTCCTAATGCTATCAATCCTTTGTAATAAAAATGTAGATACCTTTTTGAAAATATGTATGTAGGATTGGTGCCTCTCTCACATACACATACACACACACACACACTCTTCCATCCTTCACCTTTTCTGGTAAGTTTATTATTTGTGTGTGTGTGTGTGTGTGTGTGGAGGGGGAATTGCTTAATTACTTTTGTGAGTTGTGAAAATCTGAGCTGAACTGTTTTTGTTATTGCTGCTGTTGCTGTTAATTTCTAGAAATGGCTTCATTCAAGAAGGAAGAAAATATTTTTTTTAATATATATATATATTTATCTACTTTAAAGTTCAACTTTCACAATGGATCAAGTGTAAGGGCAGATAGAAAGAAAAAAGCAGTAGTTGACCAAGCCCTTCATGCAAGCATTTCCAACTCAGACTTTTCTATCTGTTTTCCATATGTACTTTCCAAATGATGTACTTGAATATTCTGGTATTTTCTTAGAAAATCCAAACTAAACTAATTTATTTTCCAGCTTTGGGGTCACAGCAATGAATCACATTTTAGATAGTCAAAACTACAAAACTACAAACTGTAGAGTGAGTGTGGATACACTTTTAAATAACACAAATTTGAAGCCAAATGGATGTCTTGCAGTCTCCCCAAAAATATTGCTGTGCAAACAGGAAGCTACTGTACATTAATTATTCATTGTCCTGTACTTCATTATTTTTACTGCTTAATGCCAGGTTTATTTAGGCATTACTAATAAAGGATTGCTGATATTGAATATGGTAAACTCAGGGCTATTTCAATTAATCAAGAATCAACAACCTTAATTAGTTCACATGTTATCTAAAACTGAAAAAAACTGCTCATATTTATGACCTGGAAATATATATATATATATATATATATATATATTCCCTGTGTTGTCTCATGCCGCATAACCTGTAATTTATAGCAACTGGTGTGCATCCATGCCAAGGTAGGGTGGGGTGGAGGGAAAATAATTACCAAAGTCATTTATTTGTCACTAATGAAGCGATTTATTTATATGAACCGCAGCAGCAGCAAGTCCAGCCCAGATAATGGGATTGAAAAGAATATAATTGAAACTATTCAACAAACAAACAATTTGTACTTTAAAGCAGCAGTGTCCCTGCTCCTAGAGTGATGGAGTGTAATGGTTCACAGGTTATCTAATGTTGAGATCCTGCCTATATACATATATATATATATATATATATATTCCAGTGTGACAGGGACTGACGCCATATTTGTGTCCATTAGCTACCACTGTTTCTTTCTTTCCTGTAAACAAACTAGTTACTGGCAGCTGATGGCTTAGGGAGTAGCAGTGGTCCAGAGACCACCATTTTGAGTAGCCACTGATGTAGTGGTTATGGAGTTGGCGTGGGTCTTGGATGATCCATGTTCTAATCCCCACTGAGCCATGAACATCTCTGTTGACCTTGACCGATCAAAGAATCATAGAATCATAGAGTTGGAATGCACCACAAAGGCCATTTAGTTCAATCCCCTCCATGGCGGAATAAACAGCTAAATAATTTTCAAACAATGGATATCCAACCTCTTTTTAAAGACCTCCAAAGAAAGAGCATCCACCACCCTCCAAGGCGATTTACTCTACTCTCAGTCAGATCTTATCACCAAGAGGGTCTACCTAATGTTTACATGGAATCTCTTTTCTTGCAATTTTAATTCACTGGTTTATGTTCAGTTAAGTTTCTCCCAGACTTTTTCATAGGGTTGTGGTTAGGATTCAGGGGGAGGTATGTCATGAGTTCATTAAAAGTTAGGATATAAAGGTGACAAGTGAATCAAGAATGAGGCTGAAAACTGTAGATGGTACCACCTGATGACTCTCCTCTCCATTTTCAGACTCTTAATTGAATATCCATTGCTAGATGAAGGAGATGAAATCACAGCTTGAATTAACAGCTTGATTGAGATTTGTATGTATCTCTTGTAGGAAACAGAAGAGAGATGTTTCTCATCTTAATTAGAGAGGTATGGAACATATGCACATTTTCTTGTCATTGGTGAGAATGAGTGTCTACAGTTCATTGAAAAAAGCTGTCAACTTCCATGAGATTTTTCACTGCATGTGAGGGTTCTTATGGTTACCGTGTGTCAATTCTGCAGGTACTGTAAAGGGATTTGATGTTACAGTTGGCCCTCCTTATCCACTGATTTTTTATTCATGGATTTGAGCATACATGGTTTGAAAACAATCCCCAAAAGTACAAATTCCAAATAGCAAACCTTGATTTTTCATTTTATATATGGGACACCATTTTGTTGTGCCAGTATATTTAATGAGACTTGAGCATACACGAATTTTGTTATCTACGGAGGGTCCTGGAACCAAACCCCAGCGGATAAAAAGGGCCCACTGTATTATCTGCCATCATCCACACATTCATAGGAATTTTCTCCAATCTACATATGGAAGTGTAACAATGAAGGAACAATTTAACTCTCTCGTTAGATATATTTGTTTGTGAATGAGGCTTGAAGTAGAATTGGTTTGAAACTTTTGGGGAGGCAAAAGAAGTGAAGGAAAGTACCTGTGACATTTTATAGCCCACTGTAAGAGAGCTAAATCCAGAATAATATATCATTGGTCCCACCATCTCATGAAGAAACAGATCAATAATAAAAAGAATGTATACGTTTTCCTTTTAATGAAACAATATCACTGTAATATATTTCAGACATAGAATGCATTTCTTTGGCCAGATAAAAGTCCAGTGCCATTTCACATACAGCCAGTCAACCCATTTGCAAAGGTAATCTAGATACCATCACAAGAAAGTAATTTTTAAGCTCATAAAACCTAATAGGTACCATACCTCTCCTTTATGTAATATTTCTTAAGGGAGACATCAAGACTATCAATGAAAAGAATATGGATTAGTAGCAATTTAGGTTTTTAGACTTTTAAGAACCCAGTGAATAGACAGCAGGAGGCCTGAGGCTTCTGGAAATTTAAGACATCTTGATTTGCTGGTGTGGTGTGCGTATAGATATGGATATAGATATAGACAGATGTACCCAAGCACAGCTGCAGCCACACTATTATATTCTAGGACAGAATATGGAAACTACCATATATACTCAATTTTAAGTTGACTTAACATATAAATTACAGGCAGATTTGGGGCCAAAATCAAGGCTTTTGATATGACTCATATAAAAGTTGGGGGTAAAACTTAGGGGCATGTAACAAAGGTACAAAGGATGAAGCAATAGTAATAGCACTTACATTTCTTTACCACTTTATAGAAACTTTGCAAGATAACCCAATCATAGATTTGTCGTAAGGTCACCATAAGTCAGAAATGATGCATACAACAACAGAAGCTCCCTTGGAGTGTATTGGAGTCTCCTTCCTTAGAGGTCTTTAAGCATAGGCTGGATGACCATCAGTTGGGGATGCTTTGATTGGGAGTTGCTGCATGGCAGGGGGTTGGACTGGATGGCCCTGTGGTCTCTTCCAACTCTATGATTCTATGAAAAACAACATCAGCACGGCAGCATTGGGGAAATGGCAAGATATAAATGAGAAGGAGGAGGTAGAAGAGGACTATTTCAACATCAGTTTCTACTGCTACTAAGAAGCATGCTAGATCACAACAGTGACTTATCTCATCCAACATTTTGTTCCCTCAGTAACAAATTAGATGCCTAAAGGAGACCTACAAGTAGGAGATGGTTGCAATAGCTCCTTGTGCTGATACTGAGAGGTATATTACCTTTGGCATACATAGCCATTACCTCTGAGAATATCCGATTCTCATAAATGATGCCATAACCACCTAGAGAGGAAAGGGAAAGAAGAACTCCACCTGGTCCCAGTGGGTGGGATGCAACTACAAATTAATAAAATAAAGTTCAACCAGTTTATCAATTTGCATGTGTAAATATTAGAAAATGCAGACTTCTAAAAATGTCCACTGAAAGGTTATCAATGTATTCCCCCAGACAATGATGTATATTAAAATTCACTCTTTACACAAATATGATATTAATTCTCACTGACTTGGTAATGCAAGACTTCCCCTCTCCTTGCTCTTCATCTTTGGAGAATGTCAGGTTGTAGGGGGTTTTTTCCTCCCATGATACAATTGTACAGTTGCCTAATCAGAAACAAATCCCAGATAGATGTCTGCAGGAAGAAGTTAAGGAAGAAGATGATTTTACTTTTACGTGTGCATTAAAAATTAAGATGACTTATGACACTAGTTTAAAATTGTGGCACTGTGTAATAATTGCAATCCTAGGGGGAAAAATTGTCTTAGGACCATAGTGCAAGTGGAGTTAGCAGTGTAGTCATTGTGAAATAATCATGATGTGAAATGATAACAGCACTTTATAGGACATGCTGCCCTTCCACTATGTCAGCACAAGGAGAGGTGTGCAGCAGTCTCCAAGAGAGCCATGGAGTATCGGTAATCTAAAGCAGAAAGCTGGGGGGTGGGGGTTGGGAATCACTGGTGCTCTGTGCTGGGCCAGAAAAATCTCCTGGCCATCTCCTGGCCCCAATGCTGCTTAACATTTACATGAAGCTGCTGGGTGAGATCATCTGGAGACATGGGGTGGGGTGTTATCAGTACGCTGATGACACCCAAATATATTTCTCTATGTCTCGGACAGAAACAGTGACTAAGGGTGGCATCTCCCCTCTGAATGCCTGGCTTGAAGTGGTAATGAATTGGATGAGGGAAAACCGACTCAAGTTGAATCCAGGTAAGATGGAGGTACTTGCTATAGGAACCCCGAATCCAGGAATGGAGTTGTGTCAGCCAATTCTGGATGGGGTCACACTTCCCCTGAAGGATTCTGTCTGCAGTTTGGGAGTGCTCCTTGACACGTCACTCCATCTGACAGCTCAGGTGGATGTGACAGTCAAGAGCACCTGTTATCAGCTTCGTCTGATACACCAATTGCGCCCCTTCCTGGAGCCGAGTGACCTAGAAACAGTAGTACACGCACTGGTAACCTCTTGATTGGACTTCTGTAATGCACTCTACATGGGGCTACCCTTGTGCCAAGTTCATAAACTTCAGTTGGTACAAAACAGGGCAGCCAGATTGATTATTATATATTGATTGTTATATGACCATATAACACCAGTCTTGAAGTCCCTACACTGGCTGCCTATTAGTTTCTGAGCAAAGTACAAGGTGTTAGTGATTACCTTTAAAGCTCTAAATGGCTTGGCCCCAGAATACTTGAGGGAACGCCTTCTTCCCTATTGTCCTCAGGAAGAAATTTATTACAGCCAAAAAAATCTAGGCTAATATCAGTTTCCCAGAGGGCCTTTTCTACTACTGCTCCAAAATTATGGAACGACCTGCCGGAGGAGATCCATTACATCTCCACCTTGACAGCTTTTAAGAAAGCTCTCAAGACGGATCTCTTCCGGCAGGCCTTTCCAACTTAGCTACCCTCCCCAGATATTGAGATATCTGCCCCCGTAACCGCCTATCCTTCCCCGTTTGTTTCTTTGTTTTTGTGTAATTCTTTAATGTTTTTAATGCTTGTAATGTTTTTATACTATTACCATTTAATTCTATTTTAGTACTAGGAATGGGGGGCGGGGAGGTTTAGGGTTTGATTTTATTGTAACTTCAGTGTATTTTATTGTTGTAACCCGCCCGGATTCTTCGTGATTGGGCGGGCTAGAAATAACTCTTCTTCTTCTTCTTCTTCTTCTTCTTCTTCTTCTTCTTCTTCTTCTTCTTGTGTCCTCTATGTGATGTGCTCCCTCTTCCCACAATGGGACATCTTTTTAAGGCCCTGTTATCCAGTGGGAGACTCCATTGTACAAAAAGACAACTTGCATGGTGCCTTTTTCACACACTGTCAAAATCTTCTTACCTGGTTGCACATCATATTAGTGACATATCTAACATCTAACAAAGTTACACATTGCAGCCTGTGATGCAGTATCACAGCCTCATTTAAAAGAAAAGAAAAGAAAACAGACAGAATTCTAAATGACAAAATATGCATTAAACTCCTACACTTACCAGGGCTTCCTTTTCTTTTATTTTTGTTTAGCAGTTCCATCACACTTAATTATGCTTTGTTGTGCTTGGACTAAATATTTTCATTATTTTTTAATTGAATATTATATTTTGTCTCTTTTTTTTTTAAAAAAATGAGCAAACAAATGAACAATATTTATGCATCTATACTTCCACAGTTTGTCAAGCTTGATCATCACACAGGGCTGGAATTCTGATGGAGCACTACACTAGTAAAGAAGTCACTATGTAAGAATCACACAGCCCTCCAAATGTACTTAAAGAGCCCTGGTAGTTAAATGTCAATACAGCAGTCACAATATTTTGAATTCAGTCCTGAGGGGCTCCAAGCCTTCCATCCTTTTGTAGGTCAGTAAAATGAGTACAGTTTGTTGCAGGCAATTAACTTACACATTTTAAACCTGCTTATTTCAGTATCAAGAGGTATAGAAATGCAAACACAGTTATTACATGCTATTGTTATTTGGGATGCAGATCCTAACATTCCTCATTCTTGCCTTTGCTGGCTAGTGTGAAATCCAACAACAGGAGGAAGATCAACATTAGGAGGAACTTCCTGACAGTAAAGGCTGTTCGACAGTGGAACACACTCCCTCGGAGGGTGGTGGAGTCTCCTTCCTTGGAGGTCTTTAAGAAGAGGCTGGATGGCCATCTGTCGGGGATGCTTTGATGGAGAGTTCCTACATGGCAGGGAGTTGGACTGGATGGCCCTTGTGGTCTCTTCCAACTCTATGATTCTATGATTCTAAGATTCTATGATTCTATGATCAAAGACTTCCCCTTTCCACATCCAGCATAAGCAGCTGCACTCTCTCTGCGATTGGATAGCTTTCATAAGACCACATATTTCCCTCTCTCACATTTTCGACCTGGTGAATGGGAAGGTGAGAGCCAGTGTGGATTAGTGGTTTGAGTGTTGTTCTATAACTCTGCAGATCAGGGTTCATTTCCCTGCTATATCATGAAACCCACTGGGTGATCTTGGGCAAGTCACTCTTCCTCAACCTCAGGAGAAGGGAAAGGCAAACTTCCCCTGAAAAAAACTTGCCAAGAAAACCCAATGATAGGGGTTGCCTTAGGGTCACCAAAAGGCAGAAATGATTTGAAGGCTCACAACAACAACAACAACACAACAACAACGGGGAGCTAATTGATCTTCACACACTGGATGAGATCAAAGCCTTAGGCAATAAGTTCTGAAACTGTAGGATCTTGTGTGTACTCTTGTTAATGTATATTTATACCATTCAGTTTGAGTCTCTCCTGTCAAAATGCTTGGCACGAGAGGTGTTTTGGATTTTGGATTTTGGAATATTGCATATCCATAATACGTTATTTTGGAGATGATACACAAGTCTGAGCATGAAATACATTTATTTTTTGTATACCTCTTATAGCCTCGAGGTAATTTGATACACAATGTTTTTAATAATTTTGTGCATAAAACAAAGTTTGTGTACGTTGAATCAGAAGAAAACAAAGATGTCACTATCACAGCCACCCATGTGGTCAATTTTGGCTTATTTCAGATTTCAAAATTCCAGATAAGGGAGATTCAACCTGTACTAAAAATGTATGAAACCCAGCTTGATATAGTGGTCTTAAGGTTGGGCTAGGACTCTGGGAGACCAGGGTTCAAATCCAAGCTCAGCCCTGATTGGGTGACCCTGAGCAAGTTGCACTTTCTCAGCCTCAGAGGAAGACAGTGGCAATCTCTGAACAAATCTTGCCAAGAAAACCCTGTGACAGTTTTACTTAGGGTCTTCACAAGTAAGAAATGTCCCATAAGGAAGGTTGCATGGCCCCCGCAGGAGTTCTTTTGACACAGGTAGCAGTGTGATTCTATCTCCGCTACACCTCACCATCCAACACAACCATGCAGTGACTGGTGAGAGGACAGGGCCACAGGGCCACAGGGAGGGTCATCATTGGTGTATTCTGATACTTGGCATATCACACTGGCACATCTGATATTTATGGGGGCAAAATAAGGGTCTTGAGCCCTCAAATAAGATTTCTGACCTCAAAATGAAGTATGAGACACTGAAAATCATTCATCCCTCAAAGTTTTATATTTGCTGTGTTTCCATTCCCATGGCCAGTTGGACTGCCCTGTTTCCTTGGATGGCTACACTATACTTCTAAATACTTAAAGATATGACTTACTGAAATCACAGAAAATTGGAGACTGAAGGAAAATTTCATGGGGGAGAGCGAGAATCTCATGGGGAGACAATCTTTCATTTTACCCCTGGTCCTGGAATCTGAAGTGCTGGATGGAAGCATCTTCTTGGACTTCCAAAAGTTGTCTAGAGTTCCCAGAAGATATTGTCATGTATTGGCTTTCAGAGCATAAGCAGTGAAGAGATGCCCCCTGTCATACCCCTGATTGCTCCATAGCTATGAAAGAGATGAGTTTTGACAGGAGGAATGGGACTCAAATTTACTTGAAAATATATGGGAAAAAAGACAAGGTGCTGTAGAAAAATTCTCTTCATCAGGGTTACCTGATACTCAAGATATCCTATCCCTTATTTTGAGTTCTCTAGTAATCCCTAGTAATTACATCCCTAGTAATGAAACTAAGAAAATAGGTAACACATTTCTATTCTTATCAATTTTTACAACTGCTTGCTAAATTCTGTGGCACCAAACTTGGGTATATATTTGTTAGTTTAGTTATCCCAAGTTCGGCAAAAATTCTCCTCTCTCTCTGTCTGTCTCTTATGACCCTCAGTCCAACAATTATTGGTTAACTGTACTTCTAACTTTTCCATTAAATTAATGTTCAAACAAAATTCAGAGCAGCAATTATGGACTCCTTAATTCAGTCTAATTGCACTAATTGACATGGAACTGTGGTTGTGGCAATCCAGAAAATAGCCACGTCTAATTAATATACATTTTGCAATTATCAACATGATGAATGTTTTAATTTAAACGTGCCTTGTATTAATATGGATGTGTATTTAAGACAGATTGCAAACAAGCATTTTACTTTATTTGTATGGAGTAGGGGTGGTGTTCACATCATATAGCATTTTTGGAATTTAGCCAGGACCAGCAAATTCAAACAGCGTGATCCAAAGCTCTGTGGATATTGAAAAAGCCCACAGCATGCTCATTTGAATCTTAACCAAAAAGGTAGGATTTTTAAGTCCTTCCCCATCCTTCCACACATGTAGGTATTGAATTCAACCACATGTAGAACTACACTGTCAATTCAAGAATTTTAAGCAATATCCCCAAGATTCATCCAGCTGCCAAGCACTGGGAAAAAACTGCAGGAACAACAATTTGCCCCTATTGTGTTTGTGTGACCCAGGTTTTCAGTTCCTCATCTTTTAGAAAATAATGAGGGCATACAGCTACTCAGAACAAATGTTCTGTTTCATGCCAACAGATATCTTCCAACTGTCTCACTTTGGGAGGCACAGTCCTGATTAATCCTCTGTTGTTCCAGTTTTACAGCTGCTTAAAATGTCCCAGTTTCTCATTCCCCCTCCTACTTTCCCTCTTTTCCCTGGTTTATATCAGTTGTTGCAAACTGAGTTCAAAATGCAAAAATAGTTTGCACTCGGTGTAACTAGAGGGACTGATTATTACCATTGACATGGTCACTTCTTGAAGATGAGGTCTGATAGTGGGAATGTGAGACCCAACCACTCTGAGATGCTAGGAATGTGGCAGTGATGGATTGGAACTAGCAAAACTTTTCGGCTGCAGCTGCTCTGTAGAAATAATGCAATTTAATACCATTTTAAAAGCAATAGCAAGTACATTTCTATACTGCTTATCAGTGCACTTAAGCACTCCCTAAGCAGTTTACAAAGTGTAAGCTAATTAACTGCCGTGGCTCCATCCTATGGATTTGTAATTTGTTGTGGCCAAATATTTATATAAAAACAATATAATCTATGTAAAATTCCATACCATTGAGCCATGGTTGTTAAAGTGGTGTCAAACTACAACTGGTGAGCTCCTAGTAAACCTTGCCCAAGGACTAGAAGGTACAGTGGTCCCCCGGGTTACGAATACCCCGGGGTATGAAAACCCTGGGGTACGAAAGAGCCAGGGCCGCAAAAACGGCCCCGGCTTATGAACGAAACCCCGGGATCCGAAAGGAAAAAACCGCGTGGCCCCTTTAAATTTGCCGCGCGGTCCGTCAAAGAATGCAGTCCCCCGGGAAATGAAAATTTCCGGGTTACGAAAGGTAATCCAGAATGCATTACTTTAGTAATCCGAGGGACCACTGTACGCCTGTAAATCAAACACTGCACCCCACACCTCCATGCCTTCTTTCTCTATCTTGAAGATTTATATAGATTTTTTTAAAAAGCATTTGAGAACAGCCTGATGGCCTTTCCAAAATCTGATGCCTTAATAAACAAACAAACAAACAAAAACCTGAATTATGTTGAGCTTTTCTATTTTTAACTTTGAAGAGAAGCCCTTTGCAACTCAAAAATTGCCCAAACCAATCTGAAGGTGCTAACTAATGCTTAGACTTCAAGCTTTTGCTAAATCAAGCATGCATATCTACTCCATAGTACTATGAGCTTGCAACACACCTGTGCATTTGCTTTGCATGTGTGCACATAAATTGCTCTTTTGAATTACCTTCCATGATATTTGGTCAAAGTCTAGGATTCTAGATAAGTTGGCATTACTCACCTTCCCTTGCAATTTTTTTTTATCTTCTTACATTGGTCAACATGATGCAGTTTTTTCCTGACCTGAAAATAATGAGGATAAATGTTCTTTTGTACAACGGATTCTATCTATCTATCTATCTTACGAGGCGCTTGGTAGGAAGCTGAAAGGAATGGATGTACAGGTTGTCATCTCGTCTCTTCTGCCAGTTGAAGGGCATGGTCCAGGAAGGGAGAGGAAAATAGCAGAGGTGAACAACTGGCTTCGCAGATGGTGCCGCCGAGAAGGATTTGGATTCTTGGATCATGGGCTGCGGTTCCATGAGGAGGGACTTCTTGCAACAGATGGGTTGCATCTCACGCCAGTTGGAAGAAATGTTTTTGCCAACAGTCTCAAGAACTTGATCAGGAGAGCTTTAAACTGAGTTCCGAGGGGAAGGGAGACAATATTAAGGAACGCAAAAGGGATGGCGTAAATAGTCAAACTGACATAGAGGAAACAAGGCAAACAGTGCAAGGACCCAACAGTGGGAGGCAAATAACTTGCACAGGCAGCAAGTAAAAGGGAACCATGGTCTGCGATGTCTCTACACTAATGCACAGAGCATGGGAAATAAGCAAGATGAACTCGAACTCCTAGTACAACAAGGCAAATATGATATAATAGGCATCACTGAAACCTGGTGGGATGAGTCTCATGATTGGAATGTGGAAATAGAGGGGTATAACCTTATTAAGAGAAATAGGCCAAACAGGAAAGGAGGAGGAATAGCACTATATGTCAGAGATATTTACACCAGTGAAGAGATCCTGGACATCAATCATGGAAGCCAGGTGGAGAGCATCTGGATAAGAATTAAAGGGGAGGGAAACAACAAGGGTGTTACGGTGGGAGTCTACTACAGACCCCCAAGTCAGACTGAGGAATTGGATGATATCTTTCCAGAACAGATGACCACACAGTCAGAAAAGAGAGATGTAGTAGTGATAGGCGACTTCAACTATCCTGATATTTGCTGGAAGTCTAACTCAGCAAAATCCTCAAGGTCTAGCAAATTCCTCACTTGCCTGGAAGACAATTTCATGGTCCAAAAGGTGGAAGAGGCAACAAGGGGGTCAGCTATTTTAGATCTGATCCTAACCAACAAGGAGGACTTGGTTAATGGGGTGCAAGTGGTGGGATCATTAGGTGGAAGTGACCATGTTCTCCTGGAGTTTGTAATACAGTGGAAAGGAGAAGCCAGGCAGAGTCAGACACGCATCCTAGACTTTAGGAGAGCGGATTTCAGTAAACTTAGAGAAGTATTGAGGGCGATTCCATGGTCAGAAATACTAAAAGATAAAGGAGTTCAGGACGGATGGGACTTTCTCAAAAGGGAGATACTGAAGGCACAATTTCAAACAGTTCCAGTGAGAAAGAAAAACGGGAGGTGTCTCAAGAAACCAGGATGGATGACTAAGGAACTTTCAACCGAGCTAAGTTTGAAACGGAACATGTATAAGAAATGGAAAAAGGGGGAAATCACGAAAAAGGAATTCAAAGAAATAGCAGGCATGTGTAGGGGTAAAGTCAGAAAAGCTAAAGCGCAGAATGAACTCAGGCTTGCTAGAGAGGTAAAGAACAATAAAAAGGGCTTTTTTGGATATGTCCGCAGCAAGAGGAAGAAGAAGGAAACGGTAGGGCCACTGCGTGGAGAAGATGGCAAAATGCTAACAGGGGAAAGAGAAAAGGCAGAATTACTCAACACCTTCTTTGCCTCAGTCTTCTCAGAAAAGGCAAAGGGTGCTCAACCTGAGGATAATGGAGCAGAGAACAGAATTGGGGAATTTCAGCACAGAATAAGCAAAGAGATAGTAGAGGAACACCTTGTTAATCTAAATGAATTTAAGTCTCCTGGACCAGATGAACTCCATCCAAGGGTATTAAAAGAACTGGCAAAAGTAATATCAGAGCCATTGGCAATCATATTTGAAAACTCCTGGAGAACAGGAGAGATCCCAGCAGACTGGCGAAGGGCAAACGTTGTCCCCATCTTCAAAAAGGGGAAAAAAGAGGATCCCAACAATTATCGTCCAGTTAGTCTGACATCAGTTCTAGGAAAGATTCTGGAGCAGATCATTAAACAGAGAGTCTGTGAACATCTAAATGGTAATGCCATAATCACAAAAACTCAACACGGGTTTCAGAGAAACAAGTCATGCCAGACAAATCTAATCTCTTTCTTTGATAAAATTACCAGCTTGGTAGATGAAGGGAATGCTGTGGATATAGTATATCTTGATTTCAGTAAGGCCTTTGACAAGGTTCCCCATGACATTCTTGCAAACAAGCTTGTAAAATGTGGGCTAGACAAAGGAACTGTTAAATGGATCTGTAATTGGTTGAATGGCCGAACCCAAAGGGTGCTCAACAATGGCTCCTTTTCATCCTGGAGAGAAGTGACCAGTGGGGTCCCACAGGGCTCTGTCCTCGGCCCAGTGCTATTCAACATCTTTATCAATGACCTGGATGACAGAATTGGGAGCATACTTATCAAATTTGCAGATGACACCAAATTAGGGGGAATAGCTAATACCCCAGAGGACAGGATCAAGATTCAAAATGACCTGAATAGACTAGAAAGCTGGGCCAAAGCTAACAAAATGAAATTCAATACAGAGAAATGTAAGGTATTGCACTTAGGGCGGAAAAATAAAATGCACAGATATAGGATGGGTGACACCTGGCTGAATGAAACTACGTGTGAAAGGGATCTAGGAGTCCAAGTAGACCACAAGTTGAACATGAGTCAACAGTGTGATGCGGCAGCTAAAAAGGCCAATGCTATTTTGGGCTGCATTAATAGAAGTATAGTGTCTAGATCAAGAGAAGTAATAGTGCCACTGTATTCTGCTTTGGTCAGGCCCCACCTAGAATATTGTGTCCAGTTCTGGGCGCCACAATTCAGAAAGGACATTGAGAAACTGGAGTGTGTCCAAAGGAGGGCGACAAAAATGGTGAAGGGTCTGGAAACCATGCCCTATGAGGAACGACTTAGGGAGCTGGGGATGTTTAGCCTGGAGAAAAGAAGGTTAAGAGGTGATATGATAGCCCTGTTTAAATATTTGAAAGGATGTCATATTGAGGAGGGAGCAAGCTTGTTTTCTGCTGCTCCAGAGAACAGGACCCGGAACAATGGATGCAAGATACAGGAAAAGAGATTCCACCTGAACATTAGGAAGAACTTCCTGACAGTAAGGGCTGTTCGACAGTGGAACGCACTTCCTCGGAAGGTGATAGAGTCTCCTTCCTTGGAGGTCTTTAAACAGAGGCTGGATGGCCATCTGTCAGGGGTGCTTTGATTTGGATTTCCTGCATAGCAGGGGGTTGGACTGGATGGCCCTAGTGGTCTCTTCCAACTCTATGATTCTATGATTCTATGATTCTATGATTCTATCTATCTATCTATCTATCTATCCATCTATCTATCCATCTATCCATCTATCTATCATCTTAAGATATTGCATACTCCACAGTATTTGACCTCTGGGGGTGATTCATATTTTAGTTATTGTCACAAACCATTCCAGTCTCAGCTTCATGGATATTGTAAGCATGAAGAGAATTACATTAGGCTACTCCAGTAAGCACTTCAAAGCAGTTGGAAAAAATGCTGTGAAAATCTCTCCATCTCAATCCATCGTGTTTATCCAAATCTCACCTGCCTTTTCCTTTCAGCTCTGTTCAACACTGGGTGTAGTCTTTGGCTTCTTTCTTTGCTCTTTGAATTGAACACCATTTTCCTAATGTACACAATTTCCCCATATTGACTACAGTGACCTTGGACATTTTAAACTCCTGTCATTTTAGAGTGGTACATGTTCTTTTGTGTACTCTTTATTTCTCTGCAGTGCCCTAGGAGGCTCAGAAATGTGTGGATTATCGAGGTGAGGTTCTCTTCTTTTCACAATTCTGAGGAAGTATGAAAGTAGATTTAGACTACTTCAGTCCAGAAAAAATTATTTTCCATCTCAACTGGGTTGTAACATGTCACTAACCCAGCTTTCCTCTCATTCCTGTCTTATTTGAGAAGATGGAGAAAGGGAGTAGCCATTAGGCCTTTCAAGATTCTAGACATTGGAGATTATCACACTGGGAAAAAGGATGGGAAGGAATGGGATACTCCCATCCTTATTTTGCAATTGTGCAAAGATTGTCACATGACATCCCATGGAGTTGCACTCATCCCATCCTTCCATCAATGAAGTGGAATGGTCCAGTATTATTAACTCCGGAAATAGTTCTTCAGGGTTTTAGATGGGAACCTTTTCTAGTCCGATCTGGAAGATGCATTGTTTGCTGTTGGTCTTCCATCCAGATGTTAACCAGACTGACTCAGTCTGATTACAGCTGATTTAAGAAGAGTCAGTTTGGTTATCATCTGGATGGAAGACCATCAACAAACAATGCATCTTCCAGGTTGGACTAGAAAAATTTCCCACCTAAAACCCTGAAGAATTGTTGCTGGAGTTAATAATACTGGACCATTCCACTTCATTGATGGAAGGAAGGGATGAATGTGACTCACTCTTCATGCTACACAGTTGTAGCACTTTGATAGCATTGTAATTCTCATAGCTCCACTCTATGGAATCCTAGGAATTGCAATTTGATGATGTATTTAATGACACACCAAACTATAAATCCCACGCCCTGCCTCCAGGATCATGACATATCCTCTATGTCTGAAATCCTGAGGGAGAATTTGAGAGCCCAGGGCACATGCCATGGCTGCAGCCACAACTCCAGCAGCCCCAGGGGAGAGCCTGCAGCCAGCAAAAGGATATAAGGGATGCCTTTTTGCAATGTGCAACTGCAATGTAAAACCACAATTTGCATCTGCAAGTGTAACATTGCTATATACACAATTCCACTTCTACCACTGTCTGCCAAATACATCCATTGTGCCATGGTGAATAACTCATTTTACAATCATATGGTGATTTATGCACACATGCGCTACTAACAAGGTTCTGTCAAATACTTAATTATTATGTGAAATTTTTTGTTTGCAAATATGATGATAATCCCCACTAGTTCAGATGTTTCTAAAGGGGGATTAAATAGATCTATAGACAGTAGATAGAATACCTGTAGAAAGTCTACCAATAGATAGTCATCATAATGATTTGGGCATGTCTGCATGAGCAAAAATGCCCATTTCCCCCGTTTTTTGGACAATGCATATCCAAAACACCTGTTCTTGTGTGAGCAGTCTGGACAACAACTGATACATTCTGCACCAAAACTGGAGTATACCACCTTTAGAATGGTTTTTAAAAATATACCTGTTGTTCCCCATCTTCTGGAAAGATCTCGGGTTGTATGTTTCCATAGTATGGCGGCTGTCTATTATTATTATTATTAACCTTTATTTATATAGTGCTGTAAATTTACACAGTGCTGTACATACAATCTTAAATTAGACGGATCCCTGCCCTCAGGCTTACAGTCTAAAAGAGATAACACAAAAGGAAGAGGAGAAGGTGATGGGAAAGGGGGTGAGGTCCAGTGGTGCTTCTCTCCCTCTGGGGCCAGGACCAAGGCAGATGGACTGGAGGGAGGGCATGGCTTCTTAATACAAAGTTAAAAGGAGGCATCCTGGGGCGGATGGCACAGTCCTGGGAAAGCTTCCCTAAATAATATAGTCTTTAACTCAGTTTTGAACCTGGTTAGGGAAGTGATGAGGCGTGCATGTGGGGGAAGAAGGTTCCAGGAGTGAGAGGCATCAAGTGAGAAGGGACGAATCCGGGACAGGGCAGTGGAAATCCTCGGCTGGGACAGGAGACCTTGACTACCAGAACGGAGGGTACGAGAAGGAGTGTGAGGAGAAAGAAGGTCAGACAAGTAAGGAGGGGCCAGTCCGTGGAGGGCTTTGAAAGTCAACAACAAAAGCTTGTACTGGATGCGGAAGGGGAAGGGGAGCCAATGAAGGGAGGATAAAAGAGGAGAAACATGGTCAAAGTGGCGAGCAGATGTGATAATACGTGCAGCTGAGTTCTGGACAAAGATTAAAGGATGGAGATGAGAGAGAGGAAGCCCTGTCAGAAGGAGGTTACAATAATCTAGTCGTGATACCACTAGGGCATGGACCAGAGTCTTGGCGGTGGAGGCTGAGAGGAAAGGAAGGATTTTAGCAATGTTGTTACGAAAGAATCTACAGGTCTTGGCAGTGGCCTGAATCTGGGGAGTAAATGACAGCAAGGAATCAAAAATGAAGCCAAGACTGCGGGCTTGCTGAACCGGTTGAATAGAAATGCCGTCAACTGAAACAGAAAAGGAGTATTGAAGGGTGGGCTTAGGTGGGAAGATGAGAAGCTCTGTCTTAGACATGCTGAGCTTCAAGCGCCGATGCCGCATCCACTGAGAGATGGCAGCCAGACAAGAGGAGACTTGCTGTTCGAGCCCCGGCGAAAGGTCCGGGGTTGAAAGATACAGCTGAGTGTCATCGGCATACAGATGATAGGAAAAACCAAAAGAACTGATGAGTTTATCAAGGGACAGTGTGTAAAGAGAGAATAGAAGGGGACCCAAGACAGAGCCATGAGGAACTCCAACAGATAAGGGGACAGAGGAGGAAGTCTGACCACCTGTGTCTAGTCAAGTGTCCCCATGAGCCATTTGGCATGTCTGATCCTGGTTGCGCAGGAACAGAAGGTCATGTAACAGGGCAGATAGGGGCAGTTCTGGGGCCAGGATATTTTGGGCTGGACTGTGCAGACAGGTTCAGATGTACTTCCAAAATACATTTTTGACTTCAAGTCCTGCTTTTGAATTTTTAGGAGGAAACTGGTAGACTGTTGCTGAAGTAAACAAACAAAGAATCCTGGATTAGAAAGATACTTGGATCTGACCCACAAGCGTTCTTTTTCTACTAAGGACATGTATATACTGGAGGTTTCTTATTGATGCCAGCATGGCTGGATTCCTGCAGAAACTGAGGAAACTTGGATTGTGTAGGGACTCAGAATATAAAAACAAAAGCACACAGTCCTTTCTGTTAGAATAATAGGCTTTTCTTTTCTTGGTAATGTTTTGGAACCTCTTAACATTGGTATTGCTTCAGGCCACAGTCTGTCTTCATCTGACCCTAAATAAAAGACAACACACAACATTGAGAGAGAAAGGGAGAGAGGTTTTGCCCCTGACCTGCCAAGTTCTCACCCTACCCAGGGCTGCTTGGAAAGCATTTTGAAAACTCAGTAGTTACCCAAACAGATTGTGACCAAAGGAATGTTAGAAGTAACAGAGAGAGAGAGCAAGAACAAATTCTATTCTTCATTGTCCATGTTCCCTTTATAGCTGATTCCCCAAAGATGGGCTGACACTTTAAACGTGACTGTGAGTTTTATTTCTCCATTTTGTGTGGATTTAAGATCACAAGCTATGACTTAATTCTGCTGAGGCGATAGTCCTTAATTTCAGACAAGCCTTTGAGGAAAATATTCAACCTTCCAGCTTTCTAATCTTTTCTAAAGTTTAGCGTTAATTCCTTCTGCTAAAGACAAGCCAGTTCTGTTCTCATTCTCAAGTCAAGTTAATCCAGTGAGGAAGTAATAAATATCTCCAAGCACACATTTCACAGCCTTAAGGAAAGCTGGCAAAAATACGAGGGGGGTAGTGGATGAAAGGGAGGGGAAATCCAGCTTATTGTTCAATAGGAAAGCTTCTATTACCAAAAGGGAAAAAAAAGAAAACAGATAGGTTTGTTATCTGAGAGCCAGGGTAATTCAAAGAGCAAAGTGCTTGGCGTGAATATGGCACCATGATTGGTCTCACATGAGTGGGGAGTAAAAATAATTTCCCTAAAAGCATATGCCAGAGCAACCCCCTCACAAACCATCCTAAGATCTGATATGAAGGGATAGTGAGGATGGAAGGGACTTTTTCAGAAGAGCTCCAATGTTTCATTGTCAATGGTGCCACTAGATTTTGTGTCACCCAATGCAATAACTCATGGTGTCACCCCCACCCCTATTGACTTCCTCCTTCTCCATCATATCATACAGAATCATTAGTAACATTTTACTCATTAATTGTAATTCCTGTATATTACTGAATGCAATGGTAATAGTTGTGGCATAAACAACTTTGTTTAGTTGTTGTTGTGTGCCTTCAAGTCATTTCAGACTTATGGCAACCTAAGGGTTTGTTTTCTTTCTTGGCAGAGGAGGTAGGCCATTGCCTTCCCCTGAGACTGAGAGAATGTGACTTGCTCAAGGTCACCCTGTGGGTTTCATGGCCAATCTGGGATTCGAACCCAGGTCTCCAGAGTTCAAAGCCAAACAGAGTTCAAAGCTGAACCCAGGTCCAGCATTCAAACTGCTATGCCACACGGGCTCTCTAAACAGCTAGCAAAATTAAAATTATACCTTTAAATTGCAATATCATACGTGAAACCTAAATGCATTTACATATACATAGTTTCAAGTGGCTGACCTGAAAATTTGGTAAAATATGAGGTTTTTAAAGATTTTTAAAATGAATTTTTAAATGTTTTTAAAATTAAATTTTAAAATTAAAAACCGAGGCCTCTCCTTTCTCCTCCCATTGAGCCTCCCTCCACTCACACAATCTCTTCAGCATTTTAAAGAGACACAGACAAATATCACAGCCTGTTTCTGCCCCAGGGCATATGTTCAAGGAGCAGTGGTGTCATTTCCTTTAAGGTGTCACTTGGTGTGGTCTGAATCTCCCTCCACACACCCTTAGTGATGTCATTGTTTCTCAGGAGCCTTCAGCCCAGCGACATGGGCCAAATATAATGGCCTTCCCCCATCCTCTCATTGGGGTGACTGAATGATGCATGGCTCAAAGCCTATTTCTGGTGCAAGCAGAGTGTCCTGTTCAGCACCAGAACTGAGTTTTACCCTTCTTACCATGGGTTTTTAAGTGTTCCCAGTTGCTCCAGATCTTCACAGATAATTTGGAGCACTCCATTGTGATGCTGGGAAAATGACCACACATGCATCCTGGTGCATCATCCACTGCATCCACTGCTTCCACCAGTCACTTGTTCTGAAGTCAGAACAAGATGCCCAGCTATGTAACTGTTTGCTGTGTGTCTCATTCTGAGTTCAGAATGACGTAATCCACAGTGGTGGCAGATGCACTGTGCTGCTCAGAAGGACAAGCATGTGGTCAGCCTCTCATCAGAATGGAGGGCTTTGCAACTAGGAAGAATCGGGGCAGCTCTGGGTCAGGATACTGCAGGCTGTTCCACTCCAGTGCAGAAAGTGTCATTGTGTGTATAGCCATCTCATTGATGTCTAATGATTACTGCCAATTATCAAGCCTAAACTCTCACTAGAAGTCAAAACAACTCAGCTGAGGATATTGGACTTTGGAAGTATTATGAAACAATGTGACTCATTGTAAAAGATACTAATGCTCAGTAGGCAGTGGGAGAAGAGAAAGACAGCATGGCAGATGGATGGACTCAATCAAGGAAGTCACAGCCCTGTATTTGCAACACCTGTAGCTCTGTTAAAGATAGGGTCTCTTGGAGGTCTCTCATTGACAGACTCACCATAAGTCAAAGCTGACTTCATGGCACATATCAAAAACAATTAAATGTTATAAATCAGATGAGTGGGGAACTACTGGCTCTAGGTTAAAATCTGGCCTTCCTGGAACCTGATCATGTTGTTGTTGATGTTGTTGTGTACCTTCAGGTCATTTCTGACTTATGACAACAGATAGGAAAACCTATCCTGGGGTTTTCTTGGCACGTTTCTTCCAAAGCTGTTTGCCATTGCCATCCTCCAAGGTTGAGAGAGTATGAACTGCCCAGGGTCATCCAGTGAGTTTCATGGCTGAGTGAGGATTTGAATCCTGGTCTCCAGAGTCCTACTCCAGTGCTTGAACCTCTACACCACACAGGCTCTCTCTTCTCATAGTGTACAGGTAAACTTGCTTGGGAATGAAGAGGGGGAAGGGGAACAGTGGAAGAAGAGGAGATGGTGACACCACATGGTTGCCAGTATTAGAACTGCCACAGCAGCATTATTTCACATCTGTGGGATAATGAAAAGAAGCATAATTGAGAACTTATTGGCAGATTGCCCCATCAATGAAAAAGAACACTCTAGCCCCGCTTCAGAGACACAGAAGTTGTAAGTTGGAGATGATGCTGTGCAATCAGCATTGCCAAAGGCAGTATCTTCTAGCTATAATTGCAGTTTAAAATCCACATGTAGTAATCTCCTAACATCTCTCTATTTGTGTTTCATAACTCTCAGTGAAAGCTCATTTTCTCAACTAATTCTGAATTCACCAAGGTCACCTTATTTACTGGACATTGGCCTGTTTCAACTTGATCAAGGGCAATTTAATAATTGGCAAACAACATCTAGTTCTCAGCAACTATTCCTAAGTAATGTTTACTATATATTCATTCTACCCTACCCTTTGAGGGTTAAATCTCACAGACATCCAACCATGCTGAACTCCATCTCCCCCAAAAGAAGAAGAAGAAGAAGAAGAAGAAGAAGAAGAAGAAGAAGAAGAAGAAGAAGAAGACTCACAACCCTTAGAAGCTATCATTTGATTATTTTACTGCACAGGTTCAGACCCCCTGGGTTTCAACCAGGAGAATAAGAAAACCTAGACCAGAAAAGAAAAAGAAAATAGAAAATCTCCAAATATGTCAGAAAACAGTGGAAAAGGTTGGAGAGGGGAATCAATGCCAGTTTTGAAATGAGCTCTTCCAGCACAGCTTTCCTAATCACACAGTTTGTCTCTGACAAAGCTGGAAAGCAGAGTTTTTCTTCTTGAATCCTTAACCCATGGGCCAGTCTGATTTGGTAAACAATTCATGAGTAGGACCAGTTTCTAAAGTCATTACGAGATCTTTCTGTGCAATGATAGTGTTGATGTGCTCAATAAATGATGAGATTCTTAATTGTGCCTCACCATTTCCTTTTGCTTTTTCTTTTAAAAAGAAAAAAAGAATGATGTCCTTCAAATTCAATGATGTCTCTGGAAGAGAACAAAAATGTGTGATTTCCATTACTTTCTTTTTCAGTTGTGTGAATAAGTTTGGGCTGAGAAAGAAAGAAAAGTAGACTCATAAATGTTGTCTATGAGTACCTCCAGATGAGGGGAAAATATTCTTTGTGAGTCCCAAATTTTGTTCTGCAGAAAACTGATTTCATTTTGGAAACTCACATGATTTCTTTTTCATCCCAAAGTATTTCCTGGAAACTCCCAGCATTTCCAAGGACTTTTCATTTCCATATCCTAGGTCCATTAAAATTAACCCAACATTTTCTGGCACAAAATATATCTCTACTTGGTTGTCTGTTTGTATTATCCTAGAAGCAGCTAAGTCAGGTATTGTTTTCAGGATTCAAATGCAACTGAGATCACATGAGACAATGAGGAATGTTTGCAACAAAATAAAATGATCTTGTGTGATATTGCTACAGCACTTTAGCACTTTGATAATAATAATAATAATAATAATAATAATAATAATAATAATGTCTCACTATTTCATGAAAATCTATTTCTGAAATGTTTCCTGAGCATAGAGGCATGTCTACATGGACCAGTTACACTGGTTTCCCCAATTTGACAGTGGACTGTCTTCATGATGTAAGGACAGTTCTTCATGATATAAGGCCACCGCATCCTTTGCTAAATCTTTTGATCTGGATTTTTCTGGAAAATCTGAAGCATGACAGACTGATGCCAGGTGGCTGTTTAGAAGCATGTTCTGCTGTGCCACCCAGTGCCACCAATGCTGCCACAAGTCTCTCCCTCTGAAGTCACAATGAGGTGCCCAACCATGTGCTCAGTTTTGGGCACCCCATTTTTGACCTCAGATGGAGTGACTCATACAAGTACCACCAGAAATTACGAGACAAAAGATTTGTTTAAGTACTAAGAAACAGGCTCTATTTTTAGGATTGATAAATGTTTTGCCTGTTGGCATCATGTGTTGCCAAGGCAGCTTCAGTTTATGAGAGACCACCAAGAGAGTCTGACTGCAGTCCAACATTCCTGGCATAGCATAAATATTAGTATGCAGAGATATGCTGCATAAGTACTACACAGTCCCCATGTAGAATAGCAACTTAGTGAAGCACCATGACTAGGGGCCATTTCCCAATGTACAATATAGAATGCATAACCACTGCAAAGCATAGGATGCACACCACAGCACAAAGTACAGGATGTACAAACACAATGCACAAAATACTCAATGACCATAATTCAAAGTATAGGATGCACAACCACAATGCATAATGCACTGTATGCAACTGCAACACTCAATTTGCAATGCACAACTTGCAGGGACAAGGCACAACTGAATAGGTTGCCTTGGTTATGCTTCCGACAACTGCACAAAGAATGTTTCAGGTTTAAAATTATTTCTGTCTTTCTCCTCCTCCTCCTGTTCTTCTTCCTTCTCTAGATGAATAAGCTGGCTAGTAAAACACTGGGGGGGGGGGGGGCAACAACCCTAAAGTACATAAATCATGTAACAGATGTCTTATTAATCTGCAGGGCATTATTCAACCTACAACAGGGCTGTGTGACCTCCAGTTGTCACTTGTATTAGGCTAGTACAGGCCAACTGTAATCTGATGTAATGAGAAAAAACACACGATAGTAATCCCCATGGGGATAAAGTGTAGGCTGATTTGTAAGTGAAAAAATGTTGTCATCTTTTTAGTTAACCCAGTTGAGATAAAGTCTCATCGGGAGGGGCTAGCAGGGAAAGAGCCAGAGAATAATAACAGGAACTAAGCAGTAAGTTACAAATATTTATTGATTTGCAAGTACAATCAGTAAACATAAGATATTTCATTTGCTTCTTTGGTCTTTTTTTACAGTGGGTCCTCCTTATACGTGGATTTGCCATGCATGGACTTGAGCATACATGCATGGCAAAGCTACCATTTTGTCCTCAATGGCGGCATGCATGCATGGGTGCCACCATTGGAGACAAAAGTCCCTCCCCTCCTCTCCTCCCTTCCTCCTTCCTCCCTTGCATAATGTTGGTATTCATCAGAAGGTTGGTGTAGTACAGAATAGGGATGTGAATCTTCACTAATGACATTCTTGAAAGAAGCAACAAATTAGTGTAGTTCAGCCTCCAAGCAACTACAATTTTATTGCTGTCCACAGCCAGAAAAATGGTTACACATGTTTGCAGCATTCATATTCTAACAAGTTGAGATCTGTTGAACACATTTGGCTATCAAATATTTATGATTCCCATATACACATCCTGAAAAATCTACACCAACCAATGGTTTAAGGAGATGAACTTGTTTGCTAGCATTCTGCTTGGGGCATGCATCTTTATAAATGGCCTTAAATGCACATAGAATTGAACTGAGTAGTTTGCAATGCCAATATTCACATAGGGACTGTCGTTACGTTCTGACATACATGCACCATTGCACAATGGTGGAATGACTCATCGTGACCTGATGTTCATTGGGCAGAGATGCTCCTCAGGGTGATCCCCAATCCACATGCAGACACTGGCTATGAAGTGCTGAAGCACAACAGAAGCACCTGATGTGCACTGGAGTACTTTTGCAGTGCTCAAATGAGCATCTTCACAATTCATTCACACAATTTTGTTCTATTTCTGCAATGTTGTTATGAATTTGTAAAGTTACAAAGTAGACTGTGATATAAGATCTTGGCTGATATCTTTTATGCATCCCTCCATACCTACAGTAACATTTTAGAAATCTATGGGAGTAATATTTGGCTAAAATGGAAGAAAGGGGAGTGTGCAGTCTTCTCTACTTAAACACAGACTACCATCTTCCCAATAATATTTAAAAACAAAAAACAAAAAACAAAAAACAAACCAATCCATCATGCAAAATATCAGAGGGTGAGAAGGTATGTTTGAATGCCCCATATACTTTTCTGCAAAGATTTGAGCTTTGCATGTTGAAATATTCATCCCCAAGTACACATTTCTTTGGAAATGCACCCTCCACCTCAATGGCAGCGTCTATAGAGCAAAAGTACTTTCCCTGTTATATTGCCATCCAGCATTTAGCAAGAGAAAGTTCAAAATCTTCACGCTCTAATTAAGGAAACATTAATTAGCCAAGAATACAACAATTAGTGACTTCACACATTCCAAGCACTTTTAGCAGGCCATTACCTCCACTCTTTTGTCGCTTGAGCAAGCTTTGAATTAAGTGAAGATCAAACTCAAGGCTTGGCCTCATCAAGATTAACACTACAACCTCACTTTACATTTATGGCTTCCCACACCTTCATCACATCCCCTGTCCAAGAGTGATAGGAACTATAGGGCAAGATCCTGGATCAGGGAGAGGTGACATAACATTTCATCAGGTGGGAAAATGCTATATTTCCTCTCCCACTCATCCATCACAAACCCCACCTTTTAGCTGTGGTACCCCACCCCAAGCTGAGCCATTTCCTGCTTGATGGAGATGCAGTAGAGAAGTGTTGAGATATGTTCTTTTACCAGGACACCCAGCGACAATGCAACCTCCAGGACATCCCAGGAATCTTTCAGAGGTCTCATAGGATGACAGAATTGCAATGCATTCAGCTAAAGGAATGTAGCTGCACTTTTCTCCCCCAGTCCCCCACACCCTAATAGCTACTAAATAGTTCTGTAGGAGGGCTTCAGCCGGTAAAAGGTGTTTTTGGAGTGTATGGAGTTTGGTCATTGCATGAGGACAGCAGAAAAAATTCTGACCCTAACAATGACAAAAAAAGTACACTTCCAATGTCCAAGTCCGATGTTCCAATGTACAAGTACAATGTACACTTCCAAAGGTGTACATTGGACTTGTGCCTGCATATGTCACTCACAGGATGCCATTCAACTATTCCTCCCAAAGTAAAGAACAAAAGAACTTGCCATAAGATACAACTGTGCCATTCTCTGGTTGACTCTGAACTCTGTAGTGTTAATAGCCCACTTGGGAAATGAAGCCCATGTAGCCCTTGGTCTTTTTATTCCAGGGATCCTACTGCACTCCACATCAAAACTGGGAAGTCATTTTTTGTGTTTTGCCACTACACATACACATACACATGAGAGGAAAAGAATCCTTTCAGAAGTGCTAGTTGCAATTACCTTATGTTACGATAATCCCTCACCTTTTTTGGAGCTGGATGTGAATTTTCCAAACAAGGAGGGACTCTCGGATCACAAGGGATATAATTCTTCACTACATTTCTTCTCAAATGAAGCAATGAGTAATATTAACAATTTCCTTCCCTCTACAAGAAAGTCTTTCAAAAATACAGCTTCTGAAGCCTATTTGCAATTCAGGACTTATTCTGTGCAAAATTCAGACACTGAAGATTTTCACACTTACCTGAATCAGTTGTGAATCATCCTCCAAACGTCCTGCAAAGGTGGCTGAAAGAGAAAACAAGCCCCTGTGTCTGAAAGCCAGGAAGTGTTTCTGAATCGTCATGGAAACATTGAAGAGTTTCACACTTACCTGAATCGGTTGAAAATCATCCTCCAAACGCCCTGCAGACGTCCTCCAAAGATGGCTGGAAGAGCCTCTGTGTCTGAAACCAGGAAGTGCTCCTGAATCGTCATGGAAAGGGATTTGCCAAAAGTAATTGTAAATCATTCAGAGAAAAGTAGGGAAGCAGACAGACTCCTATAAACGCTGACTCAGGGTCAAGAAGGGAAAGAAGAAAAAAAGCCTGCTTCCCTGGCTGCTTTTCTCTGAATGATTTACAATCACTTCTGGCAAATCCCTTTCCATGATGATTCAAGAGCACTTCCTGGTTTCAGACACAGAGGCTTTTTTGCTCTTTCAGCCAGATCCAGTGTGGGCACACCCATCCTTCTTGATGAAAATGGGAGTGAGCAGAAGCTCACAGCTATTTTTAAAAACTGAACAGGACTTGTGTGTGCATCTCTGTGTGTGTGAATCACAAGAGGCGACTTAGGGAGCTGGCTATGTTTATCCTGGAGAAGAGAAGGTTAAGAGGTGATATAATAGCCCTGTTTAAATATCTGACAGAATGTTATCCCGAAATGCATCTGAGGCAGTAGAGTGTAGTCTACAAAAGCTCATACTGCCAACTTCTTTCTTTCAGCTAGTCTCAAAGATGCTACAAGATTTTGACATACTATTCTACAGACTAACACAGCTATATCTTTGAATTCTACCACTACTGAAATTGCACAAGCTTCTTTTTCTGCAGCTCCACAGAATAAGACCCAGAGCAGTGGATTCAAACTACAGGAAAAGAGATTCCACCTAAACATTAGGAAGAACTTCCTGACGGTGACTGCTGTTTGACAGTGGAACACAATCCCACGGAAAATGGAGTCTCCTCCTTTGGAGGTTTTTAAAGGGAATCAGCATGACCATCTGTCAGGGATGCTTTGATCGGGATTTCCTGCATGGCAGGGGGTTGGACTAGATGGCCCTTGAGGTCTCTTCGATGTAATCAGGGTGGTAGAGATACACTTTGGCTGGCATCTTGTTGGTATATTTTGATGGCATAAGTCAGACGTATACCATCAAAAAAATTTGGTTTTGGGTGTTGCAGAGGTTGGCATACACTACTGATCACATAATAACCAAAATCACTCCCCAAGTCCAGCTTTCATCAATGACAGACCCTTCAACCCACCCAGTGAAGAAGGCATCTAGCTATTTTCCCATAAATTGGTTCTGTGCAATGACATCTGCAGAAACCACTCTTGGAGGATCTTGCAGATTCTCCCACCAACCAGGAAATGGCTGGGTTTTTGGGGGGCGGGGGCTGCCTCTGAGGAAAAGTGAGCTTTGGGAAGGCTGGACAGAAAATTATTGTAGCTATATCTCCAAGGCATCTTATGTTTTAAAGCCACATGTGCACCAAGGACCATGCAAAACCTACCTCTAATGAAATCCAAAAATTCTCATGCAGATGTATTGGGAATCCACCAGGAACAGAACCAAAACGAACAAACAAACAAAACAAAAACAAAACAAAATACAAAATACAAAAACACACACCCCATTTTGAATCTCCAGAAGATGATGTTGAAATAACATAATACCTATGAATACAGTGAAAGCATTGACCTGTATGTTGTAGGATCAGCATTTGATTAAGGTGCACTTTTCCAACAGGAGAAACAAGACCCCAGAGTCATCCTCTGGGCAACAGCCTCCATTATCCATGACAAATGACCATGCTGTCTGGAGGATGGGTGTTTTAGTCCACATCTAGAAAAACCAATGTAGTGAGAAAAGGCTGCCTCTGTTGGTCCTTCTCCAAGCTTGCAGATATGCCCTATGCATGGCTGGATCAAACCCTTTGTGCCCATTTTGCAAGAAAAGGAGACATTTTATTTTTGATGTCTACAGAAAACCTTGCAGTTTATGTTCCCTCAGTGGGGGATATTTTTCCTTGAATACAGTTAGATTTTCCCCAGCTTCAGTTTAAATTTACACACTCACAATTATTTACAGCTATTATTAGTTTAGTGCTGTAAATGTCTTCCAATTTAATCTCAACCTTTTGTGTGTGTGTGTGTGTGTGTTTGCTTTGCCAAAATACAAATCAAGAAAGCACTGTGGGCTGTATTCCATCAAATAAATTTATTAATAACTTTAGTGCAAAAGGGGAAAAAGAAATTTACTAATAACTTTACTGCTGAAACCCAAAATCCTATTAATGCTAGGCAGTGTCTTAACAATGTTTATGTGAAGAATTTACAAAGTCAGATGCGATTTCCATACCCCTGTGTTAAAGCATATACTTAAATACTTCTGACATGCTATTTGTCTATCCATTTCTTATTTTTGTGAAGTGCCTTGAATAAAACCTCTGTTATGGTATCTGTATAACAGGCGAGAGTTGCAATATTCCACTTCCTCAGATCTAGGACTATAATTTGCATATTATTCATATTATGTAAATTATATGATGCAAATTATTCTAATTACATTATGCAAATTGTACAAATTTTAACATTTGCAAATTCAGCAGATTAATTGTTGCATTTCTTCTTCCACTGTGTTTTTCAACTTTCATACCATTTTTTTGCAGTTAAAAATAATCTGAGATAATCATCACAGAGTAATGTTGGAAGTGCTGGATTTGGAACAGGGAGACTGAAGTTCAAATCTCTGATTGGTCATGGAATATTTTTATTATAATTAATAAAACTGTTAATTAATGTCAAGATGACTTATATAGATGGTGGCCACATTTATGAGAGAAGTCCAAGGGTCTCACCAGCCCTACTTCGGTCTTGCAAACTCGGGGCTGTGTTTTCCTTAACTGAATCTTGTTGTTGTGTATCTTCAAGTAATTTCCAACTTATGGTAAACCTAAGGGTTTTCATGGGGTTTTCTTGTGGCTGAGAGAGTGGGACATGCCAAAGGTCAGCCAATGGGTTTACGTGGCAGAGGTAGGATTGAAACCCTGCTCTCCCAAGTTATAGTCCAATACTCAAACCATTATGTCACAGCGGCTCTGTCTATCCCCTTTTAATGTGTTCTTTCTCTTTTCCTTAACTACCTTGCCAAGCATTATAGCATTATCTAATAAGTCATGCCTGAGAATGAATGAGAAGAAAGCACTAAAGAATAATCATGTCAACCAGAATATACTGGAACCGGGCAGACTATGTTGTTGAAGCAAAGCTCTGCTGGAACAGAAATGTCTTTTATATGAATGTCTCTGCAATGTTAAAGTTTGATTCTGGACATATTTATTCAGCCAGAAGACCCACTGAGTTCTGGGATGAAATTTCACAGACTGTAGTCTGCTACAGTCCACAAGAGTTTTGGCCAAATAAAGCTTGATAGTTTTCAGGGTGCCACAAGGTTCTTTTTTGTTCTGCGATAAATTAATACATTCTCCCCCTCACCCCTAAAAAGAAAAGAAAAGAAAAGAAATAATCCCAGACAGAGAGATATAGATATGAACCCTGCTCCTTAGTGCTTTGGCACTTGATGGGTATGGTTGGAAATGGGTACACAGGCTGTAAAACCACCTTTCATACACAAAAATCAAGGCTGGTATCCTAGTAGTTAGTAACAAGTGGAGTACCGTATATCAATTGAACCAATGGATAAATGGTGAATCAACACATAGGAAAATAGCCTTGATAAAATGGTTCTACTTTAGTTAGGATGAACAATGGATTTATGACATAAGACTGCTGCTTCAGCATGGAGTTTTCATCACTGACAAAAAAAGAGCAATGCTATATTTCTCTGCACAGTTTCATTAAGTCATGTCAAATGCAATTAAAGGTATCTCTCTCCTCCTTCATATTGTTTGCTGTTTTCCACAAAGCCTGAAGCATCATCATCATTATCAACATCATCAATTATATTTATTTACAGTCCCTGCCTTATCCCTCCCTTTCAGCTGAAATGAAGCTTGTGTATATGTATTCAAATGGAACATGTATCCCATTATCCTCTCCCTACCCCCCTGTCTTCCCCACCACAACCTGCACAACTAATGTGTTGAATTAGAAACCGTGGGTGTCCTTCTATTAGTGACATAGATCTTTATCACACTACACTAAAATATAACACTATATTCCATTATAGTGGCCATGGAAACATCCTGTGAAATTTTGGGATTTGCAGTTTAGTGAGGGCCAAGGGACCTCTGTCTGAGGATTCTAAACTCCAAATTCCATGACTACACAGGAGGCAGCCATAGCAGTTAAAGTGGAATAATACTGGTATAATAGTATACAGTAGTATCATAAGGCCCATATACTACTGTTGTTTTGGTCTTATTTTTGCTCGGTGAGGAGAAGGAAATTTATGACGTTCATTGTACAATGACATCAACCACTTTAAATGCACCTGTCTCATGCTGAGCCCTTTCAACACAGCCATCTAGTAGCTGGTGAAGAATGGGGAATGGCGGGGGAGCATCTGGCTGTGTTCTTCTTTCGAGGTGCACAGCAATGATGTCAACTTCTGTGATCTCTGGAGGATCCCTGGGAGTTTGTGTAGGATTACTTTCTTGTCTGGTTATAGGAGCAGGACTAGAGATTCTTCCAATGACATCCCCTCACTCAGTCCCCACTCTCTTCCAGGCAAGAAATGGAGGGACAGCATGAGAAGTGCAGGAATGGAAGAAGGTGAGAGAGGAAATAAAGCACAGGACTTTATCACACCAAGCTGCTAAGATGACACAATTGTGTTAGTATAGGCAACAGTACAAATCTTCAGTTTGATCATCATGGCTTTTAGGGAGGACTCAGTCCTGATTTGCTCTAGTAGTCATTTATTTGACTTTCTGGATGTCCATGGTATTATCAGCACTCTTTTCCAGCAGTGCATATCCAATGAATTGATTTTCTTTCTGTCTGTTTTTTTCTCTCATATCCATACATGATGATTGGAAAAACAATTGTTTGGGCTGTCCATACTTTAGCGTTCAGTTCTCTATCTTTGCACTTTAGAATTTTGCTAGTTCTTTCATAGCTGCCCTTTCCTGTTCTAAGCTTCTGATTTCTTGACTACAATTTCTGTTATGGTCAATGATGGATCCAAGGTATGAGATATCTTTGATTATTTCTATTTCAGATACAGATGCTACTACCTTGCTGTAATTCCACTCTGGCAGCCTTGTATGATAAAGTCTATAGTTCCACTTGGGTGTAACTTCATACCCTATCGCTCAATGCAGGATATCATCAAGTTCCTTCAAGAAGGGATTAGTTTTGGGCTGCTACTTGGTAAAATAAAGCAACACTTTATTTTATATTTGAGTTTTAGGTTACAATTTTGTTGACTGGCAGCTATAAAGGAAATAGATAAGATCCTCAAGTGTAAAGACCTATCATTAAATACCATAGTCAAAATCTTCCAGCACATAGTATTTCCAATTTCTATGTGTGGATGTGAAAGCTGGAGAATGAATAAAAGTGACAGGAAGAAAATTTGAAATGTACTTCAGCAGAGAATTCTATGGACACCACGGACTGCTAAAAAGACAAATAAATGTTCAGCGAAGTGGAAGGCAGTAGGGAAAAAAAGGGAGACCACAATACAGATGCATTGATTGATTCAAGGAATCCACAGCTGGCCTGAGCTTGCAAGAGTTGAGGAAAGCAGTTGATGACAGAGTTCTTGGAGATCTCTCATGCATAGCATCACCACAAGTCAAAGTCAATTTGATGGCAAGTAGTAATAATAATTATGACACTATGGGTGGTGATGATGAAGTAAACAGTTGCATAATGATAGATATAAAATGGGCACCAGCTGTGCAGTAATGAAAGAGGCAGGCAAGACCAGGTTAAAGTTGTTGGGACCTTGGAGGAATTTCAAAAATGGAGCCTGATATGTGTCATGGATGAGTTCTTGCAGGTGTGGTGCCATAAAAATTAGATAAACAAAAGGGATAAATGTGAAAATAAATTGCAAAGTGCAATAGACAATATGGCCTAAAAACTATAAAGGCACCAGATCCCATCTGACTTTGGAAGCTAAGAAGGGTTGGCTCTTGGACTAAAGACTGCAAATCATCATCATCATCATCATCATCATCATCATCATCATCATCATCCCAGGTGCTGTAGGCTATACATCAGAGGAAGGAACTGGCAAAGCCACCTCTGTTGGCCATCCGTATCAATGGAGGTTCAGTTCTGGGCCCCCTTGCAGATACCAAAAAAATGTGGGACCTGAAGTCCCATTAGCATCAATGAACAACCATGTGCATGTGACTGCATTGGCATGACTGCATGCAGTGCCACCACTGAGGATAATGGGGCAGGGCCATATGCAGATGCTTTAATTTATGAATAGCTAGCCCACCTATATGGATAGCCAAGTGCGTTCTTTGTCTAAGGACACCCTATAACATTCATGGGGTCACTTTATGCTGACAATCAACTTGAAAGTACACACGCACACACACACATACACACTAGTCCAGAGCATCACTACTGGGGTGTAGGGAGTATAGACCACAATGGGTGACACCCCAGGGAGGATGTACAGGGAGGGTGTGGTGGTATACCTGGTAGGACTGGCATAGCTGCTGGGCAAGGGAGAAAGGGCATCACCTCCCTTTCTTGCTCACCAGGGAACTGGGCCAGACCCAGGATGGGTTGTCTGGAGGCCACAGCTCTGCCCGCTGCAGCAGTCTCACTGAGTGTCTAGTGGGTGGCTGAGGACCAGGTGAGTGAAGCAGTAGGAGGAATGGAGGGTAGGGCAGTCCACTGCCCCCCCCCCAGACCATTTCAGGCACCCACACCAGGTGACACCAACCACTGTGATGCCACTGCAACAGACAACAAGAAAGCAGCTTTCTTGTGTGATCTCACACCTTTTTTAAGCCTAGCCACTTCATCTTATTCATTTTTAGTCACATAACACACAAAGTCTTGGTTATAGCAGATAATGACATTTAGAAAGTGATTGGAGAAGAGGAAGGAAGCAATGCCCTTCAGTCCCCTTGGCAATGAGGGGCCTGGGGCAATTGCACCAATTGAATCATTGATAATCCTTCCCTAGGGAGAGAAGAGGTTGACGCTATAAGGAACCAGCAAGACAGCTTTCTCTAGTGACACAGTTGAATTTGATATCATAGCTCCACTGTCTCTGCACCGTTCCAAAATATGTCCTACACTACCTTAATGGCCTGTTATGCTTATGTAAACCCTCATTTTTGCATGCATTAATTTCTGTGATATGGTCAGTATATGAATGCAAGGAGATACAGCAACTTTGCCTGACATTGCATTCTAGCATTCATAGCTCAAAGAGCAATCCCTGGGGGCTCAACGGACTGATTCATACCTGCCCAGCATTTAATTCAATTCTCTGCTACTTCAAAAGGCAGGGGATGTTTTTCAAAGAACCATAGAAGATAAATAACCTTTTCACAGAGATTTTTAAAAACACTATTCAAGTTGCCTGGATAATGCTTACAAAAGAGGAAAGGCGACTTTTTGTTTAGAGAAGACTGCAACAGATTGAGTGCAACATGCAAAAACAAGCAAACACAGTAGATCCTCAGTTATGAAACCAGCCACAGACTTGTAAAGAGCAGTAAAGCTGATAAAGGGAAGGGGGAACAACAACCTGATATAAGTACAGTCTGCAGTTTTTGAAAACTGATGTGCTATTGCTTGTATGATCATGGACTTTGGTAGATTGAGATGAGACATACTGAGCCATAGAGTCATTTGCTGTCTGTGGTGTTATGGAATGTTGCGTAAGAAGGTCAAAAACTCACACAGAGTCCCATAGCCAGAAAACACAATATTATTTTAGTGGGAAGACGAATGGTAGCAGTGTGATTAGCACTATTGCAGTGTGGGTGTAACCTCCATGTATGATATAGAGACAGACCGACCAACAGAGATAGAAACACACACACACACACAATATCTTTTGCTTGTATGAAAATGACACAAGAATGAATTTCTCCATATGTGCCTTGCATATCTTTAGCATGAATGCAGTATGCATATCTAAATGTAGATAGAGGAAAGGAGACAGAGAAGACACTGACAAATAATGCATAATTGTTTCATAAATTAATTTTACAAGATCCTTGGTAAATCTCCAAATTTCCAACTTTTGCTGCTCTGACTGCTGCAGTATCTGCTGTGTCTTCCATGTCAGTGGTGGTGCTTGAGGTCTTGTCGGTGGTGAATCTGCTTTCAGTTTTAGTTGGAATATATATATATATATATATACATATTTACAGTACATTTAAAAGAGTTATTTCTATTCTGTTTTACTGCCAACATTTAGTATTCCTCAATTCTGTAGGCATTTTCATTTATCTCACATCTTCTATATAGTCTTTTGAGTATTGCTAAGACTGTGCACAAATATGCACTTTACGCTTTACGAATACAAAACCATCTTTGTTATTTTTATACTCTTATTCTGACAATGGATATCGGTTAATATCTATGACATCATAAACTGTTTATGTTTACATTAACCATCTTTTTACAGTACTCTAATAAAGATTCCCATACATCATTTTCTTCTACATTCTTCTTTTTCAGTGAGAGGGTTATTCTGTCCATTCCTATTAAATCCATTGATTTTTTTCAACCATTTATCAATACTTGGTATCTCTTTCTCTCTCCATTGTTTCACTAGTGTTATTATAGTTATTGTTATTAAATATACTAGTGGTTTCAATTTTTTCCTTGTTTCTCTATTTTCAACTATATTTAATAAGTATAGTTCTGGAGTTAGCGGGAATTGTATTTGTATTATTTCTTGTATACATTTATGTATTTCTTTCCAGAATTTTTAAACTCTTGGACATAATCACCACATATGATAAAATGTCCCAACATGCATTTCACATTTCCAGCATTGTCCTTTAGTATTTTTTATATATTTTTGATAGTCTATGTGGGGTTAGTAGTTGGAATTTTCAAGAAGTTATTCAAAGCACTTCCTTCTCTCCTTAGAATAGGTTCAGCACCTTGGAAAGTGCATTTAAAGTTCAGACAAAAACTCAAAATGGATTCATACCTGGCATGAAAGACACCAGCCACAGCGGAAACATGAAGAGAAAGAGTGGAAGCCAAGACCACTTCCATTTTCTCTGGCCTCCACTCTTTCAAACTAATGGGCAATGTGATGAAGCCAGATATATATTTATGACCTGACAGGTCAGAAGGGGGTGGGGGTGGGGGACAGTTATGGCACCAGAACTCTCTGACAGAGAAGGCTAAATATCTCAAAGAATTACAAATCCCAGAATCCCACAGCATTGAGCCATAGCAGTTAAATCAATGTCAAACTGCATTATTTCTGCAGTACTGATTAGACCAAAGAGAGACTTGGCACTGAGCTGCCTGCTGCACCAAGACGGAGTACTGGTGATAAGCTGAACAATGTGGTCTAGGCTCCCAGCCTTCATTGTAAACATCCAGGACTCTAAATCCCATCAGTATTGTGAGTCAGTTAGATAAAGGTTTAGACAGAAGAATTAGAGAAATCATATTTATTTTTAAAACTCTGCTGAATATGATCTAGGGCTCTAGGCTGTAACTTTATGTAACTGCCTGAATGACAGTGGGCAGATGCAAGAGATACATTTTTACCAATGAGACACAGAATGGTGTAGTGGTTTGAATGTGGGACTATGACTCTAGAGAACAGGGTTCGAATCCCCACCCAGCCATGACCCTAGGCAGGTCATGCTTTCTCAGTCTTAGAGGATGGCAATGGCAAATCCCCTCTGAAGCATTTTTTTTAAGAAAATCCTGTGGCATTAGGGTCGCCATAAGTCAGAAGGCACACAACAACAAAAATTACTGTTTAGAATAAAGTTTCCTTCACAGACTCCCCCTTTTTTGTGTTCTTTCACATGCCTGCTCTATATCGTTCCCCCAGGGGCAGAGGAAGGAAAGTCTCTGCAAATTCGGTGATGGAAATACAAAACAAGTTACCCCAGTTACTTCCCATTGAGCTGCTAATAAAGGTGGGTTTTAAAATCAGCAAATGGTGCAGCTCTAGAGAGAGCTCATCCTTCTCAGCAGAAGCAGGAGGGAAACCTTGGGATCAGCACACCTTGACACAGAGAATACTCATGTGAAGTGGCTTCAGGGTTTTTAAAGTAACTTAGGAGGGGCCTTTGGGGCACAACATGTAGAGGAAGAAGATATCAACTTCTGCAGCATCGGAAAAAACATATCCTCATGCATAAGGGACGCTTAAGCATGCAGATGTCACTACTTGAATTCCAGCCAGAATTAACCAATACATACATAAATACATACATACATACATACATACATACATAGCTAGCATTAAATATTCACAATGATAGCTACACAGAACCTCTATGGTCAGACACAGTATACCTGTTAATGAAAGATGCTGAACACAGGAGAAAAGGATTACTATCATACCTTATTTGTCAGCATTTGACAGGCCAGTGAATCCTATTAGTGAGTCTTATTGAACCAATAGTTGAATGTTAAGTCAATACAAAGGTAAATCACATTGTTTTCATTGAGTCTCACTCTAATGGGAATGGGGAGGGTAGGGGTGGGATAGCATTTCAGGCACAAGATGCTTTGCTTGCTGGACCATTGGAACAATCCAGCAGGGCTCTTCTAATGTCTTTCCACAAATAATCAGATCCTCCTTCCATGAAAGAATGTGGGTCTCTGTCTATAGTTATATGTCCTGCATGGAGAGTTATTGAAGCTCAGTCTAGGAGAACTATTTGTTCCTGCTGAACAAATAATATGTAGAGCCGCTGAAGCATGAGCCAACAGAAAATATTTTCCAAATGAATTTTATAAATCAAATCTATCTACTTGGAAGCTTAAAGATAAAAGAAGCTCATGTCTGAAATATGACTTCTGCACCTCAGAGACATAGGGAAAAAAGAACAGACACACCATGCTTGGTGACGGCAGGCGATAAGAAAAGACCAATCTGCTCTCTGTATTGTTGATGATTGCTAGGTAGAGGCTGTGTTTCATAACAATTTTGCAGGGCAGGGATGAGCAAAGTGGGCCACATGCAGCTCCTGGGCTACACCTTCATGGCTTCTGAAGACCCCACCAATCTCCCAAAGCCCCTCAACCTCCCCCCTTCACTTTAAAAAAAAACATGATGTGATTTTCAAACAGTTTTAACCATCAAACCACACAGAACCCTCCCATACATTAAAACACTCAAAAATACTCCATCTGCCCCCACAAGCACCCAAGAACCTGTACAATCTGCAAATGCCTTTATTTTCTTCTGAAATCTCTCTCCAAATTGCAACACAAGCATTATTTTCTTTGCAGAACATAGGTTTGCTGCAGAGAAAACATTATTTCCCATGAAGGAAACCTGAACAGAAAACAGAATGTTTGGTTTGCTTTTTTTGTACACACACACACATGCACATACACACCAATTTTACCTCTGCAGAATAATTCCTCCGCACATTTTGGGACATTTGAACACAGAAGAAAAATGGGCAAAATTCTCAATGGTTTGCATTTTCTTTCGGACAGGGTTTTCCATCTGTTGGAAAACCCATCATTGGAACACTGATAATACTATGGAGAAATATTTGTTTTCTTTCACAGTTAGGAGAAAACTATCATAATTATTCATCCTGTATCTATTATAACTTTTTAAAGATGTGAAGAGACCCAGAATCCTCCCCTTCCTCCTCACATCCCTTTTGCTCTGGTATGAAATAATTCCAAATTTACACCCAGGCTCCCAATTTCCCTCATTGTTGCTTTCCTCACACAAAACCAACATGTCTGCAGAGGAAAGCCTCTTCTTTTACTTTCGGCTCATCTGGACATCCTTCATGGATGAGGGATCTAAAGAATATTTGCAGATTTCCTCTTTCCTTGATGAGAAACATATTGTGCATTACTTTGGCAGGAGGAATAAGGATCATTAACAATCTAGCATCAAGAAGCATAGAAAGTTAGACAAAGTAAAGGAAACAAACTGGATAGAGTCACACATTGAAGAACAGTGATGCACAGGAAAATGTCAGGAATAAACTCTTCAGGCCACAAAGCCTGAAAATCCCACAAGCCACCACCATCACCACCTCCCAAACTCCCTACAGTAATGGTCTGTTTGCAGGTATCAAAGGAAGCAAAACTGAGGCTCCAAGATGACAAGGAGACTTTTAGATTAGATGGTGTTGTTTCCAACACTCAAAGGCTGAGATCCTATGTGGTACAGTGTGGTAGAACTATGATACATCATTTCATTCAGTCTCCTACTCCAGACTCACCATTCAGATGCAGCAACTTCTCTACCTCAACTCTTCAATGTCTGATGAAGAGCAGGGGCAGATCTGGAGAATCATCTGGCTACATCCCCATAGCCAGATGCAAACCAATGACATAATTCCTTAGAAAGACTTCAAGGGAGGTTTCAATGGATGATGGTGTTGGTCTTTCCCTATCAGGACATAGCCAGATGACTCTCCAGTTCTCCACCCTCTCTCCACCAACCAACTGTAGCTGTAGCTGTAGGAGGCATCTACAGCACCTTTGAAGCCCTTTTGTTGCAAGGCTGAACAAGTATGTTTTGGGAGTCAGATTCAGTAATTAATGAACCTAAACATTAATCTACAGCAGTTACAATATCACAGGCCTAATTTGCAATCTCATAACTGCTGAACAGAATACCAGCCATCGTGTTTATAAAATCCTTGCATCAATGTAGATATTCACCAAAATAAAACAAAACACAGAAACAAAACCCTAACTTCTTTTATCCTCCTCTTCCTCGTCCTTGACCAAGATCCTAAATTCCTGTCATGTTGTAAAAATTTTCATATGTAGAGTTACACTTTGATAGTGATATACATGCTTTGTGTGGAAAAGCACTGTTGTGCACCTCAATCCAAACCTGAATGTCAAACGAAATGCACCACCAAGTGTGCATTGCTCAACTGTATGCACAGCTCTGTGTCAGCAAAATGAACCAAATGTAGACGTCAGCCAAAAATGTCCATTTGCTTTTGTTGGGGATCTTATGCAATTGTAAGATGCCAATAAGATACTGATCAGAAGAATAAAATTGAATCCCTGTCAACACTCTCTTTTCTACTTCCTCCCACTCTCTAGGTTTTTGCATAAAATTACTGGCTACTTCTTTGTCTTATGGAGGCAATTATTTTTACTTCACCCTGACCTCCATTTCCCATCACTCTGATTTGTCCATATATCTGAAGATGAACTTAGAAACCCTCAGGCAAGGGTCACAAAGCAAACAATGCATTTGGAAATTGGCAGTGTGCCCTTTGAAGTGTAGGCCAGGTCAACATTGCCTTTTTCCTCTTCACTTCTTAATCCCCTTACATAATTAGCAGACATGCCACTCAATTATGCTCAATTTTCACATCCCATTTAAAGGTCACTACATTTTACAGTCATCCTTAATATGGAATATTAAAAAAAAAACTGCACAGCTCTGCTCTCTCTCTCCTACATTTGGAGCAGCATCCATACAAATTATCCGCATCAAGTTAACTCTTTCATCCCAAACTCCAGTCAAAGGAGATGTATCACTATAGACATTCCAATGCTGTTTTGGGCTTAAAATTATTGCTATCTGGTTGTGTATATATTTTTCCACATTGCTCCTTTTGAAAATACCTTGAAATAAATGCTTAGGATATTTTCTGTAGCTTCCCCATTTCTATATTTATAATGAAAAGGTCCCACTAAAAACCTAGAAGGTGCTAAACAGGGTAGGTGGTATTCTTATTACCAGCTAGACAATGTACTATAGAGAGGGTATTTTCTGTGGTGTCACCCAAACTTTAGAATATTCTTCACAGATATGTTCTTGTGGCACCTTCACTGTTATTTTTTAACTGCAAGGTGGATTGCATCCTGTTCAGCTGTGTCCTTCTCTGATACTCAGAAACCCAAAGCCTTATTGCATGAGAAAATAAAGCTAAAATGGATTGGCAGAGTAGTAATTTTCTCCTTGCCTCTCCACATGCTGTCGCAGCACTTCCATTCTCTGTCGTAAGGGAGATGTTCATAAATGCATGCCTTTTGCCAAACAGATTTTTTTCCAGCACAACAAAAGGCATGCTTTTATTACCATCTCCCTTGGGAACTGAATAGAAGCATATTGATGGCACACATAAAGGCACACAAAAAGCTGCTTCCCTCCTGATCTGTTTTGGCTTTCTTTTCTTATGTGATGAGGATCCCAATTAAATGTGTTTTAAAAATGAAAAATTATAATACATCGTCTTATTTTGATTTGGATTTTTTGGCATGCTTTTATTCTTTTATCTGTTACCTTTTATCTTGCTGCTTCATAGTTTTATTTTTACTAGGCAATAGACCAGCATACTGGTAGCAGAGGAAGGGATATGAAAGTTCCTTTTTTGTGAAGTTATATGTGGCAACCTGTTAGTGACATATACAGACATAAGTAAAAACAGTTCTTTAATGACCTCACTCATTGACCAAACACTGCTTCAATCCCACAGTTAGCTGCTGCAGTCCACACTCATATGCCAGTATACTGGACAATGGCAAGTGGGGGAGCAGCAGAAAAGCAGGCAAATATGTGCCTACGACTAGTCACATGGTGAAGAATCATACTTCAGGACTTGTGGAGGACCCGCTGGAGGAAAAAAATGTCAATGTTGAAAAGTCAAAACTAAGTACACACTTTTTCACTGTACTTCCAATGAGTAGCAATCAGGACTTTGGAAAGCACCCAGTGAGGCCTTCTAGTCTAGGGCTACTCAACATGGTATCCCTGGGGCTAGTTTTAGTCCCTCCGTCATTGGCTGCCAGTCCCTGACAAATTTCCAGGAAAGAAAGAAGAAATTCTACCCAATGAGCACAAATAATAGATTTTGTCTACGTTATACCCCACTTAGCCTTTGCCCAGATTGGAATGATCTTGTATTGTTATTATCAAATTTGTGAGATTTTAATTATGATCTATTTACAGATTATTTCAACTATTACTTGTTTAATTTTTATTTTAAGGAGGGAGGGAATTGTAGGTTATACTTAAGGTATTGTTGGAATTTTATGTAAGCTGCTCCAATTGCTTGTACAGAGAAGCAGGATACACATAAAATTTTTATTATTTATTTATTTTTATTAAATATAGTGGTGATCCCTGGCACATTGGGGGGGGGAGGAGCCTCTTCCCCATATCAGACAGCTAGTAAAACACTGTAATGGGTTAGATATAAAAAGATGTCTCTCAGCCAAGATCTAGACCAGCTTTTTCCAACCTTGCATCCTCAATTATTAATGTGTGTTTACCTGATTCTGCAGCCTTGTCCTTCTGCCATGTGGAAGTTACAGGGGAATCATCATGGAGTCATCCTCAAGTATAAAGACACAAGGAGAGTCTCATTCACAGATCAAAAGTATACAGACAGTTTCAACAGTTCTCACCCACCCCTGCAGTAATCTAAGATTCACCTGAATCTAAATGTTCCTAGCCTGGGATCTGGATGTGGGCTACAGGAGAGATTATGAAGATGTCAGCCAACACCCTACACCAAATCAAGGAAATTAAGCATAACTTCACATTCACAGTTTCATGACAATTGTGCATTAATGATTTGCCCTACTGCACACTGAATCCACAAAGAAATAGGAAATGCACAATTGCAATAGCAATGCATGCACAATGGCACCAGATGCATGAGTCTGCTTCCACAACCTTGAACTGAATACCCTGCTCAGCATCAGAGAGAAAAAAAGTTCAACCATTTCTGCAGTGTAAGTCACTAACAAGATGCCAGCCAATGTGTGTGAAATGCTTCAAGGGGTCAAAAATGCAATGGGAATGAAATGGTCAGAATCTTGCAGGTGTCTTACTCATGCCTAAATTCTACAGCAGAAGCAGACTGACATTTTTGTCTGATGTGGTATGTTCAGATTCAGTTCAAGGTTGTGTAAAGAGAATTTCACACACAGCACCATTGTGCATGAAAATACACATTTCACATGGATGCACATTTCATTCTGCATTGGGTTGCACATTTGCTTTCTTAGTTTAGCTTTGAAAGACTGTCATTCAACACAAGGGTTGCATAGTGCCATTGATGTGTAACTCTACCTGCTGAAATGTAGACTATGTGATCCCAGTGTAGGTTCATGGCCTGTGTGTTATTATTAATCATTCCATTTTCTTTGTCTCTGTGCAGTAGATTCATTTCCATTCCTGTTTATCAGACAAGCATCCTTTGTTTAGCATTTTCTTTTTAACTTTGATTTGTGCCAAAGACATGATAAATCCAAGTCGACATCTCTGGGGAATTTTCATGCTACATGCAGCTTGAGGCTTTGCGCTTTCTGAGTGCTTTTTATCCATCAGTATCAAACTCCTCACAAATATTATTAAAGTGAGTAGTATTCTAATCACCGTAGGAAGTAAAAGTAGGATATCTTCCCAATGGGAAAAAAACCTGGGGGCTAATCTCCATATTTCTTTTTCACCTCCTTAAATAAACAAAGACTGCTGTATACATCTCCTATGACACATGTACAAACAGCATAGTGGCTCTACAGTACAAGGGAAAAATCTTCTTTCCAGTCTTCCAAAAAAGGTCCCACTATCCCCAGAGAATCTGTCATAGTTGGGTCACAGAGAAGTATATTTTCTTAAACTCATGAAGTCAAACTGCCATAATTAACCATCTCATTCCATCTAAACATAAGGAGGGCTGGAGAAAGAATTAGTGTGGGGTTGCAGCAGCAGGTCTGCAGTAAATAATGCAATAAAGCTTGACCTGAGAAAGAATCAACCCAAATCTAGGGATGCATCTGCACTGTGCTTACGTACAACAGGCAAGGTAAACAGCTGCCTCCAGACTCACTTAGTGTGGATGTATAAAGTGCAAAACAGAAAGAAAAGGGGGAAACAGATTAGCCTGCCATGCCAATTTCCCCAACATGTTGAAAACGTATAGCTCTATAAGTTTTGCCATCAAAATGAAAATCATAAGAAAAATGGAGGCTGTTGGAAGGAAAAAAGGGGGGTCTAATCCCCATTCAGCCATAGAAACTCATTGGAAACTCAAGTCACACTCTCTCAGTCTCGGATGGAGGCAAAGGCAACCCCCAGGGACAAATCTTGCTAAGACAGGTTCACCTTAGGGGTGCCATAACCTGAAAATGACATGAAGGCATATAACAACAACAACAACAAAATAACTTTCATTGGGGACATTATGGAATTACTGTTTTGCCCTCTCAGTTATTCCTGCTTGACTGTCATTCATCATACTCAATTGTTGTTGTTGCTGTTATTGTTGTTAAAAAAAAAAAAAAACAGTCTCCAAATTTCCAAGAAGCAAAGGCCCCAATTTTTGAAGCAAACCAAGTTCTGAGGGTATCTACTGGAAGATAATTTAGAACAAAGACAGCTTCAAACCTGCCTTGCTAATGGCTGCTATATATCAAATTACTTAACCATTATCCCATGGTGTAGGAGGTGATTCTGTTCTTGCCATTTAACTTTTTTGTCTACACAGTGGAAATCATACTCCCTACAGAATTCACTCTCATTTCACTGTAGAGATGTTAATAGATGTAGCACTTGAATAAAGATGTTTATGAAGAAAGTCATATGTTAACACATGGTCCTTATCAGTGAAATACAGATAAACATATGTGCATCAAATGTTGGCTGGAATCTATTTAGTTAGGCCTAGCTAAAGTAGACTGACTCACTTGTTGAATGGTGAGTCAACTTATAGGTAAATTCAATTGATTGAATGGTTTTTCAAATACACATTTTCATATATAAATTCCCCTATATAGCTTGCGTCCAGGCTTTCTGAAGATGTCTAACTATCTAAATATGCAGATGACACCATAAATGCTAGCAGAAAACATAATAGACTTTGAACAGTTACTGTGAAAAGTTAAAGAAGAAAGTGCAAAGGCAGGCTTACTGCTTAACATAAAGAAAACAAAAATAATGAGTATGGAGTATCTATACAATATCATACTGAAATAGTTAAATATTTTCAATGCCTCAGATCAAAAATTGATCAAAATGGAGACTTCAGTCAAGTAATGAAAAGAAGATTAAGGCCTTGTGCAGTCCTGCAGTTTGGGCCAGGTTGGGGGCAGAGTTGGGGCATAGCATCTGCACAAAGCATGCCCCAGTTCCACCTCCAGGGTGGCGTTATGGCATCCACCGCACCGTATGGCATGCAGCGTCATGGTGCTCATCTGGTACTACGTTTGCATGATGCAGCACCAAAGGAGCACCATAAAGCTGCTGTGTCACAGCTATCATGCCCACTTTTTGCGACTCCTTTTTCCGCTCTGCAAAGGCCAGATCAGGACAATGTCATGTGGTTGCCACAGCCGTGATCTGGATGTAAAAGGAGGGCTGCACAGCCCCTAAGAATAAAAAGGAAAGCTGTGAAAGAACTAGGTAAGATCATGAAATGTAAAGATGTACAGTTGAGCACTAAATTAGAATCATTCAGACCACTGTCTTTCCTGTCATCCTGTAGGCATGTGAGACCAGGCCAGTGAATAAAGTAGATATGAGGAAAATCACCTTTGAGATGTGGGGCTGGAGAAGAGTGCTGAGGATACCATGAAGAGTAAAAAAAGAAAAGCAATTGAATCCTTAAACAGATCAAGCCTAAACTCTCCCTGGAAGTCAAGGTGATGACACCAAGGCTATCATTCTTTAGCCATATTTGGCACCACAATTCAAAAAGGTTATTGAGAAGCTGGAGTATGTCCAAAATGGTGAAGGGTCTGGAGACCATGACCTATAAGGAGAGACTTAGGGAGCTGGGTATGTTTAGCCATATAGCGCTGTAAATTTACACAGTGCTGTACATACAATCATAAATTAGATGGCCTTTGTCTTCTCTTCCAGCTCTATGATAATAATAATAATAATAAATTTTATTTTTATACCGCCCTTCCAAAAAGATCAGGGCGGTGTACAAGATAAAAAGACATTAAAACATCAAGCATAGTTTAAAATCCAAGCAATACAATAAAACAAGTAAAACAATACAAGATTAAAAACAATAAAAAACGATACCTCCCAGCGTAAAGCTATGATGGAAAGACGATGGCAGCATATCTAACAGGGCAAACCACAAGAGAGACCCATTTACAAATATGCCTGTTGAAATAGATGTGTTTTCAGGTCCTTTCTAAATTGGATGAGGGTGGGGGATAAGCGGAGCTCAGTAGGTAGAGAGTTCCAGAGGTAAGGGGCAGAGATGGAGAACGCCCTTTTTGTAGTGCTCATCAATCTAGCCTCTGGAACTCTCAATATACGCTGTCCGGTAGATCTCAGTGTGCGGGGCGGATTATGTGGGGAGAGACGGTCCTTTAGGTACCCTGGTTCTGTGATTCTGTATCATAGGAAGGCATGGCCCATTTGAAAAGACAATAATGCTAGTTTTTGCCCCGTTTCTGAGTTGAGTTGAAGATGGTTTTAGTCAGGAAAGCATTCCAAACCACTACCTGATTTGCTGGTTGTTAACATCTTTCTTGTGTTTGTACCCTTTTATAATTGTCAGTATTTTGTTATGTGATGCCTTAATTTTATAACTCGATTGGTTCATAGATTGTATGCTGTCTGGCAGGTTTTTTCCCCCCTATTTTATCTCCTGTATGTATATTCTGGCCAGTGTAGATAAGCCTTAGGTTCCATCCTATGGAATTCTGGGATTTGCATTGTAGGGAAGGTTATTTAGGCCCAAACTACAAACTTAGAATTCTATAGGAAGTAGTCATGACAATTAAAGTGGGATTATAGTACTACAATTTTGTATTGTAAAAAGAGATCCTTCTTTAAAACATTTTCCAGATCTATGAACCTCATTTTATTCCCGGGTATCTGTAGAGTGCAGAGGGGAGATGAGATTTCCTCTCCAAATTTATACTGGTCTTTTCTTCCTTGAACAGAAGTCCAGTAATGGTTACAGACCAGAATTTAGGTAAAAAATAATTTTTGGACTACAGTTCTCAGGCAGTATGGTGTCTGCAGCTTACCATCAAAAAAGGAAGAAAGCCACTTGCATCTCTCTGTATCCTTTAGCTTATGCCTGAGAGGAAGGAAATGATTTGAAAATGTAAGATGAGAAGGTGAGCATACTTTCTGTAAATAAGCCATTAAGAGCTGTGCACTTTTCAGAGGAATCAGCAAATGAGGCAAAATTAAGGTATTATAATAAGCAAACATTTTATTATGAACCAGACAGGCTCCATGCTGTGCCAAGGGAAAGTAAATGAATGGAATGAAAAGAAATATCAATAAAATGCAGGGGAAGACAAATGAGAAGAGTTTGTTTTCAGCCTGGGAATTTGTCAATTACAGAACTAACCAAGCTTACCAAAGTAACACCTCTGCCTGGATGAAGATAACTGCCACAAATCACTGCAGGCCATGGAGAAACTCACTGCAATTTGCTGAGACCACCAACTTTTCTTGCACCACCTGATTGATTTCAACTCCTTATTTATATTTGGAGTGCTGTCTCTTTCACACCTCCATCCATCACCCACAACATGTCTTTCACTCATGAGCAAAATCAATGCAGAACTGAGATTAAACATTGGGTTGTAAACTATCACTAGGGGAACAATGATCTTTTTTTAAAGGCTAGAGCTATGGAACCAGAGCCTGAAAACATACCACGCTGGTTCTTTTTAACTATCAATGGCTCCTGTATCATTTCCAGATCTGATTCAAAGTCCTGGGTTTGACTTTATAAACAGAGAAGGGACTGGGAACCTCCAATGCATATGTATTGTCTTATGTATACAGTTGTACATAAGGAAGGCACATCAGCAATCTAAGATATGTAGATGACATCATATTACTAGCAGAAAATTTCAGATATATGGAAAGATTACTGAATTAAGGTCAAGGCAGAAAGCACAAAGGTAGGTTTACAGCTGAACCTCAAAAAATAAAAATTATGACCACAGACAATTTACATAAATTTGAAGTAGAAGATGAAGAGATTGAAACAGTTCAACATTTTCATACTGGGCTCAATCATCAATCAGAGTGGACATTCTGGAAATCAGTCAGGAAATCAGAAGAAGGCTAGGTCTTGGAAGGGCAGCTATGAAGGAAGTAGACAAGATCTTGAAGTGTAAAGATCTATAATTAAATACTATACAGTATTAGGATTGTCCATGCCATTTTATTTCCCATTTTTATGTATGGTTGTGAAATCTGGACAACAAAGAAAACTGAAAGGAAACAAATAAACTCTTTTGGCATGTGGTGCTGGAGAAGAGGTCTAATAATACCATGGACTGCATAAAGGATCAAGGGATGGAACCTAGAGCAAATGAAGCCCAAATTCTCCCTGGAAGCAAAGATGACTAAACTGAAATTGTCATATTTTGGCCATATCATGAGAAGAAAAGACTCTTTAGAAAAGAATATACTGCTTGGCAAAGTTGAGGATAATAGGAAAAGAAGAAGATCATATTCCAGACAGATATATTCAGAGAAACCATGGCTATGAATCTGTAAGAGCTGAGCAGGGCAGTTGAGCATAGGATGGCTTGGAGGTCTTTAGGGTTGCCCTAGATTGAAATCAGCTTGAAGGCAACGTGAGGTCGAAGGCTTTCATGGCTGGCATCCATAGTTTTATGTTGGTTTCTTGGGCTATGTGACCATGTTCTAGAAGAGTTTATTCCTGACATTTTGCCAGTATCTGTGGCTGGCATCTTCAGAAAATACTGAATATTCTCATAGCCCAAAAACCCACAAAAAATAAGAAGGTAGTTAACAACAACAAACATAGTTTGAGCTGTTGGTGCTATTTGCTTTGAAGGCAACTTCAGGTGAAGGTATTCTCCTTTTTCTAGGATGAGAGCAGAGTCTATTGCATGGTACCTCCTGATCCCTATAATAGCTTCCAGCTCAGAGTACTTTATTGAAAATACTGGCTCCTTTTTGAGCAGAGACCACCTTTGTCATCTAGTGCACATGCACTAGATCTGATAGCAGATGGAAGTACATTCAAACTACAACTTAACCTATAACCAGAAATCTTGTCGCAGCTGTTTCAAGAGAGCAATAAATTTTGTGAAACAGCATCATCTGAATGAACAGTACATGTTGGAAAATATGTTCTCTGAAAGGAGTTATCTGCTCTTCAGAAATGAGAAGTAGGGTGGAGGTAATTAGATTACAAGTAGAAGAGGGTTGTCAAGAGCATTCAAGTTGAGATGCTGCAGATGTCGGTGATTTTCTGCTGCTAGATTGCAAATGGTGCATTTATTGTTGTGGACAGAACTGAGCTGAAATTCTTCATTTCTGGCATGCAGTAAAAGAAGGAAGGGTTTTTTGTTTGTTTGGGGTGTTTTTGGTAAGTGTGAGGTAGTAGAGAGTAGCAGAGCAGGGAGCAGGAAAATGTACCAAGAAATTATCAGAACTCATAATCACATCTTTGCATTGTCCTACATATGCATTGTGTAGCATAGATTTCTAGGTGAGGAGTTACAAAATGGTTGTGTTATGCCACCTTTGTGGTAAGGCTACACAACTGAATGTACATCCAAATATGCTAACAACTGCAGAACCAAACGCACATCGAAATGTGCAACCTATATACACAGACATGTGCACCCGCATGCCAAATGGCACCACATGTGCAACTCTGCTTCTACAAACCTGAATTTGAAACCCAGGAAAAAATGACCAAACATTTCATTAGGAGAACATGTTCATGTGTTACACACCAACAGGATTCCAACCATTAAAAAAAAAAAATTCTCCGACTGCCCAACAATGATCCTTTTCTCTTGTGTATATTACTAGAATCTTGTGCTTTAAAATGTGGAGAATTATGTGTGCATTTGAAGTACACATGCAAACTGGATCTCCATTGTGAAACAGCATGCCTCCTCTTGGAGATATGTGTGTCATATTTTTGACACCTTATTAAAGGAAGAAATATCAAGGGACAGGATTCTTACCTCCCTAGTTTCAAATGAGTGACAAATTAACCTCAGGGACAAAACAATGAAGAAAAAAATGTTCCTTTTGGGTTGACAACAACACAAAAGTAACATGTTTCCAGCTCACCAGGATCACTTAAGTCTAATGGATGCTTCAGAAGTGGGGTAAAAGAAGTAAAGAGTAATTTATTCATAGGGAAGGTTAAACATGAGGCAAACAGCAAGCCCAGAGGGAGAAAAAGTGAAAAGCCTTCTCCAGTTCAAACAAAGCACTAGGACAAATGGAGAGATGACCTGAAATGTTCCATAATGCTCCCTCTGTTTTCCACTTGAAAGCTTGAAGGTCACAGACAAAGGAGAAAGGGACCGTAACTCAATTGACAAATGTGTAAAGTGTTCATTGCTCTTTTATTTTTAATGCATTGCCTGACTAACTGAATGACACTGAAGTCCTAGTCAAATATTCCTCTCACAGCTCACCAGGGCAATATTCCATTCATTAATTTTTATTTCAGATTAAGGAGAACAGGGGTGGGAGTGGGAAGGATGAGCAGTGAGAGAAGAGAAAATGTATAGACAATATGTTGTATTGGTTGGGTGGGGGTGGGTGGGAGGCTGAAGAAGTGGAATATGTTTCCCCTGGAGGAGAAGGTCAGATGCAATTTCACAGCTCTTATGGGTGGCACATTAAGGCGGAAGAAGAATTTATTTTGAGATTATTTAATTAAATAATTGAGATTATTTAATAATGACACATTTCCCTTCAGCTGTGACACCCATACTTGGATAGAATGCCAAAGAGAATGCCACCTTCTGATGTTTCAGGATACCAGGAAGCACGATCCCACTGTAGGCCTTGAAAGAGGTTGGAAAATCTATGCACAATGCATCTTCCTGATTCCAAGTCTTCTTTTCTGACCATTCTCTTCATCTATTTCTTGAATTCATGTCTCACTTTTGGTGATACTAACACCCTCACATGCATCTTTTACACAAGCTGCTTTTTCTTTTCTCCATACTGAACAACACCTAGAAGAAGCCCAAGTAGAGCCCTGTACCTGATCAGTGGTCTAAGATATGGATCTGCCCAGCAGATGTGCCCAGCAGACATCTGAATGTTATTTTACAATGGGGAAGAATCAGTGCAGAAGGAGAAGCAGTACAGAAGGAGAAGTCCAGAAGTGGTCCAGAAGCCCTGGTGTTGCAGTGTTTAAATGCCTGTACTGCAACCACTTACTGACAAATCACAAGGTTGTCAGTTCAATACCAGTTAGGGGCTCAGGGTCGACTCAGCCAAGCATCCTTCCAAGGTCACTCAAATAAGTATTCAGCTTGTTAGGGGCAATTGGCTTACACATTGTAAACCTCTTAGTGAGTGCTTAAGTGCACTGATAAGCGGCATAGAAATGTACTTGCTATTGCTATTGCTTGCTAGAAATAGGAAGAGGCAACAGCTGAGGACCTGAATGAAGAGACGTATATCTCGAGTATGGCTGTGTCTCTCAGTGCCATCTCCCACTTAAGACTGTTCCCCAACACAACCTTGCCCCAACATAGCCATAACTTTGGAGAGTGAGAGGGTCAGTAGAGATGCATTCAGATTTTCTTGTTGGTGAACATACTGCAACAGTTACCCATAGAGATCTCCAGAGGTTCTCAGGAGATGGTGGTGGTGGTGGTGGTGGTGATGGTTTTCATTTATAATAATAGTAATAATACTAATAATAAGTTTTATTTCTAACCTGCCCCTATTTCCCTTTCATTCTCTTTCTGGGAAAGGGACTCATGGCAGCTAACAACATCTTGAAAACAACACAAATTTTAAAACTATACAAAAGGATTAATAAAAATATAAATATCAGATTTAAAAACCAATTGAACAATTTTAAAGTTAAAACATTAGACAATAGAAATATTAAAATTCATTAAAAGACTATTTACAAGCCTCAAAAACAGCACCACAAAGCTAAAAAAAAAAGCCCAACCTAGTCAGTTTGTAGGAGCCTGACAGCACAAAAAAAATTGGACCTGCAGACAGAAGGAAAGTAAGGATGGGGCCAACCTGGCCTCTTCAGTGAGGGAGTTCCAAAGTTTGGGAGCAACAACTGAGGAGGCCCTCTCCCTTATTCCCATCAAGTGAGCCTAAGAAGGTAGTGGGCCAGGAAGAAAGGCCTCTCCAGATGTTTTTTGGAGCTCTAATGGGCTGCAGTAGGGAGGTCTGCTGGACGGAGCAGTCCAACAACATCTGAAGGACCCTAATGTATATGAATGCAATATTTTGCACCTTTCAATGCAATCATGGAACTCATGACCAGGTTAAGGATAACATTTTACAGAAGGCACAGAGCATATGAACATATGAAGAAGATATGGGGATACAATGGCCCTGCAGATGTTAAAGAATTGCAATTCCCAACCACTCATCACCACTGGAGCAGACCCCTTTTGCAGTACATCCAGAGATAGGAAAATAGCTGGATGCATCTCTACTGATCTCCTACTTTCCAACAACATAGATATGGCTGTGTTGGGGGAACTGCATCATTGTAAAGGTATGTTGGGAATGTGTGATAAGGAAACTCCATTATCAGGTACACAAGGGGTTAATGATGGGTTTACAGTTACATTTATTGGGGCTTGAAGTTGCAAGGAGTCACAGGTAATGAAAGACAATTGCTCATTGAGATGACCTGGGAGAAGTTTCCAGACCTTCCAAGACAAGTTATAAATACTTAAAGGGAGAACACAAGGCAGGGGGAGAACAAAGAGAGACTTGGGGCAAGGTGCAGCACCCAAGGGAGCTGGTCACATGAGACCATGTGGACTAAAATTGTACCTGCTCTTCCCAGGAACCTCCATGACCAGCATTCCCATTGGACCACGAGTAGATAGGGTACTTAGTTTAGTCACATCAGAGGTTTTATGCCAATTCACATGCCCTTGGCTGAATTGGTATGGATTATTCTGTAAGTATGCCTGAATGGAAGCTGTCCATTCATGTAAATGCCCCTTCATGCCCTTTATAGATGCCTGGCTTAAAATAAAGTCTTTCTTTTAAAACTAATTCTCCTCTTCCACCCTCTCATCGTGTGCCTTTGCATGGATCTCATCTTCCTTACCAGGGTTGGGGGAGAAAAGAGAAAGTTCTTTACATCATCAGAGGTAAGAAACACAATGCAAGTGGAACCCCAGCAATGTCCCATTGCATCACTGTGCAAAGGGGGTTCAAATCAACGGTTGATGCAAGTAAAAGTAAACAGATAAGTAAGTAGCAAGGAGGGAAGGTTGGTCTTTCAACTTTAAAAATGTATAATGAAGCTGCTTTTCAGCAAAAGGCCTTTAAATCTCTATTCACTTCCAGTCTTCCAAAGAATGCTGAAGCTACCCTGAACTCAGTATCACTAGGGGAAGAGGGACCAAAGTGCTGTGTTGGAATGACATAAAAAGATTTTCTTGCCCTGCTTAGATGGTGAGTGTGTGTGTGTTTCATGTAGGATTAGGCGTAGTTAATTAAGCTCATTAAAGCGGATGAATATGAGATGAATAGGAGAATATAAGAATGCAAATGGAGAACAAGTTGCACACAAGGGGATTATTTCCGTTCCAGATTATCAATTTTAAGGTAGTTTGGACTTTTATTACTCTGAACAAAGAGAGCCTTTGGATGGCAAAGCCTTTTAGAAATGGGTTTGAGGCTGTGATGAGCATGATAAGCTCTCTCAGTTACTCACATGAAGTTCCACTGCATCCAGGCAATTCAGACTGTAAAGCTGGAATTCACACAGCTTTGATTCTGATACCTTGAGCAAAGCTTTTGAATTTTGGATTTGACTTATTATTATTATTATTATTATTATTATTATTAATTTATTATTATTTCCCTCCCTTTAGGGCAATGTTGGGTAGCATGCAACCCTCCAGATGTTGGAGTGCAGTTCCCAGCAGCATCAGACACCCCAGCATGAGATGGGGAGTGCAGTCCAACAATATCTGGTGGGCTGTAGGATGTCCATCCCTGATTTAGGGGTGAAATGACCTTAGAATGCACAATCTTTGATTTCATTTGCTTTTGGTCAGATGTTGGATCCTTACTGGCCAGACAGGCAAATTTGAGTGCAGTGGTAGAATCATGTGAACCTTCTAATGCTCTTTAACTGCAAATCCCAGAGGCCCTAGCTAGCAGAGCCAATGGAGAACGATTCTATGAGTTACTGTTCAACAATATCTAAAGGGTCACACAATTTTTACCCTTTTTCTAATGGGTTTTACTCCCAGAGCAGTATTATAGGTGGCAAAATTAGCTCTGCTGGTGCATTTTTTCCCCTAGCAAAGGGTTGTTAGTTTCTGGAACTGGCGCTAGGATCTTGGATGGAATGGGCAAGAAGGCTCTACAAAGAAGTAATTAATATTGTCTGGATTGTAACCCCAGCCCAGTATAAACTTCTAGATAAGGAGATGGGAAACATGGAGGATAGGGTCAATTGGGTCCACTCTTGAAGCCACCCATAGGAAGGGGAAAAAACTATCCTGGACAACCCATGCACTTCTCCAGTGTCGCTTGTGTCCTCCAGCTGTTTGTACAAGGCCTTAAACTTTAAGTCTCTCTCGTGTTCCCCAAACCTCCTAAAGCTGGAAAATAATGTCAAAAAGAAGAATTGCTACTCCTGAAAGCCTCCAGGAGTGACAATTCCATTTTTAAACAAGATGCACCACCATTCCACAATCACACTGTTTAAAAGTTATAACATTTCCCCAGATCTTGGCCACACAGGCCCAATTTGGAACAATCCCCTTTAATCATTTCCCATCAACTTTTCCAGCTTATTTTGGAATGTACCAGTATGGAATGTATTGGAATGTACCAGATTTGGGAGCATACTCATCAAATTGGCAGATGACACTAAACTAGGAGGAGTAGCTAATACCCCAGAAGACAGGATAAAAATTCAAAATGATCTGAATAGACTAGAAAGCTGGGCCAAAGCTAACAAAATGAAATTCAACACAGAGAAATGTAAGGTACAGCACTTAGGGAGGAAAAATGAAATGCACAGATATAGGATGGGGGACACCTGGCTGAATGAAACTACATGTGAAAGAGATCTAGGAGTCCAAGTAGACCATAGGTTGAACATAAGTGAACAGTGCAATGTGGCAGCTAAAAAGGCCAATGCAATTTTAGGCTGTATCAATATAATAATAATAATAATAATAATAATAATAATAATAATGTTTTATTTATACCCCGCTCTTCAGCCAAGACTATCAGAGAGGCTTACAATTTGTTAAACAAACAGCTTCATTTACAATTGTAAGCTATTTGCCCCCAACAATCTGGGTACTCATTTTAGCGACCTCGGAAGGATGCAAGCCTGAGTCAAGCTTCAGCCCTTTGCTGGTCTTGAACTCGCCACCTTCTGGTTTTGAGTGAGTGGCTGCAGTACAGGCATTTAACCACTGCGCCACCAGGGCTGACAGAAGTATAGAAGTATAGTGTCTAGATCAAGGGAAGTAATAGTGACACTCTACTCTGCTTTGGTCAGGCCCCACCTGGAATACTGTGTCCGGTTCTGGGCACCACAATTCAAAAAGGATGTGGAGAAACTGGAGCGTGTCCAAAGGAGAGCAACTAAGATGGTGAAAGGTCTGGAAGCCATGCCTTATGAGGAGCAGCTTAGGGACCTGGGGATGTTCAGCCTGGAGAAAAGAAGGTTAAGAGGTGATATGATAGCCCTCTTTAAGTATTTGAAGGGGTGTCAAATTGAGGAGGGAGCAAGCTTGTTTTCTGCTGCTCTAGAGACTAGAACACAGAACAATGGATGCAAATTAGAGGAAAAGAGATTCCACTTCAACATTAGGAGGAACTTCCTGACAGTAAGGGCTGTTTGACAGTGGAACACACTCCCTGGGAGGATGGTGGAGTCTCCTTCCTTAGAGGTCTTTAAGCAGAGGCTGGATGGCCATCTGTTGGGGATGCTTTGATTTGGAGTTCCTGCATGGCAGGGGATTGGACTGGATGGCCCTTGTGGTCTCTTCCAACTCTATGATTCTATGATTCAGTATCTCCCTCCACTTCCTACTTTCCCCTTTTCCCCCATCTTACATCAGTTGGTGCAAACTGAGCGCAGAGTGCAAAACTACTCCAACTCAGCAAAGAGGAGAGGAGGTGAGGAGCAGAATCCTACTCTTTCCTGTGGACTCAGGCAAAAGCAAATTTTTGCATCCCCAAGCATGTGTGTTCTTCCTCCTGCTATTACTTGACCACACATCTCCTGGTTTTCATGCATGCCTGTCTGGTTTTGGTCATCAAGGAATCTCAGGTGTTGTGAGCTAGATTTCAGAGGAAGACAGTGGATGAAATTCAAGGTATAATCAATATTCAGTAAGTTACCTGAAGGTGCATACACACACAGTGGGTTTTCAGAGCAAGAAATTGCCCCAAGTCTTCCAGAGTTTGCCACCACTGCTCTAAATCCTGCTGTGTCAACAGATTATAGAGACCCTCTCTGGCCTGAAAACAGCTATCTGTGCTGCCAGCCTAGATATTGCTATCCATGACTCCAGACTGGCTTTGGCATACTGTAAATAAACCCTTCCTTTTTAATAAAGTATCTGCTCTATCCCAGGCAACACATTGAATTACCCACACTCCCCAGAGATCCAGGTGTGACCCGCTCAGCTTTCATGTGTCATATTCAGATATAAATCTTTGCTGAAGAGGACACTGATACAAATCACACATTGAAGCCATTTTTTGCTTTCATTACACACAGTGGAAACACCCATTCTTCTCAACAAACGAGAATGCAATTAAAGCATCAAAGAAAAAGCCGGCAGTATTTCTGACACGTTGGAGAGGTGTACAGTTCTTATGAAAGACCGGATTTGTGAATTATCAAAAGCTGCGACTGATGGCTACAATACCTCCCTTCACTTGAAAACAAAGCTTTACCATGGAGCAATGGGCAACATGATGTTCCACTGAGGTGAAAAGGATTTGTTGTTCTTTTTCTTCCCTTCTAATTTAAGGGATAAAAGAATAACTCTGAGTATTCTCTTTAATTTTCAGTGTCTCATTTCATCCTCTTTGCACTATTTGTGAGCCTCCAAGCTAAACGCAGTGCTAGATCCATTTAGCCCAAGATCCTGCCACGGATTTGTGTAGTATTGATCTCTTCATACAGGTTTGGGCATAGATTATACTATGAAACAGTTGTGTTGAATGACAATATTGCTGTACTGAACCAAGACACCAAGGATGCAACTGAATGCACAACCAAATGTTTGTGGACATCCATGCTCAATGCACAAAGTGCATTCATGCACAATGTGTAAGGTGCATCTATGCACAAGGTACACTCACATGTAATGGCACTACATGTGCAACTCCTTTGATATCACCTTGGGCAGAATGTGACCATTCAGTATCATACAAACATGTCCAGCCATTTGCAGTGTTGCTTTTGATGCGTGCCTTCAAGTTGTTTTTGCCTTATGGCAACCTTAAGATGAACCTATCGTGGGGTTTTCTAGGCAAGATTTATTTAGAGGGAGTTTACCATGACATTCCTATGAGGTTGAGAGGGTGTGACTAGTCCAAAGTTACTCAATGGATTGCCATAGGTGAGCAGGAATTGGAACCTTGATCTCCAGAGTCCTAGTCCAACACTCCACTATGCCACATTGGCTCTAGCTATTTCCATAAGGAAACATACACAAACGAGACATTAGCAGAATTCCAGCCATGATTAGCATATATTTGGAGGATGATTGCATTTAAAGAAGGTAAGTATGATAGTTTTTGTTTTTATCTGGCAGATCATTGGTCTATGTAGTCTCATGCTGTCTACACTGTCTGGAAGTAGCTCTTTACTGCAATGTTAGGTTCAGAAATTATGCACCGTACATATAGCAAGTAGCTCTTAGCGGTTTCTATATGGGTCTTGACACCCAAGAGCCCTCCAATTAAAAGGTTTTCAATTGAAAATAAGTTTTCATTAAAAAAAAAAACTTTCAGGGAGTGTAGATGTGCACCTCACTGTTCTCCATCCAATGAATGGATTAATAGTAGATTGCAGTCTTGGCAGGTAGCTGTTGTGGTTTCTTTATATCTAGCCATGTCTTCTTAGTCCATGAATCCTCATTAGAGATTCAGGAGCTAAACATGTCAAACTTGACTGAATCTTACTTATTTTAACCAAGTCTGTTAGAACAAAAGTTCTTGGCTTCACGTAATTGGAAAGTAATATTTTAATGGAAAATAATATTATTACACCAAAAGTCTCTGTTTCCCCTAATTGAATTTCAGGTACATAGCTGTCACCTCCATTTTGTTGAGAAGCGAAATGTACAAAATTGGCAAGGTCTTTTTTAATCAGTTCAAGTTGAGAATTGATGTCACAGTGTACCAGGTTCATCCGTCCATTATTGAGCAAAATTGCATGATTATTAATTTTATTTCCCTTTGGTTTTATTCTTAAGGCCCCTGGAACTGCAGCTGTAATTTCTGTCTTTCTTTCTTTTTTATACATTTGAAAGAAGAAGATCCAAAACAGCACATTGCCAAAGAAATCTTTATCTCCACAGACAAGTTGTTTCTTGTGATGATACCCCAGGAGCATGGGATGTCCATTTTAAAACATGAGAACAAAATAACTTACTCTGTTTACAGAACATAGATAAACCTTCAGACTTAGATAAACATTATGGGACAACTAAAAGGTCACCAGACCAGACCAAGACTGCATCTGCATGATAGAAATAATGCAGTTTGACATCACTTTAAGTGCTATAGCTCCATCCTACAAAACCCAGGAGCCCTGGTGGTGCAGTGGTTAAGTGCCTGTACTGCAGCCACTCACTCAAAACCATAAGGTGGCGAGTTCAAGACCAGCAAAGGGCTGAAGCTCGACTCAGGCTTTTGCATCCTTCCGAGGTTGTTAAAATGAGTACCCAGATTGTTGGGGGGCAAATAGCTTACAATTGTAAACCGCTTAGACACTCCTTAAGGGTATGAAGCGGTATATAAATGAAGCTGTTTGTTTGTTTTGTTTTGGTGGCGCAGTGGTTAAATGCCTGTACTGCAGCCACTCACTCAAAACCATAAGGTGGCGAGTTCAATACCAGCAAAAATGGCTCAAGCTTGACTCAGGCTTGCATCCTTTTGAGGTCGCTAAAATGAGTACCCAGATTGTTGGGGGCAAGTAGCTTACAGTCGTAAATCGCTTAGACACTCCTTAGGTGGTATGAAGCGGTATATAAATGAAACTGTTTGTTTAGTTTTGAAAGGTCTTTGTTCTTTTCTGATAAAGTGTTCTGATTCCTCACGAACTAAAAATCTCATGATTGTATAGAATGTATAGTACTTATAATGGTATCAAACTGCATAATACAAGGGGGTATCCAAAAGTTTTAATGATCACCTTTTTAAAAAATTGACAGAAAGTTTTGATTTGTAGTTGTTAACTTATCTCTATGTAGTCACTATCTAGATTTACACATTTTCCCCAGTGTATCTTGACCCTCCGAATACCTGATATTGTAGAAGTCTGCAGATTGCATCTTTCAAGGGGGTATGATAAAGTAATAATTATCATGAGGAAGTTATTATGGCATATTGATAAAATTTTGTCAGTGTTATCATTGGTCCCTAAGTGCACGTTGCTGAGAAAATCAACTCATTGTGTCTTTTATTTTTGTGACAGGCTCTACCAGAAGTGACTAAAATTTAAAATCCTTGTCAGGTGCAATCTGCAGACTTCTACAATAATGGTATTTGGAAGGTCAAGAAACACTGAGGGAAATGTGTAAATCTGGATGGTGACTACATAGAAATTAGTTAACAACTACAAATCAAAACAAACTTTCTGTCAATTTTTTTTTAAAAGGTCATAATTAAAACTTTCGGATACCCCCTCTTATCTACAGTGTAGACACACCCCTGAATTCGGAATACTACTCTCCTGGCCCATTGTTTGTGGAAGGTTATGTTTGCTGCATCCTGATGGATATTCTTCATTGGATTTCCATAGTATAAGTTTGCACTCACATGGTGAAGTAGTGGCTGTACTACCCTTCTGCTCAACACCAACTTTGTGTGGCCAGTTCCATAACTGTTGGCATATCTCCTTATGTTCTTGTTGTGCAATGTGGAATGCAATAGAAACAGCAGCTTCATTTATATACCACTTCATACCACCTAAGCAATCTCTAAGCAGTTTACAACTGTAATGCACAATGACTATCTCTACCATCCCAGGAAATCAAATAGTACTTTGAAGGCACTGGCAAATCATTATTCAGTGGTCCCTTGCTTTACACTGTGTAAGGCAAATTCCTCCTATGCTTGAGCCCCATTGAGAATAATGGGGCTCATGTTCGTGGTGCATGGTGGCATGCACACCATTCAGGAAATGGCCTTGAAAGCCCACGTAAAATATAATGTGAGTGCACTGCACATATTCCAGGAATGCACAGCTAGAGTAGGACCATTAAATCAATTGTTGAACTGTGATTCAACATATAGGTAAATACCACTGATCCAATGGCTCCCCTCCAGTTGGTACTAATAACAGGATTCAGCTACATATGAAATTTAGTTTAGGGGCCTTTTGTTTCATTTTCATTTTGTTGGCAGATTAAAGATATCACTGTTTTGTGGATTTTGGATGTTATTGTACTTTGTTATGTGGTGAACGCAGCTCCCCCAAATATGTTACATGATTTTTTTATATACTTATGGAACTCTTCTTAAGCAACCATGACCAGAATACATATGTAATGCAATAGCCAAGACATTTCAATTGTTTATTTATTTATTCATTTATTTATTGGATTTATATCTTGTCTTTCTCCCAAAATGGGATTCAAAGGGGAACCTACACATGTATATGATGCCAAAAGGGCTTTAATTCATATGTTGGAAGATAATTCAAATGGATCAGTGACAACCAATGAATAGGAATAGATGGATGAATATGTCAGGGTAATTTTTGTCTTCCATTTGTTTCAAAATCATAGCCTTTTCTTGCCTATAGTATTTCTGAAGAAATTTGCAAATTTTGGTAAAGTCTCATTTAAATGAAATAATGTTTTCAGCTATCTGAACTGCCCTTTTTATCTGCTGCATCACACTGTTGACTCATGTTCAACTAGCAATCTACTAGGATTCCTATATCCCTTTCATGTTAAGTCTCGTTAAGCTAGGTGTCCCCCATCATATATATATATATATATATATATATATATCTCCATATTCAAATTCATTTTGTTAGCTTTGGCCCATCTTTGGCCCATCTTTCTAATCTATTTAGGTCATTTTGAATTTTCATCCTGTCCTCTGTCAAGCATGAATTTGGGGACTTGTTCATGACAACAATGGACAGGGTGTGTGGAACAAAAGCTGAAGAGATAATACATGATGTTCCAGAGTTTCATGCTTGCAACCATGCCTACAGCCTAGCCCTCGCTATCCTTTTCTCTTTAAGTCACCTACTTTCTTTCCTGTTTGTATGCCTTGTTGCTGTAGTTCTTTCATTTTGCCACACAACTGTTCCATTTCCAGCATGGTGCCAAAATCAATGATGTAAAGGATCAATATGTTGTAGCTGGCTGAAGGAACAGAATTATAGAGGTTTTAACAGCACCAGATCGGACACGTCGGAAATGGTTCAACTGGCATTTCTCAGAAGAACAACTATTCCTCCCCCCCAGCCTTCCCCCCTGTCAAACTATTAAACTTAATGCACAGACCCTCTCAATGTTCTAATATGTTAACTCAAGTGTGCAGGGCATGTAGTGACATTTAAACATTGGAGCAATTATGTAGATGTGTAAAACAATATTATAACCTCCACGGCCTTAACAATGCTTAAGAGTAAAAACGGAAAAATCTTCCACATTAAGAAAAAGGAATCTGTCACTGGTCAGTGACCTATTCAATTAAAAAGGCAATTTACTTTGTTAAGTGTGAGATCCTAGCACTTCATATTTATTTAAAGATATCATTAAAATGTCTGGCCTCATTACCCATGAGTAGGCTTTGAAATCTCACAGGGTGAGATGTGCAAACCATTCCTTTTAATGACTGCCAATATGTCTGCAGCATCAAAGAGGAACATCACATTTCCTACACCTGAAAAATCAGATCCATATTTCTTTTTTTGTGGCCACATATGCCTCTGATTGCTTAGATTACCTGTTGTTTAAGATCCTAACATTAGTACACCCATTTTCCAACCATATCATTTCAAGGCACGGAAACTTTGGGAAAAGTTTATATGTTTCTTTAAACACACACACACAGAAGCACATGCATATATACAAATTTTCCTTTGTATAAAATCAGCACTGGAGAAAAGACAGGAAAGCATGGAGTGGAACTGTAAGAAAAAATGAATTACTTATGGGTCCATTACCAACTTGATAGTACATGGTTTCAAGAGGTATTCAGTTTCTCATTGCAAATACTACCAAAGTTATTTTGATGGGTACATTTTCAGGATATATTTTATTTTATTTATTTAAGATTTAATTAATCAATCATAGCAATTAATTATATAATTAATTACTTTAATTAATTAATTAATATCTCACTTTTCTGCCGAATCGGACCCAAGGCAGTTCACACTTTGCTTAAAGCAGGATATGTGATTTTTTTAAAAAAAAAAATTACAAGAAGAAAAAAAATAAAACACCATGAAATAAGCTCCCATATTAAAACATCAATTTTTCAAAACAATGTAAAACCATTTATATTAATGTTCATTTGTATTCATGCTCATCCTTGATCCCCATTTAAAGCACTGGCAAAATGTCACAGTCCATTCTGCTGATGATGTATCATTCTCAATTGTATCCTGCTGGTCTGTTTCCTATTTCATGGCACTATTATTGTTCTCTGTTAAAGCAATTGCTGACTTGCAGTTGCACAGAGTACATATTATTAGGTGCAGTAAGTTTAAACTTTTCACCATTTTTGTGAAAATTGATCCTACAATAACCTTTCAAAACAAGTTGCTGTGGTCAGGACATCTGCTTCCAGTTTAGCATATTTAAGTCCTGCCAAAGAAACAATAATGTCACAATTTGCTGCCTGACTCTTTTCCTGGCTGGCTGGTTTTCTTCCTGATGACATGCCAGGGAACCTTGAAACCTTCATGGCTTGTCTATTTCATGGTCCTCTCTTTGTGCCACAAAAGCACAGTTCTAGGTTAGAATCCTCTAGTATATGCCACATGTTCAGTGGTCCATTTCATGTTCAGTTCCACTTTCTCCATGCTCAGAGACTGTCATCCTCTTAGTCACTCATAATATCATAAGTTATACTTATGTCCTTGTAACTCTTTCCTTTTCACATTTATAACTGTGTTGTCCTGAACACAAGTCTGAAAACGCCCAAGGGAGCAAGTAGGCAATGTTGAATAGTCAATCCAGTACAGATCAGTCACAGGTCATCTGAGCAGGGTGCAAGGAGAAACGTTGTTGTTGTTGTTGTTGATCAGTCCAAATAAATGAGTCTGCAGGGAGCAAACAGAGTAGTCTACAGTCCAAAGTCAAGGCAAGACAGGAACACAAGAGAGTAGCACCATTATTGTCAGCATCAAGGACTGGAAGAGAACAGCTGAGATATTTATGGGCAGTTCCTTCAAAATCATCTGTGCCTCATTCATGCCCAATTAGTTTGATGTTTGGTATTTAATGTGAGCTGGGCATGGTGTCTCTTCCTTCTAAGTTCGCAAAAGAATGGGGCTATGCTATATTTTATGTCTGTGGTCTCTGCCAGCTCAGCAGACTCCCAGAAATCATTATCAACAGATTCCTGGAACTCTACCCTTTCCTCCTCCTCAACTGGGTCATCCAGGAGGTGAGTTATGGTGTTTTCCTGCTCTTCATGGGATTCAGATTCATCCATGGAATGAATTATAACATGTGGTACCATTGCCACAATAATAAATGACTCCAAAACCTACCTTAAGATCCAGCCAGCTTCACCAAGTGATGAAGTTCTCTGGCACTGATGAGCAGAGTGCTAAAGGATGATGTGTCTGGCCTCTGCTTGGCACACCATTGATGGCTGGTGAGAGGGGAATGGATGTGTCATCTTTTAGTACCCTGCTTGTTAACCCTGCCACCTCCTCCATCTTCACCAGATCAGGGCCACGTCAACCACATGCCACAGCCCCAATCTGTCCTTTTTGCACCCTGGAAAGGATGCTGTAGACGGCAGTGCCATGGCTTTATGAAAACAATGGAACCCTGAAGAACAAACAACCTTATCAAACATACATAACCTGATCTCATGATGTCACCTGTGTGCCAGAACCCATGTGTTAGAAATCCACTTTTTGGCTGTGGAGGATGATCTGAAGGTGGGTTTCCAGCAATCAAATGTTTCTAAGGGATGTCTTCCATAGCAATCACAGGTTGGGTGGATACCCAGTAGCAGAAATGTTTGTCTGGAGTGAGAATGCAGCATGGGATCACCCACACAAGCCCCAATTTTAATCATGATCCCTGTAGGGAGATCACAGCAGCAATCACTATAAGTAGAACAGGGTGTTGATGGTGGATGGAACAATGGGGCAAAACAGATGGGCAGGAAAAATTGGCCTGAAGCTGCCTTTTCTGAAGCCACATTGAAACCCCACCAACCACACCACAGACTCCCAAGGCAGCTGGAGTGCTCATTTCATAACCACATGACATAGCTTCAAGACAGGAAGAAGCAGAAAAAAGCTCCTTCTTTTTGAAATGGCTTTTCTCTGCACAAGGGCACTTTTCTGCGGGCTTCAAGGCATGTGTTATCTAAATGCCATGCCTTCGAGCCACCCTGAAAGCACCTCTTTTTGCCTGTCTGTTTAGTCTCATAAGGGCAGTACATACTGCCCAGAATAGGTGCCCTCTAGGCACCTGTTTTTCCTCCGGAGGGAAGCCGCAGCGGCCAAACCGTGAAGCTTCCCGCCAGTGGAAAAAGAACCTGCAAAAAGCAGTTTCTTTTAAAGCTGCGGCGGCATACCGCCACAGCATAATAAGTGCACCACTGGCGCACTCATAATGTAAGCACCACACTGCACCATGTAGATGCTGTGTGGCACTTACGTAAAGATGGCGGCACCCATGTAAACAGACATCTTGACATGTGGAAGCCCCATCTCAAGACAACCCTAGCATGTGATGGAGGTGCCTTAAAGGGCCGGTCTGTACCAGCCCATAGTGCCCAGCTATCAAAGTTAGCCACTATTTAAATGGGCTTTAAAACTGCCCAGACCTTACTCATTTTTTTTTTTTTTAGGGGAAATTGGAGAAAATTAAAGAAGCTATCTCAACTGAAGGGGTAAAAATAAAGAGCTTAGTAATTGAATGCTACTCCCAGAGCCATAATTTGCAGTAGGTTCTATGTGGTGGATGTCAGCTTCTTCAGCTTCTTTTTAACTAAACCAAAAAAGAACTCCAAAGTAGATGTTGGAAGCTTGAAGTAGCACATACTTGCTGTAGATCCACCAAATTTGAGAGATTTGAGAGAGCTTCATAACTTTTCCCACCCTCTTTTCAGTATAGAGAAGTACCTCTTGAAGGAACCTAGCCCTTGAAGGGACCTAGCCCAAATAGTTCTTGAAGGGACAATATGAGCAGAGGTGAATGAGCATTGTTTCATATCAAAGAGGCAATATCACAAATGTGGAGCCATTTGTGGTTGTACTTCTTTGAGCATTGAACTATGACTCTAGTGATCAGGGTATGATTGTCCACATGGAAATGGGTGACTTTTGACCAGTCCCACACTCTTAGCTCTGGAAAACCCTGTTATAGGTTTGTCTTAGATTTGCCATCAGTTGGAAATGATTTTAAGGTACACAACAACTATCCCGAATGTGACCACTTTTATACAAGCTTTATCAGCCATGCTCATGTCAAATATAACCCAAAGGCAAGAAACCTGTTGGTCTCATACACATGTATAAACTTACATTTGCAGATGCAATTTTTTGTTACTTATACAATGGATTTATTCATTTTATGGTTATATAACTGAAATTCCACAAAACTAACTACTTCATATAAACCTGAACTCTATGTTAGTCTAATACAGACAACAGCCATTGAATCAATTGGATTTAACTAAGTTTTGACTCACTGTCAACACTTAATTGAATGGATCTACTCTAATTGGGACTAGTCGGCATCATTCCAACCATACAGTATTGTTGGATGGTACATTACACTTGTCAGTGTCTTCCATGTGGCACTTTATTCACTGACACTGCAAGAAAGAGTCACTTTGTATTCCTCGGTGCACAATGGGACAATCAGCAGGCACATTGTGAAAATGACTGTATGTTGGCATTCAGCAAAAGGATAGTGTAGGACAAGCATAACATCTCTCTGTGAGATTTAAATTAAAGTACACAAACATGATGTAGTAACTCAGCCCAAATTTGATGACAGGAACTTGCTAACTTTGAATTCTGTAATCAGTTTCCTTCCACTGACCTTGCCATTTTGTATAGATTCCATTGGATTTTCCCTTGAAACTATTAACAGTGTTAAACTACATTGAAATCAAATGGGCTAAAAACAAATCTGAACATTTACAAATACAAGTGACAAATGCAGTTTCCAATACAACTTCCAGTCCAATAACTTTTTTTTTTTTTTTTTTGCAATTGTATTAGGAACCTGAAGCAGGCACCTGATTGTATCACCACAACTTCCCAGAGGAGTATTGGCAAGGTACAAAAGACTCCTTTTTGATTTTGAGATTTTGATGAGTTTCAGCTGCTGAGTTTTGCTTTTCCCAAAGTTTACGAAACACTGCAGGCCTTCATTTCTAGTTCAGCTGGTCAGCTCTGCTTAGAAGGGAGATTAGGAATCTGCAGAGCTTGGAAAATGTACTCTCAAAATGCCTTGGCCAGCATGCTACTGGCCATGATGTCTGAGAGATTCTGGGAGTTGTCCTCCAAGTAGTAACATTCCCATACCATGGAAAATTTATCCCCTAGTTGTTCCAAATGGGATATACTGGTGATTTTCCCCCATTGTAGGGGTGAAGAACCCCCATGATAGGGGCGAGGAACCCTTCTGAGGATCTACAATTTCTATCACTCCTGACATGAGGTTGATGAGAAATGAAGCTGAATGCCATCTAGTAGGCCAGAAGCTGTCCTTTCAACCCTGGCTTGATGAGAATTTTTATATACAGATCCCCTTGAGTCAAAATATCATGACTTTATTAAAGGGCCACATTACAAGCAAGTTCAAAAGGAATTTTTCCAGAGGAGGTAAATAAAGTGTAATGGATCTATATTAGCATATTTTGCAAAGGTATATTAGAATCCCATTGGTGGTCACAACTAAAAAGAGCTATTGAATCAATGGGATGTACATACATGTTGACTCACCAGTCAACAACTAATCCAGTGGGTTTATTTTAGTTGAGATTTCTAGCAGGAGTCAGGCTGTAGTGTGTATGACTATAACATACATGTGCATTTCCTTATTGGTGTGCATATACACCTGCTTTGATCCTTTGTGTCACACTCAATGGCATTTGGAAGACTAAAACACTGTGAACAGATCCCTCTACACTTGGAATCTGATAATGGTGCAGAACACCATGGCCACGAACTACAGTTTAAGAGAAGTGAGAGATATTAAAACGACAACAACAGCTTATGAAGAAGGTAGAAAGCCCAGCCCAGTATTTAAGAATATATCAGGGTGTTGTTATTTTTCTGGCAACAGCAGCTTTGTTGTAACACTGGCAACTCCACATGGTTTATCAGGATAATTCTAAAATTCATCTTTGAAACACAGGTAACCACTAGGGATGAGGAAAAATAACTGAAGAATCAAGGAAAGAAAATGAGGATTCCGTGAACATCCAAAAGCCCCCCAAAGAGGAATCCTTCTCAAGGTCCTTTATTGTACTCCCCTCCCACCACCTCAAATAGACTGAAGGACAACTCATAGAATCATAGAATCATAGAATCATAGAGTTGGAAGAGACCACAAGGGCCATCCAGTCCAACCCCCTGCCATGCAGGAACTCCAAGTCAAAGCATCCCTGACAGATGGCCATCCAGCCTCTGCTTAAAGACCCCTAAGGAAGGAGACTCCACTACACTCCGAGGGAGTGTGTTCCACTGTCGAACAGCCCTTACTGTCAGGAAGTTCCTCCTAATGTTGAGGTGGAATCTCTTTTCCTGCAGTTTGCATCCATTGTTCCGCGTTCTAGTCTCTGCAGCAGCAGAAAACAAGCTTGCTCCCTCCTCAATATGACATCCCTTCAAATATTTAAACAGGGCTATCATATCACCTCTTAACCTTCTCTTCTCCAGGCTAAACATCCCCAGCTCCCTAAGGCGTTCTTCATAGGGCAAGGTTTCCAGACCCTTCACCATCTTAGTTGCCCTCCTTTGGACATGCTCCAGTTTCTCCACATCTTTTTTGAAATGTGGTGCCCAGAACTGGACACAGTATTCCAGGTGGGGCCTGACCAAAGCAGAATAGAGTGGCACTATAACTTCCCTTGATCTAGAAACTATACTTCTATTGATGCAGCCTAAAATTGCATTGGCTTTTTTAGCTGCCGCATCACACTGTTGACTCATGTTCAGCTTATGGTCTACTTGGACTCCTAGATCCCTTTCACATGTGGTCTCATTCAGCCAGGTGTCCCCCATCCTATATCTGTGCATTTCATTTTTCCGCCCTAGGTGCAGAACCTTACATTTCTCTGTGTTAAATTTCATTTTGTTAGCGCTGGCCCAGCTTTCTAGTCTATTCAGGTCATTTTGAATTTTGATCCTGTCCTCTGGGGTATTAGCTACTCCTCCCAGTTTAGTGTCATCTGCAAATTTGATAAGTATGCCCCCAATTCTGTCATCCAAATCGTTAATAAAGATGTTGAATAGCACTGGGCCCAGGACAGAGCCCTGTGGGACCCCACTGGTCACTTCTCTCCAGGATGAAAAGGAGCCATTGTTGAGCACCCTTTGAGTTCGGCCAGTCAACCAATTACAAATCCATGTAACAGTTAACTTGTCTATCCCACATTTTGCAAGCTTGTTTGCAAGAATGTCATGGGGAACCTTGTCAAAGGCCTTACTGAAATCGAGGTATACTATATCCACAGCATTCCCTTCATCTACCAAGCTGGTAATTTTATCAAAAAAAGAGATCAGGTTCGTTTGGCATGACTTCTTTTTCTGAACCCCATGTTGGCTTTTTGTGATTATGGCATTGGCTTCTAAATGTTCACAGACTCTCTGCTTAATGATCTGCTCTAGAATCTTTCCTGGAATTGATGTCAGACTAACTGGACAATAATTGTTGGGATCCTCTTTTTTTCCCTTTTTGAAGATGGGGACAACGTTTGCCCTCCTCCAGTCTGCTGGGACTTCTCCTGTTCTCCAGGAGTTCTCAAAGATTATTGCCAATGGCTCCGATATCACCTTTGCCAGTTCTTTTAATACCCTTGGATGTAGTTCATCTGGTCCTGGAGATTTATATTCATTTAGGTTAACCAGGTATTCCTGTACTACCTCTTTACTTATTCTGTGCTGAATTTCCTCTATTCTGTCTCCTGTTCCATTATCCTTAGGTTGAGCACCCTTTGCCTTTTCTGAGAAGACTGAAGCAAAGAAGGTGTTGAGTAATTCTGCCTTTTCTCTGTCCCCTGTTAGCATTTTGCCATCTTCTGCACGCAGTGGCCCCACTGTTTCCTTCTTCTTCCTTTTGCTGCGGACATATCCAAAAAAGCCCTTTTTATTGTTCTTAACCTCTCTAGCAAGCCTGAGTTCATTCTGCGCTTTAGCTTTTCTGACTTTACCCCTACATGTGCTGGCTATTTGTTTGAATTCCTCTTTCGTGATTTCTCCATTTTTCCATTTCTTATACATGTTCCGTTTAAAACTTAGCTCAGTTGAAAGTTCCTTAGTCATCCATCCTGGCATCTTGAGACATCTTCCATTTTTCTTCCTCATTGGAACTGTTTGAAATTGTGCCTTCAATATCTCCCTTTTGAGAAACTCCCATCCGTCTTGAACTCCCTTTTCTTTTAGTATTCCTGACCATGGGATCACTCCCAGTATTTCTCTAAGTTTATTGAAATTAGCTCTCCTAAAGTCTAGAGTGCGTGTCTGACTATGCCTTGCTTCTCCCTTCCACTGTATTATAAACTCCAGGAGAACATGGTCACTTCCACCTAAGGATCCAACCACTTGCGCCCCATCAACTAGGTCTTCCCTGTTGGTTAAGATCAGATCTAAAATGGCTGATCCCCTTGTTGCCTCTTCCACCTTTTGGACAATGAAATTGTCTTCCAGGCAAGTGAGGAATTTGCTAGACTTTGAGGATTTGGCTGAGTTTGACTTCCAGCAAATATCAGGATAGTTGAAGTCACCCATCACTACTACATCTCTCTTTTCTGAGTATGTGATTATCTGTTCTAGAAAGGCATCATCCAATTCCTCTGCCTGAGTCGGGGGTCTGTAGTAGACTCCCACAGTAACATCCCTGTTATTTCCCTCTCCTTTAATTTTTATCCAGATGCTCTCCACCTGGCTTCCAGTATTGACTTCCTGCATCTCTTCACTGGTGTAAATATCCCTGACATATAATGCTATTCCTCCTCCTTTCCTGCTTGGCCTGTTTCTCTTAAAAAGGTTATACCCCTCTATTTCTACATTCCAATCATGAGACTCATCCCACCAGGTTTCAGTGATGCCTATTATATCATATTTCCCTTGTTGTGCTAGGAGTTCAAGTTCTTCCTGCTTATTTCCCATACTCTGTGCATTAGTGTAGAGACATTTAAGACTATGTGTCCTCTTTACTTGCTGCTTTTGCACATTTTTTTGCCTCCTACTGTTGGGTCCTTGCACTGTTTGCCTTGTTCCCTCTATGCCACTTGGACTATTCTCTCCATCCCTTTTGCCTTCCAGTATAATGTCTCCCTCCCCCACATAACTCAGTTTAAAGCCCTCCTGATCAGATTCTTCAGACTGCTGGCAAAAACATTTTTGCCAACTGGCGTGAGATGCAGTCCATCCCTTGCCAGAAGTCCTTCCTCATGGAACCGCAGCCCATGATCCAAGAATCCAAACTGTTCTTGGCGGCACCATCTACGGAGCCAGTTATTCACCTCTGCTATTTTCCTCTCCCTTCCTGGACCATGCCCTTCTACGGGGAGTAGAGATGAGATGACAACCTGTGCATCCATCTCTTTCAGCTTCCTTCCCAGAGCCTCATAATCCCTTTTGATATTCTGAAGGCTGTGCCTTGCAGTATCATTGGTTCCCACATGAACCAAAAGAAGGGGGTATTGATCAGTAGGCTTGACAAGTCTTGTCAGCCTCTCCGTCACATGATGGATCTTTGCCCCAGGGAGACAGCACACCTCCCGAGACATCTTGTCAGGCCCACAAACCACTGCTTCTGTACCCCTCAGCAAGGAGTCCCCCACCACGACCACGCGCCTCCTCCGAGGCTTAGCAGTGGCCGTTCCTTTTCGTGATACTCTCAGGCTCTCCTGCTCTGTCCCTGATGTCTGTCCCTGCTGCTTTTCCTCATCATCTCTGACAACAGAGAGAGATTCAAAGCGATTCTGTAGCTGCAAGCCGCTCACAGAACGTTCCCTGGTTTCCTTACTTCTGTGTGTGACCTTCCTCCAAGCATCTACCTCTGTTGTATGTGGAGTGACCTCCTCCGCCCCAACAACTTCCTCTGTCTGTTTCTCACCCAAGACATTCTGATCTAATCTGTTCAGGAGAATCTCCTGCTCTCTATGATGCTGGAGTGCAGATATCTGCTCCTCTAGCTGCTGTACTTTCTCTTCCAAGAGGGCTACCAACTTGCACTTGGGGCAGGTGTAGTTCGCCACCTCTGTAGGCAAGAAGACAAACATCCCACAGGTGTTGCAGGTGACTGCAGCAGGGCCTTCAGTGTCCATACTGAGAAGTCTTAAGGAGGCACTGAAACAAGACTGTGGGCTTCCCTTGCTAGACTTGGCCTTTATTCCCAAGCTCTGTCACTGAGTTCAAGTCACGGGGCCTATAGTTATGTAGAGAGCTCCTGGCTAAAAGCTCCTTCCAAAGGCAAGTCTCTGATTCACTTCCTCTGATGCTTCAGGCCGGCTCCTCTTCTATTCTCTAAACACCTCCTTGACTAGATAAAAAAAAAAATCAAAATTCGCGCTCCGTTAGGCGTGCGCTTCTGCTAGCCTTGAGTAGCCTTAAGTAGCCTCCCAGCACTGGCTCCCAGAATGCAATGGCTGCTCAAGTGTAAATTAGATTAGATCTCACCGAAGCACATGGACTACAGCCTCCTCCTTTTCTTTCTCCTCCTTAAAGGAAATGGAGCTTCTGCTAGCCTTGAGTAGCCTTAAGTAGCCTCCCAGCACTGGCTCCCAGATAACTCCTATTACTTAGTAACTCCTATTACTTAGACCTAATCATCTGTTTTCTATGCACCTAAGCAGGGAGAGTGAGATTGTACCATCAGGCAGATCATTGCAGCCTATGTTCCAACAGTCAGAACACAATGGTGATGTCTGCATTGTTGTGCACCAGCTAGAAAAGCAGAGGCAACAAGGATGACCCTCATCACTTGACTATCCCAGCCAAACCTGAAACATCAGAAGAGAAATGACATACTGATCTTGGAAGCCTATATCCTTCATGATCTTTGCTTGTCTTTTCCTCATTTTCCTAATCTCCTGCAGGAGATTAGGGGGAGGCAAGTGAGGATCATATGGACTGCAGAATCCTCTCTTGGGTCTTCACGCAACTGCTACCAGTCACTGCAAGACCAGTGAAAATGTGATTAAAGAGAGTGTCTCACAGAGGGGATGAACATGGTAAAACTGTTTGTTCTCCTTTGTGAGGATGAATAACTTAAAGCACCACATCCATAATGACAATTGTGTTGAAAGAAGTAGCTGATGACCTTATATACTAGCCACTGTTGTGCTAAATGGCCATCTTGTACCAGCAAATACACAGTTGGGTGCATAATGAAACACACACAAAACTGAAATGGAATGTTGAAATAGAAGGCACAGCCAAAGGAGCTATGGCCTATTTCAGCAGGACTACACATGTACTCATTAACTGAGAATCTGCTTTTCCTTCTGGACCTTGGCCTGAATACAGATGTTCTGCATTGGACAACACTCTGCAATTACTTCCATAGTCAGGATTGCAGCCCATAAGTGTTTTGACTGAGCAGTGAGCAGAGGAGGGGGGAAAAAATCTCCTAATGTAATTCCCTGAAATTATACTGCATTATTATTATCATCTTTGTCTGTCTCCTTTCCCTCCCTCCAAAAGATGAGTTATGATGATCCTTGACATCTTTGTGTAATACCTGCAACCTCAAAAGTGTACTTTCCATAACTTAATCAATTCTTTTACCAATTGATGATTACTTTTTTTTTCTTTCTTGAAAATGGTATCTATGCAAATGAAGGCTTTAATGCCTTCTCAACCTTAAAGGCCTCAAATCAAGATAGCCACCTTTTCTCACACTTCTCAAGTGCTATCCTTGGAAGCAGAGGAAAAAGATTCCACACTAACACCATGATCAGAAAGTGAACCTAATGACTCAAGTCTGTTATCTCCACCAAATCGCATAATCCCCTAATATCTTTTTGTAGAGCACTTGCATCTGTTTTTGAAACAGCCTCTTCTCCCTGATTGCTGATGGATTTTTAGAACTGATTTGATGAGTTCCACCTCCCTGTCAAATTCCAACCCACCCTCACATTTCAGTGATTTTGATGTCTGAGATGTCTTTACATTCACATTGGTTGGATGGTGTTTTGAAATTCATTGACTGGCATGAATATTTTTCAGAGAGACACTATTTGGGAAATTAAAAAGGATCCCCCAAATAGATAGTCACATACACAGTGTTTCAAACCACGCATACCATTTTCTTGAGCCCTCACATTTTAAGTGAATATGTACACTTTCATTGAATTGTCACTAAAAATCTGGACCTGGACTGTCTTGCTTCAGACTGCAGCTGAAAACATTGGAATGAGAGATACATGAACATTTAAAGTCTTTATGTCATTGAGAAGGCTGGACTAGACATTTCTTCTCCCCCATTATCTAAGTTAGGGGTAGAAAACTACAGCTCTGGAAGCACAGTTAGAACTAAAACTACTCTCAGAGAGATCTCTTATTCTTAAGGAGAACTGAAACTACAAATCCCAGGATTCCATAGGATGGAGCCATGACAGTCAAAGTGATGTCAAACTGCATTTATTCTGCAGTGTGACATCAGCCCAAGTGGCATAGTGGTTCAATGTCACTAAGTGACTCAATCGGATACTGAATGTTAGAGAGTATTAAAATAAATTAAGTAATAGTAATTAATCTGTCTTTAAAACAAAGCAACTCTGAGATGCATACTATGGTATGTCCTTTAGTATGAATGCTAAGTTACAGGTGTCCAGTTTTCACTGTTTTGGAGATACATATGGTAGGGTTCGAATCCAAGCTTGGCCATGGAAACTGACTGTGTGGCCTTGGGCAAATCACACTCTCTCATCTTCAGAGGTTGGCAATGGCAAGCTCCCTCTGAAGAAACTTGCCAAGAAAACCTCATTATAGGTTCACCTTAGAGTCAGAAACTACTTGAAGGAACACAACAACAACAAATAGTGGAAGTGGATATATAAGGTTTTGCATAAAATCTGCAGGGGACTTACAATTTGTAGGCTAACGCTGATATAGGAGTTTCTTATAGAATCATAGAGTTGCAAAAGACCACAAGGGCCCTCCAGTCTAACTCTGCTCTGTCAGGCAGGACAACACAAAGCATCCCAGACAGATGGACATCCAACCTCTGTTCAAAAACCTCTATTCAAAAACCTCCAAAAATCCTATCTATCTCTGAATCAACCAGTGGCACCTTGCACTGACCAGAAGAGAGGATGGGAAGGATGATCAATACCACAGAAACCTTGGGTAGATTAGGAATCTGGTTTCTCTTCAGATCATATAAATCTTTCGCCTTTTACAAGGGACAGGTTTTGGGTGAAAGGGCTTCTACACAAACTGGAGCCCTTTGTGAGCAGCTTCAGGGAATCACTCCTCCTTACCCAGAATCACACAGTATATATATACCCAATCTCTTCCATGTCAGTATTCTCTGTAGATGCCAGCCACAGATGCTGGTGAAATGTCAGGAATAAACTTTTCCAGAACATGGCCACATAGCCCGAAAAACCCACACAAAACTATGGATGTCAGCCATGATTTCAGGTTTCATGGAAACTTTGATACCTCTAGCTGTCCATGACTGGACTCCCTCTCTGCTGAAATTCAGACTGTATACATGCATACCTGCCTACTGTCCCAGTTTGGAAGGGACAGTCCCAATTAATCCTCCATCATCCTGCTTTTTCAGCTGCTTCTAAAATGTCCCAGTTTCTGTTTCTTCCACTCCTCTCCTTTGACCCAGGTTTATTCCAATTGCAAACTGAGTTCAAAGTGCAAAAGTAGTTTGCACTCAATTGATCCAGCAGTAGAAAGAGTGAAGAGAGGTGGGGGCAGACTCTTGTCCTTCCCTGTAGGCTAAGACAAAAGCAAACTGCTGCAGCCTCTTCTCGATTGTGTCTTTTTCTTTTACCACCTTGACCATACTCTCCTGTTGCTTGGCCACATGGGTTCCAATTTTGATCTATAAAATGTTGGAGAGTATATGCATTGACACGAGAGAGCAGGGTGAGTCAGAGTTTGCAGAATTGTGGATAGGGCCGATAAGTGTAGCTCATCTCATGCTCATAGCAGCATACAAAAATGGGTGGTACACCTTTAAAAAGGATCATATATTAAACATACACTGCAACATGGTCAATATTATTTCATTCAAAGAGATTGTCACCATAAATATACATTTATATTTGGAATGTCTTTATCCTCTCTGAATTTGTTCTCCTCTGCCGTTGGCAGCAAAATGCAGTGGCTGTGTTATTACCCCAGTGACTTCATTAGAAACAAAGTCCTTCAGTGAGGAACTAAGAAGAGCATCACTGGGTCTCCAAGGAGATGGTGTCTACGTTTCCAGAATCCAAACAAGCAATTTCTAACCAGCCTGGTAGAAAAAAATGCATGAATCTGCCATAGTCAGAAGGAAAAAGAGTGGTAAACAAATACCCTAGCCATCTTTTCACAGAATCCAAAGAGTGAAGAGCTATGGTCATTTCTCCTTCATAACTACCAGTCACAAAGGTTCTTGGTTTTTTCCCCCCCTGGTTCAAAAAGTCATCCACTTTGAAAATGGGCTAAAACTCATTTGCCATGTCTCTCCCTTTTTATGTGAACTCTATGCTACAACAATTGGCTGAACTGTAATGTTCTCACTGAACATATACAGTCAGCCCTTCACATCTGCAGATTTGACTTTTGTGGATTTGATTATTCATGCATTTGAGTAATATGTTCACAATAGGAATCTCTAGGTCCTGCAGCACAACTCTGCCAGAGGTTGACCATAGAGTCATGATAGAGGACCTAGGTATTCCTAGAGAAAATACTTCTCTAGACATTTGTAGATCCTCCAGTTCTACTTCTATGGTCAATGTCTTGTGTAATCTAGTTTCCCAGAGATGTGTTCTCTCAGGTAAAACAAAAAACAAAACAAAAAACTGTTTTGCTTTTTAAAAAATTTGTGATTTTTCCACTTTCATGGAGGTCCCATACCGCTAAACCCAGTGAAAGTGTAATGTGCTACTGTACAAACATTTAGTAGCACATGGTGGATCCATTGCCTTGGAGGTGGTGAATCCATTTTTGGTTTTACAGCTGCTTGGGGATGAAAAGGAATTCTTCCAGCATAGGATCCTGTCCTAGCAAAGATTCAGCACTGGTAGAGCTCTCTGGTAGAACTGGTGCAACTCAGAACAGCTGTGGGGGATAATCCTAAAAGTGACATTCACTAGGTCCACAGCAATTGATCCATTCTCTGACCCTGCAAACATTCAATTGATATGTGAGATGGAGAAAGTGCAATTTCTGTACAAGACATGGAAGTCAGTATGCATAGCATAAACTCCTTGAAAGGCTGAGGATGTGAAGTATAGTGTGCTCTAATGTGGTGTAGGAAAGAATGCCTAGAACTGTAACGCTGAGTTGGAAGAGTGTTGAGAAATGGGAGAGACCTAATGTTGTTTGCATATCTCCAGCTCAACCAGTGCAGCAGTAACCTGCTACAGTTTCCAAGGCATAATAGATTTCTTGCTGCAATTTAACAAAGATAGTCCAGAATATATATATATGTGTGTGTGTGTGTGTGTGTGTGTGTATCATAAACTTCATTCTTCCCTCCCAGACATTGCACACCCACCCACTCAATGTAGTACCTGAATATAAATGTTTTGTTTATTTAGTATATGCATTTTCATTCACACATTCATATTTTAATATTTTATAAGGAAACATCATTCAAATCAGGACAGCTTTATTTATGTACATTCAATATTTAATTCAACACATGTGTAAATTTTACACATTATAAAGTTTAGGAGGAAAGGAAGAGGGGGGATCAGAGCCTCCAGGTGTTGTAACTCTCATGAGCACCTCTTGCAGCCCCCTAGGGGTTCCTGCCTCACCATTTGAGTACCACTTGGCTAGATTAAATGTGCTTCATCCCAGATCCAGTCTGATCTTGGAAGCTAACCAGGATAAGCCTTGGTTAGTACTTGGATGGGAGACTTCCAATGAATACCAGGCACTGTAGGCTCTATTTCAGAGAAAGGGCTTGGCAAAACCACCTCACTTAATATATTACACTTAACAACACCAGAAACCATTGCTAGTTCTAAGGTTTTGTACTGGAAACCTCAAGGCCTGGGATGGTACTGAACTGGCAACCTAGTGAAAGGACCCCTGGATAGTCTGTGGTCTAATTTGCACTGCAGAAATAATAGCAATTGTAATAGCAAGTGCATTTCTATACAGTTTATGAGAGCACTTAAGCATTCCCTAAACGGTTTACAATGTTTAAGAAAATTGCCCCCAACAATCTTGGTACTCATTTTAGTGGCTTCGAAAGGATGCAAGGTTGAGTCGACCTTGAGCCTAAGCCCCTGGCTGGGATGGAACTCACAACCTTGTGGTTTGTAAGCGAGTGGCTGCAGTTCAGGCATTTAACTACTGTGCCACCAGGGCACAATGATATGGAATTCTGGGATTTGTAGTTTGTTGGTGAAACCAGACATCTTTGACAGAGAAGGTTAAATCTCTCACAAAGATACAAATCCCAGAATTCCATAGTACTGAGTCATCGAAGTTGAAGTGGTGTCAAACTGCATTATTTTTTAGTGGAGATTAGACCTGAGTCTAGAAATAGGGAAAAGAAAATTTGCAATTATCCCTCCTATTCAGCAGCACAGACATTATGACTTTTTGTCCAGGTGTTGCTCCTACATCTTATCTTCTACTTGCAGCTGAACAGCTAGAAAACAGCTGCCAGTTAATTCAGTGCATTCCTCATTCTAGATGTGTGACCCCATGTAATATTTTAAGGTCTGAAACTAGGGAATGTAGTGAAGCTTAAAGATAACTTTATTCGGAAGATTTTTGAAGATCTTCCAGTATGACAAAGCACAAGCCTTTTGGTGACCATGAGCAAGTGACTTTAGGACAAACAGCCACTTGCTTAATATGAAAGGGTTGTTGCTAAATTATAAACTCTGTCAATACATTACAGTCAATTGCTGTCTGGGGTCTGAGCTGGAAGGGGAGTGTGAAATAGAAAGGCAAATGGAGAGAGAATCTGGCTGAGAGAATAGACTGATGGAAGAACAGGCAGGAAAAGAGACAATAATCTCTGGAATAAATTGGAGCTGCCAAACTAAACAGGTAAGGAAGTGTTGTGCTTGTGTGTCTCCAATTTGGCAGGAACTAACTGTAGGTTATATATTGCATGGCAGGGGTGTTGCATGTCAGGGGGTTATAATCGATGGGCTTTGAGGTATCTTCTAAATCTATGAATCTGTAGCAATAGCAAGTACATTTCTATACTTCTTATCAGTGAACTAGCATTCCCTAAGCAGTTTACAGTGTGTAAGCCAACTGCCCCCAACAAACTGGGTAAACATTTTACTGACCTATGAAAGGCTGGAAGGCTGAGTGGACCGTGGAGCCCTTCTCTAGGATTGAATTTACAGCACTGTGGCTGCAGTACCAACATTTAACCACTGTGCCACCAAGACTCCACTATGATATAAGGATCTTGGGGCTCATGCACAGCAATGAAGGTGATGTTTTTGTTGTTTGTCCAGTTACAAGAACAGAGTGAGGTACTTCTCTGCCCTCCCATCTATTCTCCACTGACTGGTGGAGAGCCATGTGTTCAGCAGCAAAAAGGTAGGTTGGAATGAGGGAAGGCATATGATGTAATCCTACACGATAGAATTTTATAGTACCTTTGCCCAGCGGCCTTACTAGGGTTGACATCACCCATTGCAGTAACCCATGGTGTCATCCCCACCCCAACTGACCTCCTCTCATGCCACAACATACAGAAACCTTAGTAATATTTTTGTACTAATGTTACAATAGTCTTGACATAAGCAACTAGCAAAATTCAAATTACACATTTAAATTACAATATTATATGCACAGCTTAAATGCATTTACAAGTACATTGTTTTGCATGGGTAAAATAACATTTTGGTAAGATGTGATGTTTTTAAAGATAATTTTAAAGCATTAAAAACATATATATATATATATATATCTAAAAAAAATAAATCTGGGGCCTCTCCTTTCTCTTCCCACTGAACTTCATCCCACATACACAATCTTTTCGGCATTTTGAAGGAATGTAGGCAAATATCTGTTTTCCCCAAAATGTAGATATCTGGGGATCAGTGGTGTCACTCCCCCTTAGGTTGTTACCTGGTAAGGTCTTCACAGGGGTGATACCCCAACCTTTACCTGATCCAGTATAAGTTAACAATTAAAGCTACAGACACATTGCCCTGTATAAAATCTGGACACCCTAAAAGTAACTTTTGACAACAATTTTGATCTGAAGCACTACATGTCTGAAATGTGCATTTCAATGAACTGATACTCTGGTTTCCATGAATGCCAGTGCCATTTTGTCTACAGTTTTGTTGATCTCTTACACACAAACGTGCACACGTGCACACACACACATGTTCTGCTACAGAAAGAGCTGGGTATTTTTGTCCAATACATAATGTCCACATCATGAAAATTTTTTGTGAAAATAATTATGTCACCCAAGTAAATAATAATAATAATAATAATAATAATAATTTGCATCCTGCCTCTCCCTATATTGGACGAATGAATGAATGAATGAATGAAGCATCTTATGCACTGTCATGCATTGCATTCTCACACACATTTAGAAGCTTCATTTCACTTATATGTCTTGGTTCAGTTGCACAATATTTCTATTCAACACGATGGTTGCATACAACAAATAACTCATAACTCCATATGTGATGATTTACACTACACAATGCTGATGATGTGGGACAAGGGCCAATGAATCTCAGAAATGCATCCATGCAGCTAGCCATTCCCTGGAGAGCCACTGAAAAAAATCACAAGTTTCCTACTTTTGTGAGGATGCTTCTCAATCAGGAAAATAGTAAGTATAATATTCTAACTTCATGCATACTCAAGTATCTTGGAATTGAATAGTAGGCAGTAGACGGGAAGAGAGGAGATGGGATGCTTATGTTACAGAGTGAGCCAGAGAACTGAGAAAGGAATTGGGATGGCAAGGTGGTTTTAAAAAGCCAGGTGCTTTGTAAATATGCACATTGACACACAGGAGATGTGATGTGTGAGGAGAAAAGTAATTGTTTATGCTAGGAGAAAAGCTGGAGAGCTGATGAAAGAAAGGAAAGCTCCAAAACAGGCACATATAGACACTTCATTCAGACTCTTTCAGTTCAGTCAAGTCACAGAACATCTCTAAAATGGAAGGAAATCCTCCCAGATGTCACCAGATGGATGGATGGCTGCCCTAGATTCTGGTGAAGCAACTTAATTTATACACTAACCAGAAACAGCTACCACTGCAAACCAAAAACCAGTCAGTCACTTTGCATCAGGCTTCTCTTTAAGGGTATGTGTGTGTCAAATGCAATGTTTTGTAATTATTGAATGATCAAGCACATATACACAATGCATAGGTTAGTCTTTCTGAACATGCATGGCTGCATATTATGTGCACATTCTGCATACACACTGATCCAGTATCCTTCTAGTGCATTGGTTGGAAAGGGGGGGGGGGACAAGGTCAGATAAAAATAGATATACAGAACAATATTTTACTTGCAATTGGCTGATTATAGGCAGATTTATAACTCCCAACCTGTAAAAAATTAATTTTTTGTTTTTTAGTAACGAAGGCATAATAAAGCTATATTTGTTTTTACAATAATAAATAATAAATAATGAGTGGGAATAAATTTATCTGTGTAATGAGTAATGGTTTCTTGTTACTTCTTAAAATTGCATTTCAGGGCATTTAAAAAGACATTTGCAGAAGAATTTATCAGGTATTGGTGCTATTTTCTTAGCAACTGTAAAATAACCCCCTGCCCAAAAAAGAGGAATAAAACGAATAAACAATGCAACAAGCAATGATGTTTGAGTTGTTTCTCTAATGTTATAAAAAGAAACAGCAGCAATTTTCTTTTAAAGCACTGCCACACTTAACAGGAAGTATTTATTTTAAAAAAATAATATTCCAAGTGGTGCTCCTTAATCCTATTGTTAGTGCCATCTAAAGTAGAGCCATAAAATCAATGGGATTTACCTATGTGTTGATTCTCCATTCAGCACTTGATTAAATAAAGTAATTGCATTTAAAACATGATGTTCCATGTTCTGCGCCTAAATCCTGTTAGCCCCAACTAGATGTATAGAATCAGTGAGATTTCCTGATGTATAGGTATGCTGTACTTGGGGATAATGAACAGGATTCCAGATTTTAGAGCCTCAGTTGACAATATAGTTCCTTATTCTCTGAGGGTCAACTATCTATTATCTGACGGTCAACATAGTGTAGCAGTTTGAGCATTGGAAGACAATGAATCTGGAGACCAGGGTTTGAATCCGCACTCGACTGCGGAGCCCCATTGGGTAACCTTGGGCTAGTCCCACTTTCTCAGTCTCAGAGGAAGGCAAAGTTTCAACCTCATGTGAACAAATCTTGGCAGGAGGACTCCGCGAAAGGTTCACTTTAACTTTGCCATGAGTCAGAAATTATTTGAAGGCATACAACATTTGAAGGCATAGTATACAACACCCTCCTTACCTTATACTAGCCTGCGTGCACAGCAGAGTTGAGCATTCACATGCTCAAAGCCTTTGTTCCAGTGCTGGGGTGCCATCTTGGCATGCACTCATCCACATGGCAAGTGTCATGAGGACGTCCCTCAGGCGCAGCACACAAATGGCACTGCATGGAAGGGGCATCATGACCCTCTTCCAGGAAGCTGCCCAGAGCATCTTTTTTGGGGAAGCGGATCAGTGCCTCAACGTGCAGCTGCTGTGGCACCAATCCGGGCAAGAAGAGGTGACTGCAGCCTCCCGTCTTTGGAGGCCCATAGCCTCAGGTAACTTGCCACAAGGAGGTATCTGCCCTGATCCAGGCCTTAGAGGGAGAGAAGAACAACTGGACCTCATCCCCTTCTCCACCACCATCCCCTTCTTCTTTTGTGTCATGTATTTTTAGAATATAAGCCTGAGGGCAGGGAACTGTCTAATTAAAAATAATAATTGTAAGCCACTCTGATAGCCATTAGGGCTGAAGAGTAGGGTATAAATACCATAATAAATAAAATAAATAAGTACACAGACCCAGGTCTAATCTGCACTGCAGAAATAATGCAGTTTGACACCACTTTAACTGTTTATCATACAATGGAATTTGGGGTTATAATGCAATGGCAATCCAAACGCAATCATAGGGTTTCATGTAATTGTGCATGAGTGTATCTCACACAATTTCGGGCAAAAAGGAAGTCATTCCAAACGTGATCATAGGTTTTATGTTAATGTGTACAGTGGTCCCCCGGCTTACGAATCCCCCGGGTTGCGAAAACCCCGGGATCCGAAACCGGCGGGACCGCTACAGTATCCCCCGGGATTCGAAAGATCCCCCGGGATACGAAATAAAAAAAACCGCGTGGCCCCTTTAAATCGGCCGTGCGGTCCGTTGCGAATAGCGGTCCCCCAGGAAATGAAAGCTTCCGGGTTACGAAGGTAATCCCGGAATGGATTACCTTCGTAACCCAGGGGACGACTGTATAAGAGTATCTCATGCAATTTCGGGCAATGGGAGGTCATTTTCGGGAAATGGGAAGTCATTCTGAACACATTCCTAACACAATTAGATTTCATGTAAATTCGCTAGCTAGCGAATTTACATGAATTCAAATTGGCTCAATTCGAAATTGGGAGAAATTACTCCCATGTGATAAACTCCAATGCTATGGAATTCTTGGATTTGTATTTCATCAGATATTTAGCCTGCTCTGTCAGAGAGCTCTGGTGCCACAACAAACTATGAATCATTGGAGCCATGGCAGTTAAAGTCATGTCAAACTGCAATATTTCTGCTGTGTAGACACTGCTCCAGTGTCTCCTGGTCTGGTGCCAACACATTCGGAAAGAGTGGGAAGCAAAGACCAGTTATGCTGGGAAGTACATGAAACTGTCCAAAGCTAAGGGAGAGAAATGTGTCATGGAAACCAAATGAGGCAATGGAGTGCAAACTTGGGAGGAAAGGGAAAAGGAGGGGGGGGGGGACGAAAGAATAAATATTTGTCAGTAGCTTTCTTGTGTCATTTAAAAGGAAATGTGTGTATGTGTGGTTTGTCTACCTCCAGATCAACCAGTTCCAGCACAGAAAATTTCAATGAGGCAATGCTAACCAACTGACTCTTCATTCTTCAGGTTGATAAGCCTTCCCCATATCATTTTCGCATTAATCCTGAAACAGCCGTGGTTAAAGCAATTGAACATGAACAAATAGAAAAAGCTAATGATGTTAGAGTCTTGTGCTTCAGTGCAATGCATACAGACAGTTTCCCCCCAGGGATAAAATAAAGGGAGATTTGATGGTGAGGAGGAGGAAGAAATTGGAAGAGGAAATTATTGGCCAAATTCATAGATGATTCATGAGGGACTGTCAGTTTTATGATAAGTGGTTTCTTAGTAATAGGTAATGTAATAGTACCACTTTGTTCTGCTTTAGTCAGACCTCACTTGATGTACTGTATATAATGCTGGGCATGGTAGTTACAATAGGATATTGACAAGCTGATTCATGTCCAGGAAAGTGACAAAAGTCTGGAAACCAAAGCAAATTCTGAACAATTAAGGTAGTCAATATAGTATATTGGTTTCAGTGTTGGAGTGGGACCAGAGTTCAGATTCCAACTTAGGTCCAAAACACACTGCAGAAATAATCCAGTTTGAGACTGCTCTAACTGCCTTGATTCCATGCTAGGGAATCCTGGGACATGTAGTTTGTTGTGGCCCCAGAGCTTTCTAACAAGAGAAGGCTAAATGTCTCACAAAACTTCAGCTCCCAGAATTCCATAACATTGGGCCAGAGCAGTTACAGCAGTCTCAAAATGGATTATTTCTGCTGTGTGTTTTAGACCTTAGTCATGAAAATTCCCTGGGTAGCCTTGGTAAAATCAAATCACACTTTCTCAGCCATTTAGCAGAGGAAGGCAATGGCAAATGTCCTTTGAATAAATTTTGCCAAGTATACCATGTGAGAGGACTGCTCTAAGAAGATCAATAGAGCCAGCATGGAGTGGTGGTTTGAGCACTGGACTATGACTCTGCAGACCAGGGTTTGAATCCTGGCTCAACCATGTAAATCCATTGGATGACATTGGGCAAGTCATACTTTTTCAACCGCAGAGGCTGGCAATGCTAAGCCACCTCTGAAAGAAACTTACCAAGAAAACCCCATGATAGAGTTGCCATAAATCAGAAATGATTTGAAGACAAACAACAAGCTAGAGTCAACTTGAAGGCACATAACAAGGCATGGTTGGGAAACAGTCAGAACCTCAAGGAGAGTCCCTTAGGAGACTTTGAAGGGTCACATCCACTCCACAGTCTTCCTCCCCAGATATGTGTGTATGTGTGTGTATCCCAAAGACACCCAAATGCTTTCCTACAAAATATGGGAAGCCAGCAGCCCTCTTCTGTTTGGAGGACCTTCAGTTCATTCTCCTAACTGGAGATCTGAATTTCTACTCCCAAATTCTACTTTTATGGAACCATTCACTGGGCCAATGCTCTCTACACAGTTCCATATCACACATCTCTCATGCCTTTTTGAACTTCTCACTTCTATGGTCAGGGTCACTAAGAGTTTTCCTATTTTGTCACATGAGAAATTCATCACAGACTTGAATAAAAGAGGTGCACCAAAATGGGAGGAAACAAGAAACACAATGATAACTGTATTCTGTTTCACACATTATTTTGAGAAGCAGTGGGTAATATTAAAAATATCAGGTACCTCTCCCAACCTCCCAAAAATGACACAGAGGAGGTAAAATCTTATGCTCCACATTTAATCCGTAAAATATTCATATTCTATTCCCCCTCCTTCTTTCTCCTCCTTCCTCACTTAACCCTTCTCATCTGTGCTTCAGAACAGTATATGAAGCAATGGCTCTGAAGCAGAAGACCATTTTATGATTTCCTGAGATGCTTTTACCTCTCCCATCAGTTGGGTTTGCACATTTGAACCCTCTCATTAAAGTCTGAAGCAAGGCTCATCTGACTTCCCTTGTGAAATCACAGCCCAAGGTAGCATGCCTGGAGGGTACGCAGCACAGCAACACTGTGAAGTGTGATACTAACAAGCAACACCCCTTAATCCTATCTTTCATGCTGGTGTTATGACAGATGCTGATTAAAGCTTGACTTGGGCTAGAGAACCTTGGGTGAGCTAAATTAAAAAAAGTCATATCTTGCAGAAGCATGTATGCAAAAATAATGACTAACCCTTCACATTGGCTTCAGACGGGGGGGGGGGGGTGTTATGTATGATGTTATGTATCTCTGACAGATCTGTTGATAGATTTTATTTTTTTGAAAAAGTGGACAGAAACTGAATTTTGGGGAAAATATTACAGATCCATCACTTCCCAACCTTTATTTTAAAATTATAAATAGTGACCATAGCAAAATGGTCACATTTTCCTTGAATCTACTGATGTCATGTTCTGATGAATGCATATATCATATTGCCATGATATTGACATTTTTATAACCTTTGGCACTGTGTTTATGACTTATGATGGCATAACCTCCCATTATGCTGACATATATGTACTTTTAACGTAATTGTGGGAAACTTGTAACTCTTGGTGGTGGTGCTAGGCCACAGCTCTATGACCAATCAGTGCCCAGTGAAGGCAGAAGGAATTGCCAGGGTGACCCAATTTCAGTTTTTTAGGAAGAACAAAAGAACTATTTCCCTCCTGCCTTCCTTGGAGACATCAGCCTATGTTTATGTAGGTCTCCATGGTTGTTGGCTTTTATTTTTCTTATTTTGCCAGCTGCAATGCTGCAGGCAATTGGTGCCTAGAATCCTCTTGTTCCCACCACTAAATGATTGGTTGTGGAGGTGTGCTCCAGAACCATCAGCTGAATCAGAAAGGAAATCCTTTGGAAGAATGCTGATGGGGAATTAAAGCTTGTCTACATGGGGTGAATAAAGCAGTCTCAGACATCCTCATGGTGACTGGTCTTCACAATGCACACAAAATCTCCAATTTGAGTGTGTACTGTCTTCGTGACATGAGACTAGTTCCACACTGAATCAGCCCTGTCCCTTCCTTAAACCAGTTCTTTTTAAAAAATGTACTTTTTACACCAGATTTTGCAGGTATGTAGTCTTGTCAGATAGCTATCTACCCACATGTCCCCGTTATGTCACCTGGCACTGCTACAACTACCACAATTCACTCCCTATGAGGTCACAATGAGGCTGCCAGCTACATGATCAATGCTGGGTGCCTTGTTTATGACCTCAGAGAGAGAGAGAGAGAGAGAGAGAGAGAGAGAGAGAGAGAGAGAGTGTTTTGTGCCAGCGGTAATGGCAGCATATGACACAGTAGAGATGTGTGTGTAGACAGCCACCTAGTCTCACTATAGATTGCAGTTGTAACGGAGGGAATCCAGGGAAGTCCTGGGGCCAGAATACTCCTGGAGCAACCCAGAGTATTCTGACAAGTGTGGATAACCCCTTAAGCTGCAGCAGTATTTATACAACATCTTGGCCAATGGTCGGAATCCTATTGGGGTCTTATACATGCATAAGTTCTCCTCTCCACATTCATGTTGATGTTTGCTCACAGGTTTGTGTGTATGCGCATGCACATTTGGTTGCCCATTCAGTTGTGCATTTAGTTGCAATGCATTAACATTCCACTGATTGTTCAGCACAATGTATAACATGTGGAGATCTATGCTTTGAAAATCCAATGCAGGATCTCAGCCAATGTTTTCCTTAGAAAACCATGGGATGCATAGAATCTTTACAAGACCACCACCCCTTTTTTTGGAAGGCTATTGTAATATTTTTTATACTTTCAGCAGTGTTGGGGTGAGGACTGTGTGTCCCTCTGGATGCTGTTGAACTGCAAATCCCAATGTGCTCAGCCAGCCTAGCCAATGTTATGTTATTGTTGTTAACTGATATCAAATCAACTTTGATTTAACTCACATAACACCACTGACCATGACTGTGAGACCTCCAAGTAACCCTGCTATCAACAGCCCTGCTCAGGTCTTGCAAGCCAGGGCCAGGGCTTCCTTGACAGAGTCTATCCACATGTAATGTGGTCTTTCTCTTTTCCTAATTCCTCTTAACTAAGCTCACTTTTCCAATGGGTCATGTCTTCTCACAATATGTCCAACGTATGACAGGATCAATTTAGGCATCTAACCTTCTAGGAAGTGTTCAAACTTAATTTGTTTTGGACCTATGTATTTGCCTTATTGGCCATTTGTGGCATCTGCAGAATGCTTCTCAAGTGCAACATTTCAAATGAGTTAATTCTCTTCCCATCAGCTTTCTTCACTCTCCAGCTTTCACATTTATAAATGAAAATCAGAAATATACATACAATCCTGACTTTGGTATTCAATGATATATCTTGGCACTTCAGGATTTTATCCAGTTCCTTCAAAGCTGCTCTTCCAAATCTTGTCTTCTTCTCCTTTATTTACTGGTTTATGATTGAACCTGTCAATGATATGGAATGATGGAAAATTGAGTTCTGCAACATCTGAAGGCTGTTAAGGTTCCATCAGGTGATGGAACAGTCATATGGAGATGATTTATGTATATGTTTGGAGAAGGAGTTTTAAAAATAAAATAAAATAAACAGAGAAGAGAGAGAGAGAGAGAGAGAGAGAGATTTTGGCCTGATTTTTCAGTGGATATATTGATAGATGCATACCGGCACTGACTAAAGTATGTTTATATGCATTTTAAAAATCTATGCATTTGGGGTGCATTTTTTCAATGTGTGCTAGCTGTATGCTGCCAACCCCTTCTATTCTTTCTTTCACATAATGCACTGCAAGCCACAAAATGTATGGATTTTTGACTGCAAATTGCCTCCATTTCCATGTTCAGTTTGGGAGGTGTGGAATGGGAGAAATCCATTAAAAAAACAACAGAATAAATTTCTCACACATCCCTAATAAAAACTCATCTAACCTACTGAACAAGTACCTGAATGGCTGCAAGCAATCCCCATCAGTGCCAGAACAGTATAGTTAGGGGAATCATAGTAATAAAATGAGAAAAAATTACAAATATTATTCATTTCTCGGATGGAGGAGAAAATAAACCAATTGCACAGAAGATTTTTGAAAGAGTATTGCATTAAGTGGGCTGGAAAGAAATCAGGCTGAGATTGCTCTTTTCATTATGAATCTTGATTCCCCCCCACCTGCCAAAAATTAAATTGCTTATCTTGCCCAGAGACAGTTTGCCATCCTAGAACTGCTCCAGTTAGAGAATGGGAGACAACATTGTTAGAAAGTAATAAACAAGTTTTCTGTTAAAGAAAACTTCCATCTCCTGGGCTTTTGTCGGTGAGTCCTGCATACTAAGCTAAAGGCAGTGATCTACATTCAAATGTTCCCTTCAGCAGTTATATTGGCTTCATACTAAAGCAACAGGGAGCATTTTATGACTTCCGATTGATGCCCTGTATTTATTCAGTGGCAAAGGCATCATTAAGTTTCTAGGGTGAGTTCCACATAAATGCCCCAGAGAAAGGAATGAGGGGAAAGAAGGGTTCCTAAATTCAATGCACAGCACTGTAGTCTGAATTTTGCATCGCAAAGTGAGAGAATATGTAGCAGTGGATGGTGGGTCCCAAATCAGCGGAGTGGAGAATCTGTTCTGGATTTTAATCCAAAATTTAAGAGAACTATCCATGGTACTGAAACACCCCCCCCCCCATAGGATCAGCAATTTGGACAAATTCTTTAAAGTTCATCCTAGAACCCATAGTGAACTCACTATCCTATTGGCATGGGAATCACCAGTAGCCACTGGTGAGAAGTACATTAGGGAAGCATCTATGCAGATTATTTCTGCAGTGCATATGCAGCCTTGAGCTCTATATTCAGTTTACATCTCTTGTTTTCATTTTTCCATTGGTTTGTTTACATTGTGTCAAGGCAGATGTCTTCTTCATATTTCCCATCACCTGATGTTACATAACACATAGTTAAAGCTAGCATGGAGTATAGTAAGAGGGATCGTTATCTGTTTATTTATGCATTGTTTTGGAGTTGCCTTTCCACAGAACTATTCAAGGCTTCTTACAGTTGCATCTGAAATCATCCCAGCAAACACAGGTATCAGTATATGCACAATATGCAGAATAGTAAAGCACACATCTTCCAGCCACACAAATAGCTGTGGCTTGGATGAAAGGACTGTTCACAATGCTAGTTTATTTTTATTTTTGGTAACAGCTCAAGATTATATTACACCAAGGAAAGAGAAATGGAATGGCATCCCATTCGTTTCTATCTTAATTTGATCACAGGTTGTTGCCATACTGCAGAAATAAAGCAGTTTGACACTATTTTAATTTTCATGGCTCAATGCTGTGGAAGCCTGTCATTTGAAGTATTGGGATGGAAACTCAATGGGTGACCTTAGGCAAGTCACACTCTCGCAGCTGCAGTAGGAGGCAAAGGCAACCACCCTTAAACAAACTGTGCCCCCCAAAAAACCCTCTGTGATAGAGTCAGTGTTGGAAATGACTTGAAGGCACACAACAGCAACAGAGATATTTAACCTTCCCTCTCAGAGAGCTCTGGTGCCCCAACAATCTACAAATCCATAGCATTGAGCTGGGGAAGTGATGTCAAATTGCTTTATTTCTGCAATGTGGCAGAAGCCATAGAATACTACAAATGCACACAACATTTCCTTCCCACACAGAAGTTATTTGGTTCCTGAATAGTTAAAATGTTTGTCAAAATTCCATCTCGTCACACCTGCTTAGGTAAACAGTGTTACATACATAGGAGTTTAATGTGGAATGAAAGCAAAGGATAACTATTGTAGTTGATCCCAAGAATATGTAATCCCTATGACAAAATAATTCTCTATAGAGAGCTAATATAGCAGGAGAGGCTCTGTAGATATTTTTTGATCAATAACTGTTGAACCATAAGAGGGCATCCCTGAAGTATATATTTGAGCAAGATTTCCTCCTTTGAATCTGCATAAGCTTACAGTGGAAGTTAAAGATACAGAAAAAGTAGATTTTCTGTACATTTGAGACTGCAATCAAGAAATCAGAAGACTAGGAGTTTAAAAAGACAGCTATGAAGAAACTAGATAAGATCCTCAAGGGCAAAGCTGTATCATTGCATATGAAATGCCATAGTATTTCTGATTTCTATGTTTCTTTGTGAAAGCCAAACAGCAAAAAAAAAAAAAAAAAAAAAAAAAAAAGGGACAGGAAGAGGATCAATTCATTTGAAATGTATTGCTGGAGAAGATTTTTAAAGATAACATGGACTGCTGAAATGCAAATAAAGTGGTTCAAGAGCAAATCAAGTCCATACTCACCATAGAAAAGACTAAATTGAGACTGCCATACTTTGGACATATGATGGTTTCTAGTTTCTGTTGCCAAACTTACAGAGCCAGCATGGTGTAGAAGTTTGAATGTTGGACTATGACTCTGGGGACCAGGGTTCAATTCCTTGCTCTCCCCCAGAAACCCACTGGATGGCCTTGGGTGAGTCACACAATCTCAACCCCCCAAAACCCCATGATAGATTCATCTTAGGGTCACCATAAGTTGGAAACAACTTGGAGGCACACAACAAAAGCAACAACAATGAGTGCCAAACTTGGCCATATCTTCTGAGTAACTACATGCCTATCAATTGCTGCTGTTTTAAGTTATAATGGGTCCGTTTTACATTGGCAAAAAGAGGTGTGTTGAAGGCTGCATGAAAGCCCAGCCTTTAGATGAGAAAAAGGGAAAGTGTGCCATGAAAACACTATTTTGGAGTTTTAAGGGAGAAGACGTGCCTTTAAAAAGGAGCTGGCCCATTTTACATTGGCAAAAAGAGGTGTGTTGAAGGCTGCATGAAAGCCCAGCCTTTAGATGAGAAAAATGGAAAGTGTGCCATGAAAACACTATTTTGGAGTTTTAAGGGAGAAGAAGTGCCTTTAAAAAGTAGTTTGATTTCCCCACTACTTTTTTAAAAAGGGTGCAGCATTGCTGGCCCGTTTTACGCAGGCAAAAAAGGGCGCTTTTAGGGCTAAAAAGCCCGCATTTAGGGTTAGGGAGGGCATAGCCTTTACACCCTCCCTAAGCCTAAAACGCATGGACGCCGCCATTTAAAGATGGCGGCGTCTACACGGTGGCGCCGTACAAGTGTCATCACGTGCACAGCGTTTTGATGCACTGCGCACGTTTTGACGCTCTGGCGGCGCGGGAGGGCGCCAATCGCGCCCTTCCCGCGCCACAAAAAAAGAGCTCGATCCCGGAGCTCTTTTTTGCAGCGGGTCGTTGCGGCGGGATGAGGCCTCTGGGGCTGCCCGTGTGGCAGCCTAGGCCTCATCTCGCCGCTAGAAGGGGCGAGTTTGGACCGCCCCTTTTAGCCAATGTAAAAAGCACCCCTATTGCATCTAAAGGCTAAGGTGTAGTTGAACGGTTAAATGGGGCTCTGTATCTTTAAAGCGCCCATTTAAAGGCAGCGATACAAGTGCGGAGGGAGGGAAGGTGCCAAGACAAGAAGAGACCTTCAGAGCCCGGCCAGAGTGCGCCTGCACCTTCCTTCACCTCCTCCCTTTGGTTGAGAGAGTATGACTTCTAGGGAGACAGCAGGGCACTGGAGGCGCTCAGCCAGGCCAGGGCAAGCTGGCAAGAGGAGGAGGAGAAGGGGAGGGACCTGGAGCACCTCCGCTGCCCTGCTTCCCTGCAAGTCACACTCTCTCAGCTGAAGGGGGGAGGAGAAGGCAGGCCCAGGCACACTCTGGCCAGGCTCCATGGCTCTCTCCTGGCTGCCTTCCTCCTCCCTTTGGCTGAGAGAGTGTGACTTGCAGGGAGGCAGGGCAGCAGAGGGGCCCCATGTCCCTCTCCTCCTCCTCCTCCTCCTCCTCCTGTTTCCAGCTTGCCCTGGCCCAGCATCAGGAGGACCTGGAGCACCACCGCTGCCCTTCCTCCCTGCAAGTCACACTCTCTCAGCCAAAGGGAGGAGGAAGGCAGCGGGGAGGGAGGGAGGGAGGGAAGGAGCCAGGAAGAGACCCCCAGAGCCTGGCCAGAGCACGCCTGGCCCTCCTGCTTCCTCTTCAAAAAGAAGGCTGGAAAAGTAGGACGTGTCCTGGCAAAGGAGGACGTGCCTGGTCAACTTGGAAAAGGGGGGCCTCTGCTCAAGAATGGAGGACATATGGGAATCCCTCCTGGACAGAGGGCTGAAACCTCAAGACAACTCAATATAATGCTCTGACAGAACACAGACTACGACTCCCATGAGCCTTTGCTACCATTTCCCAAGATGCCTTAATTTGCAACAGAAAGCCGACCAGTATGTTCACATGTGATGAATTCTTTCGTATTGACTCTGCATTTTCTTTTTGTGTAGATGCTCTCTTGTCTTGTGTGTGATGAGCTTGTGCGTAATCACGTGCATTTCCGAACTGACCTCACTTTCTCCCTCTTTCGGAATGGTCCTGTACTCCCCCATGTGATAAGCTCCGACTGTATGGTGTACCTGCGCAATTGTGCAATTCGCAGCCAGCAAGGGAAAAAAATGTTTAAAGCGCGGCTAAAAGCCACGTTCCTTGCCGCCCATGTAGCTGCTCCACCTGTGTTTGTAGCGTTTTGACAGCTTCCCATGTAGTTGCTGAGCCACAGAAAAAACCTCAGTCTAGCTGCCCTGTACTTTTTAAATGCACACCTGGGGCTTGCTGTCTAGCTGCTAAGCATTAAGGAAAGTGCAACTTCATGTCACACTTTCTTGCCAATGTAAAAAGCCCCATGATTTTTTTTTTTAAAAAAAATCTGGCTGCTCAGCCTATGTTTTATTTATAGTTTTATAATGCATAATGTTTGTTGTTTAGACTTATATGCAACTTTCCTCCTTATATCTGTAGTCTGCCCAAGGGCAGTACCCAGAGCTTGTACCAACATACAGAGAGAGAGAGAGAGAGAGAGAGAGAGAGAGAGAGAGAGAAACAACTAGAAGGTTTACCTGGTTATGTTCTAGATGCTTTAATTTTGTATCTCAAGTTATAGTCACTTTTATTATATATTACTTGGGCAGAGCTTGAAAGTTACTTTTTACCACTAATTAGTTATGTGTAATTAAATTATTTTCCTTATAAGAAAGGCATGTTTAAACTACTCTGTTTGTAACAACAAGGGATAATGCCATTCCTGTTGTAGTATAACTATAACATTTTAGTTAGTTTTTTATTCTAAGGTTGTGGCTTCAGTAAATGGTACAGAAACAATTATTCATGTATGGTCTCATTCTGATCCTGAATCCAGTGGCTAGCCCAAGCTAGAGTAAACCCAATGACACAATAGAACTTACATAAGTGTTGAATAATAATACAGCAATTGGTTCTAGATGGGACTGGCAGTATAGATATAGGACACTTTGTTTTAGGTGCTGGATGACAAAAAGGTGAATAGGAGAAAGTATATTTTGTGTCATAGGCAATCACATATTTGCACTTAAGTGACCAACCCCCCCCTCCATTTAGCTACTTTTGAAAGTGTTTAAGTCATCTTTGAGAAAGGAAAGAGTTAGATTATGACACTGTAATCATGATAATAAATACCTGCTTTTGGTGGCCATGATTAAAACTAATTATTTTAAAAGATAGCTTTCCAGTATCTGTGGTTGTATATATTAGCAAGTTTTTAAGGTGCTATTATTTATTTCCCAGCACCACCACCCCCTCATGGATTTTCTGATGTTTGGAAAACCTGGATGGAAAAAATAATATAGAAAAGGGAATTCCATAGTTTTCTACCAGTATTTATACATTCCCATGGGTTTTGAAACACATATATTGTTTTTATGCATATTTTGCAAGTAAAAATACAAAAAAAAATCCATGTGTATTTCTCCAAACAGTGGGTTATTTTGGTATATTAAATAATCTTTTTAAACAAACAAACAAACAAACACCACTTTTGTGCACCCCCCCCAAAAAAAAACCCAAAAATAAAACCCCTATGCATCTCCACAGAGAATATTTTGCTCAAAACATTGAGATGTGAGAATACCAAATGAAAACTGCGTGAACGTATTCATTTTCTCCAGCATTGGAAAGAAAGCAATGGAAATTATTCATTCTCACAATGCAAGGACCAAATAGTCAGAGATTTACATCCCTAGTGCTTGTACATCATCTGCAGTGCAGTTCACAATAGAATAAGACACACGCAAAATGACATATACTAAAAGAGAATGGAAAACAAGATCATAATAAGAGAACAGTATCAGTAAAAAGGATGCAAGAAGACAATCTACTAGCAGTGGCACATTATAGAAATACCCTCTGGGCTAGGTGGCATTAGCACGGTAAGCTCTTGGAAAATACTGCAGAGAAAGGTGGGGTTCACACCTGTTGTTGGCAGGTGAAACCAACCCTAGCATACATGGTTCATAGCAGACAGAAAATTCTCTTTGGCTCAAAGCAGCAACAGAAGCAATGTCAACTAATGTAAAATGCTGCTGCCAGACTGTTGCCTGAGTTAGGTGGCAAGAATTATTCATGTCAATATTGCCGGATCTGCATTGGTTGCTTATTTGTTCTTGGCTTAATTTAAGTTGCTGGATTTTTTGTCCTTCATAGCTGCAAACAACTTGCAAACTGAATATTCTAGGACCACATCGTGGGGGTCAGGTTTTAGAGATCCAAGGGTTACATTCACATTTGGGAAAGTGTCTCATGAACCCTGGCTGAGATAGAATTAGAGATTTGGAAAGGACTGCAAGGACCATCTTTCTCAACCCCCTGCCATGCAGGAAAAGATAGCTAAAACACTGCTGAAAGATGGTTAGTTAAACTATGTTTAAATACCTCCAACAAAGGTACCCCTAAGGAAGCCTTGTCCACTCCTAAACAGTTCCTAGAGTAAAGAAATTCTTCTTAACATTTAGGTGGACTCTCTTTTCTTGCAATTTGAATCCACTGGTTCATGTTCTAGTCTCTAAAGTAGCAGAAAACAATCTCATACCATCTTCTACATTTTATTCCTTTGGATATTTATCTATCTGCTTTATCACACTAGGAGGCAAACAGGATTTAAACAAGAGTTAAACGAGAGTTAAACAGGAAATGCCCTATGTTTATCATGTCTACCATGTCCCTACTTTGTTTCTCCAGGCTAAATATATCCAGCTCCATAAGCCATTCCTTGTAGGGCTTGGCTTCCGGATCTTTTAGTATCTTGATCACCCTTCTTTCGATATTTTCCTGCATCAAGAGATGTCATTCCTCATAACCAGAACTACTTACTTACCTGGCACCATGATCATAACAAGAACTACAATTCATCTCCTCTCCTGCAGGGCTTACCTTACTACTCAGAGCCCCCCCCCCCCACTCTGGGCCCATTTAGTGATCTGTGTGACATGTGGGAGGAATCAGAGGTGTGCCTATAACGAGGAGCACAATAATGATGTAATATTTGAAAACTTTCAGAGGACCCCAGGAGGTTCTAAAGAATGTCCTTCAGCATGGATGGAATCTTCCTTCAGCAGACACTCTAGCTGACATTCTGTTGGTGACACCCCAGATATGTATGTGTCTTTTCTGCTCACTGTAGATATTGGTATTCTCTTCCAACCAAAGCTCTCTGCCCTATCCCACATCTACACTGTAATAGCTCACCTCCATGGAGATTCTGTTGTTGGTGGACAGCACAGAAAATTGGAGAAGTATTTGTCTACGTTCCCAGATCCAGAAGAAGTTTGTTGATATCATCTATTGAGATCTACATAGAGCCCCAGCAGATCTTAGTACAAAATGCCCTTGATCTATGTTTAGTTATGTGAATATAGCCAGATGGAATTGCTATAGAAGGGGCTATTGCAAAGGAGTGATGTGAAGTAAAAGTCTTCCACGGCCAACATCCATAGTTTTTTGTGTTTTCATTCTAAACCAAAATCAAGACACAGCCCATGAAAATGAAACTCACACATCTGTGAAGAGGGCAGGCAAGCTCTGGGCTCATTCTTTCAGTCCTAGAGTCGTCCAGATGCTACACCACCCCCCCCTATATAGACCAAAATTATGTTTTGACAGTGTTATTCCTTGATTGTTATAGAACAAATGGGCTAGACAACTAATCGGCTACCAGCCTCCCCATAGGGTTTTATTGGCATGGCCACTCAGAGCAGGTCTGCCATTGCCTTCCTCTCAGGCAAAGAGAAAATGACTTGCCAATGGTCATCCTGTGGATTTCCCAAGACTGATTGATTTGAATCCTAGTCTCAAAGACTCCACACTCAAACCACTACACTATGTTGGCTCTCCTGCTACAGTTGTTGTTGGAGTCTCCCAGACTTCTTGTATTGGGTGACTTCAACATTCCTCTTGAGACCAGCTCTTCTGATCTATCTGGAGCAGCTCGGGAGTTCATGGAATCCATGACAGGCATGAACCTATCCCAGTTGGTCAATGGGCCTACCCATTGCGTGGGTCACACACTCGATGGAATCTTTAGTACGGAACAGGAATATCCGTGGGCGGAGGTAACCAAAACCTCCGCACTGTCATGGACGGATCATTTCCTGATCAAGTTGGAACTAAAAGCCACTTCTGTCCCCCCCGGGGGTGGTGGACCCATTAGAATGGTCCGCCCTCGAAGACTAATGGAACCAATTGGTTTCCAGAAGGCCTTAGAGGGTTTAATGGTTGGCAACGCCGGTGACTCCGTCGAAGCTTTGGTGAATACCTGGAACACCGATCTTCCCAAGGCTCTCGACGCAATCGCCCCCAAGCGTCCTCTCCAACCCGCTCCAAATCGCAAACCCTGGTTCTCGGAGGAACTCAGGGAGATGAGGCGGGTTGGACGACGACTAGAGCGCAAATGGCGGAAGACTCGACTCTTCTCCGACAGAACTCGCCATAGGCAGCATCTTCGCGCCTATCGGGAGGCTTTGCGTGCAGCGCGGAGATCCTTCTGCTCTGCACGCATCACGTCTGCAGAGTCCCGCTCAGCAGAGCTGTTTAGGGTTGTGGGGGAGCTGACGCGGGTGCCCCCTGCGCCAAATCCCCTACTGGACCCAACAACAGCCTGCTGTGATGAGTTTAACACCTTCTTTGCAGACAAAATCTCTCGGATAAGGGCCGACTTGAATGTCAATGTTTTGTCAGAGCCCATAGGTGAGGTGTCCGATAACTCCGTTGCTGTTTCTTTACTGGATGAATTTCAACCTGCAAGTACCGAGGACGTGGACAAGCTCCTTGGAAGTTTGAGAAAGACGACTTGCCCTCTCGATCCTTGTCCATCTTGGCTGGTCGCCCAGGGAGGGGACGCAGTGAAAACATTCCTTCGGGATGTGATCAATGCGTCCCTCAGGGAGGGTTCTTTACCATCTTGTCTAAAGGAGGCGGCCGTTAGACCCCTCCTGAAGAAACCCTCCCTTGATCCCTTGGATAAAAACAATTACAGGCCAGTCTCCTTGCTCCCATTTTTGAGCAAGGTCATCGAGAGAGCAGTCGCCTCCCAACTCCAAGCTGTCTTGGATGAAACTGATTATCTGAATCCATTTCAAACGGGCTTCAGGACAGGACATGGAGTTGAGACTGCCATGGTCGCTCTGGCCGACGACCTTCGCTTGAGCATTGACAGGGGTAGTGTGACCCTGCTCGTGCTCTTGGATCTCTCAGCGGCCTTTGACACGGTAGATCATTCCATCCTTTTGGGTCGACTGAGAGAGTTGGGGATCGGAGGCACTGCACTTCGGTGGTTCCGGTCCTTTCTCTCCGGGAGATCCCAAAGGGTGAGGCTCGGGGACAGTTGCTCTTCTAAGATAGAGCTTAATTGTGGCGTCCCTCAAGGCGCCATCCTGTCCCCGATGCTGTTTAACATCTACATGAAGCCGCTGGGTGAGATCATTCGGAGGCATGGAGCTCAGTGTCTTCAGTACGCTGACGACACTCAGATTTACCTCTCCATGACAAGATCGTCGGCTCAGACTTCAGATGGCGTCTCTCCTCTCAATGACTGTCTTACGGCAGTAATGGATTGGATGAGGGAAAACAGGTTGAAGCTCAATCCGGACAAAACGGAGGTACTAACTGTCACAGGACCGAAGCCAGGATTGGGAATACACCTCCCGGTCCTAGATGGGGTCACACTCTCCTCGAAGGACCCTGTTCGCAGTCTGGGGGTACTCCTTGATTCGTTGCTTCACATGACTAGTCAGGTGAATGCGGTGGTCAGGAGTGCCTGTTATCAGCTTCGGCTGATCCGCCAGCTGCGCCCTTTCCTGGAGCCAAAGGACCTGGAGTCAGTGGTACATGCTTTGGTAACCTCACGATTGGACTTCTGTAATGCGCTCTACATGGGGCTACCCTTGTGCCTAACTCGGAAACTTCAATTAGTTCAGAATATGGCAGCCAGGCTTGTCACGGGAACATCAAGGAGAGAGCACATAACACCAGTGCTCAAATCTCTCCACTGGCTGCCGATTAGTTTCCGAGCGCAGTACAAGGTGTTGGTTTTAACCTTTAAAGCCCTACATGGCTTGGGTCCATCTTATCTGAGGGACCGCCTCCTCCCATACGAACCCCTCCGCACACTCCGGTCTTCTGGGAGGAACTTATTGCAGCCTATGAAGACTAGACTGACGCAGACCTCCCAGAGGGCCTTCTCGGCTGTCGCTCCCAGGCTATGGAATGGCCTGCCAGACGAGATGCGTCTTATTACATCTTCTGATTGCTTTAAAAAAGCCTTGAAGACGCATCTCTTCCGGCAGGCCTTCCCAGAAAGTTCTTAACCTCCCGGCTCTGTTTGGGTTAAGCTCTCCCATTAGCATTTTAACATCTTGACCCTGATCTCTATGCAATGGGTTGCCGTTTTAAATTGAAATTTTTATTATGTCATTTTAATTGATGTTAGTTTAATTTAATTTTAAGGGGCGGGTGGTTGGGTATGGGTCATGTATATTTTATCTTGCATTTTTTAATTGATGTAACCCGCTCCGATTGGATACAGAGGAGCGGGCTATAAATAAAACATTATTATTATTATTATTATTACTTACCTAATCACATTCAACTTCACTGTGATTCCTCAGAGACATCACTTTAGCCACTGTTTGAAACAAGATGCTGACATATGTCTTCAAATGTGTCACCCAAGGAAAAACCCTTCACATTATTTGTAAACTTCACTTGATTCAGAAGCTTAAAAATGCTACAAATACCTCAGAATCAGTCTGTGATGTATTCATGGGCTTGTATGCATGGATATTTATTCTGAATCTTCCCTGGGCTTTCTGTGTCCTGTTTATACAACATGGAACCAAAACCCAAATTGTGTCCAAATTCTCTTCATCCATACCCAATTTGGGGCTTCCTCCCCCTAAAATGCATTGAAATAACTCATCTTTGCTACAGGTTTTTAGTTCTCTTCATGGTGGCAGTGACGACTGCCTTTTCTCTCATGGTTCCTGTAAGCTGTGAGCTGCCATCGTTGCAGGCAGAATGAGGTGTCCAATATCGATAGCATATCTGAGCACCTTGTTCTGACATCATCAGCAGTGCCATCTGATGCATGGGAACTGCATGTGAAGGCAGCTGCCTTTTATTCACTGTATGAGCTGAAAACCCGCAGCAAAAGAAAACAGGTAATGGGGAAATTAGTGGGGAATTCAGGGACAGAATTGTCTAAGGGCAGCCCCAAGTATTCCGGCATGCATAGACCCATCCTATATATGAGGTGGGTGGATACTTTTTCATCTCAATGTTGCAGGCTCTGCCATGGCTTCTAGGGATTCCAGGGGTGGACTGTGATATAGGAGCTTGATGTCTTCTTCTGATATCTTGTTGAGGCTTGTCTTGTTGAGGCTTGTCATCCTGGCTTTCATCCTCCAAGGGCAGAGAATATGATACAATATTGGGGGGGGGGGGCTAGAGGAAGAAGACCATGTATTCACCTTGAGCTTAGAGAAAAAAATACAATAGAAATGTAACTGATTGTATCATATCCTATCCTATCATGAAAATGTGTACAGTGCATTCTGTTCAAAAGGCAGAACCCTGTATAGCTCAATGCAGCACAGTAGTTCTGCACATAGAACTATGCTACAGCTGGCCATTCACATCTCCTGACTTTCCACAGAGCCACTGTATCCCCTCCTCCACAGCAAGTCCATGCCTTGTGGAGCAGGGGTTTGTAAAAGTATATGTCTATGTTGATATAACAGATACAGACCAATGATATCATACACTGAGATCTACCATGGGCCTCTAGAAGTCTCAATGGATGATGTAATCATTTCATGCCTGGGTACAAAGTCATGGCCAGATGCTCCTCTGATTCTCCCAACTCTCCACCAGGCTGTGAATGTCTGTGAGAGGCAGAATGTAGTAATTTTACAGTAAGTTCTGGGTTGACTCTGGTCCTAGTGGACAGAGAAAGAGAATACCCACCTCCACAATGACTAGAAGAAGGCATATGGAAATACAAGATTAACTTATGTCTGTGTATGCCACCCAAAGGATGATAGCCAGAATCTGGGACATCTCTGAGTACAGTTTTTTTAGTGCTGTATTTTCCTTTTGATTTTTTTCCCTGCTTCAACATCTTTCTTTCCTTGCTTCTTGTCTTTTGATACACTGTTTTATGCAAAGTGCTCCCAGCAAGGAGTCATCTGATATTCAGACTTCATGTGGATTAATATACAAATTATGAGTGAAAAATGGAATAAAAATAGGTCTGGCAGGGGGGGAAAGCAGATGCATAAACACCTTCAGGGAGGTGGTCTGATGAGAATCACTGAAGCAAAGGCTCTGCACTAAATTACAGGGGATAAATTAATAACCAAATCTATCTGTATTCATCCCTGACTGCCATGAATTAACATCATGGCTGGCATCCAAGAGCTCCATGTGGACTCTGCCAACTGCTGCATTCAGTAGTAACCTCCTCACTCCAACAGGCCTGAAGCCCACTTTGACTGCTTTTGGGGCCAGGGAGCCTTTTCTGGAGATAGAAAGCCCCTAAAGTCTCAATGTACATGCAGAAGAAATTATGTAATAGTCTATATCTCATGTTAAAAGCAAATAAATCTATACTGGGTTTTTAAAAACACAGCAGGTTTTAAACATCCTCTCAATGGTAACTTTTTAAGGTACAAACATACACAAATGTCCCTTTATTAACTCAGAGAGAAGTGAAGAAGAGTAGATTGATAGATCATATCAGCATGGGGATTTGTATAAATTTATATTACATAAATTAATTACGTAAATTTAAATAAATCCAACCTAGATGATAAGGAAATTAAAGGTTTCCCATACCTTGGATCAACCATTGATCAGAACAGAGATTGCAGTCAAGAAATTAGAAGACTGGGATTAAGGAGGGCATCAATGAAAGAACTAGACAAGATCCTTACTTACAAAGATATAAGGTAAGAAGACCACCTACCATATGGATAGATTCAATCAAGGTGGCCATGGCCCTTAACCTTCAGGACCTGAGCAGAAATATTGAGGATAGGATATCTTGGAGACATCTCATTCATGAGATTGCCATAAATCAAATTTGACTCAACATCAGCATGGGGTTTGCAACATCAGCATGGGGTGGGATCAGGAGACCATGGCAGAAGGGTCTTGTTGTTATAATATCCCCACTCCTAAGAATGCTAGAATTGTTTGCCTATTCAAACACTTGTCTCCCAACTTTGATAGAATTAGTGTCTGAAACCTAAATATTTTCACAAGATTTCAGTGGGGTGAAAAAATTAAGAAGCAGAGATGGATGGGTCTCTCCATACAGATTCAGTCCAGAAGTAATTGAGAATAAATAGATTAATTTTCCAAAAGTGATTTGGATGGCTGGAAAATCAGGTGTGACTAGGGATGCATACACAGAGAGCCAGTGTGGTATACTAGTTTGAGTGTTTTATTAGGATTGGGAGACCAGGGCTTGAACCCTTCCTTGGCCATGGAAACCCATTGGATGATCCTAGCATGTCACAATCTCTCAGACTCAATGACAGGCCCCTCTGAACAAACTTTGCCAAGAAAGCCAGGTTTGCTTTAAGCTGGAAAGAACTTGAAGGCACACAATAACAATGCATGCACACCTGCTGCATTTTAGTTTTATACAATTCTTATTCTTTTTGTACCATGTATAATGAAATGGGTAAATTTCAGAAAATTCTTATAAAAATGAGCTGAATTGAAGTTCTTACTATAGTTGGCATTGGCTAAATTCAAATCACAGCAGCTAGTCTAATTATGGAAAGGACCATGTGGAAATTGGAACCTTTCTGCCATCTAACTATTAATGATGAAGTGGCAACCATAATTCAACATTAACTTGTTTGAATATGCAGGTTTTCAAACTCAAACTTTGAAAAATTATGATCTCTAAGACCTAGGCTTTCTTTTATTCTCACGTGTGACTTTTTAAAAAATCACAATTTTTCCTGTTAAAATTGCAAAGGTTTGCAAATATGATAAAAGTAAGTTTTCAAATGTTGCCAAATTCTTATCTGAGAATAGCTAATTAAAATTCCTCACCCAATATTTATTGGAACTATAGGTCCTTGGCCCTGGCAAAAGCCTGTGAAAAATCCTTCCTATTAAAGTAAAGTAGGATAAATATAGTCCCTCACTTTTATATATTCTGAAATTCATTTTGTCTGTCAAGGTCATATTCAATTCTGTTCCTGTCCTCTGGGGTATTAGATACCTCACCTAATTGCAAATTTGATAAGCATGTCCTCTAATCAATCATGGAAGTCATTGATATAGATCTTGAATAAAGTAGGAACAGATCCAAACCCAGTAGTCAGTTCTGCCCATGACAAAGAGAACTAATCAGTTCTGTCCATGACAAAGAGGCACTCTTTGGGTTCAGTCCATCAACTAGTTTAAAAATCCAAGTATTATTCAGGTGCTAAGCAAGTTCAGGTGGGTGATGAAGGTTCTTAGGTAGCTGAAAGTCAATTTACTTTGACAAGATCTGGAACTTCACTGATGTTTTTCTCTCCTCTTGGACAAAGTTGCCTCTAGAACTGCCTCTATCCTGCAGAGCAGAGTGCCATGGGTATTGAAAAATCAGATCTAATCTGTTACTTTATCTCTATTGCTAGATGTGCCATGGTCTCCTGATAAAGCAAGTTTATTCTTTTTGCATTGGGAAATTAACAAAAAGGCATTCTCTTGTGAGCACTATCTTATTCCAAATCACTAAGAACCTTATCAAAAATTTCTTTTTGTAGATTTTTAAAATCTCTCGATTATCATTAGGGAGGGGGAAAAAGGAAAAGCAGAAAAGTAAAGAGGGAAAACTGAAGTGAGGATAAAATACATGATGTTCTTTTTTTTCTTTTTTTTGAAGATGAAATTACATTACAAATCTATGTGTAGACCTAAACCAAATAAAGGTGATTGGAGAGAAATGCAATTTAATACTTTCAGATGTGACAAGTGTCTTCCGTGACAATTGTTCTATTAAATCAATCTCTCCAGCCAAAGAGAGAGAGAGAGAGAGAGAGAGAGATCTAAAGTCAATTTCAAGATGTTTGTGTGATCCATGGAACAAAAAGTGCCTTACAGTTCTCTCTAAACACCAAAGTCAAGTGAATGATTTGCAGCCAATAATTTTCTCTGATTATTAATTTTTTGTCCTGTCTTTCTGGAGGTGTTTTGTAACTATTTAGTTTCAAATGGGTCACTGCTGCTTTTAGGAGATGAGAGCAGCTATGTATAGTGTTTGGTGTCAGGTGGGTTTTTTATAAGGATGATATGATCAAGCCATCCATCTGAGCCGGATATGGAAATGAAAATATGTATTCTGCATGGCAAGCATAGTAGAAATGGAGGAAGAGTAATGACTTTTCACTCTCCATATGGAATTATACCAGTGTAAAATTGGAAATATATGTTCTTAAAAATTGTGAGATCCAGAATGGTGCTCTTACCCCAAAAAGTAGGGTGGAAAGTTGGGGGGTCTCCCATCAGCAGCATTAATGTCTCCTTGAATCTTTGGGGAAAGTATAGCTCAAAAGGAGGCCTGTGAGGAAGGTAACTTTGGGGTTCTTTTCACCAGTTTATACCAGTACTAACTTCAGAGAGCCTACAATTTTAGTAAATAGAAGGTTTTAATTTAGAAACCTACAAAGGTACCCTCCCTCACTGCCACTCCCTTCTCCTTTTGTGCCATGTCTCTTTAGATTGTAAGCCTGAGGGCAGGGAACTGTCAAATTAACAATGTGAAAGATGCACTGAAAACTTTTGTGGCTGAAGAGGAGGGTTCAAATACTCTAGATGCCCAGAGGTATGCAACTATTTTCTCAACTGAAGTTGCCTATCCCTGTGACATACTTTGATAAGGCTTAGGGTAACATCAATTAATTTTAAAAAGTGGAGGACTGTTTTGTAGTATTCTTCCCTACTTGTCAATCACTAATTGAGAACCAGATGTGCACTCAGATAAGGGAGAAAAAGAAAAGATGACAACTATAAAACTGGAAAGTTTGGTTTAGTTCATAGACTTAAAACAAAACAAAAGTTTATCTTGGTAGATGAAGTTGCTTATTGTTCTTTTCTTCACTGAATTTTGCTTTTAGCCCAGCTCTAATTGTGTGTGTGTGTTGATGATTTCTGTGTGCTTGGAGCCTTTTGGTCCCTTAGCTTGTCTTTCTGGCTTTTTATTTTATGTTTAAGGGATTTCTTGTTTGAGCATGTCCTTACTTTTGGACATCTGCTACTGGCCATTGTTTTTCCTAAGCTGGCCTTTTGGGATGAAAGCTTTCTAGGCTCATGAAGAATTTTGAATGGATTCAGTACTTGTTCTTGTTTTGAAACATATTTTTTCTCATTCCATTTTACTCCTCCCTCCCCCCAGAAGGTTCAAACATTGCTTTTATTTCTAAACCTTTTCCACAATTTCCCCCTGTTACTGCCTCCTTTCCTCTTAATTTTTATATTAAATCACCATACATCTGAAAACAGAGTGTACTTTACTTTCCGAGTTGTCAGTTTTAGTATGACATATTTACTGTATTAGTGGTTCTTTGGTTATTGTTTTAGATAATTATTTGAGTGTAAGTTGTTGCTATTTGTATATCCTAATTGTTTTGTCTTATCCTTTATATTAATTTTCTATTGTTTTAGTATTTACACTCCATCCTCCAAAACAGTACATGTATCTGCTTTTTTCATTTATGTACTGTGCAAATAACTTATAACTATTTGAGCCTGTGTGTTTTCTTCATTTGTTATTAAATAAGACTTTAAAATTTATGTTCTGATTTGTTTTTATATTCTGACTTTGCCTCTAGCAAACTAGTGCCAGCTCAACAGAACTAAAAATAATTGCCAATATTCTATATCAGCTACTTATTTACATTTAGGTGTTAACTAAGTAATATTTCCTGGCCTGACTTCTCCTCAGCCTACATTGAGAGCCAGCAACTGCATCAGCTGAAGAAGGGCCATTCAGATTTCAATTGGGACACCAGAAGAGAATGCCCCTAAAGTTAGAAGGACCTTAAAAACAGAGACATACAGTGAGAATCTCTCTCTTTAACCTGCCCTCTCTTTGACCTGCTGCCCTAATCTCTAGTTGTCTTCTCCATGTTGGAGGGTGAGAAATTCCACATGTGTTTTAATCTTTAAACCCATTAAGCTTAGTTACTTCCCTCTAGCACTCCCTTCCCCAGAGTTGTTAGGATTGGTTGGTTTTTAGGTCCCACGCTGTTTGGCTCTCTTTTGTTTTGAGAAACAACTTGCATTGATCATAGATTATTCTGATGCTTAATTTTTTTCCTGACTTTTTAATAACAAAATAATTGTTTTTGCTGCAAAATGTGCAAAATTGTCTTTCTTATTTTTATTTAGATCCATTTTGGTTAATTGCCCATTTTCAAATCTTCAGCATATAAGATACTGCAGAGAGCTAATGCCTAAAAGAGCTACCCCCAACCCCCCCCAACCCCCAGTGCACTACTCTTAATACTATGTGAATTAAAATGATTTCATGGGTCTACTGTAGATGGAACTACAGGATGAGTATCCCTTGTTCAGAATTCTGAAATCCAAAATATTCCAAAATCCAAATTTATCCAAATTTCTCAGGTGGTTGAGATAGTGACACTTTTACTTTCTGATGGTTCAGTGTACACAACCTTTGCTCCATGCACAAAATTATTAAAATATTGCGTATAAAATTACCTTCAGGCTAGGTATATGAGGTGTATACAAAACATAAATGAATTTCATGTTTAGATTTGGATTCCATCACAAAGACATCTCAGTATATATATATATATATATTACAAAATTCAAAAATGTCCAAAATTCCAAACATCTCTAATCCCAAGCATTTCAGAGAAGGGAGACCCAACCTGTAACACCTGGATGTAGGCCTGAATTATATTAGTTTTATCCCACCCACCCCAAGACTCCTTTTTCTCTTTTGCACAATAATTTAATCTATAAAGTAGAGGCTGGGACTGTCTTGCTTTTATAAATCAGTAAACTACTATATGAGCCTTTTTCTGCTGAAGAGTGATATGTTTTAAATCTAGTCTGTACCAATAGAAGTATATTGTTCACACCAAGGGTCCAGTGGTAGCACTCTATTTTGCTTTGGCCAGATTGAAATTGAAATGTGGTCTATGGTTCTGGGCACAAGAAGAACATCAAGAAGCCAGAACATATTACAGTAGGGAAACAAAAATGATAAAAATAAATGTAGACACCAAATCCAGCAAGGGACAACTAAAAGAGTTGGCCATGTTTAGCTTGGAGACGAGAAGATAGAGAAGTAATATGACAACTATTTTTTAATATTTGAAGGATTGCCATGTGGAAGTTGGAGCAAGCTTTCAGGTTGGGCTCTACATGAATAGATACAAATTACAAGAAAAGAGATTTTGACAGAACATTAGAACAACTATTTCATATGAAGAGCTATTCCACAGTGGGACAAATTGCCTTGGGACTCTCCTTTGCCAAAAGGTTTTAAGCAGAGGTTAAATAACCGTCCTTCAATGATGCTTCAGCTGTTTTTCTTCCACCCTGGGAGAATGTTATACTAGATTATTTTGGGGGTGCTTCCAACTGTGTACATTTATGATTCTAAGATTATAGGAAATAAACAAACAATAATGGTCAGAAAGGCCAAATATGGTTCTGGGCATAGTAGTAGCATATTTAACATGGGCTAAATGATGTGGAGGGGCATGTGGGTGCCATAGATTCCTCTTTTTCCCTTAGTCTTCTTCTCCTTATTTGAAAATGTCCAAGAAAGCACTTTGAACAGCAGGTCAAGAATCTGGCACTTGAACACAAATGTTTGTTACTTGTAATCGGAAGTGACAAGAAAGCACAAAGATTTTTTAAAACCTCCCCCCTCCCCAATTGTGTTAGCTAAATGTATTAAATTGGAAGAGAGGTATTTGAGTTGCCTAAAGGAATGTCCAAGCCTTGTTTACACTCCCCAGGCATTAAGTAGAAATTTTAATTAAAAAGCAGAGATGTCTTATCCTGTTTAAGTGATGTCGGTATTCCCACCCCTCAGCAGGTTTTAAAGCCTCTGGCCTGTAATGCATAATTAAGTACATTCAATGGAGACTTGTTTGTGCTTATCTGGAAGTGACAGGTGATACACTGTTTCCCCTAAAATAAAGACATATCCATAAAATAAGCCGTAGTAGGATTTCTAAGCATTTGTGCAATATAAACCATACCCCAAAAATAAGACATAGTGATAGGTGTGGCTATGCAGTGTACCAGAGCAATAAAAAAGACTGGCAGCCCAAACTTAATAAAAATAAGACATCCCCTGAAAATAAGCCACAGTGTGTCTTCTTGAGGGAAAGAAAAATAAAGACAGTGCCTTATTGTTGGGGAAACATGGTAGTTATGGGTTTCCTACATTTATTGTCACAAAAAACTTTTTGATTCTCTTTCATGTTACTAGATGAACTATACCAAGCAGTGATATAAATGAAGATTTATGCCATCACATCCTTAATCCTTATTATCTCTTGCACTGCTTTTGAAAGACTTGGCCATTTTCTCAGCTGATGGTGATGATTTCAAGTATTTAAATCCCATTGTTAAATTATTATTATTATTATTATTATTATTATTATTATTATTATTAACTAGAATCCTAGATGGACTACTTAGTTAAGGAACAAAACAAAAGCTATTGCCAAACTTAAGAAATAAAACATTTTGACATCACTTTAACTGTCATGGCTTCATCCTGTGGGATCCTGGAATTTGGAGTTTTGTGCAGTAGTCAGCCTGGCCTGTCAGAGAGCTCCAGTGCCTCACCAAACTGCAAATCCCAGGGTTCCATAAGATGGAGCCATGACAATAGCAATAACATTTACATTTCAATACCTCTTAATATAGTACTCTAAGTGGTTTATAATGTGAAAGCTAATTTTCCCCAACAAGCTGGGTACTCATTTTAGTGACCTTTGGAAGGATGCAAGGCTAGTTCAACCCTGGAGCCCTGGGATCAAACTCATAATCTTGTGGCTGCAATATTGGTTGCAGAACAGTACTGGTATTTAACTGCTGTGCCATCAGGGCTCCTAAAAATGGAAAATCATGTCAAACTGTTGTATTTCTACAATGTGGATGCACCCTAGGTAATGTCTCCTGGCTTGAGCCCCCACTTGAGGAATTTCAACAGCAGTCCTGCTTCTGATGGTCATAGTCTTGTTGACTGGCAGGAGTGGGATGGAAGAATCATTTTCTTGCACCTGGATTATCAGATGAACAGAACTCCTTCACCCAGTCAAGTGGCTGGCTTTGTCTTCTTTGAAATATATATTTTAACCGTTTTCCAGATATTTTTAAATGGATCTCCTTATTTAAAGCTGATTTTATGAAACTTAGAGAAATACTGGGAGTGATCCCATGGTCAGGAATACTAAAAGAAAAGGGAGTTCAAGACGGATGGGAGTTTCTCAAAAGGGAGATATTGAAGGCACAATTTCAAACAGTTCCAATGAGGAAGAAACATGGATGATGTCTCAAGAAGCCAGGATGGATGACTAAGGAACTTACAACTGAGCTAAGTTTTAAACGGAACATGTATAAGAAATGGAAAAATGGAGAAATCACGAAAGAGGAATTCAAACAAATAGCCAGCATTTGTAGGGATAAAGTCAGAAAAGCTAAAGCGCAGAATGAACTCAGGCTTGCTAGAGAGGTTAAGAACAATAAAAAGGGCATTTTTGGATATGTCCGCAGCAAAAGGAAGAAGAAGGAAACAGTGGGGCCACTGCGTGCAGAAGATGGCAAAATGCTAACAGGGGACAGAGAAAAGGCAGAATTACTCAACACCTTCTTTGCTTCAGTCTTCTCAGAAAAGGCAAAGGGTGCTCAACCTAAGGATAATGGAACAGGAGACAGAATAGAGGAAATTCAGCACAGAATAAGTAAAGAGGTAGTACAGGAATACCTGGTTAACCTAAATGAATATAAATCTCCAGGACCAGATGAACTACATCCTAGAGTATTAAAAGAACTGGCAAATGTAATATCAGAGCCATTGGCAATAATCTTTGAGAACTCTTGGAGAACAGGAGAAGTCCCAGCAGACTGGAGGAGGGCAAACATTGTCCCCATCTTCAAAAAGGGAAAAAAAGAGGATCCCAACAATTATCGTCCAGTTAGTCTGACGTCAATTCCAGGAAAGGTTCTAGAGCAGATCATTAAGCAGAGAGTCTGTGAACACTTAGAGGCCAATGCCATAATCACAAAAAGCCAACATGGGTTTCAGAGAAACAAGTCATGCCAAACGAACCTGATCTCTTTTTTTGATAAAATTACCAGCTTGGTAGATGAAGGGAATGCTGTGGATATAGTATACCTCGATTTCAGTAAGGCCTTTGACAAGGTTCCCCATGACATTCTTGCAAACAAGCTTGCAAAATGTGGGATAGACAAGTTAACAGTTACATGGATTTGTAATTGGTTGACTGGCCGAACTCAAAGGGTGCTCAACAACGGCTCCTTTTCATCCTGGAGAGAAGTGACCAGTGGAGTCCCACAGGGTTCTGTCCTGGGTCCAGTGCTATTCAACATCTTTATTAACGATTTGGATGACAGAATTGGGGGCATACTTATCAAATTTGCAGATGACACTAAACTGGGAGGAGTAGCTAATACCCCAGAGGACAGGATCAAAATTCAAAATGACCTGAATAGACTAGAAAGCTGGGCCAGTGCTAACAAAATGAAATTCAATGCGGAGAAATGTAAGGTTCTGCACTTAGGGCGGAAAAATGAAATGCACAGATATAGGATGGGGGACACCTGGCTGAATGAGACCACATGTGAAAGGGATCTAGGAGTCCAAGTAGACCATAAGCTGAACATGAGTCAACAGTGTGATGCGGCAGCTAAAAAAGCCAATGCAATTTTAGGCTGCATCAATAGAAGTATAGTTTCTAGATCAAGGGAAGTAATAGTGCCACTCTATTCTGCTTTGGTCAGGCCCCACCTGGAATACTGTGTCCAGTTCTGGGCACCACATTTCAAAAAAGATGTGGAGAAACTGGAGCATGTCCAAAGGAGGGCAACTAAGATGGTGAAGGGTCTGGAAACCATGCCCTATGAAGAACGCCTTAGGGAGCTGGGGATGTTTAGCCTGGAGAAGAGAAGGTTAAGAGGTGATATGATAGCCCTGTTTAAATATTTGAAGGGATGTCATATTGAGGAGGGAGCAAGCTTGTTTTCTGCTGCTGCAGAGACTAGAACGCGGAACAATGGATGCAAACTGCAGGAAAAGAGATTCCACCTCAACATTAGGAGGAACTTCCTGACAGTAAGGGCTGTTCGACAGTGGAACACACTCCCTCGGAGTGTAGTGGAGTCTCCTTCCTTAGGGGTCTTTAAGCAGAGGCTGGATGGCCATCTGTCAGGGATGCTTTGACTTGGAGTTCCTGCATGGCAGGGGGTTGGACTGGATGGCCCTTGTGGTCTCTTCCAACTCTATGATTCTATGATTCTATGATTCTATGATTTATACATAAACTTTGCAAAGCAAGAGGGTTTTCTCCACACTTTGTTTCTTTAAAGAGGTCATCTCTAGCCATCCACCCACAGCTGTTTCTGTAAAAAATAGTCTTCTGTTGGGCCTTCACCCCTACTTATATGTGAGTGGGGAGAGTCACATATATGAATAAGCAACTGTAGCTTCTCTTGTTATATACTATTTAGTGTTAGTGAGATCACCCATTCTCTAAGGCTAGATAGATCCATAGAGTTGTCACAAGGAGTAAATTTTTTTTGCTACCTAGTAGCTAATTATAGAAATACAACAGGAAGGACAGATATGTAGGAAAGAAATGATGCCCCAGAGCTACTTTTTCTGCTGAAATTAATTTGGTTCCCCAAATCAATGACATGTTGGTCAGTTAACACTCAAATTCAAGTGTATTTAGTTCCCTCCATAGTGATTTTTCCTCCTTTCCTTTCTTTTCTGTTCAAAAAGTAGTAGCTCTCCAGTCTTTCTCAATATGACACAATTAGAGCTTGATTTATATACTTGAATGAATTGGAATCACTAACCACAAAAGAGTAATACCTTTACCAGTCAACAAGAAAGGGGAGAAGGAGGAAGAAGGTGAGGAAGAGAGGAGCAGGAAGAAGAATTGGGGAGGAAATGGAGGAAAGGGAAAAGAAAGAAGGGAAGGGGAGGAAGAGGAAGCCACATAGCACATCATCAGATGCCATATTTCAGTCAGCATTCAGCTGGGGCCTACACACATGGAAGTTTCCCTTATTCCTGCACAAACATTTCACTTATTCCCGTACTCTCTACTTTATGGTGAGCAGGAAGGTTTGGAAAATATTTGGCTATATCCTCATGGACACATGCAAAATGATGAAATCAGCAGGCAGATCCTTCAAGGGCCTCTTTATGTTTCACAGGTCTCAGTACTGGTGTGACTGTTTCATGTCTTGTTTTGGGGATATAGCCAGATGCTCCTCTCCGCCTGCCTGCTTACTATGAAGCATTTGTGGGCCATTTCACTATCATAGGCTTTCCAGTAGTCTGGAGGGCATGTGGCTCATAGTAGCATAGGCCCACGTGTATACAGTCATAATATTTATTTATTTATTTATTTATTTAGAGTATTTATATCCTTCTCTTCAGCCACGAAGGCTCCCAGGGCATCTTACAGATTGTAATTTGACAGTTCCCAGCCCTCAGGCTTGCAGTCTGAAAAGGCATGACACCGAGAAGGGAATCGTAATGGGGAGGAGGATCAAGTCCAGCAGATAATGCCAGTTCTTCTCCTTCCATGGCCAGGGTGGTGGCAGCTGGAACAAAGGGAGGGCTGTTCATCTGCCACTGGGGCTAAACGTGGTGGAGCTGTGCCTGCCTCTTCTTCATTAGACTGAGGGATTAGATTGAAGCCCATTTCTGGTTTCATTTTAGCTGACCAAGTTGGGAGTTACTTTTTTCCCCCAGCAAGATGGAGGTCTTGGAGGTATTAGAGGGACAAAACCACAATTTTCCCCCAGTAATTTCCTCTGGTGATGCAGTGATTACATGCTGGTACTGCCAGCACAACATTGTAAGTTCGATCCTAGTGGAGGGCTCCAAGGTCCACTCAGCCATCCATCCTTTAGTAGGTTGGTAAAATGAGTACCCAGATTATTGGGGGCAATTGACTTACACATTGTAAACTGCTTGGAGAGTGTTGGTTCACCGATAAGTGGTATAAAAATATACTTGCTATTGCTATTTTGAGCCTTCTTGACTGTTTATATCCATGGAAAAAAACTCTCCATGATAAGATGGTCAAAGGGGAAGTGTCTTGGGGGCTTTCATTGGTTTCTAGGACCTAAAACAGGGTTTTGTTTTGTTTTTTAGCACATCTCTCTTGCTTTCATGCTGCAACAGAATGCAGGGTGCCAAAAGTACAGTAACCGAAGGAGCAAATGGTGTCCCAAACAGTCAAGGGTCAGAAGCTGTAAATCAAAATGTTCCCAGCAAATCATAGGAAAAGGCCTCTAATTTATAAAGCCCACTGACTCAGCCCCTCCCAACTTTCAAACTGTATTTCAAGAGGGCATTTCCCAGTTGCATGTGTGCAGCATCTCAGTCCATCTGCTGGGGAAGAACTGGGTTTGTGACAAATGCTGAAGCCTGCACCTTTCCCAAGGATTTGAAGCTTTCACTCCTACCTCCTCCTCGTCTGGAGAACTCAAGTGGCTGTCACACTGAAATGGAGGAGGACACAGCTGCAGTATGTCTCTTTTGTCCTCTGAAGACAAACTCTTGGTGGGGTGGGGCATGAAACGTAGGTCTGTTTTGTCTTCTGAAGCCAAACAAGGAGGGGATGACAATCACAGAGCTCCCAGGCTACCTTTCCCTGCTCTCCTTGAACTATAGTAAGTAGTTTCATCCAGACCTAAGACCTTTCCCATTTATGAGGCCAGTTAACCTCTGTAAAAATAAGGAGATAGATGATATTTGGAAGTTGTTCTTTTTTTCCCCTTATTCCCCCCCTTTTTTTTTACTAAATGTACATACATGCACAGAGAGAGAGAGAGAGAGAGAGAGAGAGAGAGAGAGAGAGAGAGATGGTTAGCACAGCTATTCCTTTTATATTCCTTGACACAAATTCTCTGGAAATAATTTGATTGCATAGACCAGTGTTACTTAAATTGGTGCTCTGTGGACCAGTGCCAACTCACAGACCATTGTCTAATGGTGAGTTTCTGGGAAAGAAAGACACAGTTGAACCTGATGGCTACAAATATGGTGCTGGTTCCTGGTATACTGGGGGGAAATACACTGTTGAGCCCTGGGATTAAATAGTTTAAGAAGCACTGATGTATATAACAGCCCTGATCCTTAACTGCATTTGTGTATTGTAACAATTCATGAAGTGTAGTTATATCTTGTCTCTCCTCTTGACATGCTCAACATGTTTTGAGGCTGAGCATTCCCCCACAGCCACTCAGTGACTAGGGAGGAAGCCAAATAGGCAGCCAATTATGTTCCTGCAGCCAGGTGAGAGATGATTATTTCATCCTCCTCTGCACTTTCAGAACACACTTTTTCTTCCTGTGAACAGTTGCAGGAACACAACTGACTGGCTGCCTAGCTGTCTCTCATTCTTCTCCCATACTACTGTGACCTACAAAAGGATATAGGGTGAGCCAGAACACAGGTAGGTGGCATGACAAATGAATAGAATCCTAGGGGCTTTTTACATTGGCAAGAAAGTGTGACATGAAGTTGCACTTTCCTTAATGCTTAGCAGCTAGACAGCAAGCCCCAGGTGTGCATTTAAAAAGTACAGGGCAGCTAGACTGAGGTTTTTTCTGTGGCTCAGCAACTACATGGGAAGCTGTCAAAACGCTACAAACACAGGTGGAGCAGCTACATGGGCGGCAAGGAACGTGGCTTTTAGCCGCGCTTTAAACATTTTTTTCCCTTGCTGGCTGCGAATTGCGCAATTGCGCAGGTACACCATACAGTCGGAGCTTATCACATGGGGGAGTACAGGACCATTCCGAAAGAGGGAGAAAGTGAGGTCAGTTCAGAAATGCACATGATTACGCACAAGCTCATCACACACAAAACAAGAGAGCATCTACACAAAAAGAAAATGCAGAGTCAATACGAAAGAATTCATCACATGTGAACATACTGGTCGGCTTTCTGTTGCAAATTAAGGCATCTTGGGAAATGGTAGCAAAGGCTCATGGGAGTTGTAGTCTGTGTTCTGTCAGAGCATTATATTGAGTTGTCTTGAGGTTTCAGCCCTCTGTCCAGGAGGGATTCCCATATGTCCTCCATTCTTGAGCAGAGGCCCCCCTTTTCCAAGTTGACCAGGCACGTCCTTCTTTGCCAGGACACGTCCTACTTTTCCAGCCTTCTTTTTGAAGAGGAAGCAGGAGGGCCAGGCGTGCTCTGGCCAGGCTCTGGGGGTCTCTTCCTGGCTCCTTCCCTCCCTCCCTCCTTCCCCGCTGCCTTCCTCCTCCCTTTGGCTGAGAGAGTGTGACTTGCAGGGAGGAAGGGCAGTGGTGGTGCTCCAGGTCCTCCTGATGCTGGGCCAGGGCAAGCTGGAAACAGGAGGAGGAGGAGGAGGAGGAGGAGAGGGACATGGGGCCCCTCTGCTGCCCTGCCTCCCTGCAAGTCACACTCTCTCAGCCAAAGGGAGGAGGAAGGCAGCCAGGAGAGAGCCATGGAGCCTGGCCAGAGTGTGCCTGGGCCTGCCTTCTCCTCCCCCCTTCGGCTGAGAGAGTGTGACTTGCAGGGAAGCAGGGCAGCGGAGGTGCTCCAGGTCCCTCCCCTTCTCCTCCTCCTCTTGCCAGCTTGCCCTGGTCTGGCTGAGCGCCTCCAGTGCCCTGCTGTCTCCCTAGAAGTCACACTCTCTCAACCAAAGGGAGGAGGTGAAGGAAGGTGCAGGCGCACTCTGGCCGGGCTCTGAAGGTCTCTTCTTGTCTTGGCACCTTCCCTCCCTCCGCACTTGTATCGCTGCCTTTAAATGGGCGCTTTAAAGATACAGAGCCCCATTTAACCGTTCAACTACACCTTAGCCTTTAGATGCAATAGGGGTGCTTTTTACATTGGCTAAAAGGGGCGGTCCAAACTCGCCCCTTCTAGCGGCGAGATGAGGCCTAGGCTGCCACACGGGCAGCCCCAGAGGCCTCATCCCGCCGCAACGACCCGCCGCAAAAAAGAGCTCTGGGATCGAGCTCTTTTTTTGCAGCGCGGGAAGGGCGTGATTGGCGCCCTTCCGCGCCGCCAGAGCGTCAAAACGTGCGCAGCGCGTCAAAACGCTGCGCACATGATGACGCTTGTACGGCGCCACCGTGTAGACGCCGCCATCTTTAAATGGCGGCGTCCATGCGTTTTAGGCTTAGGGAGGGTGTAAAGGCTACGCCCTCCCTAACCCTAAATGCGGGCTTTTTAGCCCTAAAAGCGCCTTTTCTTGCCCGTGTAAAACGGGCCAGCAATGCTGCACCCTTTTTAAAAAATTAGTGGGGAAATCAAACTACTTTTTAAAGGCACTTCTTCTCCCTTAAAACTCCAAAATAGTGTTTTCATGGCACACTTTCCATTTTTCTCATCTAAAGGCTGGGCTTTCATGCAGCCTTCAACACACCTCTTTTTGCCAATGTAAAATGGGCCAGCTCCTTTTTAAAGCACTTCTTCTCCCTTAAAACTCCAAAATAGTGTTTTCATGGCACACTTTCCCTTTTTCTCATCTAAAGGCTGGGCTTTCATGCAGCCTTCAACACACCTCTTTTTGCCAATGTAAAACGGACCCTAGAATCACAGTGTTGGAAGAGAGTTGGAAGTGCCATCCAGTCCAACCCCCTGCCATGCAGGAACACACAATCAAAGCACTCCCAACAGCTGGCCATCCAGATTCTGTTTAAAAACCTCCAAAGAAGATTCTGCCACATTCTGAGTAATAGACATGGCAAATGGTAGTGCTAAATTCCTCCACCTGCCACAACCAAAGTTCTTATATCACTTATATCATGTCACCTTCAGTTATACCTGAATATGTCACTAACAGGATGCCAACCAATAGATAGAGCATTCCCCAGGGGAAGAGAATCATTGGCCTGATCTAGATGGGCACTAAAGAGCACCATTAGGGCTCTTTAGTGCATGATTAGGGTTCATGAGCGTGCAGCATCCATACGCTCACAAACCCTAACATGTAATGGCAGCGGCGCCATTCCTGAAGGCCGTTTAGATGGCATGTGTAATGGCGCTGCTGAAGCTGCACAGCTGCTAGATGCAGCTGCGCAGTTGCGGTGGTGGAAAGGTGCCGAATGGCACTTTTTCCAAAAATTGCGCCGCAACTGTGGCACAAAAAAGGAACACAGTTTCCCCACTCCTTTTTGCAGCACAACTGCACTGCAGCATCTAGCTGCTGCAGCGCAGTTGCTCCGCAAAAAAAGTGGCACCCCTTTGTCTTTATTATAAGGCGTGCAAAATCACTCTGGTCCCCTGGTAATGAACCTCAGCCATCTCTTGCTCTTATAGCATTCTTTGTAGATGCACTTCACAATGTCGGGTGGCTTTTAACCACCTTCTTTTTAACATGCTCAAGGGAACAGGGAGTATATACACCTCATCTATATCATAGAGGAACAATGACAAACATGCCTGATTGCTTTCAGATTATCCAGCACGGCACTTAGAGTCACTTGCTTTATGTGCTGTTTTTTTCTCCATTTAGCTTTGAGAAAGAAAATCAATCTCCCTACTCTTTCCCTAACAAAAGATACTTTTGTACAAATATGGAGCCAGTCCTTTCCAAGTCCTCTAAGGGCTCAATGAAAAATAGCAACTTGCCACATTGTTTCCCTCCACCCACATCATGTTATTTTCTTAACCTCAGGGGGTACTAGTTTGCAGCATGAATGCACAATGGGTTTCATGCCATTCTCATATACATTGATTTTTTTGGACCAGAGGGAGGCATTATGGATGATATTTCCTCAGTGATACCACTTTGACCTGTGACTTCAGTGCTGGTTGAGAAGATGGTTCATTTATGAAGGAAACATTATGTTTCCTTCATAAAGGTTGGCTTTAACAGAATATGTCATTTGGAAAGTGTTATTTAGCTCAACTTGTTCTGCAATGTGAGTTAGCTGCATTGAAAGAACATTTAGAACTTCTCTTTTATTCACAGCTCAACTTTCACTTATCTTTGCATCTGGCTTGGAGCACTGCTTGTTTGCCTGCCTGTTAGAATCATAGAATCAAGCAATTGGAAAAAATCCTAAGGGCCGTCTTGTCCAACCTCCTCCAAACATAGGAATTCCAAAGTCCTCCCTGAATGGACTAGATGCCTTTGAAATGTTGGTATCCAGTCTATGTTTAATTTTTTTTCTAAATCTACTACTTTCTCAGGGAGTCTGAATCCTGAAATTTGCCAGCCATAGTCAATAAAACCCACTTTGCTTGCTTGTAGCATTTTACATTGTATTAACCAAAATACTGGATGATGGGAAATATCTTCATAAGTTAATTGCTAAGTTAACTGCCTACATTCCTTTGGTGATTAAAGAGCAGATTTGAGGGGAGTGACAATTGTGCTGGAGTTTCCAGGGCAATCCTATTTGAACTGTCTGTACTGGCCTGGAAGGAAAGGTGACCCTGGGAAAGAAAGAAGGTGAAAATGTTTAGTTTTTTGGGGTGAATATGGTATAAGCACACTCAGTTTGAATGTGCATTAATTATACTGTGTTAATGCTGGACTTTCAGTTCTGATAACATATGCCTCTTGTGAACATCTTTAGTATCTGAAAAAAGTTTTCATGTTTTACTATGGAAGCTTAGATTTTCTGAATTGAAGGGATCCAGTACATGACACTATTGTTAACCAGCTCTTATCACCAGGAAGTTATTTGTGATGTTTACTCAGAATGTTCTTTCCTGTAATTTGAATCCAGTGGTTCATGTTCTATTCACTGGAGCAGAAGAAAACTTGCTTGCTTCCTGTTTCATGTGGCAGCCTGTGACAGAACCTCTCTCACCATGTTGGTCCTGCAGTTCCAACTCACATTATTTACTTCCCCTGAAGATCGCTTCACAGATCTGGTTTCAAGCATCAAGGTGATGATCTCTATACTGGATGTGTGGATTAGTGGGTTTGGTGTGGTAGAAAATGATCAGTTTTCCCTTTCAATTCCTAAATGAAAACAATGAAACTCAAATGAAGAAAATAAAACCAGGCACACAACAACAACAATTGAGATATAATATAATACAATACAATTTGATAAAGAGCTCACCATATTATCAGTTTGCTATTATGATCTGTCAGCCAAAGGAGGCCATTGCAATTGATGTTGGCAAGGTCAGCATGGTGATCAATCTACTATGAGATTTAGCTTAAATGGTAGAGGAACTATCCAAAGGGCTGAAACCTTTCCAAAAATTAGGTTCAAGTTGAACTTCAGACTAAAGCTCAGAGCAAATTTACCAGGGCACTACCATTGGAGTCACCAGCTATCACTGCAAGGTAGTCTTGACTCTCTTCCAAGGTTTCCACTTAGTTAATATGTGTTGGCAACTTGGATGATGCTAGCACATGTGGCTGAATAACTGAGCCCTCAAAGTAAAGACAGCAAAGGAATCTTGGTTTTGAAAGGTGGAAAATGCTGAACAAAACTGACCTTTAATACGTGAGCAACCCAAGTTAAGGGGAAATTTGTTTTTATCTGTCCAGCTGCTGAGGCAACATCCCTTACCTTATCACATGTGTTTACCAGCTGCTTAAAAATTCTAAGAACAAATTAACACTTGTGGCACTCTTCATACTATATGTTGGATTCCACACTCTTGTACTCCATGAAAACAAAGCATCCTCTTAGTAATTAGTCTTCTAGAAAAGGACTTGTGTTTCAAGATTAATGTTCCGGATGCGTTCCCCAGGGGCTAATTTTTGGGAACACTTCTAAACAGTTCCTGAAAATTGGCCCCTGGGGAATGCATCTGGAACGGAATGGGAACTTCCTGTGGTTGCATTCTTCTGTCCAGTAAGATCCATTCTATACTAACTACAGTTCCCATCATGCCCCCTCTTGTTATGCAACAGGCCTGTCCCAGGGCCTGTGTGATAATCTCATGTGACTTGCCCAGTAGGTTTTCATAGCCAAGCAGGGATTCAAACCTGGTCCTAGTCCAACAGTCAAACTACTACACCTTGTTGGCTCTCACAGAAAGTGCCTCGCCCTTGCCCAATGGGCTGTTATGTTGGCATAAGAAATTTTGTGGACTGGTTCATAGTGGCAGGGAGAAAGCTTTCTCTCTCATTACAGTGTCCACGGCCATTTTACCCTTGCTGCTGAGTCTGATTATGCCACCTACACCAAAGTAGTTCAACTGGCCAACAGGACCATAGCCTAAATTTTATATCATGGCTGAACTACCTTAGACATTCATTTTTAAAAATGAAGGATACATGGATCCTCCATGGAAGCAAATAGACATAAAATCCCTTCAAATAGGGAATGGGAGGGGGCATTTCATCCATTTTTTAAGGAAATTACTGCAATGAGATTTTAATTATGTGCTGTCTCATTGATTTTTATCTTTTCATACCCTCCAACATTTCATAGGTGAAAACTAGGACACATATTGCCATGTAACATCAGAGTGTGGTCAAGCTGGCAAATGTTATTAATCAAGAAAAACAGACAAGCTAGGAGGCAACTACAACAGTTTGCTTCATTTTGAGGTTATTAGGAAAGTCAACTTTCATTTCTCTCTTCTCCTCTTGCCCCTGCTGCATTAGGTGAGTGCAAGCTACTTTTGCATTTTGAATACAGTTCACAGCAACTGAAGTAAGCTGAGGACAAAGAGGGACATTGAGAAGAGAAAAGAGATATGGGGACATTTTAAACACAGTGGAAAGATTAGACAACAGAGGATTGACCAGGAATATCCCTGCCAAATGAGTATTGTTGGAAGGTATGTCTTCTATTTTTTCTGGATTTAATGGATTTTTTATACAGTCTAAAGTATTTTAATTCTATACATTGTATATATTTGTTAATTTGTATACTAAAATAACTAAAAATAACTGTGCACCTATCTATATTAATATCCATACGTCTAGCTAGCTAGCAGTTGTATTTTAATTTGTATTTGTTTTAATAACTTATAAGCTACTTAATAGAGCAAGTGTGGTCTGAATGTTGGCCTATGACTATGGAGACCAGGGTTTGAAGCCATGGAAACCCACTGGGTCACTTTGCTAAGAAGCAAATGTGCCCCCCTTTCCTTCTTCCAAAGGATAATCAAGAACTGCCAATTTATATCGGTGCCTGTGCCAGAAAGTCTCTCAAGTGCCTCCTACCTTTCATGGAAAGGGGGAAATCTCCAACAATCGAACAGTTTAAATAACTAGTAGCTTTGTGCCCTTTCCTAATGTCCAAAATCTCATCCCTGAAGTAGCTGATTCATGAGGCCTCATGGTAGGACCACAAATCCTGTATGAATCAATGGCTGTCATGGAATCTATCTGTGGTCTATCTACTTCTCTAAGAATTAAGTCTAACTATATATTTACTGCTGTGGTAGATGGTTAGGACCAGGTGGTTGAGGTGATATTAGTACACAGCTGAGACAGCAGCACAGCAGATATTCTCATTTCAACCTGTCAAGAAGCCTCAACCCTTTCCTAGAGCAGTAAGAGGACAATTTCAACTCGGAAAGCCATTTATTCTTTGGCCTCTCCACAGAGGCTGTCAACAGAAGTGTTAGGAAGTGCCAAGTGCAATGCAGATACCTGTTCCCCAGCTCCTGGACCCAGACCAAAACAGCACTTTTCACACAGGCCACTGAACAGCCATCTGTCAGTAATGATTTTCAGACATTGGAGACCTGGACTGAATAGATCTGCTGTTCATAAAGACTCGTTCTTTATAGGTACTCTCTTTTATACCCTTGAGAAAGTGCTGGCTTCCCACAAGGTCAGGCCTGGACAAGGTATGACCAGTCAAGGCAAAGACATCACAACAACCATTCAGTTTGACACCACTTTAACTACCATGGGTTTAGCAAACAGGCTTATGGTCTCATAGCCATAAGCTACTAGTACAAAGATGGCTGATCTGCTTCTTCAAGATCATCATCATCATCATCATCATCACTCTGCATTTTCCACCAAACCAGGACTGAAGGTGGTTTATATATTAAAATAAAAGCTACTTAGTCATTTGTTTGTTTGTTTGTTGAGAGAGAGAGAGAGAGCAGCAGCAGCAGCAGTAAAGATTGTTAAACCCTTTGTACTGTAAACATCTATGTAAGCAGGGTCCCTCCCCTGCTGTGTTTAACCATTAAACACACACACACACACGTTTCGGTGATTTCAAGGTAAAGCAAGAGCTTCAATGAAATCAGTGAAATTTCTCAAGAAATCTCTACATGAAGCAAACCAAGAAACCAAGGAAAAACTGTGCTGCTTGCTGCTGCCACCACCAGAAATCAACATCTCTAAGGTTGAAAAGGAGAAACATAGTGGAGTGCCTTGTTGTCACCTCAGAAGCAATGATTGGTGCTGGCAACAGTGATGCCAATTGGCACAGCAGGAAGCTGTGTCAACAGCCACCTGGTGTCAGTCTGGAGTGCTCTGGATTTTCTGGAAAGATCCGGAGCAAATGGTGAGTTTTTAAAATGAGAGTTATTCACTGCATAACTGACCTTCCCATATGAAGACAAATTGCAGTTGAATCAGGCCTTTAGCCCTGTATCATGAAGACAGTGCAACCCAAGGGTTGAAAGAAGCCAGTTTATATGGCCTGTGCAGACATGCCCCTAGACTTTTTTTTTTTTTTTTTTTTTGGCATGACTTTTAGTCCTTAGAAGCAGAGCTGGGCTGTCCTAACATTTGCAGAGGTTTATCAGTGTATAATGGACATTTGAAATATTTTTATTTGTAAATTAAATCAGCATATCTGAACAGGACCAAGATATCTCAGAGACAACCTTCTCCTGTATAAACCTGTCCAAAACATGACATCTCCAGCAGAGGACCTCTTATATTTCTTTATGCTTAGAAAGAGCCAATGACAAGCTTTGATAGGCGAAGCTGGTCAAGGATCAAAAGGTTAGGCTGTGGTTTTGCATTTTGCATCATATCTAATTGTCAAATTTTCCATCTACACCAAGGGTTGGGCAACTCCATGGGGGCCAGGAGCCAATTCCTGTGTACACCACCCTCTGTGGGCCATCTCTCCACGGAAAAGTCACTTTTAACTTGGTGACATGAAGTGATGCTGTGTCACTTCATCATGTCATTTTGAGAAGGATTGTAGATAAAAATGGGTCTATTCGGGAGGGGGGTAGAACAAGGTTCTGGGATACTTATGAGGATCAGGCAATGATATTTTTGTGTGTTTTCACACATTTAGGAGGCTGAGAGATGAAACTGACAGATGTTTTCCATGGGGGTGCTCTTTTTATTAACCAAAAGATCTGAGCCTTTCTGGAGGAGCCCAGAGTTGGTTTGATCAATCAGAGACCATTTATTACATCACCCTAAATATCTGTCATTTCTAATTTTTGTTACTTTTAAAATCAATATCATTATCTTTCTTTCAGGAACTTCTGTATGGTACCAGACTGTTCTGACTGTCTTTTCCACCTTAATCCAAATCTGTGAAGTAGAAGGGACTGTGCTTTTCGATGAATGATGAGAGGCCTAGGCAGCAGTCATTGCTACTGTGGGAAGTGAATTCTGGATGTGACAAGGCTGTACAGAGGTTATGCATCAACTTTATATACTCTCCACTAATGGTTGGAGATACTTGCACTGATAAGTTCAAATAGTTGCCATTTATTTCCAGAGACTTGACAGCAACCCTACTCTAACCCTGAAGAAAAGCTGCTCTCTGTCAATACACAAAGATGCAGGGACATTTGTTTTCTTCCAACTCCTCCTACTAGAGTTACTGAACAAATCTAAAAAGATCTCCTTTCCAAAGACCCTTAGACTCAAAAGGCTTTGAATGCATAGTTTGAATTGTTTAGCATACATTGGTTCCCCATCTGTGCTCTATAATTCTGCTCTTTCATACTCACAAACTAGGTGCTTGAAAAAAAATTTTTTTTCTATGAAGGTTGAATTTGGCATGCATTTTTGTTTATTGAAATATGTATGGCTTGCTCTCCTTAAAAATATTATGGATATGAACAGAACCCCTCATTTTCTTATGCATTTCTTATGCATCTGTTAAGCTTGCCTATGGAAGTGGCTGGACATTTTTGTCTGATACAGAATGCTTGCATTCAGTTGAAGGTGGTGGAACTGAAGTTGCATACATGCTAGCATTGCATGCTGATGAACAATGAGAATGTTAACATATATGAATTGTACATGGATGCACATGGATCTGCATTATGCATTTGCACATGGTTGTGCATGCAAATTTGGTGTTGCAGTCAGTTGCACACACTTAATGTCTTGATTTATTTGTACAATATTGCCATTGAAAGCAAGGGTTGTATAACACAATTGTTGATCATATAAAGTAAATTATGATATCAGTTCTCGGCCATTAGTAAATGTGCACGTTGTCGCCTAAATTTAATTCCTAGTCTAAATTACCTTCTCTGAATAAATTTTATCAAGAAAACCAAGGACATAAGTTCATGAATCTAGGTTGCATCAATAGGTATGTACTGTCTAGATCAAGCAAAGTAATAAAGGTAAAGGCAAAGGTTTCCCCTTTGACAAGTTTGTCTAGTTGTGTCCAATTGTAGACGGCAGTACTCTCCATTACTAAGTTAATCTGTCAGCATTGTTAGTTGATTCTGAGGTTATGTGGCTAGTATAACTGCACAGAACACTGTTACCATCCCACCAAAGTGGTACCTATTTATCTACTTTCACTTTTACATGTTTTGGAACTGCTAGGTTGGTAGAAGCTGGGACTAGTGATGGGAACTCACTCTGTCATGCAACGCTTGGGCCTCGAATTGCTGACCTTGCAATCATCAAAGTCAGTATTTTAACCTCTAAGTCATCAAGTCCCTGTTAACAAAGTAATAGTGGCACTCTATTCTGCTTTGGATATCACCTGGATTACTGTGTCCAGTTATGGAGACTACAATTCAGGATGAATATTGACAAGCTGAAGCATGTCCAGAGGAGGGTGACCAAAATGGTGAAAATGTCTGGAAACCATACCCTATAAGCAGCTTTGGGAGCTGGGCATGTTTAGCCTAGAATCATAGAATCATAGAATCATAGAGTTGGAAGAGACCACAAGGGCCATCCAGTCCAACCCCCTGCCATGCAGGAACTCCAAGTCAAAGCATCCCTGACAGATGGCCATCCAGCCTCTGCTTAAAGACCCCTAAGGAAGGAGACTCCACTACACTCCGAGGGAGTGTGTTCCACTGTCGAACAGCCCTTACTGTCAGGAAGTTCCTCCTAATGTTGAGGTGGAATCTCTTTTCCTGCAGTTTGCATCCATTGTTCCGCGTTCTAGTCTCTGCAGCAGCAGAAAACAAGCTTGCTCCCTCCTCAATATGACATCCCTTCAAATATTTAAACAGGGCTATCATATCACCTCTTAACCTTCTCTTCTCCAGGCTAAACATCCCCAGCTCCCTAAGGCGTTCCTCATAGGGCAAGGTTTCCAGACCCTTCACCATCTTAGTTGCCCTCCTTTGGACATGCTCCAGTTTCTCCACATCTTTTTTGAAATGTGGTGCCCAGAACTGGACACAGTATTCCAGGTGGGGCCTGACCAAAGCAGAATAGAGTGGCACTATTACTTCCCTTGATCTAGAAACTATACTTCTATTGATGCAGCCTAAAATTGCATTGGCTTTTTTAGCTGCCGCATCACACTGTTGACTCATGTTCAGCTTATGGTCTACTTGGACTCCTAGATCCCTTTCACATGTGGTCTCATTCAGCCAGGTGTCCCCCATCCTATATCTGTGCATTTCATTTTTCCGCCCTAGGTGCAGAACCTTACATTTCTCTGTGTTAAATTTCATTTTGTTAGCGCTGGCCCAGCTTTCTAGTCTATTCAGGTCATTTTGAATTTTGATCCTGTCCTCTGGGGTATTAGCTACTCCTCCCAGTTTAGTGTCATCTGCAAATTTGATAAGTATGCCCCCAATTCTGTCATCCAAATCGTTAATAAAGATGTTGAATATCACTGGGCCCAGGACAGAACCCTGTGGGACCCCACTGGTCACTTCTCTCCAGGATGAAAAGGAGCCATTGTTGAGCACCCTTTGAGTTCGGCCAGTCAGCCAATTACAAATCCATGTAACAGTTAACTTGTCTATCCCACATTTTGCAAGCTTGTTTGCAAGAATGTCATGGGGAACCTTGTCAAAGGCCTTACTGAAATCGAGGTATACTATATCCACAGCATTCCCTTCATCTACCAAGCTGGTAATTTTATCAAAAAAAGAGATCAGGTTCGTTTGGCATGACTTCTTTTTCTGAAACCCATGTTGGCTTTTTGTGATTATGGCATTGGCTTCTAAATGTTCACAGACTCTCTGCTTAATGATCTGCTCTAGAATCTTTCCTGGAATTGATGTCAGACTAACTGGACGATAATTGTTGGGATCCTCTTTTTTTCCCTTTTTGAAGATGGGGACAACGTTTGCCCTCCTCCAGTCTGCTGGGACTTCTCCTGTTCTCCAGGAGTTCTCAAAGATTATTGCCAATGGCTCCGATATCACCTTTGCCAGTTCTTTTAATACCCTTGGATGTAGTTCATCTGGTCCTGGAGATTTATATTCATTTAGGTTAACCAGGTATTCCTGTACTACCTCTTTACTTATTCTGTGCTGAATTTCCTCTATTCTGTCTCCTGTTCCATTATCCTTAGGTTGAGCACCCTTTGCCTTTTCTGAGAAGACTGAAGCAAAGAAGGTGTTGAGTAATTGAGGAAGAGAAGGTAAAGGGGTGACATGATAGCCATGTTTAAATATTTGAAGAGATGTCATATTGAGGATGGAGCCAGCTTGTTTTTTGCAGCTCCAGAAAATAGGAGCCAGAGCAATGTATTCAAACTACAGAAAAAAAGTTCTACCTCAACATTAGGAGGAACTTCTTGACAATAAGAGCTGTTCAACAGTGGAATATTCTGCCTTGAAATGTGGTGGAGTCTCCTTCTTTGGATATTTTTAAACAGAGGCTAGATCTCCATCTGTCAAGAGTGCTTTGATTGTGTGTTTTCTTTTGGCAGGGAGGTGAACAGGATGACCCTCATGATTTCTTACAAATACATTCTATTATTCAGAATAGACTTCAGGACACATAACAAGAAGTCAATCAATGGTGGTACTTAATTCTACTTGCTACATTTCACCTATGTTCCAGTTCCTACAACAGTTGAAATAACGGCTCTGGAATCCTGGCCATGGAAGCCAGCACATGGCAGGGGGTTGGTGGGATGTAGTGGTAGGAGTGGCTAGTGAATCTGACAATGTGGGGCACCTAATTCACTCTGGATTTGTTTGTTTCAGAGTTGAACAGGTGACAAACTCACGACAAATCCAGGTCTGGCACCATTAGAATTCATATTCAACTTGTTTAAACTGTGGGACCAGCAGCATAAAAATCACTGCAGTAGCAATTCCATCAGCTGATCTGTGTGGTAAGACAGCATGATCAAATCATTAATGTTGTTTTTCAGAGCAGAAATGACAGTCAGTCTTCTAAGACACATGAAGTTCTGCTTTTGCACAAACAACCATTCTTAATAGATTCCAAACAGAGCAGTGGTATCTCTTCCTCTTTTATCCACACACGGTCTGATGCAGTTCAATCTCATGTAGAGGTGATGGGCCAGAGCAAAGCAGTAAGTAACATCAGGATCAGATCCATATCCTCCTTAATACAACTTCATTCCCTATCAGTTGCATTCTGTCTTTTTGCCTCATTGAATTCCCATCTATTTTCAAATTTCATCTGATAAATGCATCTTTTGTCCTTTGCCCTTTACGTCTTGATTTTCTTCTATCCTGCTTATTTCCATTTAAATTTATTGTTCGAATTTTGGTTCTTTAACAGTGTGGCACACTTGATGAAAAATGCTATTATACTGAGCCAGAACAATGCATAGCATTATATTTTACAGCATCTGGGTGCAGTAGGTTCTCTTCTATGTTGGATATTTGTCTTCATTGCAGTTTCTCTCCACCATTAACTGAAACCTTTGACACTGAAGTTTCAGTCTAAGGATATTATCAGAAAATGCAGTTTCTTAAATTATTTTTCTTTCCTACTCAATTTATTTGTGTCTGAAAGAATGTATGATTCCTTAGGCAGAAAACAACATGGGATGGTGAGGGGAGCTGGAGTTCTCTATTTTGTCCTTCTGACATTTAAACAAATTGCTTTCCAAATTGATAAAAGTGAAGAAATGAAAATATGGCTAACTAAGATGACCAAACACAGCTGCAGCCAAAATCTAGATACAGAAATTATGTGTACTACAAAAACTATGATGTTGTATGATTCTGATCTGTTTGTTTATTTATTTTTAAAATTATTTTTGAAGTGATTTGGGATGGTTAGTTATACAGTGCAGTAGAACTAAACAGTCCACACACCCATGAGGGTCTTCAAGCCTTGGTCCAAAGGTTGTCCATGCTATATACTTGCCTAATCTTTGAAGTACTGAAATTAGAAAATTTTGTGATGAAATCAATTGCTTACTAAGAGTGCATGAAAATGCCACATTTAATATAAGACACAGTGTCCCACGTGTGCAGTCTGTTGTTTGTTTGAAAAGTATCAAAACATGTTGTGCAAGTACACAGGTATGCAGAAGGGATGAGGAATGTCTGTCTCTCCCAGTGTGACTGGACTGCAGTACTCATGATCAAAAACAGGAAAATTAGTTTAACAAGTAATATATAATCCAATTGCATTTACATTAGAAAAAGGGGTGAATCACTATATTTATCTTAAATCGGTATTAAGATGAAGTGAAAAGAAAGGTTAGATTAATGCTGAATATTAAAAAAAAAAACCCAAAAATATCAAAAACAAAAACAGAATGATGCCCATAGAAGATCTACAAGAATTCATCCTAGACTATGAGACAAGCCCTCCATCTCCTGACATCATCCAGCCTCAAAGGGAGAGAAAGGCTGGCCAGCTCCAACAGGCCTGGCCTAAAATAAGAAGAGCCCTCCCTCTACTCCATCTGTCATGGTCCAGGCCTTGGAGGGAGAAAAGAACCATTGGACTTATTCCCCTTCCCATTGTCATTCCCTTCTCCTTTTGTGTCATGTCTTTTTTAGATTGTAAGCCTGAGAGCAGGGAAATGTCTAATTAACTATCTGTAAGCCACTCTGAGAGGCTTTCTGGCTGAAAAGTGGTTACAAATACCGTAAATAAATAAATAAAACTAAAATAATTAAAAGTGTTCCCATACCATGGTTCAAATACTGATCAGAACGGAAACTTCAGTCAAATAAATAAATAAATAAATCAGAAGGAGACTAGAAATGGGGGGGGGGGGGGGTAGCTGTGAAAGAATGGGATAAGAGTACAACATGTAAAGACATAACTCTGAAAACTGAAATGAGTATCATCCAAGCCACTGCATTCCTCATCACTATGTACAGATGTGAGAGATGGACAGTGTAAAAATCCAATATAAGGAAAATCAACTCATATAAGGAAAATCAACTGGAGAAGAGTTCTGAGGATACTGTGGACAGCCAAAAAGGCAAGTAAATGGGTTATAAAATAGATCAAGCCAGAACAATCTTTGGAAGCCAAGGTAACTAAATTGAGGCTGAAAGGAGGAAGACAATGGAAAGAGAGGAAGATCACATGCCAAATGGTTAGACTCAATCCAGTAGACCACAGGCATGAGTCTGTAGGACCTGAGCAGAGAGGTAGAAGACAGGAATGTCTTGGAGATGTCCCATCCATGGGGTTGCCATGAGTAAAAAACAAGCTGAAAAATGATATCCATATTTTTTTTCAATCCCGTGCCCTCCATTTGTCTTTGTTTTGAGTTTAGGGGAGAAAGAAAAAGCTGCATAGCTTTTTTAAAAAATACCATTCTTCTTACACCCTACCCAAAACCTTTCTCTTGCTTTCCTTCCCCCCCCCCCCCCTCTTGTAAACTTATCGCCTTAATCATTTCTGACCTCCATGTGGATTGAAGCAAAAGCCCCAGAGCTAAGAGCTTCAAAATTCTGTTTCCTGGAACAGATGAGAAGCCTGTGAGAGTTATCCACTGTATATGGCAGGAGAACCATCAAAATGCAAAGAAGACTACCCAATTCCTAGTTGTTCTTCTTAACCTTAAACTCCTTTAATCGTGTACTAAATAATGAACTTCAGTCATGAACTAAGATAAACAAAAACTCTTTTAGTCATGAACTAAATCTTGAACTCTAATCATGAACTAAGGTGTAAACAAAGACTCCCAGGATCACCTAGAAAATGCAAAAAATGTTTTCTCATTTAATTAATGAATAACTTAATTAACAACTAATATTGCAATTAAGTTCCTGTCACCTTAAGTCCAACTTCAATCAGTCTGTTAAGATAGAAATACCGTAAATTTAATTAAGGTGACTCTTTTTTGCTAGAAAATGTTAAATTTAATTGATAACACAATTGGTTTTAATTGGTTAGTTCCTATCACTGCCCATGATCTCTCACTATTGACCATGCTGTCCAAGGATGATGGGAATTACAGTCCAATAACAGTCCCTAAAGAAGGTCACAGAAAAATTTCCCAGCTGAAATATATAGAGCTAATTTCTGAATTATTTTTACATATCCTCAGACTCATGCAGTACAACATCAGCATTCAGAAGCCTTTCATTGGTGTTAATGTTTACTTGCAGTGAAGAAAGATAATTTTTCTTTGTTTTATCAAATGATTAGCCAGACACGAGTTGATGTAATTTTGGCTCGATTAGTTAAATCAACACCACCATCTAGTTAAAATGTTTCACATGGTTGACACAATGTACTAGTTAAGTTCAGTATAGAGAGGCCAATTAAAATGAGAGTGGCAGCTGGAAATAATGATAGACAGGGGCCAAGGAACAAAGAGGAACAGGAGAAGGTAAATGAGAAAAGCTAAGCTGCATAATTAATTAATGTCAACAGACTGGTTATTACACGTACAACATCTGTGAATCTGTAGATCCTATGAGACCAGGCAAAGGGTTTTTAAAAGGAAAGGGCAGGTTTTCTTATCTTTGTTGTCAGCAGGGCTGAAAGATGTCTGTTAATGGCCTGAATTCTGTTGTTTGTCCTACCTAAAGTAGATCTATTGACTCAGTGGAATTTGTGTTGACTTGATGTAGTTGCTGTTAACTGCTGTCAGGACAACTTTGCCTCATGGCAACCCCAAGAGTAATATGTCTCCAATACCTTCTATCCTGAATTGCTCTGTGCAGGTCCTACAGGCTCATGGTCATGGCCTCTTTGGTTGTGTCCATCCATCTAGTATGAGGCCTTCCTCTCTTTCTGCTAGCGTCCACCTTTCCTACCATTGTTATATTTTCTAGTGAGTTGTGTTTTTTCATTATGTAGCCAAAGTACAACAGCTTCAATTTAATAATTTTGGCTTGCAGTGAGAGTTCAAGCTTGATCTGTTCTAAGAGCCATTTGTTAGACTTTTTAGCTGTCCACAGACTACTCAGCACTCTTCCCCAGCACCATTTCTCAAATTAGTTGATTTCCTTCTGTTTTTTTCACTGTCCAGCTCTCACATCTGTACACGGTAATAGGAAATACATTAGCTTGAACTATTTTTATTTTAATGTTCAGCTTTATATTTTAGTAATTAGGATCTTGCCTATTTCTTTCATAGATGCCCTACTCATTCCTAGTCTTCTTATGTTTTCATTCTTCAGTCTTCATCCTGATCAATGGTTGATCTGTGTGGGCAATTTTTAACTATTGTTATTTCCTTGTTATCTAGGCTTAATTTTTGTAAATCCTCTGTGGTCATTATATTTGTTTTCTTGATACTCAGCAGTAAAGCCTACCTTTGTGATTTCATCTTTAACATCCTTAATAACTGTTCCAAGTCTTTGTTGCTTTCTTCTAGGTGTATGGTGTCACCTGGATATAATAAATAATAATAAATTTTATTTTTATACCGCCCTTCCCAGGATCAGGGCGGTGTACAGTTAAACAGTTAAAACATATATTAAAACTTTCAAGACACGATAAAAAATACACAGTAAAAATACAATGACAGCCAGGGGTTCATGGAACATCGATTCTGATCATAATGAGGGGATAATAGGGGGACACAAGAGAGGAAGTCATAGTCAGTGGTAGGCTTGCTCGAACAAAAATGTCTTTAGCCCTTTTTTAAACAAATTAAGCGAGGCAGCTAAACGAAGCTCTGCGGGCAGTGAGTTCCAGAGGCTAGGGGCCGAAACAGAGAACGCCCTTTTTGTTGTTGACGATAATCTAGCCTCTGGAACTCTTAGGAGTTGTTGCCCAGTCGATCGGAGTGTGCGGGGCGGATTGTGTGAGGAGAGACGGTCCTTCAGGTGCTCTGGGCCCAAACCATTTAGGGCTTTATAGGTGATAACCAGCACTTTGTACTGAGCCCGGAAGCGAACAGGCAGCCAATGTAGATCTTTCAAAATTGGTGTTATATGGGCGGTCCTGGGAGCGCCAGTGACCACCCGCGCTGCCATATTTTGCACTAGTTGAAGCTTCCGAGTGTGATACAAAGGCTGCCCCATGTAGAGCGCATTGCAAAAATCCAATCGAGAGGTTACCAGAGCATGTACTACTGTTTCAAGGTCCCTCCGGTCCAGGTAGGGACGCAGCTGGCGTATCAGCCGAAGCTGAAGACAGGTGCTCCTGACTGTCGCATCCACCTGAGAAGTCAGGTGGAGCGACGAGTCAAGGAGCACCCCCAGACTGCGTACATTGTCCTTCACGGGGAGCGTGACCCCGTTCAGGACTGGTGGAACCACCTCCATCCCTGGGCCAGGGGAACCTATCACGAGTACTTCCGTTTTCTCTGGATTCAGGCTGAGTCTGTTTTCCCTCATCCAGTCCATTACCGATTCCAGACAGGCCACGAGAGGAGCGACGCCATCCCTGGTCACTGCATCAGTCGGAGACATAGAGAAGACTATTTGGGTGTCATCAGCGTACTGATAACACCGCTCCCCATGCCTCCGGATGACCTCGCCCAGCGGTTTCGTGTAAATGTTAAAGAGCATGGGGGACAGAATGGCTCCTTGAGGGACCCCAGAGGTGAGGGCCCTCTTATCGGAGCACACGTCCCCCAGCTGCACCATCTGGAACCTCCCAGAGAGGTAGGACCGGAACCACTGGAGCGCAGTGCCCCCGATTCCCACCTCCGCTAGGCGTTCCAGAAGGATACCATGGTCGATGGTATCGAAAGCCGCTGAGATGTCCAAGAGCACCAACAGGGACACGCTACCCCTGTCGATGCCCAGACGGAGATCATCGACCAGGGCGACCATGGCAGTCTCAACCCCATGGCCCGCCCGGAAACCGGTTTGAAATGGAGCTAGAAAATCCGTTTCCTCCAAGATCGATTGAAGCTGGAATGCGACCGCCCTCTCGATGACCTTCCCCAAAAATGGCAGTAGCGAAACTGGCCGATAATTATTATGAACCAGGGGGTCGAGGGAGGGCTTTTTAAACAATGGTCTTACTATGGCCAATTTAAGATGGTCAGGGAATTGACCCTCCCTCAAAGATGTATTTATAATTTGGCGTAACAACGAGGTTACTGCCGATCCCCCCTGGGCCACTAGCCATGAGGGGCAGGGATCGAGAGAGCAGGTCGTCCTCCGAACACTTCTAAGGATCTTGTCCACATCCTCGGTACTAACAGACTCAAACTGATCCAGTACAACAGAGTCCACGGAAGCTCTGGACGCCTCTATTCTGGATTCAGCTTCAATCCTGGCGTCCAGACCTTCGTTTATCCGAGAGATTTTATCCGCGAAGAAGTTGTTAAATTGGTCACAGCAGGCCTTGGTTGGTTCAAGGATCTGGTTCGGGGCAGGAGGGAGCTGAGTTAGCTCCCTCACTACCCTGAACAACTCTGCTGGACGCGACTCCGCGGACGCGATACGAGCAGCAAAGAACGAATTCTTAGCTGCTTGTATCGCCTCTCCATAGTCCTTCAAAAGAAGATCTAGGAGAGCCTTGTCGGATAAACACTGGTGTTTCCGCCAGGTGCGCTCTAGCCGTCGCAGGACCCGCTTCCTTGCCCGGAGATCTTCCGTGTACCAGGGCTTCCTTTTGGAAGCAGGCCTGAGAGGGCGCTTGGGAGCGATGCTGTGTATAGCCCTAGAGAGATCCGTATCCCAGGTGTTAACTAGGGCATCAACAGTGTCGCCGTCACTTCCAACCATATACCCCTCTAGGGCTTCTTGGAACCTTTCGGGTTCCATCAGCCTTCGAGGGTGGACCATTCGAATAGGTCCGCCACCCCCGGAGGGGATCTGGGTTGATGCCTTGATGCTTGCCTCCACCAGGAAATGATCCGTCCATGACAGGGCGGAAATGTTGGTAATTTCCGCCCACGGGGTTTCCATGTCCGTACAGAACACCAAATCGAGTGTATTCCCCGCAAAATGCGTTGGACCCGAAACCAGCTGGGACAGGCCCATGGCTGTCATGGTATCCATGAATTCCCGAGCTGCACCTGATGGAACATTGTTGGCCGCAAAGGGGATGTTGAAGTCTCCCAGGACTAAAAGCCTGGGGGACTCCAACACCAGCTCCAAGACCAACTGTGTCAGCTCGTTAAGGGAGTCTGTTAGTGCACGGGGTGGCCGGTACACCAACAGAATCCCTAGACTGTCCCTAGCCTTTAGGGTCAGGTAAATACACTCGATATAGGAGGTCTGGCGGACATGGTTCCTGGTCAGAGACAAGGTGTTTTTATGCACCAAGGCAACACCCCCCCCCCCCGCCCACCTAACCTGCTCTGGTCCTTCACCGAGTACCCGGCAGGGAGGGCCTGAGCCCACACAGCGTCCCCTTCAGGCCCAAGCCAGGTCTCGGTTATGCACGCCAGGTCACAGTTGTTATCTTCAATCAGATTGTGAAGCATGTGGGTTTTATTTTTAATAGACCTGGCGTTGCACAGGAGCAGAGACAGGGTTTGTGGTATGGCTGGAGTGACCCTCAGGCCCTCTTGGTTAGGAGTAGGGCTGGAAGGAGAGATAGATACTAAACATCGACCTCGCCTTCCCCTGTAACGCTGGTCCTTACTCCTACCGTCATACCTCCTCTTGCCCCACACAACTGGAATAACAGCCTCGTTCATTACTGGGAGTGTTCCTTCTGTCTTCCCCGCTAATTGATAACCAACGTGTCCTCTCAGTCCCCTTCCCTCTACTAACAATAAAATACAATAGGTAATTGATGTTAGACAGTTATAACAGATGTGAATACAATTTATGTTCCTAGTATGTGCACCCGGCTTAGAGTTCAAAAAATAAGTAAGCTACAGTTACTGCTCCTGGTGGCAATCCCAGGCCAGTAACGTCCCTTATAGTCCATTAACCTGCGGAAAGAACAGCACTCTTCCACTCGGTAATGAGATGGGAGAACTGCATAACCACATCCCTGCATAACAGCGCAGGATATCTTAAGCTGTTGATGTTCATTCATCCAATCTTTGCTCCTCCTCCTTCTGAGTATAAACCAGCTCTGCATATATTTTCCACATACATGTTGAACAAGTTAGGTGCCAGAATGCAATTCACTGAATGGTTCTACTCTATTTGGGAATAACTAACAGGATTACAAACAGCATTTTCAAGGTCACTGAAAAAATTACAAGAGTAGAAGCCATTGAAGTGGACAATACAATAGTGAAATGGCACATCATTGCAAGTCCTCCCACTTCTGTAGAGACATTGGAAAGGAGCATGACAACCATCAGGTCTAAATCCTTGGTGTAATGCAGGATGCAGTGCAAGCATCCTTGATAAATGGCCATTCAACTTTGGCTAATACACTTCTAGCAAAGGAGACCCCAACCTCCCCCCCCCCAAGGAAGTCCATTTTGCAATCAAGCAGCTGAAGCTATTAGGAATTTCCTCCAAAAATGTACTTTGTTTTCCTCTAGTCCCCTCTTGAGCAACAGAGAAAAAGTATATGCCACCTTCTACATTACAGTCCTCTGACATCTGGAAACCAAGTATTTCTTTAATCCTCTCTACTCTGGTGTAAAAAGAGAGTTCTTTCAACTGTTCCTCATAAGACATAGTATGATTCCCTGCAAAGTGAAAGACAGCAAATATCTAACCAGATGGAGCTATGCCCCATCTTCCTTTTCCCCTCTAAAAATACACGTGTCTCATGCTGGAGTCCCCCATTAGTCATTGAGTAACTGATAAAGAAAAAGGAGAAAAATTGAAGGATCTGGCTATGTCCCTATAACCAGTTGCACAGTGATGACTTCATCCTTGGAGATCTCTGGAAGACTCAGCAAGATCCTAGAGCAGTGATTCGCAAATTCTGGACTTCCAAACATTTTGGACTTCAGCTTCCAAAATCTCAGATCATTGGACAAGATGGATGAGACATCTTGGAGCTGAAGTCAAAGATATCTGAAGGACCAAAGTCTGGGAATCACTGCCCTAGAAGATGCATGTGATAGCCAATGCCTACTGCACAGTCTCAGTCTGGACATGACATGAAACCTTTTCACATTACACATTTATAGGATTATGGTTCCATTGTAATGGTCATCGTATAGAATCCTGAAGGCTGTTATCTGGTAAGGCCTGGTAATTTTAAATATCTCTCTACAAACTGCAAATCCCAGCATTCCATAGCATGCTTCCTTGGCAGCCAAAGTGGAATCAGACACCTATAACAGTGTAGTGTGAAAATACCCATGAATGGAAGCCAAAGGTTTGGTTTTGGAATGTGTGAAATTCTAAATGGTAAATCCCATCATCTGTCATCATTGACTATGCTCGTTAGGGCTGATGGGATTTGCAGTCCAGCTGCATCTGGATGACCTCACAGTTTTATTCCATTTGTTCTTCCACAACTTCATTGCGGATATTTATTGCTCATTTTGTGCCTTAGATTCCTGCCTAGCAGAGAATTGGAGTAGATGCCCTTTGTAGTCCCTTCTAAGATTCTAATTCTATGCTTCCAGGATCTTCTCATCATTTCCTCCCACACTGATGTGCTAGCTTAATACATGTAGCAAGAATCTATCTATCTATCTATCTATCTATCTATCATAATGAAGATCAGTCAAACCATGACTTCCCCTCTTGCCACTTGAAGCTAGTATTGAGTAATTTTTCAGTAATTCAGAACTTTTCAGCTGGGTCTCGCCAAGCATTGGCTGACCTTGGAGAATGTCTCCCAACCTGTTTCATTTGACTGACCTGTGAGGAGTTTCTATCAATTTGGAATCGAGATGTTAATGTAGAGAGTGGCAAGGAGAGAGCCACACTGTGCTGTGGGAAATTGCCTTGTCCCTGCTGCTAGAAATGATTGCAAACAGAAATGCCAAAGAGTTTTTGGCCCTGGGCAGGAGACACTGGCACTAATCAGAAGAGCAGGAGGGAAATCACACAATAGATGCTTGAACAGGCAGCCTTTTCCACACTGCCATGAGAAATATCATAGTCATTAGAGATAAAAGGGGCCTACGGCATTGGGTCATCCAGCCCTTCTTCCTTCTGGTGCATTTTTCTTTCTTCCCTGTGGTACTCAACATATTCTTATTGCTCAATGTCAGGTTAACTACCTCAAGCCATGGGGTTTCATCACTACCCTGAGGTAAAGGATGTCCAGTTTCATGCAGTGCTTTGGCTACTGTGTGTTACTTCAATGTCCAGTGGCATGAGCTCTTTCTGGAAAAACAAATGTATTTCAGCTTGTCCTTGCATGATTTCTTCTCTACAATGTCAGCTTTTGTAAGAGAATGGAATGGCAGCTATAGAAGCAAAGCAAAAGAGGTTTCATTCAGTTGGAAGGCAAGGGATCTCTCAGTGCTAGATCAAAAATTAATTTATTTGACTGACACACCATGACAAAAGGGGCAAAGAAAAGTTTATATACTAATTTTATTTATTTAACAAATCTATAGAACGTGCTTTCATTTCAGTTAGGGTTTAAATCAGCTTTTCAGCATCTAAAATTGTTTCCTTCTACTCCAGAGACCAGGACAAAGAGCAGTGGATTCAAAGTACAGGGGAAAAAAGTCACCTAAACATTAGGAAGGATTTCTAGACAGTAAGCAGCTCAACAGTGGTGTATGCTGCCTTGGAAAGTGATGGAGTCTCCTTCTTTAGAGGTCTTTAAACAAAAGCTGGGTGGTCATCCATTGGGAGTACTTTGATTGTCTATTCTTGCATGGCAGAATGGAGTTGAATTGGATGGCCCTTGTCTTCATTTCCAACTCTATGATTCTAGGAAATGAACATTCACAAATAACCAATAGCTTCTAACATTTCATGTCTTTCCAATCCAAATTTTAATGTGAGCATATGAAGATAAATTCCAATCAACATGTTTGTAGTAAAATTTAACCTCAACTTCTATATGCTTTATGCTAGATGCTATGTCTGTTTGTGTGTGTGTGTGTGTGTGTGTTTAAGTTGGGGACAGATATGAATCATTTTCATTAGTTGTCACCTGTCAAAGATCTGGAACAATTGTATGACATCTATTAAATGCTCAGAAATGGCTAGGACTGTGCACAACACAGATGGCTGGCAATTTGCATCCCACCCACATCACTGGAGTGGTGAATCTGCTCTGGATTTTAACCTGAACTTTAAAGGGGCAATATAAAGAAATCTTGTAGCACCTTTGAGACTAACTGAAAGAAAGAAGTTGGTAGCATGAGCTTTTGTAGGCTTAAGTCTACTTCCTCAAATGTATTTGGTGGAATCTAGAAAATACATCTGAGGAACTAGACTTAAGGCTACAAAGGCTCATGATGCCAACTTCATTCTTTTAGCTAGTCTCAATGGTGCTACAAGATCTCTCCACTTTCTGGTTCTACAGACTAAATGACTTTATCTTTGAATTCTACCTGTAAAGGAGAGGTATGTAGAAAGATCTTATGGCATCTCTGAGACAGAGTAACTGAAAGAAAGGAATTGGCAGCATGAGCTTTACTAGACTTAAGTCTTCTTCCTCAGATTCATTTAAAGAGCGGTCCACATTTCAGAATCTATCTGGAGGGTTAGGCTTCTACACTCTGGAGAAATCCTTTAATATTTGGACTACAAACCAAAGCAGATTCACTGCCCCACTGATAAGGAAATACATCTGTCTGCTTTGTCAGATACTAAACACTGCTGAATGTTAGATAGTAATTCTACCAGTGGCAAGACCTGAAATGAGGTTTCAGATATTTCCCAAAGGTTATCTGCTAGATCCAAAGCTCCTTTATTCCTTTCTCAAGTGGTCCAAGAATTATGCCTACCAATGATGGTCTCCTGGAGCCATTATAGTTGTTTGCCCCTTGTTTTGATACAAGGGAGTTACCAAAAACCAACAAAAGATGAATTTGGTTTGTTTCACAGAGAAAATCATTGCGTTGGCAGAGCTCTGGAAGAGCTGGGTCATCTGCAACTTCATTTCCCCCCATCATTGCATGTAGAATTTTTCTACACATTTTCAGGAAACATTTTTGTGTGTACAGAAAACAATGCTATTTCTGCAAAACCGATGTGAATTTTGCACAGAATAAGCAATGAACAATGGATAGTCTTTGAATAATGAGCAGCTTTCAAAGATCTCACAGCAGGAAGAAAACTGCTAAACATCCTCATTGCTTCCTTTGAGAATAAATTGAGCAAAATCTTACATGCATAGATTTATCATTGGTCCATGTTTAGAAGGGATGATTGTTCAGCATCCGTCCTAAAGACTCTTTTCTTAGGAATGAAACAAAGGAAGCATTTTCTTTTCATAGTGCTTTTCCCAATGTGTGCAAAATGATGAATTGCACAAAATTCCTACTTCTATGCAAAATGAGTGTCTATTTCTTTGTGAAAGCGTGTGGAGAGATGGACGGCTTAGAAAGACACATATGACCCATCCAACACTAGTATTATGAATTCCTGAAACAAGGCCACATTGATAGCATTTTCCAGTCTTGTACATCTTAATAAAAATTTGAAACAACTACTTAAAAAGATGCATAATTTTCCTCCAAATTCACCAACATGACCTGCATCACCTCTCTATATCCTAGTGGCCCAGTCCAAAGCTTTCCCATTTACTTAGCAAGGATGAATCCAGTCAGGATTAACAGTACTTCCCTAATTCTGATTTATGCATTTGTCCGTAAGAAGTGAAAAGGTTAATTTCCTATCAGAATTCATTAAGATGCAGATTTCTAACTGCCTGCTTTGTATATTTATATGGTTCCATGCAGATTCCACATTAATGATACATAATCATGCTCCTGTGTGGCTGATGGAAGCACTGTTACCTGAATCCAAAACAGATATTTTCTATATTCTCTGAGGGCAACCAAGGGGATTCTACAAAAGATCAGTCAGATAAGAGGGTGCAGGCAAATCTCTTTTAGTGTTTGGAGGCAATGGAACCATCGGATGTCAGCATGCACTGATGAAGCCTAGCTCCTGATTTGAGTCACTGTGAGTGAACATGATCTATTAAGTGTCAATGCCCATTATTCAGACCACACATCAATGAGTTCCAAGCTGATGGATGGAACTACTTGTGATGAATCAGATGAACCTTTAGAAACCCTGGGTGAGGAGATGGTGGTAACATTAGGATATAAGCAATGCAATGGAATAGCTTTTAATTAGAGTGGCAGGGAGTTAAAACACAATAACAATATGGAGTGGTCAGGGCTGGAATCTTGCATGCATAAGTAGTTCCCCTAGAGAAATGGGGGGGGGGGGGGATTTTTGTATGAATCAAGGAATCCAAATTCAATTCAAGGTTACCTAAGCAGACTTATCTATGTAATGATGATGATGATGATGTTTTATTTGTAGGCTGCCTTTCCCGTAGGATCAAAGCAGCTCAAAGCAGCTCAAAGCATTAGATAAAACACGACATACAGTTAAAATCTATCCTATTACCTCCCCCCAACATTCCCCCACTAAAATTTTATTAAACGATCAATAATTAACACAATTAAACATTTAAAATAGATTAAATAGGCAATCAGTCAGTGACAAAAGCAAAGGCTAAAGGATGGGCAATTAGGGTGTTTTTGAGATCATCTATATTCATGGAAGACCAGGTGGATCATTCAGGGAAGGCCTGATCTGTCTTGACAGCCCTATTGAAGCTGTCAAGATTTCTTATGTTTCTGACTCAGGACCATCTCTACCCACCCAAGCTTGCCATTGGCTCTTCCTGAGCAGAAAGCAGTATAAGACGATTCCTTGTCTAAGAGCACATCAACACTGTGAAATTAATTAATTTTGGCACACCTTTAAGTTCTGTAACTCCATCATATGGAATCCTAGGATCTGTAATTTTCTAAGGTATTTAGTCTTCTCTGAAGAAGTGTTGGTGCCTCACAAAATTACAAATCCTAGGATTCTGTAGGATGAAGCCATGGTAGTTAAAATGGTGTCAAACTGCATTATTTCTACAGTGTAGATACACCCTCAGTGGTGCTTTATTTGAGCAATACCCTCTGAGCCCTGATGTGACTCGGCCTTATTATTATTATTATTATTATTATTATCCTTTATTTATTTGTGTCTTGATTCTCCCTACGCCTCTGATGATGCTTTGGTTTTCCTCATATCCACATCTGCATTCCTGGCTTGCTTCAAACTACTATCCATAGTTTAGCCATGGCTGGCAGATATAGCAGGGCTCTTGCCATTTATTTATTTATTTATTTATTTACTTATTTTGGATGTGTGGTTGTATACACACAGCTTCTGTCTTCAAACACAATCAGAATAGATTTATGGATATAATTCTTTCCTTTCTTTTATTAATCTACACAGTACAGGCTGTAGGTGGGGAGCTGCAAAATAATGAAAACCATAGACTTACAATTTAATTTTGAGTACAGAATTGATTTTCATGCTCCTCATCATTATGGTATTTTCTTAGAAGTATGATGTCCTTTCAGTAGACAGTGGAAAGCAGTTTACATGGGGACAAGATCCACAGAAGGAAATTTAGACTTTGGGTATATTCAAGTCCAATGTTTCAAGGGAGAATCTGATTTGAGAGGTTCCATTTGGTAGCCTTCATGTGCGTATAATTAGACCCTGTCAGTCCAATAGTAAATATCTATTTTAAAAACAAAAAAAATAAAGAAACATATAAAAGTAACAGAGAAAACATGGGCTGGAATCCTGTTAGTGCCATGTGTCAATGTAACTTTCCTTTAAAATGTGGATGTACCTTTTGGCTATTGTGCAGCAAACATATGTTCTGCTCATGTAAACCTTGCACATGGAGTTGCTTCTTCTTGAATGTTGCATAACTATTTGTCAAGGCATTCAATATACCACTTGATTCACTGGAATTGTGCAGATATTGTGCATTGTTTAATAAGGCAATAAACAGGCAAATTGGCAGATATCCAGTTATTTGCCAATACAGTATTGAGCAGAAGGGTAATGTAGTGTAACCACCAGATAACTAGTTGAGTGTAGATTTACACTTCTGAAGCATAATGCAGGATCTCGGCCTTGATGTCTCAGGATGCCAACCCATTAAATAGCAACAACTGCATTTCTGACTGGTACGGATATGTATTTCAAGTTCAGACTCTTGCCTTAAGCAAATGTCAATCACAATCAGTTACACATTGCATCAATCCATCATCAGATAAAGAAAAGACATTGCAGTTATGGTCATTTGATAATTGTTGCCTCAGAGAAGCTCAACCCTGATGCTGCCTGAACACAGCCACGCAATGTCACAAGTTGTGATGACACTCAAATGTCCATGATGTTTGTACACACACACACACACACACACACACATACACACTGTAAAAAAACAGATGTAGATAAATCAGCTGTGGAGGGATAGTGTGATGTTGGATTAAGAATGACTGCAGAATTCTATGTAGAGAGTCAGCATGGTTTGAGTATTGGACTAGTGCTCTGGAGAACAGGGTTCGAATCCTTGCTCAGTAATGAAAACCCACTGGGTGATCCTGAGCAACTCACAGTCTCTCTGCCTCAAGGGAAGGCAATGTCAAACCTCCTCTGAACAAATCTTGTCAAGAAGATAGGGTCAGCATAAGTCGGAAACAACTTGAAGGCACACGACAACAACAATAGAATTCTATGTTCCCTAACAAGTCCAAGACATATTCATTTACCCAGACACATACTCTAACATAGAAAGTGATCCTAAACAGGGGTGGTAAAATCTGTCAAGTTTTTCCCCATCTGAATTTCTTCAATCTCATATTCCTTTTTTGTCATCAGTTTTAAAAGATTAAATTCAAAAATGAACTGAAACAAATTTCCCCTCTATCTTTGTCAGTCAAATTCAAGAGTTAAGCACAGATCGGTTTACAATGCACCTCTCTGCTATGTATGTGGCAAAGATAAGAAAAAGAAAAAGAAAAAAAAGGGGAAAAAGAAAAAAGAAGAAGTGGCAACCCTAATTCAATACCGACATTACTACAGACACAGAAATGCAGATCCAAACTTTTAAAACATATGCACTCAAAGCAAATCTGTCCATCAAAGCAAATCTGCCCACATTCCCTTTGCCAAAAAACAAACAAACGTATGTTATTTCCATACCAAATATGAAGGGAATTGTGAATGTTAGTCAATTCTTGTAGAAAAATCCAACTTCAGTTAAACTGTTAGCTATCTGTAGTTCTGATAAACGACAAATTTACCTGTTGTAATCTTACTGGTGTCAAGATGTCTAATATGGAAATAAGATATTTCTTTATCTAATGGAGAACTGCAATATTTACATCAAAGTTGTGGAAGCAGAAGTATGCCTGTGTTGACACTGTGCACCATTGCATCTTGCTCTTCAATGTATATTGCTCATCGAGGCATATTTGGTTCTACAATATCATGATTCTATCAAAAGGCAAGGTTGTACACCTACAGTGTAACTGTATGAGCATGTACATTGCTTCAGCCTAACATAAATATGTTCCAGTGGGTGGATAAATCAATTTTACTTTCCCACCCATTTAGCCTAGCACTTGGTTGGTTAGTCCAAACCAGAGTAGATCTATTGAGTCAACAGCTGAATGGTGAGTCAATGTGTAAGTAAATCGAAATGATTCAATGGATCTTCTCTGGTGAGGACTAATTACAAAATCGGGGTTTGGTTTGTTTCTTAAATCTCAGGTTCTTTCTATTGTGTTTATGAAGAATGTGTGAACATGTCAACATGGCTCTGCAATTCCTGTGCTACCTGAACAAAACTTGATTACCTAACCTTAGACCATATGTTAGCAAATCCATCAGATTGAAATCACACAGATCAGGAGAATAAATAACTGCATGTGTGTGGCGGATAGAGGGGCAAAGCATACTAAGGAGGAGAAATCATTTTTCTTGCTTCTACAAGTAGGTGGGTTAGTGAAAGGAGAGGAAGAGGAGGCAGTTTAAGAAGAAAAGAGAACAGAAGATAGATATATCAAATTGCAGTGTAATCCATCCAGCTCTCAGCATGAGAGCAATTTGAAGCACATTGCTAGAAGAAATCTCATATTACTAGGGAGATGAGGATCCTTTCTGTTCTCTTTTCCATCCCAATAGATGTCCCTGTGTGTCCACTGAATATCAATGTGAGCCAATTTGTTGCTGGCTTGTTCAAGAGAAAAGAATATTTGCCAGGGGCATAGAGCTGCCAAGGTTTCAAAGTGTTTCATGCTCATCATATTATTATCCTGACAAACAGCCCTGTAATATAGGTCAGACGGAGGTCTCATTGCCATGTTGCAAGTGGGGCAGGTAGGGTGAATGAGGCACAGAAACAGTAGCATACCTAGTCTTGTTATTCCCTACCATTGTAAAATGCTCCAGTATGTCTTCAAGTAAGGATAGAAAAAATATTTGGCAACTTTAGGGAAATGGTGCTTCTTGAGTGTTCGGAAAATCTGATGAGAAGAAACCTGGACTAGCAAGAACCTTTCTAATTCAAGACTTATTCTGCACAAAGTCACATGTATTGTAAGTGTGTGTGTATGTGTGTGTTTGCATTTTCTACACAGAAAATAAAACAGCAGCAAATGCTGTTATTTATACAAAAAATGCTTGTTTCTGCCCACAGAAAATACCCATGTATGAATTTTTAATAAACTAAATCCCCAACTACAGCATTTTGCTTACAGAAAACATTTAGCTGTAGAAAATGATGTTTTCTATGCACTTTTGAGTATTCCATGCTTAAGAAAATCCTATGAAATTCATTGGGTTGTCATATGTCAAAAGGCAGCTTGAACACACACACACGATGCTGTTTCCTTCACACACAAAAATACCACAAGTTAATTTTCTGCAGATTAAATCCTTGTCTGGAAATAATCTTTGAAAACTGCAAGAAGAAAATGGCTAGCGTTATTTTTTGCTTCCTTTGGAAATGATATTAGAAAAAGAATTTCATTCCTACTTCCATTTTGTGATAGCTGACGGCTACTGCATCAATGGAGTAGTGAACCCCCTTTGGCATTTACTTTGAATTTTAAAGACACTGTCCAAGGTACTGAATCTGTTTCAGGTATATGTTTAGTACATTGGATAGTTCCTTTAGATTTTGGATTTTATATCCAATGAGGACCCATGGATTCACTGACATACATGTTACTACTGACAGAGTAGAGATGTGAAAGCTGATACTGTTCTCAAGTCTCAGGTCTCACCACGTTTCCATCAGCCACTATAAAAGAACTTGACTTTGATGTGAGACTGAGAGCCATTCTGAATGAACCTTATTAAGAAAACCCCATAATATGGAGAGGGCCTTCTTGGTGGCTACTCTCAGGCTGTGGATTTCCCTCCCCAGAGAGAGCAAGGATAGCCCTGTCCTTGCTGCCCTTCTAGCAGCAACTTAAAACATTTTTGCCACTAGGTTGAGGTTGGGCTTTTAATGCTATCTGGTGCTGTTTTTCAAAGGTCTGTATATAGCTTTATTTTTATTCCTTTAGTTTTCTTATCTGCTTTAATATGTACCTTTTTAAAGTGTTTTGATCTGCTTAATTGCATTTTATTCTTTTAATGAGTGATGGGTTTTGATACTGTACTAGTTTAATTCTATTGTAATGCTCACTTTTGTATGTTTTTAATTGTATTCTTTTAATTCGTAAGCCCAATTCGTGTCCCAGTTTTGGGGAAAAGTGAATAATAATAATAATAATAATAATAATAATAATATCTCCTTAGAGTCACCATAACTTGGACATGACTTGAAGGCACACAGCAAGAATAGTTCTTGCAAGCAAAATGCTGAGGTCCCCCCCTCCCCCATTTTCTCTATAATGCTGGGAATGCCTCAGGATTGTAGTTATGGAAGCAAAAGGATTTTCATTGTCTCACTTTCTCTTCAATGCTCAAAATTTGGGAAGTAAATGAAATATTCATTTGGGGAAGCAGAATTCTTAGGAGTTTATCATACGACGGAATTTGGGGGTATAATGCCATGGCAATCCGAACGCAATCATGGGGTTTCACGTTATTGAGTATGAGTGTATCTCATGCAATTTTGGGCAAAAGGGAAGTCATTCCAAACACAATCGTAGGTTTTACATTAATGCGTATAAGAGTATCTCACGCAATTTCGGGCAATGGGGGGTCATTTTCGGGAAATGGGAATTCATTCTGAACGTATTCTGAATGCAATTAGATTTCACGTAAATTCCCTAAACTAGCGAATTTACGTGAATTCAAATTGGCTCAATTCGAAATAGGGAGAAATTCCTCCTGTGTGATAAACTCCTTAGAGAGGCGGAAATACCCTCTTTTTGCCTCTCTTGATACAACCTTGAAAAGAATATTATTTCCTTCATAGAATAATGGATTTTCTTAATGCGTGAGAGATACCTGCTAAGAAGACCAGAGCAGTGTCAGTTTGCAAAGTCTTTGAGAGAAGTATTCTGCACAGAGGTATTCTCTGGTAAAACACACACAGTCTTTTATTTGGAGTGGGGGGACCACATTCTAGAATTCTGTTGGCTAGCCTCAGCTGTAGCAGACTCACTCACTGAATCAATAATTGAATGGCAAGTCAGCATGAATCAAATTGATTCAATGATTCTACTTGCACAGAACTAACAAGAGGAATTAGGCTATATTTTTGTGCTGAAAACATATTTTCTGTGTAAAAAAAAAAAAGAAAGGAAAAAGTCTTGTATGTCATTTAAATAATTGTTGGCCTATAGGGTTGTTGGCAGGATCCAGCAAGGCAATTACATTTTATACCATGACATGAATAGAAATGCAGTTGGTCACATGCACCAATGGGAAAGAAATTGATGGTCTGTTCCAGTAAAACCTTATTCCACCAATTCCCTGTTTGGAAGTTTTGGTGCTCCTTTTGTTTTGCAAATCAGTCTGTCAGTTTCCAGTAAATCTCTCACTACTATTGATAAGAGGTCATTGGAAATCCAAAACCTGAGGAAGGGCTCATAACGGAATAAGCTTTCTGGCCAGGCAACTCTGTTAAAACAATTTAGGCTGAACCTCCCTACAGTTTAGGATACTGAATGTTACCCTTCTGCAAACTAGGCTAGCCTGCAGATATTTTAGCTCATTCTCCCCTTTTCTTCACTGGCTATTTCTTACTTCAGCTGGATTCACACTGCCTTCTTCTTCTCTGTAATTGCATTTTAATTGAATGCCTTGCTGGAGCCTGACCAAAGGAACCATTTGTTACTTCTTGTTTTCCTGGTCCTGGGTGTCATTTCGAAAAACCTCACAAAACCTTTATGAATTTAGTGCATTAAGGCAGACAGCCTGAGGTTATTTTCTTCCCTCTCCATCTTTTTTATTGTTATTATTATTGTATTTCTCATCTTTCTTTTCATCCACTTGGGTGCCATTCAGACAATGGGCACTTTGTGGCTGGATTCATCACCTGTCACCTGCAACGAAAATGGTCACATTTAACACCTTAAAAAAAAAAAAACACAGGAAGGCTACCGCAACCTATTAGGTATGAAATACATTGAAACTAATTGTTAGAAATGGAAAGAAAATAAATTGGGGATGTGCACAAGACCCTAAAACAGAACTGCAAGCAACTGCCTATAAATAAATCCTTACTTCTGGGATAAAAAACACTTGCCTTGAATGCATCTCGCTTAGTAATGAACTGTAGGTAGAGCAGCCTTTGAAAGCTGTTCAAAAACTCCAGTGGCTCTAAAATGCTGAAAACAGGTTACTGACTTGGGTGGGTTATAGGAATCATATAAACCCCTTGCAGAAACAACTCCGCTGGCTGCTGAACCATTCCTGGGCAGGATTCAAAGTGCTGGGTACGGCCTTTAAAGCCCTAAATGACTTGGTCCCAAACTATTTGAAAAACCGTATCTCCCCATATGAGCCTTCCAACCCATGCTCTAAGATCTCTGGGGGAAAGGCTTTTTCTTGGTCCCAGCACCATCTCAGGCAGGTCTGGTGAGGACAAGTTGTGGAATTCCTTTCCTTATCAGGTCTGGTTGGCCTCCTCCCTGTCGTCTTTCTACCCCGTTGTCTTATTTATTCTTAAATAAAAGGTCTTTCCCTGGTGGTGGAAAGACAGCAGGGAGGAGGCCAACTAGACCTGATAGAGAAAGGAATTTGTTCTCATCAGACCTGTCTGAGATGGTGCTGGTACCATGAAAAAACAGTGGGCCCTTGATTTCCACTGTGGTTTGATTCTAGGATCCCCCGTGCATCCAAAATCCATGGATGCTCAAGTCCCATTAAATATGATGATATAGTAAAATGATGTCTCCGGCCTTTCTTTTTAGAGTGTATATTTAATATATATACATACTGTGGATAGTTGAATCTATGGATAAAGAATCTGTGGATACGGAGGGCTGACTGTATGCTGCAGCAGACAAGAGCATTTAATGGGCAGTGTAATGTTCTTTATTTCATTCTATTTTAATGTTGTTTTAATGTTCTTATTGCTGTTTTTAACTTCGGTTTTCAACTTGTGTTTTAAACATTTAATTTAATTTAATTGTGTTTTAACTTCTTATTCTTATTAAGGATGTTTAATATTGCACTGTGTTTTTTTAATCCCATACACAACTTGAATCCCACGAGGAGAGAAAGGTGGGATATAAATTAAGCAAATTAGTAAATGAACTTGCTACTTCCAAATAATTCTTTCCATGATAACTAAAGCATAGCTATTTTTCATTATTTGTATGAATTGATATAATTCATCAGTATTAAAAAGCAAAAATGCTCCAGGCAGATTGAACAGGAAAATGATATAAATAAACAGGCTAAAAGTGAACAATTTAAAATATCCCATATATAATGTTACTATAAAGTTAGAGGCTCCTAACGTCATACTAACAGCTCATCATTATAACACTGATAATATACTGACAGTGATAACTTCGTACTAACAGTTCAGTTCATTCATTGAATCTCAGTCCCAGGTTCAATCTTTTCTTCATTATTGTCACAGATGTGTTTCCGCATGCCATCTCCTGAGTATGTTTTTCTACAAATCCTTCCATGTGGATGTAGGTCCACTTCCATTACAAGTTGTATTAATATATGAAATAAATGGAAAGTTCATCCGACTTTTGATTGGAACACAGTTTCATTCTTTTTGTAAACCAAGGGTAACTTGTTAAGTTACTTTTATTGCTTTAAGGTAGAGACCTAATGAAAAGTGAAGAAGGAGATATATTACATAGATCAAGTGCTGGCTTGGTGCATCTACACTGTAGAAATAATGCAGTTTGACACCACGTTAAGTGCTGTAGCTTCATCCTATAGAATACCAAGATTTGTAGTTTTATAAGGTTTGTAGTGTTCTCTACCAAAGAGTGTTGATGGATCACAAAACTACAAATCCTTGGATTCTTTAGGATGGAGTCATGGCAGTTAAAATGGTCTCATGCTGCATTATTTCCACAGTGTAGATGCCCCCTCTGGCTCACACTGCTGGATTGTGTTTTTTCGTGGGTTTTATGAAGAGGAGGAACCTGTTGTTTCTAACACAGGCCAGAGGCTTAAAATATTCAGTCTGTACAGTCAGCCTTGTGTTAATCTGTAAGGCACCATGTACATGAAATCACAAATAATATAAATAATACGACACTGCTATCAGTATTGCTACGACGGCAGATTCCAGAGAATCAAAATGATCAGATGGAAAGGCAATGAGCAAGAGTTATTAGATGCCAAGATCTCAGGGAACAAGATCTGTGCATAGTTGTTTTCTCCCTCCTCTGACATTGCACTGCTTTTGCAAAGGGTCTCTGTTCTCAGTTGTAGGCTTTGGGTCTGAGCTCGACTTAATGACAATAAGTTTTAGCAAGAAGACACAAAGTTGTGTAATTTCAAAGAAGGTAAAACATAAGTCTAAAGCTCCTGGCTTGAGATTGATGTAAGTACATCTAAAGGGTAACAATAAGTGAGGCACACAATTACCAGAGCTGTTGCTTGTGCTGTTTCTATAGCTGCACAGCTTGAGTGCCTTCAGAAATGCCATTTCAACCAACACAGACACAATTCCAGCTGGATGCGTTTGTATTTACACATAAGCAGAAGGGTTAATGAGCCACTGCCTAAGGTAGGAAAACTTACCTTGAGGCATTTAAAAGAATTAAAGATGGTCATATGGTGGAACAGTTTATTTGATGAGCTAATTACAGCACTGACCAGATACAAGAAGATGTGTTAAGATGCTTGCAAGTGTAAAAATGCCACTCAGGTAGCCTAGTCATCTCAGGCACAGGTTGTGATCCTACACCACACATCAGCAATACAAATTAACATTTGCTTAGACTCCATCCACACTGCAGAAATAATCCAGTTTTGCATCACTTTAACTGCCATGGCTTAATACCATGGAATTCTGGGAATTATATTTTGTTGTGGCACCAGTATGCCACTCTGGTGCCACAGCAAACTACAACTCACAGAGCTCCATCGCATTGAGCCATGGCAGTTATAAAGTGGTGTCAAACCAGATTACTTCTGAAGTGAGGATGCAACCATTATTTTTTATTTATTTATTTATACCCCACTCTTCAGCCTTAAAGGCTATCAGAGCGGCTTACAATTATTATTTTTTAAGACGGTTCCCTGCCCTCAGGCTTACAATCTAAAAGACATGACACAAAAGGAGAAGGGATTGGTGATGGAGAAGGGGATCAGGTCCAGCAGTTCTTCTCTCCCTCTGAGGCCTGGACCAAGGCAGATGGACTGGAAGGAGGGCTCAGCTTCTGATCAACTGGTGGACCTATTGGAGATTAGAGCGATCAGAAAGATGCTATCCTCTTGAGGCTTGAAAGGATGTTGTTCAGTCTTCATTGTGCCTGAGAATAAATGGTTGTGGAGAGGTATCCAGTAGGCTTCTCCAGGAATCCAATGCAGTGGGATGTGGATGAGACTCAGTCCTGGGTGTAAATGACTGGGCCAGGAGCCAGATCAGAGTTCAGGAGGACCTTGGTTACACAGCCCTTGCTTTACACCACCCTTCTTCTGAATCCTGGACACTTCGCAACCAAATAGGGCTTCTGAGTGTCTTGTTTTGTATGCGACATCTTGTATTTGGAAAATCCAGTCCTGCATTGGGACTGCATGGGACGCTCCAAATTCTTTGGCCTGTTGAGAGTGGGCACTAACATACTCACAAAAATGTAACCCTTGATCATTTAATTCACAGCAAAATGGCCTCAAATACCAAATACTGGGAGTCTAGCTGTAGGAACTGTGATTGGCATGGTGCCACTCTTATTGTGCTCCCAGCTGGCAATGATCCAAATCTTGCCTTATGTGCTCCTTTAATCTCCATTAATGTTCAGAAAAGACTAAACAGGCACCAGCTGTATCCACGACAGAAGGAGCCCCATCTGAGGACATTTTGCTGTGCACCTTATGCTCAAGAGCCAGTATATTGGGAGCTAGCATCTGCTCTTCCTGAAAGAAGGTCCCAGCTGCACTCACACCAGGTAAGCCCCACAAAATTTTCTGCACAATAATATGGCATCAGATGGGGGTTCATCTACTGTGAGAGATGGCTCTTTCAGCTCTCAGGCTACTGAAAGATTAGCAAGGACACAGAGCTATATAAGGCCCATCTCAAGTTCCATGAGAGAAGGCATCCCATGAGAGTTCTGGGCTCAGATATCACAGATGCCTGGAATTCTCATAAGAGGTCTTCTTCCAAGAAGGCTTGAGATGGGCCTGCCTCAGGTATACCAGTCAGTGAGCTGACTGGGCAACATAGAAAACTGTTCCATATTGAATCCTAAAAATACCTGACAATGTATCTGCCAGATAGGTTGCCTTATGCCTGATGGTGCACTCAGTCTGGGACAACATGGTGTCCCATCAACCAAACTGATGAAGCAGGGAATTTGGGCTTGATTTGTCCTTGCCAAGTGCATGGAAACCATCAAAAGGTTATGAGATACAATATGAAAATTTCTAACAGTCAAAGACCAACACTGTTGTGCCAAAAAAAAAAAAAAACAAAAAAAAACCCCTCAACAACTATAAGAGATAATTCTGGATAAAAGCACACAGCTAAAACACACAAAAATATGTGTATACATACATATCAAACACAAAAAAGGTCTACTTGGTATGAGACACATACAATGGTCACTTCTCTCTTCTTTCCTTGGGCTCAGCAAAAATTTGCATGCACACACACACTTTTGTGATTTTCTGTAAAATATGCAGTGTTTAAATATGAACTAATTGTTACCTTATCATACGAACTAGGAAAAGTAATAATACTGGATAGGTTGCTGCTTCTTTGTGTGAGTAAGCAGCCTCATCTTTTGTACTTGGAGTGTGTAGGTGGTTGGGTGTGTATCTTCAAAAAGGGAGAAGACAGTTGTTTTGCACAGAGACAGGAGCTTTATGTGAATTATATTTCATACAAATTGAAAAAAAATACACATCAGAAAAAGACCCCTGTTTAATATTTTGGACTTGAGATGCCTGGAGGAAATTGGAGACTTCTCAAGAAACTGACCTGTTGTACCAGGAAAGCTAGTCCTGACCTAGTTAAAGCCTCTGCAGGAGAGATGGAGCCATGAGGCCAATAATGGAGGATCAGGGAAAAGAAGGATTGGATTGTGAGATAGGGTGTACAGCCCTTTCTTCCAGAGCCTTGAGCTGGAAAGGTATGGAAACCTGTCAACCAGGACTTGAGGAATCCCTCTGAGGAGATATATCCAGGCATCCTATAAAAGGAGAGAAACCCATAATGAGTCAGGAGACAATGTTCTCCACTAAAAGATAACCAGGCATATTCCTAGGTCAGGGAGAAACATAAGAAGGTATATATGATACTAATTGCCCTTTTCCATTATTTCAGTCCCTTTCTCGTAATTGGTTTAGTTACATCTTTTTCCTGTTTTCTCCTTGAGAAGCAAACTAGAAGGCTCAGCATTCCTAAGATTTTAAGGAGTGTGTGTGTATGTGTGTTTGTGTGTGTGTGTGTGTGTGTGTGTGTGTGAGAGAGAGAGAGAGAGAGAGAGAGAGATCTCACACAAGCATCAGCTGACCAAGTCATTTACGGGCGAGTCTTCAGTCCAGGCAGGCACTCTTGGACTTCAAAGAAAATAGGCACTCACTCATGGAATAGGGCACCAGCATAGCTTTCTTCCAAGATAAAGATTGTGACAACTTTACTTGCTTCCTGGGATGCTAATTCTCAAGAAAAAATCACTTCTCCGTTTCTCACTCTGCCCTCTCTTTCTTTTGATATACTAAGATATCCATCATGCAACTACCTATTCCGGTGAACATCCTGCAATTAATAACCAGATCATGACACAGGTGTCCAGCAACCGGTGACCAGATTCCTACCCAGTTTCTTCACTGAATATCACTTAACAACTCTTCCACAGAGATGCATCTGGCAGCCACTTAAATTATCTCTTCATCAAACTTCCTTCCTGTTATTATTCTAAATGTCAAATAAAACCTATTATCTTAAATTATGTGGTCCTGAGTTTGACTAAAAGGACAATCAAGCTGGAGGGTTTGATGTGCATCTCCTGATGGAGGCTGCAACCACTGCAATGGGTAAAATCCATCTTTGTGGGTGGGCATTTTTCCCATATGTGTCATACACACACACACACACACACACACACACACACACACTATTATATATTGCTAGCATGCATTTCCCTATACCAAAATCTTTCTGGTGTGTAGCACTAGCTGTTGCAATTTTTCCAGTGTTGCATAACTGGTGAGAAAAGACAGATGAAACTTGCCAGTTTCAAGCAACCTATTTCACTAGTATCTCACTTCCTTCATGGCCAAAGTGCCAAAGGCCATTTTCTTTCTTCTGCAACTGTTGAATCGAAGGTACTTGTGGTGACATAGTAAACAAACAGAAATCCATCCTTTGTCTCCTAGATGAGAGCAAATTCAGTCATGCTACCTCATAATATGTACAGCATCTCTGAGGTTCTTTACTTGGGAAATTGTTGAAGGTTATTTTCTCCCCAAAATACCAAGGGGAATAATACAGAAAAAAATAGACCTCTTCTGAAGGCCTACCATTCCTCATAGACGTACTTTTGCTTTTTATTAAGAAAAGATCCATGTACACTGTCAAAAGAAAAAAAAAGTCCTATAGCAAAGAATAAATGGCTCACAGATTTGTGATTGGTGACAGTGATCACACAGAGGTTCCTTTTGATGCTTTGGTGTACATAATAAGCACAGTAAAATAATATATCTCCCTCCTCAACCGACCCATAAGAGTTTTAACGCTGTTGACAAGTATTAAAGCATTTGGATTCCTTTACAACATTTATTCATTTTTCTTCCATCCCTCAGGGATGGAACTTTTCTGTTTCATGGTATGTAACAAATTTTTCTTGCTCCTGGCATCACAAAAAGGGTTCCAGAGCCTTGCTTCAAAACTTAAGAAAGTTTTCCCCTGGCATGAGATGCCTTTGGGCTTGTGGCAGAGGAGATGGGCTAACATTGCCTGATTTTTGAAGTGGGATGTAAAATACACTCCATCTCAATTGTATTGCATGTCTGTTAGGGTGATAAATCTTTCCTTTTTTTTCCATATGTGAGAATGAGAAACCACTAATTTCCCTCCCCCCCCCCCTTATCTTGAAATGGTGAGATATTTTCTGCTGATATTGATAGCTGTTCTCACATTTGTCAGAATGATTTGGGAGGATTATGCCCAATTTGCCCCAAACCTTGAGAGACAAACTATTAAAAATCTTTTGAGACTTTTTCACCAATCAGCCAGGTATGCCTAAGGTTTCTGCATCTTTTGCTTCCCACAAAGAAAATGCACAAATATAGGATGGTTGACACATGGCTTGAAAGGAATATATGTTTAAAGGATATAAGGATATGGAAAAGATATTCAAAAATATTTTGAAAATAGTAGAAAAACTTGTTTTTCTGTGTGTTGAGAAACAATGGTGAGAAGAATTCTGATTTGACAAAAAAAAATCTTTGCAGTTGAGGACTTGTGCACACAGTTAACACATGGTTGTTTTAGGCAGAAAATAGCATTTTCTGTATAGTAAATAGCATTGAAAATGTTAATTGAGGATTAATTCTGCAGAGAATTTGCACATGGTTAATTTGCGTAGAGAGGAGATTTTTTTTCTGACAAGAAAGCAGAGTTTTCTAGGCAGGGATTAATATTTCATCATTAGAATATTATTTTTCATGAAGAAAATGATGTTCCTTGCACACGAAATGCTGTTTTCTGGGCAAAACAACCAAAATAAAGTACAATTCCTAGAATGACCTAACAATGAGTCAGGGCAGTCTCAAACTGGATTTTGCCATGGAGAGGAGGCCAGAAGAAAGACCACACGACGCCCAATTTACTGACAACAGCTGAAGTATAGGGTTGGCCAACAAGGCATAAGGTCTGAATTTGTCATCGATCAATGTGATATTGATTGACGGACCATTTTGCTTGGTTTTGGCCAAGCTTCGGGAAGTCAAAGGGTTAATTGCCCACTTGCATCTCTGGTAACCGGTTGATCACATGTGTGGATCTCTACTCCTTCTCACCAGGGGACACTGAATCAGCATTGCCACTGCAATGGCAAAGCTGTAACACTCCCAGCGCTCTGGGTCCCCTTTGGACTCATGATCCAATGCTATACAGGTCTGGAAACCACATACACCAGATCCAAGACCTATGCTAGTCCCCTCTTTAGGAACATCTTCTGCCAACCCATGAAGCTGCCTCCTAAAAAGGCCAATTTGTCAGCCAATCACAAAACAGCATGTGGCCAGCCAATGAGAAGATGGCTGGTCAGGGCTATAAAAGGGCCTTGCAGGGAGTGAAAAGGGGCTTAGTTTTGAGGAAAAGAGTTACATCAAAGGAAAGGTGTGCTCTTAGAGTTCCTGAGGGAACATTTAGCTCTGAATAGGCTGACCTCACTCTTGAATATACAGATGCAATCAAGCTGATCAGAGAACCAGGTGAGCAGCTTGAAACAAATGGGCCTCCTTCCATTCATGCCCCCTGCATGTGTCCTCCTCCAGCTCTCTAAGGTTCTCACAACTGTAAACCAAATCTATGTGGGCTAAACAGGAGTTTCATGCAAGCTGAAATCCTGTTGGTGAATCCCAACTAGAGTAGACCCATTGGATCAATAGATAATTGAAAAGTGAACACATGGATAAATCACATGGATTGAATGGGTCTACTCTGTTGGGAAGTGGTAATGGAATTCAGATCAGGGAGCTTTGTCAGGATAAGGAAAACTGTATATGGATCTCACTAGGTATGCAAACCCTTGCTTATTTCATTCTCATATTCAAGAATGAAAAATCATGCCCCCCTCCTTCCCATTCCTTGCTGGGTGAGATGGTGAGAGATTACTGTGTACTTTCAAAGAGATAATTTGCATTTGCAAGACTATATTTTGCAGAAATTGTGTGAACAATTTTGACATAAACTACAATAGCTTCTGCCTTCTTGCACAGACCTTTACAATGCACATGCCTTTGATGCATTGTTTGCATCTTCTGGGTCAATAATCAATAGTTTTTGTACTAGCTCTGTCTATGTGCTTTGTTAGACAAAGGGAATGCAGACTAGTTTTACCCAGAGATTCCTTGCACAAATTATGCAGAAATTGAGGAGGAGAAGGAGAAGGAGAACAGGAAAGGGACTTGACATTTCATTCTTGCACAGGAGGCAATAAATCTTGCAGTTGTGATTTTCTTAACAGGGTTGCCCCAACATGGTGAGAGAATGGAGAATTTCCTGAATAATCTTTCAGTTCCTTGGTTTCACACCTCCCAGATCACAGTATTCTAATCTAGCCATAAGTCTTATTGCATTAACATGGGTTGCATCTACACTGTGGAATTAATGCATTTTGACACTGTTTTAACTACCATTGCTCCATACTATGGAATGCTGGTATTTGTATTTTATTGTGATTATTATTATTATTATTATTATATTATTATTATTATTATTATTATTGCCCGCCCCTCTAAACATGCAATTGGGGCAAGTTACAGCAAGATTAAAATAACAGCAGTTAAAACAGATCAAACCCATCCCCACCCCCCACCCCTTAAAATAAAATTAAATCAGCAATAAGTTAAAACCTAGGACAAAAACAGATGATCAATAACAATATTATTTATCAATAACAATATTATGAGCCCACTAGAACACTGAGATCATCCAGAGAGGCCTTCCTCTCTGTCATGCCACCTTCCCAGACTCACTTGGTGGGAACAAGAGAGAAGGCCTTCTTGGTGGCTGCTCCCAAGATCTGGAACTCCATCCTTAGATAGGCCAGGCAGGCTGCATCCCCGCTTTCTTTTCAGAAGCAGATAAAAACATTTTTATGCCACCAGGCTTTTGGACATTGACATGAGTGCTGTATATGTTTATATAAGAGTTTTTTTTTAAGAGTTTAAATTTTAATATTGTAATGTTTTTAATCTTTTGAAATTGTTTAATTGTTTTTCAACTTTGATTTTTTAATGTTTCATACTGTTTCAACTTAGACTGTTTTAAAGTTTGTTAGCTGCCTTGAGTCCATTTATCGGGAGGAAAGCAGGAAATAAATAAATAAATAAATAATCCCAACCCTAGATTTGTCAATGTATAATGTAAATAAATATGTTAGACTGAAATAGGCATGGTTCTCTACTACATCGTTTTAGACTGTGGGATTAAAAGTTCTTTATTGCTGGTCAGCTAAACATTTTTCTGTTTGGAGATCCCTTTTATAAATTTCTGATTGCCAGGAATGGGAATGTCCAATTCTGTCCAATTAGGCAGAATTGGCACCAGAATCCCACTTAAGCACTCTTAACTATTGGAATCACTAATATTATTGTGGAGAATGTTCAGGCTTTCTGGAAGTCTTTTAGACTATTTGTTACATGCAATCATAGATATACCAATATACATTCCCTTTAGGGAGTGATACTATTTAGACTTTTCAATGTCCAGGAACAGTACTTTCATTGCACTATATTACATGTAAGTCAGCATGCATTTTACACAATGTTAGGTTGTCCTACCCATATTCCATCTGTGGAAGAAAAACACAGGCAACAATGGGAGATAATAGCCTTTGACATTGCTACATACATCACTGGAATCATAATGGAAGCTATCTAGGATAGGGTAAACCTTTCTAGGATTGTCTGGGTCTTTTGTCAACAAGGAACATTGTAGCTCTTATTAAACAGCTATCTTGATGAATGGGAGATTGAAACTCATGGTCAGCCTGCTGTCTTTCTTTTCTGTGTCAGTTTTCTATCCTTCCCAGGCTTTCTCTGTTCAACCAACTAACAGATATTTAGTGGGCTTTGTTTATGTAAATAATAATTATATAATTGCATTCAATCAGGCTAAAGATTTCAGTGGTCTTTACTCTGTGACTTAACACTCAGTAACTTCTTAATTTTTGGCTGCCTTCTATCAGATTGCATTAGCTAGTAACCCATTAAAGCAGTACTAATAATTGTTTAATGTGGTACTTTTCTCAGGTTCAAAAATCAAATTGCTGTTTATATTTCTCTTTGAAGTTTAACTTTTTTTGGGGGGGGGGGTTAGGCTGACTTTATGCCAGAAAATAGCCGATGCCAGCACATTCAGTAATATACATACATTCCACAATATGCAAAGCTTTATATTTTATGCTTTACGAACACACTATCCAGCTTCAGTGTCTTAAATTTTACAAAATATAGACCAAATTGGTACCCTGCCTATAACAAGATGTTCAGCAAATGGAATGAAACAAACCATTTTGTTCATTCATGCTCTTTTATTGTTTCTCACCCCACCAGAGGTACCATTCCTATCTACATTTCTCTCTTTCAATGCCACTAGACTAAATCCCCCGCCTCTTACTGTCAACCAGCTTTCCTGAATCTTATTCTTAGCTCTGGTTAGAGCAGAGCCATTAAAAAAACCCAACAGATCTTACCTGCCTGTTGATTGTCAATGAAACAATTAATTCAGTGGACTTACTCATGTTGGCACTAAAAACAAGATTTTAACCAATATCATTTGGACTTTGTAAAGGAGAAAAAGATTACACATTAAGGAACAAGATGGTGAGGATGAAAAGATTAAGGAAAAGGAGGAAAAAAGAGGAGTGTTCCATTTTCTTATATCTGTTGGAAATAGTGCAACAAGAATCAATAATACAATAAGAACTGAGCTAAAGAAAGTCAAAGGTAGGTCATTCTTTTGAGAAACAGATGTCACCATGGAAATCAGGTGGCCTCTTAAGCAGCCATAGCAAGGAGATCCAAGTGTTATGATAGACCCCGTAATCCGCTTAATACTCTAAAACGTGTAGTAAAAGGTAAGGAAATAAATAAATAACTTTAAAAAAAACCCAAAGGCTATGATAATTGCTCCATTATGATAATACAGTCATTGCATTTGATCAGTTAGATTACCTTTTTACTAATAGCAACCACATTCTAAAACCCTTCCCATTACTAGCTTGAGCATGTAAATCAGATGAACTTATAAAAGGGAGTTCACTATTAATTTTCACTCTTTCTTAGCTTAGAATATGATTCAAAGGAAGGACATAAATATTTATAACTTCTTAGCCTAATCAGCAATGCATAAGGAACTAATTATTCTATTAGCAGCAATATTCAGGTGCTGCGTATAAAGGGAATGACTCTCTCTTTTCTTCCTGTGACTTTTCTCCTTTATGAGAATGTCAGATGCTAAGTGTATTTACATCCAGATAGGGCAGTTTTCTGTACCAGAAGTCATTAAAGGGGGTTTCTGTAGTAATATCCAGTAGTATTTCTATGACATTCTGAATAATATAGTATGTCCATCAAAGAAGAAGAGGAAGACAAGGTAGAGATGGATAAATCTGTCACTTTTCACTATCTCCCATGTTTTTTTGCTTGCTTGTTTGTTTTTAATTCTACAGTTCTTTCCCCTTTTTACAAAAAAATAAAAAAATCTGGATTCTGGTCATTTTAAATGTAATAATTCATTCAGTAGTAGCCTCCTGTGTGAGAAAAAGAGAGAAAGGAGAGGGAGGGGGGGGGAAGGGGGTGCCCGAGTTGCGCACTAAATTAAAAAAAGAAAAAAGAAAAAAATAGAAAAAAATAAATGTAATAATTCAGTGCAAAAAATTCAGTAAATCCAGTAATTGATCTCTTTCCAGCATGAAAAAGATGATCTTATGCTTACCTGTGATGTAACAACATATCATATATATATATATATATATATCCTGATTCACCAGCAAAAAGATGTAAGGGTGCACAAGGATTTCAAACCAGACTTTTAACAAAGTCCTGTTGGATGGGTGGATGAACCAATTTTGTATTTTCCCATCTTTAAACTATTGGATAATCCCATCAAGAATAGATCTATGAGATAATGGTGAACGGAGGTAGGTGAATCAAATTGATTCAATGGCTCTACTCTGGTCAGGACTAACAACAGATTTAGATCTTCATTTGTTTCTTAAATTGTGAGTTCATTCTGTTGTGTTTATAAACAAATGTGTGAATTATGATAAATAGTTACTAAAATGGAAACTGCATGAAATTCTTCTGAATGAGTTTAAGGATGGGTAGCTGGACAGTGAAGAAGGTGGACAGGAAGAAAATCAACTCATTTGAGATGTGGTGCTGGAGAAGATTGCTAAGTTATTGTGGACAATCAAAAAACAAACAAAAACAAACAAACCGAATAAATGGGTCCTAAGCCCTGAACTCTCCCTGGAAGCCAAGATGACAAAACTGAGGCTGTCATACTTTGGCCACAGCATGAGAAGACATAACTCATTAGAAAAGACTATAAAGCTAGACAAGTTAGAGGGAAGCAGACAGACAAGTTGCATGCCAGATGGTTCGATTCAACCAGGGAGGCCATGGACCTGCAGGCCCAAAGAAGAATGGTTGAGGATAGGAAGGAATGCAGAAATCTCTTTCACAGGGTCACCATAAATCAAGGCTGACTCAGGGGCAGTTAATAACAACATCAACAACCCACTGTGATAGACTGTACCCTCAAATAAGATCAGCAGCTCAGGTAGATTCTTTTAAGTTCATATGAAATCCTGGGGACAGTTGATATCACCACTGATGTGGGAGCCATGAGCTGTCACTGACAATTGGTCTCCTGGGTGAAGTCACCCACAATGTCTTTCTCTGTACTAAAAGCCCCTCAGAGTGAAATATTATTTCAGACTGATAGGTAGCTCTTCTGGAGAGAAATGCCAGCAATTTTTTTGCTGTGACTGTTGCTATAGCAGAACTATGAAGAACAGAATATGCCAGGGAGGGGGTGGGAGACAGGGAGAGAGAGCTTAGCTGGGAACAAACTGTGTACGGATCACACTGTTATAAACACATCTTTCACATTCAGGAGCCTGCCCTACTTATTACTGAAATGTTATCATCATCCGAAATTTGAATTTCAGAAGTCCAGAGAAACAGAATTTTCTGATCCCAATTGGGGGGCGGGGGGAGGAAATGCTCCAGGCATCTCCTAACCAGCCACGTAAAATTAATAAAATAAGATGGACATGTAACTAAGGCTGCATTTCCACTGCAGAATTAAAACAGTTCGACACCACTTTAAATGCTATGGTTCAATGCTATGGAATTCCAGGATTTGTAGTTTTGTGAGCAATTTAGTCTTCTTTGTCATAGAGCTCTGGTGCCTCTACAAATTCCAGGATTCCATAGGATGGAGTCATGGCAGTTAAAGTGGTCTTAAATTGCATTATTTCTGCAGTTTCACACCAGCCTCAGATACCTTTAAAAGGATGGATTAGGATTGTGAGGGAAACTAACAAGAATTACACTTAGGAGCTATACAGATAGCCCAGTAAGAGGCAGCTCTATACTGCCTCTGGAAGTGCTGGGTTGGGGATGCAGCAACCGCACACCACACCTCCAACCCAGTGGAAAAAGGAGCTGCAAAACATGGCTTCTATTTGTGCCATAGAAGGAGAGCCATAAGCACCCTGGCATGGCATTATGATGTCCCTCATCCACAGCACAGTTTGGGTGCTGCACACAAGGGACATCATCATGGTGTGCGCCATCTAGAAAGGTGAGCACCAAGTTAGGGTTGCCTTAGGGTCACCATAAGTTGGAAGTGACTTGAGATCATGTAGCAGCAATAAGAACAAGGTGTAGCGATCTGATGTCATGTTATTTATTATGTCTCTATTCCATGGGATCCTGTGATTTGTAGTTCGGTGAGATCCTTAGACATTTAAATGTGTGGCAAGCTGTTGTAATGGTGCAAGGTATCACTATGAACAGATGTGGGAGTGGGACAGTGGAAAAGTCTGATAGGAAGAAAATCAACTCATTTGACATTCCAGAGAAGAGTGTTGAGGATATCAGCCAAGAAGACAACCAAATGAGTTCTAGAATAGGTGATGCCTGAACTATCTCTGGAAGCCAAGAGGCTATCATACTTTGGCACATTCAGTGATCCTATGTTAGTAGAGAATGACCAGAAGGGTTTCCGACAAAGTCTATTTGCATTCTCTTTGGTTTACTGCCCATGTTCTTGCAGACCCTCTAGGATTCCTGGATTGCTTTTGAACCCAGCTTTTGTATTTACTCTTCCTTGGAGACCTCTTCTTTATTTGGATTTTGCTAGGCTAGATTTTTGAATGGGTTTGCCTTAGCTTCCTGTGCCATCCAGGCTCAGTTGTGAACATTTTTTTAGAACAGCTATTGCAGAAGCCAGATGCAAGAGCAGAGTCGAGAATGACACAGCTCCTGTCTGAGCAGAACGTAGCCTTGGTGGTGAGCTATGGGAATTTGCAGGTATTCAATTAGTCACCAGGGGGAGCCCCTATTATTCCATAAATGCAGGAGCATCACACTGAGAATTAAAAGGGAATGAATCATCCATCACAGGGTGAAGGATGGCTAGAAACCTGCTGAGTGCGGCACCGAGACAGAGAGACACAGTGTAATTCAGGATTGCAGTAATTTGCTAGAGAGCAACACAAGGTATTATTGTTCAGGGAACAGGCTGCAGTTATTTCCATCACTACCATCAACCCCCGTCCTCTTCTGCATGCAGAAACATGTCTTGGTGTGCAGACTGGCAAAGCATCTTGTGTGTGTGTGGCTCACACAGAAAACTCGTGCAAGCAAAAGGGAGCTACTTCCAATAAGAAAAATCTGCTTCACAGGCAATAAGGGGCTTTTTTTTTCTTGCACAGCTAAGGACTGTCACAGTTTGTGTGAGGATATGTGTATCTTCATATCAAACAGGGCAGGTGGTTTCCCCTTCTCTTTTGGACCAAGGCATGATTTGAACAGGTAATTATTCAAAAAAGGGAATTAAAAAATGATATATCTGATTGAATGGTTTAACCTTCTTTTGAGAGTTATCCTCCCTATCATAGATCTAAAATCCAACTAAAAATAGCAAACATCATCATCATCATCATCATCATCATCATCATCTTGCCTTCCCCATTTCAGGTCTCAAGGAGTATTATAGTAGTTTTTTTAAAAAAAACAAACAACTTCTTAAAAATTCACAAAATTCTAAAGTTAAAAATGATTGAATTATTTAAAAATGAATACCAATTAAAAACACAAAACATAAAAAAAAAAACAGCACAACTAAATAAAAAATGGAAGATCTAGTACACTGCACAGGGCCCATCCTGCTTAAATAGCTGGTCCTTAAAGATCTGTCAAAACAGAAAAGTCTTCACCTAGCCTCTCTGAGAAGGGGGCAGCCACTGAGAAGGCCCTCTCCCATGTTCCCAAGAGATGTTCCTAAAGGTGCTGAAGACAAACAGAAGGGCTTCCCCAGCAGATCTCAAAACATGGGCAGCTTCTTAATGGATAATATAATCCTTCAAAAAACCTGAACTTGAGCCATATAGGGTTCTATAGTTTAAAACCAGTGCTTTGCAGTAGATGCATGCACAAAGAAATAATTTCAAAAGTTTTCTCCTCACTGGGCAAAATTACAAGATCTTTTGTGTATTTTTATTCAAATTTTGGGACATTTTGCTGAGTAAAAATATTTGTAGTCACATCTTGGTTTTGTCCAACTGAAAAAGTGGGGTTTGTGCAAAAGAAGTTGTTTGTACCCAAAATTTAAGTGGTTGGAATCTAGCTAATTAGTCCCACTTAAAATAGGTCTACAGAATCAATTGTTGAATAGTGAGCCAACATGTAGGCAAATTCTAATGCAAAATATATACTCTACTCAGGGTTAACAGTACGTTTTAGGCCCTCATTTCTGGCAGAAAATGTGCTGCTTAAATGTCTCTTTACAAAAGAAAATGTTTTGGCATGGTTTCTTTTTTTGACAAAAATAATGGGAAAATCTCATGGAGTTGTTTCAAGGTGACCAAACACCTTTTCTTATCAAGAATCAGACAATTACAATGAAAACAAGTATTCTTTACATTCCTAGATGCCAGTAGCACAAATGTATGTACTTAGAGCCTGGATTTAATGGTCTTACAGGATCTTTCTAGCCACCCATGTATCTATCTTCAGTTGAGAAGCATACAAATAACTTTGCTCTGCTTGCCATCCATCATTCCATACTTAGAAACTATTTCTACATTCTGTATGTGTTAGTGAAAGGAAAGAATGGAGTAACTCTTTTTAACTAACCCATATATATATATATAATGGGGGAGAGATAGAGAGAGCACCTGTGCAGCTTTGCATTTTAAGCTCACTTAAACTGTAGCCACATCATGACTACAAGAATAAAATGGAGTTTTCCTCTGATGCTCTGGTGATAAACACATTTCCTTGGGACTAAGTACTTAACTTGTTGCAGAAAAGGATAATGGGCTATAAAATAAAAATGTTAGACACACCTGAAATTCTTTAGCAATTCACTGGGTATATAACATTCCAAAACATAAAAAGAAATCATGCTACACTAGGCATAATTAGTCCTAGTGGATCTTGGCAAAACTGGTTCAGGTGTTGATGCAGAATCCATTTGTGGCTTCCCCTATCACCTACCCATCTTTTTATTGAGGGCTTGTCTACACTAATGATATACACGAGACTCACCCCAGATCCAGTACAATCTGTCCATACTGTGTTTGGCCACATTCATAGCAATATCACTGTTTTTATCCAGGAAACTATTTTACCAGGCAATTCAAAAGTGCCTCTGGTTCTTTTGGCTCTCTGGGCAGCTGAACCAGGTCTGATTTGGACTGCTCCAGTTGTCTAAACAGGAAAACATGTCACCATCTCCCTTACCCTGTGCTGAGCCACTGTCTTGCCAGCCAAACAGCTCCCTGCAGGAGCACTGTCTGTTGCCAGTGCTTCTGCAGCCAGAATGGGGTGCCTAGGTGATCAATGGGGAGAGTTAAAGCAACCCCCTCTTTGTTTGATTACATGGCAGGGTGCCCTGTTATGACCTCAGCAGGAGCAACAGTGTTGGAAGAGAGTATTTGAAGGGAGCTGCTAGGCTGCAGTGGTGGTAGTGGCAGCTACAGAACTTAGAGGGATGGGCCAGTGGTGAAAATGTGGTGGTTGCCTGTCTGGATTCAGTCCACGATGAGGTGGTGCCACAGTGGATTTGGCCCAGTGCATGTGGTTGCCATCATGGTCAGCCCAGGGCCAGTCAAGGGCATAATGCTCCAGACTGGCTCTAGATTTAGTGGTCAGTGTAGAGAGACTTCACAAGTCTTATGACTGTGGGGCCCCGATAGCTTCTTTGAATCATAGAGTTGGAAGAGACCACAAGGGTGATACAGTCCAACCCCCTGCCATGAAGGAAGGCACAACCAAAGCATTCCCAACAGATGGCCACCCAGCCTCTGTTTAAAACTCCCCAAAGAAGGAGACTCTACCAATCTGCAAGGAACTGTGTTCCACTGACAAACAGATCTTACTGTCAGGAAGTTCTTCCTAATCTTGAGGTGGTATCTCTTTTCCTGTAGCTTGCATCTACTCCTCCATGTCCTAGTCTCTACAGCAGCAGAGAACAAGCTTGCTCCATCTTCAATATGAAATTCCTTCAAATATTTAAACAGGGCTGTCATATAAGGGCTGTTCAACAGTGGAACACACTCCCTCGGAGAGTGGTGGAGTCTTCTTCCTTGAAGGTCTTTAAGCAAAGGCTTGATGGCCATCTGTCGGGGTTGCTCCAATGGAGAGTTCCTGCATGGCAGGGGTTTGGACTGGATGGCCCTTGTGGTCTCTTCCAACTCTATGATTCTATGATTCTATAACCTCTTAATTGTCTCTTCTCCAGGTTAAACATACCCAGATCCCTAAGTCTCCCTCATAGGGCATGGTTTCCAGATCCTTCACCATTTTAGTTGCCCCTCTCCAGACACACTCCAGCTTCTCAACATCTTTTTTGAATTGTGGTGCCCAGAACTTCTATTGATGCAGCCTAGAATCACATTGGCTTTTTTTGCTGCACTGTTGACTCATGTTCAATTTGGGGTATACCAAGACTCCTATATCCCTTTAAGACACAGTCTTCTAGTACTCCTGAGTTCTAGTACTGAAACTAGCTCTCCAGTTAGATACTAGCTTTATGAAGACCTCCTGTATTAAATGTCTTTTTCCCAAATGAGGAGGACCCAGGTTTGGCGAAGCCCATCCTTGGTCTTATTTTAGACCACTGGTTGGAGATAACAGTGAGATTAACATGCCCAGCTCACACCATCCAATTGGGGCAAATCTGTGCAGGGGAATCCTTTCTCAGGAAAGGAACTTGGGGAGGAGGATGAGTAGATACCTGAACAGGGATTGTGGTTTTCCTCACACCCTCTATGGACTGAATGGGGATCACTCTGAATGGACACTTCACAACTCCTATTTTTAATGTTTTTTATGGATAGTCATTTCTGCCTTCAGGGCTAGAGATGTTTTTCTTCACTTATTGTCTTATCAAAAGAAAGAACAAGAAATTTTAACAAATTTCTTCCTGCTCCAAAAGGTGATATATCTGATCCAATGGCTCAGCTCTTTTTTGAGCTTTACCTTCCTTTTCTTGGATCTGAAAGCCAACTCAAAATGGGTGGCAATCAGCAGTGAGATAAATCTTCACTTTATTTATTTATTTATTTGCTGTGTTGAGGAACAAACATTTCAATAGTTCCCCCCCCCACACACACACACACACAGAGCAAGATTACAACAGCTTTCGTGCATTATTTAATGTGATGAGTTTGTGGGAAAACCTTGCTTCTTGTCCAAAATTTCGATGTTTGATTTTAATTATTATTATTTTCTGTGCAGGAGGCAATATGTACTACAGAAAATTATTTGTTGAAAAAACAAAACAAAACAACACTGTTCTCCTGCACAGAATAATAATAATAATAATAATAATAATAATAATAATAATAAAAAACAATGAAATTTTGCACAGAATATGTTCCAAACTGGAAATATCTTCACTCGTCCAGGGTTCTTCCTCTCATGGTTTCCTGATAATAATAATAATAATAATAATAATAATAATAATAGGTTTTATTTTTATACCGCCCTTCCCAAGATCAGGGCGGTGAACAGGTAAAACAATTAAAATACATATAAAAATTAAAAACATCTAATATCACAATAATGCATTATCAGCCAGGGGAGCACAGTCACAATAACAACAATACAACTCGCGGTGTGAAATAGGAGCAGGGGAGTAAGTCAGGGGTATGCAAGTTCAAAGAGGAAGGTTTTCAATCCTTTTTTAAACGCATTAAGGGAGGTAACTGAGCGGAGCTCCGTGGGCAGCGAGTTCCAGAGGCTAGGGGCCGAAGCAGAAAAAGCCCTCTTCGCCATTGTTGACAATCTAGCCTCTGGAACTCTTAGACGTTGTTGCCCTGTGGATCTAAGTGTGCGGGGCGGATTATATGAGGAGAGACGGTCCTTTAGGTACTCTGGGCCCAAGCCATATAGGGCTTTATAGGTGATGACCAGCACTTTGTACTGAGCCCGGAAGCGAATAGGCAGCCAATGTAGATCTTTCAGAATTGGTGTTATGTGGGCGGTCCTGGAGGCGCCAGTGACCACCCGAGCTGCCATGTTCTGAACCAATTGTAGCTTCCGAGTGTGATACAAAGGCTGCCCCATGTAGAGCGCATTGCAGAAGTCCAACCGAGAGGTTACCAGAGCATGTACTACTGTTTCAAGGTCCCTCCGGTCCAGGTAGGGACGCAGCTGGCGTATCAGCCGAAGCTGGTAGCAGGTGCTCCTGACCGTCGCATCCACCTGAGAAGTGAGATGGAGCGACGAGTCAAGGAGCACCCCCAAGCTGCGTACAGTTGATGCCTGAGAAAAACATTTTTTTTCTATTAAAAATGTTTTCAGATATTATTTATATTCCTGCTCAGAACATTTTGAGCAGTAAAAACAGTTGTGTGGTCATAATGCTACAGATCCAGCCCACAGTTTAGCCTGGGGAGACCATTAGCTTGGCCATTGAGTTGGCATCACATATCAGCATGAGTTCTTGAGTAAGAGGTAGGAAGTCATTTAATCTAATAACTGGAAACTGGAATTCCTTTCTCATAAAAAATAGCTTTTGATGAAACTGGAATGCTCTGGATTGCTGGTGGCACCTTTCTTCACATCACAAGTAATCTCTGTTAATAGAAGTAAATGTCACCCATCCAATAATCACCCATCATTTCCATTTTAGCATGAGAAAATACAATTTAAGGGGCTGCTACAACGCTGTTTTTAGACTGATTATCCCTGAAATAACACCTATTGCTTTCCTTGAAAAAAGTGGTCTCAAAAATAAAAGCCTGGAAGCAGCCCTTACGGCCATTCTCAATAATATTTTGAGATGTGTCTGAAAAACTGTATGAGGTTGAGGTGTGCACAGATGAATTTTTCATCACAAGCAGTCACAGACGACAAAACCCACACCAAGTGCGAAAGCTTAGAGGAAAGGGGGAAAAAACGTTTCTCCCGAAGAAGAAGAAGAAGAAGAAGAAGAAGAAGAAGAAGAAGAAGAAGAAGAAGAAAAAGAAAAAGAAATACACATACATTTTAAACAGTGAATTGTGATGCCCACAGTTAAGGTGATGTGGGAGAAAGGTGATGCAGCAAGATGACTCATTTTGACCACAGTCACTGCAAAGGCAGGCAATTTAATTGCCTTTCAATTAAAAGGTGAAAACAGAGACAGGGAGGTAGATTCTCTTCAACAGGAAGACAGGTCTACTAGAGTGATGCACATTAAGCATTTTAAAAGGGCCTTCTGGAACACTTTGATCATTGCTGCATGTCTGAAAGAGCATATGCATATGAAAATAAGGATGTTCTCAAAGGCGATTAACCACTGCCCAATTACCTGGAAGTCTGTCATGAATGCTTACTGCACACAATCTAACATATCACAGATGAAAGCCGGTACTCTCTCATAGACGGTAATGGCCTGTTCTTGCTAAGATTATGCACTCACAAAAACACTTCTTCAGAGAGAGAGAGAGAGAGAGAGAGAGAGAGAGAGACTGTTGTTGTTGTGTGATCATTTTCAGCTTACAACCCTAAAGCATGACTACTCTATCATGGGGATTTTTCAGTAAGATTTGTTCAGAATGAGGTTTACCATTGCCTTCTCCTTAGGATGAGAGAGTGGGACTTTCCAAGGTCACTAAACAGATGCCTGAATGGGGATTTGAATCTTGGTCTTCCAGATTCCAAAACCAGCACTCAAAGCACTACACTACCCTAGCTTTTGTTTAATCTAGCCCTTTACTCTTCTTTGGGCCTGTACGAATGGGCCAAAAGACCTATGTTCCCCTCAGCCTGGCATCATCCTATACGGATGATGCAGTCCATTAGCTCCATATGGGGATCATCCAGTCCGGATGTTGATCCGGCAGTTCCAGACTGATTCCAGCCCAAAGGGGCCCTAGCCTGGAACAACAAGACCCAATGTTTGCCACAGTTTTTCCTTGATGCTTAATGCGCCAGCCGGCACACCACATGGCCCTGTGCCCCTTACCTGTCTCTGCCATCATGTCTTCTCTGAAAATCCCCATCACAACCTGTAGTGTCAGATGGGGGCTTATGGGCCACATGGGGGGCTTCTGAAAAGACACAATGGAGGATGCCAATAAGGGGCACATGGCTGCACTGGTTCCATGGTAATGCAGAAAGTGGCATGTAACACCCTCCATCACTATACTGGCCTAGGATTTGATCCAGGTCAGAACAAGGGGCAGGATAGCATGGGCTTGGCCCATGCAATCCTATACATCTACTTAGGCCCTTTGTCTAATGTGCACTCTAAAAGTAAATCCATTCTCCAAGTGTGATTGATAGGGTTCCCCTGGATCATCTGGTACCCCCTGTCAATGCAAAAATCTACTGCTAAAGCATCCTGAGAGATGAGCATTCAACCTCTGTTTAGAAATCTCCAATGAAGGACAGTCCATCACCTTTCAGGGCACTTTATTCTACTATTGAGCAGCGTCTTAATGTTTAATTATCATTTAATTTTTTGATAATTTGTATCCATTGTCTCAGTTCCTATCCTCTGGAGTAGCAGAAAAGGAGCTCAGTTTTTCATAAATAACCCTTCAGATTTTTATAGATAGCAAGCATATCACCTCTCAGTTTTTTTCTTCTCCAGGTAAAATGTACCCAACTCCCTCAACAGTTCTTTGTCAGGTTTTGTTTCAGACTTTTTATTATCCCTCTCCAAGTGTACTCTAGGCATTGGTTAAAATTCTGTTTTTGATATAAACATGGCAATAATCACGTCTTTCTTCATATCCAGAACTTGGGGGGGGGGGGGGGGGACACAGAGATATTATAAATCCAAACACGAGAGAAGCTGACATTGACAGATTCATCCATCCAGACCAAAGGCTTTGATGCTTAATTCCTGAAAGCCTGGCTTTGATTCTTTATGTATTCAACAATGTTATGTTTGCCATCTACTTATGATAAAATAGGTCACCATCTTTAAAACACACATGACAGGTAGTTGCAATGTAGTTCTCTCTATGAGAAGGAATAGTACTACTATCAAATTTAACTGACGCAGAGAAGAGATAATTTTGTTTCAACTTGTTTTTTTGAACAGAATCTAGCAAAATTCACAATTGTCACATTGGAGATAGAAAACATTTAAAAAGCACTGTGTAAATTTACAGTGCTATATAAATAAAACTAATAACAACAACAACAACAACAACAACAACACATCTAGAAGGGCCAAGAAAGCAAATTTGACAAGATTTTCTCATTCGTAATCTGGATTCTTGTGTAGCCAATGTGACAGATGTTACCTCTTGGGACTACAGCTTCCAGAATTCCACTGACAGCATTGTCATTGAATTCCATAAATAAATAAATAAATAAGAACAGCATTTCCATACTTTGGTCAAACAGTACCACCTATGTACTACAGGGATGTGTTAGCAGGTTTGGGAAACCCTGAGACTGAAAGAAGTGCCAACAAACTTGGACAGGAAACCAAGAAGACAGAGAAAAACAGCCTGGTGAGGTCTGAAGATGGCCAGTTAGCTTGGAATACTGACTTAACTCTTGCAGAGGTCAGTAAACCAAGGGAAAGGGGGACTAACATGGAATATCCTAGAACTGTTTGATAGTTGGGGCTCTGAATAGGGCAGTTCAAATTTCACTCATATTCCAAAACTAGCTAGAAATAATAATAATAAAAAAACTACTAAGATATGTGCAAAGTCATTCATCCACCCAGTATAATTCTAGATACACCAGGTGTATGAAATCCTAAGGCAGCATGTAGACTGCAGAATTAAAACAGTTTGGCACTACTTTAAGTGCCATGGCTCATTGCTATGGAACTCTGTGATTTATAGTTCTGCAAGATATTTAGCTTTCTCTGTCAGATAGCTCTGGTGCCACAACAAACTACAAATCCAAGAATTCCATAGTACTGAGCCATGGCAGATAAAGCAGTGGGTTATTTCTACACTGTGACAGCATCCCAGAAGAAACTAGATACAAGGGTATGGGTTACGGCTGCAGAAAAATGGGCAATTTAATCATAAACCCAGCCAGCAATAAGAAAACTGTTGAAATTATTCACTCTTCTGTGAGAGAGTGAAATAAGTGAAGACTTAGGTTCCTATACTAGAGTCAAGATGCATTTCTTTACCCACCCACCCACTGATAAATTTCAGATTTAACAGCAACAGATTCTTAGGAGGAGGTGGAAAGCAGAAGAATAGCACACTAGTTATTCAACTTAACACTATTTTAAAAAGATATTATCAATAGCTTACCAGCACCACCATCATCATAAGGACAAAATAAAGGTAATGACTTAACAGGGACACACTCTGAATAATGTGCCATATTATTCTATTTAAGCCAGAATTGTCTTATGCCAAAGACTAAAGTCTATCTGCACTACATGGGGGCCCATTCACACTACAGAATGATAGCACTATTATTCCACCTTTAACTGGCATGTTTCCATCCCATGGGATACTGGTGTTTCATAGAATCATAGAGGTAGAAGAGACCCAAAGGACCATCCAGGCCAATCCCCTGATATAGAGGAACATAGATTCAAAGCACTCCTGACATGGCCACCCACTCTCTGTTTAAAAACATCCAAAGAAGGAGACTCCACCAACCCTCTGAGCAAATATATTCCACTGTCAAACAAACAAACTTTCAGGAAATTCCTCTTAATGTTTGGGTGTAGTTTGAATCCATTTCTCCATATCCTTGCCTCTAGAACATCAGAAAAAACAAGCTTGCTCTATCCTCAAGATGACATTCCTTCAAATATTGAAACAGGGCTATCATATCCTTTCTTAACCTTCTCTTCTCCAGGCTATACATACCCAACTCCCTAAGCCACTCCTCATAGGGCATAGGTTCCAGTCCTTTCACCATTTCGGGTTGCATCTGCATTGCAGAAATGATCCAGTCTGATACTGTTTCAACAGTCATGGTTCAATGCTATGGAATTGTGAGAAGTCCCCTGACAAACCTGATCTCTTTTTTGGTAAAATTACCAGCTTGGTAGATGAAGGGAATGCTGTGGACATAGTATATCTTGATTTCTGTAAGGCCTTTGACAAGGTTCCCCATGACAATCTTGCAAACAAGCTTGTAAAATGTGGACTAGACAAGTTAACTGTTACATCAATTTGTAATTGGTTGACCGGCTGAACCCAAAGGGTTCTCAACAATGGCTCCTTTTCATCCTGGAGAGAAGTGACCAGTGGGGTCCCACAGGGCTCTGTCCAAGGCTCAGTGCTATTCAATATCTTTATTAATAACTTGGATGACAGAATTGGGGGCATACTTATCAAATTTACAGATGACATCAAATTAGGAGGAGTAGCTAATACTCCAGAGGACAGGATCAAAATTCAAAATGACCTGACTAGACTAGAAAGCTGAGCCAACGCTAACAAAATGAAATTCAGTGCAGAGAAATGTAAGGTACTGCACTTAGGGCAGAAAAATGAAATTCACAGATATACGATGGGGGACATCTGGCTGAATGAAAGTACATGTGAAAGGGATCTAGGAGTCCAAGTAGACCACAAGTTGAACATGAGTCAACAGTGTGATGAAGTAGCTAAAAAGGCCAATGCTATTTTAGGCTGCATCAAAAGAAGTATAGCATCTAGATCAAGGGAAGTCATAGTGCCACTCTATTCTGCTTTGGTCAGGCCCCACCTAGAACACTGTATCCAGTTCTGGGCACTACAATTCAAAAAGGATGTGGAGAAACTGGAGCGTGTCCAAAGGAGGGCAACTAAGATCGTGAAGGGTTTGGAAACCGTGCCCTATGAGGAATGCTTTAGGGAGCTGGGGATGTTTAGCCTGGAGAAGAGAAGGTTAAGAGGTGATATGATAGCCCTGTTTAAATATTTGAAGGGATGTCATATTGAGGAGGGAGCAAGATTGTTTTCTTCTGCCAGAGACTAGAACGCAGAACAATGGATGCAAATTCCACCTCAACATTAGGAAGAACTTCCTGACAGCAAGGGCTGTTCGACAGGGGAACACACTCCCTTGGAGTGTAGTGGAGTCTCCTTCCTTGGAGGTCTTTAAGCAAAGGCTGGATGGCCATCTGTTGGGGATGCTTTGATTGGGAGTTCCTGCATGGCAGGGGGTTGGACTGGATGGCCCTTGTGGTCTCTTCCAACTCAATGATTCTATGATTCTATGATAAGTTTTGTTCATTGTGGCACCTGAGCTTTGTAATCTGTAGAGCAACTAGAGGCTGAAAATTCAAAATATCCCTCCTGTAATCTGGGTGGACTCATTGCAGCTAAAGTGAAATAATAGTGCTATAATTCTGTTGTATATAAGCCCCTGGTTGATACCATTTTTATTCATTATGGCTCCATCCTCTGGAATGCTAGGAGTTGTGGTTTGGTGAGGTACTTAGAATTCTTTGCTATTGTTACAGCTATCAATAGACATGATTGGAGAAAAGGGACCATAGATACACAGAAAGACTTGGGAAATAGCTGCAGTGGGTATTCTAAAGAAACAAGAAAAGCAGAAAGATTTTAATAAAAGAGGGAATCCGATAAATTGCAAGGCAGAAATGATCATTCCACAGTGGTGCTTTTTTAAAAAAAAAAGGATCGGAGGAAAATACAAAGCTACCTAAATATCTTTATCTCTCTTTGACTAATGGCATTACATCCAATTCTCTTTATAAAATCTGCTATAATAATGACTGAAGTGAAAGAAATCCTTTATGTCTGTTTCCCTTGCAAATAACATTGCCGTTGCTGAAAGAAATTGTAGTTTAAGAGATGAAAAGGACATTTTCTAACATTACAAACTGAAATTACTTGAGCTCTTATTAAGCAAAACATGAGGCAAAGACAGCAAACAAACTCTTAAATGTGAATACTGAGGTTAGGAGGTTAGGAATAAGTGAAAATCGTCTTTCTTTTTAATACAATAGGTGTATCTGCAGCTCCACTCAGCAACTAGGTAGGCCTCTGGTTAGGACAGCATTTTGCAATCCATAGCATTACCTTAAACAAGGATACTGTGGCAATTTCATGGCTTCTGTTTCTGACCTAGATATAGTTGCTAGGGATGGGTGAATCTCTGTTTTCCAATTATGCTCGACTGCTTTTCTGTTTAAAGCAACAACAAATTGAATTGGAAGAATACAGATTAGAGTTCTCACTAGGAAACTTGAGAAAGACATTGGCTGCATCCGCACTAAAGAAATCATTCCGATTCACACCATTTTAACTGCAATGGCTCCGTGGTATGGAGTTCTCAGAATTGTAGTTTTGTGAGACATTTTGACTTCTCTTGCAGAGAGCTCTGGTTCCAGAACAAACTGCTATTCCCAGTATCCCAGAAGGTGGAGCTATGGAAGTTAAAATGGTACCAAACTGAATTACTTCTGCAGTCCAGATGTGGCCCTTGAGAGTCTTCTCTACCTATTGCTCTCTCTTCTAAACGAGAGCTGACATCTGGCATTCCTCAGGGCATCATCCTGTCCCCCATGCTATTTAACATTTACATGAAGCTGCTGGGAGAGATCATCTGGAAACATGGGGTGTGCAGTGTTATCAGTACACTGGTGACATCCAAATCTACCTCTCTATGTCCCCAACTGCTGCAGTGACTAAGGATGGCATCTCTTCTCTGGATGCCTGTCTTGGGTCAGCACTGGGCTGGATGAGGGAAAACAAACTCAAGCTGAATCCAGAGAAAACAGAGGTACTTGCGATAGGTACCCCAAGTCCAAGAAGGGAGATTTGTGAACCAATCCTGAATGGGTCACCCTTCCCCTAAAGGACAAGGTTCGCAGTTTGGGAGTACTCCTGGACTCATCCTTGCAGTTGTAATCTCAAATAGATGATATTACAGCCAGGAGTGCTTGGTATCAACTTTGGTTGATAACACCAACTGTGTCCTTACCTGGACCAAAAAGACCTTGAAGCAGTGGTACATACATTGGAAATTTCTCAGTTAGATTTCTGTATTGTACTGTACTTCGGGCTACCCTTGTACCAAATTCAGAAGCTTCAATCGATTCAAAAAATTGGTCACTGGAACATCTAAGCTTGACCATATAACACCAGTGTGTTATATATAACACCTGGGAAGGGAGGAGTGATTTGCAAATGTATTGTTCTGTTGCTAATGGCAGTCCTCGGGGTGGGAGGATGTGCAAACAAGGATTAATGTCTGCTAATTGGTGCTCATTGTCTGCTGGGAATCCCCTGGCCTTAGGCTGTTTCTCATTTGCACAGGTTGAGCCTTGACCTTGTTGTTCTTCAGGACTGATAGCCAAGCCTTGTTTACCCTCAGGGTTTCCTCTTTCCTGTTGAAATTGTCCAGGTGTTTATGGATTTCAATGGCTTCCCTGTGCATTCTGACATGGTAGTGGTTGGCATGGTCCAGAACTTCAGTGCTTTCAAGCAGTATTTTATGCCCAGGATGGTTTATAGCATGTGACTGACCCAGTCTGCAGTGTCTCTCATGTTCCTTGATTCTTGTCTGCACACTGCCTTTGGTGGTCCCTATGTAGACCTGTCCACAGCTGCATGGAATGTGGTAGACTCCTGAGGCTGTGAGAGGGTCTGTCTTGTCCTTGGCTGAGCGAAGCATTTGCTGGATTTTCTTCATCGGTTTGTAAACCATTTGCAGGTTGTGTTTCCTCACCACTTTCCCTATTCTGTCTGGAGTGGAATAGCCCAAATGCCATTCTGGAGACCTGGGGGAGGCATTTTTGCAATATCTCAACCTGTGCACATGTGGGTTGTGTGCCTTCAAGTCATTTCCACCCTATTGACAACCTAAGGCCATGGTAGCGAACCTATAGCTTGTGTGCCATAGATGGCACACAAAGCCATTTTTGTGGCACATGGAGGGCGGGGAAGAGAAGGAACAGGTTCATTCCTGTTCCTCCTCCTTCCTGGCTATCCCAGGCCTTTGGCTGACTCCACAGAGTCAGCTGAATGTCCAGGAGGGCAGGGGGAAGAAGAAGTTCCAACCCCCCCCCCGAGGATGGAAGTCCTCCCGGGAAGTCCTGCCCCCCACCAAAGTCCCACCCCCAGCACTGGGTATCACCTGGTGCCAGAACATCTTTTAGTTTGGGCACTCGGTCCCTAAAAGGTTCACCATCATTGCCCTAAGGTGAACCTATCATGGGATTTTCTTGGCAAGTTTTGAGATAGGGTTTTCCATTGCCATCTTCTGAGGCTGAAAGAGTGTGACTTATCCAATGGGTTTCATGGCTGAGGTGGGAATTGAACCTTGGTCTCCAGTCATAGTCCAATGCTCAAACCACTACACCACACTGATTCTCACATCTCACCCTAGAGAGTGGCAAAAACATGGAGGAAATGCCTTCCAGATCCCATAGAGAGCATTTGAAAGCATATAGGGTGTTGCCACCCTGGGGTCACAAAAATAGCCTTGGAGCACTGTTTGCCTATCCTTGGCCTATATCATGGCTGTACAGACCATCTTATTGGATGCCCTGCTTATAATGTCTTGCTCTTAGGAGCTATTCAGAGCAAGGAATTGGGAAACCATCAGGCCTCAGAGTTCTACCTGGCTGTGGCTTTTGCTGCCATTGTAAAAAAAAAGAAAAGAAAATGATTCCTGGTGCTACTGCCAAAGCCCAACAAGTTGCATTCTGGCTGTGGGATAAGCAGGAGAATGGCCAGTGAACCTGTTTGAATCACCAATGGGAGACTTTCTCATGTAGGATGGAATTTACTACTCCAACCCTTCATTACCTGCAGTTGTCTCATTGTACCAAATGGTGAGGCCAGTTCTGATTTCTGATTCTAGCTCTTCCCAGTTTTGTCCTTGTCTCCATCCCATTTTGGCGTGCAGACCCAGAGAGATTTCCAATAAGGTAATGCAGCCTTGACAGGAGAAAAGTCCTCCAGTCTTTATATAAATGCTGAAGGTAATTCTGGAATATTTTGAATGTAATGATGAGACCTGCATTAAAGAGATTATTTTTAGGCCCTCAGCTTTAGTGTCTCCTAGCCAAAGGCCTGAGAGTTATTTTAGTGCTGCTTTTATAGGATGGCATTTGCTTCTTTAAAATCCACTTCACTTATTTTCTCAGGAGTCAGCACATCCTGCATTTCGCGATGCAATATATTCCCATAAAGTGCACCAAAGGCCAGGTTGTTGCTACTCTCTGTGGGTTCTGCCAAGCAATAAATTCCTAATAATGGAAGGTGGCACCTCCAACCACCCTCTGCTATATATTCTAATGGAATGGAAGATGCACTGATTATCGCATAATGCAAAAGCATTATGTCTAAGATAGCCACTAAGAGGAAACACTACGCTTCAATTTTTTAATAATCGTTCATGATTAGGAAGCGAGGTGTGGGGGGCAGGAGAGCGGGTGCTCATGGAACTAGTAGCTGAAAATGTTCCATTTCATTAATACCCTTTTGTGCAGCAGAGGTATAACTGATGTTAATGTACTCAGTTTGTTTCAATGAACACCCCCTTGCTCTAACTTAGCACTGTGAATTCCTAGATGAGTCAAATGTGGGCATTACTTGTGGCCCATTTTCCACACACAATCATAGCACCACAATTCCACTTTAACTGCCATGGCTGCATCCTGTGACATGTTGGGGTTTATAGTATGGTGGAGTACTTTAGATTTCGAGCTAGAAAAGGTAGTGTTTTGGGAAGTACAGTCGAGCTGTTGGGCTGAGAACTCTAAATATTCTTGCCAACTGCAAATCCTAGATTCCATAGATGCTGCCATGATGGTTAAATTGGAACCAGATCACTATACTTTTCTAGTGTGAATGGGCCTCAGGGGTTTTTTGTGATGTGAAAGAAACATGATAGAGGAAATGTTCCTTTGTTTTGTTTAACCCTGAATTTTGGAGTAAATGTTGAACAAACTTGTGTCATTTCAGCTTTGAGGGCTTCATTTTAAGGATACAGACAACTTGGGTTGGGTACAGGGGAGGGCAACAAGGAAGATAAGAGGTATGGAGAACAAAACATACAAGAAAAGGTGGAAGGAGTTGGGAATGCTCAGCCTGGTGAAGAGAAGACAGAAGGGTGCCATGAAGGGTGCAGTCTTTAAATATTTTAAACGGTTATCACAGAGAACAAAGTAGAGTGTAGAACCAGGTCCATTTTTTTTCCCCAATAGTAGAGTTTAATTAAACATTTGAATGAACTTTTTGACAGTAAGAGTGGTTTGGGAGGGGAATCAATTGCCAAGAGAGCTGGTGGGCCTCTTTCTCTGGATGTCTTCAAAAAGAAACTGGTCAGAGACCTGCTGGTGATGCTCTAGCTGAAGTTCATGCACTGAGCAGGGGGTTGGATTCTATGGTCTATGGAGTCCATTCCTATCCTGAGATTTTATGAACCTATAGTTCATCACAAGTTTTATTTATATATATTTCTCCTCCTCACATTATTAAGATACACTGATAAAACACTGCCAGAACTCGCAATCCACACAACCCACATGATTGTGCATTTCCAATAATTGTGACTGCATTTGCACTGCCAAAATAATCTAGTTTGACACTGTGTTAACTGCCCTGGCTCAGTGCTATGGAACTGTGGGATTTGTAGTTTTGAGAGATATTTAGCCTTTTCTGTCAGAGAGCTCTGGTGCCACAACTGACTACAAATCTCAGGATTCCGTAAGATGGGGTTGTGGCAGTTAAAGCAGTGTCAAATTACATTAATTCTGCAATGTGGATATACCCTGTGTTAGGAAGATAGCATTTGCAAGTTCCAATGTGAACTTGGGCACCTCTGGCTAATGTGCAGATCATAACATAACTATCCACCCAATTTCACACATTTCTGAATGTTGCAACATAGTTCTTGGCAGCTGAAATGTATCACAATGCTCACTCTGAGACAAGGTGTGGTTCCCCATTCAGAACTCAGAACAGTTAATTTTTTGGAGTATATGTCCTAGAATCTCACAGTCATCATGCTAGTGTTGGCTAGTGGTACTATGGAGGTAGAGAGTAACCTTTCAACCTCTACCCAGATTCCATTCCTTTCCTTTTTTTTTTCTTTTTTGAGAACAAAACCCTTTACTCGTAGCTGAATTACAAATAAAAATGGACACATACAGTACTGAAATAATAAACAGAGAAAACACAATGACTAACTACAAACTGTGGGCACAATCCAACAAAACCGGAGAATGTTTTGACTACAGTTGAAGAAGACACTTTGTAAAACTTAAAAGCACATCACTTTGGTCAGATACCATATACTAACATTTACCCATTTACACAAAAATGCAAGTGACTAAAGGAGAATTGACTTTATAATTTCAACATTAGTTATCTGGCTTGGTAATACTGAATCTTCATAGCTGCAAGATGTAGAAGGACTTTTGAGATTTATCCTTATGCTCTTAAAACCACAAGCCATTATCAGGTCTTTCCAATGCATGTATAAGTTAACCTCAGGGTGGAGATACAGAATATTTCTCTTCACTTTCCACAAGGTCTACCTGTTTGTCCTCTTCATTGCACGGTGATAACTTCCATGATGGGTCCAAAGGTTCTCTAGTAATCTCTTCATTTAAGGGTCTGAGAGGCTCTGCTGGCTGTATTTTTGCTTCAAAGTCTGATTTTCCTTCTGCTAAAAGTCTGCTTTTTCTTGTGCTGTAGGGTTTCTTTTGAACCAGCCTCTGGTACTTTATTTTCATTTGAAAAGATGGAGGTTAGGATCTCTTCTGTCACTACGTTCCCAGAAATTGGTGCGTTTCCCTCAACAATGCAGTCTTTGCCTTCATTGGCTTCAGAAATCACTTCAATCTTTGGAGGAGAAGTTTGCTTTCTAATGAAACTCTCCTCTTCAATCAAAGCTTCACTGGTATCCCCATCTTCCAAATCAGGCAATTCATCACGAAAAAGCTTCTCTGGTTTATCCAGCTTAATTTCTTCAATATAATAATAAATAATAATAAAATTTATTTGTATGTCCCGCCTTTCCTTCAGATCAAGGCGGGATTACAACAAATGGAATATACACAATACAATTCATAAATAATAAAATTAAACCTAATATATCAACATATACACATAATACAATATCAACAAAATACATTCACAACATCACCTATGTATAACATCAGTTTAAACTCGTATAATACAGTATCAATGAGACAATTCACAATATAAACATAGTCAATCATTTACAGTTACAATTCAATTACAATTACAATAAGCATAGGTAAATCAATTACAAATCCCAAAGTCCTCCACGGGCCAAAGAGATGTTCCTACGCTAGCACTGTTGGGGAGGGAGCCCGGCAGGCCGACATTTATGGAGCGCCACTCCCACTGGCACTCCGCCCTCCCAAAATTCTCCGTGGGGCGAAAAAGGTGTTCCGGCACTAGCGCTGTTGTTGTTGGGGGGGGGGTCCGGCAGGCCGGCTTTATGGAGTGCCGCTCCCACCGGCACTCCACCCCTCCAGAGTCCTCCATAGGGGCAAAAAGGCCGACTTTTGAGAGGGACGCCGCTCCCACCAGCGCTCCGCCCCAAGAGTCCTTATATGTGATGGATCAGAAAGTTCAGTAAGCCTTGGTCCTGGTGTAGCCATCTTGTATACTGGCATTTCCACACAACTACTTTCTGGTCTACCCAACTGATCTCCTAAGTTTTTTGCTGCAGCCAAGCCTTCCTCATGGGCATCCATGCTTTCTATCACAAATTTCTCAATCTTCTGAATTGTTTCTGACTTTTCCAAAGTATCCAAAGGCTGTACACTATTACTGGTGACAACGTTACCAAAAGGCCAAGGAGAAGAGAAGGCAGCGGGAGATGGAAGAAAGAAAAAGATCATTAGCTGGCCAAGAAGAAGGTGAAATCCCATCTCCAAGCAATAACGTTCTCTGCCCAGATTTCAATGAAACCAGTTGGGGCAGTAAAAACAGTTTTCATTGCCTCTCTTCCACATAGCAAAGCCCTTCATCAAGGCTACTGCCATGTTGCAGTTTGGCACCATTTTATCTTCCATGACTTAGTACTATGAAACTGTGGAATTTGTATTTTGTTGGGGCATCAGAGCTCTCTATCAGGGAAAGCTAAATACCTCACAGAACTACAAATCCAAGAATTCTATAGCATTGGATGATGATGATGATGATGATGATGATGATTGGCTGTTTTAGTGGTGTCAAATTGGCAGTTAAAGTGATGCCAAACAGCTTGACTTCTGCAATGTGGATACCTGAATTAGTATAATGGTTTGTATCCAATTGGTAAATCTTAACTGGAGAAAAGCCAGTTGAATGTAGAGCCAACACCAATGTAAATTCCATTGAGTCAGTGCAACCTGATTCAGGATAATGTATCTGTTTGTTTGTTTGTTTTGTTTTGTTTTTTGTTTTGAATCTCCCTTTCCCCTCTACAGTGGTCTTCAAGAGAATGAATATGAGGAGGCTGTTTCTGGAAATCCACTTTTAGATGCCTCAATCTGAATCCAACTTATTTTTTATTATTTATTTATTTATTTATTTATTTATGGTATTTATACCCTACCCTTCAGCCCTAAAGGCTCTCAAAGCGGCTTACAATTATTTAGATCCCTTTAGATCCCTTAACCATTTATATACATACAGATTTTATTTTAAAAAATCAACACTTTAAACAGGTCTGGGGATTGGGGGCAAATGACCTCCCTGAAATGGGTTCCCGGGGAAGGAGGTGTGTAAATTGAGAGTCATCTCTGGCCATTTCTGCAGAGGCCAGAATATTCCAGTAGCAACCCAGAGTATTCTGCCACAAAATTGTCCCCAGGTCTCCCCTTTATCTATAGACATTCTAGAATGAAGCTGGGCAGTTGCCCCCGATGCCCTGAGTAGCTCCTTCTGAGGCCAAAAATGAAGCACCCAGCATCAGTCACATGGGTGGGTGCCTCATTCTTCACCAGCAGTGTTACCAGTGGGCAGCACAGCAGGCTGTGTTATATTCAGCTGCTTGGCATTATACCAGAGCACCCCTTATATTCAAAGAACCTGGGCTACATCTACTCTGCAGAATTAATGCAATTTGACACTGCTTTAACATTCATGGCTCAATTCTATGGAATTCTGGGGTCTGCAGTTTTGTGAAATGTTTAGTCTTCTCTGTCAGAGAGCTCTGGTGCCACCACAAAGTACAAATCCCAGGATTCCATAAAATGGAGCATGACAGTTAAAGCGGTCTCAAACTGCATTAATTCTGCAGTGTGACAGTAGAATGTACCTAATTTTTTTTTATCAAACAACGCAAACTTCCACATGGGTTTTTGATAGTAAATCCTGTTGTATTCAGAGCAGCTTCTTTCCTGTAAACTTGATATAGGATTGCAGCCTGAATATTCTTAGGGACTGGTGTGTCATTATCCCCATTAGCACTTTTAATACCCTTTTATAGGCTCTCTTTTTCCTCACATAAAATTCTAAAAATCCTGTAGTTTAGAGTTGTTTTCTCTCTCTTTCATTCTCTCTCTCTCTCTCTCTCTCTCTCTTTGCATGCATTAAATTTTATAGTAGTATTAGTCATTCATCCAGGGTTTTTTTTACTGAGACTTACGTTTTGTCTGTCAAACATGCAAACAAGTCCAGGCCCAACTTCCTACATCATGATTGCCTATCATACATTTCTGCATATGAAGTTATACATTGATTGTGATATGCAGTATTTGTGTTGAATGGCAGCATTGCATGACTTAGCCTAGACACCAAATGTACAACCAAAGGCACAAAGGTGGAACCATGAACAAGCATGCACAATGTCCATATACATCTGTGCATCCATACAAGCATTTAGATGCAATTCAGCTGCATGAGCAATGGCATCCCATATGCAGCATCTTTCTGCAACCGTGAACCAGATGCAAATGTTCTTCATTAGGCAAAAACGTTCCTCCATTTCTGCAGAGAAACTTTTGCATGTGACATTAACAGGATTCCAGCCCAGAGGTTTCTTGCTAACCACCTTAAAAGTGGCATTTTTCAAAAAACCAAATGTGGTATTTTTAGTACCATGTGCAGTCGGCTGAGTTCTAAAGCCTGCCAGTTCATGCTGCTTTTTGCGCTGTGGTGTCTGTGATGTATATGTGCTTCCAGTAGCATAAGACATGGTCTCTCTCTCTCTCAATCTTTCTCTCTCAATCTCTCTAGCTCATGAATACTCAATATGGATTAACACAAGGGAAAAAAGTAAAGAAAGAAAGACAGTAAAAAGAAGGTGGCTTTTTAGGCCCCTTGAAAACTGAAGGTGTCCCCTACATCATCCACAATTTTCAGAATCCAATTCAGCTGGAGTGAAGAACGCAAGTCAAAACAAAAGGAATGGCCTGAGCTAAGTATAGCACAGAGAGGTGATATAGTGGGCACCAAGTGGGCAGACGACTGCAACAGTTGGCAGAAGTAGCAGAGAAAGAAGCTATCATCTGTTGCTACAACTTAATCTAACAAATGTAATCTAGCAAAAAACAACAACAACTCAGAAATCTGCTCAAGAGAATTTAATATATGTAGTTTGCTGACCTCAGTCTCTCCTCCAACAATGTGATTAGGGAATGCTGGTGAGATTCTTGCATACCCTCCAACATTTGGGGTGTTTTAAAAGCAGCTGGGACAGTGGGAAGGTGGAAGAATAATTGGGACTGTCTCTGCCAAACTGGGACCATTGGAAATTATGCAAATACATCATACAGTTCCAGGTATTCCTTGATGGCCTTCATCCAAGTACTAGCCAGGCTTGATCCTGCTTAGCTTTCAAGATCAGATTGAATCTGGTGTATTTAGGGCCCCCACTGTGATTTACTACCATGTTTCCCTGAAAATAAGAAAGTGTCATATTAATTTTCGCTCCCAAAGATGTGGTAGGTCTTATTTTCAGGGAATGTCTTATTTTTTTCCATGCATAAGAATTCACATTTATTATTGAAACAAACAAAAAATGAACATTATATACTGTATATATATTTATATACAAAAACTTTGCTAGGACTTACTTTCGGGGGAGGCCTTATGTTTAGCAATTCAGCAAAACCTCTACTAGGTCTTATTTTGGGGGGATGTCTTATTTATTTTCGGGGAAACAAGGTAGCCATGCTTTTTTGGCCAGAGTGTACATAGAACTTTTTATCCCAGATGACAGTGCATTTCCCAAAGAAATCAATACTTTTTTAAAAAGTGTAAAACAGAAAGCCAAGAAACGTGTATTGTTTATGTTTGTGTGTTTCTATAATTTATATATTGAAAATAAATAAATAAATAATAATAATAATAATAATAATAATAATCAGAAGAAGAAGAAGAAGAAGAAGAAGAAGAAGAAGAAGAAGAAGAAGAAGAAGAAAGCCAAGAAGCCTACCTTGGTCTCATCTAAAGCAAATGAAGCCTCCTTGTCCCAGTTGACCTTCCCTCCCCTCTTTCACCCCATCTCACAAACTGACACAAAAGAAGAGCTAACCCAAAAATCTGCCCTTCTAGAATATTTCCTTAGAAAATCCTTGCAGAATTGTATGCAAGGTTCTCATGTTCCATGGCAAATTTACATGGGTTCTTTTGTGGACAGATCAACCTAGAAGATAGAAAATGTGCAAAACAGTGATTTAAAGGGCCATGTTTGTTCTTTCTTGTACCATGTATAATTCTCCCAAAGAAAAGAAAAGCTTGGTAAGCTTGCAGTCATTGCACCGAGTCATAAATCCGACCAAAATAACATCCCACCAGACAAAAGTTAAAGCAGGATAGCAGAATGAAATTGATTACAAGTATATGTCAAACAGCAGGCACTGCTCATCTGACTGCCTTTGAGAACCTGGAGATGTAGTGTTAGTCCATGCAAAATGGTGAATAAAAACCCAAGGATCAAATAAGATTACTCCGTAAAGATCAGAAGCTCTGGTAATAAAGCTTCTAAAGCCCCATCTTCCACTGTTTAATTGAACACAGGTTAAAGAGTTAGGATTTCTGGATGTTTGAATGCTACTGTTCTGGCTCCCTGACTGGATCAGAGATGGGCTGGGGAGAATTTTCCAACAATTCCTATGAATGGAAGGGTAACAAAGGCAATGACGTTTGTGGACTTGACTCACTTTGCAACTATGTAGAATATTTGTACAGAGTTCATATGGAGAATAAACAATGGATGGTCAAACCCATTTACATATACAGGGCTGGTTTCTTTAGTTCTCTCTCCCCCCCCCCTCCAATCCTAACTTGGTTTCACTCACATACATATATATGCCCTAATCTTAAATTTGGTTTGCTGTGAACTATAATAATTCTTAAAGGAATGGTTTTATGAAAATTAATGAAATTCGTGAACCCTTTTCTCAGTGTGTTTCTCCTGAAATGTGTGTTGTTTTTTTCCTACTCTTTTTTTAAAAAAATCCCAATGTAAGGTATTTTAAAAATATTTTAGCTATACTTTGATAAGATTTTAGGTTGGTAAGACTTTGCTCTATTTTGTTCTGTGTTGTTAGAAGTTGTCTTTGATACCATGCAGAAGAAAGGTGGGATAGAAATAAAATAAAATGAACCCGTTGATTCATGAATAGATAAAAAAAAGTGCAAGACAGGCAAATTTGCATTCACATGAGACCAGAATGGCTTTCTCCAACATTCCTAATATAAACACATGGAACCAAAATCAACTGCCATCAACTAGATTAGATCCACTGAATCAATTGGGTTTACATAAGTGTTGATTCAGCAGTTGATTATTCTCTGTTCTAACCGAGACCAGAAATTGGATTTCGGTCATGTTCAGAATATGATTGCTTGCATATGAATCAGCTAGATTACCAGTTGAGTGACCAAATACATGGAAATCAAATAATTCCTGTGTATTAGAAATAAGGCATACCAAGACATTTCTTTTCCTTGGATCTCTTCCTTTCCCCAATTCCTAGTCCATTCTGTGCCCGCTCCATGCAAATATTTTGTTATTGCTATGGGGGGGGGGGGACCTTTACATAATTTTGAATACATATTCAAATGCATATGTTAAAGGATGCAGGCTCTCTCTGGCTAAGTTTGTGTGCATTTTAAAAATGTGTTTTTGCATATTTTTGAGTGTCTGCATGTCATTGAGCTTGTTATTTCTTTTATAGAATGGACTGCAAATCCCAAAATGTTTGGATTTCTGAACACAGATGGCAATCTGCCCAATCTTCTGTCTAGGAGATATAGAGCTGGCTAAATTTAGTTAGGAAAACTATTCAGTGGAGTAAATTTTTCACGTATCTCTAATGTGCATATGATAAAAGAGAGGCTGCCAGAGTAATCATTCATAATCCTAAACTGAAACTATATTTCGCCACTTCCTCTAATAAAATTTTTAAAAGCTTTTTCCTTATTCACAGCAATGCCCAGGAATAATTTTCTATACCTATACAACATGCACATCCTCATAAGTAGAATAAACAGAATTATTAAAAACTGGAAATCATATTACAGTGCATTGCACGGACTCTGTATCATCCATTTGTTTCATTAGAATGCTCACTGAATGGTTACAATGTGTTCTGGTGTGTGTGTGTGTGTGTGTCTATTTTTCTGAGATGGATGTGATTGGATTTGTTAAAGGTGAAAGCAGTGGGTACATTTCATCTGAATTTCATTCCAAATAAAGTGACTGTGAATTTGCTACGTATATACTGCTTGCAAATACCAGGCACTGTAATTGGAACAGGGAAAGAACTGTAAATTGAAGTAAATAACCCTTAGAAATGCATAAGCATTAAGTGGAATATTGAAATGTGAATATGAACATTCATGTTGCTGATATGGAGCATCTCTTCCTAATGTGACATTTAAGCATTCTTGTCTTGCCTTCATGACCTTCTGTCTAGGAACATACCTAAATAAATTTTGAAGCTTCCTATCATGTCGAGGCATGAAGGAACCTGTAGCCAAAACCTGCGGCCAAGATCTATCATAGTTGCATAGTATAAGTCAAAACTCATATAGTTACATGGTGGTTGAGTTACACCACCTTTCTGCTGAATACCAACAGTGTGCAATCAATGGTGCATCTGCTGATGTGATTCCTTATTTTCCTATTGTATAATAGGGAATTTATAGTGGCTTTTTATGCAATCCTAGGGTGCATTTACACTGTAGAAATAATGCAGTGAGATTAACACCATTTTAGCTGCAATGGCTCCATCATAGAGAACCCTGTGATTTGTAGTTTTGTGAGGCACCAGCACTCTTTGTCAGAGAAGGATAAAGACCATGGAAAACTATAAACCCTGGGATTCCATAGGATGGAGCTACAGCAAAGTGGTGTCAAACTGCATTGTTTATATAGTGTAGATATGCCCTCAGTGAATCAAGTGGTATACTCATGTCACAGACAGATAGGTACACACCATTCAAGGTGTGCAACAACATGGCTGGAATCATCTTAGATCTTGTGCAGAGAGAGAGAGAGAGAGTTGGTCTCAGCTAGATTTACCCAATGAATAAATGAATCAATGAATTTTGAATCAACACACTGATTTAGAGGTTCTATCTAGTTGTTAATAACAATAGAATTTAGGCTCAATATGAGATTATTGCACTTGTGGAATTCAGATTATGCAGTCTCATACTGAATCTGTCAAGTGTACAATGGCCAAAAATGTAAAATTCCCATGAGTAAGGGGATTTCTATGTGTGCAGGACAACAAGAATATCCTGGTCTTTTAGTGTAATTTAAATATATACCAGTGAAGTTATGCTGATCCCACAATCACAGAACTGTGAGCAATGGGCTTCACAGCCATGGATGCACCTACTAAACATCAGAACAGAACTGTTCAAAGGGGTAAGAGTTAGTTGGGGGAAATTAAAGATGAAAATACTCTTAGGAAGCAATTCCAGGACTAAGGGACTACATAGACTGCCCTTTTCCTGGCTGGATTGGGGTCACAGCAACCTCATGCTGTATCCCTGATCTGGCCTCTGGAGGGTGCAAAAAAGTGACTCCTTTTTGTACCCTCCAAAGGGTGCCATAGCCATGGCAGCATGGCTATATGGCACCCCTTTGGTGCTGCATCATCTAGATGCAGTGCCAGAGTTGCACCATGATTGTGCACACAGTCTGGAATGGTGCACGGCATCTTGATGCCCTGGGGACAGAGTCAGGGCATCCAGCATCAGCCCTGATTCTGCCCACAGGCCAGCACAAAGTGCTGGTCTGTACAGGGCTTAAGTCTTGGGAAGATCCTTGCTCTCCCATCCCACTAATATTCATAGATTTTTGGCTGGAGTCAACAGTCCTTGGCTGGAATCCTATAGATACATTCCCCTACAGAAATGCTTGGACATTTTTGTCTGATGCAGAACATCTACATTCAATTCCTCATTGTACAAACAAAGTTGTACATGTGACACCATTGCATACAGCTGTACACTCACATTTTTTTTTTATCAATTTAGCTGCACATTGTCTTAGTTCAGTATTCAGCACAGTGTCTTAGTTCAGTTTACAGCACTGCTAATCAACCCAAATGTTGCAGCATGAAATTTGGTGGGATTTTGGCCCAGGATATGGGAGGGGGAATAGATATTTCAGGATTCAATCTTGGAGAATTCCAGTAGAAAGGGATCTATACTTTGCATACTGGGGGTGGTCAAAGTGCAACTCTGAGACTGTGTTTAAGGTCTCAGGATCCCTGGGATCCCCCACATCTCTTCTGCCTTTCTTCCAACACATTGAGCCAAACACTAGTCAATCACACATACACCAGAAATTTCTAGGTTGCATGACTGGTCATCTTAAGCCATTATCCTCTCGGAAAAAAATCTTGGTCCCTTCCGGTTTTGAAAAAAATGTTCCTCCAACCTAACACAGGCCCAAGAGGGATAAAATGGACAACTATTGGGAAAACTATTGAAAAAAAATTGGTCAGCTACTGAACAACTATGGCCAACTACTGGTCAAAATGGACAACTATACTTCCTTGAAATTTCTGGCAATATTTAGCCTTGGAGAGTAGAAGGGGCAAAAATAATAATATTGATGTGGGGTTGGTGCGGCTCTTTGCAGTCCTGGGGAATGGGTGCATCCTCCAACCTCTGAAAGTTGCCCCTATCTTTTCCAGATGAAACTTTTGAACTGACAGCTGGTTATCTCCCAAATTTCATACTTCCTGAATATTCTGACCCCATTTTCTCTTCCATGAAACTTTATCACAATGCTTTTTTGCATGTGTATTTAAGAGAAAATTGGTTTTAAAATTCTTGTTTTAAAGGCATGTTTTTGAGGATTTTTCCCACTCAAAATCCTCCCATTTCAATTCAGAAATAGAGCAGAGCAGAACATGCTGTGGTGGTCACATAGATAATCCACCCATCCTCAGAGAATAAAACAGAGGGAGCAGTTCTCTGATGCTTTGTTTTATTATTTGTACAATTCAAAAATATACAGCTATCTTCCTGCATCTCTACCAACATCCTTATGAGCTACCCAAAGCTTGTGATGGCAGAGCCTTCCTTTCAAACTCATTTCCTCTGGGGTAAACACACCAAGTTCTTACAACCTTTTCTTCCATCCTAAGTCCCTTTTTATGTTGACTAGTTTAACCCTGGGGTGTAAAAGTCCTCCAAACAAAAGGATTTAGATAAGAATTTGTCAAGGGGGTGAGTACAGCAAACAACTTTCATTTTAAAAAAATCCTTTGAAACCATGTTACCAAATGCCCAAACAGGTCTAAAGGTTCATACCAAGAAAAAAAATAAATAAAACCTGGCTTGCTTCTGAATTTAGGCTTCTTTTTTGTTTCTTGTAAACTTGATTTGAGATCCATCTTTGGTCATTAAAAATATATATGTTCTACAGGAGAAGTCCCAGCAGACTGGAGGAGGGCAAACATTGTCCCCATATTCAAAAAGGGAAAAAAAGAGGATCCCAACAATTATCGTCCAGTTAGTCTGACGTCAATTCCAGGAAAGATTCTAGAGCAGATCATTAAGCAGAGAGTCTGTGAACATTTAGAGGCCAATGCCATAATCACAAAAAGCCAACATGGGTTTCAGAGAAGCAAGTCATGCCAAACGAACCTGATCTCTCTCTCTCTCTCTCTCTCAATCTCTCTCTCTCTATATATATATATAAATCACCAGCTTGGTAGATGAAGGGAATGCTGTGGATATAGTATACCTCGATTTCAGTAAGGCCTTTGACAAGGTTGCCCATGATATTCTTGCAAACAAGCTTGCAAAATGTGGGATAGACAAGTTAACTGTTACATGGATTTGTAATTGGTTGACTGGCCAAACTCAAAGGGTGCTCAACAATGGTTCCTTTTCAACCTGGAAAGAAGGGACTAGTGGGGTCCCACAGGGTTCTGTCCTGGGCCCAGTGTTATTCAACATCTTTATTAATGATTTGGATGACAGAATTGTGGGCATACTTATCAAATTTGCAGATGAGACTAAACTAGAAGGAGTAGCTAAAACCCCAGAGGACAGGATCAAAATTCAAAATGACCTGAATAGACTAGAAAGCTGGGCCAATGCTAACAAGATGAAATTCAATGCAGAGAGGTTCTACACTTAGTGAGGAAAAATGAAATGCACAGACAGAAAATGGGGGACACCTGGCTGAATGAGACCACATGTGAAAGGGATCTAGGAGTCCAAGTAGACCATAAGATGAACATGAGTCAACAATGCAATGCGGCAACTAAAAAGGCCAATGCAATTTTAGGCTGCATCAATAGAAGTATAGTGTCTAGATCAAGGGAAGTAATGAGGAATGCCTTAGGGAGCTGGGGATGTTTAGCCTCAAGAAGAGAAGGTTAAGAGGTGATATGATAGCCCTGTTTAAATATTTGAAGGGATGTCATATTGAGGAGGGAGCAAGCTTGTTTTCTGCTGCTCCAGAAACTAGGGCGCAGAACAATGGATACAAATTGCAGGAAAAGAGATTCCACCTCAACATTAGGAGGAACTTCCTGACAGTAAGGGCTGTTCGACAGTGGAACACACTCCCTCGGAGTGTAGTGGAGTCTCCTTCCTTAGAGGTCTTTAAGCAGAGGCTGGATGGATATATAGCCAAACATCTGTCAAATTATACTCTTTTACCATTTCAAAACAGTTGGATGGAAGCTTTCCTTTATTCTGTATTTTCTTCTTCTTTGACCTTCTGTCCCTTTTAGCTTTAAACACCCCATTAAAATCTCTTGTCACAATCATTAAATCTCCATCTGCTTTGATCATTTCTTGCCTAAGTTTTTTAAAATATATTTTTTCCCCAATGGTGCATATATGCAAATTATATCTAATTTCTGATTTGACAACTTAATCTGTATTGCTACATACCTACCTTTTTCATCCTTGAACAATTCCTTAGCATCATACCTTTTATTTACATATATCACCACACCTCTTTGCCTTTTCTTTTTATCTGAAGAACTGAAAAGAGTTCCTAAGCTGTTATTCCTTAAAATTTTTATTTCACTTTCCCTTATTTTAGTTTCTTGAATACACAAAATATTACAGTAATTCTTCCCAAAATAATTAAATAATAGTTTCCTCTTATGGGGTTTATTTAGCCCTCTGACATTCAGAGAACCAACTTTGAATCTCATTGTCTTCCTTAAGTTTTTAAATTCTACCTCTAAGTTTCTTCTGTCCTCTCTTTGAAGTTCTTGTTTGTAATCTCTGTTTCTCCCAAATGTTTATCTTCTTCTTCTCTCTCTGTTCTTTCTACAATGTTTTGGTCTATCCTACCATCCCTGTCTCTGGGACCTGTGTTTTCATTATTTGCTTTTGCATTTTTTTCGCTTTTGTCTGTTCTTCTTCCTTTTTTTCCCTTTTATCTAACATTTTCCTATAGAATTCTCTTGCTTTTTCTATACTATCTATCCTATATCTCTTTTGCCTCTATGTAAGTGATAGGCCCTCATACTTGTCCCACCTAAATTTAATATTATTCTTATGCAATACTTGTGTAAGGAACTTATATTCTTGTCTTTTCTTTAAGATCTGTACAGGCAAATCCTTATAAACTTCAACTTCTTTGCCCTCTATTGAGAGCTTTTCCTCAAGATTCTGCAGACAGATCTTGTTTCTAATTCTTACATTCACAAAACAGATTGCTATATCTCTGTCTAAATGTCTTTCCTTTGCTATGCTGGAGTTAACACGGAATATTTTTCAGTTTGCAGATCTAGAGCTTTCTCAGAAATGTCTATAAAACCAGCTAAATCAGGAATCACACGATCTAATAATTGTTCTTTCTCCATCTCTGGAAGACCACACAATTTTAGACATATTTCTCTGTATCTTGTTTCATGGTTTAAAAGACTCAAATTTACATTGTGTTGTTCATTTATTACACTATTTGTTTTTTGTTTTTTTGTCCAGTTCTTTAGTTTCAGCTGCTATCTGATCTACTTCTGTTCTTAAATCTTTGAATTCTCTGGTGATCCTTTCTATTTTGCTAGCTAAGCTCTCGATCTCTTTATGCATGTCAGATCTAATCTCTTCTCTTGAATCTTTCAATTCTTCCTTTATTTCCTTTTTAAATGCTTTCTTAAACTCCCTTAGCTTCTCCAAGATAATTACACTGATATCTTGTTTACTTGCAAATTGCATAGAACCTCTCCTTGCAAATTGTCCTTGAGTTTGGTTTTTAGATCTAAGCCCTGAGGCCATCTTGAGAATTCAGTCCACAAGTTAAATTTAGCCTGCCTATATTACAAGATGTTCTATTTCTTCAGTTTCCTCCTGTCAATACTTTTTCAAAAGGAAAGAAATCTTTCATACCTTTTCCAAGAGAAAGAGGGTTAAGCTTAAATCAAAGTGAATGATGCTCTTGTTTTGGCAATAGTCACTATAGTCATTAGATAACTTTTCCAAGTGCTAAGAAAGGGGTTATCTGCAAGCTGGTACCAGAGGTTACTTACAGTGGCACTGGTTGCTCTTCGATATCCTACCCCTTTCTCGTTCAAACCCCCCCCCCCATGCACACACACACACTCTCAAGTGAGAAGGAGCCAAGTAAGGGCTGGAAGTCCCCAACGAGCCCCAACAATTAAGTACCTTCGACGGTGCTAATTAGTTCTTCCTTCAAATCTTTCGTCACTTCTGACCCCCGAGAATCAAGGAAATTTGCCCCTGTGGCAGTGGCTTTGCTAAGTGGGAAATCACACTTTGCATCGCCAATCGCTTGCCTAATACCCCTAAACATGTGTTCACAGCTAGTAGAGGGATGGTGGTATTAGGATCCCTTGCCCCCCTCGCGCCACACCTTCTACTTGCAAGAAAGTGGTGGTGGGCTGAACCAGACCCAATCCAGCTGTCCACATGCCAAAAGAACCTGAGGTTACTCCAAGGTTTCCAAGAAACAGTAGAATTCTCCCTGACTTTCCTTAGTTCAAAAGGAGCAACACTGAGTTAAGGACAGAAAAACATGGATCGTCCTTGGATGTAGTCTGGAAGTAGACATCGAGTGTCAAGACTGCCAATACCAGCTTCACAGTGAGTATGACATTTTTCACCAGTGTAGACAAGCTGAGAACTATGCAGAAATCTTCACACTTCCAAACACTGGGAAGAATAATATGGAGATTCTTCATTCTTCATTTTTCTTTTTTAGGACAAAGTAGGTGAAGATTTATGACTCTCCTGAATGCACATCCCTCCAGTTCCTCCAAGTATTCTCTTTAAACCCTCTTCTCCCATTTGCTATTAGGGCAATGGGGCTTTAGGTTGAATATGGGTTTTCTGCATTCCTCTGCCCTCTACATACTATCTTTCTAGACCTTTCCCCATTTGCTCAGTCACCCATTGTAATAAATGGTCATCAGTGTGTCTGGGTATCTAAGCAACCACATTGTGTGACCATAGAAACTTCCAGGTGTGTGTGTATAAAGACTCATCCTTCTCCCCCTCTCCATCAGTATGGTGAATGCAACCTCAGTTGAGCTTGTTCTCTACTTGGAACCTTACTTTATTAAGTTAGGACTTAGGCAATAAAGCATCTGTTTTTGGAATTTACATCTCTAAGTAATTAGCCAAGTTTTAGTTATGAAACTTATATACTGCCTGTTTGCCTTACTTTGTGGAAGCCAGTATCAAGCAGAAATGGCTGAATTAATGCAGTTTGACCCCACTTTAGCTGCCATAGATACATCCTATGGAATCCAACACTGGGATTTGTAGCTTGTTTTGGCACCAGAGCTGGCAGAGAAGGCTAAATATCTCACAAAACTAAAAATCCCAGAACTCCATATCATTGATCCATGGCAGTTAAAGTGGTTTCAAACTGCATTAATTCTGCAGAGTCAATACCGCCTTAGTTAAGTATATTTAATTATGTAAGTTCTCCTGGCCTGCGCTCTCCCAGACTGATGGAAATGTCATTCACCCATGCTATGTCAGTAGCAGAATAGACCTCCTTCTCCCCATTCAACTGATGTCTGGTAAAGTCCAAGGTTTGAATCTCAGCCTGGCACTGTAAACCCACTGGGTGACCTTGGGCAAGTCACACTCTCTCTTGCCAAGCTTATGGGTCTGACTTAGGGACACCATAAATCTGCAACAACTTGAAGGCACACAACAAAAACCCTTCGGAAACAGACAGAAACAGGTTCCCTGGAAGATATATCTTACAGTTTTAAATACATTGCACCTAAATATATGGTGCTCAATTCACCTTTGAGCCTTCCAATCTTTCCTATCTTCCCTTCCACCTTGAACCCAAAACACAGCAAAGCAAAGATGCCACCATTCTTCCCACCTAGACTAAACTAACACCTGTCTCTGGGATGTTTTTTTCTCTCTGCTTCGCTGTCTCTTGCTCACCATTTCATGTTTCAGTATGTTGCTTTTAGCAATCACGGTGTTAGTTCAGGACTCCAAAAGGATTATTTTGCCATGCTGTTAAATAACTCAAAAATGCACACATTACTGAGGAGGAAAATAACCCTCTCCTTTGCTATTTCCCTCCACCTTTCTTTTTCTCCTTTGAAAAGCTTGGAGAGAATAATTATCTAATTTACAGCCACTGCAGCAAATGACTGTAATAAACCAGGGCTCTCCTATTTAGGATGGAACACATTACGTGCTGAGTCTAAAACATGTTTAATTATCAGGCAAGTGGGGAGGAGCAAAAGTATAATTTACTGAAGGGGGGGAAAAAAAGAAAGAACCATCCTGTAGTTAAAATGTTACTTTGACTAAATATGCAGCAGCAAAGAATGAATGGATATGTGTACATCGAAGCACTTTGACATGAAAAGCCAGCATGGTGTAATAGTTTGAGTGATGGTGAATCTTTGCATACTCATGGAGACTATTGGGTGCACACCCTCCAGCTGTTCTAATCTGGCAGGGACAATCCTAATTAATCATAAAATCATAGAGCTGGAAGAGCAGTCAAGGGCCATCCAATCCAACCCCCTACCATGCAAACAGATATCATCAAAGCACTCCTGACTGATGGACATCCAGTGTCTGTTTAAAAATCTCCAAAGAAGGAGACACCACCATACTCTGAGGGAGTGTTTTTTACTGTCAAACAGCTCTTACTGTAAGGAAGCTCATCCTAATGTTGAGGTGGAATCTAACATTATGAGGTGTCTATCTATAGCATTAGCTGTGAAATGAATAGGAAGCAAGGGATCAGTTACAGTATTGGTGATGAAGGGCCTGTCTGCAGGAGCCAAATGAAGTGCCCTCCCACTGTCCTCTCGATATGGAGTCCAGATCATGCATGGCCCAAACCCAAATTGTGGTGCAAACAGTCTGGACAACATCCAGCCCATTCAGGATGCAGGGTATAACCCCCTTAAAATGAGATTTTAAAAATCAACTTTTGCTCTGGGTTTCTTGCTCTGGATTCAGAGCCTTCTGTTGCAACACCAGATAGCTGTTTGCATGTGTGGCCAAACTGTGTTACCCAGCATTACAAGTCACTCACTCTGAGGTCAGAATGAGGTGCCCATCTTAGACAGCTTTAAAAAGCCTATCAAGACAGATCTCTTTCGGCAGGCCTTTCCTGAATAGCTAACCCCGTTGTTGTTGTTGTTGTTGTTGTTGTTGTTAAGTTGTCTGTCTCTAGCTTGATAGGATTTTTGCTGATTAGTCTTTTTCAATGGATAGAGGCATTTTTCCCTGGTGAATCATAGCCTCTTGGGGTGTGCAAAGCACTTCAAATTGTCCCCCTGAACCCTTTACCCTGTCATGGTTGCCAGACTGATAATTCAGCTACCACTATTCCATTTGGACCATTTTTCATCAGTATGCAGAGGCTGGCTTTAATAAATGGTTTTTGTTCCATGTGCTCAATTTGCCAGCCTGCTTTCTTGGCTCTAAGAGTTGTTTATAGGAAGTCGGGACAAACTATCCTTCCCCACACTCCTTCTCTTTCCTTCCTTGTCCTGGTACATTATTGTTTACGTGAGAGCATTAAAAGAAGCAAGAGATAAATGTCTAGTTGACATCTCTGCCATTGTAGTAGTAGCAGCAGTAGATATCATATGAGCACCGGAGTAAGTATTTTATTCTCTCATAAAAGAATAGCTGGACCAAAGCAAAACCATAGGTGCTTCCACAGTTCAGAATTAATATAGTTTGACACTGCTTTAACTGCCATGGCTCCATCCTATGGAATCCTGGGATTTGAAGTATGTGGTGGCACCAGAGCTCTCACAGAGGAGGCTAAATATCTCACAAAATAATAAATCCCAGAATTGCATAGCATTGATCCATGGCAGTTAAAGTAGTTTTCAAACTGCATTAATGCTTCAATGTAGATACAGCCTTAGTTAAGCATATTCAGTTCTGTAACTTCTCCTGGCCCACACTATACCAAATGGAAGGAAATGCTATTCACCGAAGCTCTGATCACTACCAGAATGGATCTCCTTCTCCCCCTTCAGCTGATGTTTGTTAAAATCTGTTGGGAGGGATTACAATCATGACAACACTGCTGCAATCACAAGTGGGGAGCTTATCCCATGGCTTAATAAATCGATTTACCTCTATCTGACTTAAAGCTTAATTTGGGCAGCATCCTGATGTTATCAGAAGGTTTGCTACCAAATTTGCCACACGAATACATCCCAGGTGCATCCTCACTTCCAGGAGCACTCCAGCAGCCATTTTTTTTAAGCCGGAAAATTCCTGGATCCCAAAAGAGCTGCAAGGAGCACTCCTGGAAGTGGGGATTGTAATCCCCTCCCAACAGACTTTAACAGACATAAACAAAACAAAACAAAACCCTTCCGATAACATCAGATGCTTCCCAAATTAAGCTTTAAGACAGATTAATTGATTCATTAAGCCATGGTATAAACTCCTAGATAGTGATCGTGAGTATAGAACAGTTACAGAGGATTAAACCTAGGTAATTGTGCCATATGCATGATCCTTGCCTAGTCATGATTGCAACACTGTCAATGCAATTACAGCTCTCCCCATCTACTTTACTGGTCATCAGCTGCATGGGGAGAAGGAGATCCATTCTTCCAGTGATCAGAGAATTGGTGAATGATGTTTCCATCAGGTTAGGGGCTAGGTGGGTCAGGAGAAGTTTGCTTGTCTACACAGGTTAGTTAAAACCATCTTATCCCTTTCCTAATGGGAACTGTCTTCACAACACCCGGCTAAGTCTCTGATTCAAGTGTGGACTATCTTTACAACATAAGGCCAGTTCTGCATCAAATCCATCCTATCACTCTCTTAGGAGTTTATCAGACAGGAGGATTTTCTCTCTATTTCGAATGGAGCCAATTTGAATTTACGTAAATTCACTAGTTTAGCGAATTTATGTGAATTCTAATTGTGTTCGGAATGCATTCAGAATGACTTCCCATTGTCTGAAAATGACCCACTCATTGCCCGAAATTGTGTGAGATACTCTAATATGCAATAATGTAAAACCCATTATTGCATTCAGAATGACTTCCCTTTTGCTTGAAATTGCGTGAGATACACTCATACGCAATAACATGAAACCCCATGATTGCGTTCAGATTGCCATTGGATTATACTTCCAATTTCCGTCATCTGATAACCTCCCTAAATTGGTTTAACATCTAACATCTATGCACAAAACAAAACAAAACAAAACAAACTGGCAAACAATATTATATATGATTACTACCTTCAGAACACTCCTAGCACAAAAATGGAAACAAAACGTTCTACCATCAATAGATGACTGGTTAGAAAAAAGCTCTTGACTATAGAAAGATGGACAGATTATCAAATTAGGTAGATGGGAAACCATCAGAATTAACAAAAACAGACTGGGAATTGTTACTGAATTACTGTAAAACAAGGTGTTCTTAAAATAATTGATTAAGCAATGTAATTTGGAAATTCTCAAAATAGTTTGAATAGAAAAAGAATGTTATTTGTGCACTGAAGTTACTTACCGTATATAAAAGAGAAACAATAATAGGAAACAGAAGGGCTTAGAGAATAGCAGGCAGACTGACCAAGGGAACTAATAGAAGTTATCCTGGAATTTTAGCTTGAGAAATAAATCTTAGTGATTTATTAAGAATTTAGAAAAATAAGAAAAATGAATTTATTATTTCCTGTAAAAGAACCATAATTGTATTATATGCAGATATCACGTAGGGAAATTTATGGGAATGTTTATAATTTTTTTATAGTAATAAAGCAACTTTCAACAAGAAAGAAAGAAATGTCAGAAGAATTTTTTTTTAAAAAAACAAAAAACAGCCACCTAATAATAATGATAAAGTAAGATAAACTGTTTGTTTGGTTTTTTTTTTAATTACCTTTTCCTCCAGATTCTTCTGGAAAACATGGTGCACTCTATAGCAATGCTGGGTGGCTGTCTACACACACATCACCACTGTGTCACTAGCACTGCTTTCACTGGTGTGAGTCACTGTCTCTGAGGTCAAGGTACACAGCCATGTGATCGACCCTAGCCACCTAATTTCTGCCCTTAGAGGGAGAAACTGTAGTTTTCAGGCGCAGTCCAAAGTGTTGGTTATTACCTTTAAAGCCCTAAATGGCTTGAGTCCAACCTATCTTTGGGACTGCCTCCTTCAGTACAATCCACCCTGTGCACTCAAGTCCTCTGGGAGGAATTTGCTCCAACCTATAAAAACTAGGTTGTCTGCAACTGCCAAGAGGATCTTTTTGGATACCCCTCCCAGATTATGGCATGGCCTGCCAGATGAGATCTGTCACAGAACCACCCTAAACAGTTTTTAAAAATCTGTTAAGATGGATCTCTTCCAGCAGGCCTTTCCTGAATATCCAGCCACCAAAGAAAGCCCAGTCAGTTTACCCTCTGCTGCACTTTGTTTTTCTATTATTTTAAGTGACGTTTTAAACTATCAACTGTTTAATTGCATTTTGGGGGGGGGGGTGGAATTGTGGGAAATGGAATGTATTTTTATTGGAATGTATATTTTAATGTTGTAAGCCACCCCAATTGCATTGCTCTGAGAGGCGGGATAAAAATTATTATTATTATTATTATTATTATTATTATTATTAGCAGAGGTGAATCCAGACTACATAATTGTAAGAGTTTAATACCACTTTACCTGTCATGGGTTCATCCTATGGAATCCTGGGATATGTAGTTTCATGAAGCACTCAGAATTCTATGCCAGAGACCTGTATTCAAAGGAATGCATTCTAAAAATCAAAGTATTATCAAACTACAAATTCCAGAATTGTCTAGGATGAAGCATTGGCACTTAATGTGGCATTAAATCACTACAATTGTAGAGTGTGGGGCCACTCCCATTGGAGGATGAGGGTCAAATGGTGCAGCCATTTTACCAAAAAAAAAAAAAAAAAAGTCAAGGACAGCAAAAATGAATTTAGATGCTATTAAAAAACAACCTGCAAGAACTAGACCAATAAATACTGCTAGCTCTTGACACATTTTTCCCATCCAGAGGAACATAACATCTGCATTTCTCTTCCTCCTTTCCCCCAATTTTCCCTTCTGTTCTATCTCATTTGCACCATTTTATTTCCTTTTTTCAGTCTTGGAAACATAAATGGAAAACATACAGGCTTTGAAGTGAAGATTTTCCCCTCCTCTCTTTTAGTCTGTTTTGCAAAACAACAACATTTTGCCCTGTGCAAAACAAACAAACAAACAAAATCTTCTTATTACAGGTAACAGGTCATTTGTCCTCAGAAAACACATTGAACTGGGGCTTTGTTTGTTTGCTAGCTTGCTCACTTTTCACATTTGCACCTCCAAGATCTAATTATTTGTTTTCCTCTGCAGATATCAAAGTTCTAGAGGCAGCACCTTTTGGCAGAAATGAAGCTTTTAAACACATTTTCAAACAGCTTGCAGAATATTTCTGATTCAATGTTGACCTTCCAGTAACTGCTAGCTGGATGTCTGCATTCCACTACGCCTATTAGAGAATAAGGCAGACTGGCAAACATTGATTGGATCAATCTGGGACTTGATGTTCTTCCCTAATCTCTTGGCTCTTTTTTTTAAATCATGGACACAGAGTTCCTGGGGATATTTTTTTGTTTTGGTTTGTTTTTGTGCACAAGTGTTTCCCTTTGAGAACTGGACATTGGATGAAAATGAACTAGGGGAAGCAATGACTTGCAAAGGTTTAGTGTCAATGAAGCTTGGTCCCCTCTGAGTGGCCCTAAACTCTGGCATCCTTTGCCCAAGGTCTCTTGTCTGAAGCCAGGACTCTTAATATAAATATTTTCTACCTTAAAATGGATAGTCTTGTGACAGGGTATGTCAAGGGCATACTGCAATGCCAAAGATGTGAAATCAAAGGGAGGGTTGTTGTTGCTGTTTTAAATTTATTTATATTCAAAAGGGATCCCAGTTACCTACAATAATGTTTGAGTATAATGAAAGAAGGAAAATAAAAATATGAAAGTAAAAAATGTGAAAATAAAAATGTTCCCAAATACCAAAAAACTTTCCAAAACCAACTCTAGTTCTGTGATTACATCTCCTCACGATCTCACTGCTGTGGAATAACTCCAAAACACATGTGCTAAGGAAACAATAGCAGTATTGTTGTTATTGTTGTTGTTGTTGTTATTATTATTATCCTTTATTTATATAGCGCTGTAGATTTACACAGTGCTGTACCTATAAACTTATAATTAGACGGTTCCCTACCCTCAGGCTTACAATCTAAAAGACACGACACAAAAGGAGAAGGGAAATGTGATGGGGAAGGGTATCAGGTCTAGTGGTTCTTCTCTCCCTCTGAGGCCTGGACCAAGGCAGATGGACTAGAGGGAGGGCTTGGCTTCATAATGCACAGTTAAAACGGGCCAAACAAAGTCACACATCTGGGAACGCTTCTCTAAACAATATAGTCTTTAACTCAGTTTTGAAACTGGTTAGAGAAGTGATGAGGCGGGCATGTAGAGGAAGAAGGTTCCAGAAGTGAGGGGCAGCAAGTGAGAAGGGACGAATCCGGGACAGGGCAGTGGAAATCAGTTTGCTGATTTAGTAAGTGCTTTCTTGAATAGACATTGTGGTGATCAATATACCTGAAAGAGCAATTTCTTCTGTATAAGACACTGTTGGAGATCTACAGCCATACTAGTTATAGATGTTAAAACTGATGGCCATAGATTGGATACTCCAATTCTCTACTCCATTCTTGAGATAAACTTCACATGTCATATATAAATGGTTGGTTTGGATACTTGGGTGACCCCAGTTAATGTCTGTAATATTATGGGAACCTTGGATGAATTCAAAAGTGAATGGCCACATCTGGATTGTAACAAATGTTTGGGCTGCAAATATTGCCACTTACCTGAGAGAGGTAGTTTGAACCATGCCTGAAAAATTGAAAAAGGTGAAGATGCATCGTCAATGCCAAACATGGCTATATATTTGAATTCTACCAAGTACAGTAACTGGTTTAAGGTAAGCATGCTGTTATCTGCCCACACCTTCCATAAAAATGGTTCCTTCTCAATTTTCACATGTGCATGGGTCAAATTGCAATTGGTGAGGCAATATTTGCAGTTACAATTGCTGAAATTGTTGACAAAATACCACCCCTTTTTATAAAATGGGAATCAAGTTCTGTCCATTTGGATACAGGTACCAGAAATGAAGACTCCAAGGCAAACCATGGTGGATTACCTACTTTAAGTGAATATGTCCAAAACTTAATACAAGATAAAACATATGTCTGATACTATGCAAGAAGATCTGGAAGGCCTAATCCTTCATCTTTTATTGGAATTGCATCTTTTTCATTTACATTTTAGGAGGTGATGAACCCCCTGCCAAAATCTCCTGAACAATACATTTAGTTCTTGAAAATATTTGCAAGATATAAGTAGAGGAATTCTTTTAATAACATAAACAGTCATTTTAATCATGTTTACCTGACCCTATAGATTCATCTTTAAGCCTTCCCATCTCTCCAAATATTTTGCTATATCTTTTATCAGTTTACTCATATTAAAATAATCATCTGACATAGGACTTAGGGATAATTGTACCCAAATAAGTAATAGAATTTGGGCAACATCAAAACTTCCATGCTTGAAGTATGCTATAGTCTGTTTTTTCTTCCACTGGCAGCATTTCTGATTTGGATCAGTTAACTGAATAGCCCAATATTTTACCAAAATTATTAATCTGCTGCATTAAAGCAGGGTCTGCCAGGACTTTGAAATGAACAACAAAAGATCATCTGCTTCTAAAGGAATATTTATAAATTCTAAACCAACATTCACAAATCTATTAATCCTGGAATTTTATCTAATAGTACATGCTAAGGCATCCAAGCACACATTGAATATTTTAAAAGACCATGGACATCCCTGACTTGTACCCTGTGTTAATGTTAAAAAAAAGAGGATGAGCAAAAAAACATTGGTCATAACCTATACTCTTGGTGCTGAATATACTTTTTTTAAATCTATTTCAAAAATATTTTAGGAAACTCAAAATTAGGCAATACTGTGAAAATAAATGGTCATTAAATGTTATCAAAAGCTTTCTCAACATCTAAAGAAACAATGGCTGTCTGATAAGTTCAATCCAAGTTTAAATCAACCAAGTCCATCCACAAGGATCACAAAGTATATATGTCCCAATCTCTTCCATGCCACCATTCTCAGAAGATGCCAGCCACAGATGCAGCCAAAATGTCAGGAATAAACTCTTCCAGAACATGGCCACATAGCCCCAAAAAACCCAGAAAAAAACAATGGATGCCAGTTATGAAAGCCTTCAACGTCTCCATTTTCAGCATCTTGCTCTTTGTGATTTTGGGATCTGATATTTGGGTATGAGAAATTTCAGGGGGAGGGGGAGAATTTCTAAGTGGGGGAGGGAATGTTCTCACCCCCTCCCAAAAGTTTTACTTCTGATTATAATTCATGAATCCCACCCCCAGATAGCCTGTTTGGGATTCTATTCCTCCCAGAATCCCTCATTGAGCAATGTCTTTGCTTTTGTTGTGTATGCCTTCAAGTCATTGTCAACTTTTTGCAGCCCTAAGGTGAACCTAGCATGGTGTTTTCCAAGCAAGATTTGCTTGGATGGAGTGTCATTGCCTTCCTCTGAGACTGAGAGAGTGTGACTTGCCCAAGGTCACCCAATGGGTTTCCAAGGTTAAGCAAGGATTCTGGTCTCCCAGAGTCCTACTCCAATACTGAAACCACTACACAAAACTGCATCTCAATACCCCTGTTAGCTTTGGAATTCTAAGTCCTGCAGTCCAAGTAAGTAACTTTTTCATCCTTTGTTCCTAACATTTCACATGGGGTAATCGCTAATGTATAATTGGCAAACAACATATCACAGGTAGTGACATTTCTCTTTTAGATCTTCAGGCAAGCAGAACAAACTCCCACTTGGTTTCTAGATCCATGTGGGGCATGCTTTTTTCAACAAAAACAGCATATGGCCAAAGGAAGACTTCACCAAAAAGTAGGGACACACTCAGGGAGTGGTCCTTTATTTTAGAACTAGAATCTTACAGAGCCATCTCATTTCTCCCCATGAAAGGCTGGAGGGCATGCAACTACTGTTTGTTACCTGACATTAATATGACTTGTTGCTTTTTGACAGTTTTTTAAAAACGGGATACTGTTATTGGTTTTAAATAGGTTTGACTACATTTTGTGTAAGCCACTTTGAAGAGCCTCTTGAATTTTTGTTTTAAAGGAAAAGCAGAGGATGACACCTTACTTGATTCCTACTGGAATCTCAGAAAATCTGTGTGAATTTTAAAGCAAAGCGTCTTCATCAAGACTGAGAGTATTTGGGGGAAAGAGTGTCTGCAGAAGCTGTGCCTTCATCCTCTCTGTCTTTTTGATGTGATGCCATCCTATGCTGTTTGTTTCTGTGTTGGTTCATATTTTATTAATGCCAGGATGAAATCAACTCATTTGAGATGGAGTGCTGAGGATACTGTGGAGAGCCATAAAGAAAAAAGAAATGGGCCCTTGAACAGATGAATTCCCCTAGAAGCCATGATGATCCCATTGAGGCTCTCATACTTTGGACACATCATGAGAAGACACTCCTCATTAGAAAAGACAATGATGCTGGGGAAGGTTGAGGGTAGTAGAGAGAGATGAAGACTGCACACTGGATAGCTGGATTCAATCAGATCAGTCATGGGCATCAATCTACAAGGACCTAACAGAAAAGTGGAGGATAGGAGGTCTTGCAGATGTCTCAACTACAGGTTCACCACAAGTTAAGGTCAACTTGACTGAGAAGCCCAACTGCACTATTAACCGAGAAGCCTAGCTGCACCATTGCTGCAACTCATTTTCTGAAAAGAAAGTAAGATGAAGTGGAGTAGAAGGACCAGCTCTATCACTGGGGCTGAAAAGAATGACTGTATCCTATCATCAGGCAGAATGATGATGATGATGATGATGATGATGATGATGATGATAATAATAATAATAATAATAATAATAATAATAATAATAATAAATTTATTTATACTCTGCCCCTTTGAGATAAATCGGGGCAGCTAACAACAATAAAATACAATTACATCAAATAAAACAAGCTACATCTCTCCCCAACTGTACTATTGGATAGAATGATCATGGGATAGCATGGCCAGTCCTACAGTTGAACAATATAAGAGTAGGACAGCATGGCTGGTATACCATTGGATGAAATGAAGGAAGAAAAGCATGGCTAGTCCTAGCCTTGGCTCCAGGTGCCAGTGGTAGTGGAAATGGAAAAATGGCAAGGTGTAGTAGGAGAAAATTGTGCATGCATGAAAAGATCTGCAGTGCTGAGGTGCAGTGGATGATTTTTTGTCAGGAGCTGTATCATAGAGCTTGCTTGCCATGGTTTGAAGTGTTAATCTAGAAGGATATAGCTGTATTTGCTTGCTATTTATTGTGTTAATAAACAGTGGGAAAATGACGGGACACACATTGGGGTGTTTATTGGTAGATGTTGTTGGCCACATTCCTTTGTGGTTAACAAGCAGAGGAAAGAGAGTTGAGTTTGTCTCTAGATGACTCAAGGCAACTTTCCAGAGAACACAGGCAGAAGAAAAAAGAAAGGGGGGCTTCATGGGAACCAGGACAGAAAAGAAAAGAAAAGAATGGTTTGCTTTTGAAACAAATGAGAAGGTAGCCCTTGAAACTGTGTGCTTTCATTATGCTTTGCTAACACTTCCTGTTTAGTCCTGAGAACAACTATCTCTGATGTACATCTCTAGTGAGTGTTTTCTGAGTTTTACTACTGAAGCCTGGATTTTTGAATTTAAAGGGATACCAGACCTGACAATGCTGTCTCTTTGTTAGTGCAGAAGTTACAACTGTCCAGGATCCTGGTGGTGTCATACACATGTGTAAGTTTCATTACACATATCATTGTACTACTTTAGCTGTTGTGCAACCTACCTATTCAGTTCATGGTTGGGCAAGCAGAATTCCACAAATGTGACCATTTTACATTAATCTAAATCCTATTGTTAGTCCTTACTAGAGTGGAGCCATTGAATCAATGGGATTTTCCAAGATGTTGACTAATCATTCAACATTTGACTCAGTGCCTCTACTCAGATTGGGAATAACCAACAGGATTCCATCCCTTCAATTCCCCATTTGTGGGTGGTGCACAACTATTCATCAATGCTTGCAGTGTACCACTTGATTCACTGGGATGGAAGAAACAACCACTGCCCTTTGCCCCCCTGCACAATGGGAAATTCGGCAAGCAATTGGGCAGATAGGCCATTGATTTGCCAATTTCAATATTCTGCAAAAGGGCTGTGTAGTGCAACCATCATGTACTTACATGAGTGTAGTTTTGCAACACAGAAACTTGATGCAGTATTTCAGCCATCATGTATTTATTTAAAATGTATTTGTCTTCTTAATTTCATTCCATAGCAATGACATTTTTAACTCCCTGTTTAAGATTCTGCTATGATTTTATTAAAGGGGAGAAGTGACTATGCCTTAAGAATCTTTAACACTGGCATCTGCACCAGAAACTAATTTCTGCTTTCTCTGAGAATTTTTCTCTTTTATTATTACCACAGTCTCCTGCTGTATTATGTCTGTTGTCATCTTCATATTCCTAATGATGTGGAGGGTGGTCTTTCAATTTGTCAGACTTCATAAGCCAAAAGGCAGCAGGCTCATTGAAATCTGTCAAAAATATATGTCACTTAATGATCTGATTTTGCCCTGCAAGTATTCCTCCTGAATTTCAGTTTAACTTCTGATTTAATTTCTTTTGACCGACTAATGAAATGCCCAAGGAGCTTCACTTGTGTCAAGGGGATTAGAGTGTGCCAAATTTAATACTCTGATGGCTGTCAAATATTTTATAATATGTTTAACAAAACAGTTGTCATCCATTGCACTAAATGTGGCAAGGAATATAGCAACTCAAAGCTAGCTTTGTTGGATACTAATGCCAATCTCGTCTAAGGATGCAAAATCTTTGTTTCATTTTCCCACACAAGCATAAATCATTGCAAATGTTGCCTCCTCTGTAGGCAATATTGCAAGGGGTTTTGTGCATTTTTGAGCTTAGTTTTATTTATTTTTTATTTTGCATTTCTTTGCTAACAATGTTTTTCACAAAAAATGCCCAAAAATACAATAAATAAATTGCTTGACAGCTAAGCATGTCCTCAAGAGAACTTCTTGAGGTGCTGAAACACTCTTTCTCATTAAGCATAAGATATCTGAAAATACAGTTGACCTTTCATATCTAAGGATTCTGCATCCACAGGCCCATTGTATTCTTCATACCCGCCCTCTAGTCCAATATACAGTCTTTTCCAAATTGGAACCAGTTAGTTAGTTCTGCAAGTCAACAAGCAGGATTTGAAAGCGATTGTAATCTCTTACCTTCCACTTCTTCCCGATATCTTGATTTCTGAGTAAATATTAAGGATGTAAAACCTCCACAATTTCATCCCTACATATGAGGATGAATAATTACAATATATTTCTCTTTCTTGCAAGTGCAAATAAATATTTCTCTGAAGTTTTATCCCTGTATTCTAACATCCCAAAGTGTTATGGAGAAAAATAAGTAAAACATACAAGGAAATAAAAACCTGTCTACATAAACAAAAATATCTTTCCCTGCTGGTGAAAGGAAATTAAGGAGAAGGGCAGCTTAGCCTCCTGAAGAAGAAAATTCCAGAGGTGTCCTCACCAAGTGAGCCTTTGATGGTGGTAGGAATGAGAAAAAGCCTTTCCCTGTAAATCTTAAAACATCTAGATCATAGGACATAACATCTAGATCTGCTTGACCTAAACCTGGGCTAGTCCATGGCAGCCAGTGTCCCTCACTTTGTTTTGCTGCTGTGTATCTTTGTGGCAGCTAGTTCTGGGCATTGGCAGCTGGATATAATACCATAAGAAACAACACTTAAGCATCACATAAGTTCAATCTGTTCTATGTTATTAAATTCTAGTGCCTCTGTATATGGGGCACGAGCACTAAAATCTGGGGTTTTCATAGGTCCTATTACATTGTGGATTACCCTTTTTATGAGCAAGGCAAGAAAAGCAGAGAAGCTATCCACGTGTTATAAATTGAACAAATTAATGGCAATATTTTCTAATCTTCAGCATGGTGTGAAATTGAGGCACTTTATAAATTTAAATACAAAGAATGCCAGCAGCCACACCAAGATAATTTGTATTTATTTATAATCAGATAGTTGGACTGAACGTAAAGCTGAACTGAACACCAGCTCCCTAAAAGCTGCTTAAGAGTTGAGAATAAAAGCCAGAGATGTTCCAGTGACCCACAGAGCCACCAGCTCCCAATGCTCTTGTCTTGTTTGATGGTAAGGAAAGGCAAGATGATGGAGTATATCTTTTCTTTTATCAGGCAATCCCAGGCAACATGGTCCACTGTCAAACAGCTCTTACCATCAGGATGTTCTTCCCAGTGTTTATCTGGAATCTCTTCTCTTTTAGGTTGAATCTATCACTCCATGTCCTAGCCTCTTGAGAAGCAGAAAATAAGCTTGACAAATATATATATAAGAATAAATGAAGTAAACTATCCTATTAACACATTATTACAACAATATGCAAACATTTAAAAGCAAAACACTGGAGAATAAAAGTACAGCACACTTTGAATACTGTCCCACATAGAAAATTCCTGCACATTGGGAAGCGAGTATTGTGATGAAAACAGTACAGTTCCACATTGTTTTCCAAGGTGCTGTGAGGGTTTCTTCTTTATTCCACTTTTGTTTCAGTTTTGAATCCAGCACCAGCATTCAGACAGTGTAGATGATTTTCACGTACACAGTTTATTTAGAATAAGATTTTAGAGAAATCTTATTCAATATATCTTATAAGTTTACCTGATGAAGCAATGGACTTCATGTGCCTAAGTCTGCACATTGGGAGGTGGGAAGAGAAAGATTCCAATCTAAAAATAATGCTTTTTTGTTTGAAATATGATTCTTGCTTCAGGACTCTTGTTCTGATAATGGCTCTCTATGTCACAGCATGTAACATAGTAGGTACCATTTTAAAATGATTCTGTGTGAGAGAGAAAAGAAAATGCTTCAATTCAGATACTGTACTGCATTGTTTTATGCCACTCCTTAGCATAGATAAAGGCCACTGTAGGCTTCACTGTGACACAGGTGTGTATGTGAAAAAAATAGAGTCTACTTGGAAGGTTACCCTGCTATCCGTGAGTTTTCATGAAGGCTGCAAAAATGGTGAGGAAATATTTTATCACACCCTCACTCCTTTACAGCCATTCCAAGTGAGAAATGTTTCCAGCCCTCACTCTGGCTTGGCTTCTTGACAATGACATGCAGCCAAACTAACCTCAACATTTTGGCTATGTCCCTATATTGGCAGAAATCACATTGACACGTACTGAACAAGAGAAACAATGATGGTGAGATTTTAGAACAACTACTTAGTTAAGTATGGTGACAGTCAAAACAAGATCCCTGTTGAAATTTCTTCTTGCACTGGAGGAGGAATGGAAATGTCTACAGCTATGTCTTGATTGACAGGAAAACAGACCCCTGTGGCTCACAGGAGTTGATGCCTGGGAAGTTCAAATTGGGGGATTTTTATATATTTCCCACACCGATGGTTCCCAAATGTTGGTCCTCCAGGTGTTTTGGACTTCAGCTTCCTGAAGCCCTAGTCAGTTTGGACAACAGTCAGGAATTCTGAGACCTACAGCCCAAACAATCTGGAAGACCAAAGTTTGGAAACCACTGCTCTACAACATTGAATGCATAGGGACGGTGAATACAAAATAGGTTATGGATGTGTAATACTAGATTATTCATTCATACCTGCAGTTGTGAATTCCAGCTGAGATTGTCTCCAAAGCTGTGTCCAAAGAGCTGTGGATCTGGCAATGGATAGACTCAGAGCAGGCATGTTAATGTAGAGGAAATTGTGGCCCCCATCACACTCCATCCTTTTGGTACCAAAATATCTGCTTGCCAAGATTTAGATCCTAGACAAGCTTGGAATCAGGAACAAGGAGGAACTTGCCTCTTCTAGAGTTCAAGATTGGGCATTACTGGAAAGAGGACAGCAATTAATTGAATAGCACAATCCCGGTCCTGATGTTAATGTTCAAGCAGAGCAAACTGACACTGAAGCAACCATATGTTTAGCCAAAAATCTATGTAGGGGAATTTTCCTTTAGCTCAGAGGAGGTTAGGCCACAAATAACCCTCGAAACCATCTCCCTTTTGTATACCAAGGCAGAATTCTTATAATTAAAAGTTTCTTTTATTGGCAGGAAATCACACAGCAATCACACTAACACACATTCATACAAGGCTCAGGAAATCAGGAATTAACTTGTAAAAGTTTGGAGGCTGAACTAACAGTGATACTTCCACACACAGGAAGCTTGCTTCAGGATCCAATTGGTTGGTGTGGAGTGGGACAAAGCCATTCTGATAAACGGAGATGAACGAGTGTGCTGGAGGTAGTCAGGGTTCAGAGAGACAGAGTGTCCCCATGGAATCCAATCTAACACACTAAGCAAGAGTTTTGAGGACCTTATATAGACCAAATCTAGCCCCTGGGCAAAAGTGATTCCATGTCTATGGGTGAAGTCATGGTCTGGCGATATTCATGGTGGGAATGATTAAGCCCATCTAGCTCATCTGGTGAGACATCCTTCTGATAATGGAGGTGTTAATGTCCCATTTCCAACTCACAAACTATCTGCTTAGCCTACAAGTACCTAGGGAATTGTTCCCCAATGGTCCCATTAGTCTGACCAGTCTGGGTGTTGTGTGGACATGTACCCTTGCTTTGGGGGTTATGGTGGACTGCATTGCAGGGTCCATGTGGGGTTGAAAGCTTGCAAATGGAAATAGATAAATAGGAATCACTCTGGTGGGAAGGTAAACAATAACTTACAACTACATTAACCAATCATAAAAGAGTAATTAAAATGTAATGGAAATTTTTAAAGCAAACACGAAGTGAAATTTATTCATGTGGAACCTTGCCATTACATGTCAGATTATTATTACAATTAGTAGAAAGCACTAATTAGTTGGTGGCAGGGTCAGAATGCTGTAGAAATGTTTCATCTGTTTTTTTCCCCCTCTATATTCCTAAGAGTTTAAAACTCCTAAAATTAAAAAATAATAGCTTCTAAAATTTTCCTTGGGTCAGTAGACATGTCCTTCAGCATAGCTCTACCTTGATGCTTACCCTCTGACCTTTCCATGCAGTGCCTTTACCATAATTGGACCATCCTTCCCCAAGGTCACTACCTCTAAGGGACAATTGTTATATTCAAATGTCTTCCTCCTTCATGGTCATTTGGCAGTGGTAGGATCCATACTGCACACAACTCCCTCTCCTATTATTCTTATCACTTTCATGCATGGGGTGTCATATTTGTTTCTGTTGATAAAGAAGAGAAAAGCAGGCATCTCCTTAGAGACAAAGGGAAACCCCATGGAGTTTAATTTGGGAGGTCTGGCATTGTCTTCCAAAGTTCCATTTTTGAAACCCAATCAAAAACAATCAGATGCCTTCTATTTTAGCTGCCAATTCCTTTGACAGAGCATAAAAGAACTAATTCCTCCATGTGGGCCAGCTGTCTTCAAAGCACAGACTCTTAAATGGAAATCAAGTGATGTCCTTACCCCCTAGAGTCCTATACAGTATCATTGCAAACAAAGCACATAATTATTCAAGCACGGAGATACTTTTATAGGATTTCCATTGCTAGAATGTCAAGATGCTATTTCTTGTGATTACCCACTCCTTTTTGTTGTTGTTCTTTTTGTTAAAAGCCTCCGTTCTTCCCATTTTAACGGGGAGTGGGGGTGAGAATCAAATTAGGAAGAATATTGTTGCCTGCAACAAGGTTGTAATGTTGACAAGAACCTTCACAAACAGTGGAGTCAAGATCCAGTGGAGGTTCCTGAGAAAGGATGAACGATGTAATAGATAAGCATTATAGATCAATGGCGGAGGTTGACTTAGGTCTGATATGCACTGCAAAATAATACAGTTTGAGACCGATACATGGTGATGAAGAATACAATGGATGGACAATCCTCACTTTAGTGTTTAGTGGTATAACTTTGCTTTACAAATGCATACATGGGAAAGGGAGATACAATGGACATTGAAAAGACACCATTTAAAACATGACATGAAAGAGGCTGACTGACAGGTCCCTAAATTTGGAGAGTGTGAAAAACTAGTCCAGCATGAGGGAACCTCCCAAAATGGCACAAGCCACAGCTTAATGTCCTAAACCAACTGTAATGGGCAAATAACTTTGCTCAAGGTCCCTAGAGACCTTATCTTCTTGATCTGTAGAAGAGTGATGCTGAGCAAGCTGTGCCCTTATTTAGCAGACACCTTAAATGTTTGTTGAATAGCTCCACCTGGGAAAGTTAAGTCCAGAGATAAAACACTGCCTGGCACTTCTTCCTTAGTGTTAGAATTTTTATGAGGTGACAAGAGCAAGTGTAACTTTAACTGTTCAAGAACAGAGATCTTCAGAGGGGTTGAAGACAGCCATAAAAATACAAGAAAGAGAGCAGGAAAATGCCGAGATTAGCTAACTAATTGTTCTATATCTCTGCCCTAAACTGCAGTTTCTTGTTAACTAGATAAAAAAGACAATAACATTCCAAATCCACCAAGCCAGGATACAAAAATGCACAAAATTCATGATGTACATTTTTCAATCTCCACTGACTTTTTCTTCAGTCAAAGGTGTTAAAAATCATACAAGTGAAAACAAACAAACAAATAAAATACAGCAAAATAAGTCACAGGCCTGTATTTTGTCAAGATGTTGTTGATGTTTTTCTGCGTTAAGCTGGTGTAGAGGGATAATTATGCAGGCAAGCCTTTCTGGTCATGTGGCACTAAGAACAAAGCATTCCAATGTCCAGGGGATAAAATTTTAATTCCATTAGCAATACAAAAAAGATAATTTTTATTTTATTTTATTTTAATTTGCTTTTTGTATTACACCAACATCATCTTGATATAATGCAGGCCTTTGACTAACATTGTCATATTTTATTTATTTATTTATTTTCTCCTGTACATGTTCACATGATGAAAAAGACAGTGGAGAGTTGAAAACATGCATTTTTTGCATTTTGGTTGGTCCAATAAAGGTATCACTGTTTGGTAAATTTTGGATGTTATTGTATTTTGATATGTAGACAACATGGCTACCCCAAATAAATTTCCTAGATAAAAAGAGGGGGGGGGGAAGGGATGTGGTAGCATCTTTAAGACAAACTGGTTTTTTGTTTTGTTTTAGAATGAGCTTTCATGGATATAAATGCATTTCTCCAGATGTAGAAGTTGGTTTATATCTGCAAAATTTCATGTTAAAATAAAAACCAGTTGGTTTTAAAGGTGCTACCACATTTCTTTTTTATCTCCCTCTCCTTTCCTCCTTTTTATGCTGCAAGAAACACAGTTAATTAGGTCTTTGAAAACTGTTAATTAACAGGAATAAACTATATTTTAAGGTATTTGGAACAAAAGCTACAGTGTAAAATTGAAGGCTTTCAAGGCTGGCATCCATAGTTTTTTGTGGATTTTTCAGGCTATGAGGCCATGTTCCAAAAGAGTTCATTCCTGATGTTCCACCAGCAGCTGTGGTTGTCATCTTCAGAGAAAGCTGCTAGTGAAACGTCAGGAATAAACTTTTCTACAACATGGCCTCATATTGTGAAAAACCCACCAAAAAAAAAAAAAAAAACACCAAACCTAAAGAGCTACAGTATCTGTGTCCTTCTAATACATCAGTAAGCATAGAACATCTAGATCTCCATCTTAGTATGTAGCATATTGATGACCAGTCATGGAATAATGAGACCAGGTACAGATAAATGGGGTCAGTTTGAGCCACTTTATTGACCTTTAACATATTTAAATAATTTAACCTAGGAATAAACAAAGTGGGGTGCTCTGAGGCCAGGCGTCAACTCTTAACCACCTCCTCGGCCTTCCCTTGGATAAAATACCTGACCCCAATGCAATCTGATATTATGGTTTAGTCCCCAGCCAGTAATTTACTGGAATGTAAACCCAGGAAACTTCCTACCTCAAGTTGCAGGATAAGGGAGAGCAAATCCCCAGCTCCAACAGCAGACTTTTCCCCAGTTCCCAGAGCTCTGTAGAGACCATTCCACAGCCAAAACCCCTCACCAAAAGGGTGCCAGGATGTACACTAAACAGTTATATTCTCTCTGCACTACTTGCCAAGTGAAAACCCACCATTAGCCAACCCATAAGCCTCACACATAAAGTTTGGTGGTGGTGCCCCTGGAGTTGGCATAACCTGGTGCAATAACTCATGGTGTCACCCTCTCCCACACACATTGACTCCCTCCCCCACCACACCATACAGAATCCTCAGGGATGTTTTTTTAGTAATGTTACCCATAAATTCCAATGCCTGTATATCACCGAAAATCATGTTAATCATTGTGACATCAACAACTAGCCAGATTAAAATTATACCTTTAAAATGTGATAGCATATGCACAGCCTAAATGTATTTACACATACATAGTTGCATGTCTGTACCACCCCCTAAGAGTGGGGTGAGTTTCAGTGGAAGGAGAAAGGAGAGGTTTCAGCTGTTTCCCTGTAAACATGTGTAGGAAGAGATGCAGAGGAGATGAAACCCTTGATATAGACTTGGAAAGGAGGTAGAGCTTAGCAAGAAAGGACATGGTTCTCCCTTTCATAACTTCCTGCCTTTGTTGAAAGAAGATAAGATAGCAAGACAAGGGAAAGTCCCTCCCATTGAGGTGTATGAAATCATTGTCAGAAATAGCCATAATTTTATTGAAACTATTTTATTGTTGCTGTTGTTGTCTTGCTGCTTTTGAAATATTTCCTATATTTTATTTCGTTTGTGTTTAAGAAGAATGTAGCAACATATGATAATAGAAGGAGATTGTCTTTACCTACTAACTCCAGGAGAATTAAGAAGACCAGGCCTAATGAATCAAGGAGCCAACTTTATTAAAAGAGATGCTGCTCTATCCCACACCATTTGGACCAAAATCTGAGCAGAATGCTGTAGAATGGCTACACCGTTCTGGATCCTCAAGTTCAGCAACTCTGCGTTCTGTTATAGAAGAATCCAGGTTACTTTACATTACATTTGTTGTTATTGTGGTGTGCTTTCAAGTTGCCTCTGACTTAGGTTGACCCTAAAGTGAACCTATCATGGGATTCTTTGGGGATGAGAATGTGTGACTTGCTCAAGATCACCCATGGGTGAGCAGGGAATCAAAACCTGGTCTCCAAGACCATAAGCCAGTGCTTAAACAACTATATCATGCTGAATCTCATTGGACATGCACAGGAGAGATTTCTGATTTAATTAGCATTCCTGACCCAATGTTTACATTACATTCCAGGCTCAGCATCAAAATAGACCTTCCTCAGACTATGGCCACATTCCTTCTATCAGAAGACCTCTAAACCTTACCTGCTAGGTGTCACTCTAGCTGTAGCTGATGCCGCACTTAATGCACTTTGACACCACTTTGTCTGTCATTTCCATCCTATGGAATCATGGGATTTGTAGTTTGTTGTGGCACCAGAACTGTCTGAATGAGAAGGCCAAATATCTCACAAAACTACAAATCCAGAATTCCATAGCATTGAGCCATGGCAGTTAAAGCTGTGTCAAACTTCATTAATCCTGCAGTGTAGATGCAGCTTACATCAGTTTGTTTTGCTAAAGGAAAATCTTTGAGACCAAGGTATGTCTCTCTGGCTTTTCTTTGCTAATGAAGATTCAGGAAGGACTCATCTCATGCTTTCTACAAGCGCGTTGATGACTAAAAAGGCCGATCTGAGATAAACAAGTCCAGTTACAGAAAGCACAGCAGAAAGTCTCCTTGGGTGATATTTCGAAGTTGTGGTTCTTTCTGCGTTGTCATTTCTCTTCAAGACTCATTCGGCGTGAGTTCTCAAAAGAGGCTGCAGCATTGTGGATAGTGCATCTCCATGCCTCTGGATGTGAGGCCAGGGCAGACCATTGTTGGTGATCAATTTGGCTGAACTTGATATGTTTTTTCAGGGAGTCATTAAAAAGAAATGAAAGTGTTTTCCAAGTTAGCCCACATGAAGCCATATTTTTCTGTCTCTAGCCTCTTTAAAACCATCCATAAATGAGCAGTGATAGGATGATATACTCTGGGTTTCAAACCATCACCCTGTTACTTTTCAGTGACAGCTAGCTCCAGCATTTCATTCTATGAATTCTTCTTGAAAGTACCTTTCCAGGTTCTGCTCAGAAGTAGTATTCAAATTTGTTTTGAATGTTGCTTTTGGCCAAATTGAAGTGGCTACTATACTAGCCTCATTTTTCTCCTCTTAACACAGACATGTACTATGGAATCAATCCAAAGCTTAGACTATGTAACACCAGAGGACTTCTTTCTTAATGTTGTTAATGAAATCAGCATCTGCATTTTAGTGGGGGAAATATATTTTATGCAAGCCAATCAATAACAGTGTTAAAAAAAATCAAGTGGAAAGTACACGCTACATTAATTTCTCTTCCATAATTTCTCTTCCATAAACAAATGCCAGAGGAATAAAACATATGCTAATGTAGAAATTATAACTTTATATTCATACCTGCCAAGGCAGATGGAAACCATCCCAGCTTGTACACTGACAACTTCAAAACAAACATTTCTTCCAAGCCGAAATATCCAAAAGCTATCCCCCATAAAAAAAATTGCCTTTGGGTTTTTTTTCCTATTTGTCAAACAAAGGGAAGGCCAAGTGAGCTACATATTATGGCATTGTTTCATAAATCTCTGCATGCAAAGTTATGTGTTAATTGTGCTTGGCAACCCTTGTGTTGAATGTCAACATTGCACAACTGAACCATGACAACAAATGCATGAACAAATGTGCATGTCTATCCATGCGCAGTGCCACCTCCACAACCATGAATTGAATGCAGGCATTATGCAATGGGTGAAAATGTCCAACTGCTTCTGAGGAGGTCTTACATATGTGTAAGACACCAAAAGGATTTTGTCTGATATGTACATTCTTTTCTTTCAGGGTAAAATAAAGCAAATGTGTTGGTCCATTCAGGGGTGGGGAGAAGATGCACCCCATGTGCCAAAGCAACAAGGGCCTTGTCTGCACTGGTCAGGATACTCCAGGGGACATCCCAGAGTATCTTGGCCATTCAAGTGCCCCAATCTGAACCATTTCCTCACCTTTTGTTTCCACTCTGCAGTGGTTGTCCAAGATGCCCAACTCACCCACTATCACTATGCATCACTGTCCTATGAAATGTCCAGTGAGAGGCACATGTCTGGGTTTCACATTCTGACCTCAGAATGAGTGACCCACAGTGGTGGTGGCAATGCCTGGCAGGACATCCATGCAGACAGGTGCTGTGCCATGGGAACGGATCCTCCTAGAAGATTCAGAGCAACAAGTATATTTTTACATTATTTTAAGGCTCGTACAGCCAGTTCTGGTGCCAAACATGTGGTACATGGGACATCATTCAAACTGCTCATACCAAATCTATGGTTTGGAGTGTGAATCATCAGGACAGGATGATGTCAGAATGGGGGGGGCAGGGGCAGGGGATGGACCTTTTCATCTATGCAGACAAGACCTAGGTGATACTCAGTAGCCATATTCCTCTTTGTGACTTAGGGCCCAAACAGACAGACCAAAATAAAGCTGCTTCGGGTCACTTTGAAGGTATGCTGTTTAAATGACACACACATCTTAAGAGGCCAGAAGTCTCACCAAAGCTGCGCTCCAATCCATGCATCCCTTAAACAGCATACTTCCAAAGTGACCTGAAGCAGCTTTATGTTGGCCTGTCTGTTCTGGCCCTTAAGTACTTTTCCCCACTATTGCAGAAGAAGGTAAATAATACCTCCTTACACAATGTTTCTTCCCTTGTTGTGCAATGGCTGTTGGATGGTGATTTTAATATCATCAAGTAGGGATGGATGTATCCATCCATTTCATTTTCTCTTTAGATTTAGAATGGTTAATCCTAACATTCTTTGCAAACTTATATGAACAAGCTTGAAAATCTTATTACAATTCTTCAGAACAAAGCTGAAATAAAATTCTCCCCCTTCTGCACAAGACAAAGCTCCTGATTCCAAGATTCCACATTGTATATAAGGACCCTTTCAGGAAAGGGAGGGAGGCAATACTAATTCAGTACTAACATGGTTTAATGCTGCCACATAGATTTTAGTCTCCATGGGAAGGGATATGTCAAATACTCAGCTTTCAATCAAGCTGAGAACCACTCACATTGAGAGTAGAGTCTTAAGTTTTGAGCAGCTTCAGGCAGACAATTGACAGTGTACCACTTCAGGATGAGCTTCTGTAGTATGCAATTAAGTGGTCCCAGGATAAGGCTGTTGGTAGGACAGTGGTAGTTAGTTGCATGGTGAGGAGCCCAGAAAGAGATAGATTGGAAGATTTCCAGGGAGCAAGCAAAACATAAGGATGCTTCACAGCAGTCAGCAGTAAGTTTTTCCTTACCCTGAATTTCCTTTTTGTGGAGTAACTCACCTCACAATTTCATCTAGGCCTCTTTGAGTTTAGAGATCTCTTGGATAGCTCTTCCTAGCTTTGAACATGAAAGTGGATTAGATGCTGAGTGTTCATCCACAATTCTCTTTTTATTGCAGAACATACATCTGCAATAATGTAGTTAATTTTTCCTTTCTCTTTTTATGGCCTCTGTTGTATGCCTTGTTCTACTATGGCATCATAACTGGTAGAATAGTGACCTGTTTGGGTAACAAATCTTCACCCTTGCCTACTTCATTGCTGACTTATCATGATATAGCCTACTTAGAAACTGAGAAATGCTGTGCTTGTTCCAATATGTCATCCTGAAATTGGAATTCCTCTCCCAGCAGATGTCTTGGAAGGTCAGCTCAAAAAGGAACGCAAATAATGAATTCATACTCATTGTCATTCAGTTAAGGATCTAAAATGCATGTTTGTATGCTTGCTAAATTTAGCTTCAGATCATGTTTCCATTAAATTTATTCAGGAAGGACTTGAACTGAGGGAGGCATACTTTGCAAATCAGAAGACAGGCACTTGTGAATCGGATCAAACAAGAATTTGCCTGCCATTCTCAATAAGAGCAGCTCAAAAGAACTCTTTGTTTTAATGCATTATTAGTAAGTAAACAAATTCTCTGATTTAATTAATGAATGGCACCAGGAGACCATGTTAGCTTGTCTTAGAAAATGTTTTGCATGTACCAAACTGCTGGCTTGATTTCTACCAAGAATAAAGTGACATCATCATCCTGATAATTTGAAAGCAAAATATACTGATATTTTCCTTATTAGAAGATCATATATTTGTTATAATAGGGTGATTTTTTTAAAGACAGTAAAGACATCCTAGTTCCATGCTTTGTTAATCTCCTGTAATAGTTTTCAGAATATTTTATGTTTAAGGTATGTGCCCTTAGAAGTTAGGAAAATTCATGGAAAGCATCACCAGCTACATGGTAAATCTGAATGGACTTGTGAACGACTGAAGCTAATTGTATGTAGAGATCAGAAGAGGTTCTGTTTTGGACTACATCACTCAGACTCTCCAAATCAGCATGTTGTTATTTGCCATCAAGTTTGGTTCAGCTTATGATGACCGTATGAATGAAAGACAACATGTGAGTCCCACTTATCAATACACCTGCCCAGGTCTTGCAAATTCAGGGGGATCTTGATTGAATCAATCCATCTGTAATATGGCCTTTTTCTTTTCCTACTATCCCCCACTTCCAGTGTGTCATGTTGTCTAATGCTATATGATAACTTTAGTTTAGTTATTTTGGATTCTAGTGAGGATCCAAGTCTTGATTTGCTCTCAGGCTCATTTTTTTTGTCTTTTTGAAAGTCCATGATATTCATAAAATTTTCCTCCAGCACCACATTTCAGATGAGTTGACTCACCTACTTTCAACTTTCTTCATGTTCAACTTTCACAACCTTGAAACTGGAAATACTAAACTGTGGATGGCCACTTAGGAATTCTGCAAGTTGTAGTCTTAAATAGTAACTTTTGCATGTTGTGCTGATGCTCAAGTACTATTGAAACAGAGTCCTTCTCCTAGCCTACCATGGCAGCTTAAAATTATGAGATGATAAAAATTCATGAAATTCTGTTTTGCCTCTCTGGATGCTCACTACTTAGGTGGTGAATTTTTGAAGAAAAGTTGAAAGGATTTCAAGAAGTCTTTGCACAAATTTCTCAGGCTTTTCCCATGCACTTCTTGAAGGACAAGGAAGATTCTACCTGTAGTTTTTGAGTAGCTGACAGAGGCATAGTTAATGAGCAAATAGTCTTTCACTATTTATATCTCTGCATGTGTCAGATCTCCTTGTTTATAGGTGACATGTTACCCCATCCATTAAGCAAATAACAATAGCTATGGAATGAAAATGAGCAGTCAGGTGTATAATATTTCATTATCTGCCTCTCATCTTTTTTCTCTATCTGCCATTGAATATGCCAATTACTTTCTGCACCTTCCCCTTTTTCCCTGTTTCCACCGGTCATGTCCCTTCCCTTGGCAACCTTTTGCATTTGTTTCTTCAATAATTTCAGACTCATTAAACTTTAGCCAAGAAAAGAAGGGGAGGGAGAAGAATGCCAAATCCCCCAAGCAATTCTATCACCATAGCAACATTCATGACTACTCACCACTATCTAGGCCCAAATATATATTGAGCAAGAAAATAATGTGTGAAAGGAAACATGAGGATAATTTGTTGTTGTTGTTGTTGTTGTTGTTGTTGTTGTAAACTGCCTTCTTATCAAGCTCAACCTATGGCAACACTATGGATGAAACATCTCCAGCCCCCACTGTCCTCTACTGCTCTGTCCAGCTCCTGAAAACTCATATTCATGGTCTCTTTAATAAAGTCCATCCATTTAGCATGTAGCCTTCCTCTCCTTCTACTTTCCTCCACCTTTCATAACGTTATTGTCTTTTCCAACAATTCATGTCTTCTCATGATGTGTCCAAAGTATGACAGTCTTTGTCATCTTGGCTTCTAGGGATATTTCTGTCTTGATCTGCTCTAGGGCCCATTTATTTGTCCTTTTGACTGTCCATGCCATCCTCAGCACACTTCTCCAGCATCACATCTCAAATGAGTTGATTTTCCTCTTTTCTTCTTTCTTAACTGTCAAGCTCTCACAGTCCAGCTCTCTTCCATACATGGTAATAAGAAATACAATGGCTTGAACGATTCTGATTTTTGTGCTGAGTTGTATATCTTTTCTAGTTTTTTAGGATCTTTTCTAGTTCTTTTCTAGTTCTAGTTCAAAATTGGAACCCGTGACCCTCTGAATCTGCTATAGCCACTGATGGAACTGTTTATGTTTGTTGATTTTAAGGTATGTTTTAAACTGTGAACTGTTTAATTGTTATTTGGGGGGATTCTGGTATGCGGGACTGTTTCTATTTCCTCATTGTCTAGTTTGAATGTGTGTAAGTTCTCTCTGGTCATTATTTTTGTTTATGTTCAACAGCAAGCCTGCCTTTGTACTTTCTTCCTTGATCTTCCTTAGTAGTTGTCCCAGGTCTAGGAGATTTTCTGCTAGTATTGTGGTATCATTCTATCTTAGATTGTTGATATTTCTTCCTCCTATTTTCACTCATCCCTCTTCCATGTCCAAGCCTGCTTTCCTCACAATATGTTCTTCATACAAGTTGAATTGGTAGGGTGATAGGACACAACATTTTCAATTGGGAACCATTCTTTTTCTCGGTCTTCTGTCCTGACAGTAGCCTCTTGTCCTGAATACAGATTCCTCATTAGGACTATCAGATGTGTTGGCACTGTTGGGGATGATGGGAGGTGATGCACATTACCCAGGCTCAGGTCCTCACCATCTGGTCAAACTGGGCTGATCAGAACTGATCAATGGTGTGATGTGTTGCAGGTAGCAGAGGTGCCCATGAAGCGGCTCAGGAACAAAACATCAGCTCTGGAACTTCTGGAATCACTGTTGCTGCTTCCCCTCTTCTTGCAGTCAACAAACCACGCGAGCTGTGCACTAAACTATCTTTATTGACTACTTGAATAATACAAACTCTATAGTAAAACAATAAACATCATTTTGCAACACATTTCTTGCTCTTGCTAAACACACTCTGGCTATGCTAATCAAGCTATATACATACTCATCTCCTCCTGCACAAAAGCTTAGTTACAAGTTCAGGTTCTCCTTCTAGTTCACATTGTTGATGGTGTGGAGGATGGTGCAGTGCTGGGGTGCAGAGAGAAATGGCTCACCGGAACAATACTAAAATAGTTCAACTTTTGTTACCACCCACTGGGTGTGCACTGGGTGTGTACAATCAATACTATTGGTTATTTCACACTTTCCCATACTATAGTCCAACCTCTTACTATGACCTAAACACTCATGTGATGTTTTCAATGATGTCGTTGTTTACCTTTTCCATGACCTTCCTTTCCGGAACTTGTGTTGCTATTCTGTGTGTGTTATGGCTATACTCACATCTGTTGTTGTTGTGTACGTGTCTGACTACACTATCTCACCTTGTGCTGGAAATTTACAGACTTTGGTTCTCACATACAGCTTTGCATTTCTATGACTATAATTCCCATGCTCCTTGCCTTAACAGGCACTCCCCTGTCTTTAAGGGCATTCCATAGCCTTTCGTGATCTGTTTGCTATAGTCTATAAAACACATTCTGATTTTCTTTTGGAACTCCCTGCTACACTCCATTAGCCACTGTATATTTGCAATGTGATTTCTGGTGCCTCTTTTTTTCCTGGACCCTGCTTGGACTTCTGGGATTTCTTTCTCCATGTATGATTGGCCCCTGTGTTGCAGAATTTTGAGCATGATTTTGCCCGCATGGGAGATTAGTGCTATGGTTATATAGTTGCTGCAGTCTTTTGTGTCTCCTTTTTTGTGGATGGAAAGGTACATCGGTCACTTCCAATCTGTTGGTCATCGTTTTGTTTTCCATATCTGTTGACATATGTTGGTGAGCACTAGAGTTGACTCTGTCAATGTGGATTACAACAGTTCTATTGGAATATTATCTCTTCCTGGAGTCTTAGTTTTTTTGCCATTTCCTTTATTGCTACTTCCATCTCAATTTTTAGAATCTGGGGTTCATCTTCATATGGTTCTTCGTTCCATGTGTCCTTCATGTTGTCATCTCCTTTATATAACTCTTCTGGTATTGCATCCTTCATCTTTTTATTCCTTCCTGGTCTTCAATTATGTTATTTTTATTGTCACAGAGTGTCCCAACCCTTGGTTTGAACTTTGCCTTGATTTCTCGAATCTTGTGGAATAGGTCTCTCATTCTTCCTTTTTTGTTGTTGTCTTCTACCTTTTCTTGCATTTGTCATTGTAGTAATTTTCTAGCCATTGTACTGTTGCATTCAAGGTTCTTAGTTTATTCCTATCTCCTTTTTATTTTGTTTCCCTTCTTCCCTTTATTGTTTGTTGCATTTTATCTGTCACCCATTGTTTCTTCACTTTCCTTTTGTCTATTGGAAGTTTCTTTAAGCATTCTTCTTTTATTATGTCTCTGGCCTGAGACCAAAGCTCTTCTGGTTCATGATCTATTATTCTTGGTACTACAAATCTGTTCCTTATATTGTCAATGAATTTTGTGCAAATGTTGTTTAAATCATAGTTTGGTGTGGTGACTGGTTTTGTTCTCTTCTTGAGTTTTACTTTAATTTTGAAATGAGTAGTTTGTGCTCTGTGCCACCTGGTCTAGTCTTGGCCACCAGTATAGAGCTTCGCCATCTTTTACTTCCAGTTATCTAATCTATTTGGTTTTTGTGTTGGCCATCTGATGATGTCCAGGTGTATAACCTTTTCTCTGGTTGTATGAAAAATGTATTTGCAATGAATAGGCTGTTGGCTTCAAAAAAATCTATCACACTCCTACCTGCCTCATTCCTTTTGCTTAGTCCAAATCTGTTCCCATTTTATGTGTGATGCTGCTTTTGATGGGGTTTGTCTTTCTGAGAGTGTTTACTGCTTGCTTCGTCATTTTTGACTGCTCTCAGCTGCTCTTGCAAGTGTGTTTTCCTCTTGTTCCTACCTATCTCTCTATTAGTCCTTTTGTCCTGCCTTTGTGACATTTTCAGTGTCTCCTCATATAGTTTTCTAGGTGGAGGATCACACAAGGAGAACCACCTACATTCCCCCCCCCCCGGTGTGGTGCTAACAAGTGTTAGCTATGATATCACTGCTGTTCTTCACTTTAGTGACACCCACCACTACTGCTGCTGCCTAGTAGTTGTTTTCCTAAGTCATTCTCTCCCCCCCCTCCCATTATTGCTGAATTGATCATTTCCCTAACGTTCTCCTCCCTTCTTCTTCCTTTTATCTTACCCTCTCATATTCTTCTTTATTTTAGTCTCTCATTTGTGTTCTGGACCTTGTTTTATTTCTCTTGTCTGTCCTTTCTGTTTTCTTCTCTTCTCCTTCTGGAAGATGTGTGAGGGGGTTGCTGAGATGGTCTGTGCTGGAGCTGAAATGGATTCACATGGGTGGGTTTTCCCTTTCTCTAGCTTCAAGCTGTTTTTCCAATCCTCCTCTAAAAGGTGTGGGGGTGGGGTGGGGCGGGGGCTGAGATGGTCTATGCTGGAGCTGAGATGGACTCACAAGGCTGGGGTGGGATTAGATAGAGTCTTTTTCCCACCTATCTAGGCTGCTTCCTGATGCTCTGTCATGATGAGGGAGGGGATTAGATTGCCTTTATGAGGATAGTATTTTCCCTCAATAATAATTAAAATAATATTGTAATTAAACCAATATTGCAATATTGTATTATTGATTTCCTCTTAATAATAATTGTTTAAAATCCAACCATTTCATCTTGATGTCAATCCAACTGTTTCCTCTTGATGTCAACCAAACCAATCTCTGTTCTGAGGTATGTGAAAACCTCTTACTTCATTTTCCTTAGCTCTTGAGATTCCTCTCAGGAAGGTGAAATTGATTTTTACTGGCACCAAACTCTTTGGAGTTGTTAATACACTTGGACTGGTAATGAATGTCATGAGTCCTGTTTGTCTTTTACTGCCCTGTAAATATGTATTCCTTTGGCAGAGGAGTGAGAGGATGTCTAGCGATCAAATGTTTCTAAATTTCAAAGTAGTAGAACATGCAACACCAATCTATTTCTCCCTCAAATTCAACTTCAGTAGAGATGAAAGAGACATGAGTCGGGGAGCATCTCTAATGGTTGCTTCAAGTATCTGGTTTTGCTAGAGATTCCAGTTTCACAAGCCTCCAGCAAAACTTGATAGTTTAGTTCTGAAGAACATGACAAAACAACAACAGATCAAGAGAACACAAAACAATGCACAAAAGCTTGGCTAAGCAAGAAAGACAAAATAGTGCCACCTCTGACTTAGAGGTTATGCTTGTAGCCTGCTTTGCTGCTGCAACAAGGAAGATGTGAGAAAGCTTTGTGAAAACCCATCACTCAGATGGCACATTCTGTATTATTTCATTTTGCTGTATTCCTTTATATTAGCAAAAATTTGGGGAGCTGTTCCCACATCCCCTGCATGACCTGGGCTTTTAGGGCTGCAGAAGCCAATATCAATTTAAAAAAAATGCATATTTATCATCCACTTGATTATAATGATGTTTCCTGCATAGAAAATGTTGTTTTCCATGCAAAACAACCACAATTTTGTGCAGAATTTTGCATAGAATAAGTCCTGAATTGCAAACAGCCTCTGTGTGATTTTCAAATACTCTCTCACAGCCAGAAGAAAATTCCTGGATTTAGGTGTTGCTGTTTTCAAGAAGAGACTTAGTGAAGAATCGCACCCTAAGATCATGCTAGTTCACGTAATAAGCACCATTCTATGGTTTCATAATGATTAAGCTCATGCCAAGGAAAAGTGGCAAAAGGGAACATTCTTTACAAAATCTGAACAGTCTGGATCAGCAGAAAGCTTAAACATATTGTCTTTGAACTGATGATTTTGGTCTGTGAAAATAATTTTGTGTGTATATGACAGGTAGGTGTACATGATAAAGCAGTGCATATTATGTGGGAAGAGAGTGAAGAAACCTAACTAGCTAGAAGAAAGAAAAGGGTGAACACTTCTAATGATGGACATTAACAGAGGAACCCTTGATATGAACTTTAGCTTAGCTCTGAAACAACTGTTTCAAGCCCTCTCAAAGAGGACTTGCCCAATGGCAATTTGAGATTCATAAAAGCACTTGCTGTACTTCCTTATCAAAGGAACCAGAACATTTTACTGAATTGGATGAGTTACCCTGCTGTGGACACCAAAGAATTGTCAAGGATAAAAGAGGCACCTTGGGATGGGCTGGAGCTTTGAGAAGACACCTGAAATACATAAGTGTGAGAGAACTCTGCTGGAACCCAACCTGTGGGACAATGGACACTCCTTTCACTCTCTCCTGGACTGGCTTGCAGGTATGAGTTGTAGTGGAAAAAAGACAATGGGGGGAAAAACTTTCTATGAGGAGTATTAGAATACATCATATTTATCCCAACTAACTCAACTTCTTTGCCTGTTTCTACCTTTGCAACTTTACTAATGGTATGTCTATGAAACCTTGCCCTCTGCTTATGTCTAGCATAACACCATGCTGTAATCTTGGAATCAAGAATTAGCTGACTGGACAAGACAGCTGCCTCTAAGAAGGCTGTAATGACCAAAGACAAGATATTGTAGATATTGTAAAGAACTGTGAATCAAATCCAGATATAATGCAAGTAGTTAAAAGGCACATGCCCAGGACAGAACAGGGTCTGAGAGCGCAGAGTTACAAATAGTCCAAAAGAGTTTCTTCTGTTAAAAGCCCAAAAGAATTGTCCTGAGAAAGCTTGGTGCAGACCAGAAGAGCCAGCACGGTGCTGCACATCTTCATCTTCATTTCCATTGTTGCTTCTCTGGCCTCCCAAACACAGACTAGAGATGGGAGTTGTTCTGGTGGCTTACTTTAGGTAGAGACATTACTTTAACACTTTTGTTGGTGACTTAATAAATCTGTAATGCCTTTCACCTACTTGTAGGTTTATTGATTCTGTACGCTAAAAGACCAGGTTCATTTGGTGCAACATGTGGAGTTAAGTGCACTTTGTGTGTATGAGAAACTAAAGAAGGATGGAGTCAGCCTTAATTCTTTTCGGAGAGAATTCCACCATCAAAATGTTGCTACAGAGAAGGTTTCCTTGTGTAATCTTCAACCTATCCCCTTGTGATGGGGAGACTTAAAGTCAAACCTCTATTAAAGGCAGAAGAATATAAAAACTGGCAATGTAGCATGTCCCTTAAGGGGCTTCGTGATCTTGTCTAACATAGTGGCTGTCTCCCAAAGCAAAGATGATGCCTCTGGGTGGAATAAAATATGACTTCAATGTTATTCTATGGAGGGTTCAAACACAAACATGTGCTTAAAGTGCTGTGTGCAAAGTTGTTCCTTGTGTGTAGGGGTTCTTTGGTCTGTGCGTAGAAGGCAGAATGTGCATGTGAATGTCCCCTATACACTGATAATGACTCTTAGATGGTTTGGGAAGTTGAAAACAATGGAGTTGCATACATGGAACAAAGTCAATCAAGTATAGGCATTTATCCTCTTTCAAATCAAGATAGGATTGCCCAGCATCTCTGGAAACTGCACAATATCTTACAGTGGGGGCGCACTGGTCTGAAACAGTTTAGCAATGTCTCCATTCAATGAAGCTAAACAAGACAAGCAATGATTGTTTTTCTGAACACATAAATGAGACTCAGCAGGAGGAAGAGAAATTCCATTTTGTTATATATAAAATGATGCTTGACTTCTCCAAGATGGACAGGGATCCAGGCTCTCTTCTCCTAGCTTTCCAACATGCCTTCTTACAATCTGTGTAGACTCTGGCAATATTATTGTTGTTGTTGTTGTCATTATTATGCTTTATTTATATAGCTCTGTAAATTTACAATAAGTGATTATGCAAGAAACTCTAACAAGAGGCAACTCCCTGCCTTAATATCAAAGGGGTAAGGCAGACGGCTTTAAAGAGCCGTGATCAGACAAGGAGCACTGAGACCACACAACCTGCTCTCAAGGCAGGCTGTTGCTGAAGGTCTCAACCCACACCACCCAGGAGCTGGATTAAAATGGCTCCTTTTTAATCTGGTCCTTTGGACCGAAGGGTGATGCCAGAGTGGCTTCCAGCCTCTTTGGTGACATGCATCATCTAAATGCCATGCCCCCAAAGCAGCCAGAAGCCACTTCTTTTGGCCCATGTGTTTCAGGCCAAAGTGTAACAAATCATACTTATTAAGCATAACTCATAACAACCTCTTAATCTTTTCTTCTCCAGGATAAACATACCCATAATCTTTTCTTCTCCGAGATAAACTTACCCTATTCCTTGAGCTGCTCCTTTTAGGGGAGGACTTTTCACCATTTTGAATGCACTTCTCTTAAACACTCCAGCTTGTCAACATCCTTCTTGAATTACGGTGCCCGAAGTAGACACAGTATTCTATTTGTGGTTGTTATCCACGTATCTGAAATGGACACTGTTTGGCCTTTTTACGATCACTGTAAGCCAATACTGGAACACCTTTCACATTTAAGATGCCCCTGAGTGACATGATGGTACAGCTGAATACCTACCTGAACGTGGTAAATATAGCAAATCTATGAATGAGTGTTAAATGTAGACATCATAGTAGCAAGGAAGTAGATCATGACCCAAGGGAAGCAACTGAAAGGAGAGCATTCCTCCTGTGACATCCTTTTCTCATGCACAATCCATCACACTGTCACTTCTGCTCTGGTTGTTCCTGTTTGTTCAAATGTCAGACACTTGTCAGCAGCATGACGCCCTGTAGGTTCATGAGGGGGAATCAAGTGCATTAATCACTAAGAAGCATGCTGACATTCCCCTAATTAAAGCAAAAAGGATGAGGGCTAGCTGATTAGATGAAGTGCTTCCCTGATATCAGAGGAAGTGCGGTGTTGAGCAGAAAGCAAAAGCTCAATTCTATCTTTCACCTGTCCATTGCATTCAAAATGGTCTACTGTGATTACACAGCGGCCTTCTTTCAGCCATCACAAACCAGTGGTGCTGCAGTTGGAGTGTTGGAATGGGATTAGAGAGATCCAGGTGTAAGTCCCCATTCAGTGCTGAAATTCATTGGGTGACCATGAAGCAATCATTTTCTTTCTCACCCTGGGCTATGCCTCAGGATTGTTACAGGGGTAAAATGTGGGAGGAGAAGTAAAAGTTTTTACTCTTATTTGAGCTCATCAGTGAAAAGGTGGCATTTAAGTGTAACATATACATAAATCAAGAAATAACATTAGCAGACCAGCAGTAAAGAGTCTCTAGGTTTATGTGATTTTAGACAGAGGGCTATATTTCATAATCCAGGATACATGGCCACACTGTTAGGCAAACATCATCAACATCCTCCATTTTCACAAAAATCTAGTAATAGTGGTAGACACCTCCTTTTGCATGTTGCATAATGAAATTAAGAATAAACTCCTATCTCATTGCCAGCTGATGCAGAGAATGTAACTTGAAACTACATTGTAGAAATTGGCCTGTTAGATGCCTGGGACAATTTGCACTATCCAAACTAATTGAGGAAAAACATTTCTGCCACAACTGTAGTCAAACAGATAGTTATGGATGAGGCTTAGTAATGTACATTGAATGAATATGTACATTTTGCTTGAACAGTTGAAATGGCTTTGGGCCTTTCTTAAACAGCTGAGCACTTTCCCCTTTTACTCTAAAAAAATTAAACAAGATCATAGGAATTTATTAATCTATTATTATTTGCTATTTGGCTGGCTTTGACTTGGAGTGATCCTGAGAATGAAAGACCTCCAAGACGCCAGTCATCTGCTGCCTAGCTTAGCACTTACAAATGTTGTACTGTTGTGGCTCCCTTGTTTGAACTAATCTATCTGTAATGTGGTCTTCCTCTTTTCTTATTTTTTTCCTCTTTGCTATTATTGTCTTACATAACAAATTGTGGCTTCTCCCATCTAAAGTACAACAGCCTCAGTTTAGTTTATTATTGTTATTGTTGTTGTTAGTGGTGTTGTTGTTGATGTTGTTATCATCATCATCATCAACAACAACATTTATTTGTATCCTGCCTTCCTCCCAGAATTGGGATTCAAGGCAGCATGCAATTTCAAAGAGCAATACCTACAAAAAGTGAACATTAAAAGAAAATTAAAATAGTCACAACATTAAAAAACTTCAAATCATTAGTTAAAAGAAAACAATGCAATTTAAAAGATTTAAAACCTTTTTAATCTTTTAAATTGCATTGTATACTTTTAAGCAAAAATATATTTAAAGGCAATGTATCAGTTATCTTTTTAGATATCCTCTCTATATTATTGCAGCCAGTGGTAGCTAATATCTTCCATATCAGTGGATTGGCTTAACTAGATAGTTGAAACTTATTTTACACATCATATTATAGTTTTGACTAAAACTCCAGAGTTTAGTCTTTTTTTCATAACTGAGCTATGCAACTGAGCCTCATCTCACTAATAGGTTCAGTGCCTATGATACTTGCTTTAAAGCTTGGACTAAAAATGAAGGGTATTCACTCTCCCCCTTGACATAGGAAACACCAGTCATCAAGGCTTATTCAAATTCTCTTTCTTGTATATTTTAAATAAATAAATAATCAAATTATTATGGAACATTCCCCAACTCACCATGCCCAGTTTTTAACTTTTTTTTTTTTAAAAAAATATCTCTTTGTTTTCAATGATTTTAGTTCCAGAGTTGGGGTGTTGCCTCTTTTCCTTTGAAAAGACCATCCCTTTTTAATGTCTCAGTGGCATATATGTAAATCATGATCTTTTCCCTATGGATAGATGCTGGACCTATTGAAATAGGTCTCTGGAATGGTGTGAGAATTGTCTTGCTGTCCATATTCAAAGAGTCTGTCAACATCTGAAAATTTCTTCATGCTTTGGATAGAAAGGATTTGTGTCTTTAAAAAGTGGGACAAAGTAAAACTGAGGGATTTTCTGAGTCTTAATTTATAGTGAAAGCCTGGATGTTATAGCAGTTTGTGTTTCTCTTGAGTCAATTTGAAAGTACATAATGACAAAAACACATTTTATAATGACAGAGCAACAAAGGGAGACCTTACTGCCTCTCTTATCAATTAGAGGTCCAGCTGTTCCACATTCAAAGTTTTCACGATCATCAATATTGTGTGTATAAATTAAATAATTGAGTAAAAATACACGGGGATCAGGCTGTTAGACTCATGGACTTTTACTTATGGTGACTTTATGAATGGGAGATCTCCAGGTGTCCCTGCTATCAGCAGCTAAGTTCTTGCTAACGCAGGACTGTGGCTTCCTTGACTGAGTCTATCTTCCTCTGTTTTGGATTGTCTTGCCATAGAGTTTTCATGCTAAAAGATATTCAGATTTAGTTTATTGCTTCCTTCTTTTGCACAGTAATAACCATGATTCCGAGACATAGCCATGTCAGTCTGAAATATCAGTATGTGAGGGGATCTTGTTTCTCTTTCTAATCTTCCTTTGCAGCTTTGTTTGGTTGGGTTCTGTTTTGTTTTGCTTTCTAATGTTCAAGGACTCCTGTCGTGAGGTCAGAGATAGCACGCCTAGGAAGATGGAAGTGTTCTGCCACACATTTTTGTGTATTCACATTCCTAATGTCTGAGTCCAGCCTGTTTGCCTAATGCAGAGTGCTGAAAGGTTCTACAAGATTCCTTTCTGTACAGTTAGCTGTGGTTGTCTCTACTAGATCTTCCACTGGTGTTCCCACCCACACCTGCTTGACACATTTAGTCTCCCTCCTCAGCAAAAGCGTATCTGACTCTACTAGCAGCAGGGTTACAATCAGCAAAGGCTCTTGCTTCATAGAAGCCTGCAATCCCACCACCAAAGAAAGGCAGTGCTTCAATAGGAATAGAAGCTTCATGGCTGAAAATGGATTCATCCATGAAGATTGTTGGAGCATTATCTATTGTACTTTGCATTTTGTGTATTTATATCTTTATTTCTGTGCCTCCACTCCACGTATAACTCATGCATGCCCCAAACTACTTCACTTAGCCTTGTGGCCATTTTAACTTTTCTCTTTTACACTGATAACAAGAATGCTCTCATTTCTTTCCGTCCTTGATATGAATGATGCCCCCCTAAAATAATTCAGCCTAACCTTTTCCTAGATTGGTTGGTGTTCCCATTCTTAATGGCAAGGGAGAGTTCTTTATTTCATGGGGCAGCATGCAAGTATATAAAACTTCCCACAGTGAGTGAAATGGTATGGTCCAGGAATAGCTTGCCTATTTGATGCTGCCAATATAATGACACTTCCCAGATATGCAAGGTAGTGTTTCTCGCAGAAGGCAGACTACTAAATCCTTGCATCTTAAAAACTTCTAAGAAAAGGACTGTAGAGTCGGCATTCTGTAACAGCTCCATCAATGAAGGGTTTAAATCTGTCTCCTTTCCTGCTGAATAATTTGCTCTCATTTAATCGGAAAATGATTGATATAAAAAGGAGCTTTCACTTAAGATGTTTACTGAAATGTTGTGCTTGAATTATGTGGTCTGGAAAGTATTACATTGATATTTACAGAGCATGTCAGTAGAAGCCTCAGTTTGCAGATTGAATAATCTGACAAATGTGAAAAGTTTTCACTTGGATCATTATTGTCATACCATCATAGAATCATAAAATCGTAGATTTGGAAGAGACCAGAAGGGCCATTCAGTCCAACCTCTTGCCATGCAGGAAGACACAATACAAGCACTCCTGACAGATAACCATCCAGCCTCTGTTTAAAAACCTCCAAAGGAGGAGATTCTACCACACTCAGAAGCAGTGAATTCAAATAGCTCTCACCACTAGGAAGTTCTTGCTAAGTTTTAGATGGAATATGTTTTCCTATCACTTGAATCCATATCTCCATGTTGTAAACTCTGGAGCTGCAGAACACAAGCTTGCTCCATCCTCAATATGGCATCCCTTCAAATATTTAAACATGGCTATCATGTCACCTCTTGATTTTCTCTTCTCCTAGCTAAACATATCCAACCACTTAAGCCTCTTTGCATATGGCTAACTATCCACTGATGATGCCCTTTTCTTTGTCATTCAAGGTATAGTTAGTAACAAAGGCATGGGAAAAGTGCAGCTTATGAGTTTCAAGTGGGCTTTTAGGGCACCCAGTGCAGCTCCCCTGTGTTTGCCATACTGTGTCATCAATGCCCATCAGCACTCTACATCAGGTAAAAAGGTCAGGATGAATGGACATAAATCAGATGTTCAGAATAGGAATGCACAAAAATGAGTGGCAGAACATTTCAATAATCCTGGGCATTCTATCTCACACCTTAGAATAGTGGTCCTTGAACAAAAGAACTACAAAGATAGATTAGAAAGAGAAAAAGCAGAATTGGAGTTCATCCACAGACTACGGTCCATCAGCAATGGATTGAACAAAGATAAGGACTTCCTGGCACACTACACACATTTCAATACTTTCTAACCCATCCTCATGTGATCATCCTACCTTCATCTATTCTCTTACAGGCTACAGGCTAGTTTTCAGTGTCAAATTAGAGTTGTCACTTCATTTCCATACACAACGGCTAGTTTCCAATGCCTTTGTTCATAAACAACCAATGTTAAAACTGTTCTTGCCAATTCATTTCCCTACACAAAGGATTTGGAATATGAATTGACATTATCATACCCAATGGCATATATAGGTCTGTTCTTGGTTTTCCACTCCACAAAAGGCATTTGAGGAAGTAGACTAAAGTCTATGAAAGCTCATGCTTCCAATTTCTTTCTTTCAGTTAGTTTCAAAGATGCTACAAGATCTCTTTACACACTGATTCTACAGACTAACATGGCTATATCTTTGAATTCAATCAAGAAAAGGTTTATGAAAGTGCACTCTACTACTTTCCCCTAAGGGTTAATACATACTAAGAATGTGGATGTTACATTGGTTCACTGGATAACCGCCACCCCTGTTGCAGCTCTTTTAATAGTTAACATAGCTGGGACCCTTGATAACTGAAATTATGGATGGCTTCTCCTTTGTGCTCAAAACTCAGTGAAATGTACAATGGCATCTGCTGAAATATCCCCTTTGTACTCATTATTAGTCTATTTCCCAGTTAGGAGTAAAGCGGAAGGAACTTTGCCCAGCAATTTAGTTCATCTTCCTTCTGCTTTTATACTTGAATAAAACCTTTGTGCATGACCTAGGAAGCAAAAGTGGGACTTTCATGCAAAAGTGTATTTTAAAAAAAAAATCCCATTGTTTTCTCTCCCTGTTCTCCAGACTCACCATTCCTGTATTTAAATTTCAATTGCCCAAGCCTGTAGTTGTAAGGCAGTTGATGTTAAATGGAAAGCAGCAGAACTGACCCTTTAAGCATAGAAAAATATACAGCATTGTGTATTATGTTTGCATGTTTTATATAATGGCCAGCGCGAGATTGTGTTCTGGAGGTTCTTGGCTTTGTGGGTTTGCAATTGCTCTTGGCTGTGAATGTTAATATCCCTGGAAGATTACAAAATAATTTTTACACATTTGAAAATGGAGATTTTTATTGCCCAGCTTGCAGACGAAGTAAAGGCACATGTGTTCATTCAGGAAGGGACTGCTTTCATTCATAAGTCAGCAAAATTGTGGCAACAACATTTCAGCAAATTCTTGCTCTGGACTGTTTTACTTCATGGAGTTTGCCTTCAGGCAAACCTGTCTCACATGGTATATGAGGAAATTTGTTTTTGAATATAAAAATATTAATGCTGGAATACCAGAATAAACCCATGGACGAGATCAGGGGTCCATTTGGCTCAGCAGTTTTCACTTTAATAACTAGTTCTGTGCTTTTGGGATCAAACAAAACATGAAGGTAATGGCCTTCCCTCATTATTTCTCTCCAGTAGTGGATATTCAAAGTATATACATAATTTAAAAAGTAGTTGATCATTGTTACTTGGTTGGAGATGTGATAATGCCAGTATCTGTGAACCAAGCTACACCCAGTTAATAAGAGGTTAATTTACTACTTTGGATTGTGAAGGATTAATACGATCAAAGGAGATACCCCTTGTCAATCAAACTTCATGAGAGAGAAAGGAGCAACAAAATCTGGAATCTTTTAGTACCAGAAATATATATATATATATATATATATATATATAATTACTACTTCTGTTCCCTTGTTCTTTCCTTGTTGGGATGCAAATTCTTGGCATGAGGAAGATCTGAGAGATGATGATAATAAAAAGACCAGAATCCCATTTTCTCAGCCATAGTATCAAATCTGAGTATCGGACATCTGCTTCTGTGTAAGTGGCAAGACACTATTTTTAATTTGAAGGCATTAGGAAGTTTTTGTTACATTCCCCTAGTTAGTTTTCTCTTCCAAGGCATCTTTTTATATATAATTTATTTCTTGCAACTTTGCAACTTCTTAAGCTATTTTCTGGGAAAAGATCTTTCAAGCTGTGTGATACCTTAAAATACCTGGTTTAATCCTTACTTTAGAGTAAAGCTTTCTTTCCCTCCATGAAACCACAAAGTGTTTCTGGGCTACTCAGCACACAGGGTGAATTCTTCTCCAGTGAGAAGTAGAGGGAAATGATTTACAGTAATTAGGTTTACTGCTGATTTTGGAAATAAAGAGAAGAGGGGGTTGAGGACTATGTGGCTAGTAGACAGGATCTGGAAGCTAATAGTTGGCTTAGCCTTCCAAACTTTGCTCAAGAGCTCAGAGCAAAGGGGAAAAACCTAAGAGAGCAGGTAACTCAAAGGTGTAGTCAAACAACCGACTTCTCCAAGCTCATAATCAAAGTTAAATAAACTCTGGACTTGCGGTCAGTGGTGTCTGTTGGATTCCATGTCAATGGGGTAATTAATTCACGTTTTGATCAGGAGCATAAAGGAGCTATCTCCTAAATCAGTGGCTCTCAAACTTTTTATCTTTGGGACCCCTTTTCATTTACATCTACATGCAGACATTACCCACATTTGACATACTACATGAATAAAAATATGTTGCTAGTTTAGTGTGCATAGTTTTATTTGCACATTCCTGTCTATTCATCTTTTAACATTTTGTAAGGAAATAACATTGTTCAAAATAGAACAGATCTATTTAAATAAAGTTAATATTTAACTCAACACATGTGTAAATTTTCACATAAAAGAAGTTGGAAAGTGTCAGGACAGGGGTCCAGAATCCCAAACAATCAATCAGTCGGCTTCATGTAGAATAAACAGAACTTTATTGATGCTCCAGGATCAGCAATACCACACCATCCAGCTTCTTAGCTGAAACTGACCAGTTCCCGCCAAAACACATCCAACTAGCCCCACAGTCCTACTCCTCCCCCCACAGCCAACTAGCACATTCCACCTTTTTCCCATCAGTTTCTGTTTCCCCCATCACTCCATCCTTACCAGTTCTCATCCCACCAGACACTAGTGCTGTTACATTCCAAGCCTCTGAGCCGAGCAGTTACAAGGTCAACTGATAACAGCCACCTGGCATAGTTATACACTGTTATACACTCTAACGCCTATCCTCCCCATATACTCCATTAACCATATATCTGATAGAAGACTACAGGGATTCTAACAGAAAGAGCAGAAGGAGGAGCGATCAGGGCCTCCAAGTCTCATGGCAACTCTCACAACATGGAAGTTGTGAACCACCATGGCTGATGTGCTCAGAAGAGACCCATCTCTCATGCTAAAAGAGATGTTATTACCAATATTCCCTAACCCAATCTTGAATTGCCAGGCTCAAGTTAAACTATTTAGCTGAGCTTAGGGCAGCTATGAAAGAACTAGACAAGATCCCAAAGTGCAAAGATATAACTTCGAACACTAAAGTGGGAATAGCCCAACCTCATGTACAGATGTGACAGCTGAAAAGTAAAGAAAGCAGATAGAAAGAAAATTGACTAATTCGAGATGTGGTGCTGGAGAAGTTGCTGAGGATACTGTTGATGGCCCAAAGGACAAACAGATGGGTCCTAGAACAGGTCTAGCCCAAACTCTCCCCAGACGCTGGGATGACTAAATTGAGGTTGACTGGCCATACCTTGAGGCAATGATACTAGGGAAAGTGGAAAGCAGCAGAAAGAGAGGAAGACTAGAAGACAGGTAGCTAGAGTCAGTCAGGGAGACGAAGGGCCTAAGCCTGCAGGACCTTAGTAGAACGACAGAAGACAGGAGATGTCTCATCCACAGAACTGCCATGAGTCACAGTTGACTTGAGCAAAACTAACAAAAACAACAACTGAACACAAAATAAACCTCTTTTTATGCCATTGGACAGCTCTTAACACTTGGTCATAATTCTGAGAAGGATTCTATTATCTATCTTTCCAGAGGAAGAAGCCATACCCACTACGGGCCTGAGGCCCACCAAAACAGCCTGCAGGACTTCATATACCTCTTACTTCATCCTGGGGCTGTATTTGACTGATCACTGCTGTATGTTAATAGCAATCTCATTCTCCTAATGTGCATATCTAAGAGTTTTTCATCATTCATGCCCCTGAGCAAGGATCAACAGGCTTAGCAAAGCACCACAGCTTACAGAGGTACAAAGGACATGAAGGGACTTCAAAACACATAGTCCAATGCATATGTTGTTTTTCACACTGGATGATTTATTCATATCTCCACCTTCTTTTCACTCTTTATCTGTATGTGTGGCAAGGGGAAAATGTAAATGTATTTGAAGAGAACACAGTTGACTAGAATCCAGAAGCACTCCACATTGCAACATTTCACCACGTCACATTGTTTCACATTATGCTCAATAAATACGAATATTAGACTTTGATGCATCAGATAGGAAATCTGTCTGTTGCCTATGTCTTCACTTATTATTAAGAAAGCTTAATGGACAGGTGGGGTGGTGGTCTCAACTCAAAAGGTTAAGTCTGAACTTGTACTCCAAACTCTCTCTCTCTCTCTCTCACTCACTCACTCACACACACACACACACACAAACATGGCTGACAATGTAGTGGTTGCATTGTTTGAGAGCACTTAGTGCTTAACTGTTTTCTGTACCTCAACAGAATGGAGATCTGTCATACTGGCTCAGACTTGTACACACACAATTGAGAGGTATTCTGCAGCTTTCAGAGTGATTGTCAATCTATTTGGATTTCAAAGAGAGTAAATATCTGTATTTGATTGTCTTTTTGTCTGGTGTATCCTATCCACACCACTTAAAAACCATTATCAGAATCTGAAGGGCATGTTCACCTCTGCCCTTTTGCAAGCACATGTTTAGATCATATTTTGCCCACCACTTTACTCTTAAGAGACTGCCTCCCTAAGTGAGGAAGAAGTTAAGAGACAACACACAGAGAGAATCAATCTCTTTTTAACCTGCATCCCTCTTAGAATTTTATCACACTAGTGAGATCCCATGGGCAAATGGGATTTAAACGGGAGTTAAATTACATTTGAATTTACAAATTCAGTTAGTTTATCACACCAAATTGGTGCCAAAGTACAATAATGTGAAGTTAACCCACAGTTAAAGTAGAGGAACAGGCAGCTTTTTAAATTTGGTTTGTTCCGAAAGTAAAAAGGTGCTGGCTTTCTCCACTTTAACTTCACGTTACTTCACGTTAACAGCGACATCGTGTGATAAACTCCATGCATTTCCTGGTTTTCTCTAGTTTAACTCTCATTTAAATCCTGTTTGCCCATGGGCTCTTGCTAGCGTGATAAAGCACCTAGAATTGCTGCTCTCTCTTTGACCTTCTCCTTTGTCTGAGCCCTGGTCTTCAGTAATCTCCTTCATGTTGAAGGGTGAGAAAATGTGTCTGTTTTAGCTCATAGTACCTTGAACCTAGCTCTTCCCTCTTACATTGGTTAAGAGAAGGGTTGTTTTTGTTTGTTTTATAGCTTCCATGCTGCTTTTACTTTCACAAACAGCTTTCATTGAGTATGGACTGTTCTGTTGGATTCTGCTGCTATCTTTTTCTGTCTTTTTAAATAAATAAAATATTTTTTGCAGCAGAATCAGCTTGTCCTTCTACCCTATTTTTACTTGGGTTCACTTTTTCACAATTGTCCACTTTTAAAACTTTCAGCCTGTAAGGTCCTGCAGATGGTTAGTGTTTGGAAGAACTCCCCCTCCAAAAACCCAGTAAAACCAGAGCACTGCTCTTAATATCACTTCTCGTAGGTCTAAAGTTCCCATACTTGGAAGTTGAGATGGGACTAGGGACGAATCAACCTAGAACTAAGAGATACATTCTGGGGATTGAGCTTAGTGAGTCATTGGGATGGATTGCCATGAGAGGTAGCAATTTCCCTTTCCCTTTAAGTTTTTAAACTTTCACAAAGAAATGTGTCACAGTTCACATTGAGATTAGTAGCCCTGATTAAGGAGTCATTTTTCAATATTCAATTGCTGCATTAAGTGGGAAGGCTATAGCAGATGATGATTATCATCATATACCTTTTGGCTATATTTAATTAATACCTATGAATTTATGAATATTTCATAAAGGAAAAGTACAAGTGGAAGAGAGGGTGGAATGTTATGTGACTGAGGGCAGGGAATCATGTGTCATAACTTGCGGAGATTGAAAGTGTACCTTTTTTGGATGACAAACCTCCAGAATCCATCCCTCCCCAATAGGGTGGACAAGCATAACCAAACCTGCTGAGAGATTCTAGGAGGTAGAGTCTCAAAAAAGGAAGGTCTGAAGGTCTGAATTTGTTGCTTTAAGAAAATATTTCCTTAAACCAATGCATCATTTCAACTGCTTCCTCTGGATTGCCTTCAAATGTTGATAGCCTAAAAGGAAACTCTTCCTCTTAACATAATTACACAATTGAAATTTACATGAGTTATGATCTAAGAGAGATTTTTTGAAAAAAAAATAGAATGATGTGCAAATGGTATTTGACACTAGACAAGTTATCTAAAATGTTTAAGAACAGTCAAACAAATGATGGAAATGGAAATATAAGATAGGGTCTTTCTTCCATATGTGGTGGGCCTGCTATAAATCACAGAGATATTGGACTCAAATTAATTTAATGCTGAGACACTTTTGGGGGGGCTATTTTTAAAAACTAATTTATTATTGCTTGTTACCTTTTAGGTATGATATTCCCCATTATTCCTAATCTGAAGACTGATGTGTTACCAATTCATTACTTTTCAATTGTTTTTTATATTTTTGAAAAGAACGCTTTTTAAAATACAAAAGTGTAAACAGTACAAAACAAATACACAAGCAAACAAAAACACTGACCTAGAAACAAACAAGCACATAACAAAATAAATAGACAAATAATCCTAATTTATAAAAACACATCTATCTACTTTTATAACTTCTTCCAGGTGTGATTGGATTTTTTAACAACATTGTTACCTTTAATTTGGAAACATCATAACAGAATAAACATATTTTTATTTATTTATTCCATTATATACACATATGCTAAACAATCTCTTTGATCTGATATAATTTTATTATTTTCTTAACATATCTGCCTTGCCTAAATATTCTCTCATCTCTTATTTTTTACCCTAAATATTTTATATATCCTTTTTCCAAATAATAGCGTGGGATTCTTTTTTTTACCATCTTCTATACCAATTAAACTCAAAAAAAATAATGTGTTTCTCTCTCCAGTATTTTATAATTAGATCCCAGTCATCTTCTGTCATTGGAATACATTTTTAAAGTTAAGATACAGGCGAAACCAGAGACTTTTTGGTTCAAATACTGACTGATAAGATTGAGAAGAAATATGGAAAGACTTTAACATATATGATCATGACAGCAAGAATAATATTTCCTCAGAGGCAGAAGGACTCAGATACCCCCCCCCCCCAATCATAGAATCATAGAATCATAGAGTTGGAAGAGACCACAAGGGCCATCCAGTCCAACCCCCTGCCATGCAGGAACTCCAAATCAAAGCATCCCCGACAGATGGCCATCCAGCCTCTGCTTAAAGACCTCCAAGGAAGGAAGATTGGCTGATGAAAATAGTTGAACCAGATGAAATGGACAAATTGACAATGTTGATTAAAGAGAATAATTTTGATAAAGATTGGGAAATGTTGTTTCATTGGAGATATGAATCAGTTTTGGGGTTTCTAACAAAGTTTCTATGGACTCTTTCACACGGGAGGAATTTCTCCCAAACTTCGAATGGAGCCAATGCGAATTCCTGTAAATTCGCTTGCTTAGCAAATTTACGGGAATCCCATTGCATTTGGAGTAACGTTCCATTTCCCAAAAATGACCCCTCCTTGCCCAAAATTGCATGCAAAGCTTTAATTCGCAATAATGTGAAACCCATGATTGCATTCGAATTGACTTCCCTTTTGCCCGAAATTACGTGCGAAGTTTAATTCGCAATAACGTCAAACCCTATTATTGTGTTCGGATTGACCCTAGATTATACTTCCAATTCCCGACGTCTGAAAGAGTCCTATGTTGTAGTAGTATATATAAGGAAGTATTGTAATAGTGGAATATATCCATCAGTTGTGGGAAGGGGAAATCAGTAGTGTATGTTTGTTTTGGTTTAGTTGTTTAGTTAAGTTGTTGTTGTTGTTGTTTATGCTTGTTTTAGATATATACAATTTGTTTGTGGCCATTTAGATGTAATAAAAATTATTTTAAAAATAACTGGTTACACAAATACAGAATTCACTAACCCATCCAGGAAGTGGGAAAGTTCTCTTTATTTATTATTTTGAGAGATAGAGAGAGTGAACCCATGATTCTTTCTGACATGATGGCAGTTCATAAATGAAATATATACAGAGAAATGCATATATAGATACAACATTTTGCATGCAGAATAATGAAAACGTTCTTGCACTGGGTGGTCTTAATGCTTACTCTGCTGTGTGAAGGACCTCATCCTCGAAACTCTGGCAGCACCACTGCTTGTCTCAATTACAAATTCCCTTCTGAGATCAAGCCTGCATAAAGTGCTGATCTTCTGGGAGATCATATAGCTATCTATACTGTAATACTGTAGTACAATACAGAACGCTGGCAAACCTTCTTATCCTCACTGAGAAACTCCACAAGACTTTTTTTTCCCTTTTTTTTTTTTTTTTCATTTCACGACATTTGGGGGATGTGCTGAAAGAGTGAAAAAAGTGTTGGATTTAGGAGTGGATTCCTGGAATGTTAGTCCTCTTTTTCAGAAAGATGAAGACTGGTTCAATAAAGAATCAGTTACTCACTGTAGAGAATGCAAGTGAAAGTTCTGACTCTCTTGCATCACTCTTCAGGAAAATAAGACAGACAGGTAGTATGCAAAAGCATCTTCGGAAGAAGACTGAAGTCTACGAAAGCTCATGCTGCCAATTTCTTTCTTTCAGTTAGTCTCAAAGGTGCTTCAAGATCTCTCTACACACAAGGAGTATGGAGATTGCTTAACCAGAAAAACTTTGAATTGTATAGTAAGAATTTGTGGTGGGTCATGTGGTTAAGACGCTAACTCTGTTGATTGTAAGGTTGGCAGTTCAAGGCCTGGGTGCCTAGTAGTTCAAAAGCATGCAAATGCAAGTAGATAAATAGGCACCACTCCAGTGGGAAGGTAAACATCATTCTGTGTAATCGTGCTGGCCACACAATCACAGCTGGCTCTTTGGCTTAGTAACAGAGATGAGCACCGCCCCCTATGGTCAGACACAACCTGACAACCTTGTCAATTGGGAATACCGATAGATAGATAGATAGATAGATAGATAGATAGATAGACAGACAGACAGACAGACATCTCTCTGGGTAACAAGAGGAAGAATTTAAGTAGTGACGGTCTTCCACAGAGCCAGTACTCACCATCTCAAGAGAGGAAGAATAGAGAGAGGGGAGAAGGAGGAGTATTGATGTCATAGACATACCTTGAAGTTTTTATGATCACATGATCAGGTTTCATAGATGCATAGACATATTGATGACCATGCATTATAACTAATGATTGAGCAAATGAGGAAAGTTCTAGAGCTACAGTATGTATAGGGTAGAGGCATGCTGGACACCCCTTACTGTCTAAAATCCCAATGTTCTCATTGAAGACAAAAATGAAGAATCCCAATGATATTGCTCACATTGTGTGGAAGCACAAGGTTTTCTACAATACTCAAATTTCAGCAGGTATTTGACTGTGCAGAAATATACGAGGGCCACAAACTTATATTGGTTAAGTGGAGTGTAAAGTTTTGCACACCATACCTGTATATCCTGCCCCCATCCTGATAGTTGTGTGAAGTCAAAGTGTTAGCTGTTGAGTTAAACTGTTTCAGTTGTTCAAAAAAAAAAAAATACTGTTTGAGTTGTACAAGGGTCAGGGAAGGGCAGAGGTGTTTAGGCATGGTCTGACTGTATTTCTGCAGCTTGACACACACACACACACACACACACACACAAATGTTTCCCTCTGGTTCTTCTGCAGATCAGGCAGTGTAATATCACTTTTGGTTCTAGGACAAACGAGCGAATGGGATATAAAGAAAATGCTTGATTTGAGAAGCATTTTCCAAGAAAAAAGCAAAGATGTAGATCCCTAATATTCACTTGTTAGACAGCATTTTTTCAAGAGCAAGAAGGTGCTGCAAAGCAAGCTCTCCACCCACTCAGCTACAGAACATTTTTATGGCCATATTCCATATGTGCACCCACCATCTGGTGCATTTCTTGCTAGTATATAATAATGCTTCCCACTTAAGTGACAGTTGATTGAACCCATTTCTGCCCTTGTCACACACACACAAAGTGTTCTCAAATGGTACACTGTGTTCATGATCTGTTAATCTCCTCCTAACCTACCATTTGTCAAATCACAAACAAAAATGCAGGTGCAAATGGGGACCCTAATCTCTCTAATGCATGAACCCAAAAATAGCTAGTCTCTATAAACTGGTGGATTATCTGTTTGGTATTCTGCAAATCCCTTTCTAAAGCACTAATGAAGCACTGGTCATGTTGATATCTGAAGCAGTACCCTATATCAAGAAGCATGGCACCCACATCTTGGGACTTGAGGCAGAAAATCCTACAAGCAAGAGTAATGCTGCCCCGAAAGTAAAAACACCACAGTAGAAGTAAAACAAACAATGTCCATCATCCTGGTAGCAACATATAGAAATTACTCCTTATACTTGCACATTTTCTTTTTTGTCACTGCAGAGATTTGCATCCCCTGTCTCCCTTTGCAAAGGACTCACCATCTCACTCCAATAGCCTCACATCCCAAAAATGTTCCATTGCTGGTGAAGAATGGAGGTCATAGGTATAGCAGTCATTATATGCTATATCATACCTCTGGAAGACTCCAGAGGATCTTGACAAAACGTCTCTTTAATCTGTAACTATAGGAATATAGCTAGATTTGTGTCTCCAGCCCTTTCCACCCTCCACAAAATGACCATTGGGAGGGAGCTATCAAAGTGATATGATGAGCTCTGGGAGCTGTAGTGGGTTCTATATGTGGAACTCTTATGCTTTGTGGATAACCATAAGCCAATAAATTGCTTCTTCATGTTACCCAGCCTGGAGCGGATAGTTCACTCTGAGTAATGGTGGGGTGATACACTAATTCTAACCTAAAAAACACAGCAAAATCTATGGAGCCACAACAACAGTGGAAGCCCAAGCTCTCCTACTGGTCCAAGTGAGAGGAGAACCACTGCTATATTTGCCACTATCTCAAATCCAGACATCTGGAGACTAACCACCTTTGGAGAGGATGTGTATCCATTGTTGCTGTTGCATGCCTTCGAGTCGTATTTGACATAAAGCAGCCCTAAGGTAATCCTATCTCAGTGTTTTCTTGGCAGAATTTGTTCAGAGGAGGTTTACCATTGCTTTGCCCTGAGGCTGAGAGAGTTTGTGTTGCCCATGGTGACCCAGTAGTTTCATGTCCAAGTGGAAATTCAAACTCTGGTGTCCAGAGTTGTATTCCTACACTCAAATGACTATGCTACACTCCCTATGTGTATTCATATCATACTATTATACCAGTTTGATACCACTGCCATGGATCCTTCCTATGAAATCTTATGATTTGTAGTTGGGGAAGATCCTTGGAATTCTCTGTTAGAGAGCCCTGGTGCTATAGTTCAGAGTGGTGTACTAAAGGGAGAATACCAAATACCCCCTCCCAAACTGCAAATCCCAAGATTCTGTAAGATGGAGCCATGGCAGGTAAAGTGGTATTAAACTGATACACTCATGTAATTCAGATGCCTCCTAAAAATGTATTATGGCATATGGCTTTGAGGACAATAGTCTGACTGACTCATCGGACAAGTCATCACATTCAATTGTTATGGCACTATGCTTTTATTTAAACTGGCATGGCAAGAGCCTATGGAATCCTGCAATTAACAGTTTAGGGATAGGCATTTAGAATTCTCAGCCAGAGAAATCTAATGACTCACCAAACTACAAACTTCAAGATCTCATAGGATGTTTCCATGGCAGTTAAAATGGAATATATGTAACTGAGTACTGTGAAAGGGCTTCAAGTTACTTGTATTTATGCACACGGCTGGAGGAAATGGCACAGGTATTGGTGTATCTGTGCTCCACAGTTACAGCTTGAATGGTTATTTGGATGCATGCTAAACCTCATCTAGCAGAGCATTTATCAACCACATTTGTTAACCAGAGCCAGATGGTTAGCTTGATCATTCCAGATGGGAAATTTTTTCTTTAAATATATACAAATCCTTCTGGAACCTGTCCACATGGCAATCTGTAAAGATGGCATTTGAATGCTCTCATCTATGCTGCATAATTGCCCTGAGGGGTAGACACAAGGTACAGGATAGGGATTAACAAGAGCTATGGAAAATCTTCAAAAAGCATACAACAGGTTGCATGAGATATTTTTCTTCTGTTCAAATGATGAACCAGTTACATCATCATCCACCTGAGGGAGGAAAAACATCAAATATTGACAACTTTTGCTTGAAAATCAGGGGAGGGCAGGTGAATGTACATAAGAAAGGGAACCTTGCTTTTTGAAAGCAGCAGATGTCTAAAGCAAGTTTTCCCCTCTCCTCTGTAGGTGCAGCCTCATAAAGAAAAGATCACTGAATGCTGGTATAGCACAGCAGTTAATTCTTCCCATATCTGAGGAGGAGGAGGGTTTTTTTTTTCCACATCTATTACTACTACAGCAATTCTGTAGTCATTCTCATGTCCCCAAATCCCAAAGCAGTGTACAATAATACCATAAGTAATAAAATCAAATAATGCCCATCCAAAACACGCAATCCTATGACATATAAGAGAGTTTGAACAAAAGTTGTCTAGGGGGGTGACAAAGTGTAAGAACACATTTTCAGTAAATATCTGCAACACAGCACTGTTTGAAGCCTGATGCATTGATGAAGGAAGGTCCAGAGAATCTAGAGAATGGCCACTGAGGCCTAGGTCAGGGATGGGGAAATCCTGGCTGAGATTTCCATGGGAGGAGGGTCTCCAGTCTGGACTGCAGAAGTTCTCTCTTTGCCCTTTCATCCATCCAAGAAGCTGAAGTCTCTGACAAGAAAGGTAGGAGAGGAGGGAGCAAGGGAAAGAGCACTTGATCTTCACAGTTGGTATCATTAGAAGCCTGATTGTCGCCAGCAATGCTGTCATTCCAATGCCAAGTAAGAACATGGTTGTTTGCTTAGGCTTTTGGGTTATGATTGATCTCATCCCAACTTGCATATGTTATCGGTTTCAAAATGTTTTCAACTGTTTTAACTGCTTTTAAGATGTTTTACATGCAAATGGTTTAATATGCTTTTAGTCTTCAAATTATTCTGATTGTTTTAAATGCTTTTTAGTTTTTCAAATTAATTTCATCATACACCTCTCTGAGATTCTTGGATATAGGGCAGGATAAAAATATCTTAATAAATATCATAGACTCAAAAGCAGGTTTAGTACTGAATGTAAAGAATACAAAAATAATGTCCACAGAAGATTTACATAAATTCAACCCATATTACAAGGAAATCAAAATAGTTAAAGATTTTCCATAGATGTAAGACTGGGGATATAAAGAGTATTCAAAAAATATATGAAAAATGGTTAAAAGATTTGTTTTTCTGAAGTGTTGAGAACTGACAAGAAGTACCCTGGATGGATGACAATCTTCACAATTCAGAATTTATTTTATGCAAAATTCACATGGAATTTTTTTCCCTCTGAAAACAGCATTGTATGTAGCTTACAAAGACCTTTTTAAGTGATGGGTAGAAAATTGCTAAAATTCTTAATTTCTTTAAATGAGGAGAATATTAGGAAAGTATTACATGCCAGCATATGAGTATTGCATGCCTACATATGATTCAGTCTAAGAGAGGTCGGAGAGTCATGCAACCTTTGTGACTGTATTGGACTGCAACTTTCAGAATTCCTCATCATTCTGACTACAACACTTTGGCAGGAAGATGCCTAGCAGCAACCTGTGCCAGCAGCAGTGGCACCAGGTAGCATAGTGAGACATTCATGTCAACAGTTGCCTGGTGTCACCACAGAGTTCTCTGGGTTTTCCTAGAAAGTAGAGAGCTAAATGATGAGTTATAAGATGTGGTTTAAAGCAGGGATAACCAGGATTTGATGCAGAACTGACCTTCCCTTCTGAAGCCTGTTGTCAGTAGAATCAGGGTTTTGTCCATTTGTTGTGTGGACAGGACAACATGAGGGCAGGGGGGAACTGGTGTAAATGGAACATATAGACATGCCTAGAGGTTGTGCTGGCTAGAGTTGCTGGCAATTGCAGTCCAACAAAACTTTGTTGGAGATAGCAATTTTTGCTTAATACTTTCTGGAAGACAGACTACATACTACATAGGAATCTGAACTAGCATGGTGTAGTGGAGCCACAGTGGTGTAGTGGGTTGAGTCCTGGACTATGATTCTTGAGACCAGAATTTGAATCCTTGCTTGACCAAGTAAACCCATTGGCTGGTCTGAGGAAAGTCACACACTCTCAGCCTCAAATGAAGGCAATGACAATCCTCCTCTGAACACATCTTCCCTCCCCCCCCAAAAAATGATAGGTTTACCTTAGAGTCACCGTAATTTGGAAATGACTTGAAGTGCCCAACAACAACATAGGAGTTTAGGCAGCATGCCTATGTGAGCTTCCTGCTTGGTTCCAGGAAGTTCCAGTGAGTATTGATGGCTGGGAAGGGCTGAGTAGCAGTTGATATTGTTATTAATGGCATCTTAAATACTTTAGACACCAGATTGCAATAGGTACAATCAGAGTGAGCTTTTGGTTCCTGGCACTGATTCTAAATTGACATTCTCAGCAAATGCACCTCTACTATAAACACCAGGTCCCATATTTAAAATCAAATGCTTTATAAAATTCCTCATCTTAATTCAAAGGTGCTTTGCATTCTCGTTAATCTGAGTTACAGAGGTAATTTGTAATGTAATGACAGCTTTAAATAGGGCGGCTTTAAAGTTAATTTTAATTGATGGAAGAGGAGAGCAATTCTTCATTGCCTTGTTTGTTAGGTACTAAGCTGTGGAAAACCTAGAGGTGAAACTTAAAAACAGGACTCAGATGGTATTTTAAAAATGCAAGCAGAAGGCTACAAAACCTCAGACATCTACAAGACCAAACGTCCCTCCCCCCCCCCCCGGAATCAACTTTCATATTTTCTCAAAATCTCTGTAAATTTCTGAATCTAAGAACTTTAGAAAACAAGGGAGAACTGTGCAGCTTCAGATACAAGGCCAATCTTGTCCAGATTTCTGTTCTCAACCCAGTGCTTGGAAAAAACTCTTTTTGTGGACAAAACTCAGATCTAATGATGCATCTACACAGTAGAAATAATACCTTTTGACACCACCTTAACTGCCATGGCTCCATCCTACATAATCCTGGGATAAGTAAATTTGTGAGCCACCAGCACTTTTCGGCAGAAAAAGTTAAAGAACTTGTAAAACTACTTGTCATCTCGTCTATTCTACCAGTAGAAGGGCATGGTCCAGGAAGAGAGAGGAAAATAGCAGATATCAACAACTGGCTCCGCAGATGGTGTCACCGAGAACAGTTTGGATTCTTGGATCATGGGCTGCGGTTCCATGAGGAGGGACTTCTAGCAAGGGATGGGCTACATCTCACACCAGTTGGAAGAAACGTTTTTGCCAACAGTCTGAAGAATCTGATCAGGAGGGCTTTAAACTAAGTGATCTGGGGAAGGGAGACAGCAGTCTGGAAGGCAAAACGGCTAGAAAAAATAGTCAAACTGACATAGAGGGAAGAAGACAAACAGTGCAAGGACCCAACAATAGGAGCCAAAAAAACATGCACAGGCATCAAGTAAAGGGGACACATGGTCTTAGATGTCTCTACACTAATGCACAGAGCATGGGAAATAAGCAAGATGAACTTGCACTCCTTGCACAACAAGGGAAATATGATATAATAGGCATCACTGAAACCTGGTGGGATGAGTCTCACGATTGGAATATAGAAATAGAGGGGTATAACCTTTTTAAGAGAAACAGGACAAACAAGAAAGGAGGAGGAATAGCATTATATGTCAAGGATATTTACACCAGTGAAGAGATCCAGGAAATCAATACTGGAAGCCAGGTGGAGAGCATCTGGATAAAAATTAAAGGAGAGGGAAACAACAGGGATGTTACTGTGGGAGTCTACTACAGACCCCCAAGTCAGACAGAGGAAATGGATGATGCCTTTCTAGAACAGATGACCACACAATCAGGAAGGAGAGATGTAGTAGTGATGGGGGACTTCAACTACCCGGATATTTGCTGGAAGTCAAACTCAGCGCTATCCTCAAGATCTAGAAAATTCCTCACTTGCCTGGAAGACAATTTCATTGTCCAAAAGGTGGAAGAGGCAACAAGGGGATCAACTATTTTGGATCTGATCTTAACCAACAGGGAAGACCTAGTTGATGGGGTGCAAGTGGTGGGATCCTTAGGGAGAAGTGACCATGTTCTCCTGGAGTTTGTTATACAGTGGAAAGGTGAAGCTAGGCATAGTCAGACACGCATTCTAGACTTTAGGAAAGCTGATTTCAATAAACTTAGAGAAATACTGGGGGTGATCCCATGGTCAAGAATACTAAAAGAGAAGGGAGTTCAAGATGGATGGGAGTTCCTCAAAAGGGAGATACTAAAGGGACAATTTCAGACAGTTCCAATGAGGAAGAAAAATGGGAGATGTCTCAAGAAACCGGTATGGATGACTAAGGAACTTACAAATGAGCTAAGTTTTAAACGGAACATGTATAAAAAATGGAAAAATGGGGAAATCACCAAAGAGGAATTCAAACAAATAGCCAGTACATGTAGGGATAAAGTCAGAAAAGCTAAAGCGCAAAATGAACTCAGGCTTGCTAGAGACGTTAAGAACAATAAAAAGGGCTTTTTTGGATATGTCCGCAGCAAAAGGAAGAAGAAGGAAACAGTTGGGCCACTGTGTGGAGAAGATGGCCAAATGCTCACAGGAGACAGAGAAAAGGCAGAATTGCTCAACACCTTCTTTGCTTCAGTCTTCTCAGGAAAGGCAAAGGGTGCCCAACCTAAGGATGATGGGGCAGAGGACAGAATAGGGGAATTTCAGCACAGAATAAATAAAGAGACAGTACAGGAATACCTGGTTAATCTAAATGAATATAAGTCTCCAGGACCAGATGAACTACATCCTAGGGTATTGAAAGAACTGGCAAATGTAATATCAGAACCAATGGCAATCATCTTTGAGAACTCCTGGAGAACAGGAGAAGTCCCTGCAGACTGGAGGAGGGCAAATGTTGTCCCAATCTTCAAAAAGGGGAAAAAAGAGGATCCCAACAATTATCGTCCGGTTAGTCTGACATCAATACCAGGAAAAATTCTGGAGAAGATCATTAAGCAGAGAGTCTGTGAATATCTGGAAGATAATTCCATAATCACAAAAAGCCAGCATGGGTTTCAGAGAAACAAGTCATGCCAGACAAATCTGATCTCTTTTTTTGATAAAATTACTAGCTTGGTAGATGAAGGGAATGCTGTGGATATACTATATCTGGACTTCAGTAAGGCATTTGACAAGGTTCCCCATGACATCCTTGCAAACAAGCTTGTAAAATGTGGACTAGACAAGGTAACCGTTACATGGATTTGTAACTGGTTGACTGACCGAACCCAAAGGGTGCTCAACAATGGTTCCTTTTCATCCTGGAAAGAAGTGACCAGTGGGGTCCCACAGGGTTCTGTCCTGGGCCCAGTGCTATTCAACATCTTTATTAATGACTTGGATGACAGTATTGAGAGCCTAGTTATCAAATTTGCAGATGACACCAAATTGGGAGGAGTAGCTAATACCCCAAAGGACAGGATCAAAATTCAAAATGACCTGAATAGACTAGAAAGCTGGGCCAAAGCTAACAAAATGAAATTTAACACAGAGAAATGTAAGGTCCTACACGTAGGGCGGAAAAATGAAATGCACAGATATAGGATGGGGGACACCTGGCTGAATGAGACAACATGTGAAAAGGATCTAGGTGTCCAAGTAGACCACAAGTTGAACATGAGTCAACAGTGTGATGCAGCTGCTAAAAAGGCCAATGCAATTTTAGGTTGCATCAATAGAAGTATAGTGTCTAGATCAAGGGAAGTAATAGTGCCACTCTATTCTGCTTTGGTCAGGCCTCACCTGGAATACTGTGTCCAATTCTGGGCACCACAATTCAAAAAGGATGTGGAGAAACTGGAGCATGTCCAAAGGAGGGCGACTCAAATGGTGAAGGGTCTGGAAACCATGCCCTATGAGGAACGCCTTAGGGAGCTGGGGATGTTTAGCCTGGAGAAGAGAAGGTTAAGAGGTGATATGATAGCTCTGTTTAAATATTTGAAAGGATGTCACATTGAGGAGGGAGCAAGCTTGTTTTCTGCTGCTCCAGAGAACAGGACTCAGAACAACGGATGCAAACTGCAGGAAAAAAGATTCCACCTCAACATTAGGAGGAACTTCCTGACAGTAAGGGCTGTTTGACAGTGGAACACACTCCCTCAGAAGGTGGTGGAGTCTCCTTCCTTGGAGGTTTTTAAGCAGAGGCTGGATGGCCATCTGTCAGGTATGCTTTGATTGGGAGTTCCTGCATGGCAGGGGGTTGGACTGGATGGCCCTTGTGGTCTCTTCCAACTCTAAATTTCTATGATTCTATGATTCTACAAATGCCAGGATTCCATAGGGTCTGTGTAGATTAGGTCTGCAACTGCAATGATTGTTGTTGTTTTTTAAGTGTCAAGAAATCCTGATGAAAAGAATCCTGAAGTGATTAGTGGTATTGCAGTTCAGGATTTATTCTGTGCAAAAATTTGCACAGGCATTTCCTGAGCAAAACAAACAAATTTACATAGATGTCAAAAACTGTGTGGTTTTCAAAAAACTTTGTGGTTTTCTCACAGAAGGGGGAAAAAAGCTAAAATTATTTGTTGCTTCCAGAGAGAGAGAGAGAATTACTGAAGAATTACATCACTATTAAACAAAGTCTTCCCTGGAAATAATGAGCACCACTGTTTTATCTAGCACCATGTCACAAAAAGTGGCCTCTCATAGGTTCTGTCTGCAATTGTCCCAAAAGCACTAGTCTTAGAAGTAAGTCAAGTTCTAGTACAATATTCCTCAGTTAGAAGACAGAGTTGTCAGTTACATAACTAAATATTATGTAAAGGGACTATGTAGGATCTTTGACATTAACTGAAAGAAAAAAGGTGACATTTGTAGACTTAAGCTTACTTCCTCAGATGTAAGTTTAATAAGTAGGCTTAAGTCCACAAAATCTCATGCTGCCAACTTCTTTCTTTCAGTTAGTCTCAAAGGTGTTACAAGATCTCTTTACATACTAATTTGGCTATATCTTTGAATAACTAAACATTGTGTCTTGCACCTCCTTTACATTTTCCTTTGATGGAAAATTTTGGCAAAAATGTGTTGTGTTTTACAAAACACTGCGGCTGGCATCCTGTTGGTGACATAATATGTCACCAATAGGATGCATATGTACTTCTTGAACTGGGCAGATGGAGGAAATCAGAATCTCCACCTGCTATGACTTCCTTCTCTATCTACCTACCCATTTTTATTTTATTTTATTTTACTGTGTGCCACTTCTTGCTGCCATTCAATTGCTGGGGAGAACCAGGGAATACACTCTTGGTCCTTCCAGAAGTCTCATTGGTCCCCAGAGATCCAGGTGGTTGACATCTTCATCCTGTAGCTGGCTGCAGAAATGGAGCCACCTGACTATCTGCCTGACTCCATGTTCCCTTGGGCACTGACTGGGTGTGAAGTTGTGGCAGCCAGAAAACAGAAAGATCAAATATGTGGGGAGAGGAGGAGAAAACTTAATTCCACTTGGCAGATTTTTACAATTCACTAGGTTGGTCTAGGATCTTGTTCACTCTCTGTGTCTCTCCCTCTGATTCTGCCACAAAGCAGGGCCTATGGAAAGTGCTACCCACTCCCTTCAACAAAACCAGTCTTCTCTGAGATGACAGCAAAGCCTTTATTCAGCAACTAAAATGAAGTTATCAGCTTGACTTCTCCAGACAGAACTACTTTAAAATTGCATCACAAATGTATAGAAAGAGGGAGAAAACTGAACCTCCTGTGGGAGGGAGTTCCACAGCTTTGAGAAGCCACTGAGAAGTTTTCCCCCTGTTCCCTCTATATAAGGCAGAGCAGACATATTAAAGAGCTATTTAGATTATCTTCATTGTGTAGTTTGAGCTTTGGTCTAGGACCAGGGTTCAAATCTGCAGTTAGCCACTAGGTAACCTTGGGCAAGTCACACACTCTCAGCCTCAGAGGAAGACAATGACAAATCCCCTGTGAATAAATCCCTTTGAACAAATCTTGCCAAGAAAACCCTGTGATAGGTTCCCCTTGGGGTGGCCATAAATCAGGAATGACTTGAAATCACCCTGGAACTATTACAAGCCATATTTTAATAAAAATATATACATATATATAATACATTTTCCTCTCTGCCTCATTACCATTACATATGTATTGTTGATTGAATAGTAAGGGAAGCACTGAGCCTACCTTTTATAGAACAAGTAATATTAAAGATTATTGAACCCTAGAGAGACGTTAAGGATAATCTTAGCATCCAAATGATGTTTAAAGGTTTGCCCCAAAAAACCAACCAGAAAATCCAGCTAAGAGAAAATAAGGGATGTTATCTCTGGGACAGGGGAATACCAAGTGTTCTAACATGAATTGAGAAGATTGCTGTCTTAAGCAGTAATGCTAGCGAGACAAGATGATGAATCGGTCATGAGGTTTCCCCAGGCTTCTGGAACTAACAGAGGCACCTAATCCGTTTTCTATGTTTTTTTAACAGCCTGAGGATAAACCATCTATAAACTTATATTTTATTCCTGATGTAGCATGTACTCTCCAGCTCCCCTAGCAGTTGAATTATAGCACTGGTTACATTCTGAAGTCTCATGATAATGGCCAGTTTTTCTAGACAGCCAGCTTAAAAACATTGACCATGGAAAATGAATTTAGCTTATGTGTAACTGATATGCATTTACATGAGGAGGACAATTGCACAGCTTTGGGGAGGAAAGGAGGAAAATATGTATGAGACAGAACATGTGACAAAACTATCATAAAAGAAATGTTCAAAGTGTTTGATAGATCTATTGTCTTCCTTCCTTCCTTCCTTCCTTCCTTCCTTCCTTCCTTCTCTAGTAAAGGAATTCCCTGTTCAAGTGGCTTTTTAAAAAAAAAAAATTGATCAAAGCAGATAACAGTGTTTTTGTTGCTGTTCTTGACTGCCTTCAAGTTGATTTCAGCATGGTGACCCTATGAATGAGACACGTCCAAGTCCCCCTATGCTTGACAGATTTACTCATGTCTTGCAGACTCAAGGCCATGGCATCTCTGATTCCGTCTATCCATCTGGAATGAAGTCTTTCTCTTTTTCTACCTCCTTCCACCTTACCAAGCACTATTAATTTCTCCTAGTGAGCCTTGACTCCTTGGTCAAAGCACAACAGACTCAGTTTAATCCTTTTGGCTTCTAAGGATGTTCAGGTTTGATTTGCTCTAGGACCTATTCATTTGTCTTTTTAGAAGTCTATGTTACCATAGAACTCTTCTCCAGCACCTCATCACAAATAATCTGATTTTCTTCCTATCTACTTTCTTCATTGTCCATCTTTCACTATCCATTCATAGTAATAATACAATTTTATGAAACATTCTAACTTTAATATTCAGTGACCTATCTTTACACATCAGGATCTTGTCTACTACCCTTCCAAGACCAAGTCTTCTTCTGATTGCTTGACTACAGTCTCCATTCCGGTTAAAGACTGGCCCAAGAGACGGAAAATCTTGAACCATTTTAACATCTTTATCCTCTACGTACAATGACTACTTTTTTAAAAAAAGAATTTAACAATTAAATGATCTCTAAAGCATGCAAAAAGTGGCAAGCAGCAGATATAAAGGTAAAGCACTTTTCCTCAACCTGATGTTTTGGACTAAAACTCTTGTCAGCCCTAGACAACATAGCTGGTCAAGGCTAAAAGGGGTTTGTAGGCCAAAATGTCTGGAAGAAACTAGGTGGAAGAAGGATGCAGTAAATAAAAAGTCTGTGGCTTGAACTAGCATGCAAAACTTTTTAGAGTTTTGGCTTTAGAACAGGCCTCAAGAGAACATTCAAACCTTCCAGTATCGCTACATTCTCCCCACCACGGCATCACAGTGTGCCTCTCAATATGGCACCTAGAGAAGATCCTCTGATGCTGCAATTGACTGTCATCAGATTAATTTGGAGGCATGATGATAATTAAAATCCTGGAACACATTATCTAACTACCTGCTAACTCAAAGGAGTGCACATAGATCTCTCTTCCTTTGTTCCCACAACAATCTTTGTCACAGTGAGAGCAGAGTCTTCATAGTGGTTTACACATATGTACGGGTGGCTGAGTATCATTCTTTTTGTAATGAGGAATGGGGGTATTCTCTTGTACAGATGTGGAAACTCAGGAAACATTGGAAAAAATTAGAAAAATTTTCCCTAGAATGAAAAAAAGTGTGCATATTTTTCATTTCTTTCAGAAAAAAATGGGATTACACGCACACACACATTTTGAATCTCACCCACCCTGGACATATTTGTTCTGTTGCCTATTGTTGCCCATTCAACCCCTCCTGTTCCACAAATGTCAAGCTGTGCTATTCCTTTCTGGTAAAGGAAGGGATGAGGCAATTCAGAGGAAGAATTGGCAGGCCATCATTCCAAGGGAAAGCAAAAAAGTGTACATTCCACTTATGAGCACAACCTCAGGTCTTTCCCCTTCTAATCCTATACCAGATTCGTCTTCCACCTTTCCTTTCCTTTCCCTCCCCTTCATGTTAATAAGCAGCCACCATAGAATTCCCTCTTGGAATGTGACAGTTAACAGGTAGGGACAACACAAAACTCCATGGGCAGAGTATTACTCCGTATCTACTTCATGCAAGATCTCACTCTGTGATGGAATGTTTGGCCCAAATAGAATCATAGAATCGTAGAATTGGAAGAGACCACAAGGGCCATCCAGTCCAACCCCCTGCCATGCAGGAACTCTCCATCAAAGCATCCCTGACAAATGGCTATCCAGCCTCTGCTTAAAGACCTCCAAAGAAGAAGACTCCATCACCCTCCAAGGGAGTGTGTTCCACTGTCGAACAGCCCTTACTGTCAGGAAGTTCTTCCTAATGTTGAGGTGGAATCTCTTTTCCTGGAGCTTGAATCCATTATTCCGGGTCCTGTTCTCTGGAGCAGCAGAAAACAAGCTTGCTCCCTCCTCAATGTCACATCCCTTCAAGTATTTAAACAGGGCTATTATATAACCTCTTAACCTTCTCTTCTCCAGGCTAAACATTCCCAGCTCCCTAAGTCTTTCCTCATAGGGCATGGTTTCCAGACTCTTCACCATTTTAGTCACCCTCCTTTGGACACGCTCCAGTTTCTCTACATCTTTTTTAAATTGTGGTGCCCAGAACTGGACACAGTATTCCAAGTGGGGTCTGACCAAAGTAGAATAGAGTGGTACTATTACTTTCCTTGATCTACACACTATACATCTATTGATGCAGCCTGAAATAGCATTGGCCTTTTTAGCTGCTGCATCACACTGTTGACTCATGTTCAACTTGTGGTCTACTTGGACTCCTAGATCCTTTTCACATGTTGTGTGGTTAAGCCAGGTATCCCCCATCCTATATCTGTGCATTTCATTTTTCCTCCCTAAGTGCACAACCTTACATTTGTCTGAGTTGAATTTCATTTTGTTACTTTTGGCCCAGCTTTCTAGTCTATTCAGGTCATTTTGAATTTTGATCCTGTCCTCTGGGGTATTAGCTACTCCTCCTATTTGGTATCATCTGCAAATTTGATAACTAGGCCCTCAATAATTTCATCCAAGTCATTAATAAAGATATTGAATAGCACTGGGTCCAGGACAGAACCCTGTGGCACATCACTTGTCACTTCTCTCCAGGATGAAAAGGAACTATTGTTGAGCACCCTTTGGGTTCTGTCAGTCAACAAGTTACAAATCCATGTAACGGTTACCTTGTCTAGCCCACATTTTACAAGCTTGTTTGCAAGAATGTCATGGGGAACCTTGTCAAAGGCCTTACTGAAATAAAGATACATTACATCCACAGCATATTACATCTACCAAGCTGGTGATTTTAGCAAAAAAGAGAGAGAGAGAGAAAGAGAAAGAGAGAGAGAGATCAGGTTTGTTTGGCATGACTTGTTTCTCTTAAATCCATATTGACTTTTTGTGATTATGGAATTATCTTCTATATATTCACAGACTCTCTGTTTAATTATCTGCTCCAGAATCTTTCCTGGAATTGATGTCAGACTAACTGGATGGTAATTGTTGGGATCTTTGAAGATGGGCACAACGTTTGCCCTCCTCCAGTCTGCTGAGACTTCTCCTGTTCTCCAGGAGTTCTTAAAGAGTATTGCCAATGGTTCCGATATTACATTTGCCAGTTCTTTTAATACCCTTGGATGTAGTTCATCTGGTCCTGGAGACTTATATTCATTTAGATTAACCAGGTATTCCTGTACTATCTCTTTACTTATTTTGTGCTGAAATTCCCCTATTCTTTTTTCTGCTCCATTATCGTTACGTTGAGCACCCTTTGCCTTTTCTGAGAAGAATGAAGCAAAGAAGGTGTTGAGTAATTCTGCCTTTTCTCTGTCCCCTGTTAGCATTTTGCCATCTTCTGCATGCAGTGGCCCAACCATTTCCTTCTTCTCCCTTTTAGTACGGACCTACCCATAAAAGCCCTTTTTATTGTTCTTAATCTCTCTAGCCAGCCTGAGTTCATCCTGTGCTTTAGCTTTTCTGACTTTATCCCTACACATACTGGGTATTTGTTTGAATTCCTCTTTGGTGATTTCCCCAATTTACCATTTCTTATACATGTTCCGTTTAAAACTTACCTCAGTTGAAAGTTCCTTAGTCATCCATCCTGGTTTCTTGAGACATCTCCCATTTTTCTTCCTCATTGGAACTGTTTGAAATCGTGCCTTCAGTATCTCCCTTTTGGGGAACTCCCATCCATCTTGAACTCCCTTCTCTTTTAGTATTCCTGACCATGGGATCAACCCCAGTATTTCTCTAAGTTTATTGAAATCAGCTTTCCTAAAGTCTAGAATGTGTGTCTGACTATGCCTAGCTTCTCCTTTCCACTGTATAACAAACTCCAGGAGAACATGGTCACTCCCACATAAGGATCCCACCACTTGCACCCCATCAACTAGGTCTTCCCTGTTGCTTAAGATCAGGTCCAAAATAGCTGACTCCCTTGTTGCCTCTTCCACCTTTTGGACAATGAAATTGTCTTCCAAGCAAGTGAGGATTTTGCAAGACCTTGATGATTTGGCAGCATTTGAATTCCAGCAAATGTCAGGATAGTTGAAGTCATCCATTACTACTATATTTCTCCTATCTGAATGTGTGGTCATCTGTTCTAGAAAGGCATCATCCAATTCCTCTGCCTGAGTCGGTGGTCTGTAGTAGACTTCCACAGTGACATCCCTGTTGTTTCCCTCTCCTTTAATTTTTATCCAGATGCTCTCCACCTGGCTTCCAGTACTGATGTCCTGGATCTCTTCACTGGTGTAAATATCCAGTGTCCTCTTGTCTCAAATACATTTAGAGATACTCAACACCTAGTTATCATGTCATTGTACTTTCTCCAACTCTTACCAGGGGGAGGCAAGAAATGATGTGGAACAGGAATAATAGATAGATGATACCTGACTGCCAAAATCAAGTTGGCATATTTCTTCTCTCTCTCTTTTTTAAAGGATTTTAATTTTTATGGGGTTTCGGTGGGTTTTTTTGGGCTATGTGGCCATGTTCTAGAAGAGTTTATTCCTGGCATTTTGCCAGCATCTGTGGCTGGCATTTTCAGCCACAGATGATGGCAAAACGTCAGCATCCTCTATGCTGCCATTTTATCTCCATACATATGGAACTTGTGGCACAGGCACGTGAAACAGATGCTGGCAAAACGTCACAAATAAACTCTTCTAGAATGTGGCCACATAGCCTGAAAACCCACAAAAAACTATGGATGCTGGCCTTGAAAGCCTTTGACTTCACATTTTTATTTTTACTTCTCTCCCCCAGAACTTGGGAGCCTTTGTGTGCTGGAAGGTGAGACAGAGATATTTTAAATAAATTAAATACTTTAAATCATCATTAGAAGACAAGCAAGCAATTAAGTGACTTGTGGATATCATTTCTGCTACCTGCTGGAACAATGTAAGGGATGTTACCAAAAGACCAAACACAATTGTGCATGGGATGTCTGTGAGTATGGGATACCTTGCCTTTGGCAGCCTTCCTCAAGGCATCCCTTCCACAGGCAAAGTGGTATTACTTCAGTCACTTCCTAGTTGATATACATAATTAATTCCACTAATGTCATTGTTGTAAATGTGATAATCACTTATTACACTGATATGCAATCTTTTAATAAAACATTTGATATTCTGCCAGATTTTTTTTAAAATGGTTGCATTACTTTTAAGCATCCTTAACTAAATTGCCATGTGATAAATCTAGGGACAAAGACAATTGACTGGAAAACCTCTAAACTAAAAATGGTACTAATGAATGCAGATATTCTGTAGAAAGGTTGAAAAGAAGAGCACTGAATGTGGTCTAGAGGCAGCTGGATTCAGATCTTGACTCTGATTCAGGGTGCATCTACACTGTAGAAAGAATACAATCTGACACTAGTTTAAGTGCTGCAGCTCCAGCTTATGGACTCCTGAGATTTGTGGTTTTTCAAGGACTTTCACCTCACAAAAGTACAGATCCTAGGATTCTGTAGGATGGAATCATGTCAGTTAAAGTGGTGTCAAACTGCATTATTTCTATAGTGTAGATGCATCCTTGGGTATGCTTTCAGTCTGTTGAAATTACTTCTTGCTCTTGTATTGTTGTTGTGTGCCTACAAGTCATTTATAATCTATAGCAATCCTAAGGTGAACCTATCACAAAACTTTCTTGGCAAGATTTTTTCATGGAGGGGTTAAGTTTGCCCTTTGAAGCTAAGAAAGTGTGACTTGGCCAAGATCACCCAGTCAGTTACCATGGACAAGTGGGGATTCGAACCATGGTCCCTGGAGTTGTAGTTCAATGTTCACATCACTACGCCACACTTTAAACTGATTAAACTGATTTCATTATTCACTGACCTATATGTTATAAGAGGGATATAAATAATTTAATAAATAAGTAAAAAAATAAACAGGATCTTCTGAAACTGAAACCTAGGGACCTTCAGATTCTATGTGATTGTTCCCTTCATGACAAGATTTCAGAATTGTATAGCATCATTCTGGCAGTGAAGCACTCTTTGGTTCCAAGAGGGCTGTGAAGAATATTTGCAACCTTTCTTGTTCTTAGTGAAACAAACTCTCTTGACAAACTGAGACAGTCTGACAAGATTTCAACAGCATCCACAAAAAGTCTGACAGCCAACAAAACAACACCATAAAGACTGTTCTGCTTTTCTATGAACTTTCTGTAATTTTTTCCAGAGAGGTTAAGACTAGTGGCTGAAAGGCTCTAGTTTTCACTGGAATAGATCTGTTGATTCAATTGGATTTACCTATATATTGGCTCACCATTCAACAATTGATTAAATGGGTCTGCTTAGTAAAAGTGGTTTAGAAGTGTAATAGACCACCTTGGAGAGTGATGGAGTCTCCCTATTTGAAGGTTTTTAAACAGAGGCTTGATGGCCATCTGCTAGGATTGCTTTGATTGTAGATTCTTGGATGGCAAGGTTTGGACCAGATGGCCCTTATGACGTCTTCCAACTTCAATGATACCCTATTTGGGACTAAGCAACAGGATTCGAGTCAGTTTTTCTCACTTTCTGAAACAATGCACAGTAAGAGAGCAAGCAAGTATAGAAGAACTAACTGACTGGTGCAAAAAAATCTTGAAAAAAATGATAGAAGTCTATAGTTTTGTGCAACATCCACAATTTTCATAGTTTTGTGGAACTGCAGTATTTCACACTGGTTTATTTTGCACACAGCAGTGTGCCACATTTAAACTACCCAATTGACATTGCTTTAGATCATTTTGAAACAACCTAAAATGGTAACACATGAATATCTGGAAAAAATCAAATTGACCCATTGCTGTTGTGGTCAATGTTGTTGTTGTTGTATCAAAGGACGTTTGTCATTATCTTCCTCTGAGCATTGAGATATTTCACAACAGTGTTGAGATACTAAAGCTTGAGCTACCAAGACAGCAGGTGTGCAAGGAAATGTAAAACTAAATGTGGGTCCAGAGACAATGCACAAATGATCATCCATGTGAAATAACATCCCTGCACAATACACAAAATTCACAGTAAAATGGAATGTCACTATATGTGCAGCATGAGTTCTACAACCTTACACTGAATGCAGGTGTACCTCTTCTGATCATAAATGAATATTGCAAATAAAATCACAATATAAAACTCTATATTGTTGTGTGCCTTTAAGTCATTTTTAAAAAACTTTTAGCTATCAGAAGGTGAACTGATCATGGAGTGGAGGGAGTAAAACTTGTTGAGATGGATTTGTCATTGCCTTCCATTGAGGATGAGACAGTATAACTTGTCTGAAATCTCCCAGCAGGTTTCCACAACTGGTTTCCCAGGGTTTGTTCAAACATTCAAATGAATAGACTACACTGGGTCAATTTGGCCTGATAGACTTTAATAAAATGCCATGTTCTTATTTATATTTGGAATGATGCCAACATCACCACCACTGAAGCCTCTAAAGAGAGGATATTCCAGCACCAAGACACCACAACAGAGAATATCCACATCCTCCAAGAGAATAAATCTGCCACTAATGCAACACATGCTAGTAACCATTTAGTAACCTCACTGCTCAGGTATATATTGCAAGAGGTGGTACTTCAGGTATCAATATCCCAAGCCATTTAGGGGTTGTAATGTCAGCACTGTCATCCTACACACACAAAGTTGGCTTAGCTTCCTGGGGAGGTCTCATACTCAGACCATGGCACTTCTGGCTGAAGCATTTTCATCCACTGAAAGATTTTTAAGAAAGCGCTGTAACTTCAGATATTCCTTTAAAACAACTGGGGAAGCCTGTTACACATACCAGTTCCATATGTTTGGAGATCAAATGGCAGCATAGAGGATGCTGATGTTTCACCAGCATCTGTGACTGAAGATGCCAGCCACAGATGCTGGCAAAACATCAGGAATACACTGTTACAGAACATGGCCACATAGCCCAAAAAATACAGAAAATAACCTATGGATGCCAGCCATGAAAGCCCTTTACTTCACACAGAGGACTTTGTTCAACTCCCAGGAAGCAGTGTGTGTGTGTGTGTGTGTGTGTGTGTGTGTGGTGGGACCACTATTTTCATAAATCTTTCCTGTGAATGTTTTTCAAGAAATGAGAGTGTGAATCACCACCTCTGAATTCTCATCCCTTTTTTCAAACCTCCAAACTATTTAAAGTGTGCCTGAATATCTCCTAATAATGTTAACTGAAAAGATGGGCTTTTTTATTTTCTGAAGAAATAAATTCCAAATGCAGCTAAGGAAATGCATATTTGCATTGAGTAAAGAACCATGATAAATTTCCTTTCCATTTGTATAGACAAATTAAGTGATGTCTTACATTAGCCACTGAGAACTATCAGTGGCACTTTTCCAACAGAGGCTCCTAAATCCAACAAAGAGTGTGGTCATGATTTGATGTGTCTAGTTCCTTTAATGTGAAGAATCTTTAACAAGGCTATAAAATAAAAACTAGAAAACTGGGTTATTACTGCCTGGTAACAGCCTCTGAGATGTGTATTGAAGAAAGTCAGTGAAGAGAGTGCAAAAGCAGAGTTACAGCACAACATGAGGAAAATAAATATAATGACATAATATTAAAGTGGATGATGAAGATATTGAAAGAGAAAGCCTTTACTTTGTCTCATTTATACCATGATGAACATTATCCAAGGATATTAAAAGAACTGACAGAAAGTAATCTCAGAATCATTTGCAATAATTTTTTCTCATTCCTGGAGAACAGGGGAGGTCCCAGACTGGAGGACAAATGTTTTCCCCATCTTCAAGAAAGGGGGAAAAGAGGACCCAAAATAATTATTGCCCAGTCAGCCTGATATCAATGCCAGGAAAGATTCTAGAGCAGATCATTAAACAGACAGTCTGTAAGTACTTAGAAAGTAATGCCATGGTCACTAAAAGTCAACAAGGGTTTCTCAAAAAGCAAGTCATGGCGGACTAATCTCTCTCTCTCTCTCTCTCTCTCTTTTTACAGTCATAAGCTTGGTAGATGAAGGGAATCTACAAGATACACTATATGTTAGCACATCTTGATTTCAGTAAGGCCTTTGACAAAGTCCCCCATGATAACCTTGTCAAAAGCTAGTAAAATGTGAGCTAGACAATACAATAGTTAGGTGGATTTGGTTGACCAACCAAGCCAAAAAGGTACTCAAAAACAGCTCCTCCTCATCCTGGAGAGAAGTGACTAGCTGGGTTTTGCAGTGCTGGGCCCAGTGCTGTTCAACATCTTTATCAATGACTTGGATGACGGATTAGAGAGAACGCTTATCAAATTTGCAGATGACACCAAATTAGGGGGAGTAGCTAATACAGCAGAGAACAGGATCAGATTTCAAAATGATCTTAACAGATTAAAGAGCTGGAAGGAAGAAGTTTTACTTTGTTTGTGGTACTATGGACGAATAGTTATGTTTGGTTTGGATGTAATGTTGATGTGGATTTAGGTAAGGCAAATATGTTTTAAATGTATTGTTATTAAATAAATAAAAAAATGAAAAAAAAAGAATTATTTTTGTGCTAATTGTAGCATTGTACATATTTGTCAGAATCCTGTTTATGAATTATGGTTACCTGTATCTGTATTTGTATCTCTCTCTAGGTAGAGAGAGAGAGAGAGTTATACAAGGAGGTATTCCTCTTTGTGCAACACCTCTGACTAAGTTGTGAAATGGCATTTGATATTTGGTTGGATCCCTGGCACACTCCCCACAGGGTTAAACTGGGAAGCAAAAACTGTTGTTTACTCCCCCGCTGTGTTTCTTAACCCCTTCCTCAGCTATATATTGGCAGCCAAAAAGCACCCAAGTGCACCCCTATGGCTGTTCCATTGTCCAGTTCCCATTGCAAAGTTAAGGAAAAATAGTCTCCCAGAACACCAACATAAGAATGGTAGTGGAGCTTTACATGCCACCAGCATCCAAATAGGATCTTAGCCAATAACTGCTACCTTACTTCATCGTTGTTGTTGTTGTTGTTGTTGTTGTTGTGTGAATTCAAGTTATTTGTGTCTTATGGTGAACCTTAAGGCAAATCTGGCAAGATTTATTTGGAGGGTTTTTTTCCCAGTGCCTTTCCCTGAGGCTAAAAAAAGTGCAACTTACCCAAGGTCATCCAGTGAACAGTGGCATTATTGTTCCTTACTCTTGTGGAGACTTTTTTTAAAAAAAACTTAGGAAAGAATTATTATTATTTTTTCATCCTTACAAGTAACAGGCATATACCATCTCCTAGACCCCCCCCCCCGCCCCCGCCAGAAGAAATTGATATGGGCTGGAATCCTATGGGCCACTTACAATTTTATAATTGGACTTACATCTTGGGGAATTAGAAGTGGACAGTTCTGTAACGTCTGTATCTAGTAAAGGACTGGTGTCATATTATTATATATATGTGGGGGAGCCAGCAAAATGACTGATACACATTGGGACTGATGTGCATTGGGACACTGCCTAGGGAGTGTTGATGCACATCAGAATGCTTTTGCTGTTGTCCTGTTATCCACTTTCATAATTCATGGATGTCCGGGAAAGCGGCCAAATGACTGATAAGGCCAGCTCAGATCCCAGAGAAACAAACCACAGGCTGGCAGAGCCAGAGCTAAGTAACAAAGTCTTTGAGTCTAAGTGCAGTATCGCAAGAGGTATTACCAAAAGAGTTGTCAAGAAGTCCAAGGTCCAGGGTGTCAGATAGGCAGGTCAATAAGGTAGTCCAAGGTCAAGTATTCCAGATAATCAAGATGGGTGAGCAGTCCAAGAAGCAAAGGTTCAGGAGTGAGAGTCTTTCCTCAAAAAGGTCAGATAATCACTGACAACTAGACACACAAGCTCCAGCTCCCTAAGTAGGCAGGCAGCGGGCGTTCAGGTGTGTCTGATTAGTAGCTGATTTCTGATAAAGTCTCTGTGACCTAGGAAGGCCCTCCTTTTTGGCTCGATGCTCCCTGAAGGTAGGCACGCTTCCCTGATCCTCCTCTATGTCTACAGACTTGGCCACAGGCAGACTTGGCTGTTGAACCTCTGGAGAGACCCCAGACTGCTGCAGCAAAGCTAGGGCCTGCCTCAGGCTCCCCAACTGCAGGTCCCAGAGATTGTGGCTTATCCTCCAAATCATCCTCTAGGCTGGGCATGATATCGGGCAGGATTTCTTAGTGCCTCTGATACATATGTAAAGTTATGTAGAGGATACCAGCTACCATCTTTGAATTTTCTTGTAGTCATTTGGAAATATTCTAAAAGAAAGCTTAGTGGGAGTGTTTGTTGATGCTTCCCATCCTACACTTCCAGCCTCCAGGACTTGTCACGTTCTATGTTGAATCCAGGCCATCTGTTATGTGTGGTGTTCTGCCAGATGCTTGAGAACTAGTAATGGTTGTGCACTTCCCACACCCTCACCCACATCCTATCTTAGGTAAGGTTAGCTCCTAAAATAAGCCAAACTGTAAAAGGGAGGAATGGGGGAAGGCAGGCAAACAGGCAGGCAATCTCATCTTTATATTCTAAGCCATATAGACGTTCAATAAATAAATAATGAATAAAAGCTAAGCCAACTTCAGAATCCCCCTGAGCTCATACCTTTTCTCATCATGTTTTCTACACGTAAAAAGCAAACCAACCATTGAGGTTGCTTACTGTCAGGTTCATCCAGAGATCTTCAAAACTGAGGGTGGACTAGAACATGTCTATCTACAGTCCACTTTTACCGTTCTTCTATACTATGAATGAGTTCCCTGGTATTTTTGGACTAAAACTCACATAATCTCTCACCATTGGTTGATTAGGGCTAATGTGAGTTGTAAGCCAAAAACATCTGGAAATCCACCATTGTCATGATATACCAGATTGGCTCTCAGTAGTTGGTGGCAGCAGTTCTAGCACTGAGACAATGTTTTTGGTCATCCTCTCAAAGTCCAGCAGGGTGACTGGGTACAGCAGAGATGGATAACTTTGCATTCTACTGATTCACCATTGCATTAACAAGAAGAGCTGCAAAAGAATCAGTTTGAATTAGCAGACAAAGCCTGGCTGAATGGTGCATACAGACAGCAATAGAAATAGCTGAAATCCAGCTGGTGATCCCCACTCCTTTGACCTTTTCATTTAACAGCCATTTAGCTTCACTGGAATTTCCAAATTGACACTGAATAGGATTTCCAGAGAGTCTTAACATTGCTTGGCAGGTAACCAGATGACACCATCTATGGGCAGTAAACCTATTTCCACACTACATTAGGAATTTACCAAAGCAGGTCAATTCAATTCTCTCTCTTTAAAGAAAAAAAGAAGCAAAAGAATAAATCTTAGCTTACAGTTTCTTCACATTCCATATATATATTTTCCAAGAACACTGAGACCAAGACTAGAGGGCAGGTTGACACATGATTGCAACCTAAATCATGATTTTTCAGTCTGCTTCTCCCTCTAATTACCAATATTTAAGAATCCATTTATCACAATCCATTGATCATATGTGTTGTTATTGTTGTGAGCCTTCTTGTTGAGACTAATTTATGATGACTGTATCACAGGATTTTCCTGGCAAAATTTAGAGGAGGTTTGCCATTGCCTTCCTCTAAGATTGTGGGTGTCCATGGTTTAGTGGCAATTTCAAGCCTGGTCTCCCAGATTCCTAATCCAACACTCTTACTCCTTACTGGCCCATCCTATAGATACACAGCAGTATAATCTGAGTTTCCCCTCCATTTATATGGTATCTAATAGAGAAAAGTGAGGGATGGGTTTGACAACATATTTTTGGTGACTAGATTTTAACTGGAGTCACAAAGTAGAGAAGATAAGAGATTATTCATTTCACCTGCTCTGCACAATGCTCATGTTTTCTTTTGTTTTCAGGAGAATACATTAAGACAGTTGAAACCTATGCACTGACTGACTTTAGTAAGTCACCTAGGTATAAATCCAATAGATAATTACATTTATGTAAAATAATGGGCTTTGCATGAATGTTTAGTTGTCATTCTTAGTGAAAATAGCCATTGGATTTGGGCCATGATCAAGCTGTTTAGATGCAGAATGAATTCTTTGAAGACAGACTCAAATGACATTTCAAACTTTTCCACTCTGTGCATGGACAGAAACATTAAGAAATCCAGTTCATCAGTTTCTACAGGAGGAAATTCTCCAACAGTTTCTGTGGGATGGCTTCATCACTATCAATGGTGAACGTATCTTAAAAGTGGATGTGGGCATGTATGTGGGTGTGTATTTGTTTTTGTTTTTTCAAGAAGCATCAGTAGCAACCATTTTTAAAGTCTGGCCACAATTTTGCATTCTTCACAATGCCCCAGAATAATTTTAAGGGGAGGGGAATGGTTGTTCCTGCCAACAAAAATATTGGAAAAATATGGACTATTATTTCTCAGACAGGGTGAGGTGGGGTTGCATGGAATAGAAAAATATCATAAAGTTTTTTGGGGGTTTTTTTCTTTCAGAAAAATGTCTCTGGAGAAATTTGAGCTCAGCTCTAGAATGATTCAATTTCCTTCAGATGTGAACATGATACTCAAATCACAGTTTTGCTAGGCTTTTGTGATGTATTCTTGACATATGCTAGCCCCACTGACTCATAACAGAAATACATATAGCAATTCATATAAATGTGTGTATGTGCATTATATTATTTTGTATTATATTATATTAAATCCTATTATATTCCATTCCACTGCAAGGCATTTCTTTAGCTGATATATTTTAAAAAAAATTCGGGGTAACAGATCTTTGTACAGTTCTGATGGCATGATTTTCATTTTACCCTTTTTATGGCAATATATTCAACAGCTTTTTTTAAACTTTTCTTCCCCTGGCCAATAGCAGTGAGGCAGAATATGTTTTATTTATCATCTTTCTACAAGGTCAGTTTGCTACTCATGAGTTTTTATTTGCATAGTAGCCCAAAATAATCTGAAACTGATCAGTATAATGTGGTCCAACTTTTTTTTCCTTCCCCAAAAGAAGCATTTTATAGTCTCTTCTAGAGTGGACATAAAGTGATATGGAGCAAAAGGAAGAATTGATTATTAAATCTTCTTTTTCCTCCTAAATATCCTTCATACTAAAATGTGTATTTATTTACTTGGAACAGCTGCTCCTGCTACAATCATAAAGTCTATTTAAGACACACTTTTGGGTAGCCATTTTATTTATTCATCTATTCACAATTCATGAAATGTTATTGTCCATCTTTTTCTCTTCCCCCCTCCCCACTTCCTTTTCTTCTTCTTTTTAAAAGCAACTCACATACATTTTTACTGAACCAAAAGAAAATTGTCTTTAAGGTCTTTAAGCAGAGGCTGGATGGCCATCTGTCAGGGATGCTTTGATTGGGAGTTCCTGCATGGCAGGGGGTTGGACTGGATGGCCTTGTGGTCTCTTTCCAACTCTATGCCTAATTCTAGAAAGATCCATGCTGATTTTGTTAGCTGTAATATTAACTTGGATTCTGTGTTGTAATTATTTGAAACCTGGATGAGCCAGCATGGTGTAGTGGTTTTAGCGTGATAGGTTCGCCATAGGGGTACCATAAGCTGGAAATGACTTGAAGACAAACAACACCAACAAGAGGACCAGAGCCATAGTTGCCCTGTATTAAGACTCAATAGTAATGATCCTGACTATTACCATGACCATAAATGCACTCCTAAGCCCACACCAGCAAGCATAGTGAGCAAAGGAGATCTGTTTAGCTGTAGACTGGAGTGCAATAAGGATGACGTTTGCAGCCCCCTATGAGTGAGGCTGTGATGAATATTTGTGACAGGGGATCTTGTATATGGTTGTCACAGCATCTCTCTCTGGTAGGAGAGGACTAAAAATGTCATTCTCCTTGTTCCCCTCTTGGCAGCTGGACAGACCTCCTTTGCTTGATGTTGCAGTTTGTTAGAGTGGGCCTGGCCAGCTGGCCCAGGAGATCTTACTTAGTTACATATTTATATCTACATAGCCAATGTAGCCAGTGTAAACTAGTGTAGCACAGTAGTTTGGACAATTGACTATGACTCTGGAGATCAGGGTTTGAATCCTGGCTCAACCATGGAAACCTACTGGGTGACCTTGGGCAAGTCACACTCTCTGAGCCTCAGAGGATGGTAATGGCAAACTCCCTCTGAAGAAATTTTCTAAGAAAATCCTGTGATTTTCTCAGAAAACCCTTCAGTGGTCTGCTCACCCATATCACAGAAATCCTTTGCTCAGTGTGGCTGTGTTGTTTTGACAGTGGCATTTAAGGACATTTGTGATTATGACAGTGGTGTCATGACTGCATATGAGAATACACAGCTGTTATGAGATCTAGCTTAGGAGACCATACTGTCTAACAGGATGTCATCCATTACTTCTATTTATTCTTGAAAATTTCTCATCTCAGTTCTGCCCACAATAAAATTCATGCAGTTTTGAATCATTTTTCCTCTAATTTACACATATATTTGTTCACTTGCTCATTGGTGAGTGGTTGTGGAAATGTTGTCCTCCTTGCTTCAAAAACAGCACCATGTTGTACCTTACTTGAAGTAATGAGAAGCTAGTTGGTCCTTGGCTGGACCAATCTACTCCTTTCACTTAAGGTGGGCAGGAGGGTGGGCCAGGACACATTACCAGATTAGACAGATGTAACAGTTACACAGATATAACTAGATAACTATTGTAGAATATCAGTAGATGAGCTTCCAAAGCATAGCTAAAGGAACTGGGAAATCAATGGACTAAGGCAAATTATCTCTGTCATCATCGTCATCGTTGTCATTGATCACTACCACCTCTACCATCACCACTACCATATAATATGAGGCCAAATAATTTTGCATTGATTTTGCCATGAAAATATAGGACTTCTTTAAGATAAATGGGAAACAAATTAGATATAGATGCAGATTTCCTGTTACATGTCTGTGTCTATATGTCTCTCCCAGGGGACACGGTGGTTTAGCGGTTAAGATACTTTTTATGTCTATATGTCCTGTTATATTTCTATATATTTCTATACTTTAGTTTTAACATTTTTACTGTAAAAAGAGCATCATGTTGTAGCTTACTTGAAGTAATGAGAAACTAGTTGGTTGATTATTAGACTGAAGGTCAAGAGCCAAGGTATCAGTCAGAAGCTGGGGAATCAAAACCAAGAGGGAGCACACAGAAAAGTATACTGTTTTCAGGAACAGGTTAAGTCACTGAGCTGGATTGAATGTCTCTCATGGAGTGGGCGATTGACATTGTTTCCAGTGGTTGCAGACAGTTTGGTGCCTGCCTTATCTAGGGAGGATGATGGTTCAGAGAAAACTGCTGTGGCCACACCAACAGAGCTTCAGGTGTGCCAAGCCTAAACTCTTATTCTACCAGTATATACAAGGGAGAGTCAACACACCACCTGCTACATAACCAATGTCAACAGGTGTCACATCCTCAGATGTAGCCTTTGTAATTTGGTTTATCCTTGGGTATATGATGCTAACCAGCATATCAAACATCATTCCGTGCCTTACCTAGGGCAAACATGAAGTCAAAAGGTTAAGTGAAAACAAGGCAGCCTGAAAAATGTTGTTTGAAAAAACATGAAAATAGCCTGAATCAACAAAGGGTGAAGCAATACCACCTTTCAAAACAGTGATTTAGGTCTGTGGGATTGAGAAATGATATATGTGTTGGTGCACTCAAGGTATGAATGCCTATCCGGAAGCCCCAAGGGGGAGACTACAATCTGACCAAGAGGAGGAAAGGGAATAAATTGAGCACTGCAAGATGAAGATTATAGCTAGTATCCTTCTAATGTTCTACAGAAACCTAAGTTTTCATATGCATGTGGTTGTACTGTTTTAGCCAAGGTATAATGTTTACAGTTGTGCATGCAGAGTTCCACAATTGTAACCATTTCACATGCAGCTTCACATTCTTAGATGGAACATAATTACTCATCATTGACATAAATGTGCTATCTGATTCCCTGGGATTACAAAAATAGAAAACACTGATGATGTAACAAATTCCTTTTCTCAATATTAACATTACATTATAAAGATATAACTACATTATGTTTGTAACAAGAAGAGACAGCTTCAGTCTTTTCTGGTGTAATGGCAACGATAGTGTAATGGTAACATTTAACATTCTTTTACACAATGTGTTCTCATTTATTTGATTTGGTTTCATTGATGTAGGGCCAAAAATGCCAATCCAGGGGTATAGCATACAGATGATGCATGCCCACAGATCGGGCTGAAGCCATGCCATGGCCACCTAAGGTGATAGAGCCACTGGCAAAAGGAGTGCAAAAAAGCACTTCTTCTTGGCAGGCCATTCAGGACAGCATCTGGTCACCACAGTTCTGCCCCAAACAGGGAGAGACCAGGGCTGGAACAGCCAGGGGCTACTCTGAGCTGCCAGTCAGCTTGACTCCTAAGTCAGTGAAAGCTTTTGCTACAGACTTATGTATCCCCATTTCAACCATGCTACAAGATCTCTTTTTATTATGTTAGTGTAGAATTCTACCTGTTTTGGTCATTCCTCTCAGGAAGCAGCTAAAAAAAGCCAATATGATCTTAGGCTGCATCAATGTTGTGTCTACATTAAGTGAAGTAATAGTGCCACTTGATTCTGCTTTGGCCAGGTCTTATGTGGAATTATGTGTCCAGCTCTGGGCACCACAATGCAAGAGGGATGTTAAGGACAAGCTGGAGAGTGTCCAGAGGAAAGTGACCAAAATAGTGAAAGGGCTGAAAAAAATTCCCTATGAGGAGTGTCTATGGGAGATAGGTGGAAGAGAAGGTTAAGAGGTGACACAATAGCTCTGTTTAATATTTGAAGGGATGTCATACTGAGGATGGTGCAAGTTTGGTTTCTGCAGCTCCAGTGAATAGGACTTAAGCTACAGGAAAAGAGATTTCACGTAACCATTAGGAAGAACTGCCTGGCAATAAGAGCTGTTCAACAGTAGAATAGGGTGCCTCAGAGCATGGTGGAGTCTCTTTCTTTCTGAGCTTTTTAAAGCTATTTAAAGAGAGGCTGGATGACCATCTGTCAGGAGTGCTTTGATTGCATTTTCTTGCATGGCTAGGAATTCAGCTTGTGGTCTCTTCCAGCTCTATGATTCTATGACTGTAAGTCTTCTCTTGCCAAGTTTTGGCATTGCCTGCTCATCTCAAGAATAATTGTTGCAATTATCCACCTCAAAGTTCTTGAATCATTATGCCAAATCCTTGCTCAAACTTCCAGGCTATCCTTGTTTGAGTGGGTGGCGAGGTGAGGATTGTGAATGGAGGCTACAATGAGATGAGCAATCATTCTCCCATTACACAGACACAGCTCCAAACTAAGCCAATTACACTAGAGGAAAGGAAGGCCAACCGTGTCAGGATGTCAGTTCTGCAGCGCTTTGCTCTCACGAGGCAGAGATACAAATGGTGGCATGAGCAGTAAGTCAATTGAAGCTCAAGGCCTCTGGGGAGTTAATGGCGAAAAGAAAAATCATCATGCACTCTACACAAACATTCAGGGGCTAGTTGCTATCTCCCCAAGGAAATCTTTTGTCAAAACTAAAAGCCAAAGACTTATAGCTTGAGGTCTATATTCTATTAACCATAAATATATTCCTTCTCTCCCAGTACTTGCATATTAAATGTAGATGCACTTTTCCTGTTTGACATGATGGGTATTGGTGAGCAGTTCAAATATTCATTTGGCTTCAGCTTGCTGACAATTGTGATGTGAAAAGTCAATAACAAAATCAGCAATGCATTTTCTCCCCTTGCCATTCTTTCTTGTTTGTCAGTAACATACCTATTTGCTTGGTTTTCTACACAGAAACGAGGCAATCTGAAACTCCAACTATACACTGTGCAATGTTTTGTAATTTGTTCTTTTGCATTTTATGAAGCTGAAACAGTCTAGAGAAGTTGCATCATCTAGAAGAATGGGGTGCAGAGAAAAGATTATGGTTTTTAAAATTCTTATTCCACTTTTCTCCCAATATTAGGAACCAAGGTATCTCACAATGTGATTTAAAAAAAAAAAAAAAAAAACCTCATGAAGACACAATGAGTTGTACATAGTTGTGGTTGATGTCTTCCAGGCCAACAGGACATTAAAACTGCTCTATCTTTTAGTTCCTACTTTAAAGGAACTAGATCTATTTTGGTGATAGGATTCATCATCACCTTACAGAACACTATTAATGTTTGCACTAAAAGCCGGAATGAGAAACAGAGTTGTGTAGTAGTTTGAGTGTTAGACTAGTCTCGAGGAGACCAGGGTTCATATACCTTTTCAGCCATACAAACCCAGTGGGTGACCCAGAGCAAGTCACACTCTCTGAGCCTCAAGGGAAGGCAATGGAAACCCTCCATCTGAACAAATCGTGCCAAGAAAAGCCATGATAGGTTTGCTTTAGGATTGCCATAAGTCAAAAACAACTTAGTGGCAGACATCAACAAAACTCATAATGGGTTCACTGTCCGACTGTCAGGAAGTTACCACCTGCTAATTGTTAATATTAAATCACAATTAAAGAGTAGTAAAACAGATAACAAAAGACCTGGTGGCACAGTGGTTAAATGTCTGTATTGCAGCAACTCACTCACAAACAGCAAGAGTGTTAAGTTCCATACCAGCCAGGGGCTCCGGGTCAACTCAGCCTGACATCCTTCTTTAGGTTGCTGAAATGAGTACCCAGCTTGTTGGGGGCAATTAGCTTACATTTTGTAAACCACTTACTAGATCAGTAAGCAGTATAGAAATATACCCCCCAAAATAGGACAAAATGCCTAAATACCCTGTATGATCTTGAAAGCTAAGCAGGGTCATCCATGGTACTTGGGTGGGGAATCACCAAGGAATACTATGTATTGTAGGATATACAGTGGGCCCTCCTCTTACATGGGGAATCCGTTCCAAACCCCGCTGCGTAAGGGGAATTGAATGAATTGAAATGAATGGTGCTCGTACATGTGGTGGTGCACGACATGCATGCCCTTCCAGGGCATGCCACCTTTCCTTCTGGCACAGCTTTCAGAGTATGCTGAAAGCCATGTATGGTGTGCCCACGTATGATGGGGGGGAATGTATTTCAGAGGAAGGCAAAACAAATAAAAAGCAAAACAAAAAAGTCTCTGAGTATTCCTACTCTAAGAAAATCTTACAGAAATCATGGGATTACCATAAATCAATAGGTGAGTTGAAAGGAAATACACACACAATATTGAAACACACTATATTAAAACAACCACCAAAAAGAAGCAACTTTAAAAGCACGTCAGGTAAAGGGAAAGCACAGTCGGCCCTCCACATTCATGGGGGTTAAGGGAACAAGACCCCCTGAATGTGGAAAAATCATCGCACCACTCTACATGGCTACCATTTCCAGGTCAGGAGGGGCTAGTGGAGCTTCCCTTCCTCTGGCCCTTCCCATTCTGCAAAGGTTTGGGAGAAGCGTCTCTCAAGCCTTTCCAGGTTCAAGGGGTCCAAAAATAACCAAAACCGTGAATGCCAAAACTGTGAATGTGGAGGGCCGACTGTATACAACAAATAGACATAGCAATAAGTTAATAGTTAAAAGTGGTATCTCCCATCAAACTCCTATGCCTCACATCTTGACAGGTGCCTCTCTCTAGATATCCTATCTTAACTGTACGAGAGGGTATCATAAAGTTTTAATTATTGCTGGGGATGAGAAGGTCACTTCATGTACAGAGGAGGCAGACAGGTGGAGAAATGTCACACAGAGAAGCAGGGAAATCAGGGATAGTTGTGGGAGCTTGCAGCTACAGAATCGTTTTGAAGCCCTTTCCTTTATCAAGGAGCAAGAGGAAGACCTGCATGGACAGACTTCAGGGACAGAGCAGGGAAGCCTGGGAGTTTCATTGCAGGGAACAGTCACTGCTAAGCCTCAGATGAGGTGTGTGGTCATGGTGGGGGACTCCTTGCTGAGGCGTACAGAAGCAGTGATTTGTGGGCCCGACAAGATGGCTTGGGAGGTATGCTGTCTCCCTGGGGTTAAGATCCATGATGTGACAGAGAGGGTGACAAGATTTGTCAAGCCTACTGACCAATACCCCTTCCTTTTGGTCCACGTGGGAACAAATGACACAGCAAGACACACCCTTAAGAATATCAGAAGGGATTACGAGGCTCTGGGTAAGAAGCTGAAGGAAATGGGCACACAGATTGTTATCTTGTCTCTTCTGCCAGTTGAAGGGCATGTTCCAGGAAGAGAGAAGAAAATAGCAGATGTAAACAACTGGCTCCACAGATGGTGTCACCAAGAACAATTTGGATTCTTAGATCATGGGCTGTGGTGGTTCAATGAGAGGGGGCTTTTGACAAGGGATGGGCTGCATCTAAGGCCAGTTGAAAGAAAGGTTTTTGCCAGCAGTCTGAAGAATCTGATCAAGAGGGCTTTAAAATTAGTTATATGGGGAAGGGAGACAACATTCTAGAAGACAAAAGGGCTGGAAAGAATAGTCAAACTGACATAGAGGGAACAAGGCAAACAGTGCAAGGATCCAACAGTAGGAGGCAAAAAAAAAAAAAAAAGTGCACAGGCATCAAGGGGACACATGGTCTTAAATGTCCCTACACTAATGCACAGAGCATGGGAAATAAGCAACATAAACTTGAAATCCTGGCACAAAAGGGAAATATGACATAATAGGCATCACTGAAACCTGGTGGGATGAGTCTCATGATTGGAATGTAGAAATAGAGTGATATAACCTTTTTAAGAGAAACAGGCCAAACAAGAAAGGAGGAGGAATAGCATTATATGTGAGGGATATTTACACCAGTGAAGAGATCCAAGAAATCAATACTGGAAGTCAGGTGGAGAGCATCTGGATAAAAATGAAAGGAGAGGGAAACAACAGAGATGTTACAGTGGGAGTTTACTACAGACCCCCGACTCAGGCAGAGGAATTGGATGATACCTTTCTAGAACAGATGACCACACATTCAGATAGGAGAAATATAGTAGTAATGGATGACTACAAGGAATACTAAAAGAGAAGGGAGTTCGAGACAGAAGGGAGTTCCTCAAAAGGGAGATACTGAAGGCGCGATTTCAAACAGTTCCAATGAGGAAGAAAAGTGGAAGATGTCTCAAAAAACCGGTATGGATGACTAAGGAACGTTCAACCGAGATAAGTTTTAAATGGAACATGTATAAGAAATGGAAAAATGGAGAAATCACTAAACAGGAATTCAAACAAATAGCCAGCACGTGTAGGGATAATGTCAGAAAAGCTAAAGCACAGAATAAACTCAGGCTAGCTATAGAGGATAAAAAAATAAAAAATAAAAAGAGCTTTTTGGATATAACCACAGCAAAAGGAAGAAGAAGGAAATGGTGAGGCTACTGTGTGGTGAAGATGGCAAAACAGCGGACAGAGAAAAGGCAGAATTACTTAACACCTTTTTTGCTTCAGTCTTCTCAGACATTCTTGCAAACAAGCTTTTCCCATGATATTCTTGCAAACAAGCTTGTAAAATGTGGGCTAGACAAGGTAACTATTACATGAATTTGTAACTGGTTGACTGGCCGCACCCAAAGGGTGCTGAACAATGGCTCCTTTTCATCCTGGAGAGAAGTGACCAGTGGGTTTCCACAGGGTTCTGTCCTAGGCCCAGTGCTATTCAATATCTTTATTAATGACTTGGATTGAGGGCCTAGTTATCAAATTTGCAGATGACACCAAATTAGGAGGAGTAGCTAATATCCCAGAGGACAGGATCAAAATTCAAAATGACCTGAATAGATTAGAAAGCTGGGCCAATGCTAACAAAATAAAATTCAATATGGAGAAATGTACGATTCTGCACTTCGGGTGGAAAAATGAAATGCACACATATAGGATGGGGGACAGCTGGCTGAATGAGACCACATGTGAAAGGGATCTAGGAGTCTAAGTAGACCATAAGCTGAACATGAGTCAACAGTGCGATGCGGCAGCTAAAAAGGCCAATGCAATTTTAGGCTGCATCAATAGAAGTATAGTGTCTAGATCAAGGGAAGTAATAGTGCCACTCTATTCTACTCTCCACCTGGAATACTGTGTCCAGTTCTGGACACCACAATTCAAAAAGGATATGGAGAAACTCGAGCAGGTCCAAAGAAGGGCAACTAAAATGGTGAAGGGCCTGGAAACCTGAAAACAATGCTTGCTTGGGGGAAAAAATGGCTTGCCCAAACGGCCCAGAAAGGGTCAAAGTGTGATGAAATGTCTACATCCTTTCTAGAGGGCATTATTGAGCATTCCCCTCCCCGCAAAATGTAGTCATGTAGTAGGAATGTAGTCATGCAGCCCTCCAACTCTCCTAGAGAGGAAATGTTGCCCACTCTTGTTAAAAAGTAAATGTTGCCATTCCTTACTTTCTGCAACCAATAAGAAAACTAAAACACTAGGGTGGGTGAGGGGCTACCATGCACCTCAGTACTACAGAAGGCCAGCTCAAAAATCCCCTGTGGCATATTTATAAATGGTGACCACACTCTAAATAGCTAAAGCTGTTCTACAGCTTTAGAACATTCATGTTGCATAAACCTGTTGGGATTGTGACATTTTACACTTCAGATGAGCTAATGTTCCATGTTTTTGTAAAAATTGTGGCAAATTAGCACATCAGAGAAAGTGCTTTATGTTTTCCTAACAGCAGGAACTTGCTTTTCAGATGTTTTCCAAATTCAGAGAATGTTTATGCAGGGGAAATATTTCAGCATATGCTTTCCATACACCAGCAGACTGAAATAGTACATTCCTGCACACAAGGCTACAGTGGTTATGTTACTTTAAGTCAACTCCAGTATATGGTGACCTTATCACAGGATTTTCACAGGTCATCATAAGTCAGAAATGACTTGAAAGCACACAACAACGACAGCATTGCCAATGAGCCCCAACATGTCATGTCTCCCCTTACCTTCTTTTGTTAAAATGAACAATTACAAATACTGCAGCAGTCCCTTAATGGGTCTTGTTCCATCCCCTTGATAATTTCTTTTTGGACTTTTTAGCACCTTTTCCATCTCTGCAATAGCCTTTTCCAGGTACATTGAGCAATAATGCAAACAGTATTGCAAGTATAGTTACACTATAGATTGGGGCACCAGCAGTATGAGATTACACAGAAAGGTTTATTTCCAAATTCTTTCTTGAATATGCCCAACATTGAATCCCCAGCCTTATAGCAACTGCATGCTAGGTTAATAATTTATTTGAGGTTGTTTGTATGTTTGCTTGTTTATATCCCTCCTTTCTGCTGAAACTAGGATTCTATTACCTTTATCAGATGAAGGTTTTTGCATCCCCAATCCAGAGTCACTCTGCATCCATCCAAGTGAATTCACATGAATGAGCATTGAATCATCACACGTGAATGCTGTTACTATGAAGCCATTCCAAAGTCAATCCAAAGTCACCCCAGAATTCAGTGAATTCAGTAGCAACTGAATTCACATAAATCAGTTCCAAGATCACTTCAGATTCAATACGAATTGGGCTGGCATGATAAGGTCCTATGAAGCTAACAGCAAATTTGAAACCATCCAAATTAAAAACAATACAAAAACACAATCTTAGAGTTCTAATGGGTTCATAAAGAGAGGTACCACAATCCTAAGATCTTCTTAGTTATGGCCAGCTCAGATTCCATTAGTGTATATGTAGACTCAGAATTTTTTTGCTCTAATACAAACAATGTTCTACTTTTTAAAATCAAATCCAATGAGGATTCCTGATTCTATTAAAAGTTACTGGTGCTCTTGTGTCCATAGTGTTTATGCTCAAAATGTCCACTTCTTGTTCTAGCAGGCAGGAAATATCACCCAGATTTGGGAATCAGACTTTAAAAGTAGTTGCAATTTTCCTACCACTTGTTTGATCTGCAGTAATTATCAGCAGTATTTCCCCCCTGCTATGTAGGTTTTCAATTTGACATTTCCTGCATAGCAAGTCTCTATTCAAAGGCATTGCTTCCCAGATGGCTTGAAAAATTGGCATTTCTATGCTGTATAGCCTAACATGTAATGCACATTTATGGCTCAATAAATATGGAGGATTTTTTCAAAGGCATGACACATTTCACGATGATTTCCAGAAATTTCATTGCAAGATTAAGAGGGAAAGACAGGAAGCTGCCTCGTGCAATCAAATGATTGGTCCATCCAGCCAAATCTTCTCTTCTATTACTGGCAATGATTCTCCAAACTTTCGAGCAGAGGTCTTCTCAATCATTTTGCTCTGGATCTTTCTTTCTTTCTTTCTTTTAACTTGAGATTCTAGGAATTAAAATAGAGACTTTCTGCATGCAGATCAGTCATACCATATCAGTTTTGCTGATAAGGAACTCCAATTTACTGCCATGGCTGCATCCTACAGAATCCTGGGATTTGTAGTTTGTTGTTGCACCAGAGTTCTCTGGCAAAGAAGGCTAAATAGTTCACAAAACTACAAACCCCAGAATTCCATAGCATTGAGTCATGACAGTTAAAGCAGTGTCAAACTGCATTATTTCTGCAGTGTAGATTAGACCTTTTTTGTTTTGTGCCTTCAAGTCCCTTTTGACTTATGGTGACCCTCAGGTGAATCTATTATGGGGTTTTCTCCACACAATTCATTCAAAGATGGTTTTGCCATTGCCTTCCTTTCAGGATGAGAGAGTATGGAGATTATCACATCTGCAATTCCCACTGGGACAGATGCGGGATTGAAAAGTCAAAACCCGGTGATATCACAACCAGCCGAGGCCAGGCAAGTGCAACCTGTCTGCAACCTGAACTCCAGCTGCGATTATCCAGGAGCTTTTCAAAAACTGGAGCTTGCCATTTTTGAAAAGTTCCTGGATAAGCACGACTGGGATCTCGACTGCAGATGGGTTCCACTTGCCCGACCTCAGCTGCATGTGACCCCGTGTCTATACAGGCAGGATTTGAAGGTGTGATAATCTCCTATGACTTGCCCACTGGGTCTCCATGGCTGAGCAGAGATCTGAATCCTGTTCTCCAGAGCCATGATAAAATGCTTAAGCCACCACACAAAACTGGATGTGTTGGAAAAATTATTCCCTTTTAAAATATCTATCTATCTATCTATCTATCTATCTATCATCTTGCACAGCAACTCCCATAATTCTCATGCCAGCCTGGGCCACTGTTCAGGCTGGCTAGTCAATTCTGAGATTTGTAGAACATAAAAGTAATGCTTCTAAACTCTGATTCATACAACTCAGGCTCTCTAGTATTAATCATTATTGCAATGGAATTTCCAGTGCTATCTATGTAGGACCCAAATGTTTTGATCTGGATCTCCTGGGAGGTTGTCAATTGCTCAGTAAGAAATAATAAACACCTTGGACTCCTCTTGTGCATTTGACAGCAGCCTGATCTTCAGAAATGTGTAGGTAAGGCTTTTCAGTGTAAAAACAAACATTGCCCAGAAACTGCCTGGCATCTCCTTTAGAAGTGGCTGGACCTTTTTGTCCAATGTGTAACATCTGCATTCAGTCCACATTTATAGAAGCAGTGTTGTGCATATGGCACACATAGATGCAAAGGCACATAGGGGTATGCATGAGCACTTGGTTGCAAATTCACATGTTTATTCAGTTGTATAACCTCACCATACAGCACAAGGGTTAAATTAGCCCAATCAATGGGTTAGTCATAAATATGAAAGTTACTTAAATGATAATTATAAAATCTATGGTGTTAGAACCATTAAAATTAATTAAGAGACTAATTAATAGCACAGCACACTGTTAAAGTCCATCCCAATTTCTGAAACTTTGTTGACATAAGAATGTTTTGATTTGCTAGTGGAAGGAGAGAAAGAATGGAGCTATACAGACAATCCTAGGGACAGAATTCCAAAGCTTGGGTGTAGCCACTGAGAAGGCCCTCTCCTTTTGTACCCACAAAACAAGCCCAGAAAAAGTGGTGGGACAGAGAGAAGGAGCTTTCCTGAAGATTTCAGAGCTCTAATCAGCTTATAAAGGGCTATATAGTGATTCAGATATCCTGGACCTAAGTTGTATAGGGCTTTGTATGTCATTCCTTTGCATTTGAGTTGTGCCTGGAAAGAGGTCTGCAGCCAATGAAGCTGGTGCAACGTGGAAGTTGTGTGTTCCCTGTAGCCAGCCCCAATTTATAACCTGGCTGTAGCTCCTTAGACCGGTTGAAGTTTCCAAACACTTTTCAAAGGAACCTCCATGTAGAGCACAAGCAGGAGGCAACCAATACACATTTTCCTCCTCCATCCACTCTTTAACACCCTAAGTAGGAATCATGAGTGAACATATTTGGTTATTCCTGGTAGTCCTGATCTTAATTTTGGTCTAAGCTGTCTCCTCCTCCTCCTCCTCCTCCTCCTCCTCCTCCTCCTCCTCCTCCTCCTCCTCCATTATTGGATGCCTGAGAGCATGCACAATGGTTTTCCTGTAATCTCAATAAATCAGGTTGTACTCTGAAGATACTTATGAAGAGTTATGCCCCATCCAAGAATGCACAGATGTCTGTGGAACAATTACATGTGCTAAATCTTGGTTACACAACTGTGGACTGAATATGCCCAATGTGTAATGGCATCAAAAGTATAACACCTGAATAAAAGCACTTAGGTAGGCATAGAATGCCAAGAAGACTCCAGCATTCAAGGGGCATATAAATAAGATCATGTGTGCATTTGATTTATATTCCTAGCAAGTGCTAAGGAGCTGAAGGATGGGCAAAGGAAGTAACTATCCAGCAGACAAATAGCTCTATTCCCACCACCTCCATTACACATGCCACTGCTGAACCCATGTGTGAAATGAAATAATTTTTCCATCATTATGAACTAGCTGGGGTGGAGTGGGGTGCAGGGGGAAGCAAGCTTCTGTCAGCACCTAGGAATTATAAATGAATCACAAACTTGAAATTTAAATAAAGCTGCCATCCTTAGCATGTTTACCTGAACATTACTGCCGTCAAAATCAATCAGACTTCAGAGAAAATGTGTTTTTGGAAGAAAACATTAATGTGAAATACACCATTACTTCTCTTTCAAAAATGAATGTGGGACAAATCTACCCCCTACTTAGAAATGTAGTTTACTTCTTCTCTGTTCTGTATAATATCGTATTTAGTGCTTGGAAAAGTCACTTTTTGGATCATCACTCCCAGAAATCCCTAAATAGCATGGCCTATAACCATGCTGGCTGAGGGATTTGGAGAGGTGGCTTTTCTTGATGTTTTTGTGTGCCTTCAAACCATTTTTGACTTGTGATGACCTTATGGAAAACCTATCACAGGGATTTCTTGGCAAAATTTTTCAGAGGAGGTTTAACCTTGCCTCCTTCTGAGGTTCAGAACATGTGACTTGTCCTGGTGGGTTCCCATAGGTGAGCAGGGATTTGAACCCTGGTCACCAAAGTCACAATCCAATGCTCAAGCGACTGCACCATGCTGGGGAGCAGAAGCCCAAAAAAAGAAATTTTGCAAACAATAACCCCCCAGAACTACATACACTAAACATCATTGGAGAAAGATGGATTTTTCCCCCCAGCGTTACCAAAATGTTCTCATTTCTTTGAAGGAGTGGTGGTAGTTCACATGTTAGGGCACTGCTATATTTTTAATGTTTTCAAGCTGTGGGTGGTGGAATCTATGGATAAGTAATCCTTGGATGTGGAGGGCCAACTGTAGAAGAAGGAGCAAGCTTGTTTTCTGATGCTCTAGAGACTAGGATATGGAACAATGGATACAAGCTTCAGGAAAAGAGATTTCTCCTAAACATTAGGAAGAATTTCTTGATGGTAAGAGCTGTTCCACAGTGGAATATGTTGCCTCAGCATGTACTGGAGTGCCCTTCTTTGGAAATTTTTAAAGAGAGGCTAGATGGACATCTTTCATGAGTGCTTTGATTATGTATTCTTGCACGGCAGAATGGGGTTGGACTGGATGATTCAATGGGGCTTGACAGATGGGCATCTCCACTGCAGCAGCGATGTACCGCCAAAAAGAAGCTGCCTAGAACAGCTTCTTTTGGCGGTGTCACAAACAGGAAGGGGCGCCGCCATGATGCCACGTCTGGCCAGCAATGTCAGGCTGCTGCATGGTGTCAGCGTCATGGTGGCGCCCGTGTGGCCAGGAGCGTACTAGGACAGGAGCATACTGCCAGCATGTACTAAGGTTCTGGAGCGTGTGGTTGGTGCCCACTCCAGAATCCTAGAATTGGCCCCAGGGTACCACAAAGCGCCCGTTTGTACCGGGCCAATTATTCTAAGTGGCCATGCTTTACCATACTGAATCCACTTATCAACACAGCCACTTGTCCATAAAAACTATCACCTTGATGCCCATATACTAGATCCAGGGAGGGACCCTAAGGGTAAAAAGTCAAGTGAGAGACAGGATCTCCAGGGGTGGAAATATGGTGCCAACCTGGATAGGGGTTCCATGTTCACACAGACATTTTCAGGGATCTCTTTGGGTCCTCTGGGGGTCCCAGAGGATGATGCCATCACTGTGTGCCGCCTATCAGAACCCAGGTGACAGTGATTGTCGGTACATCATTCCCATGTTTGGGTGCAAGAAAAAGTTGAGTCAGCAAGGAGAGATCTTCCACTCCCAGTGTTTGAATGATGTTCATGCAGTGGGAGAAAATTGTTAAATTATTTGTTCTCCCATACAGGAACAAATGATTTAAACAAGGGCATCCCTAATTTACAGTGCACAAGCAGAGAGTAAAATCTCACCCACTGACTTCATGTTTGCTCCATTTCTGGTGGAAATGGAAATGCTCAATTTAAATAGCCATTCCTGGTTACTTGATCCAAGCTATTTCAGTTTAAAGACTAAAATGCCTAGATTGAGATTTTTTTTTTTTAAATGTATTTCAATTTATTCCGCAAATGCAGCATTTCTGGGTGTCTGGCCCCATCAAACACTTTTCTATAATGTGCAGAGAGATAATAGACTTTCCCTGGTAAGCTCCACTGGAGTTGTTGACAAAGATTTCTTCTTCTGCTTTTCCCCATTGTATGATTGCAAGCAGTGGAATAGAAATTCCACTTCTCTCTCCCCTGGAAAGAAAGAAAAAAAGAAGGGGGAAAGAAAAAACTCCTGACAATAGTTAAGTTAATGAGGATGTGATTAATGGTTGCACAGATGAAATGCATTCTCTACTTCAATGGAAACATCCTTAATTGAGACAGATTTAAGTGCTAGACATTAGTTAGCTGCAATTGGAAACAGGAACAACAAAGCACTCAGAAGGGGAAATGTGGTTTCCATGCTGCTCAGCAAAGAATGGTTTGATTTACTCCCTGACAATTGCAGGTGTGAGCTTTAAAAACACACCAATTCAAAACAGGAAGCTCCATTGCTTCTGTTCATCAGCATCCATTAGGAAAGATGAGGTAGCTCCCTCACTGTGAAGGCCAGAACTAGATGTAAGAGCAGCCATATTTGCTTCTTCATGTTTCTTCCTGGTCCTGTTATGAAGCAGAACCAGAATGCTCCCTGTTTCCTAAAAAACATCCGGGTAATGAAAAGTGCACCACCCTTCAATGTGCCCCTCCAAACCTCCAAATTCTTCTCTTCCTGACTGCTTCATGGTATTGAGATGATTGAAATGGCAAGAATCAGGAAATAGAAATAGTAAAAAAGCTCCTATACCTTAGTCAAACATTGATTAGAACAGGGACCGCAGCCAAGAAACCAGAAGACTAAAAATGGGGAGGGCAGCTATGTAAGAACTAGAAAAGGTCATAAAGAGCAAAGATGTGCAACAAAGCATGAAAGTCAGAATTGCACAACCAATTGTGTTCCCCATTACCCTGTTTGGATGTGAGACCTGGATAGTTAAGGAAATGGACAAAAAGAGAATAAATTCATTTGCGCTATGGTGCTGAAGAAGAGAGCTGAGGATACCAAAGATAGCCAAAACACCAAAAAAAAATGTGTCCTGGAACAGATCAGGCCTGAGACCTTCCTAGAAGCCTATATGATGAAACTGAGGCTGTCATACTTTGGCCATCTCATGAGAAGACATGATTCATTAGAAAAGACCATAATGCTAGGAAAGGTGGAGTAAGCGACAAGGAAGACCAAACATGAGATGCATAGATTCCATTAAGCAATTAATCTGCAAGAATTAAGGAAAATAGTGGAGGATAGGGCGTCTTGGGGATGTCTCGTCTACAGAGTCACCATGGAGTTTATCTCAATTTTGAAAGAAATGGAAGTGAGGCCAGTTCGGAATTGAGTAAATTCACTAGTTTAGCTAATTTACGTGATTGCGTATGGACACTGCATTGCGTTCAGAACTGCCCAAAATTGCCTCCCAGTGCCCGAAATTGCATGTGATAGTTTCTCACGCAATCACGTGACCCCATGAAGGACTTCCCTTTTGCCTGAAAATGTGTGTGATCAGCTTTCATGCAGTCAACCGAAACCCCATGATTGCATTCAGATTACCATCGGATTATACGTCCAATTCCCTTTGTGTGATAAACTCCCATGAGTCAAGATTGATTCATGGCTAGTTAACAACAACAAACTAATGGACAGTGCCTACCCTCCAATATTTCCCAGATTTTTTTTTTTTTTAAAAAAACAGGACATGTGTAACTAAGCAACATGAGAGTGTAGGAGGGATGGCAAAGATTAAATGAGGAAGAAGGTACACTCTGGAAGATGCTGCAACAGTTTGCTTTTTCTAGACCCAACAAGGAAAGGAAAGTTTCCACCGCCTTTTCTTTGAACTCAGTTTTCAGCAACTGAAGTAAACCAAAGCCAAAGGGGGAAAGTGGGAGAAGCAGAGAGAAAGTGGGGATGATAGAGGATTAATAAGAGTTGTTTCTGCCAAACTCGGATATTTGAATGGTATGAAAGTGGGGAAGGCAAAAGACTGTAGCTAGAGCTTGAAAGTTTTCATTACAATTCCTTTTCCCCAATAGCAAAGTTGTAACATTTCATTGTGGCTGTAACTTCACAAGGGATAACATCATTTCTTTTCCCATTTAGTTGTTTTAATTGTATTCATAATTATGAGGGTGTGGCTTTACTAAACAGTGGAGGAGGAATATTTCTTGGTTCCAGTGCTAACCTGTACTGCACCTCAGGTGTTGCCTTGTGCTCTGTTGTGGATGTTGAGGTAACAATGAGGGGAACAGGACGTTTAGCACCACAGGCCAGTAAACTATAGAATTAATATTTTAAAAAAAACAATGTCAAAAATAATTACTTTTGTTTTCAGTATATTCTTTATTATTTTAAAGTAAAAACAATTAAAAAGAAAACATTTCCTGATTACAAGTTCCAATCAAGCAAACACAAAAAGAACAACAAATGCAAACAACTCCTCTTACACTACCAAAAACAAAATTTCATGTTTGTGAATACTTGAATAACATGTCCATCTTCCTTCTTTCTTCTGAAGTTTCATCTGTTCATATTTGACAATATTATCTCCTGAAAAAACAAAACTACACAGTTTAAACCCTTTTATGTTATGATAAATATACCTCATCCTAATAAGAAGTATTGATTAATATCTACATGATTATTAAGACCTCCTATATATTGTTTAAATTATCAGTTCAGTTTATAATCATCATATTTCTTACTCATGTCCAATAATAAAGTCTTTACCCTATTTTTTCTCTAGATAAAAGATTAGAGGGTACCATTGTTTCCGAAAGTCTGTCAAAGATTTTTTCTTAATCAGATATGTTAGTTTATCTGTCTCTATAATAACATACAACCTAATTAACCAATCCTCTTCACTCGGTATTGTTTCCTTTTTCCATTTTTGTGCATAGATCATCTTGGCAGTAGTAATCATATAGAATAACAATTTCCCATACCTTTGTTCCAATTTTCCATCCACAATTATGTTTAACAAAAACATTTTGGGATCTTTTTCTATCTTTTCCTGTAGTATATCTTATATGAGTTCCAATATTTTTTTTGCTTTTTTACATCTCCACCATATATGATAAAATGTACCTAAACATTTTCCACACTTCCAACAGGTTTCTTTGGATTTTTTAAACATTTTCGACAATTTGAGCAGAGTATGATACCAACATAAATACATCTTATAATAGTTTTCTCTATAACTAACACGTAGAGTGTATTTTAATCTCTTAGACCAGTTTTTTTCCCATTGGATGAGTTCAATATTTTGTCCAATTTCCTGTGCCCATTTTACCATACAAGTTTTGATTTGTTCATCTTCCATTTCAATTCTAAGTAATAGTTTATATAGTTTACTTATTCTATGCCCATCTTCCGATTTGATAATATTCTCCAACTCAGGTTCAGCTTTCTCTATCTTATAAAATTTCATATCCAACTTAAATCTCTCTATTATCTGTCTGTACATGAACCAAGTACAATTATATCCTTCATCTAACAGTTGTTCTTGTGATTTAATTTTTAATTCTCTAGATCTTGTATCTATAAGTTCTTCACATGTTACCCATTTTCCTTCGGCTAATCTGGCTTGACTATACAAAGCCTCTCCCTCATAGTCTATTCTCTCCCATTAATAACTTTGTCATATTGACCACACTCTGATGTTGCTTGGCCACATGTATTCTGGTTTTCCTCTGTGAAATGTTGGAGAGTATAGGTCTTTCTTTCAAGTAGTAGTGAAAACTGACTCTGTTTATCTTCTGTAATTAGAAACCTATTCTCTTGAACTTGAATTATTTAGGGCACTTTCTGATTCTACTAGGGAATTCCTCTGAGCTTTATTAAAAGTTATATTATAGGCCTGATTCCACCTTGCAACATCTTCTGAGAAATGCACAAGTTTGACAAGTAAGGTCAATCTATGCTACAGTGAAGAAAGCTGATAAAAAGAAAATCAACTCATTTGAAATATGGTAGTGTCTGTTCATCATATGGAGAAGAGTTCTATAGATACAGTAGACTTAAAATCAATCAATCAATCAATCAATCCTAGAGCCTGAACTCTACCTAGAAGCCAAGACAACTAAACTGAGATGGTTATATTGCCATACATGTCTTCATGAAAAGATATGACTCACTAGAAAAGATAGTAATGCTTGGTTAGGTAAAAGGCAGTAGGAAAAAAGGAAGACCACATCACAGATGGAAGGATTCAGTCAAGGAAATCACAGCCCTGTATTTGCAAAACTGCTTAGGGCTGTTGATGATATAGTGAGATGGAGGTCTCTTATTCATAAGTCAAAGTTGACTTAATGGCAATTAACAGCAATAGGGTCTACCAGCATGAGTAATATGGCTAAGATGAATGGTGATGGGGACTCAGGACTGCATCTTTCTGTTGTACATTAAATCTAATGCATGTTTCAAAAGCCCTTCCTGATCACTCCTTCACTGTAATTTTCAGTGATCCCATGAAAGAATAACATTGTTCTTCATTTTGGCTCATTTTGATTTGATTTTTAGGTTTTTCAAAATAGTTTTAAATTCCTTTGTCCCATTTTGATGTTGGTCAATTTCAGCAAAATATTTAGAGTTGGTTGGATTTACAGCGATAAAACCCTTTTTAAAAAGAAAGGAAGAAAGATTTGGAGATCAGTGAAGCAAGACTAGTGAATTATAAAAGAAAGAAAGAGCCAGAGTTGCTAAAACTGGAGAATTACTTGAGTGGACTGGACCAAGGAAGTACAACATGGCTTTGAAAAGGTAAATGTAAGAAAGCCACTGTAATACAGTTGTTTGCGTGTTGGAATAATACTCTTTTAAACCAGGATTTAATTGCCACCTCAGCCTTGGTGACTTCATATTAAACCAGCCTTATAAGAAAATATTATCAAATATCCTCTGCATAAAGCTTGCAAAAAAATAAAAAGCACCCAAGCATGGGGGTGCCATAAGCCAGAGCTGACTTGAAAGCATATGACAACAGCAAAGGTAAGAATGGAAAAGAAATTGGTTAAACTTGAAAATCTAGACAAAAATAAACATTTCCACATCTTTCAAGACCCATTATGAGAAGAAATGCACTTCACTTCAATGATTCTTATGTCTGTGAGGCTTAAATAATATGTAAAAGAAACAAAAAAAAATGCACAAAACTATCTGTACATTTTGAAAGAAAACGATCCAAAATGTGTATACCAGGCAAGAAGCATACATAAATCAATGTATACATTGGGGAAAATATATTTAAAATGCATACACATTTCTATGGAACATTTCCTCCCCACACATTTTAGAAAATAATATTAAACAAAGACAGGAAAAATGGAGACAGGAATAAGAGAAACACAATGAACTGAAGACTGGAGAGGTTCATATCCCTAGGACAAGGAATTTCAGTGAAATACACAGAGACACAGTCTAGTTTAGTTTGCTGGTACATTTATTCCTGGTTCTTTACTATCCTATGGCTCATATCAGGTGTGTGTTTGTGTGTGTGTATTTGTCAATCCCTATGAAATCTGTGAGCTTCACATAGGTGAAGAGGCAACTTGAAGGCACAGACATACCTCCATTCAGATTTGAAAATTTTATTTTCTCTGATAATTTTTGTAAAGTGAAGTTCAAACTTTGTTCCATGAAGTTTCAGGATCTCTTTGGTGTCCTCTCTATACTTTGCTCTAAACATGTGTTCTGACTTTACCTGGGTCCTTGAAGACTTGTACAACCACCTTGAGTCCCTGTACTGGGAGGAAGGTGGGATATAAATAAATAGGATGATGATGATGATGATGATGATGATGATGATGATGATGATGGGTTCCCATTGCTAAATGTCCTTTACCTAGAAGCAACATCATGATCCAATCTAGTGTGGTGGTTTAAGTCCTGGACTAGAGCTCCAGGTGACCAGGATTCAAATCCCTGCTCAGCCATGGAAACCCACTGGATGATATTCTTCAAGTAACTTCTCTGCAACCCCCCCCCCCAAAAAAAAAGCCCTTGTGGGTTTTCCCTAAATAGGGCTTGAACTGAAGGCATATAAGGACAAGGGGAAAAAAAATACAAAGCTAGGGAAAACCACACATTACATTTGAGTCTGGGAACACACGGTTCTAAAATAAACTGATTTTTGAAAGCGGGGGAAAAAAAACAATATTCAGCAGTTCTGTATACAGGACACTATGAAACACTAATTAATTTGTCTCTATAGTGCCAGTGACAATCTCTTTTGTTCCTTCAAATAAGGCCTTTTATTGTTATAGATTAAACCACAGGAGGATTAGCAAAATAAATACAATTACACCAAGTTACTTCCTGCTGATAAAGAACACTAGTCAGACTAAACACAGCATAGACAATTAGTGATAAACAATGCAATGTGCTCTTTAATGATGAGAAAGGTATTTCATTTGCCTCTTCCTCTTTGCTACCACTTAGCAAAGTCTTGTTCAGCAGGTTAATGTTACCATGCTGTTTAAAAGATGCTATTAGTAGATATTCATTAAACAAATCATTCTGGATCAATCTGATATCAATGTATGTTTATCTAACAACAACAACAACAACAACAACATTTATTTATAATGCCCTTCCCACCAAAGGGCAGAACATCAACCACATGCAATCAATTCCAGAAACAGTAAACATAACACTATAAATATACATAAACTCTCCAATATCCCACCAGCTACTGTCTCAGCAACCTCAGGCACAACTCAGCAGCTTAATCCAAAGAATTAAAGATAAAGATCTTCAACCCCTTTCAAAAATGGGTGGAAGGCTGCTCTAGCTAGAGGTCAAAAGGAAGACCATTCACAAATGTGGTGTTAGATCTTGAATAGCTTACACCCATGACAGAGCCATGGGTACAAGTGGAAGAGCCATTAAACCTTTGCCTGTAGATGCTAAATTCCTACTTGGCATGCTAGCTGAGCTGCCAGATACAGCAGGGGGTTAGAGTGCAGAGCCCTAAATGCAAGATCCGAAAGACTGAAACATGCCCTGGTCTGAACTGGTAGCTAGTGAAGGTATCTAAGGGAGGAAGAACCATTCTAATCTTTAGGGAGATTTCCGACAGCCCTGATGGTACTATTCTGAATTAATGCCAGAGGAATAAGAGAACAAGAAGGCAAACCTATGTGTAGCCTATTGCAATAATCCAGGTGTGATATAACCAAAGCCTGGACAAGTAGATAGGCAGTCTAAAATGGTCAAGAATCTGTTAATCTTTCCTTCTATCAGCTTTCTCCACTATCCAGCTCTCAAACTAGATATATTGATGAGAAATACAATGGCTTGGACAAACGCAAATGTAGTGTTCAGTTGTATATCTTTGTACTTTAGGATCCTGTCTAGTCCTTTCATAGTTGCCCTTCCTAGTCCCAATCTTCTCCTGATTTCTTGACTGCAATTTCCATTCTGGTCAATGATTGATCCAAGGTATGGGAAACATTTAACTATTTTCAATTTCCTCGTTGTCTGTATTGAATTTGCGTAGATCCTCTGTGGTCATTATTTTACTTTTCTTGATATTCAGCATTAAACCTGCCTTTGCACTTCCTTCTCTGACTTTCCTTAGTACTTGTTCCAAATCTTTTTCATTTTCTGCTAGTATTATGGTGTCATCTTCATATCTTAGGTTGTTGGAATTCCTTTCTCTGATCTTTGCTCCTCCTTCCCCCAAGTCTAAGCCTGCTTTACATATGATATTTTCTGCATATAAGTTGAACAAATAGGGTTACAAAATGTGTCCTTATCTAGCACCCTTTCCAATTTGTAACCTTTCTGTTTCTCCATATTCTGTTCTAATTATAGCCTGTTCTCCTGAGCATAGATTGTGCATCAGGACAAATATTGACAAACTCTACTCTCTCAAAGCAATCCATAGCTTTTTTGTGATTTATTCAGTCAAAGGCTTTGCTACAGTCTATAAAGCACACACTAATTTTATTCTGGAATTCCCTGTTGCACTCCACTATCCATTGTATGCTTGCAGTGTGATCCCTAGTGCCTCTTCCCTTCCTGAACAAAACCTGCTTCTCTCCATGCCAGGAGTCTTTGCTGTAGGATTTTGAGTATGACTTTGCTTGTGTGAGAAACCAGTGCAATGGTCTTATAGTTACTACAGTCTTTTGTGTCTCCTTTTTGGGGGATGGGGATTTATATTGATTATTTCTACTCTGTGGGGCATTGTTTTGTTTTTATATTTGTTAGCAGATTTTAGTTAGAACTAAAGTTGATTCTGATTCCAGAGGTTGCAGTAACTCTATTGCTATGTCATCCATTCCTGGTGATCTATTCCTGTTAATTTCTTTTAGTCCAGCTTTTTCTTCACTTTCTAAAATTTGGGATTCACTTCATATGATTCTTCTTCCCTTCTGTCATTAATCCTTTCATCTCTTTTATATAGCTTACAGAATATTTAAATACTGGATGTGAGGTGTGTTTTTCCCCTCTGTGTCTGTGGAAGATACTGTGGCTTTCAGTAGCTCTAGCTCTTCTATTATGAAGGCACATTCTTTAGATTCATGAATAATTATTTTCAAACAGAGGCAAAGGCCTTTGCTTGAATCAGTTCCCCAGCATGAATAGCACTCGGTATGTAACCAAAGCATTCTTTTCAGTTTGAAAGGGCACAGTTTGCTAGGAAGGAATTACTCCTTCTCTTAGAAATATACTTTGGTAAGGAAGCCACAAGGAACCTTTTAACATTCCATTCTTTTACACAAAATAGCCATGTGGTAAATGGCTCTTCTTCAATGTTCCCCATTAAGAGCAGGGGAAGACCAGTCTTCAACTCTTTATTCATGAATGTGCCATCATTTACCTTATCAGCAATAGTCTCCTCATAAATATTAGTGCTGGAATGTGGAGAGGGATGTGGAGTTACTTAACCCCTCAGTACAGAAACAAGAGTCCTTCTGTCCAAATGCTTTTAATAGGGTAATATTTCTTATCGCACACGAATGCTGCTGTGATGCTGTTTCCCATAGCCTACTTCACTCAGAAATAAGTGTTATTAGAATGAACCTACTCAGCCAGCCCAAGAATCTATTCTAGCATTGCATTTCCACCCAGATGTCTTTTGTTGACAAATGAACAAGGAGTAAAAGCAAGGCTCTTCTCCTGTTTGCTCATGGTCAGGTAGGAGAGCATCTATGGCAGTGAACAAAATGAAGGGGGGGGGAGGAATTCTTCATTCCCCAAATTTCAAGCACTGCAGAAATGGAGGCATAATTAGCATGGCAGAAATAATGCAGTTTGACACCACTTTAACTGCCAAGGCTTGAAGCTATAGGATTATGGAATTTGTAGATTTGCAAGATATTGAGCCTTCTCTGTCACAGAGTTCTGGTGCCACAGCAAACTAAAATTCTCAAAATTCCATAGCATTGAGCCATGGCAGTGAAAGTGGCATCACACTGGATTACTTCTGCAATGCAGATTAGGGACTGAAACTCATTTGCACCTAGGACTCCTACATTTGTTTGGTTTGTATTCCCTTGCTAACTTTGCCTGCCCTCTTTCTTTGGAAACCTAAACTGTATTTCTAAAGGATTAACTGATGTTTTAAGTTACTACAGTGCTGGAAAGTTGGGAACTAAAGGGAAATTTCATGGGGGAAGGCTAACAATTCTTATTTGTCCTCATTCCCACCCCCCATAGCTAGACCTTTGCTATCAGGTGTACTGCATGTAAACATAAATGTTTCTTTTAAGTGTTATGGTTTACAGCTGTTGATGGAACACTCCTCCATGCACTTGTCTAATGCTTACGTCTCACACAGAGACACATCATCCCCCTGCAGTTTCCATGATTTCAAAGAATGAGAGTTTGGTCGATCCACAGCTTCTTTCAAGGAGGCAGATTTTTTTTCCCTTTAAGGAAGAAATGAACGGATACCCTAGGTATGTGATGAAGACCCTTGTGCCCAACTGAAATAAGCTGGGCATAGGGAATAAGAAGTGATAGGCAGGATCATTCATGCAACATCTTCCACATATTTAAATAATAATATACATCTTTCAAGTAATAGTCATTCAATTGCAAAAGGAAATTATGTGAGAGAACAATTAACTGACTAGTTACAGGGAACACATAACTTCCTTGTTACAACAGCTCTACAGGCTACCAGTCTTTTCCAGGTAGAATACAAAGGACTAGTTATGGAGCCCTATAGTGCACAGGTCCAGCCTATCTGAAGGATTTATCTTCCCATATCTGCTTCTTAGAGCTCTGAAATCTTTGAGAAATGTTCCTCTTGGTCCTGCCACTGTTGATAGGCATGTTTGGGAGAAACATTAGACTGGGTCTTCACATCTCATCATAAGAAAACCAATAAGCATATTCAGGGGTAGCTATATTGACCATATAGCAATGTACAATAACATTCAAAATCCACCTTTATTAGGCCAACCAAAATGCACAAAATAAAGATGCAAGCTTTCAAAGTTCCACTGGCTTCTTCATCAAGCAAACATGTCAAAAATCATACCCTGGTGGGGGGGGGGTGGATAACAAAAATGGCAATGTTAGTCACAGGCCCGCATTTTGTTGAGGTGTTGTTGATATGTTGTTCTGTGTCATGGTAGTGTGGATCTTATGAAGGAGAGCCCTCTCCTCCTTCTGGTCATGTGGCACTGGGAACAAAAAATTTCAAAGTCCATGAGCTAACATTTGAATTCCATTAGCAATGCAAAAAGGTGAGTCCATTAGCAATACAAAAAAGGGAATAGAAAAAGGTGCCTCAGGGTCAGAAGGAGGAAGAGCCTGCCTACATAGATATCCCTTCACACTATCTCAACACAGAACAACACACCAACAACATCTTGACAAAATGTAGGCCTGTGACTAACATTATTTTTTTTAAAAATCTCCTGCATGATTTTTATCATTTTTTGCCAGATGAAAAAGCCAGTGGAGCTTGATTCACATATTGCGTGCATTTTGGTTGGTTGTTAACTGTTTTGTGGATTTTGGATGTTACTGTACCTCTATGCTTTGGAACTTCCTTCTTAGAAACACTAGACTGGCTCCCTCATTATCCTTTTGTCATCAGCTAAAGACATTTTTTGTTCCAACAGAACTTTGGGAAACAATTTGTTTACCAATAATAATGATGATGATGATGTTTGTGTGCATGTATATGTGTGTGTGTATGCTGTAATGCTTTTATCCTTTGCATTTAAATGAAAATATTTTAAGTGATTTTGATTCCATAGACAATTATAATACATTCAACAGAATTATTTATAAGTTCTATGTACATGGGTTTTTATTTGTGTTTCTGTTTAACAGAGTCACACTTTTGGAGGAAAAGAGAAGTAGTAATAAAGCAATGCAAATATACTTCTGATGTAGATCTTGCATTCAAAGAGAAATTACAGTCAGAATGGATTCAGTGGATGTAAATACTTTATCTACAAAGCATCCAGCCGTGATGTCTTCTGGGTGGCTTTTTGGGCTTTATAGAATATCTCCAGGAATCTGATGCTGCCCTAGTTTTGCTCTCAGTATTATTATAATAAGCTGATTGCTTGGGTGCCCTTCAAGTTTTGGTAGATTTTCTTTCCATCCAACCTCCTTCCTCATCACTTTCTACTTTCACTGAACCACAGCAGCACTAGCATGAACCTATGCCTTCACTTCTGCATCTCACTGGTTTCTACATGGCTCCTTGCCTTGCCCCAATGGTTTCACTCAACAAAGGTGGCACAGAAGGGAGAATTATTATGCTGGGACAGATTAAAGGTTCAGACACCATGTCATGGGTTATGAAGATGACCAAAACTTTACTGAACTGTTGTTGTTGTTGTTGTTGTTGTTGTTGTGTCACTTCAAGTGGTTTCTGATTTATAGCAACTCAAAGGGTTTTTTCCTACTGAGTTTTCTTGGCAAGATTTGTTCAGAGGAGGTTTGACATTGCCTTCCTCTAAGACTGAGAGCATGTGATATGCTCAAGGTCACCCAATGAGTTTCATGGCCAAGTGGGGAATTGAACCCTGATCTCCAGAGTTGCAATCCAATATTCAAACCACTATGCCATTTACAAAATTGGTAATTTGCAATTTACCAAATTGTACAATACAATTTACCAAATTGATGGTCTGCCCTAGCCTCACATAGGGAGGCATGGAGACGCGCTATTTACAATGTTTCAGCCTCTTTTGAGAACTCACGCTGAACAAGTCTCGAGGAGAAATGACAATGCAGAAAGAACCACAACTTGGAAAGATCACCCAAGGAGACTTTCTGCTGTGCTTACTGTAATTGGACTTGTCTATCTTGGATTGGCCTTTTTAGTCATTAGCGCACTTGTAGAAAGCGTGGGATGAGTCCTTCCTGAATCTTCGTTAGCGAAGAAAAGCCAGAGAGATACCATTTACAGGGTTATAAGTCAGTCATAATGCCATTATAAATCAATGATAATGCAAACATAAAGCTCTCATAAATGGGTAACAAATCAGTAAAGGTACAGTCATAAATCAATCATAATGAAGGCATAAATCAGTCATAAATGGGAACATAAATCCATCATGGAGAGGGATAAATCACTCATACTTCCATCATAATTCAATCATATCCCCTCATAAATCAATCAATGCCAAGCCCAAAATGGCTGGTTCCATGTTTGCAGGCCTATAAATGGCCTGCAAATCCCACCTGAAATCTTAGAATCTTAGAATCATAGAGTTAGAAGAGACCCCAAGGGCCATCCAGTGCAACCCTCTGCCATGCAGGAACTCTCCATCAAAGCATACCCAACAGATGGCCATCCAGCCTCTGCTTAAAGACCTCCAAGGAAGGAGACTCCACTACACTCTGAGGGAATGTGTTCCACTGTTGAACAGCCCTTACTGTAAGCACAAGTGTTCTCTTAGGGGAATTCTAAATACCAAATTGCAAGAGGGGTCTGCTTACAAGACCCTGCAGGACCGCCCTTCGATGTGTATACCAGGAACTAGGAATCCAGAAATAGGACAGAGGCTTTAACTGCACTCAATGTCTCTTTTATTGATACAGGAGTTCAAACACACAATGCAAGCACACACACATTCATACAAGGCTCAAGAAATAATGTGTTAGAGTGGAATAGTCAACAGGCATCACTAATGGAAATACATACCAGCATTGAGGTCTGTTCCCAAGGATGTTCAATCTGTGTGAGGGATTTGACTATGAAGCAAGTCTGCTCTGATGCTTAAGGTTACAGCAGACTGACAGAGATTCTGGCTGCAAGTGACCAAGAAGGGCCCGGTGTGTAAATTTAGGAGACCTTTTATAAGGTTTTCAACAGGGTCTCTAGACAAAGGGACAATCAGTCTTCTAAGGAAACTGTTTGAAGTGTACCTCACATCCTAGGTTCATGTTGTTTGATCCTTCAGTAGGTCTCCGACTACCTCCGCTGTAGCAGGAGCCAAATGGCTATGCAAATGGACACTGCTTTTGATCAAGATGGTTTCTGTCCATCACAAAAGGGAGACATTTCGAGTCATGAGCCTGTTGGCGACTGAGTAAAACCTACAGCAGCTCCTTGCATGATCCAATTCCTGTTCCAAGCTGAGAAAGGAAATACATTTACATTTCAAACCCATGGCTTCCCCTGCTCACATCAGTGGGAGGCCTTACTCACTAGATTCCATGCTTGGGCCATGAAGGGGTCACTCAGGTCAGTATGATTTTGATATCAGAATGCAGTTCAGGGCCTATCATTACTGTCAGGAAGGTCCTCCTAATGTCTAGGTGGAATCTCTTTTCCTGCAGTTTGTATCCATTGTTCCGCATTATAGTCTCTGGAGCAGAAGAAAACAGGATTTTGCAAGATTTTGCCCAAGATCTCACCCAAGATCTCACCCAAATTTCTCCATGGCCAGCTGGGCGGCCACTTGGAGGTAGAAAGAAAAAATCCTAATGCTGGCCGCATGGAGACCCAGTGCAAGAAAGACCCCTTTGGAGTTGTTGAGGTAAGACATCCATACTGTCTTTCTCTTCTGCCTCACTTCTTGCCCTCTTCCCACCCATTTTGCCTTCCTTGTCAGATAGAAATCCTCCATTCATGAAGGGGTTATCATTGTCATTGCTAAGTGTCTCCATTGACCTTTGAAAACAGAAGAGAAGTGTGACAAAGATGGAATTGCCTTTGATTCTATTTGGGATTTTTATTTCATTTTATTTTTGCTCTTCAGATTTGAAAGGCAAAATGTGAAAGAAATCTCAAAAGCTCTTATTTATTCTGTCTAAACTTTAAGTACCTTTAATATATTCATTTCTTCCCTATGCTGTGCTCCTGCAGTGCTCCAAATGTGGTCATTCAAAAGCATTCAAGTTCAAAATCTGTTTCATATGAGAGAGAGAGAGAGCACATGAAATGTATGGTTGTGGTGGGAGATTCCAACAGAAATCAGTTCTGGAAGGGAAATTAAAAATTAAAGCTTACTGTAATTTTTACAATACTTTCCCACAAAAAGAGTTCAATAAATCTACAACCAATGAAAAATCCTACTACACAGACTGCAGCCAATGTGTTGCTGGGACAGATGTATTATCATCAGCTTTCATCTAGGATGGGGACCGCATGACCTACAAAGCCAAATGAAAAATGTTTCTTACATTTTGGGAAACCCTGGTGGGAAGAACTCTGAACTGATGTGAATTTTTGAAGTTAAGGACTTATTTTGCAGAAATTTTGCATGTACATTTGTTTCCTGTACAGAAAATGCTCTTTCCTTTAGAGTGAGAAAGAGAGAGAAGTAATACTGGTAACACTTCCTTAATGCATATGTTTTGGAGTTGTCCCACAGTAGCGAAATTTAGGGAGGAAATACATTGGTATTTGCTGGAGTTTGGTACCAGGACCTCCTATAGAGACCAAAATCCATGGATACTCAAGTCTCATTAAATATAGTGACACAGTAAAATGGTGTCCTTTATTTAAAATGTCAAAATCAAGTTTTGCTTTTTGTAATATAAGTATTTTTAATGTTTTTATGCCATAGATGGTTGAATCCATGCATATAGGACACATAGAAGGTACTTGCAAGTATAAATGGATTCATACTAGTAACAAAAGAACTAAGTCAGAGGTGAGGGCTGATAGGAAGCTGCTGAAGCTTCAAAACTTTTTAAAAAGTTTTCTTAAAATGGGATGTTAAAAAAGCAGTACTTAAACTGCACCAGAGATCTGCCACAGGGATTAAAAAAAAAAACTTCAAAGGATGTTAATCTTCATTTTTAAAATATTGCTAGTTTTAGGATAACATTGTGAATTTGGCTAAATGCAAATGAAAATTAAGCCAGAGAAGCACAGAGAATTTAAAGTCATCCCGAAACAGAAGTATTTGCTACACAGGAAAGTTGGTTCATATCATGGAGATGGGACTTCGATTTGTATCCATCCATTCATCTATCCATCCATCTTAACAAGGACCTCATCTAGGCCAGCTTGTTGAGTGATCAAGGAAATAAAATCATAAAGCTGGAACAGGCTTCAAGTGCCAGTTAGTCCAACTATCTACCAGTGCAGGAATCCTCCACTAAATACCACAGAGAGGTGGACACCCAACCTCTGTTTAAAAATCTCCAATGAGAAAACTGAACCAGCTACCAGCTATGAAGGGAGACTCTTCCAGTGTCAAATAGATGACTATTGGAAGCTCACAAGAAGAACACAAGAACAACATCTTTCTTTTGTTAGCCCATGGGTGAGTAAATGGGGGGCATTCCAGATTCTGAATTGGAAGTCCCTTCCAGTATAGCCAACAATGAGGGATTATAGGTGTTGCAGTCAATATTTGGAGTTTAATACCCTTCCACTTCTATTTTACCATTATCGGCTTTTCCAATGATTCATGCCTTCTCATAACGTAACCAAAGTATGACAGCCTCAGTTTGATCATCTTGGCTTCCAGGGATATTTCTGGCTTTGTCTCTTCAAGGACCCATTAGTTTGTCCTCTTGTTTGTACATGCAAGTCTTTATAGTTCTGGTCCAGGTCTCCTGCTCACTGACTCCACCCCTTGGCACAAAGTAGGAATGCTTCAAGTTTGTGTGAGAAAACTCTGGCACCCTAATATCCCCAAAGAACCCTCAACTTTATTGCAGAAAAAGTGAGGATGTGAAAAATTACCCCAACATAGCCCAAAACAACTTCTCAATGTGGCATTTTGCTGAATTTGGCCCCCACAGCCTCCAAATTCCTCTTGTTAATCCTGACTACAGTAGAGCCACTGAATCAGTGGAATTCACATATGTACTGGGTCACTATTCAGCAATGCATTCAATTGATTTACTGGGGTTGGGACTAAAGCAGTGTGCAAAAAAACCAAGGGTAAAAGTAAGGCCTGTTCCCCTTTGATCACGCAACTTTCTCAAGCAGTCGGACCCGATACCTTGTGAAACCTTGTAAAACCTTTCTTAATATTCCCAAGTACAGTTTCATGGTCTCCCCACTGCAACTGAGTGCTCTTGCTTTATTCATTGTTTCATCACTGGTTGCAAAGCTATGGATATGCAAATTAGCAATACTCATAATAAATCATAATGGCAAGATATTGCTTTCTTTTTTCAGGAGAAAAAAAGATGTACTCAAACCCATTATAGTTCATTTTCCCCAGGAGTGAGTCAGGATCATGGCAGGATGCCCAAAGTACTGAATATATATTGCCTTTTTTGCAGAAAAACTGAAATAAGAGTAATCATGCTTCGTGATGTAGAAACTCCCTAATATAGAACCTCCATTGCATACATTGAGATATTTATGGATACACAGTTATTAAGAACAAATGTGGATGTTGTTGTCCTGCATCTTGTCTGCTGGGGATTATTAATAGTTAGAAAACTTGTCCCATCTTTGTCTATGCCTATAATTTGTGAGCTATAATATTCCCACAAATGTGGGAAACAGCAGGGTGATTTTAAAGAGACATTTCTTTATGTAGGCATGGAGGCAGATAAAAGACATTGGTAAAATTCATCTCAAATGAGCAAAACAAAGCACTACAAACAAAAAACAAATGGCCATGAAGCCAAACTCTGCTAACCAGGGCATGCAAGGTAGGCAGCCATGGTTTTCATAACCTCCCAGATATGCTGCCACATTGGGGAGAATGTGTGAAAATGGAAGGGCTGCTAAGTTCCTGAAAATTCTCAACACATGACCGCTGTGGTCTCTGAGGGAGAGAAGAGCCATCGTCTCCAGTCCCAGCAGCTGGTGAGGCACCCTCCCTCCATTCCAACTGCCACCGCTGTGGGCTATGAGGGAGAGAAGAGCCTGAAAGCAAGAAGAGCCCTCCATCCATCCACCATCTTGGGGGAGAGAAAGGCAAGCCAGCTCCAACAGGCCTTGCCTAAAAAGAAGAAGAGCCCTCCCTCCAACCCATCTGCCATGGTCCAGGCCTCTGAGGGAGAGAAGATCTGCTGGACTTTCCCCCTTCCCCACCACCTCTCCCTTTTCCTTTTGTTTCGTGTCTATTTTAGATTGTAAGCCTGAGGGCAGGGAAATGTCTTAATTAACAAATTGTAAGCTGCTTTGATAGCCTTGGCTGAAGAGCGGGACATAAATAAAAATTATTCTTATTATTATTAGTAGTAGTAGTAAGCAGCACCCAGTGGCAATTTCTATGTCAGGAGGTGGTGAATCCGCTCTGAACTCTAATCCAAACTACCAAAGTGTTTAAGCTCTGTGGAAGATAGGTTTCAGCACCTTGAATAGCTCTTTCAAAGTTCAGGCTAAGACTTGGAACATATTCACTCCTGGTGGATTCTATGCCAATGGAGCAGTTAATCCATTCCAGGTCTTAGCCTGAACTTTGAAAGAGCTATCCAAGGTGCTGAAACCTACCTCCCACAGAGGTTAAGCAACTTGGTAGTTTGGATTAGTGTTAGTGTGGTCATATTTGGGCCATTGGTAGGGACAGAAAGAATGTTAAAAAATTGTTTGAAAAATATGGAGTTTGAGTTTTGAGAAACTCTCATGAGAAGAACCCTGGGCTGGTGAGACTCTTCACAGTTCAGCATGTATTCTGCACAAAATTTGCATGTGGTTGTATAGAAAACAGCATTTTCTGTACAGTAAACAGCATTTTATGTAAGGGAATAAAGCATTTCAGTGCAGAAATATTAATTCCTGAGCTCAAAATGCTGTTTTCTACATAGAAGATGCTGTAATTGGTCAAAATAGCATGTGGGTAATTTGCATAGAAAATAACACTTTCTGTGCGGAAAACAGCATTTTCTATGGAGGAATTGATATTTATGGACTGAAATATTGTTTTCTAAACAGAAAATGCTATTTTCTGCATAAAACAATCTCATTTTTATTTACAAACAGCTTTCAATTGTGAATAGCCTTCAATGACTTTCTCATAGTGGGAAGAAAATTGCTGAAATTTCTTGTTGCTGTCTGCGAGAAGAAACTCGGTGAAGAGTTACATCCTCAGCCGTTGAGCCACAACTTGTGAGACTGAGCTGTATAAACTCCACTTTCAGTTTCCTGGGTGATTGAAACATCCCTCCACTCATCCCTGGCATTTATCACATTCATACTCCACCTTTTGTCTAAGGCAGAAGTGGGAATCAAGAAGTGTATAGATTGCAATTGCTTTTAATCTTAAATAGGGATATACTATTAAGTAATTGGGCTCTGCAAGAAAGAATTAATGGTTGAATAAAATTTTTCCCTGTTCCAAATATTTTCAAAAACCATGGAGGTTTTTGAAAGATTTTAACTGGAGGAAAAAATCTCCAGCAGGAGAAGGAAGAGATTCCTGGATTGCCATTATCCAACATCAGGAGAGCAGTGAAAAGCTAGCCAAAAATCAGTAAAGCTGTAGCATTCCATAAGCCTCTGCTGCCTTCCCTCCTCACCCACTCACATGACATTGAGAACAGGAAAGGAAGCAAAGGATTTGTCTTCCTCCCCTCGCTTGTTCCTGCCTGATTTTTCTCACAATGCAAAGAAAACTGCTGAAATTATTCATTGCTACATTCAAGAAGAAACTTAGGCCCTGTACAGATGGGGACTTTGTGGTGTCCTGAGGCTAAAATTAGGGTTCGGGAAAACGGAGCAACCGCATGGTCCTAGTATGCACGGTGGCGCCATCATGACTTGGCCCCATCCACATGGGGGCCGCCATGATGATGACGACGACACTCACAGGAAGTGGCGTGTTGGTGGTGCCCTTTCCTTTTTACAGTGCCACAAAAAAGAAGCCGCTCTAGGCAGCTTCTTTTCAGCAGTGCATCATTGCCGTACAATTTGGTGGCTGCAGCAATGATGTGAGGCAAAGACGGTCAGCACAAAACTGCTTGTCTGTTGAGCTCCTTAGTGAAGAATTACACCCCAAATCTGATGTTGGGAGGCTGGAGTGTGACTTAGGAAGGCAAATGAAGCCTTCCCCCCACTCTCCTGGTATTATTCCCCCTCACCCATCCCTGTGTGGCATTGGGAGGTTGAAGGATGCAATGTCTTGGAAGGCTTCCTTTATCCTCAGCTGGCTTTCCCTTCACCAATGGGGCACTGGGAGGGTGGATGGGAAGTTGGCCAAAGTTCTGGAAAGAAGGCTGTAGCTTTCCTTGATCCTTGTATGTTTTCCACCCTTGATCCCCTTACTAAGCTTGCCGTGCCTTCCCCTTGATGACATCAGGAGGGTGGTGGAGAAGGCCCCTGAGAGCCTGCAGGTTGAAGCCTCCTAGGATTGTTTCCTGGCTGTCCTTGTCAATGCATCGTGCAACTTTGGTAAGTAAGACTATTTGAGGACTGGGAAGAGACTAAGAATGGGTATTGAGGAGGATTATCCTCATTGTGGCTTTTAAAAATTCAAAAACCAGCTTTTTCCCCCCAACTGACATAGAGGCGAAACAGACAGCCGGAAAAAGTGGCTTAAAACTGCCTTTTCTGAAGCTACATTGAAACCCCAGCAACCGCACCTCTGGGTCCCAAGGCAGCTAGAGTGCTCAGGTCATGACCACCTGGCATGGCTTCAAGCCAGGAAGAAGTGGGAAAAAGCTGATTCTTTTTGAAATGACTTTTCTCTGCATAAGGTGCCTAGAGGTAGGTTTCCTGCTGGCTTCAAGGCATGTGTCATCTAAATGCCACCCCTTCAAGCCAGTCTGAAAGCACCTCTTTTTGCCTGTCTGTTTAGCCCCATAGTCAAATATTCTTTCCATCCCCATGAAAAAATATCATCTAAATTCTTCCACTTCCTGCACAGAGGTAAGGTAGGTTCTGTGCATCCCCTGGTGGACATTTAGGGCTCTGGCAGGGGAAAGGGTGCCCAGATAGCATCCAGTTGCAGTTATACAGCTGAGAGAAGGATCTCCCATGAGTACTCTAATTGGCTGTGGAGTTCATGCTAGTCAGGATGAAGTATGGGTGAAGCAAAATGAGTGCATTTCTCCTCATACGAATTCTACTACCCCAAATGAAATTTGCCTTCAGTCTCCAAATTGCTGGCACTGCAGTAACTTAAAACTTCAGTGAAACATATAGAAATACAGTTTGGGCATGAAAAGAAAAGGGGTGAACAAAGCTACCAAGGGAATGCGAGCACAGCAAATAGATGAAGTTAAGGGGTGAACAATTGTCAATCTCTCTCTATCTCTCTTTATATCTGCAGTGCTACGAAATTGAGGACTGAAGTCGTTTTTAATTTCAATGGTAGAATTCTTATTTGGGGGGCAAAGCCTGCATTTCCTTCCTCCCATAGCTACACTCTTGTTGCTAGCTCTGTTTTGCATGGACATTGTGCCAGGAGGTTCTCGGTACCTCCATGTGCAATGAAAGTAAAAGCACAGAATATCTCATAGCCACAGATTACACAAGCATTTGCCATCAATAGGACTCTGGCCCCAGCCTCCAGTTTCTGCCACTTAGGATTCGGAACATCTCGAATCTAGCATATACAATGGGCTAGTAGCTTCAGTTGGGTAGTAGTTTCACTTCTAATAGAAGTGTCCAGTTCAAATGTGACCAAATGCTAGTTTGCAAACTAAGCGTGTATATGCGTGCATGCATGTGCAACCATCTCCAGAATTGAACCAACTGCTATACTACATGGGGGTACTTTTCATTCGAGCTCCAATGAATAATGGAGAGGGCCAGATATATATATAGTTCTGAAATAAGCCATATGAAGCAACGCCATGTACACTTCCACTGAGGTGAGCTTTGATATAGCCAAGTCCTACGTGAAGCAATTACAAAAGCTCCCCCCTTTTCTTTTTGCACAATAATATAATAACCACAGCAGATGCAAGAGAGTAGTTGAGCTAGGCTCTTTTATCAGATTGCTTGGAGCGGCAGACTTAGCAGCAGAAATTCCAGCCACGCAGCCTTCGACGGCTGTATTCAACCCATTCTACTAAAGATATATATTCATTAACCTAAGGGGGAAATGCTGATTTGGAGTTATTAGGTGTCTAATGCTTTTGTATAACTCAGACAATGAATGACTTTCTATGGGTTTATCTTTCTGCTGGCAAAATTACCCTGGAAGGCTGGTGTTTCATATTAAACATCTTGCACAGTGAAAGGAGATACCAACAAAGAAAGAAAAAAGGGAATTATACAAGACTACAATATTAAATGGGATTCATTGAAAGATTTGAAACTGTCTCTCTATTTATAAACAAAATTTTGGACATATGTACAAGACCCTAACAAAACAACAACAACAATGATGCTACTGTACTATCTCAAAAGGTCAGAAACATTTCATTTAATGTTTTTTCTTGTGACAGACAGAAGTCCTCTCCAGGTATTACTCATAACACATTGTTCAAATGGAGCAGCAGCACTCCTCTTCCTCCTCCTCCTCCACCCATCACTTTAATCATTTATCCAGAATTTTTGCTTGTATGAAGAACATCCAAGGAAACAGAAACCTTTTCAGGAAAGAGACAACAGAGGAGGAAAGATTAGGTACTTGACAAAAGTGTGGTGACTAAAATCTGAAAAGGGGTAAAAAAAAAAAAACCTATCCTTTAGAAAGCAGTTTCAGACTAAAGCAATATCCACAACAAAACAATTGTCAATATCTGGATCAGGAGACATATCAGGAGACTTCCTGGCCCCAAAAATCCTGCAAAAAAATCCAGTTTGAGAACGTTTTATCTGTCTGGCTCAATGCTAGGGAATTCTAGGAACAGTAGTTTTGTAAAACATTTAGCCTTCTCTGACTGAGAGCTCTGGTGCTACAATAAGCTACAGTTCCCAATATTCCCTAGCATGGAACCAGGGCAGTTAAAGTGGTTTCCAACTGGATTATTTCTGCACTGTGTTTTGGACCTCAGATGCCAGCCATGTTTTCAAATAATCTCCTCACTCCAAAGATTTATAAGGTGACACAACCCAAGTACATGTTCTCAATCTTACTTGCCCTACAGGGCTGTTGCACCTTAAAGGCAAATTGGTTTTATTTTGCATAAGCATTTGCAAACTCCAGCTTTTGCAGACTCCATACCATTTCATCAGATGCATAGACTTTTGATTTTGTTGTTGATACGTACACACATACTAGGGAGTGCATTGAAAGGGACTAGAAATGTAAAAGGTACAAACATTGACATATTAGCAGTGGCCATTTAACAAACAGTAATAGGGAAGTGATAAGCCATCCTAAAATAGGCTAAAACAAATGTAGGGTGATGAAAATTGCATGGGCTGTCACTGCACTTCTATATGAATTCAAGGTGCTGGTGGCTTGAGATCTTGATAACTAAAGCATGCCTCTCCCGATATATGACTGTCCAAGGTGGTAGGTTTGATGAAGGGCCCTCCACATTAGTGGAGTCAATACACATTAGGACAAGTTGAGAGAGGACTCTCTCTGCTGCGATGTCCCACTTAGGGAATATTCTTCCTTTTAAGAGCAAATGGTTACCAGCATTGATGTCATTCTGGTTACAAGTAAAAATGTGGGTTTTTGCTACAGTTTTTGGGGTCTAGCCTTTGGTGCCTAGCTAATTTTATTTACTTTTACTATTATTTTAGAGCTATTTTAATCATGTAATGTAGTTGTTTTAGATTGTATGTCACTTGGAAAGTTTTTATTCCTCCCCCCCCCCCACACACACACATACTATGTAAAGTGCTGTGCAAACTTTACAGTGCTCTACAAGTAGATGATGATGATGATGATGATATAATAATAATAATAATAATAATAATAATAATAATAATTGTTTAATCAAAATCTGCACGTGTATGGTATCAATTTGGCCAATATTCTGTTAGGGAAATATTATAGCACAATGGATGCTATTATAAACTACATTTTTTAGCCATTGTAGAGGCAAAATTATTTCCTGGTAATGCAACAATCAAAATCACACCAAAACTCACCTTTTAAGCAATGCAACACTCTCCACCAACATATTACTGTAGAGCAGGGAAAATCAGTGGAGGTGTATCATGCTGTTTTCCTGTTGCTGCAAGGACATCATCTGTATGGACTCCACAAAGATTCCTGGAGATCCTTGTCAAAGCCTGTTGGAGCACATTCAGATACAGAAAATAGCTGGATGTGCTGAACATATTGCTGCTGACCCCCTTGTTCTACAGTTACAATAAAATTGTCATATTGAGTAGGGGTTGCATAGCATAAAAGATGGAGTTTTGGTAGTAGCACTGAGATACATAGGTACAGAGATATAGCTACACAACAGGCATATGTCTTCTCATATAGGCACTCAGCCATCCTCATAAATTGTGTTAACTGGTATTAAACTCTCTTGGTTTAACTTGACATATTGTTCTATTTGTTTTAGTTTATTTAAATTACTCATACTATTTTAAATTCTTTTACATTGCTTAAATTAATTGTATCTGGCCCTGAGGGCTTATTAAGTGCAAATAACATAGGTAGAGTTTAATGTCTAGATAAAACTCTAGTGGGTAGGGGCTATAACCAGAATAGCCAGAGAGAAGAGAACTGCAAACAGCAGGGGCAATTGCCAAAACAGCAGTCATTTAGCAAATAAAAGTTGGGAGGTCATAGAGACATCTCTGTACGGATGAACTGATTAACCACTTTAGGGAGATAAAGCCCTTGTTCCTTTTCAAACCACAGGAGATAGAGCTGAACCTCTTGATCCATTGAACAATGGGAGAGATAAAATGAGAACACTGCCCTGCGATTAAGGGAGGGAAGGAGGGTTGATTGCTGGCAAAATCCATCTTGGAATGTAAAAATTCTTCACAGCTTCTATGTGGCTAACAGAGACTCAGTTTGGCCTCAAATGTAATCTTTAGATAAGGCCTAGAAATCAGAAAATCACATGTGCTCAGCAACAGGGAAATTATGCCTTAGAGTCTATATGGCTGAAGACTGGGAAGCCAATGAGTCCACAAGGATAAGAGGAACAATAGTGAAGGAAAACCTCTTAGAACGTCTAAGTGCCCTATATTGGTGAGAAAAATAAAAATATAAGACAATAGAACTGAATGTGAAGGAAAAGAAGAAGCAATAAAAAATCAACTGGAGTGGATTCAGCAAGGATACAGGCAATTTAAAAACAGCCTTGGGGATGTGCATGTGACATTCAGTATGAATGACTATCACCATGGATCTAAGAAGACAATTCCATGGCTATTATTGGTCTTTTTTTCTTTTTTAAGCAGAAGCCCTCATGGTATGTGTCATGCCATCCTTTCTTTCTCATGCAATGTCAAACAAGGGTATTGATTCACTTTTGAATACAGTTCTGCAATAGAAGGATGATAAATTAATCAGACTAATGTTCCATATTTATAGCTCCATCAAGAAATGTTCTTAATCAACAGCAGGGGTTCCCGACCCTTGAGAAGCTAAGGGCTGAGTAGATTTGCATATGGCATTACATAATATCTTTTACTTGCATGGAAGTATAATATTTGATCTCTTTCCAGAAAGCATCCTAAAGGGAATTCTCTTCTTCAAAATGACTGTCTCTCTTCCAGTATTTTTTTTTTTTTTTGGTAATTGTATTAGTATTATTTGCCACTATTTTTCCACCAGTGTATTATAACAGAATTAATGAAATCCCAAGATTTAATTTTCACAGCCAAACATTTTTGATACTCCTCTAGCTACTTTTCCCCCCTGCTATCAGTGAACTATTTCACTATAATTATCAGTATCTGATCCAATTCCTTTCATCTAAGCACAGCAAGATTCTTGCAAGGCTCAGTGTGGCATCTATCCTCATGATCACCTCAATTTTCTGAATAGCTCTTGCTGTAAGTTTTGAATGCCTAGATAACTCTACTAAAGAAGCAATGTTTCTGCTGTCACCTGAAGACATACCTGCCCTAGTAGATTTGTCATTAATATACACCTGAATCCTATTCCTACTGCTAACTAAAAGTTGATCCATTGAATCAGTACCTATGTGTTGACTTATCATTCAGCAATTGAAGAGATAGGTCTACTGTAGTTTGGAGTAACTAATTTGGATTCAGACCATGTTTTTTTAAAAAAAAGAATCAAGTGAATTTTGTGACTTTAAGGAATTCTTCTTGCTGTTGTATGAGAAGACATGAGTCACTAGAAAAAACAATAATGCTTGGTAAGGTAGAAGGCAGCAGAAAAAGAAGAAATCTGCATTCTAGATGGATAGACTCGATCAAGGAAACCACAATCCTTTGTCTGTGAGAACTAAGCAGAGCTGTTGATGATAGACTGACTTGGAGGTCTCTTATTCATGGGACCACCATAAGTTGAAATCAGCTTGACAGCAGTTAACAATAATAATTGCTGTTTTATTGTATAATACATGGTGCTCTTGATATTATTGGCTGACATCCTGTTCAGCAGTTGAGGAGCTGTAAACTGGATTTATTGTCCAATAACTACTGGGGATTCATGTTTACAATTCTTATCAAATGCCGTTGAAGCCTATCAATGACCCTAAAAGCACCAGATCCCATCTAATGCTAGAAGCTAAGCAGAGTCAGCTCTGGTTATTACTGATTAATATAAGATTGCAAATGAATCTCAGGTACTGTAGAAGGAGCTGGCAAGAGTATCTCTTGCAGAATAAAGCCAAGTTGATAGGAGACTTGAAGGCATAATGACCCAGTCAAAGCATTTCCGAGGCACCAGAAAGCAGAGTGCTAGGAAATGATGTCTTCAGTGCTCTTGTAATTGTGGGACACTTTGAGAAAAGTGTTTGTGGCAGGACCCCAAGAAGTCTCCCTGTCCAGCTCCATGTTCTCAATGTGTCCCACAACCAGGAGAGCATTGAAGACATCATTTCCTAGCACCTTGATCCCCAACACACTTCAGTCAGAGTGTTGTCAGGATGCAAAGCTGGCCTATGGAAGGGAAGGTATCATCAGATTTTACTACAATGATGGTGCACCATCATCATAGCTACATTGATGATGTAGAATCCTAGCCACAATATTTTAAATGAATAATATTAATTAAATCATATTAATTCATATTAATAATTTAATATTGATTTAATACTCTAAAAATGAAAAGCATATTAAAATATCCCAATAAAAGTAAGACATATGCCTGCTTTAAAATACTGTTAACCCCTCAGGTTCTCTGGATAGAATGAAACAGTTAATAACTTTTATTGTAATTTCTCCCCTATAAACACATGTACATTCATTTTCTCTGAGGATCTTCTTTCTTGATAAAATCTTCTGTGAATTTATTGCAACACAGGCATACATCAGGGGAGGTCTTGGTAGTCATGGATACTCTGACTTTTCCTGACCTTCTTAATTTTGCCTGTTAGGCTGAGTGGGAAGATGAGAGAGCATCCTCCTACAATCCCTTTGGGTAAAGAAATCATTAGTGTTCTCTATTCATCCCAAGCTGCCACTATCTTCTTTTTCCAGCAGCTGTTCCTTGCCAGAAGTAGGAACAGCAGCTTAGGAATATATGGGGAATTGTTTTTTGTGGAGCTTTCAGGCTATTTGGCCATGTTCTGGCGATGCTGGCGAAACGTCAGAAAGGAACTCTTCTAGAACATGGCCACATAGCCCAAAAGCTCCACAAAAACCTATGGATGCCAGCCATGAAAGTCTTCGACTCCACATATGGGGAATTGTTAACCACAATGTTGGTAGGGGACTGGTATGTCTCCACCAACTGTGTCAGCTTCCCTTTTGATTGTTGGGGGACTTTGCTTAGTTTAAATTTGAGGAACATTTCCTCCTGTTTATACCAGTGCTAACTGAGGAGGAGTCCAACATTGGATGAATAATAAGATTTTTATTTAGAAATAGACAAGAGTGCAATCAAACACACAGCAGTGATTAAAACAGATACACCATCAAGAGCTAACCAAAACAGAGGTAGGGAATATTAGGGCAATATTTACCTGTCCTGGAAACATGACCATGGAAAGCCGGATGTGATACAGATGGTGTCTGAGGGAGACATAGTAGGTAGAAGAGTCTATCTGGGCACACTGCAATCTCTATGCTCAAGGATTCAAAGATATATCTGTGTAAGTCTGTAGAATCAGAATGTAGAGAGAGCTTGTAGCACCTATGAGACTAACTAAACAAAGAAATTGGCAGCATGAGCTTTCTTAGGTTTAAGTCTACTTCCTCCAATGCAAGTAGACTTAAGCCTATGATAGCTCATGCTGGTAACTTTTTTCTTTAGTTAGTCTCAAAGGTGCTACAAGAGCTCTCTACATATGTTCTCTACATATACTCAAGGAGGTTAGGTTTTGGGATGAATATATCTGAAATCCTAGCCTCAAAGGGTGTACTATCTTGCACTATAACAGATCTGATCATCTTCCCAGGAATTGACAATGGGATTCCAGGATGACTGATGTCTTTAACTTTGGAGTGAAAAAACAAAACAAAAAACCAGTGAATAGGTTTAGGACAATCCCAGGATAGATGGGCAGGGAAGTTGGCTAAGAACACAGCAAGAACAGGTTGGAAGTGTTGGCTAATTGCCTTTCCTTTTTTTCCTAGTGAGAGAGGATATGTGGAGAGCCTGAGGGCTGGAGGAAAGAGTGATCAGCAGACCCATTCAGCTTTTATCTTAATGTTACCTGGGTTCTTCGCATGCCTTGGGTCTCCATGTCCTTCTCATGGGAATGTCATCTGGTGTTCCAAAGGTCATTGTGATCTCTTAAGAACATGCATGGCCCCAGATATGAAAATATTAAAATATTGGGACCCCAAATATAATGTAGGCATGCAAGCAGAATTTACTCAGCCAGCAACTGGAGAGTGAAAAGAGAGGATATTTGCTATTTGGATTTATACATTTTGGGAATATTTTCATGCAGTGTATGCTCAAATCCATGTATAAAAAATCCATGAATAAGGAGGGCCAACTGTATAACTCTCTCTCCTTCCTTACTCACATACCACATAAAGTTGCTTGATAATATGCTTGATCATACATTTGAAGCAGGATAGTTTGTTAGGTATTTTGTGCCTCCCAACCCGTGCTATCAACAGAATTACTTCCTATGTAAAAAATTCTCAGGGTCTAAGTAACCAAAGGGCACCAAATCCCATCTGATCTTAGAAGCCAAGCAGGATGGGAGACTAGGTGATGTAGGAACTGTCAAAATCACCCTGAGTATTTCTCGTCTGAGAATAACTTATGGAATTAACGGGGCTGCCATAAGTCAGCAGGCAACTTGAAGGCACATGGATAAAGGCACGAACACACACACATTTCTGAAATTTATTTATTTATTTATTTATTTATTTATTTATTGGCCTGGGTATGTTTATCTTGTACATAAAAGGAGTTTATGTGTTGGGACAAACAAATTATGTCATCCTTTAGTTTCAAATGATACACACATCTGTCTATTGTGCACACGTATAGTGGTTTGATACTGCTTTAACTGCTATGACCCCATCCTACAGAATACTAGGATTTGTACCTTAGAGAGGGGTTCTTAGAATTCCCTTTTATAGAGATTTGCTGTTAGGCTCCAGGGACTAACTAGAAGTCTCTTACATATAACGCATTACATATAATGCACTATAAGAGTTAAAGTGACATCATACTTCCCCAACTATAAACACACTTCAAGTCACTGATTTTACGATCTCTGAGAGATAAGGCACAATAAGGAAAGCAGAGTTATGAAGGCCAATGTCTAGAAGACAGGGCCTGGGACTATAACAGCACCTTGGCACTTTTTAAGAGCTATGCAAAAATTACTGTCCCAAAACTGTTATGTTTGTATTTCCTGGACTCAACAGAATTGTGATGCCTTGGTAACCTGAATCAGCTTTGACCCCCTCTATTCATAGAATGGGAAATGATTTGAGAAGGTTTGGAATTTCTAATTTAAACAGATCTGCAAACAGGCAATCATCTTTGGAGATATCCTTGAATTCTGTCCCATTTGGAGCTTGGCCTTTAATGATGGGATTACAGATTCCACTTCTCAGAATGGAACTCAGACCCCTCTTTATAGCAGAAAGGGATCCAAGGAGCCATTCCAAAAATAGTGAGGTTGTCCCAATAGAACTTGCATTATGGCACAGATTTCATGATTCATCCATCATTTACAGAGTTTATACTGAACAAGTGTTACAAAGCAAGTTTGTAATGTGGTATGAGCCGTAACACAGACTGAGGGAAAGTATGGGGTAAAATTAAAAGGGTATTATTCTAGAAATCAATCATAAAAAGATTGGGGTACATTCCATTATGAAAGCACAGGTAAATATTACAGTGATGGAGCATTGTTTAAAACAAAAGGGAGAACTGATGTGTAATATAGCAATCATTATGCTGCGTGACACTTTCAGGAAATGATACGGGCTATTTAGTTTTATAAGGTTTTTTTCTTTAAATCATCAGATTTTGCAGATCTATTAGGAAGAAGATAGAACTTCAAACTTTACCAGAGATCAGACATAATAAAATTTGCCAAAGGATACCCTTGGAGTTTGCATGGGAATGTGTATGTTTATTCTCATAAGCAGTTGACTGAGGAGATAAGACCATTCTCATATGAAGCAGAAATGTGATTTTGTGATGATATATTTTAATATATATTTGACAAATCTGGTTGAAAAAGAAATGGCTTTATGGGAACCATAAAGTACAATGTGGAATGCATAGAAAGCATACAAGGTTATAAGGAGACATCTCATAATATTGTGAAAAATAGATGTACGTACCTCAGGTGAAATTTCATTTCCCTGCTCTCATGCAGTGGTAGTCGCCACCGAACAAACACACACACACCTGTCTACTCAGGTTTGAGGCAATAGTATTAGTATTGATTTATCTTTTCATTTCTCCCATATTACTCATAACCCAAATTTCACTTCACAGCTTCAGATACTTATACCTATTCATTGCTGCACCTTTGCTGTGGAAAGATTGCCGTCTTCTTCAGGGGCTGAGTGGTTAGTCAACCACTTTGTGGAACTCACACAGTGGGTTTAGGAATCCCCCCTCCTTTTTACATATCTTGACTAGAGGCTCAGGTTGCAGAAGGAGTGCAAAATAGATCATGCTTGTGTCGTATAAATCTATACTCAGTCAGGTATATGGCAGTTGTGCTGTGTCACTCTTCTAAGGCCAACATTGTGCAACTGATAGAATATCTGCCAGTGTTCCCACTTATTGCCACACTGTGCAATGGAGAATGTTGTTGTTAACTGCACTCAGGTAGACTTTGTCTTATGGCTACCCTTCCAATGGGGAGACCTCCAGATGACCTGTCTCAAGACTATGGCTTCCTTGATTGAGTCTATCCATCTGAAATGCAGTCTTCGCTTCCTCCTGCTGCCTTCTACCTTACCAAACATAATTATCTTTTCTAGCAAGTCATGCCTTCCAATGATATGTCCAAAGTATGACAGCTGCAATTTAATAATCTGGACATCTAGACAGAGTTCAGGCTTGATTTACTCCAGGACCCATTTATTCATCTTTTTAGCACTCCACAGCATCCATAGAGCTCTTCTCCAGCACCTCGTCTCAAATTAGTTTATTTTCTTCCTCTCAGTTTTCTTCATTGTCCAGATTTCACAAACATACATAGAAATAGGAAATACATGGACAATCCTAACTTTAGTATTCCACAATGTCTCTTTACAATTCAGGATCTTGTCTAGTTCCTTCATAACTACCCTTCCAGCTCCTACTCTTCTGATTTATTGATTTCAGTCTCCACTTTGATTAATGACTGAACCAAAGCATCTTGAACTATTTCAATGTCTTCTTCATCATCTCCTTTGAAGGTAAGGACATTATCTTATTTATTTATTTATTTATTTTCCCCTGAAAACTGACATTTACACTTTGTTTCTTGACTTTCTTCAGCAATCATTCTAAGTTTTTGTTATTTTCTGCTAGTAGTATGGTGCCATCTGCATATCTAAGGCTAACCCTGCTTTATGTGTGATATGTTCAGCATATAAGTTAAACAGATAGGATGATGAAACTGTACCCTGGCTTGTCCCCCTTTCCAAAGGAAAATACACATAACCTATTTCAGCAATTAAAAATCCAGTGTGGTGTAGTGGTTTGAGTGCTGGACTAGGGCTCTGGAGCCCAGGATTCAAATCCCTACATGACCATAGAAACTCACCAGGTGGCCTTAGGCATGTCACACATTCTCAGCCTCAAAGGGAAGCACACACACACACTGAACAAATCTTGGCAAGAAAATCTTGTGATAAGTTGACCTTAAGGCCAGAACAAGTCAGAAATGGCTTGAAGGCACACAACAGCAGTATCAGTTTCTGCAATTCCAATGAATCCAGCAGTACATAAGAAGCACTGATGAATACTTGTGTACCATCCAAGAATGCAAAAACAGCAGGACTGCAATCCAGTCGGCTAGTCCCATCAAGAGTAGACTCATTAAATCAACCGTTGAATGGTGAGTGCAGTGGTTAAACGCCTGTACTGCAGCCACTCACTCAAAACCATAAGGTGGCGGGTTCAAGACCAGCAAAGGGCTGAAACTCGACTCAGGCTTGCATCCTTCCGAGGTCGCTAAAATGAGTACCCAGATTGTTGGGGGCAAATAGCTTACAATTGTAAACTGCTTAGACACTCCTTAAGGGTATGAAGCGGTATATAAATGAAGCTGTTTGTTTGTTTGAGACAAAAATGTAGGTAAATCTTATTCATTCAATGACTGCACTCTGACTAACGAGAGGATTCAGGTCCAGGTGAAATACTTTCATTTGTGGAGCCCCACTTACACAGGCTTGAATTGTAAATGTCTTTGGCACAATGGCCAAAAAAGCACAATCTCATTTATAAGGGAACATACGCAGGAAATAACACCAATAGGATTCCAGTGCATGTCTTTCCTGGGCTTAGATTTCTGGCTCCAGTTTCCCACACCCAACATTTTTGTATGAAATTAACGAAATATTAGAAGCTTCTGTTGCCGGTATGTTTGTTGCTTAGCATACAGAAACATCTCAGCTATCCAAGAAGCCTTTGCCTCTCAGGGTGGGTCTTGATCTCTTATTCCCAGAGGGCTTCATCTAAATGAGGGAGTGATGTAGCAATGGCTGGGAACTCCAATGCATGTCAATCGACTCTCTCATTTAATCTGATACAGAAATAAATCAAGGAATTGTTGTGTTGTGAAAGTAGGGAGAAGGAGCTGTGCCCTAGAGCTGACAGGAGAAGAGACAGGATATACATGTAACTAACTAAGTACATAAACACCATGACAGTTGTAGGAATAAAGATGCTTTCACTGAAAATAAATAAATGAAATATTGTGACAATGCAGAATTATTCTCAATGGAACTGTAGCCCACATGGAAGTTCATGGAAATTGTAATAAATCTTAGAATGCCTCCAAAGTGACTCCAACTTCTATCTCTTCACTGCCACACAGTTTTTGCCATCAAGTCTAATGATACTAAGTCCATCTAAATAATTCTGACATTTGGCTTCTGTGGGTGAGTTTCTCTCAAAACACTTTGAAAAAACTGCACCAAACATTTCATAACATAGAGGTCTCTTCACATCCACTGGCACACTTGACTCATTTTTAAAAGTGTTTTAACAGTGTTTACATTATTTTACATGTTTTAATCTATGTTGTACCACACCTTGAGTCTTGTTGAGAGGTGAGTAAGAAATTATTATTATTATTATTATTATTATTATTATTCACTCATTGTGTCTGAAAAGTCAAATTTTGATTCCTGGCTGTTATACAACAATGGGACTGCCCTCCATTTTTGTTCCTTCATCTATGCATTGTGTACAACTCTGGAGAAGAGGGTTTGATTCCTTGCTCGGCCATGAAACTCACTGAGTGACCTTGGGCAAATCATATACTCTTAGCATCAGGGAAAGGCAATGAAAAATTTTATCTGAATGAATCTTGCCAAGACAATTCCATGATAGGTTTGTCTGAGGGTCACCATAAGTTGGAAATCACTTGAAGGCACACAGTAACAACAACAATTTTACTAAAACTAAGAAAAGATTGACATATTCATCTGGGTCATTACGAGTGATAGGCTAAGGTTTTCCATTAGAGTAGTAACTCCAACATGGTATAGTGGTTTGGATGTTGAACTATGACTCTGGAGACCAGGGTTCAAATCCCTGCACAACCATGGAAACCCACTGAGTGACTCTAGGCACACACACACACACACACACAGAGACACACTCAAGCTCAGAAAACCCCATGTTAGGTTCACCTGAGGGTTGCCATAAATCAGAAATGACTTGAGGGCACACAACTACAGAAGCAGAAATGGCTGCCCCAGCAAGAAAATCTTGACCATTCAAAGAAATGTAGAAAGTACTGGATAAATTGAAAGTCTACATTACGTAGGAGACTTCACTTTGAGGAATAATGTGCCCCAATGGGGAAAAAAAGTCAGATGTGAGTTTGCTGTTCTTGTGTGTCTGCAATCATTTCTGACTTATGGCAACCCCATGGTGAACCTATGATGGGATTCTCATGCCAAGATTTACTCAGAGAGGGTTTGCCATTCCCTTTTTCTGAGGCTGAGAGAGTAGGACTTGCCCCAAGTTCACCCAGTGGGCTTCCATGACTGAGTGGAATTGAAATCCTGGTCTCCCAGAGTTCCAACACTCAATCCACTATCAGATGTTGACATTCAACTTATTTTTTCATCAAGCACACTCTTTGTTTGTCTTGGAGAAGCCACCAGCCATTGGAAATGAGGAATTATAGGAGCTGCAGTCCAAAAATTAACTGTTCCAAACTTTTCATAGTGATTCAGCATCAACATAATGGGAGTGCCAGAGTTTACTATCGATAACCTCAGGAGGAAAAAATCTTCATGCCAGACTGTTTGTTTGTTTGTTTTTTGAATGCAAAACTCAACATGAATTCATAGCAAAGCACTGTGGAGTGTATGGGAGGGTTTCTTCATGTGGAACATCTGAGAAGACAAATTATGCATATCCCCAAAACAAACAAGAACTGAAGCATATCCACAGAAGAATCGGGAAACAGCATAAATATTAACATTCAAATAACAACAACAACAAAAAATAGACATATTGCAAAATAGGCATGGCATAGTGTTCCAGTAGACCTAGCCATTTCCCAGTCAGGTGAATCTATTTAGCAGCAGCTAAAAGGATGTAAGGAACAGAATGTCCTTTTCTTTTTGGATAGATATTGTATTTCCTTGTTTGTTTACGTATTTATCAGCTCTCAGCCAGCCAAGGCCCCAAGGCAATACACCAACAGGTGAAAATGCTTCTTTAAAAAAACAGACCCAAACAATTTGGAAAGCAGGTTTAAAACATGCAGATAATTTAAATAGTCTCCAAGCCAACTCTAGCTTTTAATACTAAGGGCCATAAAGTAGAGTGCAGTCTTGGCTGCTAGTCAGAAACTCAAATGTTGGAGCCACAATGCCTTGGGAGTACTACCTCTACTGAAGTATCAGAGAAAGCCCTAAGTTATGTACTCACCATCCTAGCTTGTGGTCAGGCATTCCTCATCATGATTTCCTGACAATGGAAGGAGGGGAGTGCCTAGCACTGATGATCAAAACCTCCATAGCTTTCCTCACATGGAAAGTGACATATCTGAAGAAACAAATGCAAGACTCAAGTCTACAAAAGCTCATGCTACCAGCTTCTCCAAGATCCCTTTGCTCAAGCATGAATTGAATTAATTTCATTTTCAGAACAGTTAATGCAAATTTATTTTCCATCCCTAGGATCTGTCTTGATGTGGCTCATCTTACAACCTCAGTAAATGTACACTTTGTACACTGATTTTCCAACTAAAATGGTTACGTATTTCAATTCTACCTATTTATGACTGTGAGACTATTAACAAAAGCATAAATATACACCTTTCAGTTTCTCATAATTAGGAGAAAACCATAATTGTGAAGTTGAAGGCTTTCATGGCCGTCATCTGTAGTTTTTTGTGGTTTTTTCAGGCTATGTGGCCATGTTCTAGGAGAGTTTATTCCTGATGTTTCACCAGAATCTGTGGCTAGTATCTTCAGATAATTTCTCCTAGAACATGGCCACATTGCCTGAAAAACCCACAAAAAACCATGAAACAATTTTTTTTCTTTCCCCTTTCGGAATTATACACAGATAAATACACACTTTATCATGTGTATTTTTGAAAAATACACAGTTATTGAGGGAAATACATTAAAATGCACATATCAGAGAAAATGTGTACTATCGTAAGCATTAATTTCCGTGCTAGAAGAGGGGGAAAAAACAGCGAAGTCTTACAAACAGTTTGAAAACAAGGAGTGGAATAAAAAGCAGTAGGGATGGATAGAATCATAGCCAAATCAAGACTGTGGAGTTTTCATACCCCTACAAATTTGTGGGTTTGGTATAAGTCAACAGACCACTTGAAGGCAAATACATCCAACAGAGAGTTGCATGCCTCCAAACAAACAAGTAAAATGGTAAAACATATAACATCAAAAATCCACCAAACAGTGATATCTTTATTGGACCAACCAAAATGCACAATATACACATTGCAAACTTTCAAAGCTCCAATTGCTTTTGGTTGTCCCGATAAAGGCATCACTGTTTCTTTGATTATTTATTTATTTATATCATAGAATCATAGAAATTTAGAGTTGGAAGAGACCACAAGGGCCATCCAGTCCAACCCCCCTGCCGTGCAGGAACTCCCAATCAAAGTATTTCTGACAGATGGCCATATATGGTATTGGATTTGCTACATGGCCAACACCGCTACCCCTGAATGTTTTTTGGAAGTAAAATGGTGCTTAAGATAAAGAAATGTATTAAAATAACTAATTAAAAGAAAGGGGAGCTCATGTCTGCTAAGAAAACCATTTTTCTTTCCATGACTTCCTATCATTTCCATTTTATACAAGTCTGTTTGCTTGCAACCTTTGAGAAGCTACTCCACTATAATATAAAGCTTCAGGCACTTGTGTTATCCTTTGTTTGGGAACTGGTCAAGGATGTTCAAAGGCTTTGAACATTAGTGAGAGAATGGTCTCATCTGAATTACGATAAAAACCTATTTGGATGCCAGGATTTTAGAAGTGCCCAGCCTTTCAGGTTCCTAGTTGGTTATTAGGCTCATCCAACCTATGGACAGACTATTTAAATGGATTGAGAATAACTTCTTTGTTCCTTTGTCCTCCATCTTGTCCGACCTTTTATTATCATCCCAAGGGGTTGCTTCCTAAGAAAGTTTAAAGGAGATTTACCATCCTTTTTGTTTGCAGTGTAGATTCCTTAATGGTACTTTGCTTGTGTTGTTGTTATGTGTTATGTGAACCTATCATCAGATTTTCTTGGCATGCTTCTTCAGAGCGGGTTTGCCATTGCTATCCTCTGAGGCTGAAAAAGTGTGACATGCCCCAATGGGTTTTTATGCGTGAATGGGGATTTCAATCCTCATCTCCTGGGTCCAACGCTCAAACCACTGCATTATGTTGGCCTGTTATCTCCATATAAATTAGGGCCCCTTCACACTATACAAATGTAGCACTATGATTCCACTTTAATGGCCATGGTTTCACCCTGAGGAATCTTGGAAGTTGCTGTTTGGTGAGACACCTGGCATGCAGTTTCTAGGGAGAAAGAAAATGGGGGCATAACCCCTCTAAGAATTCTGCCCCCGTGAAATTTTACTTCAATCCCCAAATTTCTAGCATTGCAGATAGTGAGACTATGAAAAATGTTCATGCCTAGAATTCTTCTGTTTGCTGTATTTGCATTCTCTTGGTAACTTTGCCTGCCTCCCTTTTCTCTGGATATCTAAACTGTATTTCCCCTTCCCCATAGCTATGTCCTTACAGGCATTAAAGTTCTTTACTTGAGGATACTAAATGCTATGTGGAACTACAAATCCCAGATTCCATAAAATAGAACTATGGTCATTAAAGTGGATTTATAGTGCTATAACTATGTAATGTGTAAAAGTCTCTGGTTTCTGTGTGCAAGCATTAGGAAAAGCCCAGTTATAGTTATAGCACCCAATTGTTTTTTGCTATTATTTTTGCTTGGGTTTCTTTGGAACAGAGGATGAAAGGCTTTAACTTGTGTTGCCAAAGAATCCTGAGGGAATCCTATAAGAACTGGACATCCACTGTAAACTGTCTAGATGATGTATGGCCAGTTCAGCACCAGACCTGTGGTATACTTCCCTTTGTTGTTGCTGTTGCTTTATACCTTCAAGTCATTTCCAGCTTAACTATCATGTTGTTTTTTGTTTTTGTTTTTTTGGTGGGGTGGAGGGGGGCAAGTTTCTTCACAGGGGATTTGCCCTTGCCATCCTCTGAATCTGAGAGAGTGTGACTTGCCCTAGGTCACCCAGTGGGTTTCATGGCCAAGCCAGGATTGGAACCCTGGTCTCTAGAGTTGTAATCCAATGTTCAAACAAGTACACCACATTTTCCTTACAATGTATTTTAAAAAGCTCACCTTTTACTCTGGATCATCCCAGAAAAGTCAAAGCCCTCCGGAGCGTCACTGGGTGACTCTTTACAATGCATCTCACTGTGCCACCTGCTGCTGCCGCCACCTGCAAACATCATGCATCACTTCCTCTGAGGTCAAAACAAGGCACACAGCCAGTTGGTAGATACTGGGCACCTCATTTTCAGCCTCAGAGGGAGGAACCTGTGCCACCACTGCCAGGTGGCAGAGCAGAACACACATGTTTAGAGCCACCTGGCATCACTCTAGAGTGCCCAGGTTAATGTGGGGATGTCAAAGCCAGTTCTAGGCTGATCCCAGAGTATTTTGGCCTCTGCAGACATAGCCTAAGATACACATAAGGAACAACAGGGGATTCTGCCTTGCAGGATTGTTGTTAATCTTGGTTATTACAGGTATAATAGAGCTAAGTACTTCTTGGCAACATCCACTTTGAGAGCACAATCAAAAGGGCTGCATGTATAAGTAATGGGAAGAAAATGTTCCCCCTTACCGATTGCTAATGTGAAGAATGAAACCACATAAGCTGCAGTCTGGAAAGAACAATCCATTATGTGCTCAGCAAGCAACAAAAACACAATGATTCTAACAATAGGTCTCAATGGTTGACTGCAGCTATCTTTTGGGGAGATGATTACAATGGATGGCCCTGTGAGAGACAACCTATCATGAGCTGGGAAGGGAAAGAATTTTGTTTCTTCTATAGCTTAAAGTGAATCAACTTAATTTGCACTTCTCAGACAGAGACACCATTTGTACCTCAAGTTATCCTTCAAATTATTCATTCCCCCCCCTCCCCTGCTATTTTGGGGTGTAGCACTTGGCTCAAAATTCCAATACAGCAAAGTACTGTCCTGTGTGTTCATTACTGCTAATGTGTTCTTGTACTGAATCGCTGTATGTGATGGTGCTCCCTTCTTTTCATCCCCCTTTGTATTCTATCTGCTTGTGCAAACAGATATTACTGTCCTTCAATCTTTGTGGGTCTGCATTCCTGTGTGTGTCAGGAAAGTTAACTAAATGAACAGAATTAGTTGTGATGTATTGGGGCTCAGGTGCAAATACCCCTTTAGCTATTTCAACATATAAACAGCACCTGAGTCAGCAAAGGATATGCAGTGATTAGGGATGGAACAAGTACTTGAAAATGTCCCACAAATGGTTGAATTCTGTTCTCAACAGTTTCAGAAAGGTCCGTATGAAGAATCTTTGAACCACAAAGTCAGAAGGACTGCAAAGACCATCTAGTAACCCTCTGCAAAGCAAATTCACCATTAAAGCATTCCCTAGAGATAGCTATCCAATCTCTGTTTAAAGAGTGCCATAGAAGGAGAATCCACCATACCCTTAAGCAGTTGATTCCTCTGTTGAACCACTCATATACACACAATTTTCTTGCCATTTGACTCCACTGCTATGTGTTCTAGTCTCTGGAGCTGCAGAAACAAGCTCTTTCTATCCTCTACATGTCATGTCTTCAGATATTTAAATATGGCTGCCATATTACTTCTCTGGCTTCTCCAAGCTAACCATCCCCTCGTACTTCCTCGTCATGCTTTATTTCCAGACCTTTTATCATCTTGGTCAATCAAGAACAACACCCCTCCCAAATTTGCCACCAAAGCCATGAAAATGAACAAACCTTTATTATTACTGTTTTTGAAAAAAAAATAATCTAGATGGAAAACTACATGAGGTAAACACTGGGGAAAGTATGCACATTATCTGCAGGATCAATGCTACTCACATAAGTGCTAAATGTAGTTGACTTTTGGAAAAGGTGTACATAGATCATCTCACATCTTTCACTCACATTCACACTCATACCCATATACAGCATTTAATGTTTTGGGTAACTAAAGGAGTCCTCTTTCTTTGCCATCTCAGTTCTCCTGGATACATAGGCACACAGAGGCAAACCCCATTGCACATAATGGAAGTGAACAAGTATTAAAATGCTGACAATCCATTTAATGCACTTTTATCAAAGCTTGGGCTTACTGTCAAGGTCCACCCAAGTAAAAAAAGAGAGATCTGTGGGATTTATTGAGCCTGACGGGACTTAACATAAGAAAATACTAATAATCCATCTAACGCATTCCAGTGATGGTTTCAAGATTTTCTACTTGGAGAGAAGGAAGAAGGAAGATGATGAGAAAGACTGATTGTGCTTAATGAGATTTGAGAGGATGAGTGAGAAAGAGAGAAGGGAGGAGGAAGGAGATAGAAAACTAATCTATCCAGGAGTCAACAGGAACTCTGTTTTGAAAAGTAAAGAAAGTATGCACTGCATAAACTGTCAGCATAAACAGTGTAAGCAGAGCAACTCTTTCAGCTGGTTTTGCTCATTTCTTCTCCCTGGAGGTTTGAACTGAGTAACTGCACAGTTTTCACTAGAAAAAGAAAAAATCACCCTGGTTTTCTTAGCAGACACAGAATGATAGAATGACTTGACTTGCACTTGTTTGGAAACAGGTACAACAAGCTTTTGCATTAATAGTGGTTATTAATGTACAACCACAACTTGGAAACATCACCCAAGGAGACTTTCTGCTGTGCTTTCTGTAACCGGACTTGCTTATCTCGGATCGGCCTTTTTAGTCATCAACGCGCTTGTAGTAAGCGTGGGATAAGTCCTTCCTGAATCTTCGTTAGTGAAGAAAAGCCAGAGAGACAGGGTGGCGCAGTGGTTAAGTGCCTGTACTGCAGCCACTCACTCAAAACCAGAAGGTGGTGAGTTCAAGACCAGCAAAGGGTTGAAGCTCGACTCAGGCTTGCATCCTTCCGAGGTTGCTAAAATGAGTACCCAGATTGTTGGGGGGCAAATAGCTTACAATTGTAAACCGCTTAGACACTCCTTAAGGGTATGAAGTGGTATATAAATGAAGCTGTTTGTTTGTTTAGTTATTAAGAGTGAACACAATGCTATTGTTCTTTGGAAATATCATTGGATGGCTATATGTTTTACTCACAGTCAAACTACTTGTTGTTGTTCCTTTGCAGAAATTTTATTTTCTGTTTAAAACAGCTACATCTGAATTTTACATGGAATAATTCCAGAAACTGCGAAGATTTTTGTTTGCCCAAGATGCTGTTTTTTGTGCAAAACCACCACAAGTGAATTTTGTGCAGAGTTAAGTCCCAAATTTTGCATAGACATTGAAAACGGTGTGATTTGCAAAGTCTTTCTACAAAGGGAAGGGATTTGCTAAACTTACTCATTACTTCCTTAAAGAACTAAAATAGTGACAAATTATGTCCCTGGTGATGAAGAAGAGAAGGGTATATGTGAAGAAAGGGAGATTCAAGCCTTTCCAGATGCTGAGGATGACCCAGCCCAAGACTTCTGCCCCTCTTCCAGCTGTGCATTTCCAGCAGCATTCAGCCATGGAGAAGAAGCTGTCTTTCAGGGTCTTTCCCAGTCTTACTGAGGAACCATTGATAGTTTTTCAGAGAACACAGTTTGAAAATAACTGCACCAACTATTTTGCTCTCTCCCCACTTGATGGCCACACTGTGGTAGACTTCAGCTGTGTCATTATACTCAAGGCAGAGATAATCATTCTTTTCCTCTTTCTTTTTCTTTCTTCCCAGGAGATAAGATAAATGCATCACCTTTTTTTTTATCAGACTCTTATTGAAAATGGGACCTGAAAGAAACAAGGTATTTCTTAAGGAGAAATGCTATATTCCACAAGGCTTTCTTTTGGAAGATAATGTGACAATCTTTTGTTATTATTGCAGAGCTTTTTGCAAGAGTCAAGTGTTGGTGCCTTTCTGTTTAAGGTGTTAGGAGGAGTTGGTCTATCTAACAAATATGAAAGAACTGGAGAGAATGTAGCAGTGCATAAAGATGACAGTAACAGGGAAAATGAAAATCGTTTTGAAAACTGCGAGGAAATTGGGTGGGAAGTTTCTCTTCTTCCCAAGGTATCTTTTGCAAAAGGAGTGAGCAACATCCTGGTGGACGACATTCTCGAAAGATAATTATGCCTAAAATACTAATTTATGTTAGAGATACCCTTGCACATGCCTACAGTTCCACAAAGGAACAGGATAGCATAAGAATATACAGTTAGATGGCTAAAGAAATTCATTTGTTCACTTATGCTCATAGGAAACAGTGAGTATTAATCTGATAACATCACAAGAAAAAAAACACACACATAATGGCCAAGAAGATCTTAAAACATGCTCCTGGAGTATAATTCAAATTGGCTCCTTCTATCCCCTTTGCTCATTCTCCCTCCTTTTAATCCATTGTCCTAGCTAGCTTTTCCAAGATACACTGCTCTGGCCACACCTATTTCCAGATGTTTTATATTGCCCTGATGAGATCAACAGACAGGTGAGTTGCCTTCTTCAGCATTGCTAGTTCTGTTGATTCCTCCTGTCTGGCAAAGAAGGTGGTTTGTTTAATGTGGAAACTGTATTCAGTAAATCAATGAGTTCTGCTTCTTATTCCCTGACTGGCCTTCAGCATGGTGTGTGGTTGTTGTTTTGCCTACACCATGATATATTTGATCTGTTCATAAGTGTGAGTTTTTGGTATTACAGGAGCATGCAGACACTCTGTTAAGTTACATGTTTATCTTAGGTACTTCCTAGGGTACCACAAGCTGAAAAATGTCCATATCGTCCTCATTGACAGTTGATTTTAGGGGAGATGTGCAGTGGTTATTCTGAAGAACAGGGGATGAGAAACCCTAGAAAATTCACTCCACAGTTTAGAGCCTCTTTGAAGGCTTGGAGTAACTATACTTCCCAAGCAGAAGCACCTCCATGTCCTATCTTGCTGCTGTATTGCAGACAAGGTCCTATCTTTCTGCTGCACTGTCCATGTCTTATCTTGCTGCTGCACTGTTAACAAAGTTGTGGCCACTTTCTATTGGATCTTCTTTCCAGATGGTCAATGGAATTATTTATATATATATATATATATATATATATATATATTCTCAATAGCCATGATATCTGATGATTTGGGAAGTTGGTACACGAACAGTTAATTTAGTCCAGCTCCATTTGTCTTCCCAATGAGTTGCCCTCTTCAACAATCATCATCATGCAATAAACAGGCACAAATAAATTCACCTTTTGATCTAGAACAGGTAGCTTTTGTCCCAATATCGGTATAACTGCCATGAATTTTTTCATCACGAATGGCATGTTGAGTAATTTCCAAGAAGAACAGATGGGGGTGGGGTTGTGTTTTGGCATTGAAATATCACTGTTCTATCTTCTTCTTTTTTTTCCAAACTATTTGCACCATGCAGCAGGAAAAACAATGGGTATTCAATATGGATGAGTTTTGTGTATATAACACAAAAAGTAGATGGAAAAAGGCTTTAGTTTATCCATAATCCATTCACTTTATCCATAATGTATTCATCCTGAAGTGCTCTCGTGATCACATTTGCCCTTTTCCATCCTGTCAATCAAATGAATGTTTAGCAGAATGTGACTAATGTCTCTTGGAGGAAATCTGAAGAAGGAATGGTTGCTTTTCCCATAGACTTCATTTTATTTTATTTTAAAGGCAATTTAAAAGTTCAGAATCCTTCTATTATTATTATTATTATTATTATTATTATTATTATTATCCTTTATTTATATAGCGCTGTAGATTTACACAGTGCTGTACATACAATCTTAAATTAGACCGATCCCTTCTACCATCCCCTCCTCAATCAGCTGCAAAGAAACAAGGGCTGGAATTTTGTTAGTGTCTCACAATTGCATAGGATCCCTTATAGAAGTAGCTGGTCATTTTTGTTTAATGTGGAAACTGTATTCAGTTCAAGGTTGCCAAAGTAGACTTCTGCAGGTGGTACCACTGCATATGGATGTCCATGTACATTACATACAGTTTTGCATATATATGCAGTTCACATACAGATACCCATATTCACTGGGTTACTGATTTTGTGTTTGTGCAACATTGCAATTCACACAACTGTATAAGTGTAAAAAAATGTTCCATTTCTCAGTGTTGTCTATCAGTCAATTTCTTTCAGATTTCAGGCCATCTTCATGGCCTCTTGATGACCTTGGCCCTATTACCATTTAAACTTCCATTCCTCCTCTGTAAAATGGAGTAAGCCAAGCCCAGGTTGAATACATCCAAGTCTCCACAGCCCTCACCAGAACCCCATGATTAAAGATGCACAGGCTTAGATCTTTAAATCTCTTAACAGGATTAGAGATGTCTAGGCCTCAGCCTTGGCTCTCTCCCATAGTTAGGTTTCTCCAGTCCTGCTCTTGAGCGGCCAAATGTCTTTGGAAAAAGTCCAGGGAGTGGACAGATTTTAATTCATTATAAATTCATTCTTTTATCCTTGTTTTCACATGCCATGTCTATGGCAAAACAGAATTACTATAAATCATTGATCTGCCCCAATGAGAGGCACCCACAGCATTTGTTCTCCTGCTTCAACACTTTGCTAAAACCTTCCTCTCCTCCTGTCTCCTCATTATTTTCCCCTACTAACTTCGCCAATTATTTCATCACTGAGATCTCTACTATTCAGTCTGAGATAGTTCCTCCTGACTTGTCTTCTGCCCCTAATCTTCTGGTACCTGCAACTAAAAACATTCTCTGTGTTTCCTCCTGTTTCTCTGGACGAACTCTCCACACTGCTGATCTCTTCCAAACCTGCAACTTGTTCCCTCAATCCAATTCCCTCTCGCCTGCTAATCTCTATAGCCCCTTCTTTTCTCCCTTCACTTCTCTATATCTTTAATTCTCTCTCTCTACGGGCTACTTCCCCTCAGACTTCAAACATGCTCTCGTTTACTCAGTCCTGAAAAAAAAAATCTTCCCTTGACCCCTCTTCTTTGTCTAGCTATCATCCGATTTCTCTTCTTCCTTTTCTTTCTAAGGTTTTAGAATGGGTCGTCTATTATCGCTGTCTTGAGTTTCTCAAAGCCAACTCCATTCTGGCCCCTTTTCCCTCTGGTTTCCACCCACAGCATGGTACAGAGATGGCCCTCACCAAGATCTCAAATGATCTCTTGTGGGCCAAGGCAAATGGCCTCTACTCTATTCTCATTCTTCTTGATTTGATCTGACCTTGGGTTCTCAGACTCTGTTCTCAGACGAGTTGGAGTTCCTGCATGGCAGGGGGTTGGACTGGATGGCCCTTGTGGTCTCTTCCAACTCTATGATTCTATGATTCTATGTTTTCGACTTGTTTAAATCTTACTTGTCAGATATATCTTTTGCAGTGGTCAGACTTCCTCCTCTGTTCCCTTATCTGTTGGAGTCCCCCGGGGCTCTGTCCTAGGTCCCCATTTGTTCTCTCTATACACATTGTCCCTAGGCAAACTTATCACTTCTTTTGGTTTCTCCTATCATCTGTACACTAATGACACTCAGCTGTATCTTGCCACCTCTGACCTTTCGCAGGGGCTTGAACAGCAAGTTTCATCATGTCTGACTGCTATCTCTCAGTGGATGCGGCATCGGTGCTTGAAGCTCAACATGTCTAAGGTAGAACTTCTTGTCTTTCCACCTAAGCCCACTCTTCAATAATCCTTCTCTGTCTCTGTTGATTACACTTCTATTTAAGTGGTTCAGCAATAGTCATCATTTGAAACCCCCTGTATTTAACCATCATAGTGATGAATTAGGAGTTCCACTTCATTTTCCTGAAAGATTCCTCCATCCTTTCCATGGTGGCAATTGCTGTCCCTGTTTAACTTGACAAATGTCACTGTAGTACAATATTATTTCAACTCATTTCAGATGTATTTGCCAAAATTTATACATTGGCTCTTATTATTAAGGAAGAAGTGAAACATACAGGTTTTCTTAATAAGAAAACCATCCTGGCAGAAAGGTGGTGTATATATTCAACCAGCCAACCAAGTGGTGCTTTATCCAAAATTTAAAAGCAAATAACAATAATAACAGCAATGAAGAAACTACAGAGGCCACTGGTTCCATTTCAGAAGTAATACCAATTAATTGATGCAAAATTTGGGGTTGAAAATAGGCCATGGGAGACCATCCCTTGTAGAAGGAACAATATTGTGCTGGTCCATATAAAATTTGGCAGTGAAAGTGGTATAAACTGGATGCCTTTCTAAAATCTGTGCTCTTGCCCAGCTCCAATCACTGAATCTTTCTATCTCAGTCCTATAGGACACATTACTTAACAGGTGTTTCATGCGGCAAGGGGTTCCTTTGTTAGAATCATAAAACCTGCTTTCTGGTACCACTTTACAAGCCTTTATTTGTTATCATAAAACATAAATAAAAGGCATAAAATATTGAGGGAGGTATAATTTTTATAGAGCATTTGCAAAATAAAAAAAATTAACAAGCGTTGCAAGTTAGCATTTTATATGCATCAAAGGAGCATGTGAATTACAGAGGCTGCCTCAGCAGAACTTTGCTATCTCTCTATTAGCCCTGAAGTCTGTTAATTTCTTCCTCCTCCTCACTAATTAGAAGCTTTAAATGAGAACCCACCAGCACCCAACCCTTCACATTGCATTCCAAAAGGAAAGATGGGGGCTTGGTTCCAAACTTGCTTGCAGACTCTAATACTAATAGGAAACCATTGCACAATCAGAGGCAAGTGCCCCCTCTTGCTTACCAAAAATCATATTGACAACAAACTAAAGTGTCCAAAGGAGGGCAAATAAAATGGTGAAGGGTCTGGAGACCATGCCCTGTTAGGAATGCCTTAGGGAGCTGGGGATGTTTAGCCTGGAGAAGAGAAAGTTAAGAGGTGATATGATAGCCTTGTTTAAGTATTTGAAGGGATGTCATATTGAGGAGGGAGCAAGCTTGTTTTCTGCTGCTCCAGAGACTAGGACCCGGAACAATGGATGCAAGCTCCAGGAAAAGAGATTCCACCTCAACATTAGGAGGAACTTCCTGACAGTAAGGGCTGTTCGACAGTGGAACACACTCCCTCGGAGTGTAGTGGAGTCTCCTTCCTTACAGGTCTTTAAACAGAGGCTGGATGGCCATCTGTTGGGTGTGCTTTGATTGTGATTTCTTGCATGGCAGGAAGTTGGACTGAATGGCCCTTGTGGTCTCTTCCAAATCTATGATTCTATGAATGAAAGCAAACACCCAGCTGGGAATATCTGTGATCATGAACATGGGAAGCCACATGAATTGAAGCCACTATATGATTCCTCTGAAAGTGGGATGGATCTTCTCAACTCCAAGCTAGGCATGACTCCATATGACCCCACTTCAAAGTTCCCATAAGGGGACCCAACAGTTGCTATGACATGACACACCTGCCCTATTTCCTCAAAGACTGAAAAGACTGCAAAACAACACCTTTAAGAAACTTTACACAATAACTCTTAACCCAGTATGAGAAAGGAAGGCTGGTGGGCAGGGAAGACATTCAATGATAATTTGGCCCTGGGAGCAATAAGGGTTCTTAAATACCCAGGATGAGGACTGGAATGAAGCCTGCACACAGGCCACTTCTAGTCTCAACCACTAGCCATCGGGATGCTCCTTACTGGCTGCTTTTTCATTTTTTTTCCCCTGAAGCTTCTGAAAGCTTTACATAAGTTCCATGGAGGAAGATGGTGAGTCAAAGGAAAATGGCACCTGGCTGGGATCCACACATACACACACCATTGGGAACCACAAAGATCTCTCCCTGGTAAGTCAAGAAATGCTGTTCAAACTCCTTCCTATTTATCTGTTACTTCAGTTCAGTAAGATTAAGCTTTTGGAGCTTTGTAGTACAGAAACTAGGGCAATCAAGAGGAACTAATGACAAACTGGATAATTAATGGCAAGAGTTCGTAAAGCTATGGGTGATGCAGGGGGGGGGGGGTAGAAGAGCTCTTTTGCCCTTTCTTATTAGAATTGGTATTCTAACTGCCAATAAAATTGATTTGCAAAAGGTTTGGGACAGACATAAAGGGTGTTCTTCATAAGATATTACTAGGAATGTATCTCCTGTCTTCTTTTATCCTTGTGATGTAAATGGAAAAAAAAATGGGGAGGGGGGATCTCCATGGTATGAGCCGCTATGAGATGTAAAACTCTTGTGTTGTTAATCTTGGGAAGAATGTGCACGTGTACATTATTTTGTATTTCTGCATATTGTGCAGTACGGCCAGCATGATGTAGTGGTTTGAGTGTTGGACTATGACTCTGGAACCCAGGGTTCAATTTGCTGCTGAGCCATGAAACCTTGGGCAAGTCACATGCTTAAGCCTCAGGAGAAAGCAATGGAAAACCTTCTCTGAACAAATAACACCAAGAAAACACCATGACAGGTTCACCGTATGATCAAGATATGTTGGTAACAACTTAAAGGCACAACAATGACAACAACAAAGAGAAGTTGTGGGAAATGCAGTGTCTATTGTGTGCGTGTGTGTGCGCGCACGCCTTCAAGTCACCTGTCGACTTAGGGCATGAGGTGTTTTTAGGCAAGGAATCCTTAGAGGTGGTTTTGTCATTTCCTTCCTCTGAAGGAAGGAGCCTAGAGCATCTGGTCTTCCTTGGCAGTCTTCCATTCAAGTATTAACCAGGGCTGAGTGCATTGCCTTGCAGTAACGTACTAGGACTGAAAAGGCAGTTTATGTCTTTATGATGAATCGACCTATCCTAATATGTTTAAAGGAAGGGGGTTAGATTTACAGTTTCATTCAAAATACATTTGGAGTAAACTGCAGAAACCCCAATAGACAAACCATGAGGGAGCTGGGCATGTTGATCTTGGTAAGACAAGACTGAGAGAGAGCATGATTTCACCTGTTCAATAGACCCTTTCACAGACCCTTTCCTCTGCTGCCCCAGAGAGTAGGGCCAGTTTTAAGTGACAGGAGAGAAGATTCTGATTGAATATTAGAAGGAACTTCTTGACAATAAGAATTAGGCAGTGGAACGAATTGCCTAGAAAGGTGGTGTAGTCACCTCTGGACATCTTCAAAAAGAGGCTGGACAGCCTGTTGGGATAATTTAGTTCTGCACTGAGCAAAATGTTGGACTTGAGGGCTCATGAAGACCCTTCTGTGTTTCCTCGATTCCACATGGTGCCTCATCCATATGCTGGAGGAATGATCTCATGAGAAGTTTAGCATGCTGCCTCACTATTTCCAGGAATTCTGGGAGGTGTGGTCCATCCAAATGTCCCCCCCCCCCAAGTTCTAGTGTGGTATATGCTACACTGTTCTGACACAACAGGTTTCCTTGTGCACAATTTTCAGCTTGCTAATAGCACAGAATGTGTAAAGGAGACTTTGACACCACTGTTGCCCTTCTGTTTGCTACCATTTCCACATGAACTTGCAACAATGAGTGACTTGTTTCATGTTTAGTATCTAGGGCAATGGAATTCAACAAGTCCATCAAAGTGAAGTTGGCCAGATTCAAACTGGCCCATGACTAGATAAAATGTATCAAAACCTTCACAGAACTGAGACAAACACAGATATCCAACCTGAGATAAATAGGGAAATCAGTTGATTATGTAAAATAAATGAAAGGCATGAAACAGAATTTGCCAGCATTTGCTTCTTCTGTTGTCTTCCTCATGGACAACATTTGTTATGCATTCTCCCTAGAGATGCAGAGCAAAATTCACCGGAAGACTTGAAAATACTGCCCTTCAATGTATGCAAGATTATATTGCTTATATATGATGTGTGTTTATCATTATTTGCTGGGTTACCACATACCTTTGTGATTACCAGAGACATAAGCCTCCTTCAAATATACAAGCTATGGACAACTAACATACATGTCCCAAAGAGAGTAGAAACACAAAGACAGACCCTATTGTTAACCAACCACAAAATAAAGAGTTAAAATAAGGGGCATCTTATTGACCTAGAACCTATTTAAAGGTTTAAGCCCTGGGTATGAGCAAATGGGGAGGAAGGGCAACCTGATGTGGGTCCAGCAGCAGCCCAGATATCAGCCTAAGGAGGTCCCAAGGCTTTTCTTGGATGAAATATCTGACCATGGGCAATCTAAATAGATTTGTTGCTATACTGGATGGTCATCTTTGCAATACAATACCTGGAGGGCTCCCTCTCAAGTTTCTCATAGGAGAAAGTAAACCCCGAGGTAAGCCTCAGACTCCTTTTACAAGCCCCCCCCCCTCCCCAGTCCTGTGTCCCATGGAGGCAGTTCCAGAGCCCAACCCTCCAAATAGGATGCCAAGTTGGTATACTGATTTCATAACTTGTTATCTGTGAAATGGGAGCTTATTTGTAAACCCAACCTCATGCCAATTGTCCAAATCTCAACAGCTACATTATGGGGTAGGTGAAAAGAAAGTAAAGGGAAAGTAAATGGGAAAATGCCCAAGTGTCTAGCAGGGCTTATACTGCACTGAGTGTGGTTGGGTGGGTCACTGCAATCAAGAACAAGATGGGGGTAACTGGCTTTTAAGCAGCCTTCTCCCTCACACATGTTGGGGCTTGGCTTTTCATGTCAAGCACAAAGCATCCTGGTTTCACTCATGGAGGTCAACAAAGAACCCTCTCCTTGGTAGGAGTCACTGTGCAATTCAGCAACCAATTCCAATCTACAAACATTTACTAGATTGTGTATGCATAGTCCCTAGATATCTTGTGTTGTGCTTGTGTTGGCTCTGTTAGGAATCCTATCTTTTGCAAGATTCCCCAGCACGCACATACACACGATTGGGTCAGTTCACACAAAGCAGTAATGCTTTGTAGGCTGCCAAGGGAACTCCATGCTAATTAATTAATTAAAGGAGCACAGCATTAGCTTCCAGCTCAATGCATCTAGGAAGGAAAGCCCATGAGTATTCTTGCATAGCAGGGAGTTGAATAGATGGCCCTAGCAATACCTTCCAGCTCTCATGAAATATTTTTTTTTAATCCACTCCACTACCTTTAAAAGCATGTCTGGTGGAAACTCAAGCAAGGTCTTCTCAGTAGTTCCTCCTCAGCTCTGGAAGCTAGTGAAGCTAGTTTGGCACCCTGCACAGCGTTGTTCCATAGGCAGCTGATTTAATGGGTTTTAGGGAACTTCTGTGGGGAAAGGGCTTTCAATAGTTCTGCTGTACTGTTCTTCTCATGCCTTATTTTTCACTTTTTATATATTTTCATTAACAAGAGCTTTCATCTGTTAACTGTTTAAATATTGATAAGCTCTCCTGAGCCTCAGAAATAGGAAAAACACAGTGATGATGATGAAGATGGTGACTACAATAAGGAGAAAACAATTCCTTGCTCCATTAAGAATGACCAGCCTAAAAATGCAAGGTGAATTGCCCTGACATTATTTATATCCATTAGTTCATACTGCACCCATAAGTCTTTTTTGTATTACAAAGCGCTCTCTATTGGGAAAAGATATTTACGTTATAAACCTTAGCAGTTTTACAGCATAGCATGACAGCTGAAAAATAAACAACATATTAAAATTATGAGTCATCCCTTCTCCCTCCTTTATCCTGCTGTTGTCATCCTATTTATTAATTTTCTTAAAGTGTTTCTATCCTACCCTTTAGCTTAAAAAGCTCCCAGATCAGCTTATAAATATCAGTAGTTAAGCAGATCATGCCTTGAGGCTCACAATCCAAAAGACATGAGAGAGGAAAGTGGGGGAGGGAGAACGACAAAAGCAGGATCAGGCACCATTTCCTTAAATCTGTTTCTTCCATCCTTTCTATCTATCCTAACGAAATGTCATAAAGTCATGTCCAATCTTTGATCCTCCAAATGTTTTTGACTTCAGTTCCCTGAATTACTGACCATTGGCCATACTGGGTGGGATTACTGGGATTAAAAGTGAAAAACCTCTGGAGTCCCAAAGGTCTGATGTCAGAGATGAAGGGGTGTATTTATGTTTACATCAGTTAGTCTTAGTTTCTCCTTAGTTCTCTCCTGTTAATTATCAGAATTTCAGGTATGTCCCTCATCATATATTTTAGGTTATTGAAGCAGTTTTAAATAAAGTAGGGATTTGTAAAGTACTTTGGAATACTAAGACCAAAGCCAAGCCAGCACACAAGCTGGCCACAGTAATTAAAATGGAGTCATATTGCTATAGCTGTTTAGTGTGAAAGAGTCCCTGAAGTGCTGAGATGCTAAAAAGGACAAGATTGGCTTAACCATGAAACAAAATGAGGCAACCATCTCTGGTAGAGCTGGTCCCCAAGTGTGTCAGTAGGGGTGTGTGGGACACTGGGTGACACCTTGGGAGGGTGTCCTTCTGGGTCTGGTGGCTCTGCTAGCCAGCCAGGAAAGTGAGTCTCCTCCTTTTCCCACCTGGCCAACAACTTCGCCACACCCAGGAACAGCCTATCCATACCAGAAGGATCCAGGCTGCCTTCAGGTCTGGTGACTCTGTTAGCCTGGTGGTAAGGAGAATTGTCTCCCTTTGCCACTTGGCCAGCTGTTCTGCCAGACCCAGAAAAGGCTGTTGAGGAAAGGAGTGGGGTATTAAAAATCGATCCACACCAGATGTCAAATATACTATGTATGCCACTAATGCTTACTTACCCTTCCTCTCTCTGGGAGGATAACACTCAAGAGTTTTGCACCCCCTAAACTACCCTGTTGCCATCCAATGGGGTGGAGGCCTCTCTTTTATTGCCAGTGCTGATGTGACAGACAGTCTGGTCTGCTTCTGTAAATGGAATGGGAATGCTGTCATCTTTCCCTTTGCCTTAGGCAGCAGCATTTCTTGAGTGGGCCCTGAAGAGAGTAGAAAGCATGTCCTTCATTTAGAATGGGAGCAGGGAAGGGAAAGGAAATATTTGAAAAGTTGCAAGGAATCAAATGAGCTAACGAGGTGACCCAATTTCTAATTCCAAGCACATTTGCAGGGTGGGATGGAGAGATGTGTCATTGCACCTTCTTCAGTTAATTACATTTTGCAGTCTTAAATTTGCTCACCTGAGGCAACCCATTCACTACGTAATTGGAGTACTGTTCAATTAAAAGCATGACAATGAAACAATTGTGGGCATTGTTTATATGAAAATTCATGTGTCAGTGTTTCTCTTTGGGGTATTTTTTCCCCTTTCTACTTCACCAAAGCCAAGTTGATGAAGGCGAGGAAGCGTAATAACCATTCCTCTCACAAGGCATCAAAAATAGAATCATTCACAACTGGAATTCGATTCATGTCTTTGAAACTGCATCTTATTTTTCAGCTACAGCATTTACTTTGCACTTGCTTGTTGTTGTTGATATTGGGACCTGCAATAAATATAAGATTGGTTGCATTATTTTGCCCCATGCTGAACCTAGTTTTGGAAGATCTATTTCTTAAGTGTGTAAGGCCAATAGGTTTAAAAGAGTTTTGAGAGACAAATCACTTTTTGTTTCACTGAAAGGGAGTAAGGTAAGTAGAATTGCCTGAGAGTCGAATATTATCCATCTTTGCTCTCCATCTTTCTTTCTCTGTGGATTTCCTCTGTGAAAAAACCATAGAAACATAATTGGATTCAAAATAAAAGGGGGGAAAAAAGGGGGGGAGGGATGACTTGTGTCAAAAGAGCTGCAAAAGCCCAAATGTATTCCTCTAATTGGTCCTTCCTCAGAATGAAGCATTATAAGGAGAGTGACCACAAAGCAGTAAGGTAAATACTGACCTGTTTCATTTTCACAGAGAGTTTGTGAATATCTAGAAGATAATTCCATAATCGCAAAAAAGTCAACATGGGTTTCAGAGAAACAAGTCATGTCAGACAAATCTGATCTCTTTTTTTGATAAAATTACCAGCTTGGTAGATGAAGGGAACGCTGTGGATATAGTGCATCTTGATTTCAGTAAGGCCTTTGACAAGGTTCTCCATGAATTCTTTCAAACAAGCTTGTAAAATGTGGACTAGACAAGGTACAGTGGTCCCCTGGGATACGAACCCCCCGGGGAAGGAAATCCCCGGGACCCGAAACTGCCGGGGCCGCAAAAAAGCCCCCGGGATCCGAACAAAACCCTGGGATACAAAGAAGAAAAACAGCGCAGCCCCTTTAAATTTGCTGCGCGGTCCGTCAGAGAATGTGGTCCCCTGGGAAACGAAGATTTCCGGGTTACGAAAGGTAATCCGGAACGGATTACCTTTGTAACCCGGGGGACCACTGTAACTGTTACATGGATTTGAAATTGGTTGACTGGCTGCACCCAAAGGGTGCTCAACAATGGTTCTTTTTCATCCTGGAGAGAGGTGACCAGTGGGGTGCCATAGGGTTTTGTCCTGGGCCCAGTGCTATTCAACATCTTTATTAATGACTTGGATGACAGTATTGGGGGCATACTTATCAAATTTGCAGATGACACCAAATTAGGAGGAGTAGCTAATACCCCAGAGGACAGGATCAAAATTCAAAATGATCTGAATAGACGAAAGCTGGGCCAAAGTTAACAAAATGAAATTCAACACAGAGAAATATAAGGTACTGCACTCAGGATGGAAACATGAAATGCACAGATATAAGATGGGGGATACCTGGCTGAATGAGACCACATGTGAAAGGGATCTAGGAGTCCAAGTAGACCACAAGTTGAACATGAATCAACAGTGTGATGCAACAGCTAAAAAGGCCAATGCAATTTTAGGCTGCATCAATAGAACTATAGTGTCTAGATCAAGGGAAGTAATAGTGCCACACTATGCTGCTTTGGTCAGGCCCCACCTGAAATATTGTATCCGGTTCTGGGCACCACAATTTAAAAAGGATGTGGAGAAACTGGAGCATGTCCAAAGGAGGGCAACTAAGATGGTGAAGGGTCTGGAAACCATGCCCTAGGAGGAATGACTTAGGGAGCTGGGGATGTGTAGCCTGGAGAAGAGAAGGTTAAGAGGTGATAGCCTTGTTTAAATATTTGAAGGGATGTCATATTGATGAGGGAGCAAGCTTGTTTTCTGCTGCTCCAGAGACTAGGACCCAGAACAATGGATGCAAGCTGCAGGAGAAGAGATTCCACCTCAACATTAGGAGGAACTTCCTGACAGTAAGGGCTGTTCGACAGTGGAACACACTGCCTTGGAGGGTGGTGGAGTCTCCTTCTTTGGAGGTCTTTAAGCAGAAGCTGGATGGCCATCTGTCGGGGATGCTTTCATTGGGAGTTCCTGCATGGCAGGGGGTTGGACTGGATGGCCCTTGTGGTCTCTTCCAACTCTATGATTCTATGATTCTAAGTATAACTTTTTTAAAAAAAATCATCATCATAATCCTTATCCCCTCTGACTAAGTAAGAAAAAGGAAGCAAATTTGATAGGATCATAGAGTTGGAAGAGACCACAAGGGCCATCCTATCCAACCCCCAGCCATACAGGAACTCACAATGAAAGCATTCCTGACAGATGGCCATCCAGCCTCTGTTTAAAGACCTCCAAAGAGTGAGAATCCGCCAAATTCCAATGAAGTGTGATCCATTGTCAAATAGCCCTTACTGTCAGGAGGTGTTTCTCTTTGGGGTGTTTTTCCCCTTTCTTCTGCAGCAAAGCCAAGTTCAACAGTGGAACACATTTCCTTGGAATTTTAGTACTGGATCAGGGCCATGACAATGACATGTCACAGCTCCAACCTCTCCTTTCCGTGGTTTAAAAAGGAGCTGCAAAAAGCAGCTTCTTTTTGCACACTGGAAAGGGTGCCATAGCCTATGGCACCCAGATTTTCTGCACTCCTTTGGTGCTGTATCTTGCAGACGCAGTGCCAGAGGAGCACCGTGATGCCTTGTGGAGCAGCACGCAGTGTCACACTGGCTTGGAGGTGGACCTGGGGCATGAGTCATGTGGATGCCACACCCTGACTCTGCCCCCAGACCAGCCTTAATGGCCGGTCTGTCGAGCCCCTCAGTCAGCATCCATTGGCTCTCTTCCGTCTGACTTTAATCTCACAACAGCCTTGTGAGGAAGATTAGGCTGGAGAGAGTCCCAAAGTCACCCACTAAGTTTAAAGGCTTCTGGGGATCCCCCAAATTTCAGTCCAACACAGACACAGATCCTCCCAGGTTCACAGCAGCTAGCCCAGGTGCAGAGAAATCATAGGCACTTGAAGGAAGCCACATCAGAAGCAACAAGAACCAAATTATAACCAAATATCACAGAGACATCCCGCTGTGACGAACTGGAGTCATTTTTGTCTTTGGCTCCCCTCACCTTATATTTTGACCAGTTCCAATTTCTCTCTCAATTTTATTCAGCATCCTCAGCTAAATGTCAGGAAAAATCACTTGTTTCTCATCTCTTCATCTACTTGGAATGCTGTTTCTGTGTCGCCTTGCTAGGTGAGTCATGTCCCTGTAGAGAAAGGGGTTTTTCTTCCCCTTTGTAACTTACATGAAAACTGACCTTACAGTGCACTCCTGAATTCCTGCTGAACACATCCCTGTGGGGATATTTTATTGAGAGGCATAAATGTGGAAAAGGTAGAAATAGACAAATGCCTGGCAAATGGTTATTGAAGAAGGCAACTAATTGGAAAACAAGAGGTCACCCCGAGAGGTTGAGGGGAAGGATTAGCATAGATGTAATTGGAGGGGGAAAGGTATGCCTTTTCGTCATCTGAAAAAAGGAAAATAGACCAGCAAATGGCTAAAGGTGGGAACTGTTGCTATAGATCAGCATCAGAAAAAAAAGCATTTCAGGGTGCTCAACATTTTTATCTTTAATTTTGAAAATGTGGCATCTTCTAAATAGAGGAAGAAATACTATGCATCAAATTCTGCTCCATTAGGTCTGAGAATACCCCATTGCCCCTTGGAGTGGGCCTCCAAAGTCTGCAGATACCAAGAAAATATTAAGTCAGATGCAGGTTTCCTTGTGTATTTTGGTGCCTTCCAGTTGCTTGCTGATTTATGGGGATCCCTTTAATTTCAGATTTCAACCCTAAGGTGAACCTATCATAGGGCTTTCTTGGCAGATTTGATCAGAAGGGTTTGTCCTTTGCCTTCCTTTGAAGCTGAGGCTGGGTTTCATGGCCATACTGGGTATCAAAGCCTGGTCTCCAGAGTAATAATCCAGCACTCAAACCATTACATCATGCTGGTTCTCTGAGTACAATTCATAGCATACTTGTTTACAGGCACTAAAGAGAACTTGGTGAGTCCCAGTGTAGTGTAGTTGTTTAAGCACTGGACTAGGACACTAGGAGATTATGGCTCAAATTCCCATTCCACCATGGAAACTTATTGGGTGACCTTGGGCAAGTCACACTTTCTGTGCCTCAGAGGATGGCAAAAGCAAACCCCCTCTGAACAATTCTTGCTAAGAAACCCCTGTGATAGTGTCTTAAGTGCCTTAAGGTAGCACTTAAGTCAGAAGTGACTTGAAGCCCCATAGCAACAATGAAGAGAACTTAATTGAGCTATTAATGGCTTGTGTCATATATGAAATGTTATATCTAAATTTTCTGAGCATATAGCAACACATGGTATTAGAGGCATTTCTAACAGATCAGGTTCCAAAAACTTTCCTGGTTGCACACCCTGGAATGTAAGTTTGTTAGAACTCTCAGGTATGTTGGTACCTAGTTTAAAAAATCTCTTGGCTGTTCTTTGACCTACTCTATGTTTTTTTTCTCTTCAAACAGCTGTTACCTAGGGGCAGACTGTAGCTGCTTTAGGCTGTATGGTGGGAGGAAGGACCATTTCATCATTCCTAGTGAAAGTCCAATTTATAGAGACTTCCCTCTTAATGTTAGATATGAATTACCTGTACTTAATTTTTTTTCCTTTTCCCTGACTGCCTATCCAGATTGGTTTTAGACCTATTAGATTCTCAAGAAGTGGTAAATTTTTGGAAAGTAGCAATGCAAATGATCACCAGGGGGTCAAAAGGGAATCATCATTCAGTGCTGGCAAAATGATAGCTATTAAAAGGGTGTCTAAAAGCAAAGTCCTAATGTTTAAGGCTGGTACACACAGCCCTAAAGGGGTGACTTGATGCGGCTCCTTTGATCATTGGATTGGGGCTGCATAAATGACACACCATAGCCCTGATCTGGTTTTTTCTGGCCCAAAAAGAAGTGGCAAAATACCACTCCTTTTTTGGGCAGAAAAAAAGCCACCCTTTCTGCCATGGATGCACCATTTCAGCACTCCTGCACCATGCAGTGTATAAACGCTGCACCACTGGAGTGCTGCAAGGCTGCATGCCATCTGGACAGGTGGGCGGTGTGATGCTGGCTTGAGGGCGGCATCAGGTTGTGCGTCATCTAAACACCACACCCCCATGCCACCCCCAAGCTGTCATATTGTGCCAGTCTGTGGAGTCAAAGGCTTTCATGGCTGGCATCCATAGTTTTTTTGTGGGGTTTTCAGGTTTTGTGGTCATGTTCTAGAAGAGTTCCTCTCTGAATTTTCACCAGTATCTGTGGCTGGCATCTTCAGAGAATGTTTGCTTGGAAAAGGATTGAGTATATATATCCTGTGTGACTCTGGAAAGGGAGGAGTGATTTGCAAATGTATTGTTCTGTTGCTAATAGCAGTCCTCAGGGTGGGAGGGTGTGCAAAAGAGGATTAATGTCTGCTAATTAGAGATCATGCCTGGGTTTGGATCCAGTATTCCCCATGGATACTAAAATCCAAAGAATCCATGGATATGGAGGGTCAACTTTAACAAATGAAAGAAAAACAAAACCTTGATCACAACTGAACTCCTCAAAACTGTTCACTTTAAAACAATCTAGATAATGACTTTTGAAAGTATTTTAAAAAATTAAAACTCTTAAGTAACACATTATTTTAACTTATTATTTCTATGGTTTCTGTTTGCCTGATGTTTCTTTACTTTATCTCAAAAACTCTTTACACACACACACACACACACACACACACACACACACTCATCTGGTTTTTATTTTCCTCTTTTAGCAACCCACAATCGCTTTGTGTTCAAATATTGTTGTGCTGTATAATTTCCTTAACATACAATTTCCTGAGCAAACAAGGCATTTTCTTACAGTGTTTCAAGACATTGTCATTTGCTGTATTGGATGGTGTTTATTTTTATTGCCATGTTACCAAGATGCTGGGAAATACATAGATATTGTAATCCTATTTTAAAATATAGTCTTTTAGTCCAATGGGGTTATAGTCTAAGGCAAAAAGGGTGTAGGAACTGCAGTCAAGATGCAGACTTGAATCAGAACTATCTGAATTTTAGCTGTTCAGCATTCTTGAGCTATATTTTGAGTACCCAAGAATCCTAGTGGAAAAAGAGACCAAAAGCAGAAATGGTTGTTCTAGAAAAGAAGTTTTGAATTACACAAATGTGGAATGTACTGGATGCATTTACATCCAACATTACATAGGTGACTGGATTCTGGAGGACAATATGTCTCAGTGGAAATGTTAAATGTGAGTTTGCTGTTCTTGTTTGCCTTCAAGACATTTCTGACTTTTGGCAACCCTAAAGTAAATCTATCATGGGGTCTTCTTGGCAAGATGTGTGATTAGCCCAAAAATCACCCAGGACTCTTTCAAACGGGAGGAATTTCTCCCAATTCCGAATGGAGCCAATGCGGATTCATGTAAATTCGCTTGTTTAGCGAATTTACCTGAACCCCTGCTCCGTTCGGAAGGCATTCGGAATCACTTCCCATTACCCGAAAATAACCCCCCCCTTGCCCGAAATCGCGTGAGAAGCTTAAATTCACAATAACGTGAAACCCATGATTGCATTTGGAGTGACTTCCCTTTTGCCCGAATTTGCGTGAGAAGAATTAATTCGCAATAACGTGAAACCCCAGGATTGCGTTTGGATTGCCCTTGGATTATACTTCCAATTTCCAACGTCTGAAAGAGTCCCCAGTGGTTTTACATGGCTGAGCCAGGATTCAAACTACCCAGTTGTTATGCCCAACCTCTTTCCTCCATTTCATGAAGACCCAATGCAGTCCTGGATTTTCCTCTCTCCTTTCCACTTCCCGCATCCCCTGCCTTCATTTATTTATTCATTCCTTAAAGGGGCTACATGGTTTAAATTGGCTACATGGTGTCTATCGCCAGACCCAAAGATATCCAGTACAAACCATTAGTGCCATGGTTGTAAAATGCTTTTTACATTTTAAATCTATTGCTGTATGACAGTATGGTATCTAGGACCCATTACATCTCTTTTTGCCTGACAAGACGAGAGCAAACTGTATGGGTTCATTCTCCTAGATGCCAAGAGAACTCCTCCAATTCCTCCTCTCCATTTCCTTCTCTTTCTCACTTTATAGACGTAGGGAGCTTTTTCAGATAAAATATGTATTATGTATGTGATAGAAGGCTGGAGAGTGGAGGGGGGTGGGAAAGCCAGCTTCACAGCAGCCCGAGTCTCTGAGGAAAACATGTATAAACGTTTATACATTTTTTAACACAGATTATTTACCCAAAAGAACATAACAGCTGCTTCAGAGCTGTTCTAGTCTCAGTGGTAAATAGGATTTTGACAGTTCCTTGAAATGGAAATGACTCTTTGGTTTCATTACCTTGTACCCTTGTGAGGGTGCCTGTTCTAATAATTGCTCAAAGGAAATCACATTTGCAAAGACTGAATGGGTCACATCCAATATGGTTGCCAGAATGGATAGGATAGGAAAGAACTAAAATAAAACAGGATCAGGATCATAATGGATGTTGAAACTATGCATGAAATCCAGAGGAGGCATGATGATCTCGTACACAGAATATATATCGGGCAAGTCAAAGCAGATGGAAGATTGAGCTCTCAGTTTTTTTACATAACAGTTCTCCATTAGAATAGCCAATATTTAATATTTAAATTATAACTGTTCTTAATTTCTACTGATTTGCATTGTATCGGAATATCTCTCTCTCTCTCTCTCTCTCTCTCTCTCTCTCTCTCTCTTTCATTCTTGAACATTGTACATATATAGCAGAATCTATTGCTATGACTGGATTGCATCTTTTTACCAGCAAATTTAGAATTAGGGATGTACGTTTTCACTTCATACCTGCCTGCAAAAGCAACATGAAAAATAAGCATGTTCTCACTAGTGACCAAGATCAATAAAGTGTTTCTGCATTTTTTTGATGATTTCCTTTTCACGCCTCAGGACTTTTTGCAAAAATTTCGCAGATCTCCACTCCCCCCTTGTAAAAAGAATGTTTTATGCACAAACAATGAGTTCTATGTGAACCTGTCAAACTGCACTAGCTAGACTAGTGTTAGGTGTTATTTTAGAGAATATATAACAGTGGTCCTCCAAGAACTACACCGTCCAAGCTCAATTCAAGGTGGTGGGGTTGACCTACAAAACCCTAAATGATTTGGGGCCAAGATATCTTGAAGACCATCTCCTCCCATATGAATCCATATGAATATGAAAAGAGAGATTTTAGGAGGAGAATCTGTTGAATGTCCCAACCCCTCATAAAGTTAGATTGGTAGGTATACTTAACAAGACTGCCTCTTTATCAGCACCTCTGCTGTGAAACTCCTTACCCATGGAAGTTCCTTATCTTCCACCAGGTCTAAAACGAATGAAAGCAAGGTGCAGCTGGATCCTGCCCTCCTCATTCTGCCTCTTTCTCCCGTAACATACATGAATTCATTCAAAGACTGAAAATGTCTCAACTCTTTTAAGAATGCAAAGAGAGAATCTGACAATCTGCCTTGCTTGCCATTTTCAATCTGAGCAGCTATGAGCCACTTTAAACAGCTAATACATAACTAAGCTAGAAAAGCAAGTGCAGCTCCTTACAGGTCACCCATGGATGAGATGAAGCAATTTGCCCAAAGCTAGCAGGACATTTTTCTTAATACTGCTTGGCAGTGCTGCTTGCCTCACATCACATCTTTCTTTTCATGTATAATTCAATGCAGAGAGAACACATTTCACCATATGTAGAATGGGCTCTAACTGCACTGTTCTCAGTTATCTGGACTATCTGATGCCAGGAAATTGGTTTGCTCTTGCAGCAACTGAACTGATACATTGATTGCCCATATTCATTTATCCATAATTTGTGTCCAATCATCAGACGAAAAGAGACCAAGGAGGTAGTTTTTTAGCAACTGCATGAGACCAGCTTCCAAGAGGTAACTGGTTGTTCAATTTGGAAAGGGGTCTTGGATTAGATAGGCCTTTGGTGTGATCCAGAATGGCCCTCCTTCCATTCTTCCATTCATATTCAGTTAGATATTTGCAGTCAAGAGGTACGACATAAGTTTAGTTTTATAGTGGTCCACCAGTTTGATAAACTCCGTTTTTAAACATGGGTTCAGTCAAAAGTTGACAAACTGAGCCACATGGACTGGATGTGGTTCACCACAGGCTCTTTGTGTGTTCCTCCAGATCTTCCAACACAGCTCATGTACCCCTCCAAAAATAATTGAGATAAAATAAAAGACTGGTAACTCAGCACTCTTGGAAGCCTCCAGAAGTTGAAAGTGGCTGAAATTCAGTGTAGTTGTCTTTTTGTTTTGTTTTGTTTTTTGTTGAATACAACTTTCACAATGTTGTGGGAGGGAGCAAAATTGTTTTCTGCTGCTCTAGAGAACAGAACCCGGAACAATGGATGCATGCTGCAGGAAAAGCGATTCCACCTAAACATTAGGAGGAACTTCCTGACAGTAAGGGCTATTCGACTGTGGAAAGCACTCCCTCAGAGTGTGGTGGAGTCTCCTTCCTTGGAGGTCTTTAAGCAGAGGATGGATGGCCCTTGGGGTCTCTTTCAACTCCAGAATTCTAGGATTCTATGTAATTACCGAGAAAACTTGGGGATGTACCAGCATCCCCCATACATCTCACCATAGCATGTAGCCCTTTTGAGCAGCTGGCTATGACAGTTTTAATGTTTCAATCTCCCTGAAAGGAGCTCAGAACACCACAGTAGCTGCTACCAGATAAATAACCATTTCCATAAAAAGAAAAGAGGTTATCAAAAGATTTTAAGTATGTCCTTCTCTGTAGCTCCTTTTCTTTGTAGTCATGGATTGCTTTACTTTCTTTGTCACCATAGCCCCTTCTATTCCCAGTGAGATCTGATGACACATTTTTCATGTTCCTTCTTTTGCTAGGGTGCTTCTCTTATTTGGGTGTGTGTGTGTGTGTGTGTGTGTGTATCAGCTCCTCTGAGGCATCCTAGCCTCCTTTCAGAAATGATGAAATAATGAAATTTTTTGAAAGATTCAGAGATAATAGCATCAGCAGAGCAGAATTTTAGTGAGCAGACAACAGAATATGGAAGGATTGACTAAATTTCAGAATGATGTGAAAAGGGTGTTTAACTTCAGGGTGAATATGTGGAACAGTATACATGTTTCATGGCTCCAAGTCAGTCTGTTCATGGTCGGGCTGAGAATTTTTCAGCATCCCTTCATATGCTCAGTTTCCTTGCTGTAGGATCTCAGCTAATATGTACAGGTCCTTATCTAAGATATTTTAAAGTCTGAACTTCAAGAGAGAAATGGACAAAGCAAGCCTGCATGAACAGAGGTCTTTAACAAGCATTTTAAAAATGCCACAGATGTTTCCTCCTGAATCCCAGGAGGAAGCATATTTTATAATTTGGGCACCAACACAGTGATGATCTGCATCTGGGTTGCCATAAGATGACAATCTGCCAGTCATTGTTCAACTAGCAAGATTTGCTCCAGTGATCTTAGCAATTACGTGGATGTATTTCAGGAAAATCAATCTACCAGGTACCCTGGCCCAAGTTGTTCAGAGTATTATATGTCAGCAATAATAGCTTAAATGTGGCTTAGGATTTAATAAGCAGCCAGTGGATTTACTTCAACACTGCGGCAATACATGTAATCAGCATTCTGAATACCACATTCTGCACCAGATCCAGCTTTTGGATCAAAAGTAATCCATTTAAAGAAAATTTTGGTTATTGTTATTTGCAGTCAACTTCAATTTCTGGCAACACAATGAATCAGAGAGCTTCAAGACCTCTGGTCATCAACTCCAGTGCTCAGTTCTTTCTTGATCAGATTAATCTGCCTACCATGCACTCTTCCTTTTTCCTACTGTCTCCCACTTGATTCTTTTCAGGTTTCTTTATGGTTCAGCTTTCACATACATAGAAATTGCAAATATCATAGTATGGACAACCTTGACTTTAGTATTTAATTATTTATCTTTACAGCTGAGGAATCAATCAGTTGTAGCCATCTAAGGTCCGGGACAGAAGGGCAGGAAGTGCCATCCTCGGGCCAAAACTAGGGCTCAGGAGCGCGCAGCAACACAGGCTCCAGAGCCCTAGTTCATATGGATAGTGCCATTATTATGCAGTGCCATCTACATGGTGCACATATTGATGACATAATGCATGTGCCATGTCCAAACACTGCAGCATGCATGTGACATCACTGCACTGCCCTATGGCGCTTATGGCATTGCAGGTGCAATGCAAAAAGGAGCTATTTCTCTGCACTCCTTTTTTCTTCCACATCGTCACTGCCCTCTTTGGCGGCTGTGGTGATGATGCAGAGAAAAAAGGGGTTGCTCCAGCCCACCTTTTTGTGGTAGTCTGTTAAGCCCCTAAATCTGAAGTTAACTTCAGTTGTCCAAGTACTGAGGCAGCAGTGAGATTCTTTGCATTTTGGAATATCATTTGGGTCAATTATTTTGCTTGAGTGCTTGCCTGTATCTTAAAAGCAAGAGCAACTCAGTAGGAATGTTTTCTATCTTTTCATTCCTGATGGGCAAGTAAAATTCTGATTGGCACCTTTAAAGGAGGCTAATTCTTCTGTTCCAAATTCCTTGGATGACAGGAAGAGCAAAGAGAAGAACAAAAGCACTGATGGAATTAGAGATTACCACCAACCACATATACGCATACACATCATAATACCCACTGTGAAATGTTGTGCAGCCCATACAGTACAAAAAGTTCCACAGTCTCTTCAGTTGGAGGCAAACAATGAGGCTTTCAGAAACCCTTTGTCTGCGAGTGCATATTGTTAATCATTGGGTCATTAACCTTAACAATGTCAATGTGTTCTCACTAGAAGAATCAGCTAAATGAATGCCAGAGGTAATAGTTAGGAGAACATTTCACAAAGATGAACATATTAATGCTTTATTTGGTTCTAAATGCAGTGTGAAGGATTTTGGTTAAAGAGATGGTGTACAATTCAGAAAGAGAGAGAAATAGAAAGAATTGGGATAGAAAGTGCACGGGACTATTCACACTTTACAGTTACAACATTATGATTCCATTTTAACTGTTATGGCCACACTGGAGTTCTCTGACTGCAGATTAGAATTATCTTTTCCTAAACTCCAAATCCCAGGATTCCATAGAACAGAACAATCGGAGTTTAAGTGGAATCTCTGTAGTGTTATTATATCTGTAGTGTGAATGGTATACAGGTGGGGAGGGCATTCAAATCTGTCCATGACACTAAGGCTTGAACTAGACCCTCGTGGACTGAAGATGAGTGTAACACAGGGATCTGAATAATATTTGTTACTTTTTCTATCACCAATAAACACTGTGTTTTTAAAACGTCCCATTGATGTTTTAAATACTGCCTTGATCTTATAGGAGAGGTGGGATCAAAATAAATTATTATTATTATTATTATTATTATTATTATTAGAGATTCTCCATACAGTGGTCCCTCAGGTTACGAAAGTAATCCGTTCCGGGATCTCTTTCGTAACCCAGAAGTCTTCGTAACCCGGGGGAGCGATTTTTTTGGTGCACAGCACAGCGGAGCGCGCTGATTTAAAGGGGCCAGGTTGTTGTTGTTTTTTTCGCAACCCGGGGATTTTTTCGAAAACTGGGGCCGTTTTTCCGACCCCGGCACTTTTGGATCCCAGGGATTACGTATCCTGGGGGATTCGTAACCTGGGGGACCACTGTACTTGTCAAACATATATATTGGATGTGTGAATGAAATTGCAAGCTCATGAGTATATAAACCTGCAATCACATACTGCTTTCAGGTTTTTGTGTTCAGTTTTGGAATGTGTGTATTGGATAAATTCTGGTCTCAAACCTCTAAGGAGTTTCTCCCCCACCTCTAAGTAAGATCCTGTTTCTCAGGATATTGAAGTGTTACTGCTGACCCTAATGCAAGTCAGAACTAAATGTATCAAATAGAGGTGTTTTTTTTCCTTCAAAAAAAAAAAAAAAAAGGGGGGGGGGAGGGGAACACATCTTTCCTCTTTACTGACTACCCAGGGCAACTGGACTTTATGAAAGCTGTGTGGCTTCATCTGCTGTGTTCTTTCATATTGCCATTAAAATAAAAGGTGTGACTGACTCATTGTTTGACTTATATTTTGACTTTTAAGAAAAATTTCAATATGGTTTGCAAGAAAAAATATTTAGCTAAAATAGTTGTCAATATAATCATCAATAACTATTACAAAACAAATCTGAGGGGAAGTTGGTGAGACAAGCTGCTAAAACTCAGCAGTAGAGTCCATCAATTTACATGCAGAAGACCTCAGGTTTCATCCTCACAATCTACAGGTCAGCCTTGGGAAGACTGTGGCTGCATCTTCACTGCAAAATTAATGCAGTTTGACACTGCTTTAACTGTCATGGCTCAATACTATGGAATTCTGAAAGTTGTAGTTTTGTGAGATATTTAGCCTTCTCTGTCAGAGAGCTCTGGTTCAACAATAAACTAAAAATCTCAAGATTCCATAAGTTGGAGCCATGACAGTTAAAGGAGTGTCAAACTGCACCAATCTTTGTAGTCTGACAGCAGCCCGAATCTCTGAAAAGCTGAAGAACTGTTCCTAATCAATACAGTTGAGAAAGGCAAGCCATGTGGCCCTCTAGTCATAGATTTTTTTATTTATATATACTATTTATACCATGCCTTTCTGAGGCAGCTACCAAAATTTAAAATAAAAGCTAAGCTAAAAATGTGATACTGCCAGCCCTCCATATCCATAGATTCCACATCCACAGATTCAATCATCCATGGCTTGAAAATATTTTTAAAAATCCCCAAAACCAAACCTTGATTTTGCCATTTTATATAAGAGACACTGCTTTTCTGTGCTATTTTATGTTATGGTACTTCAGTATCCATAGATTATGGTATCCTCAGGGGGTTCAGGAACCAAACCTCAGCATATGCCAAGGACCCACTGTATCAACAAATGTTTTAAAAGAAATATCAGTTATCTTAAAAGCAAATAGTTAAAAATAGCTTGAAATATATTTTAAGATTGTAAAGTTTTTAAAACTTGGGATGGCTCATAGGGAAGATACAGCCTTTACATAGTCTGGAGCCAATTCATGCAGGGTTTTCAAGTTCATAACCAGCACTTTGAATTCTGCCCAAGACCAAACTGCTTCAGCAGAAGTGTTACATAATCCCCATAACCAGTTTCAGTTATCAGACTGGCCATAATATTTTGGATTCACTGAAATTTCTCAAGGGTGTCCATAGTGTTACAGTAGTTCATGTTGTAAGATGATCATAGAATCATAGAATCATAGAGTTGGAAGAAACCACAAGGGCCATCCAGTCCAACCCCCTGCCATGCAGGAACTCCCAGTCAAAGCATCCCTGACAGATGGCCATCCAGCCTCTGCATAAAGACCTCCAAAGAAGGAGACTCCACTACACTCTGAGAGAGTGTGTTCCACTGTCGAACAGCCCTTACTGTCAGGAAGTTCCTCCGAATGTCTAGGTGGAATTTCTTTTCCTACAGTTTGCATCCATTGTTCTGCATTCTAGTCTGATTATTAGTCTGAATACCAATTACTGGGAAACACAAAAGGCTGGGTGGCTGGGTGGGTTCTAGATGAACCTTCTCAAGAAGTGGATAAACAGAGTGCTGAGCTTGGGCATTGGTGTGATCCATTGCAACTCTTCTTATATTCTTACATTCATCTGACATTCAGCATGACATGTGCTTACAGCTTACAGAGGACACATGTGCTTACTGCCTTCAGATATGGATGTGGGAGTCACGGGACAAAGCTGCCACGGAGAAACCTCATGGTTCCTTAACAGTCTAGCAATTCCAGCTGAAGAATCATAATTCCATAATGTCTCACACAGATGTTGACACACTGGGTGCTGTCTCCTTGTTATTCCTCATGACTGTAATAGCATCTAAATGCCTATTCAGTAAATAATTACTAATAATGAGATGGGAACATTCCCCTTTATGCATTTCAACAGAAATGTAAATGCAGATAATGATCAATGTCTGAGGGTGGCAAAGGAATATTGAGCCCATAAATTCATATGTAATTGATTAGTTACAGATGCTTGAAGCTCTCTGAGCTGGAAGAGGCATGTTTCCATCCTTGTTTTCTATCTCAAATCTCACTCCTAGGAGGGATTTTGAAAGGAGCATTTCATTGGGAAGAAATGAGAGGAGGTAAATTGAATCGATCTATAGAACAAGTATTGGGACCTGTTATTTGTCAGGTCCAAAAGCAGGAATAAATTGTATCAGAGTGGGATTTAGAAAGGATGAGAAAGAGCAACCTGATTGCTTGATTGATTAGTAGTATTTATACTCTGCTTTCCCTCCAAAGAGTTTGGAGCAATGTCCATGATGACCCTTCATTCTGTTTAGCTTTGCAACAATCTTATGAAGTAGACTATGGCTGTATATGCACTGCAGAAATTAAGCAGTTTGACATCACTTTCAGTGTCATGACTTGGAATTCTTGTTTTTGTAGTTTGTTGTTGCACTAGAGCTCTCTAACAAAAAAATGGATACATATCTCACAAATCTATAGATCTCAAGACATAGCCCACTCAAGATTTAAAATAAAATTTTAAAAACATATCTAATAGGTGGTACTTCACACCAGGAAGACTTAAAAAATAAACAAAACTGCGAGTGGCAGGTGTTGGAAATGCCACAAACAAGCAGGAACACACTACCATTTGTGGTGGAAGTGCACCCAAGTTAAGCAGTTCTGGACACAAGTTCATATAATAATATAAAAGAGATTAAAGATTAAAATGCATTCTCACCTGAATTTTAATTACTTAACATGACATCAATACTTAAAAATGAAGATGATAAAAAGCACAGGTGAATTTTATGGTATTTAGTAACAACGGAGAGACTAGTTATTGCTAGAGGGTGGAAAACAGAAGAACCCCCAAAATTAAAAGATTGGATATTCAAAACTGAGGAAATTAGGATTATGGACAAATTAACATGTTTAATTAGCAATAAAATGATCAACACCATGGAAAAAGAATGGCAACAATGTGAAGACATCATTTAAAGTGGCAAGTCAATAAATAGTGGTTAAAAACTTTGAATCAATTGGGTAACAAAAAAAACGTAGGTATCATCATGTTAAAAGACATTCAATATATATATATATATATATATATATATATATCTTAATTAAGAAATATATACAGTGGTCCCCCGGGATACGAATCCCCCGGGCTACGAAAATCCCGGGATACGAAAGAGCCGGGGCCGGAAAAATGGCCCCGGCTTACGATCGTATCCCCGGGATACGAAAAAAGGCCGGCGGCCTCGGAGAGGAAGGGACGGCCCCGCGATGGCCGTCCCTTCTCCTCCGCCGGCGGCCTCGTCACCCGCGGAGGCCCAGGCTGGCTGGGGAACGTTCGCTTCCCCAGCCAGCCAGGCTTGAGTCCCTTCTCCTCCGAGGCCAGGCTTCGGAGGAGAAGGGGCGGCCTTGGATCCCTTCTCCTCCGAGGCCAGGCTTCGGAGGAGAAGGGGCGGCCTTGGATCCCTTCTCCTCCGAGGCCAGGCTTCGGAGGACAAGGGGCGGCCTTGGATCCCTTCTCCTCCGAGGCCAGGCTTCGGAGGAGAAGGGGCGGCCTTGGATCCCTTCTCCTCCGAGGCCAGGCTTCGGAGGAGAAGGGGCGGCCTTGGATCCCTTCTCCTCCGAGGCCAGGCTTCGGAGGACAAGGGGCGGCCTTGGGTCCCTTCTCCTCCGAGGCCAGGCTTCGGAGGACAAGGGGCGGCCTTGGGTCCCTTCTCCTCCGAGGCCAGGCTTCGGAGGAGAAGGGGCGGCCTTGGATCCCTTCTCCTCCGAGGCCAGGCTTCGGAGGACAAGGGGCGGCCTTGGATCCCTTCTCCTCCGAGGCCAGGCTTCGGAGGAGAAGGGGCGGCCTTGGATCCCTTCTCCTCCGAGGCCAGGCTTCGGAGGAGAAGGGGCGGCCTTGGATCCCTTCTCCTCCGAGGCCAGGCTTCGGAGGAGAAGGGGCGGCCTTGGATCCCTTCTCCTCCGAGGCCAGGCTTCGGAGGAGAAGGGGCGGCCTTGGATCCCTTCTCCTCCGAGGCCAGGCTTCGGAGGACAAGGGGCGGCCTTGGGTCCCTTCTCCTCCGAGGCCAGGCTTCGGAGGACAAGGGGCGGCCTTGGGTCCCTTCTCCTCCGAGGCCAGGCTTCGGAGGACAAGGGGTGGCCTTGGATCCCTTCTCCTCCGAGGCCAGGCTTCGGAGGAGAAGGGGCGGCCTTGGATCCCTTCTCCTCCGAGGCCAGGCTTCGGAGGAGAAGGGGCGGCCTTGGATCCCTTCTCCTCCGAGGCCAGGCTTCGGAGGAGAAGGGGCGGCCTTGGATCCCTTCTCCTCCGAGGCCAGGCTTCGGAGGAGAAGGGGCGGCCTTGGATCCCTTCTCCTCCGAGGCCAGGCTTCGGAGGAGAAGGGGCGGCCTTGGATCCCTTCTCCTCCGAGGCCAGGCTTCGGAGGACAAGGGGCGGCCTTGGGTCCCTTCTCCTCCGAGGCCAGGCTTCGGAGGACAAGGGGCGGCCTTGGGTCCCTTCTCCTCCGAGGCCAGGCTTCGGAGGACAAGGGGCGGCCTTGGATCCCTTCTCCTCCGAGGCCAGGCTTCGGAGGAGAAGGGGCGGCCTTGGATCCCTTCTCCTCCGAGGCCAGGCTTCGGAGGAGAAGGGGCGGCCTTGGATCCCTTCTCCTCCGAGGCCAGGCTTCGGAGGACAAGGGGCGGCCTTGGGTCCCTTCTCCTCCGAGGCCAGGCTTCGGAGGACAAGGGGCGGCCTTGGATCCCTTCTCCTCCGAGGCCAGGCTTCGGAGGAGAAGGGGCGGCCTTGGATCCCTTCTCCTCCGAGGCCAGGCTTCGGAGGACAAGGGGCGGCCTTGGGTCCCTTCTCCTCCGAGGCCAGGCTTCGGAGGAGAAGGGGCGGCCTTGGATCCCTTCTCCTCCGAGGCCAGGCTTCGGAGGAGAAGGGGCGGCCTTGGATCCCTTCTCCTCCGAGGCCAGGCTTCGGAGGAGAAGGGGCGGCCTTGGATCCCTTCTCCTCCGAGGCCAGGCTTCGGAGGACAAGGGGCGGCCTTGGGTCCCTTCTCCTCCGAGGCCAGGCTTCCGGCGGCCTCGGAGAAGAAGGGACGGCCATCGCGGGGCCATCCCTTCTTCTCCAAGGCCAAGCAAGGCACGATCCGATCGGATCGTGCCTTGCTTTCGTTAGGCGCCCAGGGCCAGCCTTGGCCGACTGGGGAACGAAGGTTCCCCAGTCAGCCAAGCCTGGCCCTGGGAGCCTAACGAAAGCAAGGCACGATCCGATCGGATCGTGCCTTGCTTTCGCTTCGGGGCGGAGGCCCAGGCCTGACTGGCTGGGGAACGTCCCCAGCCAGCCAAGCCTCTGGGCCTCCGCCCCGAAGAGAAAGCAAGGAACTGCCTTGCTTTCCATTCGGGGCGGAGGCCCAGAGGCTTGGCTGGCTGGGGACCTTCCCCAGCCTGTCAAGCCTAGGCCTCCGCCCCGAAGAGAAAGCAAGGCACGATCCGATCGGATCGTGCCTTGCTTTCGTTAGGCTTGGGGGGCAAGCCCGGCTAGAGAAGGGAAGCTTCCCTTCTCTAGCCGGGCTTGCCCCCCAAGCACGGCTAGAGAAGGGAGGATTCCCTTCTCTAGCCGGGCTTGGGGGGCAAGCCTAACGAAAGGAAGCCACGATCCATGGGATCGTGCCTTCCTTTCGATAGGCGCGGAGGCCCAGGCCTGGCTGGCTGGGGAAGTGAACGTTCCGCAGCCAGCCTGGGCCGCCCCTTGTCCTCCGAAGCCTAGCTTCGGAGGAGAAGGGACCCAAGGCCGCCCCTTCTCCTCCGAAGCCTGGCCTCGGAGGAGAAGGGACCCAAGGCCGCCCCTTGTCCTCCGAAGCCTGGCCTCGGAGGAGAAGGGATCCAAGGCCGCCCCTTCTCCTCCGAAGCCTGGCCTCGGAGGAGAAGGGATCCAAGGCCGCCCCTTCTCCTCCGAAGCCTGGCCTCGGAGGAGAAGGGACTCAAGCCTGGCTGGCTGGGGAAGCGAACGTTCCCCAGCCAGCCTGGGCCTCCGCGGGTGACGAATGGAAGGCCCGATCCACCGGATCGGACCTTCCTTTCCTCAGCCAGGAGGCCCCCGCCAGGCCAGGCTTCGGAGGGGAAGGGATTTCCCTTCCCCTCCGGCTGGCCGGAACGGATTACCTATTTCCTATTGGAAATAGGCCCCGGGTTACGAAATTTTCGGCTTACGAAAAAGGGGCCGGAACGAATTAATTTCGTAACCCGGGGGACCACTGTAGAGTGTTTATTATGAATCTTTCAGCTTCTCTGTATTACTTCTTCTGGCTATAAGAACTTGAAGAGAAAAGAGGTTAATGTTCTTAATTTTACAAAGGATTTTTTTTTTCAGAGAGACAAAGAATTCTATAAGCAAATGTTTCTGAAAATAAAGGAGAGGTCTACAAAAAGCAATGTAATGTCATATTTAAAATTATGTTAAATAAAGTAACACCTACACTCTGTAAGTGTAATTATTATTTGACCTCAAGACTTAAAGTGAGATTCAGCAAGATAACAAAAGAAAATAATAATAATAATAATAATGGTTTATTTATATACCGCCTTTCCAAAAAGATCAAAGCGGTTTACAAAGTTATATAAGATCACATAAAATACATAAAAGATTTACAAAGCAAATATATTTAAACATATATTGAAAAATAAATCCCAGGAACACTGCTGTCAAACTGCTTCAGCTGATGGAATTGCTGGAAGGGGCAGGGCAGATGTTTTAAAGGCCCCAGAGTCCCAGGAAAGCTGCTGCCAGGCTGCCTCAGCTGACACCTTCCTCTGCTGCCGATGGTGTGGGCCTGCAAGGAATGCTGGGAGCCTCTGGAAGGCCTCAGGCTCCTCCCTTCCTCTGCTGCCGATGGTGTGGGCCTGCAGGGGATGCTGGGAGCCTCTGGAAGGCCTCAGGCTCCTCCCTTCCTCTGCTGCCGATGGTGTGGGCCTGCAAGGAATGCTGGGAGCCTCTGGAAGGCCTCAGGCTCCTCCCTTCCTCTGCTGCCGATGGTGTGGGCCTGCAGGGGATGCTGGGAGCCTCTGGAAGGCCTCAGGCTCCTCCCTTCCTCTGCTGCCGATGGTGTGGGCCTGCAGGGGATGCTGGGAGCCTCTGGAAGGCCTCAGGCTCCTCCCTTCCTCTGCTGCCGATGGTGTGGGCCTGCAGGGGATGCTGGGAGCCTCTGGAAGTCTTCAGGCTCCTCCCTTCCTCTGCTGCCGATGGTGTGGGCCTGCAGGGGATGCTGGGAGCCTCTGGAAGTCTTCAGGCTCCTCCCTTCCTCTGCTGCCGATGGTGTGGGCCTGCAGGGGATGCTGGGAGCCTCTGGAAGTCTTCAGGCTCCTCCCTTCCTCTGCTGCCGATGGTGTGGGCCTGCAGGGGATGCTGGGAGCCTCTGGAAGTCTTCAGGCTCCTCCCTTCCTCTGCTGCCGATGGTGTGGGCCTGCAGGGGATGCTGGGAGCCTCTGGAAGTCTTCAGGCTCCTCCCTTCCTCTGCTGCCGATGGTGTGGGCCTGCAGGGGATGCTGGGAGCCTCTGGAAGTCTTCAGGCTCCTCCCTTCCTCTGCTGCCGATGGTGTGGGCCTGCAGGGGATGCTGGGAGCCTCTGGAAGTCTTCAGGCTCCTCCCTTCCTCTGCTGCCGATGGTGTGGGCCTGCAGGGGATGCTGGGAGCCTCTGGAAGTCTTCAGGCTCCTCCCTTCCTCTGCTGCCGATGGTGTGGGCCTGCAAGGAATGCTGGGAGCCTCTGGAAGGCCTCAGGCTCCTCCCTTCCTCTGCTGCCGATGGTGTGGGCCTGCAGGGGATGCTGGGAGCCTCTGGAAGGCCTCAGGCTCCTCCCTTCCTCTGCTGCCGATGGTGTGGGCCTGCAAGGAATGCTGGGAGCCTCTGGAAGGCCTCAGGCTCCTCCCTTCCTCTGCTGCCGATGGTGTGGGCCTGCAGGGGATGCTGGGAGCCTCTGGAAGGCCTCAGGCTCCTCCCTTCCTCTGCTGCCGATGGTGTGGGCCTGCAGGGGATGCTGGGAGCCTCTGGAAGGCCTCAGGCTCCTCCCTTCCTCTGCTGCCGATGGTGTGGGCCTGCAGGGGATGCTGGGAGCCTCTGGAAGTCTTCAGGCTCCTCCCTTCCTCTGCTGCCGATGGTGTGGGCCTGCAGGGGATGCTGGGAGCCTCTCGAAGTCTTCAGGCTCCTCCCTTCCTCTGCTGCCGATGGTGTGGGCCTGCAGGGGATGCTGGGAGCCTCTGGAAGTCTTCAGGCTCCTCCCTTCCTCTGCTGCCGATGGTGTGGGCCTGAAGGGGATGCTGGGAGCCTCTGGAAGGCCTCAGGCTCCTCCCTTCCTCTGCTGCCGATGGTGTGGGCCTGCAGGGGATGCTGGGAGCCTCTGGAAGGCCTCAGGCTCCTCCCTTCCTCTGCTGCCGATGGTGTGGGCCTGCAGGGGATGCTGGGAGCCTCTGGAAGTCTTCAGGCTCCTCCCTTCCTCTGCTGCCGATGGTGTGGGCCTGCAGGGGATGCTGGGAGCCTCTGGAAGGCCTCAGGCTCCTCCCTTCCTCTGCTGCCGATGGTGTGGGCCTGCAGGGGATGCTGGGAGCCTCTCGAAGTCTTCAGGCTCCTCCCTTCCTCTGCTGCCGATGGTGTGGGCCTGCAGGGGATGCTGGGAGCCTCTGGAAGTCTTCAGGCTCCTCCCTTCCTCTGCTGCCGATGGTGTGGGCCTGCAGGGGATGCTGGGAGCCTCTGGAAGTCTTCAGGCTCCTCCCTTCCTCTGCTGCCGATGGTGTGGGCCTGCAGGGGATGCTGGGAGCCTCTCGAAGTCTTCAGGCTCCTCCCTTCCTCTGCTGCCGATGGTGTGGGCCTGAAGGGGATGCTGGGAGCCTCTGGAAGGCCTCAGGCTCCTCCCTTCCTCTGCTGCCGATGGTGTGGGCCTGCAGGGGATGCTGGGAGCCTCTGGAAGGCCTCAGGCTCCTCCCTTCCTCTGCTGCCGATGGTGTGGGCCTGCATGTCAAAAAATCCCTTTTTGGTTCAAGTGAAGACTATAAGGGAAGTCTTTTATTTCTATCTTGTTTATATTCTACATTGTATTTGTATTTTAAAATTAATAAATATATCTAATAAAAAACTACAAATCTCAGAATTCCATAGCATTCAGCCATGGGAGTTAAAGTAATGTCAAACTGCATTTCAACAAGATTATGTTGATAGGTAGTGGCTGGTCCAATCAGAACACCCACAAAGCATTATTGCAAAGTCTGGATTTAAAAGAGCATTAAAAACCAGTCTCTGCTGGCAGGTTTATCTAGATAATTTTTAAATTGTTCATTTTAAATGATAGATTTTATATGTGGATTGTTTTAATATGTCTGCATCTTATTTGTCAATTTAAATTGATGTCGGTTTTAACTGATGTGTTTTAACTAATGTTGTTTGTCTATTATTTGTTATTGTTCTCCACCTCAATCCATGGGGAGAGGTGGGTAAGAATTAATACTAATACTAATAAAACTAATTGATGTTGCTGCTGATGTTGCTGTTGTAGATTGCTAAACCTACTTTTCCCCATCTCTATTGCAACAACAACAATAACAACAATAACAACAACAACTATTATTATTATTATTTTTATTTCTAGCCCGCTCCTCTGAATGAGCAATCGGGGCTTGTTATAGCAAAGGTTAAAAACAGTACAAGTTAAAATATCCTATCCCATCCCCCGCCTCCCCCCCTTAAAAAAGAATTAAATCACAATGAAGTAAAAACAGCTAGAACAGCAGCAGGAATTCCGGGCTGAGAATTTTAAACTATATAAGGGTGGAGAAAGCACAGGGGATGGGTTGGAAAAACTCCAAAGTCTAGGTTTGGAGCCGGGAGATGTTAACCATTTTCTGGGAAGGCCTGCCGGAAGAGATGTGTCTTTAGGGCTTTTTAAAAGCCTTCAACAGATGGAATGAGATGCATCTCATCCGGCAGGTCATTCTACAGCTTGGGGGCGACAGCTGAAAAGGCCCTCTGGGAGGTCTGCACCAGCCTGGTCTTTGTGGGCTGTAGCAGATTCCTCCCAGAGGACCGAAGTGTGCGGGGGGCGGGGGTCATATGGGAAGTGGCAGTCCCTTAGATAGGATGGACTCAAGCCATGTAGAGCTTTAAAGGTTAAAACCAACACCTTGTACTGTGCCTGGAAACTGATCAGTAGCCAGTGGAGAGATTTAAGCACAGGTGTTATGTGCTGTCTCCTAGATGTTCCAGCAACAAGCCTGGCTGCCATATTTTGGACCAGTTGTAGTTTCCGAGTTAGGCACAAGGGATATGAAGCCCCCGGGGAACGAAATCCCCGGGAGCCAAAACCGCCGGGACCAAAAAACAGCCCCCGGGATCCGAAAGGAACCCAGGGATGCGAAGACGAAAAACCGCGCGGCCCCTTTAAAACGGCCGCGCGGTCCATCTCCTAAAGCGGTCCCCCGGGAAACGAAGATTTCCGGGTTACGAAAGGTAATCTGGAACGGATTACCTTCGTAACCCGGGGGACCACTGTACTGCCAATATTTTCCATTGTTCCATGAAGTGTGGCAATCATTTAGGGTAGTTTTCACGTCCATTGTGTGTCCAATGGTGGGAGACTGGAAAGCAGGCTTTGTGAAACCTGCCATCCAATTCAGGGAAAGGCAGCACCAGACTGACAGCATTTTAACAACAGAGTTATAGCTCTGAGCAGAATGGAAATAGATTTCTGCCTGTCAACACAAGCTTTCCAAAGAAAGGGAAGTGAGACATGTGTTACCTGCTTTATGTTTTAATTAGAAACCCAGTCAACAAGCTAGTCAGGGCTTTGAAGCATTGACACAGATGCCAAGTCTTCCTTTTCTGATAATTATGAGCTGAGATCACACTGGCTGGATGAACCAAATACAGTAGGGTAGGTGGATTTTGCACTTTACTGCTGTAGAGTCTGTCCTTAGTAACTTCAGGTCACAGGTAAACATTTAGACTTACAGTTAAAACTACACAATAATGGCTGTACAATCCATGATGTAACTGTCACACTGTTTCAGAATGGAAACATCACATTTTTGTTCAATTGTTCTGTTTTGCAGTTTTTGTTTTGGAAGAAACACTCATTTGGGGTCAATTAGACCATTGTGAGCTGTTCAGCAAGCATCCCAAAACAGCCTTAATTTGCCTCAAAATGGCCACAAGAAGTCTCAAAAAGTCTGCCAAAATGGCAGCTGCAACAGAGCGTCATGATCCTCCAGAGTTTTAAACAGTGCCATAGGATCCTCATTGCTCTGGAATGTACCTCTTCCTGGACTAAATCCTATTTGTACTCAGTTTTCAAAGTATATTTTTTTTCCATGCGCTACTGCTTTGTTCTGGTGCTTCACTTGCAAGGATGATGTAGAAGAGTGGTCAGGTCAGTTTGAATCAAGCATCCCATTGAATGAGCTAGTTGAGCTTTTTCTCACCCCCCTCCCCTCAATGTACACACATTTATCAGTGAGCACCATATGAACATGACTGCAAGCCCATAAATGTATGGACTCTCACCTGTAGGCTATCCAGTTCTGAGGGGGTTTGCCATAGCTATCCTCTAAGGATGAGAGAGTGTGACTTACCCAAGGTGGGTTTACATGGCCAAGCTGGAATTCAAACCCTGGTTTCCAGAGTTGTAGTCCAAAACTCAAACCATTATACCACACTGGCTCCTTACCTTGCCAACTTTTTACCTAATTATTTTTAGAAGTTTCCAGGGAGCAACATTTCACTAAAAATTGGTGAATCAAAATTTCATTGGATTTCAGTTTATAGATTTAATTTATTGGCCTTCTACTATTTCTACTATAATTCGAACACTAAAGAGGTTGCAAAAATACCCAGACATTATCTTTAATGCTTAATCAATTAAGGTTTCTTTTGAGTACTCCTCAGTGTGCCAGGAAGCCTGGGAAATAGAGTACAGAGTACCTCTTGACTTAATGGAATGAGTCAGGAGATCCTGGGAACATTTCCAAGTTCCACTTGCAACAGTGGTTTCTCCTCCATTCCAATCTTAAATCTCAGCACTGTAGCCAACTTTGCCAAATGTATCATTATACTGATAACCCATACTGCTAATAAGGAGGTACAAGAAGAATGGAACCTCTCCCTACATTCTCAGAAAGCATGGTGCCATGCTTGGGCGATGGCCACCTTTCACATTGCATGACAAGATGTTTCCAAACAGTGTGGGCTGTAGCCAAAGATCAATAGTAGAGTTTATTGCTTTATGTGCAAGTGGTTTAATCTGATGGTTTCAGTTTAAAAATGATAAGGCAGATTACACAGAAGATCTGGTTCTAGTACTAGCAAAAATCATGATCTGGCACACTGTTAGGCATAAGGTTAAAAATAACTGTTTTATCCTGGCTACAACTAAAAGAAGCAGATAGACATGTGTTGCTGTTTCTGCTGTTACTTTGTAGTAGTTACTTTGTAGTGTCTAGAATCGGTAATGGACTGGATGAGGGAAAACAGACTCAGCCTGAATCCAGAGAAAACGGAGGGTACTGGTGATAGGTTCCCCTGGCCCAGGGATGGAGGTGGTTCCACCTGTCCTGAACGGGGTCACGCTCCCCGTGAAGGACACTGTACGCAGTTTGGGGGTGCTCCTTGACTCATCACTCCATCTTACTTCTCAGGTGGATGCGACGGTCAGGAGCACCTGCTTTCAGCTCCGGCTAGTACGCCAACTGCATCCGTACCTGGACCGGAGGGACCTTGAAACCGTAGTACACGCTCTCGTAACCTCTCGGTAACGTGCTCTACATGGGGCAGCCTTTGTATCACTCTCGGAAGCTTCAATTAGTGCAGAACACGGCAGCTCGGGTGGTCACTGGTGCTCCCAGGGCCTCCCACATAACACCAATATTGAAAGATCTTCACTGGCTGCCTATTCGCTTCCGGGCTCAGTACAAAGTGCTGGTTATCACCTATAAAGCTCTATGGCTTGGGCCCAGAGTACCTGAAGGACCGTCTCTCCCCATATAATCCACCCCGCACACTTAGATCTACTGGGCAACAGCTACTCCGAGTTCCAGAGGCTAAATTATCAATAACTACAAAGAGAGCGTTTTCCACCTCGGCCTCTAGCCTCTGGAACTCGTTGCCCACTGAGCTCCGTCTGACCGCCTCCCTTGCTTCATTTAAAAGGGGTCTCAAAACTCACTTGTTTGAACAAGCATACCCCTGATACCTTCCCCTCATTGTGACCCCCCCTCCCCCTACTTACTCAAGGCCCTGACATGCTGCTATTGTAATTGTCATATTGTTATATTGTTTTTAATACTGTTTTATCCATTTTAGTATGTTCATTTCTTATGTTGTACACTGCCCTGATCGTAGGAAGGGCGGTATATAAATAAAGTTTTTTTATTATTATTATTATTATTATTATTATTATTAGTTGTATTTAATCTTTATATACCACCTACCCTACTACAAGCTCCAAGTAGCATGTGTGGTTCTTTTCTCATGTTTTATTCCCAAAACATTTCTTCAAGATTAATTGTTGATGACTGAGATCCTATATCAGGATTGTATGGTGTATTTCTCTGCTGGAAGAGTTTTGCAGTAATTGTGGTACACAGTCCTTATGTCAGTGGTGCCCAACTTTTTCAATGCCCAACACTCCTAGGAGATATTTTCTACACATCCTACAAAAGCAATCTCACTGAAGAAGTCTAATTTCTAATTTTTGAACCACATACAATATTGCAGGTGTGTGAAATGCCACTACATACATAATTCCATTTCCACAAACTTGAACTGAATGTGGATGTTTTGCATCAGACAAAAATGTCTAGCTATTTCTGCAGGGGAGCTTACATATGTTTACAACACCAACAGGATAATGTATAGAGCAAGAGTTTTGTGTGAGGTTTTGAACCCAAGTCTTCCTTGTCCTAGTCCAACAATTTAAGGTACAAAAGGCTCAAAAAATCCTTTCACAGATGGAAGCCCAGTGTCAATCCCATTTCAAACAGCAGGTGGTAGACTGAAAAATATTTGGCAAGCCTTGTGAATAGAAGCTGTGTCGGGTTTATTTTCTGAATAGTTCCTTATTCTATCTAGGCAAAACCTTGAAAGAATACTAGCTAATCTCAGCAGTCAGGTAGATGGTTGTTCATGGGAGATTGGGACCATGGCCAGCTCCCTGTGGTGTAGTCACTAGCTGGAATCCTGCCTTCATACTATATTAATTGGTTGCACATTTTCTACAGTGATGCAGCTGTAGCAAGGGAAGGCAGATGAAATCACCTATGCAAACATCACAATAGAGGGCCTAGTCAATTGCAGGGGTGGGCGGATTCAGGGCAAAGATAATAGGTTGCCCCCAGAATATGCAGACCTGTGCAGACAGAGCCAGAGATGCTTCTGTTTCCACAATAGTTCCTGAGCTCACTGTCTCAACCTTTATGTCATTAGCTCCATTTTCTGAGGAAGTGGTCCAGGTCTCAGTCCATTACATGCTTACAACATATATGATTTAAACTGACATTAATAATCCATTTTTAAATCTATATACCACAATTCACTGTTGTTGTTGTTGTTGTTTTTGACATGCAGAAAGTTTTCAGTGCATACAGCACCCATTCATGGGCAAATTCATGCATGAAAGGAATGACCTTTTTTTCTTTTTTGCCATTCCAAATGCACTTTCCTCCTGATGTGGGCTCCTTAAGGAGTCTTTATATTTCATATGCCATATCCAATGCCCTTGGGCTAAAAGTGCTTCTTGAGTAACAACAACTGACTCCACAAGGAAAGTAGGAACTCAGATTACATATTTCCAGTACACCCTTCTTACAAGTTAGTTTTCTACGTATAGTAAGATTTGTTAGGCTGGGGGCACTGAAATATGCAGTTCTCTAGCTGGTTACAAAAAGGTGTAATATCTCCAGAGCCATGCTGACCAATACTAGGAGTATAGGAATGGAAAAAGAGGTGTCACAGTACAGCATGAGATTTCTCAAAATAGCAGCAAACCTAAATTTCTCCTTGAGAAATACCAATCCTCAGGGTGCTGCTATGATGTGTTAGTAATTCCAAAGGCTCATCAGATGCCTTCTGAAACTTAATGCATAAGATATTAAATGGTTAGAGCACAGGGCTTGAAAAAACCCACACATTTAGCAATGGCAAATCAAAGAAAATAATGTATTGCTCATCCATAAATCTATTTCATCTTTGTTGTAGTCCTTCTCCCCTGCAGTTCTTTCATTGGCAATCAAAGAAGGTCTATGCAGGTTAAGCTGAGCAAGTGGAACATTATTAATCACCAGGCTGAGACCTTCCAAGTGGCTAGATTATTGCAACAGTGCCTTCTTCACTTCCTTGTTCCTCTATCCATATTTATGTCCCATCAGAAAATGGGATCATACAAGGCCATCTACCTTTGATCCCAGTGTTGAATATTTTTCTACCTCAAAATGCCTTTCTCTCTCTCTCACACACACACACACACACACAGAGGGGTTGAGATCCCACATCACCCTTGCATACTGTAAAACTGCACTCTTATAGCTACAGTGTTGCATTGTACCACCCTTCTCCTGATTGCCAGCATTGTGCAACTAATTGTGTTAGCTGCCACTTTGCCTGCTAATTGCACCTTTGTGCAATGGGAAAGGAACAGTTGCTATTCTAGGAATCCCAGTTTATGAAATGATGCACTGAAAACCTTGAGAAATAGTTAAGTACCATGAAAGAATGTCTAATTGTCTGTCTGGAATCCTGTGAATTACTCCCAACCAAAGAAGACCCATTGAATCAATTGTTGCGTAGTGCATCAAACACATAGGTGAACCCAACTGATTGAATGGCTGTATTGTAGTTGGAGCTAAAACTATGATATAGGCCCATAAGAAATGTTTTCACTTATGAAACTACACTTAGACAACTATGAACTGAATGCATTAGATTACAGAAGTTCCTGGAAGCTGCACTCCAGTGATGGATAAGGTTTAACATATATATATATATATATATATATATATCGGGAGGGCACAGCATTTAGTCCCTCCTGAACCCCAAAGTGCCATTTTCAAATAGTGGCATCCATATGGGCGCGACATGATGTAGTCATGGCTCGTGCAGTGTTCAAACAATGCTGCGTGTGCCTGATGACATCATGCCATGGAAGAGCGCCAATGGCGCCCTTTCCATGGCATTAAAAAGAGCTCGCAAAGGCAGCTCTTTTTTGTCGCAGGTGTTTGGTGCGGCCTTTAGATGGCTGTGCAGAGGACCCAGGGGGGAAAGGGGCTGTAGCAGCGGCCCCTTTCTCTCCTCACCAGCGCTGTTGGTTGCAGGGTGCAGCGGGTGCCCAGGGTGTCTGCTGCACCCTGCTTGCAGGCTGCGGGCAAGCAGCAATTCGCCACTTCTCCCCAGCTTGAAGAAGCTGCAGGATGAGGCCTCTGAGGCTGCTGGTGAGGCAGCCTTGGCCCCATCTCATCACTTAAAGGGGTGGCTGCAGACTGCCTCAAAAGGGCAGTCTGTAAAGCCCCATAGAGTTGGACAAGACCACACGAACCATCTAGTCCAACCCCCTGCCATGCAGGAATAAACAATCAAAGCACTCCCAACAAATAGCCATTTAGCCTCTGTTTAAAGAAACAAAACCATAGAAGAGAGATTTTAATATTTTAGGATGGCTCGCAGATCCTGGGAGATTTAATCCAAAAACTGAAACTTGTATCACTCTGTATCACAGTTACATATATTTTAACAGTTCTGAAATTCTGCAGTGATTTTTTCATTTTTAATAGGGTACCTTCTTTTGTCAGTGTCATGCCTTCAATTTACAGGAGATACTGAGCATGGGCCAAGCTGGGCAGAGATCCAGCTTCTTCACTACAAGCCAGACATATAGCCATTGCCATAGTGATGTATCAAATCCTGGGAAATTCCTCTGTTCTGGCCTCAATCCAGATTAAGTAAATATCATTAAGAGTATGTCCATGGGGACAGTAGAAATCATTCTCACCTCCAAAGAACAGAAAGCTTGGCCCCATTCATAACGATCACATAGACTATGGCCTCATATGCATTGTAGAAATAATGCAGTTTGACATCACTTTAACTGCCATGACTCACTGCTATGGAATTCTGGGATATTTAGTTTTGTCAGAGAGGTCTGGTGCCACACCAATCCCAAGATTCTATAGTACTGGGCCACGACAGTGAAAGCAGGGTCAAACTGCATTATTTCTGCAGTGCCTATAGGACTATGGTACATGTATTGCTTGTATACCCATGGTATATACTAGTTCTTCCAAGGCAGAACCCAATGATTGGTCAGGATATACAGGTTTGGTTAGCAATGTGATGCTAAGTGAAGCAGAAAAGACAAGCACAGCCAACTACAAATCAGACTTCTAAACAAAGGCAATCAGAAATAAGCCTCTTAGGACATCATGCAGAACACAGGAAATAGGTGACTTGTTCTGGCAAAAAACTCAGAACTTTGGCGTTGTTGTACTGCCTGCTAGGAATGTAATTTTCCACAAAGTTTGTTCTCAAATAAACCAGCAAGCAATTTTAGCAATTTCCTCTCTACAGTGAAAAGGTCTTTGAAAACTACAATATTTTTGAAACATTTCTCAATTTGTTCTGCACAAATTTTTCACATGTTTGTTTTGCACTGTTACATATCAGTTCCATTACATTTTCTACACAACATTTTCTAAATGGAAAAAGCTGGTTCTTGCAGAGAAAAGGATTTTAGTATTTTACTATGCAAATCAACCATATGCAAATTTTGTGCCAATAAAATCCCCAAGTATAGCATTTTCTTTGCAGGAATCATCTTTTTTGGAATAGGAATATTCCTAGATAGAAATACTGCTTTTTGTGTTTGCAGAAAATGCTCTTTCCTATGCAAAACAAACACATGTGAATTTTACACAGAGTAAGTCACTAACTGCAAAAATTCTTTTCAGATCAGGATTGTTATCATCAGAATTTCTAATAATTAAAAACATTTTTTTCAGATAATTTTAGAATACTATTGAATAATTTTCATCCTTATTACCTGGACCTGATTTCCCCTTTCAGAATCTGTCCTTCTCCTGAAACAGGCAAAATTGATGACCCCTCTGCACACAATCTTGTTTTCAAGGTCAGTTGATATTTTATGAGAGAGAAAGCAAAATTGCTCCTTTTTTCTGGTTAAGCAACTGGCTGCTTTAAAAGTAGTGAACATTTTTACCCCTGTAGTCTTAAAATGAGGAGAACTTTTCACAAAGGTGAGAAGGTTTTACTTGCTTTCACTTTCACCTCTATTGACCCATTTAAAAACATAAGTATATAAGCAGAGGCCTGTTGGTTCCAACATACTGTTCACAGCATGGCCATCCATTTGCTTATGGGAAACCCATAGCCAGGGTGCAAGTGCACCTGCACCCTTATTTCATCTCTCTTCTGCACAGGACATCATGAAATGTTTACGATAACATGTAGGATACTACACCTGGGTAGTAAAAATGAATTGTACAGATATAGGATGGTTGACACCTGGCTTGATGGCTTGATGAACATGAGTCAGCAATGTGATATGGTAGCTAAGAAAATCAATGTGATTCTAGGATGCCTAGTGCCTAGATCAAGGGGAGTAATAGCACTGCTCTTTTCTGCTTTCATCAGATCTCAACTGGAATACTGTGTCCAATTCTGGAAACCATAATTCAAGAAGGATGTTGACAAACTGGAATGTGTCCAGAGGAATGCAACTAAAAGGGTGAAAGGTCTGGAAACCATGCCATATGAGGAGCAGCTTAGAGAGCTGGATATGTTTAGCCTGGGGAAGAGAAGATTAAGAGGTGACATGATAGCCCTGTTTAAATATTTAAAGGGGAATCTGGAAACCATGCCCTAAGAGGTGATATGATAGCCCTGTTTAAATATCTAAAGATAGGTCACATTGAGGATGGAGCAAGCTTATTTTCTGCTGCTCCAGAGACTGGCACCTAGAGCAATGGTTTCAAACTACATGAAAAGAAATTCTACCTAAACAATAGGAAGAACGTCCTGTGGTAAGAACTGTTGGACAGTGGAACACACTGCCTCCAGTGTAGTAGAGTCTCCTTCTCTGGAGTTCTTTAAAACAGAAGCTGGATGGTAACCTGTTGAGACTCATTTATTGTGTCTTTCTGTATGACAGGAGGTTGGACCAGATGGCATTTTTGGTCTCTTCCAGCTCTGTGATTCTATGATTCTACAGCTAAAAATCTAATAAAAAAACCAAATTCAATAATCATTAATATTTTAAATAATAATTTAAAACAAATTAAATCACAATAAATAAGGTAAAAGTACATCCATTTAAAGAAATTTCTATCAGAGCCAATTAACAGCCAAAGGACTTTTAACATGCAAAGATCTTCCCCTCACAACTCTTTCTGAGACTGAAAAGCAGTTGCCTCTTTTGTACAGAATACTTTGGATTATAAGAAGAGAAAAACACCTCTTCCATCGGTTTCATCTGGAGTAATCTGTATGCAAGTTTGTTTGCTCAAACAGTAGGAGTTACACCTGGAGTAGTGGTGGTCTCATTTTTCTTTAAGTTTCTCTTTAAGAGAAACAACCAAAAGAGACAACCAAAAGCTTCATTGTTCTGTATTTTCTAGCTCCACCAGGGGATTTTCTGACCTTTCCATTACTGCAGAGAAGTTTTCCAGAGCCAAGAAGAAGGAAAAACATGCAAGTCTCAGCTTTTTTAAGACAGGATCTCTCTCCTTATCCCTCCCTGACAACAGCAACCATCTCTGCCTTTCTTCTGCTTCCTTTCTTTGTCACAGCCCACTGATCACATCATTTGGTTACCATGACAGTTCCTCATGTTATATCTAAAGTTTGGAAGCCAAATCCACTGCAGACCAAAGTTCAGAAAGAATGCTGAGTGAAAAGCCACAAGCTGAGTGAAAAGCCACAAGCATGGCAATGCCATTAAAACCTCCAGAGTGTCTCTTGTAGTGCATCAGAAAGAGGTGGACTAAGGTAGCTGTTTACTTTTCTTAAAAGCAGAGGCGAATCTATCAACAACAATAAGCAGTGATGGCTAAATGGGACTTCCATGTATTATGTCAGTATATTTCTGAGAACAAGATGCATATGACAAACCATAGGGAGATGCCATCTCAGTCATGTCAACAAGCCACAGCACCTGGCTGGTGGTTAGTGAGGAAATAGGCTTGTAGTCTGAGCCAACCACACAATTTTTCATCTTCTCAGATCACTTGTTTATTTGACTGCACTGCAGAAATGAGGAGCATTTGGAAAAGCTACATTTTAAAGTCAATGCCATGCTGGCAGAAGGATTCTGGAAAGTGTAGTGTAAAAAACATTATCTTCCAAGCTCCATTTAAGAAACCAAATGCCCAAGAAATGAGAGGAGAAAAGTTAAGAAATGAAGCATTAGCAGGAAGAATGTAGAGCAGTGGGGCTACATGCAGCTATCCAAAGAAGCTGTTTTAGCCACCAGCATTTCCAGAATACTCTGACTGACCTTTTTTATGGCGAGAGAGAAGAGAGAGAGAGAGATGCTCAAGCCTCTAGATGCACCTTTCAAAGAGTTTGCAAGATCTCTCATAGTGTTTAATATTTTTGAAATGCTTATTTTTGGAGAACCAGAAATGGATTCCTGACCACTTGGAAGGGGGTATCTTTCCAGTAACCCTGGAGATTCCCAAGGCATAAACGTGACCCCAGATTTGCCATATCTCCCCACCTATGAGGCAGAGGTAAGGTGTATAGACACATGAATACACATCTCTTTCTGGGCTCTATGGGACCAAGTAAAATTGAATATTGCAAACACACTCACAATTTAAGTCCCAATATATATTTTAACAACAATGCAGTTAATTATATACTAAATTTGAACAAACTGTATATTAAAATTAAATACAGACTTTGTTAAGGAAGTTATGGATACATATCAGAGTTATGCATCCATGAGTGATTCATATTCACTATACCAATGTATTCACTAATTAGGAACTAGAAGGTGTTGTTGCTGCTTCTGCTGCTGCTGCCGCCGCTGCTGTTGTTGTGCACCTTCAAGTCATTTTCAATTTATGGTGACCCTAAGGTGAACCTATCATGGGATTTTCTTATCAAGATTTGTTCAGAGAGTTTTGCCATTGGCTTCCCCTGAGGCTGAGAGCATGTGACTTGCCCAAGGTAATCCAGTGGGTTTCCTGGATAAGATGTGAACAGAACATTGAAAAAGTAAAAATCACAGGATTCCATAGAATTGAGCTTCAACCTTAAAGTGGTGTCAAACTTCATTATTTCTAAAGTGTTGATGCACCCTCAGTCAGTAATACAGAAATGCAGCCAATGTCCCAAAAGTTCCAAATATCCAATAATATTTCTGAGCAGGACTTGATTGAAAGACTATTCTACCTCTGCTGCTCAGTTGTATTGCAATGTTTGGTTGCAAATTATCAAGTTTTAAATTAAAAAAAAAATAAGAAGTGGAAATAAAAAATAGAAATTTCACTATTTTGTTCCCACCTAAATACATAACTGAAAATTTCATTACTTTATTCAAGGTGGAAAGCATGCATTTCTTATTTCTGACAAATGCAGGTACTCTGCTCTCTCTCTCTCTTTGTGAACTCAAGTACAGCCCCTTCCTTCAGGAGTTAAATGCACATGACTATTAATTGGATAGCTTGGTGTGTGAAACAAAACTCAGCTCAAATATCAAGGATAGAAATTGAAGGGCTTTCACTTAACTAACTTACCTTTAAAAGATAGCCAAAGATTTCCCATCCTTGCTTACTCTTCGTAAGTTAAAAAAAAGTCCTATATCATTCACAGCAGTTTCAGGCTACACCTACGCTGCAGAAAAAAATCATGTTGACAGTGGATTTAACTGCCCTGGCTGCATCCTATGGAATCCTGGGATTTGTAGTTTGCTTTGGGACCAGAGCTCTCTACCAGAGAAGGCTAAATAGATCACAAAACTACAGATCACAGAATTTTGTAGCATAGATCCATGACAGTTAAAAGTGGCGTCAAATTGCATTATTTCTTCAGTGCAGCCTTGGGCTCTCTCCACAGCTTCCTCCCAGCTGCATCACCCTTCTTAGAATCCTTGGGGCATGCCACTACTGAATCTAGGAAGGGTAGCCGATGGAAAGTGATGGAAGGCTCTCTCCACAGCTTCCCAAGAGATGTGTTTCCTGCATTTTTCCCAGGAATGAGATAACAGGAAGGAATGCAGTGTTGCTACCAAGTGATTCTCGAAACTGCAAACAGTAGGAGAATGTCTCCTGCTGTGGAGAGCACTTAAAATAGCAGTGTGAGGTCCTGCATTGTCAGAAGCAGTCAGAAAAAAAAGGTGACAGAGGTGAAGCTGGGTGTGCAAAGATTGATGTTTGAACAATTAGCCTCTCTTTATTATTTCTGTCTTTCTTTCTTTTATTTTCATCTGACTTCACAATCCAAAGTGACATTCAAGTTAGGCACATCATGAGATTATGTGACTCATTGGAAATGATGGTACCGCTTGGCAAAGCAGAAGATGGTGGGGAAAAAGAAGCCCACATTACAGGTGTGTTGATTCAGTTAAGGTAGTGATTTCCAGCATGGGTAGTGCAGTCCACCCACCCACCCCCAAAGAGCAGTGGAAAGAACCAGCGGGTGGTGAGGGAAAATGGCATGGCAGGGCAGGCCTTTAGTCAAAGCAGTGGTACTCAAGAAAGATAAGGGATCTTTCTTCAAGATCCCCTTTATGCCTTCAAGTCATTTTCACTTGCATTCCCATGGAAGTCCACTGCTAGGCAAGCAGACATGGAAACTAAGTTTGGCTATTATGAGGAATTGTATTTTATAATGTTTGTGAGGGTGCATGGACTATAGTCCTTGTTTGTATTATTGTTGTTTTGATATTTAGGTTTTTTTTTCTTTTAGTTAGAGTCCAATTATTGTTAATTGATTATATTTTATGTTATACTTTAATTATTTAATTGTTATTATATTATGTATTGTATTTTGTAATTTGTAGTTTTCATATCTTTTTCTTTTTTCTTTTCATTTTGATATTATGATATGTTTGTATTTTAATTCATTTAATATTATCTGATTGGAGTTGTGTTGGGGGCTGGGAAAGGATTATGTTTCTTATTTAATTGTAATGTATTTTTTTTTTACTTTATTTGAATTGTGTTGAATTACACTGTACTCCTCTATTGTTGTAAACTGCCCGGATTCCATGTGATTAGGCAGGATATAAATAAATCTCTATTATTATTATTATTATTATTATTATTATTATTATTTCCAATTTGTGGTGATCTTACAATGAACCTTAGCAAGCTTCTTCAGAGGACATCTGCCATTGCCATCCTCTGAGGCTAAGAGACTTGTGGCTTGCCCAAAATAACCCAGTGGGTTTCTCTGGCTGAACTGGGATTTGAACCCTGGCTTCCCAGTGTCCTAGTCCAAAGATCAAACCATGGGACCATGGAACCAGCAGACTTTAGGATCATGGTAAAGGTAAAGGTAGTCCCTTGAAATGAATGTCTAGTCATAACTGACTGTAGGGAGCAGGGCTCATCTTCATTTCTAAGCCGAAGAGCCAGTGTGGTTGTCCGAGGACTGCTCTGGTGGTCATGTGCCCAGCATGAATGCACCAAATGCTGTTACCTTCCCAGCCAAGTGGTACCTATTTATCTACTTACATTTGCATGCTTTCAAACTGCTGCATTGGCAGAAGCTGGAACTAGTGATGGGAGCCCGCCCCATCAGGCAGCACTTGGGCCTTGAACTTCCAACCTGCTGAATTTGCAATTAACAGAGTCAGCATCTTAACCACTTGAGCCACTGCATCCCTGTCATGGTAGGGATGAGAAATTACAGCATGTGGCAGCAGGGGAGAAGTGACAGCAAAAAGGAACTTTCAGATTTGGGACACTGCTTAAGCTTTGTGAGCTTTCCCGGCACTCCCTGGCACCCCACTACTGCTGCTGCTTTCTATCATCAGACAGGCAGAGAGAACAGGTAGCAGAAGAAACAATGTTGGGGGGCAGTGACTTGAAGCTGTGTGGAAAAGGCACATCTCTGGGGAATGATGGGGAGGTGTATCTGGGGTTAAGTCTACAAAAGCTTCTGCCTTTGCACCTGCCCAGCTTGAGACCAGTAACTGAGAATCTTTTCACTCACACAGGCCTTTGCCTCTAAAATTCTCCTTTGAAGCAGCTCTTGATCTCCTTTTTTCATGAGTTAATATGATTCTGTAGACATTAATATACTTTGCCTCAAATCAGAGTAGTTAGGAATGGAAAAGAAACTCAAGTGGGTTTATGTAGTATATTCTCAGCCTTTACAGCGCTCAACCCCATGGGCCCAAATATTTCCAGCAACAGAGGTTTATGTGTTTTGAGTAATATTAACAACAGCCTCATTATGGTTTGTGGTTAACATAGACACTTCTCTTAGTTGCATCTCATTAACTTGAGAACTTAATCATATTGATCTTGTAAGCTATGTTTGACATTACTTTTAATACACTGCAATAGCACCTAGGAACACGCATCAAAGAATTCATGGAGTTAACATCTACCCTTCCATCCAAACTAGACTATTTGTTTTATTCTCACAGGTTGGCTTCAATTGACTTTTTGTTAACTGAGAGTTCATCTACATTACATTTTCAGCTTTCACAGAATCAAGGACTCCTAGATGAAAGGTACCCAGTCCACATAAAAAGCATTTTGGACTCGTTGGCCTGATCTAGACGGGCACTATGAGGCATGATAAGGGCTCAAAAGGGCTGCCTTTAGGGTTAGAGAGGGTGCAGTGTCCGGACTCTCCCTAACCCTGAAGCGTGTGGGCACCGCCATTTAAAAATGGCATTTGGAAACGCTGTGCACGCCATGACAACTTTGCACCATGGGAGGGCACCAAGTGCGCCCTTCCCATGGCACAAAAAAGGAGCTCAGAAATTGAGCTCTTTTTTTGCACCGGGTGTTTGACGCGGCCTTCAAACGGCCGCGTCAAACACCCGGGGAGAAAGGGGCCGCAGCGGCGGCCCCTTTCTCCCCTCAGCACTGCCTCTGGAAGCTTTCCCCGCGGCCTCCAGAAGCAGCAGGATGGTGCGGCAGCTTTGGCCCCATCTCGCCGCTTCTTGGGGAGGATACTGCCCCATGGATGTCCAAAGTTTATTTAAAAACCTCAACTGAAGAAGCTTCCATCACCTTCTGTGGTCATGTGTTTCACTGCCAAAAGACTCTTCCTAAAGTGCGTGCAAAAAGCTCTCCAGAAAATTATTTTTATTGTTTGGTTAAAATATTTTTTTTCTTTTTCTTTTTCTTTTTCTTTTTCTTTCTTTCTTTCTTTTTTTTTTTTTCATGCTAATCCATCGGTTGAGCTCCTACCCTCCAGAGCAGCAGAAAGAAACCTTGTTTCTTTCACACACAGCAATCCTGAAAGATTGAGCAGGCTTACCTGATTTAGACTGCTACATTACTCTTTGCCTCTATTCTAAACCATCTCCAAAGGCAGCATGCTTTGACCAAGGCAATGGACAGATCCTTGAGATTACATCTGCCCTTTCTGTCTCAAAAGTGGGAGTGGAATCCCAGCAAACAATACTTGGTGTAAACCAGTATCTTTATACCTCTTTCTTCCTTAATTCTAGAGTCTCTGCTTTAAGAGCATGTCTAGCTACTAACACAATTGTCAGATCTGGCCAGATTTTGAAGGTGAGATCCCATACCATAGATTTGTAGCATAAATCTTTGCATGCAGTGTTATACATTAATTGTACTATATTGCCCTTGTGTTGGATGACACCATTGTGAAAAAGAACTGAATGCACAACCAATTGTGCAGTCTCATCCATGCCGCAGCCCCAATGCACCTGGCACAAATGGGAAATGAAAATATCTCCTCATTTTGGGCTGTTTTTGGGCTGCCTTAAGCAGCCCTGGCACAGCTCCAAAGTGGCTTCTGGGTGTTTCAGGGGCATGCATCATCATAGAAGCCACCCCCATGTGATTGCCCAGTACAACTTCTGGGTGTCTGGGGAGAATACGCCATCAAAACACCACACCCCCAAGCCACCTGAAAGACAGATTTTCTGTGCCATCTGTTCAATCTCTTAAGCTATTTTGGCATTGGGTTGAATCACTGGATGACTTGCTTGACAAATTATGTAACTTGTTCTCCCAGTTCAACTGCTGGGTGAACATGGAATGAAAGAAGTGAGGTTCTTCAAAAAGAAAACCCATTGCATATTCCTTTGGCAGTTGCGGGTGAGGTAGATCCACCTACTCCCAACACAGTGCGACCCCTAACAAACTCAAGGGTGCTATGCTCAAGTCTAACCAACTCAGCGCTGTGGCTTGCTTGCTGGAATCAATCCACTTATACTCAAGTCATTCTTTTCCCATATTGCTTTCCACTTTACCAAACATTGTTGTTTTTTCCCAGTGAATTACACCATCTCATTGTATGTCTGAAGTATATCAGCCTTGATTTAGTCATCATCAGTTCTAGAGAGTCCAGGCTCAATTTGCTCTAAAGACAAATTCAACTGTCTTTTTAGCAGTCCCCAGTATCCATTAAACTCTTCTCCAGCACGACATTTCAAAGGCTTGATTTTCTTCCTGACAGCTTTCACAACCATACATTGAAACTGTAAATTCTATCACCTGGATGATTCTGGCTTTGGTATTCAATGATATTACATGTCTTTACATTTGAGGATCTTATCTGATTCCTTTTTGAGTGGCTTTCCAAGTCTTTGTCTTCTGATATCTTAACTGCACTCTCCAAGGTATGGGAAATCTTTAAATATTTTAATGTCTTTGTTACTTACTTAAAAGTTATGTAAATTATCTGTGGCCATTAGTTTCTTTTCTTTTAATTGAACTGTAACCTTGCTTTGCACTTTCTTTCTTAACTTTCCTCAGTGTTCACTTTTTTTTCTACAAGTAATATTCTGGTATCTGTATCAATTAAATTGTTGATGTTCCCTCACTCAATTTTCACACCTTCTTCCTTTGAGTCTAATTTTGCTTTCCATATCATATGTTCTTCATATAAATTAAAATGTCTGACTCCCCCCCCCCCCCCTTTATCCATATTGTGTCCTGACTGGGGCCACTTATCCTCAGTAGAGGTTACATATTAGAACAATCAGATGTTGTGGAACAGCTATTTCTTTTAGTACAAACCAGAATTTTCCATGATCTACACAGTCAAAGGCTTTGCTGTAATCTATCAAACACCCTATGATGAGACACATTCCCTAGCTCCGTTCAGTATCCTGTACTGAGCATTGGCCAGGAAGACAACTCCAAGAAAAGCAGTGTTTGTCAAAGTAAAACAAAAACAAAAACTCACCTCACTTGTTTGATGCCCATGAGATGGTCTTCAACATAGTGTTGTCTCAGAATCCTTCTCTGAACTAACTAAAGGATTCTAAAAAGGGCCCAAAAGTAATTTTTCTGAGCTGTATCCTGAACATGGAAATACCATTTTGACATTGTGCATAATAACCACGGACAAGTCTATACTCCTCGAATTAAAAACATTATCATATCTCATGGCAGCAGAGTCCATCACCAGCTGTTGTCTGAAGAAGTGCTTCCCTTTTGAGATCACTGCAAACTGACTTCATGGATGATCCTAAGTTTCAATGTTATATGAATGCATATGAGGAGTAGGACTAGCCATATTTTTTTCAATTGTCTGATGTTATATGTTCTTTTCAGTCTTCAGGTTAGCCAGTGAAGACTTTACAAATGCATTGAATATGTTAGGATTTTTTTATGTTTTATTGCCTGAGGCTAAAATGGTTTTTTCCCCTTGACAGGGAGGTGAAGCGTAGAAATTATTTAAGAGCTGAAAAGTTCTGTAAGAGAAATAATAGTGATGAAAAAGTAAAAGGGGGCAATTAAAAAGTAATGCAAGCAAAGACACTACAATGGAACCTTGACCATCAAAGGGAAGATGAACATAGGGAATAATTTGACTTCTCTTTTAAAAGAAGGCATGAATTCACAATTGAAGATGAAATTCAAACTGGACAGGGTTGTTTTAGTTATGCATGTATGTATGCATTTCTTAGCTTTTTCCCAACTCTGGGACTCAAGGCTACTTACAAAAATTAAAACAGAGGCAAACAAAATCTTACCTTACTAAAAGCATACAAAAGTTGAGATGTCATTAAACTATCAATAGAATTAAAGGCAGTCTAGAAACATATCCAGTAAGAAGAAACAAATTTAACATTTGCAAACATTATTAAAATCCTTTCCCTCATAAATGGTCACTTTCCAAAGTCCTGTTGATTTAAAATATATATTTATATCCTTCACCTGCTTTGGGGAGTATAAGGAAGAAATCAAATCTAGCTCCTAAGAAAAGAGTTCCAGAGTGAGGAACCAGACGTATCTACAGGGGTAGTATAAGGTTGTCAGGTGAAATACAGGTCTGGGCTCAGGTACTTTTATTTATTTATTTAATTGATTTAAAAAATAATAATGAAAAAGCTGTTCAATTAAAAGCAGAAGTTTAAAACAATATAAAAACACAGATAATAATAATAATAATAATCATCATCATCATCATCAAAACTTTTCCATTACAAAGATTTTAAACCAAATGCTTTCTTGCATAAGAAGGCTTTTATCTTAACCAGGAGTTTGCCCAGAAATGAGAATCTGACATTTCAAGAGGAGTGTAAACCCATCTAATAAATGTCGCTGATCTGCCTTCTGACTAAACAGGAACGCCTCTATCATACCTGGATTCAGCTTCAATTTGTTTGCCATCATCCAGTCCATTTTACTGACAATAAACATTGGTTTGGCACTGAAACATCTTCCTTAGAATCTGGTATAAAGGCGAAAGAGAGTTGGATGTCATCAATATATTGGCAATATTGAACCCCAAAACTCAGGATGACCTCTCCCAATGGTTTCATGTAGATCTTAAATGGTGTGAGGGGGAACTAAAACCTGAGGAACCCCATGGGCCAGTAGCCAGGGGTAGAATAAGAATCCCTTAGCACCCCCTTTTGAGTTCTTCCCTCTTTAGTAAAACTAGAACCACTGTAGAACAGGGCCTCAAAATCCCATGTCAGACAGGTGGCCAATGGTATTGAAAGCCACTGGTTCCAACAGAACCAACAGGGACACAGTCCTTCTGTCCAGGATCCTGCATATGTCATCCACCAAGGCATCCAGAGCTGTCTCAGTCCCACAACCAGGCCTGAATACAGACTAAAATTGATCTAGATAATCAGCACATGCTCCAGAACCTTGCTCATAAAAAGACATGCTGGAGACTGGCCTGTTGTTCTCTAATGAAGTTTGAGCTTGGGGTGGGGAGTTCGCTTAAGTGCCCACCAAAGCCAATTTTAGGCAGGATGGAATTATACCTTGCTGCAATGAGACATTCAACATTCCCATCACCTCTTCAGCGAGTCCCTTTCTGAAACTGTAGCATAATAGTGCCACATGTAGAATTATGCTACATCTGCACCCTGGTGGCACAGGCTTAAATGTCTGTACTGCAGCCACTTGCTCACAAACCATAATGTTGTGAGTTCAGTCCCAGCCACAGGCACAATCTAGACTCAGGCTTGCATCCTTCTGAGATCACTAAAATGAGTACCCAGATTGTTGGGGACAATTAGCTTTCACATTGTAAACAGCTTAGGAAGTGCTTAAATGTACTGATAACCGATATAGAAATGTACTTGCTATTGCTATTGCTATTGCTATTCTTCCAAGACCCCCAGACTCACCAAAACTGCCATAGCCCAATCCCATGGCTTTTTTATGACTGGTGGAAAGCAGGAGGAGTATCAGAGAATCTTCTGACTATGTTGCCAAAGCCAAAAGTCAAATAATTGTAAAATTGGGAGTTCCTGCATGGCAGGGGGTTGGACTGGATGGCCCTTGTGGTCTCTTCCAGCTCTATGATTCTATGATTCTATGATCAACTGAGATCCACCTGAATTCTCTGGTGGTCTTTGCAGATGATGTGGTGCCTATAGCATCTAAATGGTGAATCAGAGGGTGGCTTGCTTAAGTCATGTTAGATGGTGGAAGAGAATGCCAACCTCCTCAATGATAAAAAGAAAAAAGAAAAACTTATGCAGGTTTAAAGCGGGTTTATGATTGCACATGTTTATTTGTGGTCACTATAGAAGCAGATATTCCCTCCCACCCTAGCTCCACAAAACCAAAGGCACACTGTCCAGCTGCTGAATATCCTCAATGGCCTCTCCATGTCGGGAAAGGGGGGTGTCACCGGCATGTCTGGCTATGCCCCTGTAGTCAGATACAAAGTTATTACCTCAGCTGCTGAAACCTCCACAGGACTCCAGCAGACCTCATCAGATTAAATAATTAGTTAACATCTGGCTACAGGGGCATAGCCAGAAATTTCTGCAATCTCTTCTGTTCTCCACCAGGCACTCAATGGCCATGGGGAGTCCTCAGCAGTACTGCTGTAGGTCCAGGGAGTGGAAAATGGCTCAGCACAGCATAGTTCTGCATGCATCCCGAAAGCAGCTTTTACTTCCAAAGTTGTGTCATAGAATCATAGAATCACAGAGTTGGAAGAGACCACAAGGGCCATCCAGTCCAACCCCCTGCCATGCAGCAACTCCCAATCAAAGTATCCCCAACAGATGGCCATCCAGCCTCTGTTTAAAGACCTCCAAGGAAGGAGACTCCACCACCTTCCGAGAGAGTGTGTTCCACTGCCGAACAGCCCTTACTGTCAGGAAGTTCCTCCTAATGTTGAGGTAGAATCTCTTCTCCTGCAGTTTGCATCCATTGTTCCACGTTCTAGTCTCCGGAGCAGCAGAAAACAAGCTTGTTCCCTCTTCAATATGACATCCCTTCAAATATTTGAACAGGGCTATCATATCACCTCTTAACCTTCTCTTCTCCAGGCTAAACATCCCCAGCTCCCTAAGGCGTTCCTCATAGGGCATGGTTTCCAGACCTTCACCATCTTAGTTGCCCTCCTTTGAACATGCTCCAGTTTCTCCACATCTTTTTTGAATTGTGGTGCCCAGAACTGGACACAGTATTCCAGGTGGGGCCTGACCAAAGCAGAATAGAATGGCATTATTACTTCCCTTGATCTAGACACTATACTTCTTTTGATGCAGCCTAAAATTGCATTGGCCTTTTTAGCTGCCACATTGCACTGTTGACTCATGTTCAACTTATGGTCTACTTGGACTCCTAGATCTCTTTCGCACGTAGTTTCATTCAGCCAGGTGTCCCCCATCCTATATCTGTGCATTTCATTTTTCCGCCCTAAGGACCTTACATTTCTCTTTGTTGAATTTCATTTTGTTAGCTTTGGCCCAGCTTTCTAGTCTATTCATGTCATTTTGAATTTTGATCCTGTCACTGAAGGCTTTTTTAACCCACTCCCTAAAGAAGAATTTTATCTACCCAAATTAAACTTTCCTTCAATACCCACTTTTCTAGCTTTACAATATCTTAGAACTTTAGCTGAGAGTTTAGAAATTCAATGTATGTATCCAAAAATAAGGCACTGGCAAACTGACCAAGTGAATGTGAACCCAGCAAATAGACCATTTCTGGGTGTAAACAATTTTCAGCAGCATTTCACGTTCTGCTACACAGATTGAACAAAAATTTAATTGAAAGTACAGATTTCTCATTTGGAGGACAATGCCCTCATCCCACCATTCCATAACTACACTTCTGAGTAGTCTGGGGAACCAGGAATTTGAGGATGAATCTAAAATCTGCATCTACATGATGGAACATGTGAAGGACTTTCTTCTTCCATCTCATCCCATCCATCCCATCCCAAAGCACCATGCAGGCAACGTGTCTTCAATATCAAGTCTCTCAACTTGTTACATCTTGTTTGACAAAGAAAGCTGGGATTGCAAAAGGCTGGATACATTTTGGTGCATCTGGATGCCCTGATAAAATTATTACCAGAATACAGATTTCAGATTTTTTTTCTTCTTCTTATGGAAAATGAGTTTCTGCATAAAACTTGCTATTTACATTCTAATAATAATAATAATAATAATAATAATAATAATAATAATCTTTATTTATATACGGCCTTTCCAAAAAGATCAAAGTGGTTTACAAAAGTAGTTAAGTAAATACATCAATGATTTGCATAAGCAAATAAATTAAATATCTAAACAATACACAACATATACAAACTGAGGTTCATAATCAAATAACAAGGTACAAGAAAAAAGAAAATATGAAAAATGCAAAAATACAAAATACAATACATAACATAGTACTAATTAAAGTATAACATGGCATATAATCAATTAACAATAATCAACTCTAACCTGGAAGAAAAAAATTACTAAAATATTAAGGCAGCAATGGTGCAATTATAACAAAGGACTATAGTCCATATACTCTTACAAACCTTGTAAAACAGAATTCCTCACAATTACAATAAAAAAGACAATTATAATCAATCAAAGCCCAGGAAAAAAAAACCCAAACTAAATATTGCTCATCTAAAATGGTAGATTTGCATACATTTCTGTCCTCTTCCATTGATTTCAATAATTTTATATCAATGTTAATATTACCCTGGACAATATTAGCAACTGGTCTAAAGGTTCCTCTCTCACAGGCATGCCTCCTCTCGAACAGCAGGGCTGGAGTAGTGTTCATGGTGAAAGGTGTGTGAGCCGGCTTTTAAAGGTGCCTCCTCTATAGAAATGCAACTGACTCTTTCCCACACATTTATAATGATCACTCATTCATTATTACTGTCCTCATCATGATCTTCCCATTGTTTCATCTATAAATCCCCCCTTTTTCCTTCTTTTTCAAAGGGACAGCATTTCACCTATGCTTCTATGCTACTAACCATGGTGAAGTCTTGTTCTGTGGCTTAAGTGATACAGATACACCTTTGGTTCATGCTTTGCATTAGATGAGTTGCACAGAAATAATGAGACCTGCCTGATTCCATGGACTGCTACAATTTCAGGAATCAGGCCAGGCATGCCAAAACATTCAGCAAGGTTTGTTAAACACATTTTCAAAGTCCCTGGCCAATTTAAAATTTCATGTTATGGTGGTTCTGCAAAGCTTTGATGGACACGGCATCATCCAAAATTTATGCTCTTCGGTAAAGTTTGCTTCCCTTCTGGAAACTCGGAGGATGCAAAGTGAATGTGAATCAACCTCAGACAGCACAGAAAAACACAAACCTTGGCTCTGAAACCTTTTAACTTTGCGTCGCATAGGGTTGAGTTCAACCACTCATGTCATGCATGGTCAACATCATTGATCTTCAATCAAATGGGCTCCCCTATTTCTAGTAGTTCAATTTCTCTGATTACAAGTCCAATCTCACCACAACTTCTAAAACCACCTTCTGATACATGTTAGTCAACCTGCAAGTGTAGATCTGGACCATTACATGCTAGTTGCAAAACTTCATTTTTCCCCCTTAGTTATTCCAGTACTAAACTATGCATATATCCCATACAATGCTATATATCTGAGCATAACATAGCAGAGTGGTGTAGTGGTTTGAGCATAGAACTTGGACTCTGGAGGTGGGGGTTCAGTTCTGCACTCAGCCATGAAAAACCAGTGGGTGACCTTAGGTGAGGCAAGGGAGTTTATCACGGGGAGGAATTTCTCCCAATTTCGAATGGAGCCTTAGGGTGGTCATAACTCAGAAACAACTTGAAGGAACACAACAACAAATTGAGAGATGTCTCTACAGTCCTGCCCATTTCCTGTATTGGGAGTATTGGGGGGGGGGTGTCAGAAGCTTCTAAGGACTTTATCTAAGGTTTCTAAGGACTTCTAAGAACTTTGTCACATGAGGCTGTCAAAGTGTAATTACAGCAGGATAGTTGTGTACATGTCACCTTGTCTGCTCTGCAGCTGCTTCATCTTCCATAGATTCCGGGGAGGTAGTGTAACATGTTTGTGTGCGTCTGTCTGCTTATTTTAATAAAATAGCGTAAAAGAATAATAACATGCCTGATTATTCTTCCATATTAAATAACTTGAAAGCCCAATACTTAAGAGTATTTAAGTAGAGTATTGAGCTAAATCTACCTATTGAGACTGCACCATAGTTCAGAAGATGGATTTCCAGGTGAAGGTGCATAATTAGAAGAATCTACAAAAAGATATAGGTTAGCTGGCAAATGATGATCTATCAGTCTAAAAAGATAGGATTTGGGAACCACACCTGTTTACTCTGACCTTTGGGGAAGCAATCCATTTCCCTTCTGTTGGTACCAACATGGGCCAGCCCTATTATCAGGCCATCTTTGAAGTGGCCTCTGTCAATCATCAGATTACAGAGAACTACCAGTGGGCAGAAAGATGAAAGTTGTCAGTTGTTTCATTTATTGAAATTATTACCCGGAGGCTTTGGGTACTACATAATTATACCACTTAGATCATACGTTCAATGTCATGGTTCCCTCCTATGGAATCATGGGATTTGTGGTTGTCTATGGTATTTAAAATTCTCTATCAGAGAACTGCTATGCTTCCTCAAACTACCAGTCCCAGGATTCCATGAGATGCAGCCATGGCAGTTAAACTGCAATGAAAATGCTATAGTGCTGTAGTGTGAAGGGATCTCGGGACACTTTTTGTCCATACATCAAGATGCATGGGACTATTTTTGAAAGGAATCTGAGTCAGTCAGGGGTGAGATGAGCCCCCCCCCCTTTAAAGACAGATGTACCCCCTTAGACCTCTTAAATCTTCTCAAGGGTCCTCTTTTTTGCAAACAATAATTTCTGTTCCAGTGAATATAGCCTGGAATATATTATTTGTCAATAAAGCACAATATTATGCCATTCCTGTTTTCACATGGTGTTTCTAAAGTTGTTTTCTTGACTTGCAAGAAGACAAATGTCTTTTATAGCCTACATCAGGCTTTAACAGATTTACTGGCAGGAGAAGCAAACATAAAGTGGGCTGGGATGAGTAATCCAGGTGCTTCGATGCAAAATAAAGCTTCCCCTGGTCCAGTATTTACAACATGGAGTTCATAAAGCTGTAATGTGATGGGATGCTCACAGATCACATTGTGTGTGTGTGTTTCTATCAGGAAAGGTTTTCAGTAGCTCTAAATGTGGAAGAAAAGTTAAAGGGGGGGGGGGGAAAGGAGCGTGTTTCAGATTTTCTACAATATGGAAAGACTGAGCTACATTTTCATATCTTTACCTCCACTGCTGTAGATTTCAAATGTATCCTCTGATGACTACAGCAAGTTCTTCTCTTATTTTTTAACAACATGAATGTTTCCCTAAAGTCCTATTTATAGAGATAGAAAAAATAATGATTTAAATTCCCTGGTATATCAGGATTAAGTATGTTTGAGGGATGATGCCCAGAGAAGAGCAGCTATGGCTGCATCTGTGCTGCAAAAAACAATCCAGTGCTTATCTGCTATGGCTCAGTGCTATGTAATTCTTGGATTTGTAGTTTGTTGTGGCACCAGAGCTCTCTGATAGAGAAGGCTAAATGTCTCACAAAACTACAATTCCATAGCACTGAGCCATGGCAATTGAAGTGGTGTCAACCTGGATTATTTCTGCAGTGCTGATGCAGAACATAATCAAAGATAAGGAAGCCAAGCCTTATGAGGAACAATTTAGAGAGCTGGGCATATTCAGCCTGAAGAGGACTGAGAATGCCATAATTATCTTTAACTATCCAAAGGGATGCAGATATAGAGAGATCTTGTTGCACATTTGATACTAACTGAAAAAAAGTTGGCAGTGTCAGCTTTTGTAGACTTTAGTCTACTTCCTCAGATGTGTTTGAGAAAGTAAACTGATGTCTACGAAAGCTCATGCTGCCAACTTCTTTCTTTCAATTAGTCTCAAAATCTCTCTACATACTGATTCCACAGACTAACGTGGCTATATCTTTGAATTCTATCCAAAGGGATGTTTTATAGAGGAAGGAGACATTTTTCTGCTGCCCCAGAATCTAGAACACAAACCAATGGGTTCATATCACAAGAAAAGGGATTCTACCCAAACAATAGGAAGACGTTCTAAGAACTGTTTGACAGTGCAATGGACTGCCTCAGAGGGCAGTGAACTCTCCAGATTTGCAGGTCTTTAAACAGAGATTGGATGGGCATCTTTGAAAAGTGTTTTAATTGTATGTCCCTGAATGGCAGAGGGCTGGAATGGCAGAGGGTTGGACCTTGTGATCTTTTCCAAATCTATTATTTTATGATTCTATGAATTTATTCTTTATGAATTCCGGCTGTCTTGACCCCACTATTCATATTTTAATTGTCTTTTCACACCATTCAGTTGCATGTACCTGTTTTTAATGGATACATTCAAGAGAAAGGTAGGTTATAAATTTAATATTAATTAATTAAATGTGCAGATTGGGACATAACTGTCATTTGACTTTTGCCCTTTTGTGATGTACCATAGGTGTGAGGCAGACCTCGGCTTAGGAAACATATCAAAAGGATTGTGCAAAGAACATGTTCTTGCATAATGTATGTGTTTAGGGGGATGAGTTTTACTATGAGTTTTACCTGCCTATTACACAGTGCCAGTTTATTTAAAATAGAGGAAAAGAAACCAAATGTAGGCATGCTTAAATGCAAATCCCAGTGCTATTCCACATGTCTGTCTTGTACAAAATTAGTTTCTGGAAGACAAAGGGCACCATCAGATCATTTCTCATCCATCTGCTGTGCTCTCTGCAGGAGAGATTCTTTTTCACTCTTTGTGGCTGCTTAATTCCTGGTAGATGTTTACTGGTGCTCTGGTTTTGCTTGCCAGTTGCTGCAGCAGCTGCCGTTCAGGTGCATGAAGAGCAGAAGCACTGCTAGCAATGGGAAGGAAATCCAATTTTGAAAAAGAGAAATCAAAAAGAAAAGGATTAAATATATTCCCATCTACTTTCTGCCCCTTTGGGAAGACGTCACCACAGAACAAGAAATACATCAGATGATTTAACCTAAGAGCACTCAGAATCCATCCCTAGGTTTTTCTTGTAACTAGATGGACACAAACGCACCCACACACAAACACAAAGATGCAGATGGCTTTGCAGTTCGAATTGTGTTAATACTCTTAAGTTCGTGGTACTAGAAATATGTAGGGTTTCTGAACTGGGTTTCTGAAACTGGGTTTCCAAAACACCTCCAGGACCAAAGGTTAAGAACCACTAACTAGGAGAGATGCATGTGATTTTCAGGTGGGAATAGGATAAGCAGTAATCCTGAAGCACCAACAATTATATGGCTGGGCACATTGTCCTGATCTCAGAGCAAGAGACTGGCAGTGGTAAGCAGATGCACCAGGGGGTTCAGTGGGATATGTTTCAAACAACCACCTGGCATCACAATGGAGGACTCTAAATCTTCCCAGAAGATCCAAAGTAAAAAGTAATTTTTTATCATTTATATTAAGGGGGAATAGCCTGGTTCTGGTGCTAAACATGCTGGACATCATTGTCCTTGTGTAGCCCTCAAACTACTACACTATACTGGGTCTCAGACAGACTCCTCCTTTTTAAGAGCTGCATGGTAAGTGCACACAATGTGGCAACCAATGTGCTACCAATAGTCATGACTATTGAATTTGGCAATCAAAGAGATGGTTGAGCATTATGTTCTCTTTTTTTAAATGGAAAATTACCAGAATTTATATTTCTTCATAGTTTGACAGAAAGAACTTGTGGTTTTGTTTTTCTTTTTTAAAAAAATAGCATTGTTGCTATTATGAGGCAATGCAAGTCCAAACCATGGGAGGAATTTACAGAATTCTATTCGGAGCTCCCGTTCCCACCTGTAAGGATAGCAGAAGATATAGGCAGCAGTGACTGCAACCGTGGGCCAGTTAAAATGGTTCTGCTCTCAGAGTCATGCAGTTGTTTAGGCCAAAATGGTTGAGTTTGAAGAGGTTCCATGGGCTCTGCAGCTCCCTGATGGTGTAGGAATCCACAGCTAAATGATCCCTGAAAAGTTTCCATCCAATATCAAACTGGAAGAGCCATCTAGTGTAGCTATGCAGGAATACAGAACTAAAACACTGTTGGGAGATGGCCATCCAACCTGATTGACCTTCCAGCAGCTCAGTGGGCCTGCTCTTTTTTCATGGAAGGGACGTCTTTCACAATACATGGCTGATGGCTTATGTTTATCTTGAAGAGTCACTGGTTATTTCACATTCTCTGTTTGTCTTACAAGGTATTTAAACAAAAATAATCCCAGTAAATATTGTTAAAATGTGCGTGTGTGTGTATTTATGTAAATACAATTCAACTCTGAATCTATCCAAGTGTAGGTTTTTGAAACTAGCTGGGAATGATTTGCCCCATGATGAAATTTCTGACACCCACATTTCAAAGGGATAAGAAGTTTCAGTAATTGTCACCTCTGCAGTGTATCTCTTTATCCTAATAAGCAGTCATTAGTGCCCCTGTCTCTCTGGGTATCTTTCAACTCTAAATACCTGTAAGAAGATACCCTGGAGTTAAACTAATATGCTTCCTAATTCCTTAATTGCTTTAATACTGAGAATCAAAGATGGGAATGATGATGATAATAACAAACGGATTTTAACCTATTATGGAAGGTGTGACCATGGCATATTAAGCATGTTGCTTTTCTGTTGTTGCTGCTGCTGATGATGCTTCTCGTTCTCCTTCTCCTTCAAGAAAGCAGAACTAGGAACTATATGTTGCATCAGAGGAGTTGCAACTTCATAAACTGCCTCCCTGTTATCTTTTCTACTGCCATTCAAATTGAATAATTTCACACTTCCCTCATAAACACAAGTCAGGGGTGAAACTTTGTGCAGAGCTAATTTAAACCAAATGAGGTAATTACTCTGAAAGACAATTCTTATTACAGGACTGTTTTTAATCTTATAGCAGTTGGTATTGAATGGTGTGCTCCACTAACTGGCCCTGGCAAGGCAAAGGGTAGGTGTATCAAACAAAGATTCCTAGATTGGCATAAAGAATGAGGATTCTTGAGAATTTTATTTCAGTTAATTTTTGATAAGAATTATCCAAAACTTCAAACAAATTGAAGCTGGAAGGCAAGATTGGTAATCCTAAAACTCCAGCATTGTTTCATTCACTCCAGACCTGTCCCAAAGTTTGCAGTGTTTTGCAACACAAGGGAAATCCTAAAATATAGTCTGTACAATCAGTATGTACAGAGAGGTCTTGTAGCACTTCTGAGACTAACTGAAAGAAAAAAGTTAGCAGCATGACCTTTCATAGACTTTAGCCTACTTCTTCAGATGCATATGGAAGATATGAATCTGAGGAAGCAGACTTAAATCTATGGAAGTTCATGCTGACAACTTATTTCTTTCAGTCTCAAAGATGCCAAAAGATCACTCTACAAGGGTGAATTCTGTTAGTGATGTAATCAACAAGTCTGGAACAGTGGTGCAGCACAAACTGTGCTTAGCAGCATCACAAAACCTGTGTAGCTGACCCCTTCTTGTCACCCCACATCCAACAAAGCAAAATTCCTTTAACAGCTACACCAATTTTTTTAATTTTTTTACTCATTGTTTCCATGGAGAAGAAAATTAGCGAAGAATTACTAATATTTATGCACCAACTGAGAACAAACAACTGAACAGTCAACAAATTACATTTGTGGAATCTGGCTTACACACCTGTGTATACAGATGTTATGCCATAGCCAGATAAGTACACCTGCACGTACAAGGCAATTTTCATGTGCGTGAAGAATCGACCTTGGCATGGTGGTTTGAGCATTGGACTAGGACTGTGGAGAGCAGAGTTCAAATTCTGGCTTGGCCATGGAAACCCACTGGGTGAGTGACTTTGGTCAAGTCACACTCTTTCAGCCTCAGAGGATGGCAATGGCAAATCCCCTCTGAAGAAACTTGCAAAGAAAGCCCTGTGATAGAGTTGCTATAAGCCAAAAACCACCTAAAGGCATACAGCAATAACAGAACACACTCATAGAGTAGATCTATTGAAAGGAAGAAATCAAATATTCTTATAGAATCATAGAGTTGGAAGAGACCACAAAGGCCATCCAGTCCAACCCCTGCCATACAGGAACTCCCAATCAAAGCATCCCTGACAGATGGCCATCCAGCCTCTGCTTAAAGGCCTCTAAGGAAGGAGACTCCACCACTCTCCAAGGGAGTTCCACTGTCAAACAGCTCTTACTGTCAAGAAGTTCCTCCTAATGTTGAGGTGGAATCTCTTTTCCTGCAGTTTGCATCCATTATTCCATGTTCTAGTCTCTGGAGTAGCAGAAAACAAGCTTACTTCCTCCTCAATATGACTTCCCTTCAAATATTTAAACAGGGCGATCATATCACCTCTTCACCTTCTCTTCTCCAGGCTAAACATCCCCAGCTCCCTAAGTCGCTCCTCATAGGGCATGGCTTCCAGACCCTTCACCATCTTAGTTGCCCTCCTTTGGACATGCTCCACTTTCTCCACATCCTTTTTGAAACTCTCCATATCACTAGCTTGACTGTTTTGTCATTGGCTCATATTCCCTTTGCTGGTGAGCTATACCACTCCCTATGTAAACCTATGACATCACTACACTCTATCTCCAGTGACAACTACAGCTGCTCTTTTCTCTGCAGATTTGTAGCCAGATCCTTCCCTGGCCACTTGACAGCCATAAGACCCACTTTGTTGTAAAGCTTCTTTGTACAATGAACTGTAAAGTACATGCATTGTAGCTCCAGGTACTTCCAGGTAGTGAAGAAAATGCATATATGAATGGAAATCCTTTGCCAGTAGGCTTACCATTTCAGGATCATCCCAGGCCCTGAGGTTTCCAAGCCAAAACCTGAGACCGAGGCTGCTGCAGAATTAATGGAATTTATATCACTTTAACTGTTATGGCCTCATCCTATGGAATCCTGGGATCTGTATTTTGCTGTGAGAGTAGAATTCTCTAACTGAGAAAGCTAAATACCTCACAAATCCACAAATCTCAGAATTCCATAGCAAGGAGCCATGACAGGACATCAAGCCGTGTCAAACTGGATTAATTCTGCAGTGTAGATACAGTCAAAGTGAAGCAGCTATTTCAGGTTGGAAAAGTTGTCAAGCAACAGTGAAGGGTTGGTAGAGGAACTTCTGTGGCTGTATGAGCTGTATTGAACTTGGCAATGAGCTTGCTGTCCTCAGCCATGGTAGAGAAGTCTCCCTCATTGCCCAATTGCACTAAGTTTCATTCCAGTCAACTCCTCTTCTATATATAATGGACAAGGTGCCATTTCCTCCCTTAACATGGGCAGCAACATTTTTGGGCCTATATCTGGTTTATTTGGGAAAGATCACTCTTTAGCAAATTTCATTGTTTGTTAAATCTGCCTAAAAAGGGTCTAGGCAGACCCTGAAATGTTGTTGTTGTATGCCTTCAAGTAGTTTCCAACTTATGGTGACACTAAGACAAACCTATCACAGGATTGTCTTGTCAAGTTTCTTCAGAGGGGGTCTGCTATTGCCATCCTCTGAAGCTGAAATAGAATGACTTGTCCAGGGTCACCCAGTGGGTTTCGTGGCCAGGTGGGCATTCAAATCCTGTTCTGCAAAGTCATAGTCCAATACTCAAACCAGTGCACCATGCTGACTCTCCCTGAAACTTAAGGAGGCCCAAAGCAACTACTGAGTTTCATTCAACCTATCCCTCCCCTCTCCATCTCACTCTCTGTCGCTGCAAACTCATCATGTTTTATCATATAGTTTTATGCTTCAGTAAACAAGAAATGGTAAACTGGTTTGAAGTGATGGCTTTCCGAACACATTTCTTATTTTGGAAATGGTCTGGAAATATATTTGGGGTGGAAGAGAGTACACATGGGCTGATGGATTTTTCTTAATGAAACCCGAAGTGTCTAATGAGTATCTAGCTGAGTTATGTGCACTGCAGCAAATCGGTGTCTGAGGTCTCCTGATTTATGAGGTTGTCTCTCTGCAGGTATTCTTGATAGAATAATCTTGCTTGAGAGCAGAGTGAACTTTCTTTCCTATCCTTTCCCCACTGATGGGTGTTTACTGCAGCACTTTTAATTTTTTTGAAGTCTGATTTGCAATGGCCATGTTTCTTAAACAGCTCAGGAAAATGTGTCATCTTTCTCCGTAAATATCTGTTTGAATACACATGGACCCAGACAGAGGAAGAGAGAGAACTCTGAACAAAACGATGAAGACCATCAATTTATGCATCTAGTTTTAAACATTTCATATATCTTTGGCTTGATCCAGACAGGCCTGAAGAGGTGGCATTGCGGCACCATTAGGGTTCAGGAGCGCACATTGTATACATGCTCCTGAGCCCTAATACGTAATGGCACCGGTGCCATTTTAGATGACTACGTAATGGTGTCACTGTTTAGATGGCATACGGAACTGAGCAGTTTCTGCACGGAGTTGCACAGTTGTGGTGGTGCAAAGGCGCCAAATGGAAACTTTTCGCTTTATCATGCTGCAACTGCACACCTAAAAAGGAACTCAGTTTCCTTGCTCCTTTTTAGGTGTGCAACTGCACCGCAGCATCTAGCTGCTGTGGCGCAGTTACAGCGCCAAAAGAGGTGGTGCCAGACCGCCCTTTTAGGGTGGTCTGTACCACCCCTTTGTGTTAATCTTTTTCTTTGGATTATTGCCAATATGTTTGTGCATCACCTATGTATATACTCATAGATTGAGAGCATGCATCATATACACGCTCCTGAACCCTAGAGGTGGGTGAATCTACACTCACATAGTTACACTATGATTCGAGTACACCATTGAATACCAACACTGTACATCCAATGTCTCCCAACATGCCTGCTTATTGTGCATGCAATTCCAGTGATAAAATGAAAGCAATGGCAAATAGTTATGATATGAGGTGATATGATAGCCCTGTTTAAATATTTGAAGGGATTTCATATTGAGGAGGGAGCAAGCTTGTTTTCTGCTGCTCCAGAGACTAGAACGCGGAACAATGGATGCAAACTGCAGGAAAAGAGATTCCACCTCAACATTAGGAGGAACTTCCTGACAGTAAGGGCTGAGAGAGTTCAAATCCCCCTACTTAGCCATGAAAACCTATTGAGTGACCTTCAGTAAGTCACACTCTCTCAGCTTCAGAAGAAGGCAATGACAAACCCTCTCTGAATTAATCTTGCCAAGAAAATCCAATATGTAATAGGATATGCTTAGGCTGTAATCAGTTGGAAATGACTTGAAGGCACACAACATCAAGAATTTACGACTGAAGTAGAAATAGAATATTCTGACTATAATGTCCATATATCTCATGGCCAGCAGGCCTATGAGCCTTTATCTGGACCTGGTCTTGACAACCTTTCAATGGATGTAGCTACACTGTAGAAATAATGCACTTTGACACCACTTTAAGGGTATAGCTACATCCTATCAAATCCTGGGATTTGCAGTTTTAAAAGATCTTTCATCTCCTCTGCCAAAAAGTTCTGCTGCATCACAAAGCCTCAAATCGTAGGATTCTGAAGGATAGAGGCATGGCAAAAGAGAAAACTGCCCTTGGACACATTCTAATTGAGGAAATTGGAAGGATTAATTGACTGATTATTTCAGGTTGCAAAGACTTTCCAAGGGGGAGGGTGTGTGAAGTTGTTTGTTTAGCCTCTCCTCCAGTCCTTGTCCCATGAGAACTAACCCTCTACTCTGCTCTGCATCCAGCTTCTGGTTGAAAGCAAGGTGGCTTGTCTCTTAATTTCCAAACAAACTGGGCTCTAAAGGGTAATGGTTACTGCAGATTAGAAGGGCTGCCAGACCCAGAAAAACCCAGAGGAGTGAAGACAAACAACCACTCAAATAGAAGGTATTTTTACCATACATCAAAGAAGTGACAGACAGAATAGGGAAACTGGTGACCAAACACACCCTCCAAATGGTCTACAAATCAAAAAAGAAAATCCAGCACTCAGTGAAGGACAGGAGAGACCCTCTCACAGCTGCAGGAGTTTAGTAAATATTGTACAGCTGCAGACAGATCTACATGGGGACCACCAAACACAGTGTTCAAACACAAATCAAGGAACACAAGAAACCCTGAAGATTGGGTCAGCCAGAAAAATCAGAAGTAGCAGAACATGTTATAAACCATCCTGGGCAAAAAATGCTGTTTGAAAACACAGAAATTCTAGACCATGCCAACAAATATCAGGTCAGAATGTACAAGGAAGCCACTGAAATCCATAAACAACTGGACAACTTCAACAGGAAAGAAGAAACTCTTAAAGTAAACGAACAGCCTGAACAGACCAGCATCAAAAGCCAGCATCGGAGTAGAGTAGGGACATGCAATCCATAAGACACACACCCTGACTCTGCCCCCATGCTGGTGTGATGCCGTATGCCCCATCACATGGCGGGTGGCATCACAGCACTCCTCTGGTGCTGCGTCAAGATGATGGAGCACTAAAGGAGTGCCAAAAAGCCATGGCGCTGGCAACTATGGTGCCCTTTTCACTGCACAAAAAGGTGCCACTTTTTGCAGCTCCTTTTTGTGCTATGGAAAGGCCAGATCGGGGATGCAGCGTGTAGTTGCTGCAGCCTCTATCTGGGGCTGAAAGTGGCAGCTGCAGGCCGGCCCTTAGGAGTGGTTACTTCAGCCCCCAAGTTTGGCTACCAGTCCTGAAAAACACCATAATCAAGACCCAGCAAATACAAATGAAAACCACCCAGGGTGAGTGGTGTTTCCCAGCAGATAATGGGTCATTCATTAAATAGGCACCCTGAAGCCTTGCCATTCAACAACAGAACAATACACATATTAACATGCAAATCGCTTCCTCCCAACCAACAGTATATGTACCCCACTCTCTTCCATGCCAGAATTCTCTGAGGATGCCAGCCACAGCTACTGGTGAAATATCAGGAAAAAAGCTCTTCTAGAACATAACCTCATAGCTCAAAAAACCAACAAAAAACTATAGATTATATGATTCTATATGATGGAGCCTTCACATTTAAAGCAGTGTGAAACTGCATAAATTCTTCAGTAAGTCAGTAGCCTCAGTTTCAGGTCTTGAGTTGGAATCCTCAGAGCCTGGCATCATCCTGAACTAGCACCTCTTCTGGCAAAGGATCTCTATTCATACATGTAATTCTTTTACTGTGTTTCCCTGAAAGTAAGACGCTGTCTTATATTTATTTTTCCTCAAAAAGATACACTGGCTTATTTTCAGGGGATGCCTTATTTTTGATTAAGTATGGTAAAACAATCTACTTTTATTAAAATATAGTTAAGTTGTCTTCTTCTGGAACATCGTCATAACTCTTTCTGATTATGTCTTATTTGGGGGGAAACAGAGTATTTCCTGGAGGTGCTCATGACCTGAGACAGGGGTTGCCAAAATGGCAAGTACACTTTTTGGAGTTTGGGGTTCAGGAGGGGCCCAGCCCAGGCTGCAATCTTCCTTATTATACATCTGTACCTAATTTTCAGTAAAGTGTGCAGACATGCATCTTGGTAGTGAATATGGGAGAAGCTGCAAGAATCAGGCTATCATTCATCAAAAACTGCAGCTATTCTTTGAAGGGACCAGAATAGTTAAGCCACCTAGCCATTGTGTCTATTGAATGTGAACTTGCAAGAGGAATTGAGCTGATGGGAGAAGCTAATTCATGGCAAATGCCGGAAAAATAAAGCTGTAAAGTTAATTGCAATGAAAGAGGCCAAAAAATAAAGCTTGAAAGTTAATTAGCCTAATGTTTGCAGCAATGTAGGATGATTAGTTATTTTTAAAGGCATCAATAGGATAATTCCTTCATTAACAAGCTCTAAATGTCAGGATGTTAGCAATATTTAGCTATTTAGTCTCTGGATCTCTAACTCTTTCCCCAAAAGTGTATCCTCAGTGAATCTTCCTATTTTCCCCTTCCTCTTTTTAGGATCATATTCTCCTTCACTAAAAATGTTTTTTTTTTTTCCCCACACTGAATCAATCAAGAACTATGGAGATTCTGACATGTCTAGAATTCCCCTTATTATGGCTTTGTGACACTTGAGAAGCCCCTTTTTTCAATGATTTCTTTGAAATATTCTCAATATTCTTTCTATCCCTACCAGGCTCCCAAAAATGATTATTGTGCCCTGGGACTTTCTGTATGGAAATTCTAGGAAGTAAGTAAGTAAGTAAATATGCTACTGGGCTCTAGTTTAATGGAGCTGTTGCAGTAATTCGGTGAGTTTTATTCTGGACACTAATAAAGATGTTTCAGTGATGTAGTTAATTATTCCAGAGTTACCTTTTGGCTTCTTTCTTCTATCACCTCATTTTTTTCTGTAGGAGAAGAATTGTTATCAGAAGCTCATTGCACATTTTTGCTCTTTCAGGTGGGAAATCACTGATGTTCAGGTGGCAAATCACTCAAAAAAATCTCATAGGAAAAAAACCAAGAAAAAAGTGGAGTTAAGGACCACAGAAGCAGGTTTAGGGCTTTATGCAACCCAAAGGCTACATCTTTGTCATCACTGCTTCATGCCACCCCCTCTGAATCTATTGTTTGTGCAAATCTGAGCAAGGAACCAAAGCTGGGTTTCCTAGTTATTCTCAGGAGCTGGTGTTCTGAGACATGTTGAATGAAGGATTAATCTTTCACTGCTTTGTACAATCATGTTTGCCTTCCAAAAAAATTTTTTTCTCCCCAATTATTGATCTGAAGTCAGTTCAGCACTACCAAGGAAAAACCAACTGTTACATCTTTAACAAATGTTCTTTTCTGATGTTTTCAATTTGGCTTTGCAGTTGCATTAGGAATCCAGACAGTTTTGAGATTGAACTCTGCTGTATGACAAAGGAGAAAGATTTTAATGGACTCTGGCTACAAGACATAACATAGTCAGAGGAAATTACAGGGCATGCTTAGTCTAACTAGATTGCAGAGCCTACTTTGCACTATTCATCCATGTGATAGCATTTCCAGTGTCTATATATGGATGTGGAAGCTGAACAGTGAAGAAAGCTGTGTAGCATTTGAAATGTGGTGCTGGAGGACAGTTCTACAGACATCATGAACTGCTAAAAAGACATAGGAGTTCAGAAGTTTGTTGGTGTCTTATGCTTGTGTACTTTCCCTAGCTGAAGAGGCTGAACATATTTGTCCAATTCAATTCAAGTGTGTAGAAGTAACTGTGTATGCACTGCCACTGTTCATAAATATTCTCTCTGGCTTTTCTTCGCTAACAAAGATTCAGGAAGGACTCATCCCACACTTTCTACAAGTGCATTGATGACTAGCAAGACTGATCCAAGATAAAGAAGTCCGGTTACAGAAAGCACAATGGAAAGTCTCCTTGGGTGATGTTTCCAAGTTGTGGTTCTTCCTGCATTGCCGTTTCTCTTCGAGACTTGTTCGGCGTGAGTTCTCGAAAGAGGCTGCAGCATTGTGGATAGTGCGTCTCCATGCCTCCCAATCTGAGGCCAGGGCAGACCATTGTTGGTGATCAATTTGGCTGAGCTTGAGATGTTGTTTCAGGGAGTCCTTTTATCTCTTATTTGGGGCGCCCCTCTTACGCTGACCCGTGGTGAGTTCTCTGTAGAGTACTATTTTTGGGAGGCGGTGGTCCTCCATCCCAGAAATGTTACCTGCCCAGAGCAGCTATATTTTCAATAGCATGGCCTCAACCCTTGTGATCCCTGTTTGCTCTAGGACTGCAACATTCGTCACATAGTCAGTCCAATGTATATTTAAGATTGTGCATAGACAGCACTGATGAAAGTGTTTGAGGAGTCGCAGACGATAGGTGACCCATGTTTCAGACCCATAGAGGAGAATGGACAGTACAATGGGTCTGTACATACTGATTTTTGTGCTTCGCCTCAGGTGTTTGTTACTCCAGACTCTTTTGTGAAGCCTTCTGAATGCACTATATGCTTTTGCTAATCTGTGATCGATCTCTTTATCAATCTTGGCATCTGAGGAGATGATACTTCCCAGGTAGGTGAACTGCTGGACGGACATAAGCACAGATTTTCCTATGGTGACGTGGGGTGATAGTGCTCTTCCTGTGGTGCAGGCTGGTAGAGAACTTCTGTTTTCTTCAGGCTGACTTCCAGCCCAAACAGCTCTGCAACTGTTGCAAAAGAGGATGTTAGGCGCTGCAGAGCTGCTTCTGTATGGGCAACAAGGGCAGCATTGTCAGTGAAAAGCAGCTCATGGACTAGATAGTTCAGAGTTTTCGTGGAAGCCTTCAGAGGGCTTAAGTTATCAGTACGGTAACATATATAGATGCCGTCTTCTTCTTCAATGTCTGCCATAGCCCTTTGGAGCATCATGCTGAAGAAGATTTTAAATAGAGTTGGAGCGAGAACACAATCTTATTTCATACCATTAGTTATTAGAAAGGGCTCTGAGAGAGCATCGCCATATCTGACTTGGCCGTGTTGGCCCTCATGCAGCAAGATAATCATTTTGAGGAATTTGGGGGGACATCCTAGTCGTTCCAGGATCTGCCACAGATCTTTTCTACTCACAGTTCGAAGGCTTTGGTAAGGTCAACAAATGTTATGTAGAATCCTTTGTTCTGCTCTCTACAGTTCTTTTGCAGTTGTCTAAGAGTAAATACCATATCTGTAGTGCTCCTATTAGCTCTGAAGCCGCATTGACTTTCAAGAAGTTATTCTGCAATAGCAGGAACTAATCTGTTCTGGAGTATCCTTGCAAGGATTTTTCCAGCAATGGAGAGCAGTGTTACACCTCAATAGTTTGAGCAATCAGATTTTGCTCGTTTTTTCTTATACAGGGTTATGATAACTGCATCTCGGAGATCTGATGGCAGTTCACATTTTTCCCCGAAGGATACATCATAAATATTAGTGCTCTGCAAATGGGCATTGCCCATGGGTTTCAATTGTGCATGTCTGTGCATTTGGTTGCACATAGGTTCTCCTGATTCAGTTGCATAGCTTTGCCATTCAACACAAGGCTTGTGTTAGCACAACTAATGCATAAGTCCAGATGTGAAAACTGATGCTATGCTACTCTAATGTACCATCTCAAGTGATGCCTCAGATAGTACAGAAGGCTCAAATCTTTGTTCCCATGAGCTCTGTGGATCACCATAATTTCAAACCACAATGGCAGCAAAGACTGAGAAATGGTTTAGTTGACACTATTGCCTAATGTCTCCCTAATGAAGAACCTTGCAGTCAATCTGTTATTAGCAACAGCTGACATTTATTATCATCCCAACACATGCCCCTATTAACTTCTCTGCAGACACCCTTGTAATAGACACTGGAGTTCATAAATCAATCCCAGGAAGAACGAAAGTGCATCACTTCCCCAGAAGACTAAGCCTACCATCAGCAGAACAAACAAATGATATTTATTAGCAGCAATTGCTTGCACTTAATCCTATTGAGTTCTGCCAAGGTCCATTGACAAGTCCCTGAAGTTGTGTTACTGTGATTATCTAATGGGAGTATGGATGTATTCAGGGTTCCAAAATGCCATTTTTCCTAACTATAAGGCATTTGGCTGTAGACATACAGTTTTTCACTAAGTTCATCTTGAAGAATGCAACAAGTAATTTCAGTAATTTTCTTTAGGTAAATTGCAAGAAAGTCTCTGAAAAACGATGTGGTTTTCAAAGAATAATTGTTGTTCAGAACTTGTTTAGGAAATTGCACAAATTCATACAGAAAATAGCATTTTCTGCACAGATGTCTCATAAAATCATGGAGTCAAAACTTGGAATGGACAACAATAAGCACTGAGTCCAAGCCTTTGCCATTCAGGAATATACAACTAAAGTTTCCCAACGAAATTCGGTTGTAAGATCTCCAAAGAAAAATCACTAAATCATACTAAAAATCACACTAAAAATCACACTAAAAATCACCAGTTCATACCCAATCCATACTTCATACTCAAACAGAAAGAACTTGGGATTTGAAACCTTCACCTGTGGCAGAACACATGGCCGAGAATTTCACCATTCAAGACCAGAGGTTTGCAGGCTTAGTTCTTGAAGTTTATTTGCATTCAATCATCATTGTGAGAACAAATTAGGGCTTTCACCTCTTTTTTTCCTGAGAGGAGTCACATCTTTAACAGTTACATGATTAGCGTCCACCCCCCCACCCCCAAACAGCTGCTCTTCTAGTTGATTTTGAACATTCAATATATATTGGGGGCATTTAACTTTAGTTCCTTTTTCATGAGATGTTTTTTCCTAAATAAAAAATCTAAATGTTCTCATACTGAGGAGCAAAAGAACTTGGCCTAAATTGTTAGTTCTAATTAGAGTAAATCCTTTGAGTCAATGGAATTTACATAATTCCCACTGAACCAATGGAATTATGCAAGCACCATTGACCTAATAGAATCCATTAAATTACATAAGTGTTGAATAGCCAAATCCCCATTGATTCAATAGGTGTACTCTAATGGGGACTAACTGCTGAATTTAAGCCCTTGAGATTTTAAAACTTGAATGTGGGAGACAGTAAAATGACAAACTCAGCAGAGGTAACAATCTTGAGGTGTAAATTAGAATAAATAATTTTCGAGATTCGATCTAAAATATCTTCCTGTTCCAACTGTGCTGTTTCTTGGTCTCTCCATTATGCTGGAGAGAAATTGTTCTAAGATGGTCCATTATTCCAAGATGGTGCCTCTCATTCTTCCTTGTCTGGCTGCAATGCTAGGCTGTTAGGTATGCTCCTCAGATGTTGCACTTTTGGGGTCAGAAATCAGTGGCAATGCCTGTCAAAGCAAGGAGTGGAACTCATGATCACTTCGGTGATATTTCAAAGCAGGAACATATCTCCCCTTCAAACTGGACTTTGGCACCAAATTATTTTCTATGATAAGGGTTAGGCTAGATGCACCTCATGGTCAATTCTAACTTTGTGATTCTGCGAACTTTGGATTATGTTTGGACTCTTCTCAGTTCTTAAATCTTACTTGGATGAATTAACTCTTGAAATAAATGCAATCATTTAGGAGAAGCATGCCTATTAAATTGAATTTACAACTAGCTATGAGTATTTTTATTTTGTTTTTTCCCTCTTCACTGAAAGGAGGTAGGATGGGACAAAAAGCATCAGTTTGGGTCTCTGTTCATTAACTGTTCCACTGAAAATGCCGAAGCTGCAAGTCTGTAACTTATTCTCTTAACAGCTTTATTTTGTCTCAGGCATTAATTTGGTTTTATCGCTATTTATTTTCCCAAACTATTGCAAAGGGAGCGTTATTTACCAAATGGTTTAATGTTATACTTGTGTATTTACATTTATCAGCAAACAGGAAATACAATGCAAGGTGAAAACAAACAACAACAAAAATATTCTCTTGGGAGGAGAATGAATTTCGGATGGGTTTGTTTTTGTTCCCTTCTCCAAAACATATATTTTATTTTCTCTTGATGAATTTGGCTGTCTTTTATCTTTTTTTTTAGCTGCTACAATAATTTTCTCTTAAAGGACTATGTTTCATTTAATTCCCTAGAAGACCACAATCCTGGTCCCAGTCAATTAACTTTAGAGCAGCCAACATTTTTAGCCAGCTCCAGCTCTTCTGCCTCTCATGATGGTTGAGGTTACATGACCTAAGTAAGGTTCTTGAAGAGCTCTCACTCATAGCAATAGCTGATGCTTAGCTTGGGCAGAGAAACACAACTTTCTTCTTCATGACATTCATATGGCTGTTATAGGACAGTTGCTGACTTTAATAGGTCATTTTCCACTTCATCCTAAGCATTTGTCCTGCTCTAACTGCTTCAGAAAACTGTGATCCATGAACTGTGGTCACTCAGGAGCCATGAATCAGTAACCTTTGTTATGAGCAAGAAATCTCTGCTGTCCAAAAGTCCAGAAAAAAGCCAAAAATCAGAATCAGGATTCCATAGAGTATCTGTAGCCAGGTTATTAGGAAGACCAGGGGGTCATAATTCCATCAGAATCACCTTCACATGCTGAGCAGTCACAGAGGAAGACTAACTTTGTTCTCAATGGGTAGCTGGTGTTCATAACTGCCTTTTACAAGGTAACATGTACAGATCCCAGGCAGCATTTACAGGGAGTGTTCAACACCTGCATACCTCCCCATGCCTAGATCACAGCCTCTCACTTCATCTGCAATGAATGGCCTAGGTGAAATCTCCTAACCTCTGCCTTTTCCTAGGACAGGCAGAAATGCTTTCCTCTGGCTCCTTTTCCTGCTCTGAACCTGATCTGACCTGTAGAACAGAAGGAGAGCTTGGCTGGCCTTCAGGCATATGCTCTGACTCTTCCATCAGAAAGTCTGGCTCTTCTTTGGATGAAGAAGAACTCTCAAAGGGAGGGGAGGCATGGTAGCATCTTTCATAGCAGGAATTTCTGATATAGTTCTTTCTACAGGTGAAGAAATCCCAGAGGATCCCAGAGATATCTCCATGATCTATTAGAGGCTGTGTGAATGTGAATGTAAATGTGTGCGTGCTCACATATGAATGCCTTCAAGTGGTCTACCAATTTATGGTGATCCCATGTGTTTCATAGAATTTTCTAAGGTTTCTAAGGAGTATTCTAAGATTAGATGGGATATGCTGCCTTTAGGAAATTTGGTTGCTTCCTTATTAATGAAGAGATAAAAGTACTTCAGGTTTTAGTCTTGATTTTAAAGGAACTATCCAAAGTGCTGAATCAATTCTGCCAATTGGATAGGTCTTTTAAAGTTCAGAATAAAAGCCACAGTGGATGTGGTGACCATTGTTATCCCAGCCACTGTCATGTTCCCTTGTCCCCCAGTAATAAATGCACAAAAGGAAAAGTGAAATAGGCCAAAGATATGCTGTCCATTTTCCTAAGAGTAAACAAGAATTCTAGGCTGCATCAAATTGTTAGCCTCAGCTAGAATACTACTGTTGAATCAGGGGCAACTCAGTAAGTCAACACTTCTCAAAGTTCCATAAATTCAGGGGATCTATTCTAGTGGGAACTAGAAATTGGATTTATGTCACAAATATGGAGGTGTGATCCCCATTTAGACATTTTGAAATAAATGTGAAAAGAAAGGGAGGAATGCTAGAACCACCCCTTTCTACTACCACATGCTATAAAGAACAACCTTCTTAACACATCTTCCTTAGCCAATGGAGACTCACTACCCAAAGTGGAATGCTGGAATTATATAGGCTCTCTGTGGCATAACAGCAGCTAAACCAATAATTAACAGAGATAGAAGGGACCATGAAAACATTGAGTAACATATCTCATAGGGTCATATATTCTGATAAGGTTTCGGTAGCTAACAGCAATCCATAGCTACATCAATGACCTTGTGTGAAGTCACCATTTGTAAGGATAGTGTTGCAGACAGTCAAGGCTGTTTTATCTCTCCTCTCAAGCCAGGCCACTATTCTGTGAAGAAAGGTAGTTCTGTCAGAAAAATATCTAAAATGCTATGTATGCTTTACGACTCATAAGAAAAATTCTGAAAACTATCTGAAAGTCTGTTACTGTTACAAGGATTGTGTCATACCTTTCCCCCCTTTCTCTTAAGCAGATTATGCTCCTTATTTTCAGACTGGTCCTTCTAGAAATCAAATAATAATTTAATGTTTCCCATTTTAAACTAGTAAATGCTCCAATCAAGGGATTAGGAGTCTGGAGTTATTATTCAGTGAAATAGGAACAGGTTTAGTGTTAAACTGCTGCTACCCATCAGGCTATTGTTACAAAAAAGGAAAAGCTATTAATGAGGCTTCTTCTTATTTTATATTAATAATCCATGGGGTGGGGGCTTAAGAGAAGAAAAAGGGAGAGAGAGAAAAATGGTCTCTTTATTTATTTTTCCCCTTTGCGTATGAATTCATTCATGTGGGTGGATAAGAATAAAAATCACTGGTCCCTAGAGATACATCTAAGATTAATGGGGAGAGGGAATAACAGTCTCCCTTTGTCTTGATATAAGAACTTGAGAAATGGGCAGCCTGGACATTTAAAACAGAAAGAAGCAAAAAGAAGGAGCAGCCAGTGAACACATTTATTTGTGGCATTTTCAACAGAAATATTTGGGGGAGAGGGGGGACATTTTTATTGAGAATTTTAAAAGTACGCTAAAATTACAGAAATTTTTAAAAAGATACAAGAAATAAAGGAAATGTGAAAGAAAAGGGGGGGGGGGGAGATGAATTTATTATTATTATTATTATTATTATTATTATTTGTATTTTCCCGCCTCTCCCTGCAGATCAAGGCAGGATTACATCAATAAAATGACACTGTACAGATATAAAATAGAATCAATAAAGCACTAACATAATTATTAGTTCAATAAAATAGCTAAAACATTTAGAACATCTAAAACATCCAGAGAACATACATAATGGCTTCTGGTCTTCCTTTTTAGTGGCTATACATGCATGCAGTTATTCATATGTCTCTGTCACAAAATTACAACTATTCTCTTCTTACAAAAATCTATCTCTCTAATAATCTAAACTAAAAAATTGCCAATTCATTCCACCACCATCCCCCATAAAAAGTCTATAAAGGGCTGCAGATCTTCAAGAGATATCCCTAATGAACATTCTCTAATTAAATCAAAGAATTTGCCCATTTCTACTAATTTTATCAGCTTCCATGACCATTCCTCCATAGTGACTAGTGTTGAATTCTTCTGTCTTTTCACATATAACAATCATGCTGCCATAATCATCTATTAGACTAATCGTCCATGGTTTTTCTCTAATTGTACATACTTCATTCCAAAAGGGATAAATTCCAATTTTAATTAAATATTATTTTTAAATCTTCTGTATCAATATGTATATTTAAATCCCCCCCCCCCCCCAAAGTGAGAGTCGGGGAAACATACCCAGCATCCCTTTAGAAGCACACATTTCCAAGATAACTTTTAAATCTCTTTATACATTCTAAACCATTTATCTAACACCTTATAGCAGCAATGCATGATATTCTAAAAATTCATGATATGAAAACCCTCTTTAAAATCATGACATAAGACCAAATAATCAAGAATTAAAATCTTGTATATTCTAAAACATCTGTTCTCCTTATCCATTTAAAAGTTCTTGCTTTCAAGCTAAAATCATATACAGAGCTTTTATATTCTCAGATCTTGTGTACAGAATGAAGGCAATTTACCAAGGATTTAATCTCACCATTAATGAGAAAAACTCTCTTCACTTGTAAATTTGGGAATTTAAAGTGATTATTATTAAGGTGATGTTTTTCACAGGTCAAGTGAAAACTAAGTCATAAAGATTGAGATTGGTGTTACCCCCAAGGCACCACCTCCAGCAGTTCAACTCATCTCAGGCCACTACATATTCCCCAGTCTCCTTGCAAGGAGCATATATTTTAGAGCATGCATGGGCTGGACAATCTCATGCCTTCTCTTTATCCAGAGAGAGTTTTCACCAACCGGAATTCCCCTTTTGGCCAACTACTTATGCCATCAAAACTTTCTTTGTTGTGGAGCACCACTAAGAGATATTAACCTGCCAAGATCCGCACCCAGAAGTCTCCAGAAATAAAGAAATTTAGTTGGAACCCAAAATTATTCACACATCCCTTTAGTGGATCTATTTCATTTACAGTATGGTTAGACGTCCTTGGAATGACTAGGTGACGAATGTTGCTGTCCTGGAGCTAGCAAGGATCACCAGCATTGAGGCCATGCTATTGAGAATGAAGCTGCGCTGGGCAGGGCACGTTTTCTAAGATGGAGGACCACCACCTCCCAAAAATAGTACTCTACGGTGAACTTGCCATGGGCCAGTGTAAGAGGGGCGTCCCTTAGAAGAGATACAAGGACTCCCTGAAACAACATCTCAAGCTTGGCCAAATTGATCACCAACAATGGTCTGCCCTGGCCTCACATCGGGAGGCATGGAGATGCACTATTCATAATACTGCAGCCTCTTTCGAGAACTCACGCCGAACGAGTCTCAAAGAGAAACAACGCAGAAAGAACTACAACTAGGAAACATCACCCAAGGAGACTTTTTGCTGTGCTTTCTGTAACTGGACTTGTTTATCTCAGATTGGTCTTGTTAGTCATCAATGCGCTTGTAGTAAGTGTAGGATGAGTCCTTCCTGAATCTTCAATAGCAAAGAAAAGACAGACACACACAGAGAGAGAGATGTCCTCATTTGGTGCCATCTGCAATTTTGATACGTATGCCCACATTTCCACCATCCAAATCATTTATAAAGAAATTTCACTTTTAAGTAGCTCCCATCCATCATAAACTCCCTTCTCTTTTAATATTTCTGGCTATGAATCCACACACTGAATATCCCTCCATTTACTGAGATCAGCTTTCTTAAATCTAGAATGTGTGTTTGACTATGCTTGGCTTCCCCTTTCCATTTCATAACAAACTCCAGAGGAACATAGTCACTCCCACTTTGACCCATTAACCCAGTCATCACAGTTGATAAGTATGTGATCTAAAATAGCGGATACCCTTGTTGTCTCTTCCAACATCTGAAAAATTGTCTTCAATGCAAAGAGGAATTTGTTGGACCTTAAATTTATTGCAGAGTTTGACATCCGACAAATATAAGGATAGATGAAATCCCCCGTTATGACTACATCTCTCCTTTCTTAATGTGTGGTCATCTGTTCCAGAAAGGCATCACCCAAATCCTCAGTTTGGCTTGAAGGTATGTAGTAGATCCTACCATCACCACACCCCTGTTGTTTCTCTCCCCCTTAATTTTTCTCTCCCTCTCAATTTGGTTTCCAGGATTTAAGTCATAGTATACACATCCTTAATGTATAATGAAACTCCACCTCCCTTCCTGTTTGGTCTATTTCTCTGAAGTTGGTTACACCCCTCTATTACTACATTCCAGCTATGAGACTCATTCCATCAGGTTTCAGTGATGCTTATTATATCTTATTTGCTTTACAGTGCTAGAAGTTCAAGTTCATCTTGTTTATTTTCCATGCTCTGTGAATTAGTGTGGAGACATCTAAGACCATGGGTCATCCCCCCCCCCCCAGCTGCCTGTGTAACTTTTTTGCCCTCTCACTGTCTGGGCGCTTGCACTATTTGCCTTGTTCTCTCTATACAAGTTTGATTATTGTATCCAGTCCTTGATGAATTCCTGCCTTCCAGAATATTTTCTCCCTCCCCCAAATAACTCAGTTTGAAGCCCTCATGATAAAATTTTTCAGACTGTTGGCAAAAAATGTTTCTGCCAAATGGTATAAGGTGCAACCCATCCCTTGTCAGATGTCCATCTTCATGAAATTACAGGCCATTGTCCAAGAAGCCAAATGATTCCCCGCAGCACCATTTGCAGAACCCGTTGTTCACCTCCACTATTATTCTTGTCCTTCCTATCTAATCAGCATCCCTTCTTTCAGGTAATTCAAAGTTTCTTTTACTTTCCTCTCTCAATGGCCACTATACATTATACAATGTTAAATTATCCACTTAGCAGGAAGAATTCTGGAAACTAGAGTCCAAAACTCTCTAAGCACACAGAAGGCCAAACAGCAGGCAGTGAGAAAGAATTTGTTTTTGTCAAGCTAAGCTCAGGGATGCCTGCTAGTATTGCCTGTGGCTACTAAGGGAAACAAAGAACCAGTTTTGAACCTAGGGAGGCTCTGAAGAAGAATGGAAGAAAGACTCAAACACATGAAAACATCTGGTGCAAAGTAAGTAAAAAGCGATTTACTGTGTAGAACAACAGGGAAACAACAACAGTCATGGTAATGAAGCCAGAAGGGAAAGGCTAATCAATTCTGTCTATATTGCTCTCTTTTAGGACCAACTTGTCTAGGTCTGCTGGATCACTTGACCCCAAGTGAGATTCACAATGAATTTAGACAGGTCTTCTTGGGTCTACCCTGCAAGGAATTTTAAGGGAAGCCTTTACAAAGTTTTGATTATGTTGTCAACATTCTTCTGGCAGATGTTGGTATTTTTTCTGCACAGCAGTTTATCACAATTTCAAACATACTTACAAGTGAATCAGTTGCATTTAATTCAGTGGAACTGTCATCTGATGAATTTTCTTGGGACTGTCCTATAACAATTCTTCCATTGCTTTCCACAGGAGAATTGAACACTTTCTTAGATCTCAATCATCGGTTCAGGAATGAGTCAAACCCAAGAATGCTCTTGGCAGCTTAGATCTTAAAATTAAACAAAGCTTGGTTTCAAAAGCAATTTCTGAAAAATATCTTTATATTTGTCTAGGTTTTAAGGATCTGAATTTCTGGAAAAAAAGCTATTTCTGAACAAAAAAAGTTTAGTTCTGTCATTTTTAAAATTTGTGAATTAGCTGCTATTGGTTCTTCTGGAAATATGCTTTGATCAGAATCATGGTTTAGGAAGTGTTTTTAGAATCATAGAATCATAGAGTTGGAAGAGATCACAAGGGCCATCCAGTCCAACCCCCTGTCATGCAGGAACTCTCCATCAAAGTATCCCCGAAAGATGGCCATCCAGCCTCTGCTTAAAGACCTCCAAGGAAGGAGACTCCACCATCCTCCAAGGGAGTGTGTTCCACTGTCGAACAGCCATTACTGTCAGGAAGTTCCTCCTAATGTTTTGCTGCAATTTGTATCCATTGTTCTGTGTTCTAGTCTCTGGAGCAGCAGAAAACAAGCTTGCTCCCTCCTCAATATGACATCCCTTCAAATATTTAAACAGGGCTATCATATCACCTCTTAACCTTCTCTTCTCCATACTAAACATCCCCAGTTCCCTAAGGCGTTCTTCATAGGGCATGGTTTCCAGACCCTTCACATCTTAGTTGCCCTCCTTTGGACACACTCCAGTTTCTCCACATCCTTTTTGAATTGTGGTGCCCAGAACTGGACACAGTATTACAGGTGGGGCCTGACCAAAGCAAAATAGAGTGGCACTATTACTTCCCTTGATCTAGACACTATACCTCTATTGATGCAGCCTAAAATTGTATTGGCCTTTTTAGCTGCCGCATCACACTGTTGGCTCATGTTCAACTTGTGGTCTACTTGGACTCCTAGATCCCTTTCACATGTACTTTCCTTCAGCCAGCTGTCCCCCATTTTATATCTGTGCATTTCATTTTTCCGCCCTAAGTGCAATACCTTACAATTCTCTGTGTTGAATTTCATTTTGTTAGAGTTGCCCCAGCTTTCTAGTCTATTCATGTCATTTTGAATTTTGATCCTGTCCTCTGGGGTATTAGCTACTCCTCCTAATTTGGTGTAATCTGCAAATTTGATAAGTATGCCCCCAATTCTGTCATCCAAGTCATTAATAAAGATGTTGAATAGCACTGGGCCCAGGACAGAACCCTGTGTCACCCCACATGTCATTTCTCTCCAAGATGAAAAGCAACCATTGTTGAGCACCCTTTGGGTGCGGCCAGTCAACCAGTTACAAATCCATTTAACGGTTACCTTGTCTAGTCCACATTTTACAAGACACAAGACAATTGATGAAAATAGAATAACCAAGTGCAGGTGATCAATAACCTGTCCCAAGTCTGTGAAAGTACAGCTTTTGGGACACATAATAATTAGAATTTCCCAGCTGCATGTAAGACTGATGCAAATAAGCCTGATACAGGGATGCCAGTTAGCCATATAAAAAGCAGCTTTTCTTTTAAGCCTTATTTCAACTATTCATCCACCCACCCCATTCTGGCTTACTTGCTGAGATTCACATTTTTTTAATGTGCCATATTTTAAACAGACTGTTAGGGAGTGGAAATGTTGAAAGGTACTAAACAGGAGTGCTCTTTTATGCTATAATCACTCCTGTGAACACCTGTGAACTTTTGAATTTAATTGGTCTACAGCTGGTCCTCAATCTTTGCTGTAAATGTATGGTGGAAAGCAATAGCAATACACACACACACAAAGTTTGATTTACTATTACGTTATGATGTTTTCTTTTGTGATTGTCTCCTGCTTGTTCCAAAAGGTTTTGTTGTTATTCTTTTGTTCTGAATGTGTTCATATTTTAAGTAAAAATCCTCCAAAACTGTCTAACTTTTCCTTTGAGTATAGTTTTTCCCTATACAGTTTGCATCCAGACTGCTGGAAAGAACATATCTCCCAATATAACACTTTTTAAAAAGTCATTTTTTTTAACAAAATTACATTAGCTTACACACGCACACACGGACTCATGCACACACACACACACACACAAAATAGCTACTTTGAATGTGGTCATGGAGGGGGGAATACTTTTTTAAAAGGGGAACAATAGACCTTTATATTAACAATATAAAACAATATAAAAACTCAACTCAATTGCAAGACCTGTATATCTGCAAGTCTGAATATATTGCATGATGTCTATTCTTCTGCTGTGAATAATTAAAATGGATTAGTCCAAAAGCTCAAATGTTGATCCAGTGGTTTCAAATCATGTGTATACAATAAATGGGTACAAACCTGAAGCGAACTTGTCTTTGTCTATTTGTCCTTTGATTCTCTTATCTGACAGGTTAGTTTTTCTACCATCGACCAAACTCTTTTTAGCCAAGAAGAAAAAGAGATATCATTTGTGAGCTTCCAGGGCTTAGCCATTTCTAAATGCATTGTTGTCAAGAGAATTGAAATCAAGTCCCTATATTTAAGGGGAGGGTTGGGTCATTGAAAGACAGAAATTGGGTCCTTTGAAGATGAAAAGAAGAACCTCACAATATGATTCATATGTGGTTGTAATGTACTAAGGTTTAAAAAGGAGGATGATGTTTTGAATTTCTGATTTTAAGATCCTTGGGGGAAAGGTTCCTCTTAGCTCTAGTACCATCACAGGCATATTTGGTGAGAACATGGGAGAGAGCCTTTTCAGAGATTGTGGAATGACCTGCCATGGGAAAGTAGGATGGACCCTCTCTGTTCTCTTTTCAGCAGCAGGTGAAGACCTGTCCATTTACTCCTGCCTCTGAGTGTTACTGTCTGATGCAGTTTGGCTAAGATATACTTTTACCATTTAAACAGTCTTTCAACATGATTTAGCATGTTGTTAGCATGAAGTTTTAACTTTTGAATTATCTACTATTTGAACTGTATTTAGCTTTAATTCATATTGCGAACTTCTCTTGGGTCTTATGTTGGGGAAAAGGCAAGATATAAATCAAATCAAATCAAACAGGTTAAATACTATAGTATGTCCTCCATGTAACCTTTGTATGGCAAACTTCCTGCATTGTTATTGTTAAGAATAAGTAAGAATTTTGGTAAGAATTTTGTTTCAATTCCTCTTTTCTTAGAATCTGGAAAATTGGGGGGGGGGGGTGGAATGATGAGAGAAAGCCAAATTCACTCATTCCTAGTTTTTTTATCCAACATTTTCAAAATTCAGAAATTTATTTTAAAATCCAATCAAAATAGCTAGAAACTTGTGGAGAAAGAATCCTGGAATTTTGGAGAAAGTGGAACAAATCAACCCCCCCCCTCCAAAAAAATATTTTTTTAAAAAAAAAAAAATCAGGCTTAGTTGTAATGTGGGTTTGGTTATAGCAAAGTTCAGCTTACTCATTGTTATGGTAGGAACAATTTTCATCTCCCCATCAATTAGTGCAGTAGCTAAGGATGCCCAATTTTTTTGTGTAGACGCTTTCATCTAATCATTGTCCTGCTGCATGCCTGTATACAAAAGTCAGGGCTGATAGAGATTTCCCCTCTCCTGGCTGCAATGAATAGAATCTCATTTATTTTTATTTTATCCACATACAGAAGCAATTAGATGCTCTCTTTGATCAGTTATTAAAACTGCTCCACAACTTTAAATGAGAGGAAGCTTTCTCAGAAAGGGACGCTCATTTGAAAAGCAATGTGAAATGACCAGTACAAAAGGCTTGAATTTTGCAATGGATGTTCTCCAAGCGATCACATTTTCATCCATGCAAATTAACACAATTTCATTTTCATCCACCACTTCTTCCACACCCCTGTCAAGGCAAATAGCGGGGCTGTTGGAATTATGCAAGCATTTCAGCATAAACAACAACAACATTATTTGGCAATTCACAGTGAACTGGGACATTTCTTTTGTCTGCAGTGTCAAACCCATTATTTTGACCCTCAGCCTCAGCCTCCAGCTCTGTGACACTTCTGTCACATATTGAGAACAATAAAAAGAATAAGCATTGATGACTAGCATACAAAATCGGAAAGAATTATTATGGCAGATCAAAGGGAAATGAAGAACTAAACACATCCAGACCATCTAAAAATGGCTGTGGTAGCTCACTGACGGAAGGCATTATGGTCTGAAGAAGATGAAGTGTAAACAGATTATCATTATTAGGCTCCAGGGTGGTATCATTTGCAACATTGCTTGCATTGCAAGCATCTTTGTGGTCCTAAAAAGAGAGATAAGCAGAGACAGGAAACATCATGATGAATTAGTATTGTGATTTAGGAGCAGTTGTGTATTCAAACCAGGGTTCACAGGGTCTAAGCTCTTGGACCCTTTGATAAGCAGAAACTTATCATTATCATTTGCCACTCTGATCTTTAAACATGCTGATCCCCACACAGGAAGAAATGGAGCCACTATAAAATAGTGCCCAGAAGTCCCACAGCCCAGAAGGATACAATGGTCAATGATACTAAAGGATCCCTAGTGGCTCAGTGTTTAAATGCCAGTACTGCACCCACAACATTGTGAGTTCAATCTTGGGTTGACTCAACCTTCCATCCTTTTGTAGGTTGGTAAAATGAATACCCAGCTTGTTGGGGGCAATTGGCTTATACGTTGTAAAGTGCTTAGAGACTGCTTCTTTCAGTATGAAGTGGTGTAGAAATGTAAATGCTTGCTTGTTATTGCTACTAAAAGCCACTGAAAGGTCCAACAGAACCAACAGAAACACACTTTCCCTGTCTAGTTCCTGGTCAGTCCTCCATGGGCCTTCCTATAGATCCAAGAAGGAGAGGGGCGTAACTTTTCCAAGAATCTACTCCATATTGTTAGGCTGTACACATGGGAAATAAGCATTGTTATTGTACAAGGAGGAGCAAAGATTAAATCCCCTGGGATTCAGTTTGGAAAATCAGTCTGATTAATGTCAGTCTGGAAAATCAGTATGCAAAGGGATCTTGCAGCATCTTTGAGATACAGGTTGGTAGCATGAGCTTTCATAGACTTGGGCCTACTTCCTCAGATGCATTTGGTGGAGTGGAAAGCCCAGGGACAGATCTATATAGCAGTCTGTGTGAGAGAATGTCCATAGGAATGCAAAACATTGTGGTTGAGGAGATGAGGTGACAAATTCAATTTGAACTATGGTCATTAGTGACAAGACAACACCAAGGTTAGTAGATAATTATATGAATGAGTACTGGCCAATTCATCACATATTTTGTCTCCCACACTCCATTCTAATACTCATTCATATGGTATCTGCCAACCTTGAAGACAAATGGATCATAGGAGGGAGAATTCAATTCATGGCAGAGAGAAAATGGGGAAGGAGTACACATTTCCAACTCTAGATCTGAGTTTGGGAATTATAGGGAGAGGACAAGGAGGATTGGGTGGGTGGATGGGCAGGCACAAAAAACTTTGCAAAAAGGAGCATTTTTATCAGAGGATTTGTTAACTGAGGTATATCAAAGGACCACAAACTGAACAGGAATTAACAGTGTGATGCAGCAGCTGAAAAGGCCAAAGTGATTTTAGGCTGCATCAATAGAAGTATAGCATCTAGATCAAGGGAAGTAATAATGCTACTCTATTCTGCTTTGGTCAGGCTCCACCTGGAATACTGTGTCCAGTTCTGGGCACCACAATTCAAAAAAGATGGGGAGAAACTGGAGCATGTCCAAAGGAGGGTGATTAAAATGGTGAAGGGTCTGTAAACCATGCCCTATGAGGAATGACCTAAGGAGCTGGGGATGTTTAGCCTGGAGAAGAGAAGATTAAGAATCCTGTTCAAATATCTGGGGGGATGTCATGTTGATGAGGGAGCAAGCTTGTTTTCTGCTGCTCCAGAGACTATGACCCGGAACAATGGATACAAGCTCCAGGAAAAGAAATCCCAACTCAGATTTAGGAGTAACTTCCTGACAGTAAGGGCTGTTCAAGAGTGGAATACACTCCTTCAGAGTGTAGTGGGGTCTCCTGTTTTGGAGGTCTTTAAACAGAGGCTGGATGGCCATCTGCCAGGGATGCTTTGATTGAGAGTTCCTGCATGGCAGGTGACCCTAAGGAGAATCTATCAAGGAGTTTTCATGGCAAGATTTGTTCAGAGGTGATTTGTCTTTCCCTTTGCTTTCTTCTGAGGCCGAGAAAGAGTATCTTGCCCAAGGTCACCTAGTAGGATTTTATTGCTGAGTGGGGATTCAAACCCTGGTCTGCAGAGTCATAGTCCAGCCTTCAAACCACTACACCTGGTTTTCTGATACAGCACTACAAAACAGCTTTTTATAGGAAACAGGAGGGGCAACCATGAAACATTATGTATGCCCCATTGGGCCAATTTAGGATTCCAGCCAATAAATTAGAAATATTAAAATGGAAGTTAAACTAGCCCTATTATTGAAAGATCAATTAAGTTAAATAGTTGAAAACTCTCAGTAATAAACAATGAAATGAAAATCATAAAAGCACCATCTTATCCATTTAAAACCCTTAGCATCAGGCATGTAAGCAAAGATAAATAAGACTGTAGCAAACCAATAGCAGATCAAAGGAGAGATACTGCTGCTGAACAATTCCTAGTTTCCAAGGGCTTGAAACCTCCGTGAGCAAGGTTTACTTGAAGGGTCCTCTCTGTGAGTCCAAAATAATAGGGCCTTTTTGAACAAAACCCCTGGAAACATGGATGTAGGTGTTGTTGTGTTGTGTCAATAATTGAGAGCTCAGAGAGTTATGTGTGAGGGAAGGGACCTGCCTTCACCCCCGCCCCGTCCTTTAGGCATCTGCTCTGATGGTGGATGCTGCTATTGTTTGAGTGCTGCAAGCATTTCCTCCTCTTTTCAAGAAGGCACCACTGGAAAAAGAAAAAAAGAACCTGTCCTTTCAAACTCTTGATTCATACAGACAAAAGCAAATAGCAGGCTGGCTTTGCCCAAGTATCCACTCAACCATCCCCCAAGACTGCAAGCAAAGGCCTTATCTTGACCAGCTCTTTGGTTTAGTTTTCTTTTCTACTCACCCATGGAGCCTGGCTAATTTGCCTTAGAGATGTTGGCCAAGTTCCTATATAAAGGTTGAATAGCAGAAATGCCTGCCTGCAAAGTTAAACAGTGGCTAAAATTCTCAAGGTGTATGGAGTTCTGTACATACTGTTCTCTGTCCCCATCACCATTACATGGCACCTGCCAAGCCCCAGAAGGGAGCCCTGGTATGATTGCTTACTGGAGGCATAAGGAGGAAGAGGTGAAACTATTTTAGACCACAGAGAAGTAACTGGTCTCATCTCAGTCATAGGGGAAAATATGGGGGTGAACTCTTAAATGGAGTGCAATTTACCTTTTCCTTTCCCCAGGAGCCCAGTGCAACTGGATCTCCATGGTCTAAAGAATCTTCCCTCTCTGTTCCCTTCCCACAGATAAGAAGAATCAACAGCAGACCATCCTAAGGCTTTAGAGCTGCTGGGTGATGGGAGGTTTTAGAGAGGAGTGCTGGGGCAAAAGAATAGCCTTCTCTATCCCTGACCAAAAAGGGACTTATGCACATAATAAGCTGCACATAGATTGGCATATATTATGAATAGGATGCCAGCCCTTAATTGTGCTACATACAGACCTTGTGTCAAATGGTTATGTTATAAAACCAAATCAAGAGACTAAATGTGCAACCAAATGTGCATGAATATCCAAGTGTAATGGCACCATAGTCAGAATTTATGTAAATATATACCCTGGGTTTCATATAGAGCATGGAGCAAACTTGTTTTCTGCTGCTCCAGAGACTAGGACATGGAGCAATGGATTCAAGATGCAGGAAAAGAGATTCCACCTCAGCATAAGGAAGAACTTCTTGACAGTAAGAGCTGTTTGACAGTGGGACACACTCCTTCGGAGATTGGCGAAGACCCCTTCTTTGGAGGTTTTTAAACAGAGGTTGGATGGCCATCTGTCCGGGGTACTTTGATTGTGTATTCCTTCATGGCAGGAAATTGGACTTGATGGCCCTTGAGGCCTATTCCAACTCTATTGTAAAATGACCTATGTAAGCCACACTACACATGTGGGGCCAAAAGTCACAGTAGATGTATTCTGTGTAGTTCATGTATTCTGATGATAGCAGCAGAAGCAGAATTGGACAGATGTCATGTTCATCTATGCTTTACAAGTCATGCATTGTGATTGTGCATCCTCTTCTTTGCATTGTGATTACATATTGTGTTACACATCCTATATTTTGCATTGTTCTTGCGCATCATATACTTTGCATTGCACATTATTGTTGTGCATCCCACACTCTCCATTGTGGTTGTACATTGTGTATTTTGCATCTTGTCATGGCATTCAGTCACTGACATCTGTTGTACAATGTTGCTAGTCTGCACTGGGACCGATAGGCATATGGTGGTGCATGGGCATTAATATTAAACTAACTGTTTTATCACACTAGGGGGCAAAAAGGATTTAAACAAGAGTCAAACAAGAGTTAAACAGGAAATGCCCTATGTTTATCACAGGACATTTCCTGCTTAACTCTCGTTTAACTCTAATTTAAATCCTGTTTGCCCCCTAGTGTGAAAAAGAAATAAGAGGATGTTGGGTTGAGACCCGTATGCGCAATTCAGCTTCTACAAGTTCTGTAAATGATTAGTGTGGTTTTACCCCCCCCCCCCAAAGGATTGCTTTGCATTATTCTCCCTGTATTTGAGAGTCCCAAAATGTTCCAGAGGAATATTTTCTGCACACAAAAAGCAAGAGGGCTCAAATATTCTGAGAAAACTGTGCTAACAACAACAACAATATCTCCATGCTCTATTATGTCCTGATGGGGTTTTCCAACTTTTCAAAAAGGCATGTTTTCAACCAGGAAAGGAGTAATAGACAATATTATTTCTGTTTCACCTGCCTACCTCTTTCCTTTCTTTTTCTGAAATATCCATGAGAAACAAAGCTGAACACAAATGCACTTGTTTTCCTTTTTTATTGATATTCTCAGTATGTGCTGCACAAAATAACTGTAATATAAAGGAGGTTAGCCATGGGGTTTGTGGGCACGTGTGTGGTTAAGCTGTTGGGACGCTGTTGTTTAACTGCCATTTAAGATGAGTGACTTATAATCCCCAGCAGTCTTGCTACCCCCTTGAAAGAGAGGCTAGAATGTTGCATAGCTCATGAATAGATCAGCTGGGGATAAGCTGATAAGAGATGCACGTCAATATCATTGACATGAATGGAGAAGTGCAACCTTGCAATATAAAACCTCACAACTCCAATCAAAATTCATACACACACACACACAATGATGTATGCTCACAAGGTTAGGGGCTAATTTACAGTGTGAGGCTCCTCAGTCACTGTAGGGCTTGTGTCCATCAAATCTCCAGATTTGATGGACTAGCTGGTGTCCTGGAGTCCATTCACATTCCAAAATTATTCTGCTGTTATGTCATTTTAGACTTGCATGGTTCCATCTTTTTTCTTTCCTTTTAAAAAATATTTTATTGAACAAAAAAAGCTGAATAATGCAAATAACAGAGACAAACTACTAAAGACAATATAATATATAGTCTAACAAAAAGTAACAATAGAGAGCTAGCATGGTGTAGTGGTTATATAAGAGTCAGTTTTATTAGATTACCTCTACATGTTTCAACTCATTCAACTTATTGGGAGAATATCCTAATAAACAATAATATTCTTTAGACACTCTATCCCAGTATTTAAACCTTCTTCCCATCTTGAGAGTTAATGAAAAATTTGAAATAATGAATTTAAAGTAATGAATAATAATATATCTGAATTATATTTCCAATTTATGGGAGCCTATTTTGGGGATTTCCTGTTATGCTTCTTCAGAGGGGCTTTGCCATTGCCATCCACTGAGGCTGAAAGAAGGTGAGTTATCCAGGGTTTATATGGCTGAGCTGGAATTTGAAGCTTGGTCTCTAGAGCCATAGTCAATATTCAAACCATCGCACCATGCTGGCTCCCTTATTGTGCATTGATGTGCATTGTATATAAGAGGCCATTGAGCAGTTGCACAGTGTCATAGTTTCACATTCAGTTCCCATTTCAAATTCATTTGCCCACTGTAATAATTCACAGACAACTGCAACTGCAGTGTAATTCCATGAGCACAAATCTACTCTCCATCTCTTTGATTTATGATCTCAGACTTATTCTACTTTTTTGGTATGACCAGTATGAATTTATTATCTGGAGACAGGATAATAATATTTTCTGGGAGGGAGGGATGTTAAATGATTTGATGGCAGTAGGGCTGCTTCTGCATTGCAGAATTAATACAGTTTGACATCACTTTAACTGCCATGGCTCAGTGCTATGGAATTCTGTGATCTCCAGTTACGTGAGATAGTTAGCCTTCTCTCTCAGAGAGCTCTGGTGCCACAGAAAACAACATATCCTAAGATTCCATAGGATGGAGCCACAACAGTTAAAGTGGTGTCAATGCATTAATTCTGCAGTGTGCCAGCAGTCTTGGTGGTAATCCACTTGATCAGCTGTAAACACTTGATGGATGTGCAGGTGGCATTCCCCTGCTGTGGAGTGTTTTATAAGAGTTACTAAGGTGTAACTAATGACTAGTAATTGCAGGTTTCTGTAGGTGTCTGATCCAACGCATCTGCCACATATGATGAGATATGGAAATATGAAGGAGGAGGTAAATGCCCCAAGCTAGGCACAATCTCTGAACTTTTGATCAGCTTTCCATTTGGATAATGAAACATGACACAAGGATGCTTCTGGTGCAGGAGCATTTTGCACTGGACTGCTAAGCATATGTTCCTAACACAACACAATCAGGTCTGATTAAACTCTTACACAATCATCTTCCATGACATCTGGCAAAACAAGAGGTGGCATCTTCTACTTCAGGTTTTTCAGTATCTCTCCAAATATTTACCATTCAAAAAGAGACTGGTGGGAAAAAAAAAATAAAAAAAGGAACTAAGATTCTGAATGCCTGCGAAAGAAAATCACCCAAAAGCGTATAAGTACTTGGTTTTGATGGGGCAGTTTAGTTCTCTACCACTTTAATTAGATCACAGAGCCAGAATCTGCCTTAGCATTTGTTTGTGTTAGGGATTAAAATAATACTCATATGTTCTTGTTGTTAACAACCTATAAGATCCAACCAAGCTCTTATAATTTCACCAAACAAGGAGAAAAGTTCTGAAATTATTCATGTGAGAATGCATGTGAGAATGAGATGAGTGACAGAAGTCTTGCATCAGCATATTGTAAAGTGCTTCCATGGGAAAATAAGAAATGTCTCCCCACAGGACTCAGCTTCTTCCTTTGGCCTCTCTCCATGATCGGGTAGTGACCAGTGACACATGGCTCTGTGTCAAAAGTACAATGATAAAACCTCTTCTAAGGACCTCCACTGGGTTCTCTAGAAGTTCTGGAAGACGATGTGATCATGAATGTCTGGCTATGATTACATAGCCAGATCCTTCTCAGCCATCTTGTATTCTCTACCCATCACTACATGACCATATAGAGAGGCTGAAGGGGTAAGAGAAATCCTATTCTTTTTTTTTGGGGGGGGGGGCATTTCATAATTCTGTCAGAGTGGAACTTTACAATACATCTCCTAATGCAAGACTGTGGATGAAGATTGAGGACCAGAATCCAAGACGGAACATCCACACCTGTATGTATCTTTTCAGCCACATCATGAAAAGGCATGGCTCACTAAGATAGATGATAATGCTTGGAAAAGTGTAAGGCAGTAAAAAAAGAGGAAGGCTGCATAACAGATGGATAGACTTAATCAAGGAGGACATGGCTCTGAGTCTGCAGGACATGAGCAGATGTAATATACCAACTAACTCCACTCCAGGAACACAAGACTTCAGTAGATTCAGAAAAGCCTTATCCAAAAGGCTGTAAGCAGTACATAGTTGTCAAGACTGAAGAATTTTCCAGAAGTTTTCCAGTTAGAGTCCAAAAAATTCACCTGTTAAAAAGCATTTACCCATTTGTCAGCAACTTTAAACACACACCCTTCCCAGGTCTTAACATTCCTATTTTCCCCCAGTACCAAGCTACAACTTTCCATAAGAACACCCTTGGTAATTTTGAGCTCACACTTCCTCCACATGCATCTGCACGTGATCCTAGGTGGAAAGAGATGCACAATCTTTTCTTTTCCCACTGTATTTACATGCTGCCTTTCTTCCAGGATGTAACCCAAAGCTGCTTCCAGAACAACAAATTAAAAACATTCACAAAAAGTTTTAAACCAATATAAAAACACCACATTAAAACATTATAAAACTGATTAAAATCATACAAAAATTAAAAACTGATAAAAGATACAACTATATTTTTTTAAAAAAACCTTGCCTGCCAAAGCATTAAAAGCTTGCTTAAATAAAAATGTTTTTTGCTTGCTGGTGAAAGGAAAGCAGGGAGGGAGCCAGACTAGCCTCTACCCTAGCCTCCTGATTTATTTAGCGGATTTATATCTTGCCTTTCTCCCAAAATGGGATTCATGGTGGAGCTCCAGAGCATGAGAGAAGCCACTGAGAAGGCTCTCTCTTGTGTCCTCACCAAAGGACACTGTGATGGTGGCAGGACTGAGAGAAAAGCTTCCCATGATAATCTTGGCAGGTTCATACGACCTTTCAATTAGTCCGGACAAGCCATGTGTATTAATACATGAACATTATAAAAGGCTGAGCTGTCATCATTCACATTTGATGGCAATGTCAGGAATTCTGTTTTTCAATTATTCTTTGGCCTTCATGGAGAAAATGAATGCATACATATAGGTTATTATTCCAGCTGTACTAAATATTCACTGGTTTTAATTTGGGGGTAAAAAAGTGTTTGTGCTTTAGAGTTTCATTGGTATTTATTATACTTGTTCAGCACTGTTGTTTCCCTGGGATCCTGCTCCTTTTGTGTTAAAGTATTTCTCCCCTGCAGATTTTTCTCTCCCCTCCTAAGTGAAACAGACTGCCCACTGCAAGCTCTGATGCTGCCCCAAAGCCAGTGTCATGCAGACCACCCACCCAAAACACAGCAGACAGCTTTGCAGCACTCTGGTGGTGCGGCAGAGAGTTGGAGTGAGAGAGAGAAGAAGGAAGAGCAACTTTTTGGCAGCCATTTTAAGTGGTAAGTGTGTGGATTTTTAAAATCTCTTTGGGGAGTGTGTCTGCTGCAGAGGAGGAGGAGGAGCTTCTGTGAGTCACACCTGTGAGTCACAAGTGGGAGGAGCTAGGAGACCAGCTATACAGAACTGCTCAGAGAGCCAGCTGGAGAGAGTTGGAGTGAGAGAGAGAAGAAGAAAGAGCAACTTTTTGGCAGCCATTTTAAGTGGTAAGTGTGTGGATTTTTAAAATCTCTTTGGGGAGTGTGTCTGCTGCAGAGGAGGAGGAGGAGCTTCTGTGAGTCACACCTGTGAGTCACAAGTGGGAGGAGCTAGGAGACCAGCTATACAGAACTGCTAAGAGAGCCAGCTGCAGAGAGTTGGAGTGAGAGAGAGAAGAAGGAAGAGCAACTTTTTGGCAGCCATTTTAAGTGGTAAGTGTGTGGATTTTTAAAATCTCTTTGGGGAGTGTGTCTGCTGCAGAGGAGGAGGAGGAGCTTCTGTGAGTCACACCTGTGAGTCACAAGTGGGAGGAGCTAGGAGACCAGCTATACAGAACTGCTCAGAGAGCCGCGCGCCTAACGGCGTGCGAATTCCCCCCCCCCCCCCCAAACAGGGTAAAAGCACAACATTAGGAGCAGAGGAGCTGTAAACTTTGTTTTAGAGGTTCTCCTTTAGATCTTCCCCTTTTTAAAAGTGCTTTTGAGGGGTTCCCCTGCACCTCAGAGGAAGTGAATACAAGTTAGAAACCAGGGCATCTGTATAAAGTAACATTCCCAGTAGGTTGAAATCACTGATAGAGATTGGTGAAATAGGACAGGACATCAGGGGCTTTGACATTAGTGTTTACTGGGGAATATTCTTCGAGGAGGAAGCCCACAGTCTTCTTTTAGTGATTCCTTAATAGTTCTCGGTATGGGCACCGAGGGAGCGGCTGCAGTCACTTGCAACACTTGTGGGATGTTTGTCTTCTTGCCTACAGATGTGGCAAACTTCACATGCCCCAAGTGCAAGTTGGTAGCCCTCTTGGAGGAGAAAGTACAGCAGCTGGAAGCCAGGGTAGCGACACTTCAGCATGTCAGGGAGCAAGAGGTTTTCCTCGACACAACGGAAGGAACGATCTTGGAAGGGGACCACACAGAGAAAGTCGCTGGGGGTGAGAAGGTCACTTCATCTACAGAGGAGGCAAACAGCTGGAGGAATGTCACACAGAGAAGCAGAGAAATCAGGGATAGCTGTAGGAGCTTGCAGCTACAGAATCGTTTCGAAGCCCTTTCACTTATCAAGGAGGATCAGGAAGAGCAGCAAGGACAGACTTCAGGGACACAGCAGGAGAGCCTGGGAGTTCCATCGCAGGGAAGAGTTGCTGCTAAGCCTCAGAGGAGGCGCGTGGTTGTGGTGGGGGACTCCTTGCTGAGGGGTACAGAAGCAGTGATTTGTGGGCCCGACAAGATGTCTCGTGAGGTGTGTTGTCTCCCTGGGGCAAAGATCCGTGATGTTACGGAGAGGCTGACAAGACTGGTCAAATCGACTGACAAATACCCCTTCCTTTTGGTCCACGTGGGAACGAATGACACAGCAAGACACAGCCTTCAGAATATCAGAAGGGATTACGAGGCTCTGGGGAAGAAGCTGAAGGAAATGGACGCACAGATTGTCATCTCGTCTCTTCTACCAGTAGAAGGGTATGGTCCAGGAAGAGAGAGGAAAATAGCAGATATCAACAACTGGCTCCGCAGATGGTGTCGCCGAGAACAATTTGGATTCTTGGATCATGGGCTGCGGTTCCATGAGGAGGGACTTCTAGCAAGGGATGGGCTACATCTCACGCCAGTTGGAAGAAACGTTTTTGCCAACAGTCTGAAGAATCTGATCAGGAGGGCTTTAAACTAAGTGATCTGGGGAAGGGAGACAGCAGTCTGGAAGGCAAAACGGCTAGAAAAAATAGTCAAACTGACATAGAGGGAAGAAGACAAACAGTGCAAGGACTCAACAAAAGGAGCCAAAAAAACATGCACAGGCATCAAGTAAAGGGGACACATGGTCTTAGATGTCTCTACACTAATGCACAGAGCATGGGAAATAAGCAGGATGAACTTGAACTCCTAGCACAACAAGGGAAATATGATATAATAGGCATCACTGAAACCTGGTGGGATGAGTCTCACGATTGGAATATAGAAATAGAGGGGTATAACCTTTTTAAGAGAAACAGGACAAACAAGAAAGGAGGAGGAATAGCATTATATGTCAAGGATATTTACACCAGTGAAGAGATCCAGGACATCAATACTGGAAGCCAGGTGGAGAGCATCTGGATAAAAATTAAAGGAGAGGGAAACAACAGGGATGTTACTGTGGGAGTCTACTACAGACCCCCAAGTCAGACAGAGGAAATGGATGATGCCTTTCTAGAACAGATGGCCACGCAATCAGGAAGGAGAGATGTAGTAGTGATGGGGGACTTCAACTACCCGGATATTTGCTGGAAGTCAAACTCAGCGCCATCCTCAAGATCTAGAAAATTCCTCACTTGCCTTGAAGACAATTTCATTGTCCAAAAGGTGGAAGAGGCAACAAGGGGATCAGCTATTTTGGATCTGATCTTAACCAACAGGGAAGACCTAGTTGATGGGGTGCAAGTGGTGGGATCCTTAGGTGGGAGTGACCATGTTCTCCTGGAGTTTGTTATACAGTGGAAGGGTGAAGCTAAGCATAGTCAGACACGCATTCTAGACTTTAGGAGAGCTGATTTCAATAAACTTAGAGAAATACTGGGGGTGATCCCATGGTCAAGAATACTAAAAGAGAAGGGAGTTCAAGATGGATGGGAGTTCCTCAAAAGGGAGATACTAAAGGGACAATTTCAGACAGTTCCAATGAGGAAGAAAAATGGGAGATGTCTCAAGAAACCAGTATGGATGACTAAGGAACTTACAACTGAGCTAAGTTTTAAACGGAACATGTATAAAAAATGGAAAAATGGGGAAATCACCAAAGAGGAATTCAAACAAATAGCCAGAGCATGTAGGGATAAAGTCAGAAAAGCTAAAGCGCAAAATGAACTCAGGCTTGCTAGAGACGTTAAGAACAATAAAAAGGGCTTTTTTGGGTATGTCCGCAGCAAAAGGAAGAAGAAGGAAACAGTTGGGCCACTGCGTGGAGAAGATGGCAAAATGCTCACAGGAGACAGAGAAAAGGCAGAATTGCTCAACACCTTCTTTGCTTCAGTCTTCTCAGGAAAGGCAAAGGGTGCCCAACCTAAGGATGATGGGGCAGAGGACAGAATAGGGGAATTTCAGCACAGAATAAGTAAGGAAACAGTACAGGAATACCTGGTTAATCTAAATGAATATAAGTCTCCAGGACCAGATGAACTACATCCTAGGGTATTAAAAGAACTGGCAAATGTAATATCGGAACCAATGGCAATCATCTTTGAGAACTCCTGGAGAACAGGAGAAGTCCCTGCAGACTGGAGGAGGGCAAATGTTGTCCCAATCTTCAAAAAGGGGAAAAAAGAGGATCCCAACAATTATCGTCCGGTTAGTCTGACATCAATACCAGGAAAGATTCTAGAGCAGATCATTAAGCAGAGAGTCTGTGAATATCTGGAAGATAATTCCATAATCACAAAAAGCCAACATGGGTTTCAGAGAAACAAGTCATGCCAGACAAATCTGATCTCTTTTTTTGATAAAATTACCAGCTTGGTAGATGAAGGGAATGCTGTGGATATAGTATATCTTGACTTCAGTAAGGCCTTTGACAAGGTTCCCCATGACATCCTTGCAAACAAGCTTGTAAAATGTGGACTAGACAAGGTAACCGTTACATGGATTTGTAACTGGTTGACTGACCGAACCCAAAGGGTGCTCAACAATGGTTCCTTTTCATCCTGGAAAGAAGTGACAAGTGGGGTGCCACAGGGTTCTGTCCTGGGCCCAGTGCTATTCAACATCTTTATTAATGACTTGGATGACAGTATTGAGAGCCTAGTTATCAAATTTGCAGATGACACCAAATTGGGAGGAGTAGCTAATACCCCAAAGGACAGGATCAAAATTCAAAATGACCTGAATAGACTAGAAAGCTGGGCCAAAGCTAACAAAATGAAATTTAACACAGAGAAATGTAAGGTCCTACACGTAGGGCGGAAAAATGAAATGCACAAATATTGGATGGGGGACACCTGGCTGAATGAGACAACATGTGAAAGGGATCTAGGAGTCCAAGTAGACCACAAGTTGAACATGAGTCAACAGTGTGATGCAGCAGCTAAAAAGGCCAATGCAATTTTAGGTTGCATCAATAGAAGTATAGTGTCTAGATCAAGGGAAGTAATAGTGCCACTCTATTCTGCATTGGTCAGGCCCCACCTGGAATACTGTGTCCAGTTCTGGGCACCACAATTCAAAAAGGATGTGGAGAAACTGGAGCGGGTCCAAAGGAGGGCGACTAAAATGGTGAAGGGTCTGGAGACCTTGCCCTATGAAGAACGCCTTAGGGAGCTGGGAATGTTTAGCCTGGAGAAGAGAAGGTTAAGAGGTGATATGATCGCCCTGTTTAAATACTTGAAGGGATGTCACATTGAGGAGTGAGCAAGCTTGTTTTCTGCTGCTCCAGAGAACAGAACTCGGAACAATGGATGCAAACTGTAGGAAAAAAGATTCCACCTCAACATTAGGAGGAACTTCCTGACAGTAAGAGCTGTTCGACAGTGGAACACACTCCCTCGGAGGGTGGTGGAGTCTCCTTCCTTGGAGGTTTTTAAGCAGAGGCTGGATGGCCATCTGTCGGGTATGCTTTGATTGGGAGTTCCTGCATGGCAGGGTGTTGGACTGGATGGCCCTTGTGGTCTCTTCCAACTCTAAATTTCTATGATTCTATGATTCTATGGCATTTATGCCACAACCACAATAGGATCTGCAGGGAGAGGTGAAAAATATAAATAAAATTATTATTATTATTATTATTATTATTTCAGACTAATTGGACACAAATAGCAACCCAAGTCTTAAGAGCTCCCTAACCTTAATAGGGGGTTTGCCAACACAACAAAAGGCAAGCATGTCCCTTCTCCAAACCCTTTGCAGGCCTTTCTCCAGTTCTGGAGCTCCTCTTTGCTCCAGCTTAGTTTTGAACTGGTGAATTTTCATCCAGAAATGCCCTTTGAAGAACTTTCAGCTCACCCCTGCTTAAAACACTGCCAAGAAACCTTCCCAGTTGATAGCTCCTTTGCCAGGGAAACAGCTGTGAGTTTGAGGGTATATTCACACTGTAGAATTAAAGCAGTCTGAAACCACTTTAACTGTCATGAGTCTATCCTGTGGAATCCTGGGATATGTAGTTTGGTGATGTAGGTGTTGTGCAGACTGCCCCTAAGGTCTGCAGCCACTCCTTTTACAGCCAGTCCGGGGCCATGGCAACTGCATGCTGCAGCCCCAATCTGGCCTTTGCAGGGTACAAAAAGGAGCTGCAAAAAGCCAATAGCCACAGTTTTATGGAGGTCCTTCAGCACTGTGTCATGCAGACGCAGCACCAGAGAGTGCCATGATGCCGTGTACCATATAGTGTGGTGTGTGGTGTCACACAGCCCTCAGGGCAGAGCTGGGACATGCGTCATATTGATGCTATGCCGCAACTCCACCCCCAACTTGGCTTTTCCCGCCAGTGTGCACAGCCCTGTAGTCAGCCTGGTCTGTCAGAGAGCTCTGGTGCCTCACCAGACTACAGATCCAAGGATTCTATAAGGTAAAGTCATGGCAGTTAAAGTGGTGTCTGACTGCTTTGTGTGGACACACCTTGAGTCCTAACTTTAGAGGGCTATCCAAAGTGCTGAACATAGCTTGGAATTAAGGTTCACCATCTTGGATATTGCTTTTAGAATTCAGACTGAAAGCCAAAGCAGAATCACTTCCTCACCCACACAGAAACCACAAATTGTGACTGCCAGAAATGAAACCTTGATATATGAAAATGCAATGTAATGGCATTAGGTCATAGCTTAGTTTTGTTACATTTTCTGGAAGGTGATTGGGAAATTGATGCAAAGATGCCACTTTTGCTGGCACCCATATGTTCATCAGAATAGACTAAGGCCAAGACCTTACATACATCAGGGTTGTGTAGTATAAATCACCACATGTGGAGTTCACATTGATTGTGAGATTAACCCTTGTGCTTAATGGCGGTGTTGCACAATTAAACACACGCCATAATGCACAATTGCATGCATGTGTATGCACAATTCTGCTTTTGCAAACATGAACTGAGTACAGGTGTTTTACATTGGGCAAAAATGTCCAACTTGCTTCTATTGGAGCATCTTACGCACCATCAGGATTTCAGCCTAAATTTTCCAGATGCATTATTGCCTTCCTATGGAAACCTGTTCATCTACTTGTGATTTATTACTCCAATTTGATTAGCAGGATTGAAGCATGTAATGAACAGCTCCTTAACTAGCAGAAGGGAGAGAAAGTTGGAGAAATGCATGGGGCAAGTGATGGTCCCCAACTATTATATTGCATTACGTCTGGATTAGTGAAGCAAAAGAAAGTAAGAAGCCTAAGCGACTAGGGGGAAATCAAATTGTTTTGCACTACCAGATGGAATTGACACTACCAGATGGAATTAATAGACACAATATTAATGAAGAAACAAAGAGAGGAAATCCTCATGCCAGTGATTGACATTGCATAATAGTCATACACAGGTGGAAGAACCAACCAAAAATGAAGAGGTAGATTAAATAAGTGCAGAATGCAGTCTGATGTTGAAGAAATTGGGACAGCAGTCAGGTTGCAAATGAACTTGCTTAATAATGGGAAGTAGTAATGTGCCAAAGTCTACAAGCTAAATTAGAAATCTGCAGATGATATCTTCTTTATGCACAGCCTTTCCTCATAATAGATCCACAAACGCTTGGCAGAGTATGCTATGGGTGCAAAAAAATAAAAATAAAATAAAATAAATCTTTCTTACCTGTTGAAACAAATCTATGGTATGGAACATCTTGTCTCTGTAGTATTTTATAGGTCTTCCATTAGTTAAGTAGCAGAAAGCCAATTCATTGCATAGTTTAGAAATGTATTTTCCCTGGTTCAGTGCAGAGGAAATGGGCTGTTACTGAGATCCACAATTCAGTTATGTAAAGATACTTGGACATAGAGCATAAATCTAACCTGGCTTAATGAGAATCATGTCCTAGTGACCAAGGTAACTGCATCTCTGAGTGGTAGCGGCAGTTCAGCAACAGTGGAGGTCCTGTAGAATAGCTTTAGTCACAGTAGTAACTGGTGGTGGCAGAGGAAGCTCTGTCATGTGCTACAGTTGCCCTGAACTGCTCTAAATGGTGATGAAGATGGTTTTCCCTATCATTCCCATACGACTGCTGTTCTCTGTTGCAGAAGAAGTATGCTACAACAGTGTAGCAGATGTTATGGCATCAATCACCAATAGGATTCTGACTAAGTGACTTACCTGTGCATATGAATGGGAGAGAGGAATGGTACTGAACCTGCTGATACTAAACATGACCATTAGATGAATAATTTACAGCTGGAAATGGGTCCATTGGCTGAGATCTTGTATTGCATATAGAATTTCTACAAACAGACCTATATATCTCTCCTATCAACTCCACCCTGGACTCACTGTTTAGCTGTTTAGCTTCCCACAGGTCATTCAATGGCTTGTGGAGAGCTGGGGTGGGTACCAAAAAGTCTCTGGCTATGTCCCCATAGCCAGCCAAAGACCAATGATATCATTGCCCAAGATCTGCCAGGGACCTCTAGAGGCCTTGACAGATGATGCAATAGTTTTGCATCTGGCTATGTCTCTGTAACCAGATGCTTCTCTGATCCTCTCAGATCTCCCCCAGCCACTGAATGGCCATGCACATCTGTGTTACTGAAGTTGAATGGTGACTGGTGTGTGTGCTGGTCATGGAGGAGGGAAATAAAGAATATTAACCTTCACGATAACAAAAATACATATTCAGACATAAATAGGGCTTATGCTTGCTTATATCACTAACAGGATTTCAGCCACTGGGAATTAGCCTGCTCCTCATTTCACACATTCATTTCCACAATAATCTGGGTTCTGTATTTTTGTGAGATATTAAGCCTTCTCTAGTGACACAACAAATCACAAATCCCAGGATTCAATAGCAGTGAGCCATGGCTGTTAAAAGTGTTGTCAAACAGCACTATTTCTACAGTGCAATTGCATCCAATGATGATAAAAGGAAGCGCTGGCTTTTACTTTGGGGCAAGGAAAGAAAAATCTCACAGTAGTTGATTTTTTTTCCAATGAAGGCTGGCATCCTGCTGATGTTTAATGAACAAATGAATTTCCTTATGCATCTGGCCACCCTCTTTCTTTCTCCTTCTCCTTCTCCTTCTCCTTCTCCTTCTCCTTCTTCTTCTTCTTCTTCTTCTTCTTTTCCATAGTGTAGTGTCCAGTTCCCAGCTACATAAACAGAGCTCCAGAAGTATAACTGTTGCACATGCAGATGAGCCTTTTTGCGTGGCATGGAACTCCTCATCAGTGCCCTTGTTTCACAGGGATTGTGGAAACAGCAAACCAATTTGCAGATAAACAATTGGTTACAAAATGTTAGTCTTCAGCCAAAAGCTGGTGTAGTACCCCTATCACTTAACTACATGAATGTAGATTTACACTAGGCAAACATGATATAGGATCTTGGTTGAGGTGTCTCAATATTTTCTCATCTTCCCACCAAAGATGAGAAAAAAACCAGTGGCCAAGATCCCAAATTGGACATAATGCTATGACTTCATGGTTATGCTCCATTTCCCTAACTGACCTTAAACCCCACCTTCAAATTCAGGCAACTGTTCAAAGGGATGGTATTCTGTGAGGCTGGTGATTGGATCCCCTTCCCACAAGCAGAAACAGGAACTCAGACAGGCAGAAAAGTAGCAGATTCATTCTGCAACACTCAGCACTCCATCAATACACCTGAATAGATTTCATGTTAGCTTGATGAGCATCTGCAGTCTTGGCAATGGTGCAATGGTCTTTTTATGGGCTATCATAGAATGATAAGACTAGACACAGAAAGCTAGTTTAAGTAAGGTCCACTTTATTGACCTAGCTTCTATTTATATCACACTGATCCTGGAAGAAGCAAGAGCAGGGAGCAACTTGATGTGGGTTCGACTGAGGCCAGGTATCACCTTGATACTACAGCTTCAGCCTTCCCTTGGGTGAAATACCTGACCCTGAGGGCAATCCAATTATTTGGTTACTCCTTGGCTGGTCATTTGCTGAAAGGCAAACCCAGGGGACCCATGACTTTACAAATAAGAGCAAAGCCCCAGAAAGATCTCAAGGGCAGAGTCCTTCCCCACTTCTGGATCCCAGAACCCTAAAGAGGGAATTCTAGAACCCTATTCTGCACCAAATGTGTGCCAAGATGTACACCGAACTCTTATAATCCCCCCTCCACTTACCAAATGGAAACCTATTTGGAGTCAAAGGCTTTCATGGCCAGCATCCATGGTTTTTTGTGGAGCTTTCGGGCTATGTGGCCATGTTCTAGAAGAGTTCCTTTCTGATGTTTCGCCAGCATCTGTGGCTGGCATCAGCCACAGATGCTGGAGGAATGTCAGAAAGGAACTCTTCTAGAACATGGCCACATAGCCCAAAAGCTCCACAAAAAACTATGGAAACCTATTTATTGACACTACCCATATCCACTTGTCTAAGTTCCCCGATGCACTGTGGGATAAGCAAGAAAAAAAGGGGGGAGAAATTTTAGGAGAAAATCCCTAACCAGCCTTGAAGTGACCAGAAACACTCACAATGCACTGAGGTTGGAAAGGTGGAGAGGGTGGATTGTGAAAGAATGACAAGAAGGAGGCACATGGAGGGATAGGTGACCTCATATAATCACTGGACTCTTTCAGATGTCAGAAATTGTAAGTATAATTTAATGTCAATTCGAATGCAATCATGGGTTTTACGTTACTGCGAATTAAATCTTCGCACGCAATTTCGGGTAAGAGGGAAGCCACTCCGAATGCAATCATGGGTTTTACGTTATTGCGAATTAAAGCTTTGCACACAATTTCGGGCAGGAGGGGGTTATTTTTGGGTAATGGGAAGTAATTTTGAATGCCTTCTGAATGGAACAGGAGTTCATGTAAATTCGTTTAACTAGCGAATTTACATGAATCCGCATTGGCTCCATTCGGAGTTGGGAGAAATTCCTCCCGTTTGAAAGAGTCCAGAGACTCTGCTGCCCGTAGTGCTCTGTACTAACTACAAGAGATTGCAGTCTTCTTTTCCTGGGGACTATCAAAAGGTGGTCCAGGATCGCTATGCTCTTTGTAACTCTAGAACCCCATATTCTTGGTATCAACGGTTAGAAGATTTTAAGTCTAGTTTACAACATCATTACTGCCCAAAAGGATGCCAGCCAATATTCTTAATACCTTCAGAATAGGATTGACTGCTTCGTTCAGTGCAGAGATCTCACCTGTTCCAGTGCTGAATTTGTTCAACCATTATTTAATGTTTCATTCTGGGGAAACATTTCCTGATACATTCTGCACAAGGAAGGGAAGAAAAGCATGCACTTTAGTATTAGTTCAACATTTCTTCAGACAATTGGCAAAGAATAATTTGATCATCTTCTGCAGGGGATTTCTGCTCTCCCATGGGAAGCATTAGATGTCATCACTCTAATTTGCTAGTTAAAATTTCTACATGCAGCTTGTGCAGGAGAATTGATTGGAATTCATTTAACTGTTACATGAGCTACACATCAGTAAATATATAGACTGTGCTGGTATTAGTGGAATCTGTGAGGCACAAAATACATTTCCCTCCTCATTTTATTTGAGGGAGAATGGCACTATTATTTTGTGAATAATTAACTCCCAAATTTAGTCAGTATTGCATATCCTGTTATAATAATTAGAATCACACCCTGCTATTTAGATGAAGGGTTGGGGTTTTTTTTTTTTTAGTTTATAAAAGGAAATGTATAATGTCATTCCCTGGCATAGATACAATTTAATTAGACAAACTATCAGTGCTATCCAAACTTTAAAAGAAGAAGAAAATAGATTAAAATTAGATTTCAGAAAAGTGACTTTTGAGGCATACAATTTCTAGGATTCCCCCCAGCTGGCAGGAATACTCTACACTGGTAGACTGTGGCTGGTGCAATCCAAAAGTCCCTTTTCAAACACTGGTTTTAGATTTAAGGACCCACAGTGATGTGAGACTAATGAACCTGGAAAAGGACTTGTTTTTCTGGTCTTGGAAGATCAGAGTTTATAGAGAAAGTCAGAATCTGCTTTCACTGCTGGAATGCCCATATTAGAACTGGCAGCATCTCACTTGGGCTGTTGCCACACACATCTCTTCTTCTGCCTTTGTCCCCCAGTGGCCATCATTAAAACTGAATGTCCTCTCATCACCACACCAGGTTTTTGCACTTCTATAGCTATTTGATCCAAGGGAGACAGGCCTCATCTGCCCTGCAAAAATAATAGTAGGTATAGGCTGCATCTACACTGCAGAATTAAGTATGACACCACTTTAACTGCTTTGGCAGTTCTGGGATGTGTAGTTTTGTGAGATACTGTATTTAGCTTTCTCTGCCAGAGTGCTGGCACTACAAAACATTACACATTTCAGGATTTCATAGCCTGAAGCCATGGCAGTTAAAACAATGTCAAACTGCATTCTTTCTGCAGTGCAGATGAGGTCTTATTTTACAGAATTACATAACTAACTTCTTCCTCTCATTTAGTCTCAAAGTGCTATTGTTTGTAAGAGCCCAGACGGAAAGTTACGTTTGTGGAATTCTGCTTACACAAGTATGAACTGAATCTGGACTTAATGCCATGGTCAAAAAAATACTGCTGCATGCATCAGTGAAATTGTGGCTGGAATCTAGTCCCAATTTGAGTAAACCCACTGAATCAATTACTTAATTCTGAGACAATATATGGGTAAGTACAGTTGAACCAATATATCCACTCTAGTTGGGACTAACAATAGGATTTAAGCCATAGGTTGTTTCATGTATTCCTATTTCCGGGACTGTGTTTGCATCACTATCTGTCTGGTTGTTTATCACGGCTATTAAACCATCTATGAACATCTGTGAAGGAGGTCCATAAATCTGAATCTCATTTTTTAGGGCTTAGGAATGAGGCTGTTTTCATTCTTCCCCTTTATTAGGGGATATTTTAAGAAATGGTAACAAGAGATTAAGTATAAGCATGCTATATTTTAGGACACTGATGGCAACAGTGTGTTAAGGAGTCCGTCACTCCTCAGGGGGATCCAATGTGGTTCTTCCCCGACCCCTGGACTGTCACTGATGACTTCCCTGAACTCTGAATTTTTAAGAATTAAACCACATGCAAAATATAGGATTCACAACTGCAATGTACAATCACAATGCAAAATATAGGATGCACAACTGCAATATAGGAGATACAACTTGCAAAATCAAGGCAAAACTAAGCATTCTGTCTGTGCTACTGTACTTCTGTTAGCAGAATATATCTATGGAGTGATAGTGATTTTTTATTTTTTATTTTGCTCCATGTTCATATTGTGACTTACAAATACATATGTCCCTCAGATAATTCTATCCAGTGGTGTGACCTGTTCCAGTGTGGCATAGTGGTTTGAGTGTTGGACTATGACTCTGAAGACCAGGGTTTGATTTGCAGCTTAGCCATGAACCCTCTGGGCAAATCACATGTTCTCAGTCTCAGAGGATGGCAATGGCAAACCTCCTCTGAGCAAATCTTGCCAAGAAAACCCTATGATAGTTTTGCCTAGGGTAACCATAAGTCAGAAACAACTTAAATGCAAACAACAACAACAACAAAAACAACAATGTGACCTGCTCTGGAACAGAAGGACCTGATAATGTCCCTCCAAACCTTAAGGCTTATCCTCCACTGTTTTAGGAATATCTTCCTTTGTTGCTCCTGTACTCACAAAGTCAGCAAGAGTCTTATGGAGGTCTGTATAGCATGGGAACAAGGCTCTTGAATAATTCAGAAGAGTTTGAATCAATATCCTTTTGCAGAATTTAAGATCTTGGCTCCTGGAAGACATAGTGGCATGCTGACCCCATCCAGTATAGTTAGCCCTTTGTCAAAAACATGCATTGTATTCATGACTCCATCTGCCTGTCAGTGCATTGTACTATGTGAAGCCATGAGTATATCTTTGCATGACACAGGCCATGGCTTAATGAGCTCCAACCCTTGAAGAGTTTGATCTCTCCCTCAGACTTGTTGCAACACCACAAAGCTAAGCTGATTACTAGAACAGAGCTTCATAAATCAGGTACTGGATAAATAATTTCACTATCAAATTCAATATCTCATGTTGTGTAATGCTTGACATCCAGTGCAGCTCTCCAGGCTATATTGCATTATGGATTTGTAACCACCTTTTTTGTGAAGTGTCTGTGCATACTTAACAGACAAATGGATGCATTCTTTCCCTGGAGGTGTTGCTTGCTATGCAAGTTGAGTATATGTTCATCAACAGAATCAATAAACACTCAATTCATTAACTATTTCACAAAGAATATGAGTTGAGGAACAGATTTCAAGTGCTAGAAAGACTTGTTTTTTTTCAGCCAATAAAATAAAATAAAATATCTGTGCTTAGTGGAATCCAAAGCTTGGAAAAGTTACTGTTTCACACATCTTCCAGGAGCCCCCAGTTGCCAGGTGACTATGAGCTCATAGTACAGCAGTAATACAAAACTTTATTTAACCAAGCTCTGAAAGAATCACAGAGTCTACTCCTTCCTAGGCATAAGTGGTGTCTATGCATTGGATGTAATGTTGGAAGAAGTAACCTCATGAGTTGGCTTCCTTGCAGGAGAAGACCACAAGGGAGACAAGCACTTTCCTTCTCTTTCTCCTCCTTCTGAATGTTAGGCCACAGTTTCATTTAGATAATTTTTTTTTTGAGGGGGAAACAAAACCTGAAGGTGTGCTAGTTCAGCCTAATGAGACAATGGAAGAGATGAAATCAAATTTGAATTGCATCAGGTCATTGCAGTGATAACAAATGGAGGACATACTAGCAGACATAACCAATGTAAAGCTTACTAATATCACTATGTGTATTGAAAGCCAGGATGGTGCCACATGGCCAGAGAAGGAGGGGCTAGCCTGCTAAAGATACCATCCCCATACCATCTTATCCTTAGGACAGAAACAACAAAATGCAGGTCTCTTACTAACATTTCCAATTTTTCTCCTGTTTGATATGTAACGTCTTGCCTGATGAAGAATCCAGTGGAGCTTCAAAAACTTGCAACAAGTTGAATGTGCATTTCAGTTGGCCAATAAAGGTATCACTGTTTGGGGATTTTTGTTTGAAACTACTTGGTCATCTTAGCTTCTAGGGAAAGTTCAGGCTTGATCTGTTCTAGGATCCACTTGTTTGTCTTTTTGGCCATCCACAGTATCCCCAGCACTCTTCTCCAGCACCACATGTCAAATGAGTTGTTTTTCCTTCTGTCAGCCTTCTTAACTGTCCAGCTCTCATATCCATACATGATGATGGCTTGGATTATCCTTACTTTAATATTTAGTTTTATGTCTTTATTTTTTTTATCTTTATTGAAAAAACTGTACAACAAACATATATCGAAATGAAAAAACAGCATATAAATAAAACAACATTCGACTTTGTATTATCGCCAATGCAACATAGATGCCACATGATACCAGTGATATATATGAGTGCGCTAGATTATCTAATTCGCTTATCCTGGTTGCGTTTTCTAAATCCTAACTCCGCTTTTCCTCTTACTTCACAAATTCTTATTCTTAAATCTTTACATCATTAAACTCTTATCTATATTCCAATCTTCCTCCCAAAACTTTAGTATTGGATTCCATTCCTTGATTAATTTCTCTTTTGATCTATTATTAATCAGGTTAGTTAGTCTATCCATTTCTTTTAATTCTTTTAATTTAAAAATCCACTCCTCTAGTGATGGTGGCATCTTCTTCCATTTTTTTGCAATCACAAGTCTTGCTGCTGTAATAAGGTATAAAAGTACCCTCCAATGATGTTTTTCTACTTCTTTTGGAACTGATGAGGTTATATTCAAAAGATAAAGTTCCAGCTGCATATCAAATTGAATTTTAAAAATTTTCTGACTACATACATGTACTTTTCCTCCACATGTGATATATTGAAGCCGAATTACAATCACATCTTCAACATTTGTCATCGGGTAAATTATAGAATTATTTATTTATTTATTTATTGGAGTTAGATACCACCTATTTGTGATTTTCGTATGATTCTCTTTCAGATCTTGTGAGGCCATAAAAGTGTTCATTTTTTCCCATGCTTTCTGCCAATCGTCATATGGTATAGAACATCCAAAATCCTGTGCCCAACGAATCATATTTTCCTTTATTGTTTCTTTTTTCTAGATCTCTGGTTAATAAAATCTTTTAGAATTTAGATATTTTCTTTTTTTCCATTTTCCACCAGATTTCATCTATTTCTGTATTTTTAATTTCTATTCCCCTCATACCTAAATCCTCTTTATATTTCACTTTAATCTGACAATATGTATACCAATCTATTTCCTTCCCTTAACATTTCCTCCCTTTTTTTAAGCTCCCAATTTCCTTTCTTATCCAGCCTTAAGATATCTTTATAAATTTGCCATTTTCCCCTTTTGACAAAGTTACTGAAAAAAGCCTCCTGTGTCGATGTCCAAAGTGCTATCTTAGTATACCGTGTTTCCCCGAAAATAAGACAGTGTCTTATATTAATTTCTGCTTCCAAAGATGCGCTAGGTCTTATTTTCAGTGAATGTCTTATTTTTCCATGAAGAAGAATTCACATTTATTGTTGAACAAAAAAAAATTGAACACTTATTATATAGTGTACATGTATTTATATACAAAAAGTTTGCTAGGTCTTTCTTTCAGAGGAGGCCTTATATTTAGCAATTCAGCAAAACTTCTACTAGGTCTTATTTTATGGGGATGTCTTATTTTCGGGGAAACAGGGTAGAATAGCTTTTTGATTTTTAACCAAGTCATCAGAAGAATTTTCCTTATAGGATGCTTTTGAAAGTTTTTGTCTGCTCTATGCATATCATATAACAGATAACCATGCCAACCAAATTTAAGATCACGACTTTCCATGTTTAACAGTTCAGTATTATCAAGTTTTACCCCTTCTTGAATCCATACCATGTTGCAGGCCCACCCATATAATTTCAGATCGGGTAACGCGTATCCACCTCTCTCTTTGCTATCCTTAAGGACTTCCCATTTTATCCTTGCTCTCCCTCCCTTCCAAATAAACTTTTTAATATCCTTTGACCATTGTACCATAATAGCTTCTTTCCATACAATTGGGAGATTCGTCAACAAAAATAATAGTTTTGGTAGATAAGACCTTTTTATAATTGAAATTCTGCCTAAAATTGAAAGATTCAGTTTTTTCCATCTTTGCAGATCTCCTTGTAATCCTCTTATACATTTTTGATAATTGTTCTCAAATAGGTCCAAATTGTTATTTGTGAAATAAATACCTAAATATTTAACTTTTTTTTGTTAATTTGTACCCTGTTTTTAGAGAAATTAATTCTTCTTTTTTCTCTAGATTTTTAGGCAATATCTAGTTTTATCTTTATTTATTTTAAACCCTGCATACTTGCCAAATTCTTTAATTTCTTCCAAAAAATATATTTAGTTTTATGCTTTTACACTTTAGAATCATGTCTAGTTCCTTCATAGCTGCCTTTCTCAGTCACAGTATTTTATTTTATTTTATTTTTATTTTTATTTCTTGGCTGAAATCTCCATTCTAATCAATGATTGATGCAAAGTAGGGGAACTCTTTTACTATTTCTATTTCTTCGTCACCTAAATTGAATTTATGTAAGTTTTCCATAGCCATTATTTTGTTTTCTTAATGTTCAGCATTAAGCATGCCTTTGCCATATCTTCTTTGACTTTCTTTATTTATTGTTCCAAGTCTTTGTTTTGTTTTTCTGCCAGAAAATCATCTGCATATCTTATATTGTTGATACTCTTTCCTACGATCTTCACTCAACTTTCCTCTGAGTTTAATCCTGATCTGTGTATGATGTCTACTCTGCATACAAGTAGAATAAGTGGGGTGATAGAATGCAACATAGTCTGGCCCCTTTGGTGACTGGGAATCATTCTGTCTCTCCATATTCTGTTCTTACAGCAGTCTGTCTCTCCATATTCTGTTCTTCTTGTCCTAAGTACTTGTTTCTCTTCAGGATAATCAAGTGTAGGGGCACTCTCATTTCTTTGAGAGCATTCCATAACTTTCTGTGATCTCTTTCCCACCCACACACCACACAAAATAATCTGATGGATCTTTGTCCATTAATTGTTAGCAAATCTGAATTGATGCAAGACAGAACTAACTTAGAGATGGGAAAAGGAATAGGCTTGACAAATACACACATCTCTAAGGGAATGTGTTGTGGTGGTGGTGGGTAGAAGTTTTGTTCCTACCTCACCTCTTTTGGCAGGAGTCTTTTCCTTTCTCTTTAGGAAATCAATCCAGCACTTAGAAGTCAATGCAGCATACGATATTGATGAGCCCTTTACTGTCGGTTTTAATATTCAGCAGAGACCAGCACAGTTGAAGACCTGAAAACATGGTTTTGCATAATTTGTCCTATTAATTTGGTGAGCTGTGCTGCTATGTTCCCATTTTTATTTTGTAAGTGGTATTTAGCAGTTTGACATCATTCTAATCCCTTCTTGATTATTTCCCATTATTTGGACACCTTCATAAATTACTTGTCAATTTTTGACAATGGTTTTACAACTTTTTCAGTGATGAGACACTCAGATAGCTATTGTTCCTTTAGGAGACTGAGGTGGCAAAAGATACCTGGGTATCTTTTTTGTAGGTTGGTGGTTACATTGGCTATTTAACAAGATGCAGCAGCTGGTATTAGCTTAAGCTAGATATCAATCCTAGAACCTGTGGCTTTCTGCCAAGGCTCATCCTCAGAACTTGTGGTGATTATAGAATTTTTTCTTAGTAAGTATGTGTGCTGTTTTCCAAACCACTGAGTCATCAGAGATAGTCTCATATGCATAACAGGGAGAATTCTAGCATGCAAAGGGATCTTGTAACACCTTTAGGACTAACTGTATGAAAGAAATTGTGGCATAAGCTTTTGTAGACTTGTTCTACTTCCTTAGGAGCATGGAGTGAACTGGGGTGCAGAAAGGACCTTTATAACCAAATGGTATGAATAGCCATAGAAATGCAAAACTTGGGAGTATGATGATGAAGAGACAAGTTCAGTTTTAAATATGGTTGTTGAAGAACAAAGGCAGGAGGAAAGATGTTGCCTTAGGCCAGGGTCTCCGTGGCAACCATATGGATGGTGGAGGGAGTTTTAAAATGTTGCATATTTAGTAGTAATTAGTAGCACACTCAGCCCGCCATATCCATGGATTTTTTTTATCCACAGATTCAAGCATCCATGGTGTGAAAATGTTTTCAAAATATATACATTTCAAAAAGCATACATTTATTTTACCAGAAGAAGAAGAGCCCTCCCTCCAGTCCATCTGCCATGGTCCAGGCTTCTGGGGGAGAGAAGATATGCTGGACTTTCCCCCTTCCCCACCACCTCTCCCTTTTCCTTTTGTTTCATGTCTTTTTAGAGTGATTCTATGTAAGGGAAATGTCTAATTAACAAATTGTAAGCCACTTTGATAGCCTTGGCTGAAAAGTGGGGTATAAATAAAAAGTATTATTATTATTATTATTATTATTATTATTATTTTATATAAGGAATACCATTTTACTCTCCCATTGTATTTAGTGGGATTTGAGAATCTATGGATTTTGTTATCCGGGGAGGGGGGGTGTCCTGGAACCAAACCCCAGCAGATACCAGATACCACTGTATATCACTGATGGATTTTTGTTTGTATTTGTTAAATGGCCAACACAGCTACCCCTGAATGTTTTCTGTATTGTGAGATAACGCATTGCAGCTGCAACAGGGGAACCATGAAGAGTAGCCTGTGGACTGGGACTGCAGTCAAGGTAAAACAGTTTTTTTCTTCTTAAATTTTAATTGAATTTGCATTTTTACATCTACACCACCAAAATGTTCCTGATGCAAAAACATGGAGACTTCTTGAGGAATCCATGGTCCTCTGCCTACAAAGAGGCCTATGACCTCACTGGAATGGAAACATATTGGATCCCAGCATCACTCCAGAGTGCCCAGGTAACAAGGGGAATTCACGGCAGCTTCAGGGCCAGAATACTCCAGGAGCATCTCAGAATATTCTAGCCAGTGTAGACTTGTTGTTGTTTTTATTCTGTGTCTCCAAATCATTTCCAACTCAGAATATTCTAGCCAGTGTAGACTTGTTGTTGTTGTTATTCTGTGTCTCCAAATAATTTCCAACTTATGGTGACCCTAAGATGAACCTATCATGGGGTTTTCTGAGGCTGAAAACATGCGACTTGCCCAAGGTCACACAGTGGGTTTTATGGTCAAGCAGGGAATCAAACCCTGGTCTCCAGAGTCACAGTTCAACAATTAAACCACTGCACTACACAGGTGTAGTCCTGCCTTGAATCTAACCCAGCTTCATGTATGGTATGTTCAGTATACAGGGAAGGAATATTGTGGCCTAAATCCTGTGTCTTTCTATTATTGCTTTCTCATTTTTCTTCTTATTCCATGGATCAGGATAATCCAGCTAATTTTCCATGGGTGTGTAATTGCTCAGTAAGCTGCAGTTTACTCCATGAATTTCACCCACCATGACATTAAATACTCATTTACCAGCTCATATGCTCAGATCTGCCTCACACCTTAGACACATATTTCCCTTCTTTTTCCTCTTCTAAGAGAAGGAAAATGATTCTTACAAGTGCACAACCTCTCTGACCTTTTTGGAATTCAATTTAGATTAGTTACCCAAACTTACTGCCTTTGATCTTTTCAATCAGGAATGGATATAAATGTACACTGAAGAGCAAAGTAAGGAAACCAGTCTGAAGTCTGGAGTAAATTTACAGCAGATTAAATAGCAGTGGCTTGAAGTAATGGAGTAGACTATGCCCCATTAGAGTGCAAGTTGTGTCCCAGTTTTAAGTATCCTCCATTTTGTTTCTAAACCATCACAAGCAGGGGAAAATGCTCTGTTCTTCCAGCTCTGCTACATCAGTTTACTACTTTAGAGAACATTTTACATAAGTCTGTATTTTAAAAAGCAGTCCCCCACCCGCAACCTAAACCAGTACATAATTTTCTACCAGTTCAAGGCTCTCATTCTTCTGCATGTGTTGCTCAGACATTTGTAAAGTACTAAATTGACTTTTCAGCTTCAAACAATAAACTGGAACAATAGTATTATAACAGAGGGAATAAAATTTCTCTGTATCTGTTTCTCTGCACTCTGTATAATTTCATACAACTCTATTCTGTCTCCCTTTACTTATAAAACTAAAGTATGGCTTTATTGGCTGAAGCTGAATAGTGGCTTGGAATGAAGCCTTCATACAACACATGATGTAACTGTAGAACTCACTTCTATAAGATATAGTTCAAGGTTGCTATGTTGGCTTTGAACAGGAGCTGGATACATGCATAAGGGACAGGGCTACAAATGTATGCTAGCCAGGATGCATAAAAATCACCTCCAGTGTCAGAGGCAGGTTGGTTCTTGTAGATCAGGTGCTGAACATTAGAAAGAAGTTGCATTCAACCTCTTACAGGTGGGTTTCCCATAGGCAACTGGTCACTGTGTGTGAACAGAATGTAGGGATAGACAGGACTTCAGTCTGTACCAACATGGAGTCCTCTTATATTCCTAGAATTCTGTTACAACCAATGGCTTCTGTTATGACTTATCCTGACAATCCTAAATGAAGGCAATGAAAGTGAAGTTGCAGTGACGTTATTTCATTTTATAGCCTATAGCTTGTCTTTTAAGGGTCTTTCCCAGAATTGCCTGAAAATAACATATTGGTCCCAATATGCATCGGCCCCATAGGGTAGGGGCATTCAACTACAGAGGGTGAGGCCCATACTTTTTGACTCTATGCTTCTGTGGTGAGCCGTGCCCACTCACAAAATGCTTAAAGAAAGCTGAAAGTAACATATCATTTCCATTTTTCACATTATTTTGTTTCTGGGGTTTCTGGGGGAATTGGAGGTTGTGTGGGTTGTTTTCAGTCAGCCCCCAAAACACTTAGATCTTTGCTCTTTAGTACCTTTTCTAGTGCTTTAATAGTTTTCCTCCCCATTCTTAGTCTTCTGATTTTTTGACTACAATCCCCATTCTGATCAATGTTTAACCCAAAGTTCAGGAACTCTTTTACTATTTCTATTTCCTCGCTGTTGATGTTGAATTTATGAATATCTTCTGTGGTCATTATTTTTTGTTTTCTTTATGTTCAGCAATAAGCCTGCCTTTGAGCTTTCTTCTTTGACCTTCCTCAATAGTTTCTCTAGGTCTGTGACTCTGCTCTATGGCCCTGGTGGTCTCTTCCAACTCTATGAGTCTATAGAAGGAAATGCTCCTAGATGAATCATACCCATCTTGCTAAGCTTTATGACATTTCTACAAGTGTCCCCCACTATTCAGGACTAATTTATTCAATTTCTCTGAATGATGAGAGAAGTTGTGGAAGAACAAGGGAAATGGGCCAAATTGCTCTCTGAAGGCCCATATCTGTTTGCTGGAAGGAGCCCTAGGAAAGAAAGAGAGGAGTTATTGACATCGCAATAGAGAGCCAAATGCCAGGGTGAAGTTTTGAAGATGAGAGTGGATTGGAAGATGGGAAGAAGCCCAGAGAGTTGGTGAGGACTGTGTGAAGATAAATACTCCATAGTGTAAAGTTTAATTAGGAGAGCCAACTTGGATTGATAGTCTAATGGTAACAAGGATGGGACCATAAAATGAAACTTAATGAAGCAATGCAGCTTTCTTGGTATAAACCCCTTGATTCAAGTTTAATAGCAATAATAGCTGCTAGTGGGAAGTGGAATGATGATATTACAGCAATTTCTCTTAAAGCCCTTTAAAAACCTAGCTTGATCAGCAATCCATATAACATGTCTGCATATTATTTTCAATTCCTGTATTTTAAACTTGCGCGGAAAGGACACTTTCCAAGGGAAGGGAAATGCTGACACTACTAGCTGGAAGAAATGCTAGAGGACTCAAGTGAGGAAATTGCTTGAATCTTTAACATGTTCTCAGGAATGGCCTTATTGGGATTTTACAAAGCTTCCAGGATGGCAAACAAAACTGAAGGAAATCTGTGGAATTCCAAGAAGGACACAGAACTAGAACCACTGATTTGTAAAGTCGGAAGGGACCACAAAGACCATCTCTTCCAACCCCCTGCCATGCAGGAACTACACATGCCATCCAACCTCTGTTCAAAAACCTCCAAAGAAACAAATTCCCCATCTTCCAAAACAGTATATTCTGCCATTGAACAACTCTTACAGTCAAGTGGGTTCTTCCTAATGTTTATATGTCTATACTCTTGCAATTTAAATCCATTGGTTCATGTTGTAGCCTCTGGAACAGCAGAAAACATCTTCTATATGACTTCCCTTTAGATATTTAAAGAAGTTTATCAGAACACCTCTCAATTGTCTCTTCTCCAAGCTAAATATATCCAGCTCTCTAACTTTGTTCCTCTTAAGGCTTGTTTTCTGGACCTTGGATCATCTTGGTTGGCCTTTTCTAGACATATTTCAGTTTGCTGATATCCTTTTTGAATGGTTATATTCAGAAAGGAGCACAGGATTCCCAGTAAGGTCTGACCAAACCCAAATGAGATTATGTGCTTTGCAAGCCTCTTCAATTGTTTGGAGGAGCAGGATATAAATAAATTTTATTATTATTTATTATTATTACAAGCGTTTGTGAATTTAAGGGAGTCTTGTGCTTTCAACAGAGAGCTTAGATAAATGTCCTCTTGGTCCTGTCAAACATTGTTGCTGCTAACTTTCTTTGCTCTGCAGATGATAACATTTTTCTTGGACAGGAGAATGGAGAAGAAAAGTTGTCAATAGGTATTCACAACATCATATAAGGCATCTTTTTCTGATTGGGGACTGAGATTTACAAGTTTCTGGGAAAAGCTAACACCTTTTCTGTACCATTCTGATGAAGGAAAAGCCCTTGGTGAAGGAAGAAAATTACAACTTAGGGCAGCTTGTACTTTTATGGCTGTGTTGTTGTGTCTTTTGACTTTATATAGTGCATGCACCTGCTGGTTAAAATGGATGAAATGTTTAGCTGAAGCTGAGATAAGATTGCAGAGTAGGGACATAAATGGAGTGTAGTTATGGGGGAGGGTGGGAGATGATGACATTGCCTCCCATATAAAAATTCTGCACCCCAAATTAAATTTCCTTCATTCCCCAATTTTCCAGGGAATGAGGCACTGAAAATCATTTATCTCTAAAAATCTCATTTTTGTTGTATTCACATTCCCTTGGTAACCTTTTCTGCTCATTTTTTATTGGTTGCCTATACTCTATTTCTAAATGCTTGGCTGAAATTTTAAACTATTAGCAATGCTAGAAATTTGGATAGTGAGAAAACATTTCATGGAGAATATTATTTTGAGGGAGCGATGGCTTCGGCCCTTTCAAGGGTCCAGCCCTTTTGAGGGTAGTGGTGTTAGAAAACAGCATATTAATGCCAAAACATTTTAGTTTGCTCCAAAATGTTCCTCAAACACATTTTGGAGCAAACTAAAACATTTTGGCATTAAATATGCTGTTTTCTACCACTACTACCACCTTCAGAAGGGCTGGACCTTTCATTTTGGTGTGAAGTGAGAAATCCCATGGCTTTTTTTTTTTTTTTTTTGGTACAAAAACAAGCAAAAAAACAACCCAAACAGCCATGAAATTTTGTCCAAACTGTTTTGTGAAAAATCACGAGAGAAGCACAAAAATGATAATAATCTCACCTAGTGGGGACAAAATGTTTGTTCTCACCTAATGCCTACCTATTAAGGTCTGTTGGAGAAGCCTTCCTCTGTGCCACAACAGTAGAGGAAATAGCTGGTGGGAGGACATAGAAAGGGCCTTCTCTGCATTGGAAGCCCAGTTTTGGGCTACCTTCTCCATGGAGGTCCAATTGGTGCAGAGCATTGTTTCATTTCAGCACCAATTCAAAGCTTGGTTGTTTATTAAAGCTTTGGGATCTAACTGATTTTATCCAGGTTGTGTATGGCTGGTACAATTTTAAATTGTTTTAACTGGTTTTGAATTGTCTGGTTTTAAACTGATACATGATTTAATATATATTTTGGTCTCATAAACAACAACAACAACAACAACAACAACAAATATATTTTCATTTCTTTCCACCTCTCCTCAAAGCTCAAGGCAGGGTACAACATAGCTTAAAATACAAGATACAGTCCTCCCTCCATTCTCTTGGTCTTCAGACCCATGTCCTTTGTTTATGCATGAGGGACAAACGGAGGGGGAATGAATGGGGCATGTGGCCACAACATCCCTCCACCCCACCTATATTCAAACCAATGGGCTTGAATATAAGCAAAACTCCATTTTTTCAAGGGGGGAATAGATCTCCTGCAAAAAGGGAAGGGCAACTGTATAACTAAGCAGTAAACACATAACATAAACATAAACAGATAGACGTAGGAGTAGAATGGCCATGACACATTAAATCCATCCAGATTAAAATATACTAAATTTAAAATTCATAGTTTAAAACCAGCTGGGCAGGCTTGCTGGAAAATATTGTTGTTATTTATTGCTTTAAAATGGTTTTATTGTAAGCCACCCTGCGATCTTCAGATACAGAACAGGATATAAATATTTTAATAAAATAACTCATAAATAAATATGTGAGAGTGAAATCTCAAATAGGCACCTACTTCTGCTGCACAGGGGATATCTTCTTACCTCTCCACCAAAGAGAATGAACCAGAAGTGAATACTTCTTTGAGTGAGTGGTGAAATCCTAATGTGGTCATTAAGATGTACCAACTGGGACTGTGAATGAGGATGCTAACTAGAAATGAAAATCTTTGTTTATTACAATCCTGCATGCAATAATGAATAATTTCAGCCATTTGTTCCATGCTCGGTGAGAAGACAAGGGTTTCTGTGCAATTTTTAAGTAATATTCATGCTTCAGAATCTCAGTGGGGAAAATTCAGAGTGCAGCATCCTCTTGGTGTTCTATGCACAGATATGTTCCCTTAGCCATGTGGTTGTACTTCTTTTTTCTTTTTCTTTTTCTTTTTCTTTTTATTCCAGATGTACCATTCAAGTTCATTTCTCAGTTATGTCAGCAAAGTTTGGCAAGCCTGTCTGTTGCATTTGCAATTGCACATTCTTACATGGTGAGGAACTACTTCTCTGTGCTTCCATGGAAAACCATGGCCAGAATCTTATTGTAGACTTGGATCTTCATAAACAGACTTACATCTGCAGATATTAGAATACCCATAACCAGTAAAGGGCTCCTGTTACATTGCTACCTAGGAGAAACCAGTGAAGTGACCAATGAGCTTTGGTATCAATCCCATTGTGTATCAGTCATGTTGGGCATTGAGACACTTGCTAGGGAGTGCCATTGCACATTGGCATAGCATAAGGCTCATCAGGATACTATGGCCAGTATCCAGTAACACATCTTCAAAATTTACTAATAGGGTTTCTGAGTGCCTCTGCTATGGCACTAAGTATGCATAAAGGTATTTAACTTACACTGTGACAGAGGAATCCAACCCATGTGTTTTCTGCAAAAACAAATCTTCTGCATTGATCTCTAAAAGTATGGAAAATCCTGTGTTTGGTCTCCTTTTCCACAGCAGGGTGTCTCAAATGTTAGACAACTCATTCTCTTTTTTGCCATGAGAATATGAATGAGCATTCTTCACACTTTATTGGTTATCCTGGAGAGAGAGTGGACCTGTTAGTGAGGAATTTGGGCTATTGGACACATTGTTTGCAGGGTTTTTTTTTTTCTTTTTGGCATAACGCTGTTTCAAAGGTTTCAAGAAAAGCCATGCATCTTGAGCTGACGCTTCAATTTTATTCTGCGTCTCCATTGTTATATTGCATGACCCCCAAAGCTGCTGACTCGTGTTCTGCTGGGCTCCAGCTTCCTCCCTAGTCGACCTGCCTCACATTGGCAGTTGAAAAGTTGAGGAATAGTTCAGATATGGACATATTAGAAAGCTGAAGTTAATAGAATTACAGACTACTCTTACCGACCTCTGTCATGAAAGGTGATGTATTTTGCCCTGGGGGAAATTGGGGGTTGGCAATAAAAGGAAATGTAGTCTGATCCAGCAAAAAATAAATGAACTTTCTTTCCACTTTGGGGACTGTTGTTCATAACGTGCATGGGAAGTTATTCAGGTTATTCACATTCTTGCTGGAATGCTCCTGGATTTTACAAATTAAAAGTTTGAATAAAAGTATAGTAAAAACATTTAACCCTTTTGATAAATCATCTTCAAGGAATTTTTTTTAACAAGGATCATGAAGACAGAGAGCAAATAACTGATAGAGAGCAGAGTCAAAATATTATAGATGGACTCTTCTTGGGATGCAACCCTGGTGTGAGTCCTGACTACATCAGTGGTTGAATAAGAACTTGCAAAAGGTATTCAAGACATTTCATCATTTTCCTGGAGTGTGATGGTTCAAGGCACAGCTCTCTTCTTAAAATAAAATTTTTGAACTTGGTATCCTGATGACCAGGAGGCAGAAGGAGAATAAAAAGATGCTTGGGGACAAGGAACTTCTCTCACACCTCGAGGAATCTGGTATGTTGACAATTGTGTGTGTTCCATTGATTTGGCAGGTCTTCTTTTGTTGGGACTAACAATTGGATTTAGGCCTTGGGCAGAAGTTCTGCTGTTTTCTCTCCCTTCATTAATTATTGTATGTAAAACTCTTCTGCACAGAACATTGCACCATACACTAAGGTGGTCACAGTGTTACTGCAGTATACTGGGTTTCTTTGGATATGTCCGCAACAAAAGGAAAAAGAAGGAAATGGTAGGGCCATTGTGTGGTGAAGATGACAAAATGCTAACAGGGGACAGAGAAAAGGCCGAATTACTCAACACCTTCTTTGCTTCAGTCTTCTCAGAAAAGGCAGAAGGTGTCCAACCTAAGGATAATGGGGCAGAAGACAGAATAGGGGGATTTCAGCACAGAATAAGTAAAGAGACAGTACAGGAATACCTGGTTAACCTAAATGAATACAAGTCTCCAGGACCAGATGAATTACATCCTAGAGTATTAAAAGAACTGGCAAATGTAATATTGGAACCATTGGCAATCATCTTTGAGAACTCCTGGAGAACAGGAGAAGTCCCAGCAAACTGGAGGAGGGCAAATGTTGTGCCCATCTTCAAAAAAGGGGAAAAAGATGATCCCAACAATTATTGTCCGTTTAGTCTGACATCAATACCAGGAAAGATTCTGGAGCAGATCATTAAGCAGAGAGTCTGTGAACACTTAGAGGCCAATGCCATAATCACAAAAAGCCAACATGGGTTTCAGAGAAACAAGTCATGCCAAACGAACCTGATCTCTTTTTTTGATAAAATTACAAGCTTGGTAGATGAAGGGAATGCTGTGGATATAGTATACCTCGATTTCAGAAAGGCCTTTGACAAGGTTCCCCATGACATTCTTGCAAACAAGCTTGCAAAATGTGTGATAGACAAGTTAACTGTTACATGGATTTGTAATTGGTTGACTGGCCGAACTCAAAGGGTGCTCAACAATGGCTCCTTTTCATCCTGGAGAGAAGTGACCAGTGGGGTCCCACAGGGTTCTGTCCTGGGCCCAGTGCTATTCAACATCTTTATTAACGATTTGGATGACAGAATTGGGGGCATACTTATCAAATTTGCAGGTGACACTAAACTGGGAGGAGTAGCTAATACCCCAGAGGACAGGATCAAAATTCAAAATGACCTGAATAGACTAGAAAGCTGGACTAAAGCTAACAAAATGAAATCCAACACAGACAAATGTAAGTTCCTGTACTTAGGACGGAAAAATGAAATGCACAGATATAAAATGGGGAACACCTGGCTGAATGAAACTACATGTGAAAGGGATCTAGGAGTCCAAGTAGACCACAAGTTGAACATGAGTCAACAGTGCGATGCAGCAGCTAAAAAGGCCAATGCAATTTTAGGCTGCATCAATAGAAGTATAGTGTCTAGATCAAGGGAAGTAATAGTGCCACTCTATTCTGCTTTGGTCAGGCCCCACCTGGAATACTGTGTCCAGTTCTGGGCACCACAATTCAAAAAGGATGTAGAGAAACAGCAGCGTGTTCAAAGGAGGGCAACTAAGATGGTGAAGGGTCTAGAAACCATGCCCTATGAGGAACGCCTTAGGGAACTGGGTATGTTTCGCCTGGAGAAGAGAAGGTTAAGAGGTGATATGATTGCCCTGTTTAAATATTTGAAGGGATGTCACATTGAGGAGGGAGCAAGCTTGTTTTCTGCTGCTCCAGAGACTAGGACCTGGAACAATGGATGCAAACTGCAGGAAAAGAGATTCCACCTCATCATTATAGGAAGAACTTCCTGACAGTAAGGGCTGTTCAACAGTGGAATATACTCCCTTGGAAAGTGGTGGAGTCACCTTCCTTGGAGGTTTTTAAGCAGAGGCTGGATGGCCATCTGTTGGGTATGCTTTGATCGGGAGTTCCTGCATGGCAGAGGGTTGGACCGGATGGCCCTTGGGATCTCTTCCAACTCTATGATTCTATGATTCTATGATATATAGAATACCCTGGCATGTAGTCTCTTGTCCTTTTAATGCTGTATCATAACAAATAAATTTTGATCTTTTTTCCACTATCATACTGCCTGGAAAACATATGTGAGATCATTTTGAATTTCTTATAATGGTTTTAAACAATTTTCTTTCTTTCTTTCTTTCTTTCTCTTTCTTTCTTTCTTGGGTTATCTTTATTGTGTTTCCTTTATGATGTTGAAGGTTCTCAGATCAATTTTCAGAGTGGGTTTGTTGGCATAGAATGTCCACAAACGTTCCAGATGTTCACTGAAGAGAGGATATTTGCACTTTGGGCTCCTTGAGAGAAAGAAGAGCCCCAAGGGAGTGAAGTAATTTTGCTGGGAGCCTAAGGGTCATAATTTTTAATTTCCATCTACTCACAAATTCATTTCCATTAATTTTAACATGTCAATAAACAATAGCAAACAGGCTTGACAAAAAAAGTCCAGTAAGTTATTATTAATAGGCATGAGTCATCTCCATTTTTAATACTGAATTTGCTTGCAATTTGTTCTTGTTCTTATTATTCTTATTTTATTTCATTTGTTTGTTTGTTTTTTTCTGCTTTATTTGCTTTCCTATATTTAGAACAGGCCTTTGACAAGTTTTCTGGAACTCCTTTTGAAGGCTAGAAAAGATGCAACTATCATATGTCTGAAATTAATAAAATAAAATAAAATAGGCTAGGTTTAGACCCAACAGGTCTGTGAAACCTCTTAAACTATTCATTGGAAAGGCATTTTGCCAATTGACTTTTGGCTTTTCAATACCTTGTGTTTTGAAATGCATCTACACTGTAGAAATAATGCAGTTTGATACCACTTTGTATATAAGTGCTGTAGCACCATCCTGTTGCAATCAGAGATTTATAGTTTTACAAGGTCTTTCACCTTCTCTGCCAAAGTATGCAGGTGCCTCACAACACTACCAATCCCAGGATTCTGTGGGATGGAGCCATGACAGTTAAAAGCTGTGTCAATCTGCATTATTTCTACAGTGTGGATGCAGACCAAGATGCAGACAAAAGGTAGGGCAGCTAAGAGTGGAAGTACTGAACTTAATTGATTGAAAATAACTATCCAACTCCTGTAGACTGCAGCTTTAAGATAACAGTTTTTGAGTGTACTATGATTAACACCAGGATTGAGAAGTCAGCCCTAGCACTATACTTTGATTACATCCCATTTGGACTACTGACAAAAATAATGACCATGGAGAATTTTCACATATTCAACATAGACAATGAGAAAATAGAAATAATAAAAGAGTTCTCATACCTAGGATCAAACATTGATTGGACCAGCAACTGAAATCAAGAAATCACAAGAAGACTAAGGGTCTTTCTAGATTGGCAGGAAAGTGTGACATGAAGTTGCCTTTTCCTTAATGCTTAGCAGCTGCACTGCAGCCTTTAGATGGAGCTGCGCTGTTCTGCAGTTTTTAAAAAAGAAGCTGGGAAAACCAGCACCTTTTTAAAGGTGCTTCTTCTCCCCTAAAATGCAAAAAAAGCATTTTCATGGCACAATTTCCCTTTTTCTCATCTAAAGGCTAGAGTTTCATGCAGCCATGAACACACTTCTTTTTTGCCAATCTAGAAAGCCCTTACAAATGGGGACAGCGGCTATGAAAGAATTGTTATGGATAATGGGTTCAGCTAGGACTGCTTACTCAAATCCTTAGCTTTGACAGAGTGAAGTAAAGGCAAGAGGACCCAGAGTCTGGTTGAGAGTTCAGGTTTTATTCAGCTGGCAGAGTCCTCGGTGGAATTGAGTTTTCCAAAGACTGAGGCCCAGAACCATACAAAATGATGGGCTTTATAGTATTTTACACAAAGGATCTCCAAAAATGCTTTCTATTGGCTAATTTCAACTCCAAACACATGAATCTCAAGCAATCAGGCAAGGAATTCATGAATACATTATAATACACTTAAGACTCATCTGCCCACCTTCCAAGAAGTTACTTTTTTTCCCAGCAAAAGATTATATCAGGATGCCCCTCGTACAGAGTTGCAGAGTTGCAATTCCACTTATCTGGTGTTTATGTTTTGACTTTACTTTGGTGCCTCCGCTTGGAGTTAGGGCAAGTTCTACTTTTAAACATCCTTCTGTTCAGCATTTAAAAAAAAAAAACATTCAACTATCCTATTTTCTACATGCCCAGTTTGGGTTTTTCCATCCTCCCAGAAATCAGCATTCTAAACTTTGGTTCAGGCAGCCATTTTATATGGCCATATCAATCTATATATGCACATTGTTCACTAAATATTGATTATAAAAATTTGCCCATCACAGAACTAGAAAAAGATCATACAGGGGGCTTTTTACATTGGCAAGAAAGTGTGACATGAAGTTGCACTTTCCTTAATGCTTAGCAGCTAGACAGCAAGCCCCAGGTGTGCATTTAAAAAGTACAGGGCAGCTAGACTGAGGTTTTTTCTGTGGCTCAGCAACTATATGGGAAGCTGTCAAAACGCTACAAACACAGGCGGAGCAGCTACATGGGCGGCAAGGAACGTGGCTTTTAGCCGCGCTTTAAACATTTTTTTCCCTTGCTGGCTGCGAATTGCGCAATTGCGCAGGTACACCATACAGTCGGAGCTTATCACATGGGGGAGTACAGGACCATTCCGAAAGAGGGAGAAAGTGAGGTCAGTTCGGAAATGCACATGATTACGCACAAGCTCATCACACACAAAACAAGAGAGCATCTACACAAAAAGAAAATGCAGAGTCAATACGAAAGAATTCATCACATGTGAACATACTGGTCGGCTTTCTGTTGCAAATTAAGGCATCTTGGGAAATGGTAGCAAAGGCTCATGGGAGTTGTAGTCTGTGTTCTGTCAGAGCATTATATTGAGTTGTCTTGAGGTTTCAGCCCTCTGTCCAGGAGGGATTCCCATATGTCCTCCATTCTTGAGCAGAGGCCCCCCTTTTCCAAGTTGACCAGGCACGTCCTCCTTTGCCAGGACATGTCCTACTTTTCCAGCCTTCTTTTTGAAGAGGAAGCAGGAGGGCCAGGCGTGCTCTGGCCAGGCTCTGGGGGTCTCTTCCTGGCTCCTTCCCTCCCTCCCTCCCTCCCTCCCCGCTGCCTTCCTCCTCCCTTTGGCTGAGAGAGTGTGACTTGCAGGGAGGAAGGGCAGCGGTGGTGCTCCAGGTCCTCCTGATGCTGGGCCAGGGCAAGCTGGAAACAGGAGGAGGAGGAGGAGAGGGACATGGGGCCCCTCTGCTTCCCTGCTTCCCTGCAAGTCACACTCTCTCAGCCAAAGGGAGGAGGAAGGCAGCCAGGAGAGAGCCCTGGAGCCTGGCCAGAGTGTGCCTGGGCCTGCCTTCTCCTCCCCCCTTCGGCTGAGAGAGTGTGACTTGCAGGGAAGCAGGGCAGCGGAGGTGCTCCAGGTCCCTCCCCTTCTCCTCCTCCTCTTGCCAGCTTGCCCTGGTCTGGCTGAGCGCCTCCAGTGCCCTGCTGTCTCCCTAGAAGTCACACTCTCTCAGCCAAAGGGAGGAGGTGAAGGAAGGTGCAGGCGCACTCTGGCCGGGCTCTGAAGGTCTCTTCTTGTCTTGGCACCTTCCCTCCCTCCGCACTTGTATCGCTACCTTTAAATGGGCGCTTTAAAGATACAGAGCCCCATTTAACCGTTCAACTACACCTTAGCCTTTAGATGCAATAGGGGTGCTTTTTACATTGGCTAAAAGGGGCGGTCCAAACTCGCCCCTTCTAGCAGCGAGATGAGGCCTAGGCTGCCACACGGGCAGCCCAAGAGGCCTCATCCCGCCGCAACGACCCGCCGCAAAAAAGAGCTCCGGGATCGAGCTCTTTTTTTGCAGCGCGGGAAGGGCGCGATTGGCGCCCTCCCGCGCCGCCAGAGCGTCAAAACGTGCGCAGCGCGTCAAAACGCTGCGCACGTGATGACGCTTGTACGGCGCCACCGTGTAGACGCCGCCATCTTTAAATGGCGGCGTCCATGCGTTTTAGGCTTAGGGAGGGTGTAAAGGCTACACCCTCCCTAACCCTAAATGTGGGCTTTTTAGCCCTAAAAGCGCCTTTTTTTGCCCGTGTAAAACGGGCCAGCAATGCTGCACCCTTTTTAAAAAAGTAGTGGGGAAATCAAACTACTTTTTAAAGGCACTTCTTCTCCCTTAAAACTCCAAAATAGTGTTTTCATGGCACACTTTCCATTTTTCTCATCTAAAGGCTGGGCTTTCATGCAGCCTTCAACACACCTCTTTTTGCCAATGTAAAATGGGCCAGCTCCTTTTTAAAGCACTTCTTCTCCCTTAAAACTCCAAAATAGTGTTTTCATGGCACACTTTCCCTTTTTCTCATCTAAAGGCTGGGTTTTCAAGCAGCCTTCAACACACCTCTTTTTGCCAATGTAAAACGGACCACAGTGTAAAGATATACAACTGAGCACAAAAGTTAGAATTCTGCAAGCCAATGTATTCCCAATTACCATGTATTGATGTGAGAGCTGCACAGGTAAGAAAGAAGATAGGAAGAAAATCAATTAATTTGAAATTTGGTGCTGGAGAAGATTGCTGAGGACACTATGGACAGCCAAGGAGTCAACAAATGTGTGCAAGAACAGATCAAACCAGAAATCTCTCTGGAAGCCAAGATGACTAGACTGAGGCTGTCAAGAGTTCTTATAGCACCTTTGAGACTAACTAAAAGAAAGAAGTTGGCAGCATGAGCTTTCATAAACTCCACTCTACTTCCTTAGATGCTTTTGGTGGAGTGGAAGCCAAGAGCAGACATATATATGTCATAGGTATGTGAGAATGTCAATTCAAATTCAAAATCATTTGGGTTTGGTAATGAAGTAGCAAGTTCAGTTTTAGCAATGGTCATTAGTGGACAAAGACATAGCCATTGGGCATGCAAATTAAGTGGCAAGACCAGTTTATCCTTGGAAACTAGCCAATAGGTGGGGAAAAGAGATGACACCCCCATGGGGATGGGGTCAGATAGTGTTGAAAAGTGTGTAGTGAGCCAGGAAGCCGTTGTCCTTGTTGAATCCATTGCTGAGGGACTGGAGTTTATGGATGAATTCCAATTCTGCTGTTTCTCTTTGTAGTTCTTTTGTTGAAGGATCACTGATCTGAGGTCTGAGATGGAATGCCCAGGGAGACAAAGGCTGTTGTACTTTGGTCACATCACGAGAAGGCACGACTCATTGGAGAAAACAATAATGCTTGGAAAGGTGGAGGGAAGCAGAAAGAGAGGAAGTTAGGTGGATGGACTCTATAAAAGAGATCATGGATATGAATTTGCAGGAATTGAGGACAGGAAATTTTGGAGATGTCTCAACTGTAGGGTTGCCATGGGTTGAGGTGGACTCGAGGGTGGATAACAACAACAACAACAACAACAACAGATGTGAGGCTGCCATTGGAAACTGTTCAGAAACTTCAGTGGATTCAAAATGCTGCAGCCAGGCTGTTGACTGGGCCTAATTACAGGGACTATGTGACTTCCCTATTGAAACAGCATCACTGGCTACCAGTGTATTTTCAGGTAGAAGGCAAAGTATTGTTTTTGGCCTTGAAATCCCTACACAACTTGGGTTAAAACCATTTGAAAGACTGCATCTCTCTATATCAGAACCACTTGTTTTAAGGTCTGCAAGGGAAAGCTTTCTCTCAGTCCCAACACTTTTGCAGGTTCATTTGCTGATTCGGACAGGCATTTGAAATTTAATTTTGTTGCAGTTGCGTGCTTGTGAAGTGGTGCTATCCATCCATAATCCATCACTTTATTTATACCGTGCCTTTCTCCCAGGCTGGGACTGAAGGCAACATATACAAAGACAGAATACAACCTGTAAAAACATACTAAAATCAATATGGAAACTGCATTAAGTAACAACAGAATTAAAATCCATTAAAATTTCACTTTACGAGAGATTGAAAACAGTGCAGCACCATAAAAACAATTTTTGTTAAAATCAGTTCCACTAAATAAATAAATATGAAAGAATCTTCTTTGAATGGGAAGAGTTTGTTTTTGGCAACAGTCTCATACTCTCAAGTACTTCACGGACAAAAGACAAGACACATGTAGATCCCCTGGAGCTAGTATCCAGAGAAGGAGACCTCACTATCGCTCTAGGTAACTGGGTCTGTTGCCAAATTTCTTTTACCCTTAAGAAGTTCCTTCTACTGATCAATCAAAATCTACCACCTGTAACTTAAAATCATTAGACCTTGCCTACCCTCTAAGACAATGATTCTTAGATTTTGGTCTTCCAGGTATTTTGGACTTCAGCTCCCAGATGCCCCAGACAGCTTGGCCAACAGTCAGGAATTCTGGGAGATAAAAGTCCAAAACATCTAGAGGAGCAAAATTTGGGAACCATTGCTTTAAGACAACAGAGAAAAAGCCCATCCTCTCCTCTGTGGCAGGCCTTGAGGTATTTAAAGGGAGTGATCATGTAATTTCTCAGTCTTGTCTTCACTAAGATGAACATGCCCAGTTCCTTCAACCTCTTCTCATATGTTTTGTTCTCCATATCATCTTTATTGCCTTTCTCTGAACTCATGCCAGTTTGTCTACATCCTTCCTCAATTGAGGTACTCAGAACTGAACACAATACTCCAAGTGAGGCCTCCAGAATATAATGAGACTATTACTCCCTTGACTTGGAAACTATGCTTCTATCAATGCTGGCTAAGATAGCACTTGCCTTCTTGGCTGCAGCATTGCACTCTTGGCTCATGTACAATTTATGTTCAATGATAATCTCAAGATACTTTCACAAGTAGTTCTGTGAGCTAAATATCCTCTATAGTATACCTGCGTATTTGTTTTTCCATGGCCTTAATGTAGAATTTTGCATTCTTTCTGTTGAATTACTTTTTTTTTCTTTGCTTTCAGATGGTCCATTTGAAAGATTCGCTCTTTTTTATTTACAATGTTTGGTTTATATTTAGTTTTGCTTTGTAATGGCAATTTTTAAAATATATTTTTGTTCTTTTCGGTATGCACCAAACACAGAAAAGCCAGCCAAGTAAATCACAGGAGATGGGAACTTTGCAGAAATCAAAGATCTGAAATGAATGGCAGTGCCACTTGAGAGTGGAGAGGATGAAAGGCACTTGTGAACCTGGCAGGATAGTAGAAGGATAATCAGAGAATCCTGCAGACAGCAACATGTATTTTTATTCATCTTTTCCTTCTTCCTGAGCAACCAAGACAACAATAGCAAAGGGAAATGTTTGGCAATGGAAGTCAATGCTACTCTGTCTCCATGAACCTACTAGGGCTTTGGACATATCTTTCTCAAACTTCAGCCCTCTCTTCATGCTGAGAAAAATGTCCCGTCCCCCCCCCCCCCCCCCCCCGATTCAGGAACATTTCCAAAGCATTTTGTGATACAATACAATCCTCAGCTAATCAAAGGGGGAAAACATAAAAAATTATGCTGTTTTTGATTGTTGTTTTACCCAGCAAATGAGAACATAACAGGAGCGTTGCAGTATAGAATCAATGGCTCTACTACAGGGATTGGCACAGTGTGGCCCCAGGATGATCTTTTGGGGGCCCTGAAACTTCCCAACCCCTATTTTTAAAAAAATCTGCACAATTTTAGAGCAATTTTGGTCTCAAACCAAACAGAATCATAGAACCAGAGAGTATCATAGAGAATTGTGCTAAAATACAGCCCTCCAAAGCTTTTACTGGTAGTTCAAGGGAAGATCTCCAAGGGTTTGGGATACCATTTCATGTAATGCCTCTTTTCCAGACCAAAGTACCATCCCCATCTGAGATTCTAAGCCATATTGGCTCCCTCCCTCAAGGATCTGAAGTGAATTTTGATCTGAATCATTACTTCTGTGTACACCCTTTTGCTCCTGGTAGCTGATGATTTCCATCTTATTGTGGCAGTGGATCCACTCTGGATTTTAGTCTATATGTTAAGAACGATTTCCCTAAGACATTATGCCTATTCAGGGGAATAGGAATAAGCCTTGAATGGCTGTTGTTGTTATATGCCTTCAAGTAATTTCTGACTTACGGTGACCCTGAGGTGATAGTTTCTCTGAAATTTCAAACAAAAAGTATTGTGGAAGCATCTGCACTACAGGATTAATGCAGTTTGACACCACTTTAACTGCCAATGCTCAGTGCACTTCTGGATCTGCCTCCCTTCCTGCTGTCTTCATACCAGAAGAAAACCAGTCAGGGCATGGTTTGAAGCATGCTTGTAGTTGTAGTAATAGTAGTAGTTGTGTGCCTTCAAGTCAATTCCAACTTATGGAGACCTTATGATAAACCTACCATGGGATTTTCTTGGCAAGATTTCTTCAGAGGAGGTTTGCCATTGCCTTCCCCTGAGGCTGAGAGGGTGTGACTTGCACAGTGCCACCCAGTGTGTTTCCATGGTTGAGAGGGGAATCGAACCTTGGTCTCTACAGTCAGAGTCCAGCGCTCAAACCACTGTACCACACTGGTTCTCATGCACCCCACTGTAAGTCATCACAACTAGAGTAGATCCATTAAAGCAATTGGATTTATCTATATGTTGACTTACCATTCAAAGCTCTGATTCACTGGGTCTGCTACAGCTGGGGTTAACCAACAGGATTCCAGCGTATTTGTATTTATTTTTTTGAAAAAACTTTTTTTTTCCATTGCATAGCCCAAGTTGGCATATAGCATTAAATAAAATTTAAAACACAAAAATTACAGAACACTCATGAGCAATAAAATATCATGAAAATACAAAGCAGTTGTAATTCTGGATAAGAGCAGATCACAACCTAATAAGCCTCTGAGATTATATATATCTTTTTTGCCTACTGGCAATGGAGATAAAGGCATAGGTTATGATGAACCTCCATAGAGAATTTGCTCCCAGAGATGACTGAGGTCCCAAGTTCAGTCTGTGATATTTCCAGCAGGGGGAAAAACTCTTTCATTAACTAGGGAGGGAAAATACTTGTCTTTTATTTGGACCCAGAGGAGTTACCCAAACCATGGCAGAATCTTATTTAAAATGACATTGAGAGGTAAAATGCACAGCAAATTTGTCAGTTTAATAGGTTTGTTCTGTTTAATCCAGAAATTTTGAACAGATTCTTCAAGCATGTTCCTGGGAAAGTGTCCCCCCTCCCCCTGAAAGCAACATAAAACAAAATTTATTTTTAAAAAAGAAAAATGCCAAAGCATGCAGATAAACAAAGCATGGAAATTACATGAAATGAAAAATATTGGCTTTGTATTAAGTACATTGTTGGCCTTCTCTACATATTATTGACTATTGGTAGTGGTGGTTGGTGGTCTCAAGTCCATGTAGTGGTGAACCCACTTTGGGTTGTAGTATGAACTGGAAAGGAGCTGCCCAAGATGCTTTGAAACCCTGCTCTTAAAATCTTTACAAGGTCTTGCCCAGTTCTGTAGCGCATGAATAAGCTGACAGTCAGAGGAGGTAGTTTTGGCTGGACCTTGATGAAATCATAGCACAATTGCAAATGCTGATAGAATCACATCAAGATTTCTTCCCCTGTCTCAGTTTAAGTTATATATGTATACCCTTACACAGGCTGGTAATAGGCATAAAAAAGATGTGGACTGAACACAACAAACAATGCAGGCATCAATTCTGAAATCCATTGTCGAAATACCTCAAATTAAGCTAGAGCTAAAGGCAAGGAGGAGGAATCCCATGAAACAACAACAGAATGAAATGGGGGAAAGCTGTTCATCCCTTCTTGTCAGACACTAGCAAAATATAAGCCTAGATATCCCTGTTCTCATTCAATTTGCTATGCTCCTTGAAATCGCAAGCGGCTGGCCTTCTATTTGTTTTCCATCATTTTTTGATGAGCGTCAGAAAGTCTAAATTGTTTCCTGCCAATCTGCAAGATCTTTCTCCCTTAATGATACAGAGGAAGATAAAGTGCTTATAATACTGATGGAGGTAAAGGTGTAAGAATAAGTAGTACTTCAGGCATTGGAGTGATATACTGTTACTGGGAGTAAGCCCAACAGAGATTCATATACTACCTTGCTGGTTAGTCTAGCAGCTCCCCAGGTCATTATCTCCTGGACCACAAATCTTTGAGTAAGCATCAAGGTCAGTTTGGAGTGCATGAATCAGATAAAGGTACAATTGATTGGCAACCTTCTCAGTTCTTCCAACATATATTAAACTCTGAAGAATGGCATTTAGGTTTTTGCATGGTGATGGGTTGCTACAGATATAGAAGGTGTCATGAGGACTGACATAATTCACATACCCTGCAGCTGGGAGTTTGCTTCTACTTGTTTGGAATTTGCTAAACTATGGATGTACATAAAAGTGATTGCAGATAGAGCAGATTAAGACTCTCTTGCAAAGGGTTTTTTTTTTTTTTTGGGAGGGGGGGTTTGTTTTTGTTTTTGTTTTGGAAAGTAAGTACACAAATTTCCCACATAGCATGGCAACTGCCCATGCTGGCTGGGGGGATTCTAGGATTATAATTCCCAGGTTCTGTTCTTGAGATGGGGATTAATATTAATATGTTTTCCCAGAGCAAAAATGGGCTCCCAGATAGTAGGAATCCCTGTCAGAGAGAGTAATATATCAGGGAGAATTTCTGTACCATTTCCTCCTGGTACTCAAACATCCTAAAGTGCTGTGGAGGAACTATTTTGCAGAGAAAAACACACGTGTTGTGGTCTTTCAATTCCAGGGGTTCTTAGATGAGACAGATTATCTTGATCCATGTCAGTCTGGTTTCAGATCTTGCTATGGGACAGAAACTGCTTTGGTCACCTTGGTCGGTAACCTATGCAGGGAGCTGGACAAGGGGGAGTGTGTCCCTGTTGGTTCCACTGGACCTCTCAGCAGCTTTTGATACCATCAACCATGGAATCCTTCTGAGTTGCCTCTTTGGGATAGGGCTTGGAGGCACTGATCTACAATGGCTCCATTCTTTCTTTCAGGGCTGTTCTCAGAAGGTGGTACTGGGGGATTCCTGTTTGACTCCTTGACCATTGGCCTGTGGGAGTCCCTCAGAGCTCAGTCCTGTCCCCTATGCTTTTTAACATCAACTTGAAGCCACTGGGAGAGGTCATCCGGAGTTTTAGAGTAAGGTGTCACCTGTGTGCTGATGATACCCAGCTCTATCACTCCTTTCCACCTAATGCCAAGGAAGCTATTTCTGTCCTAAACCATTATCTGTCCTCTGAAATGGATTGGATAAGGGAAAATAAAATGAAGCTTAATCCAGACAAGACAGAGGTGCTCTTGGTTAGTCAAAAGACAAATTCGGGAATAGGGATTCAGCCTGTGTTCAATGGGGTTACACACACACACACCCTCTGAAATCTCATGTTTGTACTTTGGGGGTACTTCTGGATTCAGCACTGAGCTTTGAAGCCCAGGTGTCAGCAGTGACCATGAGTGCTTTTGCACAGCTAAAACTTGTGCGCCAACTGTGCCTATTCCTGGAGAAGTCAGATCTGGCCATTGTGGTACATGACTTAGTTACATCCCATCTAGATTACTGTAATGTACTCTATGTGGGGCTGCCTTGGAAAGTGCTCAGAAACTTCAGCTGGTCCAAAGAGATGGAGCAAGGCTGTTAACTGGAGCTGGCTACAGGGAGCATACAACTCCCTTGTTGCAACAGCTTCATTGGCCGCCTGTCCATTTCCGGGCACAATTCAAAGTACTAGTTTTGACCTATAAAGCTCTATATGGCTTGTGTCCAGGGCATTTGAAGGCTGTATCTTCCTGTACGAGCCCCCAGAGTATTGAGATCATCTGGAGAGGCTTTTATTTCTGGCTCACCACCCTCTCAAGTGCATTTAGTGGGAACAAGAGAGAGGGCCTTGTCTGTGGCTGCTCCCAAACTTAGGAACTGCCTCTCTAGAGAGGCCAGGATTGCACCATCCTTACTATCCTTCCAATGCCAGGTAAAAACATTCCTGTGCAGTCAGGCCTTTTAAGTGAGAAGGACTAGGTTTTTAATTCTGGACTATACAAATTTTAATGGTTTATAGTTTAACATGTTACATTTTAAGGTATAACTGTTTTAATTCTTAAAATTGTTTAATTGTATATATATATATATATATATATAGTTGTACAATTGCCTTGAGTCCCTGTATTGGGAGAAAGGCGGGATATAAGAAAATAATAATAATAATAATAATAATAATAATAATAATATAAATTGTAAGTCTAGGGGCCTCCTGTGGGGCTCAGGAGGTTAGCAAAATTAGTTTGGGGGTTGCATGCAGCCCACAGATCATGTTTCCCTACCCTTATCTTAGACTAATAGTACTCAAAAGGGTGATCTGCAGACTGCAGTCTGAAGTCAGGTTGCTGGTAATGATGTAAAAAGATTAACAATATGGCACAAATGTAATACTGATCCCTGCTACACTGTGAGAAGGGGGGGGGGGAGGAGAAGATGCCAGTTCACTGAATCTTAAGAAACAGTCTTGGACTAACTTGCATGGGGAGCCTGCACCTGACGTCTTGGAGCCTGGTTCCAATTATAGTCTTCAAACTATGGAGAAGGAAATTCCACCTAACATTAGGAAGAACTTCCTGACAGTAAGAGCTGTTCAACTGTGGAACACACTGCCTCAGAGTGTGGTGGAATCTCCTTCTTTGGAGGTTTTTAAACAGAAGCTGGATGGCCATCTATCAGGAATGCTTTCATTGTGTTTTATTGCATCACAGAATGGGTTGGACTGGATTGCCCTTGAGTGCTCTTCCAACCTTATGATTCTATGATTCTTACTAACTTAACTACACACTCTCTTGTTCATTAGACTGTAATTCCAGGCCTGTTGGCTCCTATGGTGACAGGAATGAGACACAATCCTCTTAAACTCCAGTCAGGACTGTTTTTCTGAAGCTTGAGCAAATGCGTGTGTGCATATTAAAAATATTCATGGCACTGAACTTTCCATCTTCTGCTAAGCCTTGATCAATGTCACCACAGGGACATCAGATTCAGCAGCACAATGTTAATCAAGGGCAACGACTTTTTATTTGAAGTGAATAAGGGTCATGTCAGAGAAGATGTATCCTTTGGATTGTTTATGGTCACCTTTGCTTGACAGTGATTAAAACTGTGGCTCATCTGTTAAAGGTGTTCCAAGAAGAATGGACACAGGCGGAGCTGTAGCAAGTAATTTTTAGTCTATTATCTGTATTCTTTTTTTAAAGCATACTTCTGGAGTTGTTCAGAAGAAGCATCATTTATGTGAATTTAGACACCAGGAAAATACTGTCATAGAGGTACAATGATTTTTCTTAAAGATAGGGGCCATAATCCTGTTGCTGCTGTCTTAGACATAGACAAATTCATCTATGGAAATGGTTGAACATTTTTGTCAGATGTGAAACAGCCATATTTTTCATGCTTTCAGAAAAGGTGTTGTGCATGTGGTGCCTTTGCACATAGAATCATAGAATCATAGAATCATAGAGTTGGAAGAGACCACAAGGGCCATCCAGTCCAACCCCCTGCCATGCAGGAACTCCAAATCAAAGCATCCCTGACAGATGGCCATCCAGCCTCTGCTTAAAGACCCCTAAGGAAGGAGACTCCACTACACTCTGAGGGAGTGTGTTCCACTGTCGAACAGCCCTTACTGTCAGGAAGTTCCTCCTAATGTTGAGGTGGAATCTCTTTTCCTGCAGCTTGCATCCATTGTTCCGCGTTCTAGTCTCTGGAGCAGCAGAAAACAAGCTTGCTCCCTCCTCAATATGACATCCCTTCAAATATTTAAACAGGGCTATCATATCACCTCTTAACCTTCTCTTCTCCAGGCTAAACATTCCCAGTTCCCTAAGGCGTTCCTCATAGGGCATGGTTTCCAGACCCTTCACCATCTTAGTTGCACTATGGATGTGCACTATGTATTGCACATGGATGCAAGTGCACATTGTCCCTGCCATGAAGATGGATATGTGCGTTTGGTTGCACATTCAACCACACAGTGCCTCCAGGCTCTATGGGCATCAATATACACTCCTCAGTGTAGGATCTTGGCCATTAGAGTCAGCTTTCCATATCCACAGATTTTTTTTTAATCCTTGGATTCTTTATCTAACCACACTGCAGAATTATAGCACAAATTATGGATGCTCAGATTTTTAATGATCAGTTAAGTACAGTGCTACTGAACTCAAACAAAGTAGCTCAAGGGCATGGACAAATGCTCTCTAGTAAATAGATCCAAGTGTGCCAACAAACTATGCCCAGCATTCTGCTAGTGACATGCACAGTAAATTCCACTACTGGCCCCGAGTTTGCAAGACCTAAACAGGGCAGTTGATGTCTGGGAATCTTGCATTCCTCTAGTTCATGTTTTGGAGTTAACGCAATAAAGGTATTAGTACTTGTGAATTTTGGGTTTTGTTGTATTTTGCTGCAAATCAGACACAGATACCCCTGAATATGTTTTGCATTCACAGGGTCATCATAAGTCAAAGCCAGCTTGATCGCAAATTACAAGAAGAAGAAGTTGTCCTACATATACAGAATGATGCATACACACACACACAAACTCATACACACATATACAAACACACACCTCCCACACAGAACCCAATCCATCAAGAGTTCACAAATATCACAAATGAATAAAAGCATCTCATGAATACAGTAAATTCATTTTTAACGGAGCTCATATGGGAGAACTTCCCAGTTTACTGTGGCAATCAATGAGAATACACAAATAAATGGAGATAGGCAATTTGAGGACCTACTAGAATTATTGATTTATTTGGGAGGGTGCTGAATTGAAACAGATTTTCTGTTAAGGAAAACAGGAAAATGGTGAATAAGGGTCGGGAGGGAAGGGATTTGTCTATCGATTTCTGTCCAGGATGATTGAACTCATTGTTCCTAATAGGTAAATGAGCTGCCTTGTAATATGAGATAAGTCCGTAGGTAATTCTCAGGCAAAATGATGGTGGGGGTTGTGTTTGTTGTGTACCACTATGTTTTACTGCTTCATTATCGAAAGTGTTTTTAGCACTTATTACTACACATGCAGTGGACTATATGACGAAATAAAATTAAGTGAGAGAAATTTGCTCAAAATTTTAGGATATAAAAAAAGAGAAATTAACATCCATTACAGTTATCTATTATTGAAAGATAGGAATTAAAAAGAAGCCTTGGTTAACATCACTCTCAGAACTGCAGCAGTAGACTATTCCCTTATGATTTTCAATTGAAATAGCACAAGAAAAGATAGACACAAGATATTATAACAGGAACTCCATTCTTGCAGCAATCACACTTGTTAAAGAAAATGAAATTACACCTGTTTGTAAGCAGTCACTGTTGCACTTCTTGTCAGTTGCACAACTGGGATTACTTCTGTCACTGAGCTCTTTTACTCCATTACCCTGCCTCCCTGCCCTATGTTCTATCCAGCATGCCTTTTGCTTTTAAAATCTTTATTTTCATTTTCACTTTTTAATGTAGTCCTGGCATTCTGCTAATGCAATTTTAATTTTATAAGAAAAGAAAGAAAAACAGAAAAAATAAAATAAAAATTAAACCAGGCTGCTAGGGAATAATGAGGGTATGGACAAGTGGAGAGTAAGGGACCATGACACCACATGACTGCCAGTGTTGAAACTGCCACAGCAGTGATGTTTTGCAATGAGGAGCACTGGGACTGCTGTGAAACTGGGAACTATTGATGGGTTTCCCCTGTCAATGAAAAGGGACACCTTAACCATGCTGGAAAGATGCCTGAGAATACTGTGGATGGTCAAAAAGACAAACAAATGGGCCCTTGAACAGATCAAGCCTGAATTCTCCCTGGAAGTCAAGAGATAATCAAACTAAGACTGTTGTACTTGGCAACATCATAAGGGTCTCATTAGAAAAGACAATAATGCTAGGAAAGGTGGAGGGATGTAGAAAGAGAGGAAGACTCAATGCCAGATGGATAGACTCTATTAGCGAGGTCACAAGTATGAATTTACAGGGCCTAAGCAGAGCAGTGGAGGATAGTGGAGCTTGGAGATATCTCGTACAGTGGCTCACCATGAGTTAGAATTGACTTGAAGGTGGTTAACAACATCAAACCATGCATCACATACCTGGAGTTTACTGGTTGGAGGTGATGTGGATCACCAAAGGTGCTATTTTACAACTGTAGTTGCAATTTAAAATTCACATGTGATAATTCTCCAAATAAGAACCTGCAAGTTGTAAAGTGCCTTGCTGCTGTGAGAGGGCTGGATGCTTTTTCACTCATCACCCCATTCATCGGCACCTTGGAAATCCCTATGTTAGTCAAAGGCTTTCATGGCCGGCATCCATAGTCGTTGGTGTGTTTTTTTTTGGGGGGGGGGGTTCAGGCTATGTGGTCATGTTCTAGAAGAGTTTGTTCCTGATGTTTTGCCATTCATCCAAGTGCTTCAATTTATCTTCCAGGAAATGGGACACCCAGGGTCAGGGGTTTTCCCAGCAGACAATGGATTTCTAATTAAACAGACACAAATTCTGTTTGCATATCCTCCCACCCTGAGGCCTTGCCATTCAACAACAGAACAATACACAGATTAACATGGAAATCACTCCTCCCAACCCAGGGTCACATAGTATATATATATATATATATATATATATACCCTACTTACTTCCATGCCAGCATTCTCTGAAGATGCCAACCACACATGCTGGCGAAACATCAGGAACGACTCTTTTAGAACATGGCCACATAGCCCTAAAAACCTACAAAAACTATGTTTCAGTTGTACTTTTCCTTTCAGTGTGCCACTGTTAGCCACCTTGCATGCCGTTTGTGGGAAGACTGGAAGGATATAAATTTAAGAAAGAAATGAACAAACTTGTGATGTATGGTGTCTGGTTGAGGAAAGCTTTTCTGCTTTGTACTCTGAATATCAAAGATGGCAATTTAAAAGTACTTTACACATCCTGCAACAATCCTTTCTCTCATGTTGCCAAGGTCAGTATGCAGCAGAGTTATTTTGCTGCATACGTTTCAGGTATGGAAATTTGTATACACATTTTAGAAAATTGCCAATTTTCTCTTGCTATCAGAGGCAGCCTCCTTCCTTTTCACCCCCACTGTGCAACAATTTGACTCCCTATCTCTTTTCCAATCTCATCTCACAGTCACTTGTCTCTTCAGCTCATAACTCACTCTCTAGTAACACAGGCATATCTGCCTCCTTGCTTTCTTATTTATGTATTTTTAATGTTCCTATCATTACATTTTCCGAGTACAAACAATTTTTAAGGATGCCACCAAGGCCAGTCATTTGCTAGCAAGATTTTACAATGCATGGTAAGCATGTGGCACAAAACAGATGGAGGAAGAAAATTTTGTGCAGAGCCTGGAATCAATTCAGAAAGTGGTTACAAAGATAATCAGTACAATATGTTTGAAGCTAAATAGGTTCCTTTCAGTATGTATGTAACTAGTGGTTATTTTATGCCAAGATAAATCCAGAATGCATTATTCTTATTAGTGATGCTTCAAGGATTATTTGTGTGTGTGTGAATTCTGATACAAACTGACCTGATTTGTACCCACCCCATGGATTATCACGTAGATCAGAAGCAAGTTGTACATAAGCTTTCTAACTGTCTGAGTGTTCCTACATAGTTCTTTCTTTTAAAAAGAAGGAGCAAAATGTATTTAAACTTTGTATTCTTTGAAGAAAATATGTTTAGACATTGAATTCTGAAAACAAGGACATTGAGGCTATCTATATAAACTTCAATACAAATGTTCATCCAGATGTCTTAAATCTTATTTTTAGTTCTAAAATAAATGTAGGATTGGAACCCAAGATTCTGTTTTTAACCAGTGGAATGTAAGGTTATGCCAGTATACTTATGTAGCAATTGTGACACAATCTCATGGCTAATCTATGCTTGTTTGGGTTGGAGGACAGAGCTGTCATTGTGTAGCCTGGCAAAACATTTACACAAGGAGGTACTGGATATCTCTGCACAATACCAGAAAAAAGTAGATAAGCCAGAAAGATTGCGATCCGCTAGAGGGACCTTACTTTGTCTCCCACCACAAGTGGGATGGCTATAATCTTGATGAATCACAGGATGGCTATAATCTTGTTGGCATTTTATGTACTCATAAGTTCCCTTCCACATTGCTTGTACCTTTTGGCTGAGGCATAATGTCCATATTTAGTTCACAGTTGCATAAAGGTGTATTGTATGTAAAACATGTACTTTCTGTACATGTACTTTCACATTCTTGATTGGTGAGTAACTATTCCTCAGTACCTTCAATGTACCACTTGATTACTTGGAATTATGGAACCAGCAAGCACTTTTGCAATTACACCATCAATTGCACAGTTTTGGTATTCAGCGGAAGAGTCACAGTGTAGGACTTTAGCCACTGCATGAGGATACAGAAAGGAGCATTTTCCACAGTGGCACTTTGATGGGTGAATGCTTTCCCCTTGGAATCCTCATTGGTGCTGATGTTGGTTTTATTCCAGTCCCAAGTTAGGTCCTAGGTTTTTACTAAAGCCTTTAGGGCTCAATCTATATCCAAATCTGTACGCATATATGGCTTTAGACCGTTTTAACTTTCTCACATTACAGTAGTCCATTTTTAAAAAAGTAATGAGTTTTTTGTTTAGTATCTTTTTAGAATGCCTACATTTTTAATTCTTTAATATTTTAAATTGTTTAAACTGATTTTATTACAAGCCATTTTTAGATGTAAATATAAAATGAAGATATAAAATGAGATTTGTTGTTGTGAGCCTTCCTCATTTTCAGCTTACATGATCCTAAGGGAAACCTATTACAGAAATCAAATATAGCAGTGACAGATAGAAGCTATTGTCACTATAAAATATACCATTCCAGAAGCAGGCTGGGCCTTCCTTCATCCTCATCACACTACAACACCAACAGAGCAGATATTAATGGCACAAAGCAGCAACTGAAACCGTAATTGTACTCTAAGAACTTTCCAAACAATGCTAAACATCCCTTATTTGTAAATATTCTTCTGTCAATGAGTCACCACTGTGAACCACCTATTTTTTTATGTTGTCAGCATGCAAACCCTGTAGAGGTGAAAATCTGAAATCAAAAAGTCAGCTTCCCAGCGCACATTGGTTGCTGTCCTTGGAGAATAAGGCACAATATAAAAAGGCCAACAACAAAGCAGAACTATGAAGAGAGATCAGACACTTACCTTTAAAAGGTTGGCTTGAAGGGATTAAATGATATAAAATCATAGAATCATAGAGTTGGAAGAGACCACAAGGGCCATCCAGTTCAACTTCCTGCCTTGCAGGAACTCAATCAAAGCACCCCCAACAGATGGCCATCCAGCCTCTGTTTAAAGACCTGCAAGGAAGGGGAGTTGAGTTGGTCCTGAAGAGGTCTAATTGTCTAACTAGACAGTCCAGAAAACAGTTGTGACTGGGGGCTTTCCTCTCAGTTGGGAAGAATCTGCTGTGAGATTTGGACTAAACACCATTCCCACCAACCACCACTGCTGATGGAAATCCACAGGGGACATCAGACCTGGTGTTGTCTTTCTACAACTGAGACATTAGACACAGTGTTTTGAATGTAAGGTCAGAGGAGAGTGCTTTCTTTGTAGCTGCACCCAGGCTAAGGCATTTCTTTCCATGGGAGACTAGGCTAGCCTTCTCTGGACTCTCTTCGCAGGTAAAAAGCTTTCCATTTGATGATTGATTGACTGAAAGGAAAAGGGTTTGTTTGTTTGTTTTAAAGGATGTGTACAGTGTATTTTTTATTTCTATTGTTACATATTTATCATGATCTTCTCCTTTCAAAACTAACAGTATTTTAATATGATAGCTCACTTAATTGTGCTCTAACGTTTTTAATATCTGTTTTGTTTTAGCTCTCAGTAAGCCACCTCGAGCTGCATATCAGGAGAATATTTGGATATAAATGAAATAAAGTAATTTGAAATTGAATTCATTTGTTCATTCAAGAAAGTCTCATACATACTGATTCAATCCTCCAGACTGCTATTTATGAAGACCCCCAGACTGATGCATAAGAAAATTGCAGATCAGTATTCCAGAGCCCAGACTGACATATAAGGAGTTACCTGATGTTCTTCTCTAATATCTGATATTAAATTATAACATTTGTGAAGTCATATAGCTCTTTCACATCCCACTGTTATAGCACTATATTCCATTTTAATTGCCATGGTGATATCCTGTGGAATCCTAAGATTTGCAGTATAAGGAGGCTATAGGAATTTATAGGACACAGTCATGGCAGTTGAAGTGGAATCATAATGCTTTGTCACCAGTATAACTCTTTGTCTGAAATCGTCTGCCATGTTTGTGTAGTGTAAATCTACAAAGTTAAGTGGTGGGTGTGTTAGACCATTCCTTTTTAAATAACAGTATTGTGCAAAATTGTGTATCTGCAAATATCCTTGCTGTTTCCACAATATCAGTGAGTGTGGTGATATGCTGAAGGTATTAAGGCAAGAATACACAACTGTAGTACGAAACTATTCACTCTAGATTGGAAAAGGAAGGAATATTATATTGAAAAAAACAGTAGAAAAACATATTCTTGAATGTCAGAAGATGCTGAAGAGGAAAATCCTTGATGAACGGGAATCCTCATTCTTATTCTTCACCAAATTCAAATTTTTGTTTGTGTGTTAAGAAAATAGAAACAACATACATTCTGCACAATAACTACATATTTTTGCATGAAAAATCTCCTGAAATGTGACTTGTGAATGAAAACTACTCAGTTTTCTAAGAGTTTCTCACATGGAAAAGAACATTGCTAAAATTAATCACTGCTTCCTTCAAGAATGAAATTAGTGAAGAAATACATCACTATCCCAAATGTCTCAATGATCTGATAGAATACAAAATTGCTTCCTATGCCCCTTCTTTCCTGTCTAGTTTTGCCTTTAGACATTTAGTGAACTAACTAGTTGGGAAGAAAAGATGATGATGGGAATTATTTTATGTTAGCTACATCTGTTTTCAAGACACCACTGAGATCTCAGATGTTCATCATGCTGTAAAAACTTAACTTTGGAGAAGGTAATGAGGGGGAAGCAGGATAGGCTTGAGCAGTTATGCCACTCTGTTTCTAAGACCTTTAATTTGATGCATTACAGTTGATGAGAAGAGGGGGAAAGCTTTCAATGTAGATCCCATTCAGCTTTCAGAGTTTTCAAAGTGGAATCTTTGCTTTTTTATTTAACCAATATGTTTAATTAGTAGTGAATAAAATTTCTGTCCAAAGTGCATACAGATTAAAGAAAGTGTAGCCTAATTGAATCACTCCAATTCAAATACGGTTTATTAAATGCCTCCTCTCCTCTGGCATCATTAGAGAAGCATGAAAGGAGAAGGAGGGGGTGAGAGAAGGGCAGATTAAAAAGTGAAATTGTCCGGTGGCTTCATGCACTGGCTTAGACTAGAAAACTCAGCAAAGCTCATTTAGCCCAGGTCTTAAAATCTATACACTTGTTAATGAGAAGCAGGCTACTTCCCAACATGAAAAATGGAGTTTATATTGCATGCCCTGTGTTTGTAAACCGGTAATTTACATTGATCCACATCTAATTTGCGGGCTCCATTAAGTTCCATAAGGTAAGCATATGTTAAGAAGGTCTGAACTTGGAACCAAGGAATTTTTAAAAATGCATTTATTAAGGAGTATGCAAGTCTTTTAGTAGGCTCCATTGACTCAGGATTGTAAGAGGTGTTAGGATAAGAGGTACTAAGTGTGTACATAGATAGAAGGAATATCTAGATTGCTCTTGCCTTAATTTATTAATTTATTAGGTGTGTAAGTGAACCATTTGCAGTCTTTATTTTAAAAAATGACATTTATATGACTCCAGAAATCTCTTGCCCTGGATGGCTGCTTTGGCGATAGTGTTGGCTTTGATTTCTGTAGGACTAAACTGGACTGGCTGATGTTGTCATGCACCTTTAAGTTGTTTTCAATTTATAGTGACCCTAAGGCACCCCTATCATGTTTTTAAGATGTGTTCAAATGGGTTATTATAGAAGGGGGGGGGGAAGAAAATTCTTGATTTTTTTGTCTGTACACATAGGGATGAAAAATTGTGGGAGTTTTCCACCTATTGTAAGGGGAAATGAACATTCTGTTGTAGTATTCTCCCCCTATTTGGACATCTCTAACAGAGGCATTGTTCTGCACAGAAATACAAGTGTGCTGATATTCTACCTTGGCTTCTTACGTATGTATGCATAACTAAGTAACATCTTTGGCCTGATTCCCCTTGCCCATCTTAGGAGTCAAAAGCAAGCTTGAGTGAAGGAGGTAGCCTCCTGTCAACAAGGGGGCCGCCATGATGCACTGCAGCACCGCAACAAAGGAGCTACTCTAGGCACCACAAGCTTCATTCCTGTGCAGCAACCAAATGACTGCAGGAACAAAGCCATTGGAGAAAGGGGCCGGGCAGCTCCTTTCTCCCATTGCTGTGGCTGCCAGGGTTTTCGGGGCATGAAGCCAAGGACACCCCTTTCTAGGCCATGGAGAAGTGGCATTTTGCTGCTTCTCCATGGCCTGGAAAAGCACCCGATTGGGGCTTCTAGGCTGCCAGTGAGGCTGCCCTGGTCCCCAATCCTGGTGCAGGCTGCCCCTGAAGGGGTCGTCTGTATCGGCCCTAAGAGAAAGTCTTAGATTTAGGTCTACTTCTCAGATGCAGAGTGAAGTTTACAAAAGCTTAAGCTACCAAGTTCTTTCTCTTAGTTAGTTTTAAAGATGCTACAAGAGTTCTTTGCATACTGGTCTAGATTAACATGACTATGTCTTTGACTATAGAGCAATTATGGATCTATAACTCTAGGTTGTAAATTCACAACTGCAATATTGAATGCCAGCCATATTGTTTTCACAGCATTTGATTTCTGTTGGATTCGGGGTGCAGGGTTAGTGTATGAAAATTTCATTTTGTGTAAAAACCTTGTTGTTGTTGTTGTTTCATTTTAACAAACTCATATTCTTATGAAAAAAATGTGTGTTTTGTGCAAAGTATAATGGATAGTACCAACTAGAATTGTCTCAGTCAATTGTTCAATGGTAATCCAATATATACAGAAATCTAATGGATTCAATGAGTCTATTCTAGTCAGGAATAAAATAAATTAGGTCTCTCTTTTCTGCACAACATTGTTTTTGCACAAAAAGAAGATTTTGTACAAGTGATTTGGGGGACAGTAAAGATGTGAACAAGTTGTTGAAAAAAGCGTTTAAAAAAGCATTAATAAGTGCAATATCACTCAGAGGGAGGAAAACATTTGGAATCATTTGCTCTTGCATGCAAGAGTGGAATGTGAAGATTTATATCCTTAATTATGACAAATTAGTGTTGAACACTGCCCAGAAAGGTAAAGCACTGTGTAAACAAACTCAGAGTCATGGAGTAACTCAGAGTGACTGTTCAGTCACTCTGAGTTAGTTCACATGTTTATAATCTATAAAGTCCTATTGGACTTTGGTTCAAGCTATCTGAAAGATCTTCCAGAGAAAACATTTCTTTCAGTCCTTCTACCTTCAACATCATATTTGTTGAGGAAGTAATATAACTGTTAATTCTCTGGGTAATACTTAGGACCTCATGTCTTGGAAGTACCAAGAAATTGAGCAGAGAGAGAATGAGGCTGCTCTGCACTCAGATGACTGTTGCAGGCCTTAGCGGAAAGGCACTGCTGCACTGACCCTTTCTTGTTGCTCCTTGCAAGGAAAAGAAGGTGTCAAGCAATTTCATGCATGTCTACCCAAGGATAATTCCTACTGAGTTCAGAGAGACTTACTACCAGCAAATTCTGGGAGAGTTGATGTCTAGGAGCCAAAGCAGAAACTTGCCCATTTTGGGGTGCAAAAACAGAGGCATTAGTGAAACAAGGACAGCAGTTTGTTTAATGACACAACATTAGCCCAGATGTTAGCAATAAATATGAGCAATCAAAAACCAAGGAAAATGGATACTTGCTTTTTTAAACTCATTTTGGAAAATCTACCTAGCAAGAGTATGCAAGAACATAAAGACAATCATAAGAAGATACTGTATTAGCCAATGATGAAGTACTAGTCATTAGATCTCCACTAAAAACATCTGAGACAAAAGCTCATGGTGCCAACTTCTTTCAGTTAGTCTCAAAGATGAAAACTACCAAGCAAGCATAATGAAAAAAATTATTCAGGTCGAACTTTTCCTTACATTTCACATTGTTATTATTAGTAGAAAGTGTCAGTCATTTGATGATAGGGTCATAATATTTTGGTAATGCTTACTCTGATTTATTTTTATTTTTTTCATTTGAGATGCCTGAGAGCTTAACAACTCTGTAGCTCCTTCTTTTTATTTAGAGTATTTTCCCTTTAGCATGACTCAACCTTATTTTGGCTTATGGTATGATATTTCCCTTCAGAGCCCAAATTGTTGAGTAGGTATGTAGAGAGAGGTGGGAAGGAAAGATCTAGAACTTTCCTGCTTTTTAGTGAAAGGAAAGTAATAAAAACACAGGGAAAGATAAAAACTCCCATCTTTCTTCTTTGTTTTGGGCTTCTCTTTCTATTCTTTATTAAAGTGACTTCCAATGGGAATTTGCCAGGCTTCTTACAAACAATCTGCTACATAACTCATCAAAGACCTGGCCTACTGGTTTCAAAAGGATGTACTCCAAGACAAGTGTATAGAGCTGAAGTTTAGGAGAATTGTTCCTGCCACATGTATCTATGTCGGGGGATGGGGTGGGGAGAAGGGAAGCAGTAAAAGAGATCTTTTCCAGTGAGGGTTGCCAGGTTGGATTATGAGATGGGGCTCCTGTAACTTTAATTCTGAACAGATCATGGAGTAGAATGAGGCATCGTACAGCTCTATCAAGCAGGAGGAAGGTACCTGTCTTCCCTTCTCTTCCAAACCCCAGTTTTCATCTACATTTGTCCCCTCTCAACATTCCTATTGCCGCCACAGTGGAGAGGAGGAGAGGAAGTGCAGAGGAGCATCCAGCTCCATTCTTGTCACCAGCATATCTTCTTCCAGTGATAGCTATCCAGCAATCTGATACATGACTTCAGTGAGGAACTCAGTTACAGGAGCTGTCCAGAGTCTGACTGCTGTCTCCAACAGCTTCAGCACCTAGAAGGAGCTTTGCATGCCTTCAAGTCAATTCCAACTTATGGCGACCCTAAGACGAACCTGTCATGGGGTATTCTTGGCAATTTTCTTCAGACAGGATTTGCCATTGCCATCCTCTGAGGATGAAAGAGCGTGATTTGCCCATGGGTTTCCATGGCCCTGGCAGGATTTGAACCCTGGTCTCCAAGTGTCCTAGTCCAATGCCCAAACCATTACACCACACTGACCCTCGATAGCACTTAGATAGATCCCATCATATCTGGAGGATCTACTTACATCTGGATAGGCTCTGGAGTAGGCTGCTGTTGAAACTGGAGTCACCCTTCTGTAATACAGAGCCACCACACCTGGATTGTAATTTCTGAGCCCCAATTGCTAGTGGAGTTCTTTTGGCAGCAAGATATGCCCAGATTATTCTTTCTTAATGCTCACAGCTTCCTGCAAGAGCATCCTTTCCTACAGAGTAATAAAAGCCCATTTCAATTGCCCATATGCAGCCCAACACACTAAATTTTTAGCAGCTGTAAAGCATGGTTTAGTGGATAGAATATTGGCTTTGGAGGGACATTGAAATTTGTACTCTGTCTCGAGCAGCTTTTCTAGCTTAGCAAAACCAATTCCAGAGAGTGGTTCTTCCTTGGAGTCTCTGTCTCAGCTCTTGCTCTGCATGTGTGTCCCCAGTCAAACATATTTACAGCTATCTGGCTTAAGAACAATGTTGTATGTGCATAAGTGTGTGTTAGGTAGTGGTTGGGGGGCTTGCATAGCACCTCTTTAACTGCCAGGCTCAAAATGTATCTGTGTTTTAGGTAGGGATGGATCATTGGTTTCCAGCCAGCATCACACTACATTCCAATGTTCCTTCCATCAGTCATATGCTCATTGACCCATCCTGGCCTTGGGCAACATCTTTCCTCCTGCCTTTGTCCCCCAGAAGCCATCTTCAAAACTGAACTTTTGGGTCTCCATAGCTCAATGCTATGGAATTATTATTATTATTATTATTATTATTATTATTATTCTTTAATTTGACACATACAAGATTTCAGTATCTTGCAGTTCTGTGGACAGGTTTATACAATCTCAAATTTTCAATAGTGCAACCTGTGCAAGTAAGAAAAATGACAAACATTGTCTTTCACTTTCTTATAAACGTCTACTATTATAGGCAAAACAAAACTTACCCATATTTTTAGATAAGTCACTATTCACATTTTGTACATTTACAATTTTAAACAGGTCCAGGACAAACTCTACAATGTCTTACAACATAAAAGTATTCAAGTTATGGGGCAACATTTAAAAAAAAAATCAACCCAGCACATACATCAGACCCCTCACATGCCACTGCCCCCCTCCCTCATTGTCTAATTTACAAGTTAAGTAAGGTATTCAGTAACAAAAAAGGCTTTAAAAAAGGATGTAATGTGAAATGGAAGTAAATTTGCATCCTGAAATCTTACTGGGAAGGAAACATGTGAAAGAAAGAAAACAAAAGAAACAGGCTTTCTAAAAAGCCTTTCTTGCAGCACACATTAAGAACACCATTAATACATTATTTTAAAAGAGGTTTTTTTTTTTTTAATATCAGGGACAGATTCCAAAGAAGTAACTTTCAGTTCCATCATGCTTAGAACTGTGCAGAAGTAAAGAGGCACCTGTAGGGTGGTCAAACTGAAAGCCAAACATTGCTTTACAGTGGTCTGTGTGTCCTCTTTAATTCTTTTGTGCTCTTTGTAGTGCTTCTTTTTACAGTTGTTTTTGTCCTACTTGAGCTACAAATCATAACTTTTGTGTTTGAAGAGGCTTGAAAATTCCCAACCAAGCTATGAATTCTAAGATGTGTAGTTTTGTGAGAAATTTAGCTTTCACAGCGAGAGCGCTCTGGTGTCATGACAAACTACAAATCCCAGGATTCCACAGGATGGAGCCATGACAGTTAAAGCCCTGCATTAATTCTGCAGTGTGACAGCAATCTATGGAATCCTATGCTACTAATTCTTTCTCCCATTTAGTCCCAAAAGTGTTACAAGATCCCTTTGCATACTGATATTCCAGACTATCAGAGCTATTTCTTTGAATTGTAGAATAACCGTATGCTGGGAAATGATACAGAAAAATTGTGTCCCTCACTGCACACTCAGTGATATTTTCAAAATCCACCAAGTCAAATTTCCTGTACTATAGTTTATCTTAGCCCTTAGTATGTGTTTTTACAACTCCACCCTTCAGGAGTATCAATCCTTATTCCTGAAAATTTCTGTCTAGCATCTTCTCAATACTGTGCTTCTCTGCTCCCACAATAGACTTGAGTTGACTGTAATGGGGGCACTTCAGCCTTTCTTGGCAAAAGGCTAGATTACATTTTCCTCACCCAAGCTCCCAAAGCTGGTGACAATGAATAATAGCTAAGTGACTTATGTGGAATACTTTAGGCTAAGAATTTTATCCAAATTTTCAACAGATTTTTTTCCCCTCTCTTTCTTTCTTTCTTTTTCTTTTTCTTCTTTTTTTGGTAGACTTTGTGCTTTTCTCTCCTTTGAATAACAAGCTCTGAGCAACTGTAGTTGACACTAAATGTGTCATGCATAACGGTCTCATCAGGGTCTATCCCTCATTACTACTAAATCAAGGCAAAGTATACTCTCACTATATTCTGGGCTAATTGGTCCTCATCTGGAGTACATTGTGTTCAGTTCTGGATGTTTCATTTTAAGACAAATATAGAGTATAGAATCATAGAATCATAGAAATTTAGAGTTGGAAGAGACCACAAGGGCCATCCAGTCCAACCCCCTGCCATGCAGGAACTCCCAATCAAAGCATCTCCGACAGATGGCCATCCAGCTTCTGTTTAAAAACCTCCAAGGAAGGAGACTCCACCACCCTCCGAGGGAGTGTGTTCCACTGTCGAACAGCCCTTACTGTCAGGAAGTTCCTCCTAATGTTGAGGTGGAATCTTTTTTCCTGCAGTTTGCATCCATTGTTCCGAGTCCTGTTCTCTGGAGCAGCAGAAAACAAGCTTGCTCCCTCCTCAATGTGACATCCCTTCAAGTATTTAAACAGGGCGATCATATCACCTCTTAACCTTCTCTTCTCCAGGCTAAACATCCCCAGCTCCCTAAGGCGTTCTTCATAGGGCAAGGTTTCCAGACCCTTCACCATTTTAGTGGCCCTCCTTTGGACACTCCCTTTTTGAATTGTGGTGCCCAGAACTGGACACAGTATTTCAGGTGGGGCCTGACCAAAGCAAAATAGAGTGGCACTATTACTTTCCTTGAGTACTTCCAGGGAAGGGCAACAAGGATGACAAGAGTCATGAGGAACAAAACATAGGCACTTAATGTATAATTGTATCAGGGGAGCTTTTATATGGGATGTGTGATTTAGTTATGTTATTAACTTTTATATGTTTATGTAATTTTATATTGTTTTTAGCATATAGAAACTACAATATAATTTTGGGGGGCATGTGAGGTTTCGCTTTTGTGATGGTGATGAATTTTTAAGGGGATTGGAGAATCCCCAAAGTGATGTCTCGGATGCTGGGATGGCCAAATAGAATCCCAGAACCTGAACTATAATCCCAGGAATGGTGAGATTTCTTCTCATCCCTAGCTCCATATACAAGCTTGGTTTTTTGAAGACCATGACAGAGCGCTCTTTACTGAAGTTTGTTGACCTTCTATCCTATTCCACTTGATGCCATGATGCTGGTGGGCAATTACTGAAGTGTGAAGTTAAAAAGAGGACTCATTTGAATGGCCAGGAGAGACAAAGAGGTAATCAGCCATACGCTTGCAGGTAACTTTGTTTCATTTTTGTACATCCCACCTGTCACGCCTAGCTGGGTAATCTTTCCATTTGGGTAGTCACCATTTGGAACTAAGATAAAAATCCAGGATTTTCTTCATCTTACAGTGACTTAAAATAAAAGTGAGGATGAATAAAGGAGAAAAAAATAATAGCATAATGATGGCCAATCTATGGCACTGTGCTATTATTTAGTGGTGTTGAAATTCTGCACATTCATACACAAGCTAAGTGCCTTGCCAACTCATTCTATATTCTTTCTGATTCCAGGATTGGCAGGTAAGCATTTTGTTCCAGTCACAGAAGTGTGACTTGCACTTGTATTATTGCATTAGGCCTATGACTATGATTGATCAACCCTATACTGTCCAAGCTATCTGACAGGACAGACTACATCTCTCTATATGAATCTGTCCAGGCTCTAACACCCCCAGGAGAGGGTCAAGACCAGGATTGCCAATCCCCCTGTTCATTCCTCTACATCACCTATGAGAAGTAATGAACAACAAGATTGGGAGATTAAATGGATTGTAAAAAGAAAAAGTAAGGGGGGCACATCATCCAAATTAGATAAGCAAAATCTCCTTGAGTCTGATGAATCTGCCAAAGAGAATAGTTTAAAGGCTGTTTGTAGTTTCCATGAGAGATTATGAATTGCTTGAGTTGGAAAAAGTAATATGTACTAGGTAGTATTTTCCAAAATGTCTTTGAGCTTGAGTATGTTTGGATCATATACTGCAGTCATTAAATGTAGAGCTTTCCTACCCATAAGCCAAGAACAGAGGTCTCTTAGCAATCAATAATCATTTTTTTCAGGAAATTATCAGACCACAAAGTACATGCTTATCAGGTATAGCTGCAATAAACCACAGTCTTCCTTAGATGAAAGAGGGACTTGCAGTCAGTCCCCTACATTTGTTGCTTTGACTTTTGTAGATTTGATTATTTGTGGATTTGATTAATATGGTCTCTCTAGGTCTTCCAGCACAATTCTGCCAGAAGAGACCTGGAAATTCATAAAGAAAATACATTGCTAGGCATTTGTAGATCCTTACTAGGCATTTGTAGATCCTCTGTCGGACCTAGAGATTCCTTGAAAGATGTTCTCACAGGTAAAAAATAAAAAAAAATACTGTAAATTAAAGCGTGGGGTATTTGTGGTTTTTCCACTTTCATGCAGGTCCTGCATACCTAACCCAAACGTTCCAGTGTACTTGGGTCTACTGTACTAGAAAGTTTATGGCACCCATTGGGTTTCACTTCCTGGTTAAAGGTTTGATTTTCCATCTATTATCTTCCCCCAAGGTCCACTGTTGCTTTAAATGATGATATGGGGATTAAGTCTTGACAGAAAGCAATAAATGAATCTAATCTCTTCAGCAACAACAACAACAACAACAACAACAACAACAAAACCTATTTGAACTCAGTAGCTACTGTCTGAATTCAGTAGCATTTCTATGAAACATTTCACCACAAAGCATTACTTCTGAAAATTCAGAAGAAGAAGAAGAACCCTCCGCTTACAGCATTGTCACCTCCACAATGCTACAGATCAATTGCAAGCTCTCAGACCAGTAGATACTGTCTGAATTCAGCAGCATTTCCATAAAACATTTCATCACAAAGCATTACTTCTGAAAATACGAAAGAAGAAGAACAACCCTCTATTTACAACACTGTCACCTCCACAATACTACAGTTCAATTCCAAGCTCTTGGGCCAAATTGTAAAGAGGGAACAAGAAACTATAATTTGTCCAATATGGATATTCTTTTCTCCCAGAGTTAGTCAATGGCTGGAATCCTGTTGCTGTCATACATATGTATGAGCTCCTTTTCACATACAGGTGTACTTTTGGGGATGATGTATTCAATTCATAGTTACATAAGTGGAGTTCCAGAAGTCTAATCATTTCACATGAGCCTAAATCCTGTTGGTTAGACCTCATCAGAATAGAGCCATTGAATCATTATCTAGGATCTTGGTCTATAATTTAATTGCTGTTTGACATATTCTGTGTAGGGTCAAGGGATAAGTCTTAGTTCCAGGACGTTGTCTGAAAGCAGATTATTAGAATGAGCTTGTTGCAGTATAGGAGATCTGGTGCTGGGTGGGAGACTCCCTGGGAACTTCATCTAAGCTGCCTTCACTATATGAAAAAAAAAGCATGATATCAATGTAATAAATAAACAAATTGATATGATAGGAACAGATAGTGGACTTTATGCTGTGTCCCTTAGCATACATGACTCAGTCCTATTAAATATTTTCAAGCGTCTGCATCCAGTCACAGCAATTTATTGTTAGCTCTTGGCTATTGCAAACCAATTCCAGACATCATAAAAAATGTTCAGTGCACAATGTTAAAATATACACATGGGAATATACAACAATAAAATCATAAAATTTAAAAATATGCTTCAGAATATTTTCTGGAGAGATCTGATCTTGTTTGCCGAGATAGCCAGTACAAAAATTATTTTGTTATTTTTATGACCTTATAAAAATGCCAATTCAAAAGCAAGGGAGAATATAGGGGAGAAATACAAATTGGAAAGTGCCAGCACTTCAGCTGTCTCTTTTTTAAAAAAAAAATGATGCTGTAGACAATTTAAGAGGGGATGTGGCAAAAATTAAACAAATCCAGAATTATGAAAAGAAGACATTACTACAGAGAGAGGGCATATTATAGTGAAGCAGCAAATGTAAACCGGAAATTTACTCATGCCTTGATTGCTTATCATTGGAAAATGAGTATCTTTTAAATTGACTCTGTTGCAAAACACTTTGTCTTTGGTAATGGGAGAACATCATTGGTACAGCTAAGGGGGAGGCAAAATGAGGGCATTTCCCCCCATAAGTATTCAATCCACCAAATAACATTTTCCTTTAGTTCCCAGTTTTTTTTCCAGCACTGCAGAGAATGAGATATTAAAAATCATCCACACCTAGAATTCTTACATTTGCTGTGTTCACATTCACTTGGTGCCTTTGCTTGCCCCTTTCCTTTGGATGCCGAAATTGTATTTCTAAATGCTCAACTGAAGTTTTATGTTACTGCAATGCAAGCATTTAGGATGGAAAAATTCACTTGGGCAGCAGGATTCTTGTTTGGGGGCGTTACTCTCATTTTGCATGCCTACAGATGATACAGAAGCTCTCTTGTTGGTTCTGCTACAGCCCCCTTTCAAAGACAACCATAGTACCTTGCCATATAGCCCTTTTGCATCTCCCACAGTGAAAAAACAGTCTTTGCAACCATTGCTAGCATCCATTTCCCCTATTTCTCATAATACTATCCCTTAACATCCACTACACTTGAACCATTCCTAGGTATGTGATCTCCACAATGAGATATTTTATAGTCAATGCAGTGACACCACAGAACTCTCTGCTTAATTGGTTGTAGCCATATTTTGAAGGGAAGCCTAAAAATAGATTGCCTCCCAAGGATGGGATGGACAGCAAACTGAGCTCACAGCACAAAAGCACCAGGAAATCAAGTCAAATGTGAAAGGCCTCCTAAGATCTGGATTTGCTCTGATCATTCTTTGACAGCCATCAAGTGCCATGTGAACATAAAAGAAGCTAAAGATGTTGAAGAAACCTACCTGCTGGGTTTTTCTGAAGAAAGAGAAGCCAAAAATGGGTACAGTGGAGAAAAACTAATTTGAAAAAAAAATCTGTATTTCATTAATAAAGCCCATTTTTTTTCATAACAGAACTGCCATCATCTATAGTAGATTTATGCACAAACCCTGAGTGAAAATTTCCTGTAAATAGCACAACTTCATCATGTCTGGATCAGGTTCCTAAAGTAGATGCACAGAAGTGGGCTGGAATAAAGACAAGCATCAAAGATTTTGCAGTCATTTCAGTTTATTAATTTTTTGAAGAGGAGGCAAAATTCAAGATGGGGGACATCTCAAGGAACAGTACCATCTTTTCTGGTGTTGGTATTGTTGAGCAAGTGCCTACCACAAAAGAAACCCTGACTCTTGATCCCCAAGAAAGAATCAGAGGTGAGGGGTCAAGGCTGTTGTTGCATTGTGTCCAAAGTTTGTATCAGGTGGTGTGGCATTTCTCTGAATGCATTCCTAGCATACTCTGTGATAAAGTTCCACTTGGCAGTGCCCTTGGCTGATTTGAAATTATCCTGCAAGGATCCATAACCTCAGGATTGCTTTAGAGGAGCCTCCATGCACTGGACCAAATAAGCTTTTTTCACTTCTGATTCTATTATTTTATGATGACATTATTCAGTTATTTGTTGTTCAGAAGGTCCAGCCTCAACTAAATGCCCTGCAAGGTGCTGAACTCATGGACAAGTTACCATAGGCCAACCCCATGGCATCTTGCTTGTAGACCTGGTCCATTCCTGCCCCTAGCACTCAACTCTTTGCTTTCAACACCTCCACTGCATACTTGTAGCATCCCTCTAAAACAATGGTTCCCAAACACTGATCTTCCTGGTGTTTTGGATTTCAGTTTCCAGCATCTTTGACCATTCACTAGGTTGGTTGAGGCTGCTAGGAGTTGAAGCCCAAAGCACTCCAAGGATCAGAGTTTGGGAATGTCTGCTCAAAAACCAGGAGTCACAGTTATATAGCCTTTCTGATATTGTTGGATTACAGCTCCCAGGATCTTAAGCCATTGACTAGGTTCCATGGAAAAAGAAGTCATAAAAATCTGGAGGATCAAACAGTTACCCCAGAAGGAAAGTAGATATTTGATATGTCATATACCATTGATATATCACCACAACCACCATAAGTTAAGACTATGGAAACATTATCTGCCCATTTGATCAGGTAGCCAGATCTCTTTTGTATCATAAAAAGAGGCTGCAAACCAGCACCAACAAACTTCCTGGGCCCTAAATTTTGTCAGCAGAGTTAAGTAATATAAAAAGCAACTATTCCTTTGTGAGTTGGTAAAATGGCAACATTTTCAACTTCAGATTTCCCCCTGTTTTAAATAAAATCTGCTTTGATGTTTTATTTTGTCTTCTCAATGAACTGTGAAGTGGCAGCAAATTCCTAACCCGAATGAAGCAGCCCCAAACCATCCAGGGTTCTGCCGACCTTTCCTTTAATTCTGCCAGCAAATCCTGCTGGGTTCTTGAAGCTTGTTAATTTGGATTCGCTACAACTTGATTAATAACTCAGCCTCATTGATCCCACAGTCAACGGGGACGGCCAAAGCACCAATGGTATGAACAGATGATGCCTTTTCTATGAGCTTTATATACTGTTCAGCACTTGTATTTCTCTTCAAGGAGGCTTACTAATAATCTCCTATTGTGGCTATATATTTCCCATCCAAGCCAGCTGTAATGCTGTGCTAAAATCTGAAATGGCAATTGTACATCTGTTTGTACATTTTATCATCCAATCATTTTATTTACATATACAAAATGTTGCTAATTGTTCAACCTGATTTTATTTTTATTTTTATTTTTGTATCTTGAACAGATTGTTCTTAGCAAACTTTCCCATTATTTCCTACAAGCTGAAAGGGGAAGGGGAGACTGTTCTGTTTGAATTTGATCGACTTACCTACTTCTTTTGACAGCATTAATACATTTTTTACTCTTGGGTCTTTTCTGTTGCAGATTTAACTGGCTGAATTTTGTCTCTCTTCCATTCATCCATCCATCATTTTATTACCCAGAAAGGCACTCAAAGCAGCTCACAAAAGACATTAAAAACATACAGGCATACAAAAATGTACAGAAATTGAGTATTAAACCAACAACATTTAAAAACTTGTTTTAAAATGCAGGCTTCATCCACACTGCAGTAATAGTGCAGTATGACAACACTTTAAGTACCACATCTCAGTGCTATGGAAAACTGGGATTTGTAGTTTTGTGAGACATGTAGCCTTTCCTGTCAGAGAGCTTTGGGACTACAACAAACTATAAATTCCATGACACATGTGATTGTATTTTTTGGGCTGTTGTGCTATTGATTTATTCAGTTCATGGTTGTGTAAGTAGAAGATGATGGATGTTGAAAATGGCCATGATGAACTAACCAGTGAGTTCTGAAAGAGCATGTAATGTATTTTTAGCTTTTTGGTTGACCTAATATGGTGTAGTTGTTTGAGTGTTCGATTAAGACATTGGGGGACCAAGGTGTGAACTCTCACATGGCCATGGAAACCCACTGGATGACGTTGGGCATGTCATACTCTCTTAGCCTTAGAGAGAAGGCAAAGACAAACCCATCTCTGAAAAAACCTTGGAGGCACATAACAAACAAACAACAATAAAGATAGCAACACTTTCTTTTTTACCAGGAGCCCTGTTGGCATAGTGGCTAAATACTAGTACTGCAGCCACAACTTTGTGAGTTTGATCGTGAGGGGTTCCAAGGTTTACTCAGCCTTCCATCCTTTCATAAGTCAGTAAAATGAGTACTCAGCTTGTTGGGGGAAATTGGCTTACAGATTGTAAACCGCTTAGGGAGTGCTAAATTCATTATTAAGTGGTATAGAAATGTAAACACCATTGCTGTTGCTTTTCTCTTGTTTCCTTTTTTCTTCACTATATTTCACTACATAACCAACACATCTATCCCACTATATACACTTCACATGGAGCTGTGCATTCTTAGATGCTGCTTTCAATGTATTAATTGATTCATTGGAGTTGCAGAAACAGTCCTTTTGCAGCCCGACTTGCACCTAGGACAGTATGCTTGCAAAATGTTGGTAACAATGTGAATGGAGGTTTCTACTATGCTCCTGCAATGTGGGATCTCAGCTGGTATCTTTAGCTGTTGGTCCAAACAAACAAAAAAGTTTCACTTTAAAGGTAGTGATGAGCGATTTCCCTCAAAGGACCGGGTGGATGAAACATTGCTTTGTATCTCACAGTGGAAATACCCATTTCATACTTCCTGGGACTGCCAATAGGATGAATGCATCTTGCCTTGGAAATCTATAGATTTTTGGAGACTTGTAATACATTTGGGGGAGAAACATGTATTATCGTTCTTTGATTTAATACATATATATGTCCATGATTAAAATACACACCTTTCAAAGGCATTTCCAAGTACATTTTTATCAATAGACAAATGCACTCAAAATGTGTACGGCAGAAAATGCATACCCCAAATGTATACCTTTTGAAAAATAATTTGTATGTATGTGTGTATATTCTTGTCGCTGTCATGTGCCTTCAAGACATTTCCAACTTATGGCAACCCTAGGGTGAACTTATTGGGGGTTTACTTGGCAAGATTTGTTCAGAGGAGGTTTGCCATTGCTTTCCCCTGAGGCTGAGAGTGTGTGACTTGCCCAATATATTAATGGATTTCTCTGCAAGGGAACAATATCTCACTATATGATGCCCAATGACAATGGAAGACACCAGCCAGAAGTGAGAACACAACTTGTGTCATTTGTGAGGATGCAACTTATTATTATTCATATCTCTGCTCATTTTAACTCAGAATAAGATTGACCAACATAAGGTGAATTCAGAAAAAATAATGTGCAACTGTTTTAAAGTGGTCCCAAATTAATTAATTCAACCCTATGCCAAGTTTGCCCACATCCTTACTACCTGCCAGCCACCAATCCATGCATAGCTTGGAAAAGTTTCTTTTTTGGGACTATAATTCCCAGAACTATAATTCCCAGAATTCTGAGTGTTGGAGTCTAAAAAGTAATCTTTCCCTGCTCTGAATCCATGTTATCAGCTTGCCATGCCAGCAAAACTGATGAAGGTGATGGGGAGATTTTCCTGGCATTCCCAGGCTTTCTGGAATATGATACACTGCCTCATGGTCCAATAAATAAATAAATAAATAGGGGAAATCTAGTTCTCCTAGCTTTTAAAAAGGCATTTTTTCCCATTTTGCATTCTGATCTCAGTACATCTCAGCTAGTATCTTTAGATACTAGTCACCTGAATTAATCACTCCTGAAAGCAATTTTATTCTTATTATGCAATTATTTTATTTGATAGTGACAGTTAAAAATATGTAATGTGCTTCAATTATGGTTGGTAGGAGAGATCAAGTCAATGGCTGCTTGACTTAAATATTCATTTATGAATTAATCTGTCACTTGACATTTGGAGACCAAGCAATTTGTGCATCACTAATAGCATTGTTATTTTGAGCCTACTGCACATATTTGTCTTTGTCTGAGATTTTTCAATACTATAAATCTGGTCCCATTTATTTTCTCTAACTTGCCACTATCGTACTTGATTAATATGATGATTATATCCTAATCATCCTAGTTTTTTGAAACACAATACAATGCCTTTGGGGACATGAGATTTCTTTTCATGTATGCATTGTTTCATTTTTAAAATGTTTAAAGGGGAAGGACCCTATAACAGGGAGGGCCAGAGTCCTGTATCAGTTACATAGGTCCAAAACACATTGCAGAAATAATCCAGTTTGAAACTGCTTTAACTGCCCTGGCTCAACGTTAGGGAATTCTGGGAACTGTATTTTTCTGAGACATTTAGCCTACTCTGTCAGAGAGCTCTGGTGCCACAATAAACTGCAATTCCCAGGATGCAACCTGAGCAACCTAAGAGATCAAGCCAGGTGGCAAACTGGATAGGTATCAGGTACACAAAATGATGGCATCATTCCCCAAGAGTAGAATTCTGTCCCCTAAAAAGACATTTTCCTTCAATCTCAAAATGTTTTCCAGAATCATCCATGTTGCAGTATTTCTGCTCATAATATAAATGAGAGACCTCTGAGAGTCCCAATTACCAATTTCCCTGCTCAGGTCTTGCAGACTCAGGGCTGTGGCATCCTTGATTGAATCCATCCACTTGTTGTGTGGATTTTCTCTTTTCCTACAGCATTTGACTTTACCAAATATCATTGTCTTTTCTAAGCAGTCATGTTATCTCATGATATGTCCAAAGCACATCAATAACCATTTAGTTATCTTCACTTCAGGTCTGATTTGCTCTGGGACCCATTTGTTTGTCTTTTTGGCAGTCCATGGTATCTGTAAAACTCTTCTCCAGCATCACATTTCAAATTTGTTGATTCCTCTCCCCTCCATCAGCTTTTTTCACTGTGCAGCTTTCACATCCCAACACAGAAAGCGGAAATACTATGACCTAGATGATTCTGACTTTGGCATTTAATTTTATGACTTTACACTTGTAACTAGGTGGTAGTTGTTACAAACTTCTGGCTTCTAGCTAAGGAGCATTTTTGACAGAGTGGTTCAGCAATGGGAACAGTTTCCTAGAGAGGTAGTGGCTTTTCCTTCTCTGGACTTATTTAGAAAGTTGCTGGACAGCTACTTGCTGGGGATGCTCTCACCGAAGATCCTGCATTGAGTGAAGAGGTATACTGGATGTCCCATGGTGCCTCTTGCAAGTCTACGATACTATGCTGGGCCCATTATTTTCACATTTATCTCTTAAAAGGAAGCTGACATGTCTTCTTTATATGAGGGTATATTAATCACTCCCCGACACAACCATCCTAGTAACCAGTAGAGCTAGCTTTAACCACCCAAGAAGGGCATGGGATTGGTGGCATCACTGAAAGTGTCTTGTTTACATCCTCAGACTGCATCTACTGAAACCAACCTCACAAAATTGGTAAAAAGTTTAAAACCATTCAGGACATAATTTCACCTTGGTGTCAAAATTATTGCAGACATAAATTATCCCTACTGCTCTCATCAAACATTGAATGGCCATGCCAGGGACAGGTTGCAACAGTTCTATGGTAGTTGCAGGTGTCAGTAAATGGTCAGTTGCAATGTTGTTGTGCATACAGAACTGCTTCACTATGGTGGACTATGCACAGGGTGACCACATGTCCTCCTTTTCCAAGACATTTCTTCTGGCCATGAGGAATTCCAAAATGTCTTCCATTTTGATCATGGCAAAGAACCTGAATTTATATTTCTATGAGTGCTTTTAGCTTTTATTTGGTCATATCTTCCATTTTCCTTGAATGTCCTACATATTGGGGTGCCTTGTCCTCCTTTGCAGTTAGGACATCTGATCATCCTGACTGTGCAGGATTGTGGCAAATAGCAATATTCAGGAGATGTGGTATAACACAGCTATCGTGCAACTCTGTGAGTGGTGATTTACGATGCACAAGCACAAAGTAGTATCTCAGCCAGGGTCTTCTTTTTCTCTTGTTTGGGTTCACATTTTACCCCCTAGAAGGCCCACCTTTCGGCTTTTCCCCTCTACTTCCCATTTAGCCCTCTGGTTTTCTGAACTTTGTGGATGGAGGACCAGCAGCTGTGCCACAATTCCTGCTAGCTAGACAGTAAGAGTGTGATCTCTCAGTCGCTTTGATAGACAGGGCTGAGGACGGTGCTGGAGCAGATCTGTCAGTGAAAATGAAGCCAGGAGCACAGAGATGCTCTTTCCGCATAAAGGTGAGCTATATGCCCAGTGACATTTGAGCCTGAAGTGCGACTGCAGAATGATAATTAGAATGTCTTCTTTGTTTCAAATAAGGGTCACCCAAGTGACATTTCGAATTAGAGGCAGTCTCTTGGTGACAAAGGGAGAGGAAAAAAATTGAGGAGTTGAAAAGCCCCAAATAAGACTTGGGAGCTAAAGGGGAATTGAATTGTTTCATAGAGTTCCAAGGCTCTAATATATCGTCAGTTCATCCACCCACAGAAGTGGGCAAAGGTATATCTGAGTTAAAAAAGCCGACGTGTTCCTGGCCATCACTTCTTGAACAGAAAATTTGGTACTAGAGACAGAAATAACTCAGGAAGAATAAAGATAGCTTCAAACGCCATAAAAAAAAAAGAAAAAAGAAAAAGTTTCAGCAAACTTTTTGTTCAAAGCTAAAATATATACACATGTAAGATGAAACCAAGCTTTGCATAAGTAGTGCATCACTTACGCTTTACACAAGTAAGCAAAAATATTTTGAGCCTTGAAAGTTTCTTCCAAAATTCATCCAAGAATGATTTGTTTCTTTCACCAGCCTCCACTTTTCTTACAGTTCCCATTAGAGCCAAATCAATTATCTCTTTAAAAATATATACTAGAGGATATCCACAAGTTTTAATGTTCACCTTTAAAAAAATTTGACAGAAAGGTTTTTTTAGATTTATACATTTTTCCCAGCGTATCTTGACCCTCCAAATACCTGATATTGTAGAAGTCTGCAGATTGCACCTTACGAGGGGGTATCGTAAAGTAATAATTATCACCAGGAAGTTGGCCTAATGATGAAATTTTGTCAGTGTCATCATTGGTCCCTAAGTGCATGTGCATTGAATCCTTTATTTTTGTGACTGGTTGTGCCAGAAGTGACTAAAGTGTAAAATCCTTGTCAAATGCAATCTACAGACTTCTACAATATCAGATATTGGGAGGGTCAAGATATGCTGGGAAAAAATGTATAAATCTAGATAGTGACTACATAGAGATAAGTTAACAACTACAAATCAAAACAAACTTTTTGTCAAATTGTTTAAAAAGGTGATCATTAAAACTTTTGGATACCCCCTCGTATATACAGGACATGTTTGGGGTATCTATTGAGACAGGCTTATTTACTCCTCTTTTCTCACCGTTTTGCTGTTTGCATGTGCTCAGGGAGGGAATTTGCAGGCATCTTCCCTTTACCTCGCATGTTGTAGTCAGACACGCAGCTATGCTAGGAATGGCTACAGTAGAATCCACTTCTTTCCAAGCTTGGGCTTTTTTGCAATTGCTGGCACACATTTTGTGGGTGGTAAAGTGAACCTATTGTATATACTCATGTATAAGTCGAGAAATTTTAGTCAAAAAAATGACCCAAAAATCTGAGTCAACTTATCCATGGGTCAATGTAAGTACTGTACTTTAACTCTCATAAAAACAGAAGTCATTACCTGTGAAATGCAAAAGTGTAATCTGTCCCGGAAGCACTAGCCTTCCTCTATTCTATCATCCATCTATCAGTATGAACACAGTTATGTTTTATGTTTCCTGCCATGTTGTAAGTTCTTTGGCATTGTTTTCCTTAGCTTCACCCTTCAGATCCTTTGCTACATGACCCTAAGTCTTACTCTCAATTTATCCACGGGTCATATCAAAATCCATCATTTTGGCCCCCAAACCTGCCCTTGACTTATTCATGTGATCAACTTATAGTCTAGTATATATGGTAATTTGCATTGTTGTTGTGAGTATAAAGTGGATAGGAAGAGAATCATGCTTGCAGCTCTGGAAATATATATGTAACTAATACATAAATAATATAAGCAACACCTAAGGAATGTTGAACCATCCAGTTAGCTATGGTAACTATCAAGTCCCTCTCTGTTGCTTGATGTGCTTATTTGCCCCTTCATTTTTCTTTAACTCTTAAAACCTTTATTTAGTGGACTATTCTCATTGATTTTTAACATAGTTCCTAACATTACTTATATACTAATTACATCTGCCAAAACTTCTACAGCAATGAGTAATTGCCTATGACTAAGTGTAAACTACTACAGGTATTGCTACATAAATTGCTACAGCATTCTATAGGTACCTTCCACATGCATAAGTTTCCGTATAGAAGCAGCTGGATCTTTTTTTTTTTTTTTTCTAATGAAGAACAGTTATATTCATTTAAAGACTGTTCATTGCGATGCCTTTGTGTGTGGATATGTCGTGGATATGGATGCATATTGATACTCACTGAACATGGTGCACTGTACACTTATGAATTCTGTGTTACCATTGATATGTGCTAATGCACACTGAGCCACATTGTGCATGCAGCTGTACATTTACTTTTGCAATTGCAATTCACTGTTGAGATGGCATTGTGGAAATGCATGGGCATACAGTTATTCTCTACATCTTTGGTACAGGATCTTAACCATAGTGTTTATGTAAAACTTTAGCAAGCATGTAATTCCTGTGAAGTCATGAAATAAAATACCATGCTCCAGATTTTTAATCAAATGGGTGATAATATATGTATGGTAATATATTATTTCTATCCAGTGGTAATATGTGATGCTGAAGGAGAGTTCTATGTAAACTATGAACTTCTAAAAATACAAATAGATGGGTCCTAGAGCAAGACAAGCCTGAATTCTCCTTAGAAGCCTAAATGAATAAATGGAATGCAGTAGGAAAAGAGGGAGACTGAACTACAGGTAGATTGACTCAATCAAAGAAGCCACAGCCCTGAGTTTGCAACATCAGAGCAAGGCATTTAGTAACTGAGACTCTTGGGAGTCTTCTCGGTCATAGGTCAGCCATGAATTGAAGCTAACTTAACTACAAATAGTGGTAACAACAAACAAAATCACCAACAAATTACATGGTGAATTTCTATTAATTTAACAATACATTATAAAATAGAATGGCTAAATGGCTTCCAAGACATAGGATGTAATGTTCAATATATTCTGTGCTAGTCAGGTCTCATTTGGTGTACTATATTCAGTTCTAGCTGCCTCATTTTAATAAAGATGTAGACACCTTGGAATGGTTTAAGAGAAGGACATCAAGGGTGATATGAGGTCTTGAGAACAAAACATATGAGGAAAGTTCAGGGAGTTTGACATGTTCAGCCTGATGAAGAGAAGATAGAGGAGTGATATGATTGCACTTTTTAAATTCCTCAAGGACTATCACAGAGAGGAGAGGGCTGGTCTATTCTCTGCTGCCTCAGAGTGTAGGACCAGGCCTAATGATTTGAAGTTGTAGGAGGGCAGATTTTGATTGAACATTTGAAGGAACCTCTTGACAGTGAGAATGGTTGGACAGTGGTAACAATTACCTAGAAAAGTGGTGGAGTCTTCTTCTCTGGATGTCTTCAAAAGCTGGACAGCTACCTGCTGGGGATGATCTAGCTGGAGTTCTTGCAATGAGTAGGGGACTGGACTTAATGTCTCATGGGGACCCTTCCAATGCTATGGTTCTTTGATTCTATAAAAACTTTCCTGCCTGAATCTGTTATCAGCTTCATGTTTCATTCCTTCTAACCATACGAGAGCATCAATGTTCTTTTAAGTTCTAAATATAATTATAACACAAGTTCATCTTTAAACATCCTGCTCAGACAAGGATAAAAAGTGCTGTTTATTTCTTTATGGGGAGGAAATATGCATAGTCTCCAATTAAGATGTGGTCTTTTTTTAAGCATGTTCTGCTGAACCACCATCTGCAGTGATGGCTTTCAGCATCTGTACTTAAAGGAAGCCACCTGTTAACTGCCTGGTGATCCACATAGTGTATTTCTCTAGAGATTCTAAATATCCTTGCCTTTTATCACTAAGATTTTTTTTCCCATTTCAAAGTTCTGCAACAGATTCTGCACTGCCTTGACGAAACTTATAACTTGGACTTCTTGTTGTTTTCCTTCAAGTTGTTTCTGACTTATGGCAATCCTAAGGTGAACCTATTATGGTGTTTTCTTAGGAGGAGTTGTTCAGAGGGGACTTGTCACTGCCTTCCCTGAAGCTGAGAGCATGTGACTTGCCCAAGGTCCCTCAGAGGGTTTCATGGCCGAGAGGTGAATTGAACCCTGGCCTCCAGAGTCTTAGTCCAACACTCAAACCAATACACCACAGACTTGCTCATTTTAAAAATCCATATTCTCTTCTTCTAATGCAGTGGTCCCAAAACAGTGCTCTTTAAGGGATTTTTGACTTCATCTCCCAGAATCCTAGATTATTGGCCAACATGGCTAAGGCTTCTGGGAGCTGATTTCCAAAATCTCTTAAAGGTCACAGTTTGGGGACCACTGTTCTAAGGCATTCCAAAGGCCACCCTCCCATTATTCTTATTCCCATCATCATCATCATCATCATCATGCAGTTAAAAGCATGACCATTAAAAACCATTAGAAAAAAAATTCAGCACATTCTAAAAAGTCATTTGCCCCTGAGCAATCAACCCTCAAAGGCCTGCCAAATTATGAAGGTCTTCACACACTTCCAGAAGTATAGCAGAGAAGGCACTCTCTCGGAAGGGAGGTCCACTTTATGGGAGAAACCACCAAGAAGGCTCTCTCATGTACTTCCACAAGGCATACATTTGAGGGTGGTGGACAGAAAGACCCAAAGTGGCCAAAAATTTAAATGAAAACACTCAGTGAAAATCCCACATTACAAATATGTAAACTCCCAAATCACAAATGCCTGCTCAAGTTTGTGACTTTTTCTTTACTGAAAAAGACAGAGGCCAGTTTCAGTTTTATACTGTTTCAAAAGATATAAAGTTCAAGAGCAGACTCCTCAAACTATCTTTAAAATCTCATTTTATTGGGAAAATTAAGATCAGCACTGTAACACAAAATGGATCTTCAGGGCTTCTTTAAAAAAGGCACAGAAAGGGGATGTATCAAACGACTGATTCATTATTTTCAGACTATGTCTCATTTCTTCCCATAAGTGGCATCTTGTGGGTTTTAATTCAAGCTTTTAATTAACTTCAAAGTAAAAAGGTTGCTGAAGACGGTGTACATTGGCTATAAAACACAGGAGTTAAGACTAAGACTCAGTCACTTATTTAATTACTTTTTGCCTTCTACTGATAGGTCAGAAGCTCTTCATATCTATTTTTAATATGACCTGGCAAATGCAGGAAGGGAGGGAGCAAAATCCATTTAGTCACAGACTAAAGCCATAATACAACCTCTGGTCATTACAAGGGTGATGCTGAAGTCCAACAGAGGCTGTGCTGCCCACACTCACTCCCTCTGCCTGAGAACTATACTGTTGCTTTGTTGTTGTTATTGTTGTTGTTGTTGTTGTTGTTAACGGCCCTCAAGTTGGCCTCAACTCATAAGGACCCTGTGGATGGTACTTCTCCAAGACCCCCTGTCCTTCACTGCTCTGCTCAGGTCCTTCAGGTTCAGGCCCATGGTCTCTCTGGTTGAGTCTATCCATCTTCCTCTCTTTTTGTTGCCTTCTACCTTTTAAAGAATTATTGTCTTTTCTAATGATCCTTGCCTTCTCTTGATATGGCCAAAATATGACTGCCTCGGTTTAGTCATCCTGACTTCCAGGGGGAGGTCAGGCTTGATCGGTTCAAGAACCCAGTTGTTTGTCTTCTTGGTGATCCATGGTATCCTCAGCACTCTTCTCCAGCACCACATCACAAATGAGTTGATTTTGTTTCTGTTAGCTTTCTTCACTGTACAACTCTCACATCCACACATGGTGATGAAGAATACAGTGGCTTGGATGATTCTCACTTTAGTGACCAGAGTTATATCTTTGCTCTTTAGATTTTATCTATTTCAGCTTTTTTTTTTTTTTTCTTGACTGCAGTCTCCTTTCTGGTTAATCTTTTGAACCAAGGTATGGGAACTTTTTGACTATTTCAATTTTCTTGTTAACTAGGGTAAGTTCTTATAGATCTTTCATGGCCATAATTTTTATATTTTTAATGTTCAACATCGAGCCTACTTTGCTATTTTCCTCCTTGACCTTCTTGGGTAATTACTCTAGGTCTTTGTTTCTGGAAGTAGTATTGTGTCATCTGCATATCTTAACTTGTTAATGTTCCTTCCTCTGATCTTCATTCTTCTTATGATTCTAAGTCTGCTCTATATATGATATTTTTTGCACACAGATAGACTAAATAGGATCATAGTATGCAGCTTTGCCGGACCCTTTTTCTGATGGGGAACATTGCTGCTAAATATCAGAATCTGACACATTCTGTAATAAAGTGGGTGTTGATGTTGTGTAAAAGTATATTAAATTTGCTATTATACTATTATTTTTTGTATTTTAGAATTATAATAGTATTAGAGTTGTATAACATGTATTCATAGCATTTGAAGGGAATGATGGGAAGCAGTGTGCTAGTGTAAACAATTAGTGGTGGTTCAAAAATGGTTGACTGACACAAAATGTACAGATGTCTGGAAGAAGATTCTTTCTAGGGGTTTTCTCATAGGAAATGCAAAGAAAGACAAACTGAATGTGCATGAGGGGCTGGGAAGACAAGGCAAAAATGGTTGGGAGAGCAGGTATGTTTTAATTTGCAAATGAATCCAGGTAAAGACCACAAAATCCTGGGATGGGACATTGTTAATTTTATTCCAGTGTTTGTGGATGATGGCATTTCTGCTGAAAACATCTTACTGCTAATACCAGCAAGTCCAGAGAATAGGACCCAGAGCATGGATTCAAACTACAGAAAAAGAGACTCTACCTTGACATTAGGAAGAACTTTCCAACAGTAAAATCTGTTTGACAGTGGAACACACTCCCTCAGTGTGTAGTGGAGTCTCCTTTCTTGGAGGTCTTTAAACAGAGGCTGGATGGCCATCTGTCAGGGATATTTTGATTGTGAGTTCCTGCATGGCAGGGGGTTGGGCTGGATGACCTTGATAGTCTTTTCCAACTCTATGTGATTCTACCTACAGTCACTGAAATAAAAATTCTTGCTTCTTGAATACAGGAGGCTGGTTTACTAAACTGTGGGGAAGAAGGCAGTTCTTGTCATAGACTCCCATATTAAGATCCTTAGATACCTTCTTCACCTGTTTCAACCAGCACCTGGCAATGAAGAGAAGAGCACAGCTGATGCCTGAAAATTCCCCCTTCCAGTTGCGATCTCTATGTTCTACTGAGAGAGCAAATAACCCCAATGCTAATTCAAATTCAAAGAAGAGACTCGAAATTGACTGATGGGCAAAGTAAATTAGGATAGGCAATAGTGGTGAGAGCCAGCTACTCCATCCCACCTCATGGTGGTCTACAGCTGTAGATCCCCCCCCCCCCCAAATCACACCCAGAAGTGATGAGAAATCTACTTCTGTTTTACACTTCCAGGTTTTTCAACTCATTTCCAGGGGTAGATATTTTGTAGATGGAGGGGTATGGGAATTAAATGGATACTTTGCATAATAATGCAGCTCCAGAAGGGAGAAAAATATTGGAGAAGTCCTGTTGGCTCTGAGAGGCTTGGGGTGACTGGAGGGATCACAAAAAGAGTTGAGGACAGCATGTAGCCCATGAATAAAAATATCCGTATCATGAATTAGATAATGGATTTAGCCTATTTAGATCTGGTTTAGAACTGTTGCTCCCTCAGGTGGTGGAAAATGCCTTTTTGTCATAGTAAGTGATTTGCCTTCAGCTGTACCATGGAAACCCACTGGGTGATCTTGGAAGAGTCACATCCTCTCAATCTCAGGAGAAGGAAATGGCAAACTTCCTCTGTACAAATCTTGCCCCCCCCCCCCAAAAAAAAACCATTCTGTGACAGGTTCATCTTAGCGTTGCTATAAGTCAGAAATGACTTGAAGTCACACAACAATGTATTTACTATTTTGTGCATTTTCTTTGAAATTCTGATTGCTGAGTCATGTGTCTTGGATGAATCCCTGCTGTAATAATAATAATAATAATAAATTTTATTTTTATACCGCCCTTCCAAAGATCAGGGCGGTGTACAGTTAAACAGTTAAAAGCATATATATAAAAATTAAAACATTCAAACACAGTAAAAATAGAAGGTAGGGTACAATGTCCGCCAGGGCTTAATGGAACATCCAGTCCGATCATGATGAGGGAATAATAAGATAACATAGGAGAGGAAATCATTGGTAGGCTTGCTCAAACAAAAATGTCTTTAGCCCTTTCTTAAACAAATTAAGAGAGGCGGCTAAACGAAGCTCCGTGGGCAGTGAGTTCCAGAGGCTAGGGGCTGAAACGGAAAATGCCCTTTTTGCTGTTGACGATAATCTAGCCTCTGGAACTCTTAGAAGTTGTTGCCCAGTCGATCGAAGTGTGCGGGGCGGATTGTGTGAGGATTGTGTAGGCAGACAGACAGGTTTATCACAGGAAATAAGCATTCTTCAATGTATAGTTTGACCCTGATTGGCCCTGTCCTAAGCAAGAGTTGTAATACATCTTCATCGGATCTGCTACCTGGCCCCACAGCCTGGATAATTTACTTTCTTTCATCTGCAACTACCATGGCCATTGGTCATGATGGCTGGCAGAATCTCTAAACTGTAGCCTTGCAAAAAGAATGCTTGCGGCCTCTGCCTGGTGTTTCTTCCTCAAAGGAACATATATTCCCTTTGCATTAATCTATTGCTACACTTGCCTTCTTCTGACACCACACCTCTAGCTAGATCTGTATAACCTTAGATCTTTCAATTGCATTACAAGATGTTTGCAGCAAAGATCCTGTATGTTCATGATGCAATATAAAATGATAGGAGCAACAAAGTGTTTTCAACCTTGATTATAGATGCCCTCCCTCCAAATGGGTTGTTCCCAAGTAATCCTATATCAACATATAATATGCTCTTTCTTTCTGTTCAAGCAGCCATCACGTACGTCAGTTTGGGGTTTTGAAACAATTTGTGTGGCAAAGCCTTCCCATAATATTAGCATATATCATGTGGGGTTTGTTATTAACATATGTCAGAGAGTGATGTAATTAATGAGTTTAGAGAGAGATCAGAGTAACAGGTTTACACAGCTGCTGCCAGCATATGCTATGATTCTCTGACATTGATCATGAATTGACGGGAAATCTGATGTCTCTCCAGTTAGGCCTAATGCGGAATGACAAATGATTATTGCTTGACAATATATGTGCCACAGTATAGGGCAAGTCTTTGTTTAAATAACAGTAAAAGGTTCTGTCTGAATGTTGCCAGTTTGGAGGTAGCAAAACAGATTTTGTTTGGGAAGGTTCAGGGACGTGCAAAGAAGAAAGTAAAAAAAAATTAAGGTGGGATGGAGCTCCTTTTAAAATGCCAACTCTTCTTGTCAACTGAGGAAATAAATCATGATTTTTCCTAGCATGGATGAAGGTCAAAAGCAAAATCTGTTGAGCATTACTATCTGTCTTCCAGCTGAGGCAGGAGGATATCTACAGAAGGTAGATTGTATATTTGGCAGCTATTGGAAGAAAGTGTGTGTGTGCGCATGTGTGTGGATGCATATAGACAGATATGGATATAGATATTTCTGGAAAACACCCTAAATTGATGAAAGAATTCAAGAAATCCATTATTCCTAATCTGAAATCCTACACCACACTAACAGAGCATGAAGCTCCATCAGATGTAGCTATATATTTTCACCCAACACATACCTAGCTGAATGACCCTCTGGCTTTTCAATGCCAGGTGAGGATGAAGAGAAGGGGAGGCAGCATCCAATTTTGTTTCAGGAGCTAGCTACAAGAAGTTACACAAGTCTTCCTGGATCTTCATATGGGTCCTCCCAAGGTACAAGAGGATGACTTCTTCCTGCTTTGACCTGTAGGAAAACAGACAGCTGATGATTGACCATTGCCCCTGTCTTCTCTGCATTATCCCCTCTGGCCGTTGAATAGATATGGGGTGAAGTGCTCAGCCAGAAAACAGGTAGTTGAAATGAGGAGGTGGAAGAAGACCAATTCTTCTTCCATCTGTGACAACCAATTCAGCTTTACACAATTATACATTGGTTTGTGATAAGGTAGCTTTCCATCAGGATACCAGCCTTTATCTCTCTCTCTCTCTTTCTCTGGCTTTTCTTCACTAACAAAGATTCAGGAAGGACTAATCCCACACTTTCTACAAGCGCGTTGATGACTAAAAAGGCCAATCCGAGATAAACAAGTCCAGTTATAAGAAAGCACAGCAAAAAGTCTCCTTGGGTGATGTTTCAAAGTTGTGGTTCTTTCTGAAAATAAGAATTTGTCATTTCTCTTTGAGACTCATTTGGCTGGAGTTCTCAAAAGAGGCTGCAGCATTGTGGATAGTGCGTCTCCATGCCTCCCAATGTGAGGCCAGGGCAGACCATTGTTGGTGATCAATTTGGCCAAGCTTGAGATGTTGTTTCAGGGAGTCCTTGTATCTCTTCTTTGACCCTCCTTTTAATCAAGGTGCAATAGCCTACATCTTTATGTTAAAAAGAGATTCCTCCAAAAAACAAAACACAAAGTGGACTTCTAGCCACATCTGGTTTGTTTTTTTTTCCGTTGTTGTTCATGTGTGTGTTGTGGAGGGACTGATGCAATGCACTGAAGCATCTGTGGAGGCTGTCCTTTCCTTGTGTGGAACCTCAACAACCATCAGAAGCAACTGATATGGCCTCACACAGTTTGCCATTTCCAAAATGTCTAACTATGATACACAGCCAGTCAGGAATTGATAGTGGTTCGCCTGGTGAAGACAATTTCTGTGGTCTTCAGAAAGACCAGAGGGTGGGAAAAATTATTCCTTTGGATGACTTGGAATTCCTAAAATTGTCTGCTTCCAGCCTGCCCTAGTGACCATGCTAGCTGGGGATTCTGGGATCTGTAGACCAATAAATATAAATAAATGAAACTTTTATTTATACCCCACTTTTTGTTAGAACAATCAAAAGACCAAAAGATAGGTTCCCAAAGCTCTGTTGAATCCCAAAGAGAACTGGATACATACAAGCTAAGCTGTAACCAAATACAGTTCAAGCTATTGTACAATATCTTTAATGATCATGGGCATGTCTGTGAAGGCATTACCCTTAGCATCAAATCTCCTGGCTTTTCAGAGATTGATCCATTATGAGATAGTCTTACATTTGTTTGTGTTTTTTAAAAGAAAAATGATTGGATATAAAGATAAAACAATACATCTAGAATGGTTATGGTGGAAAATATTAAGAATTTCCTGCTTTTGGAAAGAGCCATTTTCATTGTTTTATTGTTCGAGAAAAGATCCTATTTATTTCTGAGTAGTTAAAACTGAAAGAAAAAGAAAAACGAGGACCGGAAAGTCCCATCTTTCAAAGTACATTTGTTCATTACATTCATCAGATAATTTGAATTAAATAGCTTCATTTCTATGGACTATTCAGCTCTGAAATGGCTGTTTCTCACATAACATGCCACATTAGCTGTGTCAGAGTGGCTTGTGTTTTTTCTTTCTTTCTTTCTTTTGTAAAGTGTGCTGGAGTGAGGAAAAAAGAAAGTCCTTTTTATTTTCATTAAGGGGAGAACCACTAAATTTGAACTCAAGTTATAAGGCCTAAAAGAAATCTCTTTTTGGAGTCCTGAAAATAGCATTTCCAGAAGATTCTGACTGATCACAAGCCTATCAGAGTCCTTATGGTCTAGTTTGAGTATGGATGGCTGAGAGTTTTGATGTCTGAGAGTTTTGCTTCAGATAATTTTAAATAAGAATTTAGTGCACACACACACACACACAATTCAGAATGTTCTTCCTATTTGTGATGGAAAGGAAATGAGATTAAAAACAACAACTATAGGAAATGTTGCCAAAATAGAAAGAAGTACTTCCAGAATGACATGCACTACAAGACTAAGATTGAGAACTTGAGAAATCAAGGTCAACATTGTCCAAGGGTCAAAGAAGTATGAAGTAGGAAATGCAGGAATCTGGTATCAGGGACAGAAATGCTGGCCAGGAAACAGACAAGTTTCTTTCTAGCACTTGGCTGTAGCAAGCTCAGCTCTTAAATAGCCAAACACCAGCTGGTTCTAATCAGAACTGGCTTGTTGCTGCTCAGTCTTCAACCTGGCTGAGCTTCTGTGTTGTATACTTTGTTTTATTCTTTATCCTCCTTGATTGAGGATATAAGACCCCAGCTGTGTCCTCTGTCTCATCGGCAGGTGAGTCTTGCCCTTGTTCTGCTGGCTGAGGCTGCACTTCCACAGGTTGAGCTGGTCGAGGCTCTTCAGCAGAGAGAGTTGGCTGTTCTGCAATGGTTGCAGGCTGTTCCCTGTTTGGAAGACTTGTCTGGGTCCCTTCCTAAGCCTCATCTTCAGACTTTTTCTATAGATCCCAGTCCTGCAGCTCCTGGTCCATAACAGGGCCTATGTCCAGTTTGGGATTTTGGCCTGTGTCATCTGAACTGGACAACATTAGGCCAGGGTGAACATGCCCCTTTTGGCCTATGTGGACAATCCCTGTAAAGCTACTTTTATTTGTTTTATAGAGAAAACTATGTTTCTTTGTTTATCTGCTAGTGTTGGTGTGAGTATAGGTGGGTGTGAGACCGTCTTCACTTCCTTCCTGCCACTACTATTACTCAAAAAATTCCAGAAAATTAAAATGTGGGAGAAAATGAAATAAAGTTGTTCATCTCAAATGATGGTGAGCCACATGAGGTTCAAAAAAACTGGTCTGTGCATTTCCCAATGCAAAGAAATAAGATCGCTGTCTGCTAAGTGGGAAGTTGGTGCTGAAGTTAAATAAGCAAGCAAAGGGTTTTTTGTTCAAATGAATTTCTTTCTGCATAAATATCCTTAAATCTGCTCAATCAATCCATCAGTCAATCAATATTTTGTGTCAGTTGACCATTTTCTCAATGGGATCTCAGTCCATCAAGGGATTCTTTATCACTGAAGGTAAGAATATTTGTGAAAATTCTTTTACATCCCCACAAAGTACACACAACAGCCAATGTGCAAAAGCAAGCTTAAAATGCAAGTGAAGACAGCAATGTTTACACCATAAGCTGTTACAGAATTGATTGGTAATTTAATTAGAAATCTTTGAAATCTAAACTCCATTTTTAATTTCTTCATTTCATTAAATCAAGATGAAGGAGCAAAACTGAAGTTCATTTAGTTTATTAGCAATTTGCTATTTCCTCTAAATTAGAACACCTGCGGCTATTACCTTATTTACTAATAACATAGCACCAAAATGTTTTTTAAAAGAAAAGCCTGTCAGAAATCTTAACCTGAAACTAAGCAGCAAGAAAAAAACATTAAACTTTAAATATACAAACAGAAAGGCTCAAATCCTATTGGTTAGTTCCAACTACAGCAGACATATTAAGTCATTAAGCTGGAGTATGTTCATAGAAGGACAATGAAGATGATAAGAGGTATGGTGATGAAAACATATTAGGAAACGTTTAAGGCGCTGGTCATATTCAGCTTGGTGAAGACAAAATGAGGGGTGCATGGTCACCCTCTTTAATATCTCAAAGGCTCCCACAAAGAAAGTGTGCTGGCTTGTTGCACCAGGACAGACTGGCTGGTCACTGCTCTTATGGGTTATCAAAGTAGCCACAACTTTATCACATAGTACATAAATCAAACAAAGTCTATCACTTCATAAATCAATCATAATGAAATTGTAAATCATTCCATCATTCCCCTTCCAACGCCATGATTCTATTATTATAGTCTATTGTTGAATGGTAAGTCAAAACATATGAAAATCCCACTGATTCAAGGTGTCTACTCTAGTTGGGACTAATAGCAGAATTCAGGTCAAAACAGCCATATACACTCAGACCAAAGGCTCATTCAGTCCAATATTCTCTCAGCTGTTGGATAACTGTGGGTACTTTAGCAGGGTGGAGAACATATCTACAATAGTAAATTTACATATGAGAACTGGTGTGGTGTAGTGCTTTGAATGTTGGACTAGGACTCTGAGATACTAGAGTTTGAATCCCTGTTCAGCCATGGAAACCCACTGAATGACCTTTGGCAAGTCACACTCTCTCAGCCTTGGAAGACGACAAGGCCAACCCCCCTCTGAACAAATCTGGATAAAAAGACCCCATGATAGGTTTCTTCTTAGGGCCACCATAACCTGGAAGTGACTTGAAGGACAACAAGAAAAGCCAAATTCATAGATGCTGGTTTTCACATATGCTTGCTGATGCGAGAGATGTAAAATTGGATTGATGAATTAGACCTGTCTGTTATATAACAAATGTGCCACCCCACATTTAGCTAATCATTTGGACAAACTCCCAGGGACCTTGACACTTGAAGGAGTGCCTCTCCCTTTAGATGCTGGTCTGAGGTCTGCTTCAAGCTCTCTGTGATATTCTGGCCCAAACAAGTCAGGGTTCTATAGTAAGAACTAGATAGGGTTGGGTCTAATCCTGCCAGAATACTTCAGGTTTATCCGAGAGTATTCTAGCCCCAGAGCTGTCCCAAATTCCCACTGTAACCTCTGCATTCTGGATTGATGCTAAGCAACTATCTACACACACATCCTGCAGTGCTGGTGCCACTGGCATGAGTCCTTCCCACTGAGGTTGAAAAGAAGGTGCCCAACATCGATCACATAGCTGGCTTCCTTATCATGATCTCAAAGAGAATATCTCATGCCAAGAAAGGCAGAGCCAGTGACCACAATGAGACACTTTATTTATTTATTTGATATCTATCCCACCTTTCTCCCCAAAAGGGACCCAAGGGTTTTTCAGGAAGATCCAGAGCAAAATGTAAGACTTTTTAAAAAATCTAGTTACACAGGTTTAAAGGAGGGATGGGCTGGACTTGATGTGAAAATGGCTTTACGTCATGAAGACAGTCTGAAATCAAGTCAGGGCTTTGCCCGGTGTTGTGAAGACAGGGTGCCACGGGGGGAAATTGTTTTAAATCACCCATGTAGACATGGGCTAAATTAGAAGTGAGAACTAAGAGCTAAATACCACTGAAGCTTAGTACTTAGTCTTTGAAAGTAAGCATTTAGGTAAGTTCTAAGGAGTAATGTTTTCAGAATCCACCAGCTTGTACAAATCTTTATGAACCTGCCCCAAATTATCATCCAACAGATATTTCATCCTTAGTTCTAGCTAAGCTTTATTTCCAGAAAATTGTCTAATACACACTTCAAGTACAGTCTCTCTCTATGTCTCATATTACATGTCCCACATTACACATTATGGTACATCTAAATATGAAGTTATCAAAACCTAAAACACATCAACAAGTTCCACAGTGCTAGGGATGGGAATATTAAAAAAAATAAAAATCCCAAAACAATTTGGTTAAAAAACATGTTTTTGGAGAATTGAGACACCTTGATGAGAATAATCCTGGACGGACTAGAATCTTTGCAGTTCAGGGTGTTTTCTATGTAAAATTTGGACACAGTTGTTTTGTGAAGAAAACAGCATTTTTGGCAAAGAAATTACTACTTCTGCACTGAAATATTATCTTCTATGCAGAAAAATGCTGTTTTCTGTGTACAAAATGTTGTTTTCTGTGCTGTCCACAAGAAAAAAGGAGAAGATATGTCACCAAGCACTCTGTAAGTGGTCTTTATTTTTCGTATTTTGATACAAGCCAATGCCTTTGGCCTATGTTAATATTTTAATGGCCTTTCTCATGGGTTATATAATAACAAATACGAAGCCTCTATAGGTTTTTTTCTTCCTGTCCTACTGCATGACAGCTCCTTGAAGGCTAGCTCACTCCATGTTTTCTGCTTCAACTTCTTCCTATCTATAGAATTTAAAAAGCAACAACCCACAAGCCTAGTTCTCTGCTTTTGTTGTTGTTGTTGTTGGTCCAGCTAATGAAATGAGAATTTCAGCTCCAGAAATTTCTTCTTCCAGTTTACATACCCTGTTTCCCCGAAAATAAGACATCCCCCCAAAATAAGACCTAGTAGAGGTTTTGATGAATTGCTAAACATAAGGCCTCCCCTGAAAGTAAGACCTAGCAAAGTTATATACACATACATACATGCATACATACATTATATAATAAATGTTCCTTTATTTGGTTCAACGATAAATGTGAATTCTTCTTCATGGAAAAAATAAGACATCCCCTGAAAATAAGACCTACTGCATCTTTGGGAGCAAAAAATAATGTAAGACACCGTCTTATTTTCGGGGAAAATGGTATTGGTATATATACATTTGAAGCAATATACAAAAATTTTATTGCATTATGGCATTTTATACAGATACTATTATGTGTTGTCCTTTTCATTTTTAAATTGTCTCATATATATATAAATATATATGTATGCATGTATGTATTATAGCTCCACAAGGAAAGCCACTGAAATATTTAAATAGGCCAAATTGTGTTGGGCTTGTATCAAAACAACCAACTATCGGCAGAACACATTCTTCTTGTAGATTCTATTGTATGCTCTTTAATATTTGTATCTTCCATTTTCTGTGCCTAACAACCATGTGCAATTTTTTTGCAAAGAAGTCCTGAACTGTGAATAGCCTTTAAAAACTATGTAGTTTTCAAAGACAATCTTGCAACAGAAAGACATTTGCTGAAATGACTCCTTGCTACTTTGGGGAAGAAATTCAGTGAGGAATTGCATATGTACACAGTGCAGAATATCTCCTTTTCACTGCTTCCGCCCACATTCTTCCCCAAGACTGTTCTTCAGTTGTTCTTAGGAATTTATTTTAGCTTTACATGAAGTTCCTGAGATGCTTTGCCTAACTAGGAGCCTCCTTATGTGACTCAAAATTTAGCTTTATTTGAAATTCATTGGTAACTAACTTTGTTGATGCAAGATCATTGCTGAGGTCCTCAATAATATATTGCTTAATGCAGCAGTGGACACAGTCATTCAATCATACAAGGTCAATAGGACATTTCTGAAGTAAGGCATTTTTGCGGCTGCTACTGAGATTTGTCATATAGTTTTGAAAGTTTACATGAAAGAGTGCTCCTAAAAGCAGTGAATTATTGCTTTTAACACAGAGTTCTTATTTATTTTTTGCTTTTGCTTCTGTTAGTTTCCATAATGGTAACATTTCCTCATATCTTTTGACAGTTCTAGTCCCATCCTATAAGATTTAATATTTACCTAACCAAGATAAGAATATATATATCTCATTAGGAATGTAGGTACCACCAGTAATTTAAGCAATGGCATAGAAAGACGCAGAATAATATGACTTTCTTATTTAAACTCAGATATATGGAACCAAAAGATCCACAAGCTGAAAACTCATTATTTAAAAACTGATTTATTCATTGATAGCCTTTGGTCTTTAGTTTCTCTCCTTCCCTCACACCATTCTCTGTCTCTTTTATGAACAAGATGCTCATAATAGCCAGATGCTATTAGAGACATCTTGCTGAGTGGGTTTTGGTCAATGTCCAGGTATAAAAAAACATTCAGCCAGTCATGCACTGCTGCTTCCCACATATATTCTGGACCACTATGACATTTCACCCACCCTTGCTTGTACAACTATAAGTGACTGGATGCTCTCTCTGAAGTTTATCACACACATTTTTTTACCCGTTCTGGGCCCTGGAAGGGGACACTCGGGGGCACGCACAACCAAGGGAAAACAGATTTTATTGCACATGAAAATGTCCTCAAAATGGCCCCAACTGAGGAATGCTTTCCCTTTGGAGGCTCAGCTGGTGCCAATTCCGGTTTCATTTAAACATCAAGAAAAAGACAAGCTTGTTTATTAAAGCCTTTGGACCTCACTGTTCTTTCTGGGGTGCTTTCATTGTGGGTTCCTGCATGGCAGGGGGTTGGACTAGATGGCCCTTGTGGTCTCTTCCAACTCTATGCCTCTATGATTTTATGATTTAACTCAAAATGCTAATGCACAGGGGTTTAAAGCAATTTTAATCCTTAAAACCTGTTTTATCTTGTTAATGGTATTTAACATATTTTTTAGTCCATAGGAAAAGAGATTCCACCTTAACATTAGGAAGAACTTCCTGACAGTAAGAGCTGTCCAACACTGGAATATGCTGCCTTGGAATGTGGTGGAGTCTCCTTCTTTAGAGGTATTTAAACAGAGGCAGGATGATCATCTGTCAGGAGTGTTTTGATTATCTCTTTTTGCATAGCAGAATGGGGTTGGAACGGATTACCCTGGTGATCTCTTCTGACTCTATGATTCTATGATCCAGTTATTTTTATTGTTTTAAATTGTTCCAAGTTGTGTGCATTGATTTTAATTGTACGCCACCCTGAGATCTTTCAATACAGAGTGGGATAGAAATGTTTTAATAAATAAATGTAGATATAAATATATAAACCAAACACAACTGATAAGAAATATGCTGAGAGAATATACAGTTGGCCTTTTGTATTAGCAGGGGTTTGTTCTGGATCTTCCTGTAGATGGCAGAAAACACAGGCTCCCAAGTCCCATTCTTTCCAATGGTGGCACAATGTGCACGTGACTGCACTGGCATAACCATGTTCATGCACCACCCTTGGGGAGAATGGGGCAGGATCATTTGCAGATGTTCCAATCCATGGATGGCAAATCCATGGTTGGGAAGGATCAACTGTACCATACTGAGCACCCTGAGCTACTAGGGCTTTTTACTCAACCAAGTTTTCATGATTAGCTACTTTATCTACTCTGAAGGGATTTTTTAGTAGTGTGGGTAGACTGGAGCAGCCAGAGATTCTTGGACTATGATTAAAGGTCAGCCCTGGTGGCGCAGTGGTTAAATGCCTGTACTGCAGCCACTCACTCAAAACCATAAGGTGGCGAGTTCAAGACCAGCAAAGGGCTGAAGCTCGACTCAGGCTTGCATCCTTCCGAGGTCGCTAAAATGAGTACCCAGATTGTTGGGGGGCAAATAGCTTACAATTGTAAACCGCTTAGACACTCCTTAAGGGTATGAAGCAGTATATAAATGAAGCTGTTTGTTTGTTTAAAGGTGAATATCAGCTTTCATGGTGTTTTGACTCTCAGTGAAATACAGTAGAGGAGCAAAATGAGGGTATTGTCCATTTGAAATAAGAATTCTTCTTCCAGAGATGAAAATATGAAGTAACTCAAAACCTCAGTTGATTATTTATAAACACAGTTTAGGCATCCAAAGAAAAAAGGGCAGACAAAGGAGATTAGTGTACAGCTAATTCAATTCTAATTCAGGATGTATCCTGATATCATCACATGCATTTTGCTGCTGACGCCACCAGCCAGGTGCAACCAAGGTAACTTCCGGCTAGAATCTGGGCTCAGCAAGCCTCTTTTCAAAACTGGGACGCTCCTCACTTTGCAAATTGGCTGGCTGAGCTCGTATTCTAGACAGAGGTTACCCGGGTTGCACCAGGCCGGTGGCATGAGCAGAAAAATGCATGTGATAATATGAGGATACATCCCAAATCAGAATTGAATTTGACAGTGATAAGTCACTTTTTAAAACTGTGCACTAATCTCCAAAGTTAACAGGAGAATATGAATACAGCAAATAAAAGGGTTTTAGGTATGTATGGCCGCTAGTGTCTCACTCTTTTCAACACTAGAAATATAGTGACTGAAGGAAAATTTCATGGGAGGTGGAATTCCTATTTAGGGCCCATAGCATCAATTCTCTCCCCACACCATGGCTACATCAAATTATATTGTAACAGGAGTTCATCACCCGGAAGAGGCACCTAGCTTGTCTGTGTTCCACTCAGGCCACATCATATTGAATAAAGCTATAACTTGTAGCCATACATTGTCTCCATTCCCATGAGCCTGGGGCAAGAACCCTCCTCCCCAACATCTGCCAGTGAAGAAGACTTGGCTGAGAGAGTGTTTGTTTGCCCTACCTCCACCTGGGATACTCCCATGTCTTGGCTCCTGGACTTAAGGAGGAGGAATGGGCCTTTTTCCCTCCTCCCCAACATCTGCCAGTGAAGAAGACTTGGCTGAGAGAGTGTTTGTCTGCCCTACCTCCACCTGAGCTCCTCCCATGCCTTGGCTCCTGGACTTAAGGAGGAGTCTTGTCTCTCTCCCCCCCCACCCACACACACTTTTTTTCTTTTCTTTTCTTTTCTTTTTAGATTGTGTATAGTTCACATTGTTTTAGGATTGGGATGGGGGCTGAGAATGGAGATTTTCTTTTTACTTGTTTTGATATGTTAATTGTTATGTATTTTGCTTTGTTAATTTTATTTTTGTTATAATTACTATGTATTTTTGTTGTTGCTATAACTACTATGTATTTTTGCTATGTTAATTGTTATTCTCTTTTGTACCCCACCCCGTTCACAGGGGCGGGCTAGAAATAAAACGTATTCTATGATTCTATGTATTATTAAATAATGCTGCAAAACTTTTGCATTTGAGTAAAAGCAATAGTATCTATCATACTTCAGATGGAGTTGTATGGGCAAGTTCTTTGTGGCAAGGGACATTCTGCTAAACTTCTGATGGCATCCACAAAGGGAAGTGGAAGGCTATTGTATGATGATAATGCAACTATCAGAAAGTGAACAGAGTGTCCAGAATGTTAGGTAGATAAAGTGACTTTCTGTGTTGCCAGAGGCTACTGTCACACTGGGTGGATGTAATGTTCACTCTGAAGTTGAGTGCACAAAGTACTAGCAAAACACAATTGGTTGATGACATGCCCCAGCTTGAACTGAGACCTGAGCCTGTGTTAACCAAGAGTTTCAACAGCCAGATGGGGATAATGTAGGAATAGATGCTCAGATCATGAAGAAGACTCAGAAAATAGAAAAGTTTCCTCTCCAAACTTAGAAAATAGTTCACAACCAAATTGTGAAACAGGTTAAAATCTCCAAAGAAGGAGAATCCATCACGTTCCTGGGTAATCTCTTCCTTTGCTAAATAGCTCTAACCATCAAGAAATTCTTACTAATGTTTATGTGGAATGTGAATCCATTTGTTTTATCCTAATCTCTGTAACAGCAGGAAATGCGGGAAAACAGAGGACCAAACCAATTCTAGTCTGAAACAAAACCAGATCCTAGGTAATGAATTAAATGAGGTACTGAAGAGAACTGCACTATTTATTTAGAAAATCGCTGCCATTTTCTGTTCTTACACCTAATGCTTTTTGAGGGTGACAGATCTTCCTCAGATGCAACTAAAAACAAATTCCAAACATTTAATTCATTCAGTGTATCCCGAGAATTATGACATAAAAATTATATTAAAATACAGCATACAATTTAAAAACATTTTGTACAGATTCTTCTGAAGCAATATTAGTTTCTTCTGTACTTTTTATGTCTGTCTTTGCTTTTATTTCTTTAAAGTTCAATATCTTCCCTATTCCATCAGAGAACCACCATGTTCCTTTCAGCCTCAGTCCACAAACCTCTCTCCTCTTCTTTTTCAAGCATCTAACTCTTTGGTCATTCATCTGGTCACTGGCTCCAACTGCACAATGCTTAGAGAAGTTACTTTAGGAGATACTCAGCCAGCATAGTCAGCATAGTCACAGTCAGCTGGAGGATCTGGGGCCTGTAGTTGGAAAAGTAAGTTTCCCAAGCTCTGATTCAGCATCAGTACTGATAAAAAAATAATTTATTAATAGTACCATAATTCCCAAGATAAGGGATAATTCCAGTATATTCTTCAATAGTCATGCTTCATCTGAAGTACTGTGTTCAGTTATGGAAATGATACAGACAGGTTGAGCAGGTTCAGAAAAGGGCAACAAGGATGATAAGAGGTATGGAGAACAAAACATATGAGGAAAGGTTGAGGGAATTGGGTATCTTCAGCCTGGTGAAGAGGAGACTAAAGGGTAACATGACCGCATTCTTTAAATATCTCAAGAGCTGCCCCAGAAAGTAGGACCAGGTCTAATGTTTTTAGGAGCCCTGGTGGCGCAGTGGTTAAATGCCTGTACTGCAGCCACTCACTCAAAACCATAAGGTTGCAAGTTCAAGACCAGCAAAAGGGCTCAAGCTCAACCCAGGCGTGCATCCTTCCGAGGTTGCTAAAATGAATACCCAGATTGTTGGGGGCAAGTAGCTTACAGTTGTAAACCACTTAGACACTTCCTAGGCAGTATGAAGCGGTATATAAATGAAGCTATTTGTTTGTTTAATTGCAGGAGGGTAGAATTTGAAATGAAAATTTGAAATCCTGGGTTGATCAGAATTCCCACAGTTCAGGTTTTATCTTGCATGAAAATTTTAAATGGCTCCCTCTCCCTTCCCCTAGAAAATAGCATCTTCTATGCAAAAATGCCATGTGTCCATTTTGCCCATAATAAGGCCTGCCCTAAATTGTGAATACTCTTCAAGAACTGCAGTTTTCAGACACTTTCTTGTAGTAAGGAGAAAATTGCCAAAATTATTTGGTATTTTTTTCCCTTTGAGAATGAAAATGGTAAAGGATTACATCTCTACTTTGCTGTTGCTATGTGCCTTTGAATTCTACTTATTGTAATCCTATCCTAGGGTTTCTTTTGAAAGATTTGTTGTGAGATTTTCCATTGTATTCCTCTAAGGCTGAGAGAGTGTGTAGCTTGTGTAAAGCCATTCAATGAATTTCAATTGGTCATGTAGGGATTTGAACCCTCATCTCCCAGAATCCTATTGCAGTTCTCAGACCACTAGACCACACTGCATGGTTGAATATACAGGAATATAGTGATCTGGACTATTTGGGTTTAAACGCTCAGTGAACCTGTCTAAATGAATCTACAGTTTCAGTTCCTCTTACCTTTAATCTTTTTCCATTTCATGATTAGTTCACCAGGAATATGAGGAATATTTATTTTATTTTATGTATTTTTGGACTATGACACATTCTTACCAGAAATTGACTCACCCCAAGTTCTCATCTATCCCATTCTAATAGATATACTTACTTTTAAAACAGTACACTTGAGACCAATTTTGAGTAAATTAGTTTGGGGCATTTGGAAGCTAGCAAGATGAGGCAGGATTTTTCTATTACAGATGTGCAAGTGTGGATATAACCCATGGCATTAACTCTAGAAACTTGACACACACAGGAAAAACTCTGTTATTCAGAAAGCATCATAAAAGAGCAGCTGCAAACATACCATTTCTGATATATAAATAATAGTGCTCTTGTATTTTCCTTTCATGATCCTCTATTTTGGAATGTGAATAATTTAGGAGAAGAAAGCATGCAATAATACCTAAGTTGTGTGGGGAAGCTGATAAATTTAGTTCCATAATGGAGGACAGTACTGTTATGTGTCAGTGAATACCAGTTGTTAAAACAGTTTCCCCGCTGCTGAAAAATGACAGCTCTTGCAAAACATTCAGCTACCCTCATAGTTCATTACTCTCTTTAAACAAACTCTCTTAGACACACTCATAGTAAGGAAGGGAAAGCTCATTTTCAAAGCAAATATAAATACAATCAGTTGTCTGTATCCACAGATTCTACATCCATGGATTCAACTCTATACTTTTTGAAAATATATTTTTAAAAAAATCCAAACCTCGGTTCTGCCATTTTATATAAGGGACACCATTTTAATAAGTCATTGAATATAATGGAAAGAGAACCAGCATGGTGTAGTGGTTTGAGTGTTGAATTATGACTTTGGAGACCAGGGTTTCAATCCCATCTTGGCTATGTAAACCCACTGGGTGACCTTTGGCATGTCACACTCTCTCAGCCTCAGAGGATGGCAATGGCAAACCCCCTCTCAAGAAAGGTGCCAAGAAAGCCCTGTAATATGTCACCATAAGTCCAAAACAACTTGAAGGTGCACAATAACAAAATAATGGAACTTGAGAATCCACAGATTTTGGTATCCACAGAGGGATCCTGGAACGAAACCCCAGTGGATACCAAAGGCCCACAAATAGGATGTGCAGGAGTCTTTCATGGATGTTATGAACTATAATAAGCTATAATGAAATCCAGCTTCTTCCCATTATCTTTTTTTTTCCTGTGAAGGACTTTGTTGTCTTGGGGCTAATCTTCAGGAAGTTGAACAGCAGATGGTAGATGGGCTGAAGCCAGCAACAGGTAAGAGTGCTAACCAACCTACATCAACATTGGAAAACAAAAAATGGCCAACAGATTGGAAGCAAGCAATATATATCCCCATCCACAAAAAGGGAAACACAAGAGACTGCAGTAACTATAGGACCATAGCACTGATCTCCCACGTAAGGAAAATCATGCTCAAAATTCTGCAACATAGACTCCAACCATACGTGGAAAGAGAAATTCCAGAGGTTCAAGTGGGCTTCAGGAAAGGAAGAGGCACTAAGGACCACATTACTAACATATGATGGCTAATGGAGAGCACCAGAGAATTCGAAAAGAAAATCAGTATGTACTTTTTAGACCATAGCAAAGCCTTTGGCTGCATAAATCATGAAAGACTATGTCCAACACTCAACACTATCTCCCCCTTCAATATGACATCCCTTCAAACACGGCTATCATGCTACCTCTTAATTTTCTCTTCTCTAGGCTAAACATACCCAGCTCCCTAAGTCATTCCTCACAGGGTATGTTTTCCATACCTTTCACCATTTTGGTCACCCTCCTCTGGACATGATCCAGTTTGTCGGCATCCTTTTTGAATTGTGGTACCCAGAACTGGACGTAGTATTCCAGGTGAAGCCTGACTAAAGCAGAATAATTGATACTATTTCTTCCCTCAATCTAACTATATTTCTATTGATTCAGTCTAAAATCGCATTGCCTTTCTTAGCTGCTGCATCATACTGTTGATGTATGTTCAACTTGTGGTTTACTAGGACTCCTAGATCTCTTTCACGTGTATTCGGCATCCATGGATTCAATCAACCACAGCTTGAAAAAAAAAATTAAATCCCTTTTTATATAAGAGACACCATTTTACTAGCACACTGTATATAATGGGACTTAAGCACCCACAGTTTTCATTATCCACAGAGGGTCCTGGAACCAAACTTCAGTGGATACCAAGGACCCACTGTACTAATTTTGTGCTTCATTATACTTCTGTCTGTTCTTTTTCATTTTCTCCTGGAAAACTTCCTCTTCTCCCAGATTATCGCAATGTATGGTGTGCTTTATAATGCACAATGGGTTTTCATTCCCTTCTGTATTAAGTGAACTTGATAGATCTCCACTATTCAAAAGCTTTCTGTCCTTCCTTCCAAGCTATTGAAACACTATGGTTTAATTAAATGAGGATAATAATAATAATAATAATAATAATAATAATAATAAAAACTTTATTTGTATACCGCCCTTCCTGCGATCAGGGCGGTGCTTTTGGTTCATTGGCAATGCTTCTCTTTGGATTGCCTTCCTGTTCAAGTGTACCTATTTAGAAAGTTCACATTTTCCCCCTTTCCTCAAATGTGTTTTATCTCAATTCAGATTTTTCAATTATGTAGATTTTTTAAAAGTTCATCAGAACAGGTTAAAAGGTAGATTTTATTTAAAATATGAAGCAAGTCTGCATTCTTTACAATTACTCAGATGCTGGATCTAGTTAGTCTCAAATAGCATATTAATTCCCAATTCATTGCTTTCTTTGCCTAAACCAAGGTCTAACCAGGTCGTAATACAGCTGCAATGTAATGAAGGATAATTTCACTCCATTTGTGACATGTTCTTTACATCAATTTTAGCATTGTGCTGTTTTGAAGAAGTAGCTAAAAGCAGCTGGTTGCTTTGGAATCGCAAAAAGTAGTAGTTTTTCAACTGTAACTATAATGATAACTAACAAGATTAGGACCTAAAACCTGGAAATGGAATTAATTAGTTTTTGTTACAAGTAATTTCCTAGCTGCTGCAAGTAATCAGTTTTGGGTGCAGTCCATAGATCAAATGTTATATCCTATGATATTCTTGTCCAAAATCAACTCAGATCTCGAATACCCATTGAGGAAGGTTAATCTACTACAGGAGCATAAATTTATTCATTGTGTCCCAGGCATTCTTGGCACCTCTCAACCTTGTCTAGGCCACATTGCATCACCTATGGCATTTTCCAAGACTTCTCAGGTGTGAGAAGAGTGTTTAGGTGAAAAATTCCTCCAATGACGGATTTTGATGGGAAAAAAGTATTTGTGGATACTGAAGTTTGGGGGCACAGGTCATACAGGACCGCTGCTGAAGTGCTATGTGCAACCTCTGGGCCAGGTAAGTCCCACTGGCAACACTAGCATGCATATAGGGACTAAGTGCACTGTTTCAGGATGGCAGGTGCTCAGATTTGTCCAATCTCTAGTTCAAGACATTGAGCAATGAATTAACCAAGGCTCTCCATGGTCATAAACAGAGGGTCTCTAAAAGCAGAAAGGTCAAACTAGTCTGGGGTCTAAGTATGAAAAGCAGGGTTGTATGCCAGTCAGGCAGTAGCTGAAGAGAGAAGTTCAAAGAGAAAGCTGAACTAGACAGCAGGGAATGTCACAGTTCCAGAGATAGTAGAGTGTTTGTTTTGCATCACAGAAATACTTTGTCATTACTGATTTAAAGACAATTGCAATTAACCAGAGCTAGCCTATTTTCCCCAACATTTAATAATAATAATAATAATAATAATTATTATTATTATTTATAGCCTGCCTCTCTGACCAAACAATCGAGGCGGGTTACAGTAAAGTTAAAAAACAGTTACAGTAAAAAAATTCCCATCCCAGTCCCAATCTCCCACCCCTTAAAATAGAATTAAATTAGAGAAGATTAAAACAAACAAGCAATACCAATATAGCAACAAGCATAATAACATAAAAAGCATTTTTTTCTTTGGGCAGCATGGGACGTGGCATCTAAATGCGTAAACTGGGAAGAGACTGGAGGAGCTCAGGTAAGAACTTTTTGGAGCCAGGAGAGTTCATCATTGTCTGGGAAGGCCTGCCAAAAAAGATACGTCTTCACAGCCTTTTTGAAGCAGTCGAGAGTTGTAATAAGATGTATCTCATCTGGCAGGCCATTCCACAGCCTGGGAGCAGTAGCAGAGAAGGCCCTCTGGGAAGTCTGCAACAGTCTGGTCTTCATGGGCTGTAGCAGGTTCCTCCCAGAGGACCGAAGTGTGCAGGGGGCTCATATGGGAAGAGGCGGTCCCTAAGATAAGATGGGCCCAAGCCATGTAGGGCTTTAAATGTTAAAACCAACACCTTGTACTGTGCCTGGAAGTTGATCGGCAGCCAGTGGAGAGACTTAAGCACTGGAGTTATATGGTCACTTTTAAAGCAGGCCTTCTTTGCCTTTTCTTTTGTTGTTGTGGATTTGGACTTTGACCTTTTGAAGGATGAAGTATTTCAACTTCAAACACCCTCTCATCAAGGTCTGTATTGTCTGATGACTGGAATGTGTCTCTTCGACAAGGTTGACAGTGTCTTCTGGCTTTGACCAGAGCCTGAGCTTCTATCTTCCCCCTTCCCCATTTGAGGAGGCCCTCTCCAAGCATAAAATGTTAGGTCCTTGATGCTCTAACATTTGCCATCCTGTATGGTGGCCCATTCTCTCTGCAGAGTATTGAGATATAGTTTGCCCTAACGATTATATTCCCCTGCTCCAGAACCTCTATAGTCCCTTCTAGAATCCCAGAAATAGGGGCAGCAATGCTACAACTAGAGTCCAGGCCAGAAGATTTTGGACAGATCTTTCCCATCCCACTCACTTAATACTCACTGGAACTATCTCCAGGTCTCAGGTTTTGGCCCGAAAACCTCAGGATCTAGGATAACCCTGAACTGACAATCCTAGACATAGGAGATTGTAGGGGATTTGATTACAAATCCTTTTTCTAGACCTTTTCTAGACCTCCCTTTCTAGAAAGGGAGTTTGTTTTACAGGAAGCTACAAACAAAAGAGAAAAATATAAATAAATAAATAAATAAATAAATAAATGTAATTTAATGTAATAAATATAATGTAATGCAATACAGTATGCAATATTTAATCACAATATTAAATTTCAAACAATGCTTCTGAGAGAAACCTTGGCTGATTTTGAAAAGAGAACTTAAACAGATAGTAAAAAATAAAGAAAGGGGTACTTTGCTTGTTCCAGTATTTGCAGATTTCGGTAAAAGCCTTTTGAATGGTAAGTGCTTTTGATGCACATACCTTGCAAATGGATACCAGAGCTTCATATTCAGTTTTTTCCTCCAAGCAACCAGCCATTGTCTGTTATTGATTTTGAGGACCCTGTTATTTCAATAGAATTTACAGAAATACTGTCACAGCAACCTGTTGTAGTGGATAGGCTTTTTTTTTTTTTTTACCAACAGAAACAGTGCTTACAAGCTTTTTCTTCTGATTCACAAGGAAGATTTCTAATTTCCTCAAGTACAAAGGCCACTGAACCCTTACAGACCATCTTCTTGTGGCACTTCCACAGCCAGTCAACTTCTATAATAAAATTCACACCATCACCAGCAAAGACATGCGAAAGTAAATTAAGTGTCTACTTCTAGTAGATTTGTTGGTCATTTGTAGGGCACCAGTAATGATTTCTGAGCTCCCATAGCTAAAGCATGAGAAGACATCTAGTGCTGCTTCAGATGGACTATGACACGGTCTCCACAGATCTCTTATGTGCAACATGTGTACGTTTTTGTGCAACACTACTATTCAATTTGAGAGTTTGTGCAAAAGTTCCCAATCTATATTAATCTTGTTTAGTTTTATTATCTAAACTTTTCTAAGTGCTGTACAATTTTTTTTAAACAAACTCAGACACTGTTTCTGAGTGTGAAGACTAACAGATGCAGAAGGCAAAATGCAAAGGTAGGCTGTAGGAAGACAGGTACATTTGGGCACTGTTTTGTTTATGTAAATCTAAGAAACAATGTTTCTGAGCGTGAAGACTAACAGATGCAGAAGGCAAAGCATGTAAGTAGGATGTAGGAAAACAGGTACATTTGAGCACTGTTTTGTTTATATAAATCCAAGAAATGAAGACCTGAACTTACCTGTTTTCCTGTAGACAGGAATTCAATTTACCTGAAGATACAAAAATAGAAAAATACATACCTATGTTTCTTTAGATAGTAACATAGAAAGGAGTCATCTGAGTCACACTGTTGATTACTCTCTGCCAGTATTATCAATTCTGACTGGCAGTGACCTTTCAGGCAAGTGTCTTCCCTAGCTCTGTCTGGATATACCTGGTGGTCTCTCTTCTGAGTATTAATCAGAGCTGATCCTGCTTAGTTTCCAAAATCAAACAAAATCAACTGCTTTCCAAGGAATATGTTAATGTTTAATGACATGGTGGAAATACCAGATTAGTTACCGGCGCATCTAGGAGAGAGCACATAACACCTGTGCTGAAATCACAGTACAAGGTGATGGTTTTGATCTTTAAAGCCCTTCATGGCTCAGGTCCATCCTATTTTAGGGACCGCCTCTCCCCATATGAGCCCCCTCGCACTCTTCGGTCCTCTGGGAAGAATTTGCTACAGCCTATGAAAACTGGCTGGCACAGACCTCCCAGAGGGCCTTCTCTGCCGTTGCTCCCAGGCTATGAAATGACCTGCCGGATGAGATGCACCTAACTACAACTTTGGATTGCTTTAAGAGAGCTACCAAGACACATCTCTTCTGGCAGGCCTTCCCAGAAAATGATTAACTTTCTGTCATCTACTGTCCCTCCAGTCCCATTTACCAAGACATTGATACTCTTGAGGCCACCCACTTACCCAATTTTTAGAGCTATTATTGTCTAATGTTTATCTTTTAATATTTCACTGTTTTAAATCTTATTCTTAATTTAAACTAGTTTTAAGGGGTAGGAGGGGAGACCAAAGTGTTATTTTAACTCTATGTATTTTTAAATGTTGTACTCCGGCCCGAATGCTCACCCAGAGAGGCGGAATATAAATTATTATTATTATTATTATTATTATTATTATTACCAGTATGGGAGACAGTATGGGGAATCTTTACTCAGGACAGTAAAGGGGTCAGACAAGGTAGCATCCTTTCACCCTATCTGTTCAACTTGTATGCAAAACCTATTATATGAAAAGCAGGCTTGGACACAGAAATAGGAGGAGTGAAAATAGGAGGAAGGAATATCAACAATCTAAGATATGCAAACACCATACTACTAGCTGAAAACATCAAAGACTTGGAGCAACTACTAAGGAAGATCAAGGAGGAAAATGCAAAGGCAGGCTTATTGTTGAACATAAACAAAACAAAAAAAAATATTGACCACAGAAAATCTACACAGCTTCAGCCTAGACAATGCAGAAATAGAAACAGTAAAAGAATTTTCATACCTGGGATCAAATCTTTATCAGAGTGGGGACTGCAGTCAAGAAAGCATAAGAAGACTAAGCACAGGGAAAGCAGCTATGGAGTTTATCACACTAGGGGCCAATTTCGATGTTAAAATGACATTGAAGTGGTGTTAAAGCAAATTTGAGCCTTCACAAATTTAAAGCAAATTTAAAGCGAATGAAAAGTGAAAATAATGTTATTTTGCAATTAACATTCATGGGTGCTTTTGCAATTAAAGCAATTTTGAATTTATACTTTCTGTAGAGATCCAAACTTGAAAAGATGTGGGTTAATCCTTTAAATCTATTTTAACTCTGGGTTTTTCGCGACATTGTGTGAAACTGTGTCACATAATTTCAGGATTTCTCTGGGATATTTTTGGATTAACCCTTTGATCTCCCTCGTGTGATAAACTCCTATGAGAAGAACTAGAAAATATCCTATAATGTAAAGACGTACAACTGAGCATGAACATTAGAATCATACAAGCCATTGTATTCCCTATTAAAATGGATGGATGCAAGAGCTGGACAGTTAGGAAAGTAGATAGGAAGAGAATTAATTCATTTGAGTGCTGAGGTTACCATGGACATCCAAGAAGTCAAAAAGATGGGTCCTACAGCAGATCAAATCAGAAATCTCTCTGGAAGCCAAGATTAATAGACTAAAGCTGTCATACTTTGGTGACATTATGAGGAGACACAACTCACTGGAAAAAAACAATAATGCTAGGAAAAGTAGAGGGAACCAGAAAGAGAGGAAGGCCACATGCTAGATGGATGGCCTCTATTAAGGAAGTGAAGGGTATGAATTTGCAGGACCTGAGCAGAGCAGTGGAGCATAGGGAGTCTTGGAGATGTCTCATCCACAGGGTCACCATGGATTGTGATCAACTCAAGGGTGCAAGAACAATGGGGAGACAAGGAGCCAAAAAGCCATTCGTCCCATCTGAGGAAATGGAGTGAGTACTCTTGTTTCATCCATCTCTATGCTGAACCTGGATAGAATGGCCATTATAGCAGATGGCAATTCTGGAAGAAAAAGAGGCAATGGCAGTTGCTGCCAGTTTAGCCAATCCATAGCAACTCAGATAAAAAGGTGTAGTTAGGTAAGCAGATGGCCATCCTAGTGTATAGCCCATAAGATGGAAGATAATAGGTTCCACCTTCTGAACCATCATTTTGCATCTGGTTTCTGTTCTAGCAAAAAATAAAAAAAGACTTTATGAGCCTGAGAAATGAATGAAGCCACAACAATTGAATAGCCAAGCTAAGTTAGGCATAACAAAATGTGTTTGACCCTTTATAAGCCTTAACAACCTCCCTTAGTAAAGGATAGGGTAAGCAAATGTGTCATTTGCATCAGATTTATAAGTTAGTCATATCTTGAGTAAAGTCATATAATCAATTGTTGATTGGTAAGGTAAAAGGTAAAGGTAAAGGTAGTCCCCTTGACATGAAAGTCTAGTCATAACTGACTATAGGGGCAGTGCTCATCTCCGTTTCTAAGCCGAAGAGTCAGAGTTGTCCGAGGACTGCTCTGGTGGTCATGTGGCCAGCATGACTGCACTGAACTCTGTTACCTTCCCACTGAGAACTGGTACCAATCTATTGCAACTAGGTTGGCAAAAGCTGGGACTAGTGATAGGAGCTCACCCCATCATGCAGCACTCGGGCCTTGAACTGCCAACCTGCCTATCTTCCAGTCACCAGAACTGGCATCTTACCCACTAAGTCACCTCATACCTTGATTGGTAAAGTAACATATAGGAAAATCCCATGAATTCAATGTGTCTTCTTTAATTGGAACTAATCATAGGACTTAGACCAACATGGTTTTGTTGTCCATCTTCACTGGAGAATTAATGGTGGCAATTCTGCCCACCAAAATGAAATGTTTTTCCACTCCCAAAATTTCTAGCACTGAGTGAGACATTGCAAAGTGTTCACACCTAGAACTTTTCTGTTTGCATTTTATTAGTCACTTTGCCTGCCCCATTTCTTTGGATGCTGAACCTGCATTTCCTAATTCTCATCTGCAGATTTAGGTTATTGTAATGCAAGAAATTTGTGGACTGAAGGAGGATTTCATGGAAGTAGAATTCATTTTCTTCATAAGTTATACCTTTGAGAGAAAATATCTTTACAAACAACTAAAAGCTGAAACATTTGCTTGGGAACTTCATATAATCCAAGTTCCCAGCCCAAATGTATTTCACTTCTATCCTACAGTTCAGTGAATTTGATGATATCATTTGTGCAATTGTACTTTTAAAGAAATATGTGGATATTATATTTTGGACATAGACAAGAGTGTTCTCAAGACAGGTGTTAGTTTAAACTATGCCTTTGTTGATGCAACAACAAACAGAAAAACAGAATTTGAAGGCCACTGCCAAATTCTATTTGTACATTGTGAAAAACATATTTTAAAATAAATAAATAAAAAGAATCTTATAAAAACCAAAATCTCCTGTAATCATCAACGGCCTTTGATATATGGGAATAATAATAATGAGAAAGTAATTTAAACCTAAAGCAATCATATTATAAAAGCAAAACAACATAAAGTGCAAGGACAAATAGGGCTTTCTAACAACATTTCTCCCAATGTGCAACAGCTATATAGCACTAATGACACAATCTATCAGGTACAAAAGTCTGTTTGCATAATCTTCAGAAGCAAGTTCAAAGAATGACATAATGGGAATATTTTTTTTTTCATGTGTCATTGACATTGCAAATCAGCCAGCTGAGTATGGCTTCTAGTGGGTTTTAGGTGGGATGCAGTCAGGCAGTGGCAATGGCAGCATTTTCCCTGTGAAAATACCCGACTGCATCCCGAATTAGGGTTGAAAACATCAGTGGTAAAATGGTTTATTCTTGAATGCAATAAACCCCTTAGATCCTGCAGGGCTCCAGGCTGACTCAGCCTTCCTTCCTTTCATAGGTTGGTAAAATGAGTACGCAGCTTGCTGGGGGCAATTTGGCTTACAGATTGTAAACCACTTACAGTGTGCTTAGCACTATCAAGCAGTATAGAAATGCAAGTGCTATTGCTAAGTGCTATTTATTGTTGTCCCCTGCTTTGATTCATGGGGAAAGGTGGGTAAGAAATCATCATCATCATCAAATGGCAGTCATGAATTTGTAAATGGAAGTGAGTTAATCTGGGCTTCCTATCTAGAGACTTCTGGTCTCAAAACCCAGTGTATAGTATAGACACTGCCATTCATCCTACTCTGATTACATGGAAGTAATTAGATGGTCTGAACGAATTGCCAGAGGTAGTACTGCTTGGCACTCTTGCCTGAGGAAGTCATTCTGGGACCAGAACCTACTAAACATCTTCCCTCAAGCCTATCAGCAATGATAGGAAAGTGGGTGAGTTATTTCATGCTGCAGTGCTACTAAAAGCCTTCAAATAGATCTAACTGATGCTCAGTGCCAGTTCCCTTCCAGTTGTGAAAGTAATGCTTAACCACTTAGCCAAACAGAAAAATGTAGTCAATATGCTTGGACATTATATAGCATGAAGCAGGTGAAAAACAAACAAACAAACAAAATATGCCATCAGCCAAGTGTGGTGCAATAAAAAATTCATACTCATCTCCAAAAAAGTGACAGGAAATTCCCATGCTATATCAAGGCAGTACTTCCTTAAATAACGCACTGCAGCGCTGCACAACACCAGCAAAAAGTTGCATCCTGGAATGCCATTTAACCAATAGCTTGAGGAAGGCAACTCAACTCCCATCAGTATATTTCTCAATACATTTCATTACTTCAGCATAGCTGTTGCCACAGAAAGTTAGGAGCTTATCAGATGAACGTTAAAACTGACTCAAGCATCCCAGGCTGCAGCTAGGGTGCAGGATGGAGGTGGGGATTATTGCATGCTAAATTGCTGCCTAATTGCTGCCCACCATCAGCCTGGGTCCAAGCCAGGTCCTAGCCATGCTCCGCCAGCATTTTTTTGAAGTAGGGAGCTTTCGAGCTTCGAAAAACTGCTGGTAGAGCATGGCTGGGACATGGGCTGATGGCAGGTGGTGATTAGGTAGCAATTTAGCATGCAATCATCCCGGCCTCCATCCTACATCCCGGGTCCAGCCCAGGATGCTTGAGCTGGTTTTAAAGTTCATCTGATAAGCTCCTTAAACGTTATTGTTATGCTGTCATTCTTCAGTGAAATATAATGTTCTCACCTGCTCTGGGGATTGTGTGCAGCCATGCAGACTTGTATCTTCTGCCATGATATGTTTTAAGACTAGCTCAATATTGCTGGTTTGTCTCTCTTTATAAAGCTTACAAGGCTTTACTTATGTAATTTCTATCTATCATTGCAGTGAGCTTGATGAGGGAAAACATCAGAAACACCTGATCTGTAGGTTCTGCCTCTCTGCCTAAGTCTGGGTGTACATGGCCCAAAATACTCCACGAACAGATGGAAGTATTTTGCCCTGATGTCTTCTTGCTGCCTGGGATCCGCCATTGTGATGCTAGCCAGCTGTTCATACACATATCCTTCTATAATCTGTAGTAAAAAGAATCTCATTTTTCCCCAGAATTTCCTAGATAATTCAGATGTACATTGTGACCAGAGGAGTCATAATGGCAGGAGAGGGAAGAATTTGCACTGGTTGGGGCAGGATAGAGAAAGTAATAATTTTCAAGAGATGGGAAGTCTGAGTGGTTTGTTTTCCATTTTTTAAAAGGTGATACATTTGTGTGCACAACTGGGTATCAGTATATCTGGTTAGTAGGTAGTTATTTCTTTTCTACACATCTCTGATTAACTGCTTTTCAGTGATCGACAAAGGCCAGTCCTCCCATGGTAAAGAGTGTCCTGGACACTGTCCTGGACAATGAAACACAATCCCTCAGAGTCCGGTGGAGTCTCCTTCTTTGAAAGTTTTAAACAGAGACTGGGTGGCCATCTGTCAGAGGTGCTTTGATTGTGAGTGCCTGAATAGCAAAGGGTTAGACTGGATGGCCCTTGTGGTCTCTTCCACCTCTATGATTCTATGGACCAGGGTGGAAATGCATATGTTCACAGGATTGATTTGACAAGGAAAATATAATAAAGTGGAGCAGCCACAGATATTTGATCAAAAATCGTTTGGAGAAACTGGCTTCTGAGTTGCCATTTTACAACCATGTGACTTCAGAATGAGGAATGTGAGGCCACCTAAGATGAATTTGGCACAGACAAGATCAGGGTTGATGGGAATCTGGAAAACCTAGGACCCACTCAGATTTTATGGTAAGTGTAGACTTCCCCTAAGTTGGAACCTGAATCTGAGAATCTGGTATAACCATTTATTCCCTTTACATGAGCCTTAAAAATGCTTAACAATGTCTAATCCAAATCTGTGTATTAGGCAAGAAGCCTGCATGATTTTTATCGCCAGGATTTTAGCTGAGAAACTGTGGTGATCAGAACCAAACAGTTAGCATTTCTTTTTTATTAGCACACATCCTGCTTTCCAAAATTATTATGAGGGGCAGCAATAATTGTTATTAATCAGTCCATTAAAGGTAATGGTGTGTGATGACCATAACTTTAATAATGACCCTGAATCTATCTATGCTGTCCCTTTTAAGCACTGAATGCCACATGGTCTGGAAATGAATTTTCTTTTTGCATGAAGTTGAACTCTGTGTGAGATATGACAACATTAATCCCTGATTTATTTGAATAAATACAAGGAGCAATTGTTCAGAATTAGCTGCTTCTTGTTGCTGTGACAAGAAGAATTAAATTACTGGGCCGAGCTGGTCTTTATGGAGAATTCTAGTCCAGTTTTTATGTTACTTTTTGAATTGATTTGGGAGTATAATCTCAAATATTCAGAAACCCATTTAATATTGATTACGTTGGGTTTAATAGCACCTTAGAAGCTAAGGAGGCAAACTTGCACACATATCTTATGGTAGGTCTCCCTAAATACAGTGGGGCTAACTTTCTAATAAGCTTTAACTAACTAACTAACTAACTAACTAACTAACTATATTGGCCTGTAGTATTGTATCCTTATGAAGTGAGCACCACTTCAGTATTGCTCAAAACATATCCCTTTTATATCACACTTGGGTGGTATCTGCAGAGGCTGTGATACTCCGAGAGCAGCCTAGAGTATTATGGTCCCAAAGCTGCTCTGAGGTCTCCCCATTACCTGGACACTCTGGTGATGGCAAGTGGCTGTCTACAGTAGTATCTTGCTGTGCCACTTCCCACCATAAGTTGCTCTTGGGGCTAAAAACAAGATGCCCAGCATTGATCACATGGCTGGGCACCTCATTCTGACTTCCGAGGGACTGGCTCATGCCAGTAGCAGTGGGTGGCATAGTAGGACATGTTGTAAACAGCTGTTCAATATTGCTCTGGAGGGCTTCGGATTTTTCAGAGTGAGCAAAAGGTGAGTTTTCAAAATCCTTGTTAAGGGTGATATAAGACAGATTCAGTGCTGAACTGGCCATACATCATCTGGAGAGCTCACACCAAAATTGACAATTGGTTCTTGCATCACTCAGACTAATTGCCATGAGGACAGGTGGAGGATGTGTTATTTGGTTCATGCAAATGTTTTGAAAGTTTTAAAAGTCTTAAAATTATATTTAACTGTGTATTGTTTTAACCCATAATGTCACCCACAATTTTGTGGGCCCCATGTTGTGGAACAGACAAGGTATATAATAAGTAAGTAAGTAAATAAGCAGGCGGTCATATAGCTCTTCTTGTGCAGCTGATTTTAACTAGGTTCTGCATCTCAGAAAAAGGAGAAAGTTTCAAATGGCAGATTCAAACCTTCAACCCCCCTCCCCCATGCAATTACATATTGACATATATTGTTTTCCAAGGCTAATATATGGTGCAATGGACTTGGCACAGTGTCCTTTTTTTCAAAAGAACAGAAATGCATGAGAATAGCCATGTTGGATCAGACCAAAAGCCTGTCTAATCTGTTGATTGGCCAATTAGATGTTCATGGAAGTCCACCAGCAGGATATGAGTACAATGTCACCCTACATCTCACACTCTCTAGCAACTAATGTACAAAGACTTACTACCTCCAGTACTGGAGGGGGCACACTGCCATATTGGCTAGTAGCCACAGATGGCCCCATTCTCTTATTTCTCAAACCTACCCTTCTAATCAGTGGGGCATGATGTATGAGAAGTATTGAAGCACTGGATTCTGCAGTCATAACCACATGGTTTCCAGCTTAGCTATAGATTTTGGGGTCTCCATGGTCACATCATCCTTCTTTCTTAGAGCTAAGTTTGAAGAAGAGAGAAATTTAATAGCAGGGAGACTCCCTTGAACTAAATCATAACAGGATTGCTCTCAGTACAGTAGTCCATGAATCCATATCCATGAATTCTGCACCTACAGATTGAACCATCCACAGCTTGAAAATATTCCCCCCCCCCCAAAAAAAATCCAAAAACTAAATCTTGATTTTGCTATTTCGTATAAGGTAACCATTTTATTACCCTCTTTTATATAATGGGACTTGAACATTCACACATTTTGGAATCCATGGGCTGATGATGGTCCTTGAACCAAACCCTAACAGATACCAAGGGCCAACTGTATGAGTTAATGAAGAAGCTTAATCATGTCAAAATTTATCCCTGTCTATTTTAAATCATACCAGCACAGTGGGCTTTCATAAGGATCTCTCATAAGAGTGCACATGATCAGGCTCAGAAAAGCCATAGTACAGAAAAACAGTTAGAATGCATTGATGAAAATGTCATGAGAAGGAAGGCTTTTTTGTTTATGTAATGGAGAATGCATGATATGAGTCAATGTAATTATGGCTCGAATAGAAGTTCACCAATAATCTGGTGTATTTTATAATTGCTGCCAGAACTATTTCATGGGTGATAGAACAGGAGGGTTTATTTTCTTCCTGGAACACTTTTAATCTACAATGAAAGATCTGCATCCATTGTGGACTTGATTCTTTCCAGATGCAGGAAGGTTGGTGGACTTTTTGCCTTCCTTCATAGAGTAAGACGGAAGCTGGAGTTTATCCTCAAAGTATGGTCAAGATGATGAAGGCAAGGACTCATAGGCCACATGAATCATTTGCAGTTTATATAGAATGATAACAGCTGTGTTGTTTTAATTCCTCCTTTCTTACAGCACTGTGGGAGTAATTGGGCAAGAGTTTGATCAGTGTGGGAAGCACCACACCCTCCATATGATATCTGACACTCACTTGCTATTAAGAGTGTAACCAATGAAATTTGTTAAAATAGATGTAAAACAGAGGAGCATCTGCGCATAAAATTAAACTTTTTCCTCCACGCATAGTTAACATCTATTCATGTGTTTCATTTTGCCTTCTGGTAATTGCCAATTATGGCATGAATGTCCCTTTTTCATTAAATCATTTTATTTCCACTTGCCTCTCACACAAACCACAAGCGTCCAACTATACGTGTTAAAAACAAGAGTCCCCAGAATGATAAACATGTGAAAGACTACATCTTCCCATGTGAGCCTGCCCGAAATTTGGGAACTTCTGTGGAGGCTCTGTTGTGTGCCCCAACAACTCACAAAACTAGGTTGGCCCTTCCACATGACAGGGCTTTTTTCTGTAGCAGCATCATACCTATGAAACTCCCTACCAAGGGAAGTTAGACTGGCTCCATCTTTTCTGAACTTTTGGCAGACAACTAAAACAATGCTATTTATTTTTACAGAGTATTTTAAAGGGTTTTTTTTTAATAAAATCAAATCTATGTAGTGTTTTAAATATGTTTATCCATTGTGCATGTCCTTGCGGGGGATCCTTGGCAGGCTGAGAAGTGACATCTAACAACTCAGGGTCCAGAGGTGGCTCTATGCTGCCCCTGAATGGACTGGGTGCAAATAGGAGCCATGAAGCGCGGCTCCTATTTGTGCCTTAGAACAGGTGCCATAAGGGCTGTAGTGTAGCCTTATGATGCTCATTTTGTGCAGCACTGTTTGCACACTGTGCAAGAGGGACATCATAGTGCCCGGGGTATGCAGCAGGGTTGTTGAGCGTGTAAACGTTCAGCCCCCTCTCAATCCTAGTTCAGGCCCAGGCCGGCACAAAGTCCCAGTCTGTCCAGGCCCTCGGTTTTTAAAAAGCACTCCTTTTTTCCATGTAAATTTGAAGTAATTTTCATATTCCATATGAGATATGGAACTTGACTGCTCGTTGTAAGTCTTCCATATGATTTTAAAGATAGACTGCTGAAAATGTGTTTCTTCTTTTAGTATAAAGAAATACTTCTTTAGGACTATGAAAATTTACTGCCAATTAATTTAAATAGATGTTCCTGAATTTCAGCATTATGAGACAGGAGGAACCCTTTGCCCAAGTGATATCAGTGCATCCATCTCTCTCCATGCCCCCACCATCCCACTTGCTATTCTCAAGCAGTTGATTATTTTGATTTTTTCCCCATTTCTTTTCTTTGTTTAAAAAAACCTTAAGTAACATAGCTCTAGTACCCCATGAAAAAGTGGAAAATAAAAATCAATGAAAATAAATGTTTTTTATTTATTTATTTATTTATACCCCGCTCTTCAGCCAAGACTATCAGAGCGGCTTACAATTTGTTAAACAAACAGCTTCATTTACAATTGTAAGCTATTTGCCCCCAACAATCTGGGTAGTCATTTTAGCGACCTCGGAAGGATGCAAGCCTGAGTCAAGCTTCAGCCCTTTGCTGGTCTTGAACTCACCACCTTCTGGTTTTGAGTGAGTGGCTGCAGTACAGGCATTTAACCACTGCGCCACCAGGGCTGATGTATTAAATGTATTAAAACATGAAAGGTAGGACATAGGGTAGAGAGTCAGGGTTCAGGGGAAGTCTGGAAGAGAGTGACCCTAAGGTGGTGAAACTATCACAGGGTTTTCTTGGCACGTTTCTTCAGAGGGGATTTGTCATCAGCATCCCTGAGGGTGAGGGAGTGTGACTTGCTCAAGGTTACCCAAAGAGTTTCCATGGCCTAGGTGAGATTTGAACTCTGGTCACCAGAGTCCAATGCTCAAAACACTACACCACACCGGCTCTGTATGACGGCTCATAAACAGGCATAATTCCATTTTCTTTAATATATGACTGCAGCAGGAATGGGACTCATGTGATAAAGTCCTTAGTGTTTCCTCATAGGGAAGGTGTTTCAAACCCTGCCTCGTTCTTTGTTGTACATCTTAACTATCTCTTGAACTTAGATGATTCCCCCCCCACTTTTTTCTTTTGATAAGATGATTGTCAGCTACAGAATCTTGCTTTTAATAAAAAATAAAACACCTTTGTGACTTTGCAGAAATAACTTTCCTATATATGCCCTTGTGATTCCTGATGGGCATTTCCCACCAATAATTACAGGCATTGCTGAAAATGGTTCCAAATTGTTCATTTGGGTTTCTGACAGACAGAAGCCCAGATTCCCCATCCCATTAAATTCCTACAGTGAAAATTAAATGTGGTGAAGAGGGGTGGGGGGAAAGAAAATAGTGTGAGCTTTTGCTGATGCCAAAATATTCCTACCTTAGATGGTCTGAAAGGAAAGTAACATACCTATTCAGAATTACAAAGATGAAGGGCTACATCCTTTAAATATTCATATGATGAATTATATAAATGGATAAAATCATGGAGTTGGAAGAGGCTACAAGCGTGATCCTGTCCAAACCTCTGCCATGCAGGAACTCACAATCAAAGCAATCCTAATCGATGACCATCCAGCATATCCTTTAGAAATCAAAGAAGAAGATTCCACCACTTTCAAAGGCAGCATTTTCCACTGTCAAACAGCTCTTACTGTCAGGAAGTTTTTCCTAACGTTGAGGTGGAATCTCTTTTCCTGTACTTTGAATCCATTGCCCCAGGTCCTGTTCTCTGGAGCAGCAGAAGACAAGCTTTCTCCAGCCTCAATATAAGATCCTTTCAAATATTTAAACAGGTCTATCATATCACCTCTTAACCATCTCTTCTCAAGGCTAAACATACCCTTTTCCCTAATCTGCTCCTCTTAGGGCTTGGTGGTTTCCAAACCTTCCTCTGGACATGCTCCAGCTTCTCAAAACCCTTTTTGAATTGTGGTGCTAGAACTGGACACAGGATTCCAGGTGGGGCCTGACCAAACCAGAACAGAGTGGTACTATTACTTCCCTTGATCTAGATACTCTGCTTCCATTAATGCAGCCTAGAATTGCACTGGCTGTTTTAGCTGCTGCATGACACTGTTGTCTCATGTTGAACTTGTGACATGATTTCTTCATGACAAAAACATTTGCAGGAAGGGATCAGAGCAGTGCAGTTTAGTGGGACTTAAAACTGTGCTTGTTGGTCTATGGTCGTAATAAAGATGAACTGAACTGAAAATTGTGGTGCAGCTGTGTGTTTTTGTGTGGACTGTGAGTTCTCACAGAAGTATTTTTACACATACTGGTTTGAAGTGCTGTTTATTGAGGATGTGGGATTCACAGAAAAGATCCCAAAAGGTACCATTTATCGCCACATTAATAACAGGTTATAGCTAGAGGAGAGCAAAATGAGAGTAATGCTCCACCCCAGTAAAAAATTTTTCCATTCAAATAATTTTTTTCTTCAATCATCAAATTTCTAGCATTGCAGGTAGACCGTAAAAATTGTTCATACATACAACTCTTATATCTCCTGTGTTCACATTTCCTTGGTAACTTTGGCTGCTCCTTTTCTATGGATGTCAAAACTGTATTTCTAAGTGCTTGACTGAAGTTTTATGTTACAGCAATGATAGAAATCTGGAGGCTGAAGGAAAATTTAATTTGAGGGACAGAGTTCCTATTTATGGTGGCAATGCCCACATTTTGCTCTCCCTGCTAACTACGCTCTGGGAGCTACTACCATTTTGCTTTCTCATATAGCAATGTTAGACAAATTTGATCTTTGCAATCTCTCATATAGGCTGACCTGATCCACATCTGCCAGATGAATGCCTGCTTTGGAACACAGCTTTTACATCTCCTGGATATTCTGCTATGATTCTTAGTCCCCAAATCATATTGAAATAAACTTAGACTGCAAACCTAGACACATTTACCTGTGGATACAATTTCATCTTTAAGATGATACATAGATGATACATAGTAGGACTTTACACATAGGATTGCCCTTTACAAATGTATGTTTTGAGAGGAAATACATTGAGAAACATACATTTTCAAAGGAAGTATTTTTTTTAAAAAAATAATTAATTTGGGTTTGGATTATTTGCAGATGCTTTAAAGTGGCAATTTAAGCAGTAAACAGGATGGAATAGATGTGAGAGTAAACTTATGCAAGCAGCGATCAAGCCATGAAATATACTGATCTTCCTATTCTGATTCTGTGGTCCTTTTAACTGTATGAAAGCACTCAGCATATCCTCGCTTAATCTTTTCTGCTCTACGGTAAACATATCCATATCCTTGTAAGATTTGTCTTGTAGATGCTTCATCATCTTGGCAGCTTCCCTCTGAATTCATTGCAATCTGCCAACATACTTTTTGAGCCAGGGTCCCTAGAGCTCAGCTCAGAGCTACAGATAAGAGTCGTGTTCTTCATCTCTGAAAGTACATGCATTGGGTTGAGGTGGCAACCCCAGCTGTGTGCTGTCAGCCGAACTTTGCATCCTGACTCCAGTGATGAGCCTATGCTTCAATGGGTGAATTTTAAAGATGATTTTGAATTCCACTTGTCAAAACACAACTTTAGACTACAGACTCAAACTGACCAGTTAAAACTGTGTTAGATGTATCTGTTGCTGGGCTGGCCTATTTCATATGAGGATACCTTATCTGGAGTCAGACCATTGAGCCATCTAGTTCAGAAAAACCACTTAGAGCGACAGCAATACATGCTTCTCAATGGCTGAACCCCCACTGCAGAAATAATCTGGGTTAACCCCACTTTAAGTGCCATGGTTCAATGCTATGGAAATCTGGGATGTGTAGTTTGTTGCAGCACCAGAGGTCTCTGAGAGAGAAGGTGAAATATCTCACAAAACTACAGATCTCAGAATTCTATAGCATTAATCTATAGCAGTTAAAGCTGAGTTAACTTGGATTATTTTTGCAGTGTGGATGCTAATGTTTCTTTTAAAGATTTTGGGGCTTAAACCAAAGACCTTTGGATGTCAAACACATCTTTTCTCACTGAAACACAATTCCTTGTACATATGAGAGAGGGGAATAACATATTCAAATACACATTATATTAAAACAATAATATCCAACTTGTACATGTAAAATGGAATTCTCAAACCCATTCTACATACGAGAGGCTATCCTAAAGTTTTAATTATCACCTTTTAAAAAAATTGATATAAAGTTTGTTTTGATTTGTAGTTGTTAATTTATTTCTATGTAGTCACCATCCAGATTTGCACATTTTCCCCAGCATTTCTTGGCCCTCCAGATACCTGATATTGTAGAAGTTTGCAGATTGTGCCTTATGAGGGAGAATCATAAAGCAATAATTTTGACCTGGAAGTTATTATGGGATATTGATGAAATTTTGTCACAATTGGTCCCTAAGTGCATGATACTGAGAAAATCAGCTCATTGCATCCTTTATTTTTGTGACAGGCTGCTGAGAGCCAGAGGAGGACTTCTCCTGTAGACCTCAATTCTCAGATATTTATGTACAGGGAGTAGAGCTCCTTCAAATATTGAGGTCCCAAGCTGGGGTAATCATAACAAATTCCTTCCAGAACATGGGTGGGAATCATGCAGCACTCCTCATGTTGGATGAAAATGGTCAACATTCTTCACCAACAGCTGTGTTGATCTTAGTGCAACACCCAAACAACTATGTCATGCTATGACTGAACTATTGTGGAAGAAGCTAGCCTAAAGCCATTTGCCCAGTGTGGTAGTTAAGTTTGGACAGTATGTGAACATAGAATTGTAGACTTGCAATTCGACAACATCTGGAGGGCTACATGATACACACTCAATTAATTCTTTCCGAAAGCAAGAATGGGTAACTGGCTGGAGGCCAGGGGCCAGTTTTCCAATAACAACTCAAATACATACAGAGACTAGAATATAAAGTAGTGGAGTCAAATTACAAGAGTAATTCCAACTAAGCATATGAAAAACCTCCATACTGCAAAAGTGTTCAATTGTGAAATCAATTATTTGAGAAGTCGGTAGACTCTTCTTCTTTGGAGGTCTTTAAACAGAAGATGGATTATGCTTCTTCAAGAGTCCTTCAGTTGTATGTTGCTGCAAAGCAGAGGGCTGGACAAAATGGCCTTCATCCTCCATTCCAACTATATTAGCCTATGATTGCATCTCCATTCCTCTCTGCAGTCCATATTTTTGGAGCTAAACAGACAGGCAAAAAGATGTGCTAGCAGGCTGACTTGAAGGCGTGGTGTTTAGATGACACATGCCTTGAAACCAACAGGAAAGTGCCCTCTAGGCGCCTTATGAAGACAAAAGCCGTTTCAAAAAGAAGCAGCTTTTTTTCCACTTCTTTCTGGCTTGAAGCTATGTCATGTGGTCACACCATGAGCACTCCAGCTGCCTTGGGAGACGGTGGTGTGGTTGGTGGGGTTTCAATGTGGTTTTGGAAAAGGCAGTTTCAAGCCACTTTTTCCTGCCCATCTGTTTAGTCCCATAGGCCCTATCTAGACACTCCTGAAGAGGTGCAATTAGGGCTCTTTGCGGCAATTTTAGGGTTAGGGAGGGTGCAGCATTTGCACTCTCCCTAAACCTAAAGCGTATGGGCGCTGCCATTTAAAAATGGCGGCATCCATACGGGCGCACCATGATGTTGTCATGGCGAGCACAGTGTTTAGAAATGCTGTGCGTGCCATGACTACTTTGTGCTACGGCAGAGCGCCAAGCGCGCTCTTCCCACAGTGCAAAAAAGGAGCTCAAACACTGAGCTCCTTTTTTTGCGCCGGGTCTTTGGCGCAGCTTTCAAATGGCCGCACCAAAGACCCGGGGAGAAAGGGGCCACGGTGGCCTTGGCCCGGTGGGGCAGCTTTGGCCCCATCTTGCCACTTCCTGGGGCAGCTACAGACCGCCCCTATGTGTGTTTTCATCCACTGGGGGGGGGGGTTGTCTCCACAGTTTGCATACTGGAGTAAGTTGAAAGTTGAGTGGCTGAGGGACTTTGTTGGACTTCTGGGAGCTTTAGGGCCCATAAAAGTGGTGTTCAGGGCTGTGAACGGCCCACATGCTGCAATTCACCCATCTGCACTCTAAAACTAAGTGCATTTTCTCCATTTTCGAAATAATGCTCAGAAGCATGGTTCGATTTTTGTTTTATTTTTAGTCCTCCTGCTTCTAAACACCTTATTAGCAGACTTTGATTTCTGGATATGATCCTTTTTCTCTCTCTCTTTGCCTCCTATTAACAGCTTGATTACTTCTCCTTTTTCCCCTCCTTATCTAGTCAGGGTCACTTACGAAGCTGAAGTGCCAGGATGCATAATTAGCAGCAGCCAAGCATTTAACATTATGTTTGAAGCAAATCACCTATTTGGGCTATCATTACCGCTTTTCCATTGCTGCCTGAATACCAGACAGCCAATTTATATTCCCAGAAATGGGCGTGTCACATCTGCAGTGTGAGAATTAGCCTTTCTTTATTTTTAAGTATGAGCCCCAGTCTTTTTGGTAGGGCAGGTAACAACTTAATTATTAACCACCAGAGAGAATTTTTTGAAAAGAGAACATCTATAAACAGATATTGAAAATAGGCCGTGGCGGTAAATTATTAATCTGCTGCCTACTGATTCTCAAGTGGCATCTATACTTATTAAAACATGAAAAGTGGCAGTACGTTTGAGGAAGGTACTATGACCTATGACAGGCATAGATACTTTTCTGCTGCACTGAGGGCCAGTTTTTCGCTTCTGGGACTCAAAATACCTCCTCCAAAAGTAGAATACCAGAAACAATTTCTGAAAAACTCATTTGGCAAAGGGTGAGGGGAGAGAACTACAAAAAAATGGGTTTTTAAAAGAATTAATTGCTCTTCCCAGAGGATTTCATGGGCTATATCCAAGCGGAAAGTTTGCAGCTTAGTACAGCCAAAACTCCATCCTATGAAACCACAGGATATAATGTTTTGTGAGGTTTGAGAAATCTCTACTAGAGAGTGCTGGCTAAATAGCACACAAAACTACAAATCCAGGTATTCCATAGAACTGAACCATGGCAGTTAAAGTGATGTCAAAGTGCATTATTTTTGCAGTGTGGCAGCAGCCAAAGGGGAGAAGATAAAAGATCTTGGGGTGTTTTGTTTTGTTTTGTTGTTGTTTTTAAAACCCTCCTAAACCTGGCTTCTGTGCATACACGTCTGCTTCATGTGTTGCTTGCTCCTCTCTGTCTGGAAGAATAAGGAGTGAGAAGAATCAAGGAGGGAAAGTCTAACTGTATCTATCTGTATACAGTAGTGGAAAAGAGGAGGAAATTCTTATTAACCCTCCAACAAGCAATGGTTGGTGACTTCATTATCGTTGGGTGTTGAATCACCCTCAGTTTTAATGATAGCTCCTGCACAGCTGACAGAGGTTGTATGGGAGCTGTCCAGATGCTGTTCACTGTTCCCATCAGCAGTTCCGCATCTGAATAGTTCCCCCACAATATGGACCAGCTAAAAGTAGATGTGCTGGACCACAAGAACAAATCCACTAGCATTCTTTTTCCTCAAGTAGTTCTAGTTAAAGTCGGCCCTCCATATCCACAGGTTCAGCATCCACAGATTCAACTAACCATGGCTTGAAAATATTAAAAAAAAGGAATTTCAGAAAGCAAACCTTGATTTTGCCATTTTATATAAAGGATATAATTTTACTCATTGTATTTAGAATAATTGAATCATAAGCTTTCTATATAAAAATGAAAGCATTACTGCTATATCAAGTACAGTGGGACTTTTGCAGCCAATGGGGGTTGGGGCCAGGTCCCCTGTGGATATACCAACATCTGTGGATGCCCCAACCCCCATTGGCTGCAAAAGTCCCACTGTACTTGATATAGCAGTAATGCTTTCATTTTTATATAGAAAGCTTAAGCTTGTTCAGACTTTGTCTATTAGAGAACCACACATTTATGGTAGGAGCTGCAGAATGCATCATCATCTTTGGATGATGTACTGTTTCTCTGGATTACTCTCTAGAACTGAAGCCTGAATCCATAGTCACTATATTAAACACAGACAGTACCATTGTTCTTTTGATGTGGTAGCCATTTCCCAAATGATGGAAGCACTGTGTGTTGATCTCAGATAAAGCTGTATAACCATAAGGCCAGTTATAGCCTATCCCTACCTTCTAGTCACCTTCCATTAGTAAGCTCAGCCTATGCATGCTTTGAAGCTAGCAGCTACCAAATAATAATAATAATAATAATAATATAATAATAATAATTTATAGCCCACTCCTCTATCCAAACAATCAGAGCGGGGTACAGCGGAGTTAAAAAAAAGTCACAAGCTAAAACAATTCCAATGACTTACTACCTAACTTCCCACCCCTTAAAATTAAATTAAGCTAACAATAAATTAAAACCAGGCAAACAATTAAAAGCATAATACACCATCATGAAAACAACCATTCCTTGAGCAATGTAGACTATGGCATCTGGGGTCAAAGTATTGGGGAACTGGTGCAGAGATCATAATCTAATTTTGGAGCCAGAAGATTAAGAGGTTTCAGGGAAGGCCTGCCAGAAGAGATGCTTCTTTATAGCTTTTTTAAAGCAGTCAAGGGACGTAATAAGACGCATCTCGTCTGGCAGGCCATTCCATAGCCTGGGAGCGGTAGCAGAGAAGGACCTCCTAGTTTTCATAGGCTGTAGCAGGTTCCTCCCGGAGGACCGAAATGTGCAGGGAGTTTTATACAAGGAGAGGCAGTCCCTGAGATAAGATGGACACAAGCCATGTAGGGCTTTAAAGGGTAAAACTAACGCCTTGTACTGCACCCAGAAACTAAACTAAAATAGCTGTTTAATCCTGCTTTGAGGAGAACCATTGCTTATTACACCATTCTGTTCTCTAGCACTGTGCACCTTAAAGTTACTTGATATTAATCCTGGCCTGTCTAGTCCACTATTTTGCATTCGTCAGTATAGCAGCCCTTCAAGACCCCAGGCTCTGTTTCATAGCCTGAGGAACAAAGCAGCTCATATTGTAGGAGGATTCTGAGAACTACATTTCTAAGTTCTAGTCTATCTCCCTTGCTACCTGTGATCATTGAACAAGAGATGCCAAGTACATTGAACAAGAGTTGTGGTCTCTACTTTTATATATATATAAACTCTCTGTTGATCCTTTCTACTGTTTTTTAGGAAGCACATCCCTTTTGCACAAACTGCTGCTCATTTTCAAGAACAGCCTCCTCCTGAAAAGTCTGCCTTTATTTTAAAGCTGAGTTGCAGTAAGGAATGAAAAAGTAGGAAACCAGTGGTGTAGATCAGATTTCAGCTGTTTTTCCCCTGCCATTGCTACCTGTATGAATTCTATTGACAGATTATTGATTAACTCAGGTTTTTGTTTTGTTGTCTCCTCTTTTATGCTTAGGCACAAAATATATATCCTGTTCACACCAGGCATTTCACTGCATATCATTTTTCACTTTAACTTACATTAAAACCATGGTTTCCCAGAGCACACTTCTCTTTTTATTTCTTGAAAAGTGAGGTCTTCAGAAGAAAGCAGATACATCATGCTACAGAAGAAATCTTTTCAGTGAAGTTTGGGAACATCTGCACATTGACAAAAACAAATCTTCAAACACACTTGTACACACAATATACAAAACATCATTTAAGCAAGGCAAGTATGAAATCTAGTAAGGGAATTTCATATTATAGTTCCATTTCTGGGCCCTGCAAAGAACGAGAAAATCACATTCTATTTTTAAAAAGTGTCAGAGAAGTCCAGATTGGGTACAGGATACTTCCTGTCTGGGCATGGAGGTGTGTGATAAAATCCTCATTTAAAAGTTTTCATCCCTCACCTAGCTTGAGAGGCCATGACAGGGAAGGGTGGTGTGATAAACTCTTCTGATTCAAGTTGATCAGCAGAACATATGGGTTCTACCTAAGTAGAACCATGTTATACTTGAGCAAAGGACAGTCAAATCAAACATTATGTGTCCCATAGGGAAGGCAATAATCACGACATGAATGGAATACAGTTGGCCCTCCATATTCATGGATTCTTTATCCATGGATTCAACCACCAAGGCTTTGAAAATATTTTTTAAAATATATGAATTCCTAAAAGCAAACTTTGATTTTGCCATTTTGTATAAGGGACACCATTTCACTGTGCCATTGTATTTAAAAAGACTCAAGCATCCACAGATTGTTGTACCCATATGGGGACCTGGATCCAAACCCCAGCAGATACCAAGGGCCCACTTCTGATGCTGAAGGTATTATACATCTGTTCCCAAGAGCAGCCATGAATTGGTTTGATTCCTCTTTACAGTCATTTAATTTTGTAGAACAGCCACTACTCCTTGTGAAAATGACTTCCATGGCTTAACTTTGTGCTCTGGGATGAAATTCTTGTGAAGTTCCCTATGTATTGTAAGAGGATAATTGGTGCTGTCAGACTGGTGTGGGCCTGATGTCATGGGTGCAGACATGCCAAATATCTAAGCACCATAGTAAAGGATAAGAGCTGTTAGAAGAGGGCTCAGAACAGAAGAAGTTACAAAGAAGGGCAACCTGATTCCTTTTGTCTCTCAAATCTTCCAGAAGTGGAGGTTAGATGAAAAAAAGATATGAAAAGCCCCAACCTCATGCATGAATGATGCAAATACTAGGAAGTGAAAAGAATATGTACAGCATTAAAAGAAACTCTAACAATGATGCAACAAGCATCCTTCCCTTAGACAAATTCCGTGATATAGACAAAAGCCAATGAGTCAGGCCTGTGCTCTTTCAGATCTTCTGTAGCTTCCAGTCAAATGTGGTCTACCCTATGAACATGTTGTCAATAGCACCAGTTTGAAGTATGTACCTTAGGAGCAGATAAAAGAGTAAATTCCATCTAGTGGATTTCCTAGCATGTATTTGCATTCATTTTCTAAAAAAAATATTGTTTTAAGGTTTGCATCCAAGACTGCAATACTGCAGAGCAACAAATGCAAAAAAAAAAAAAAAGTCCTACAAACAAACCCTGTGCTGGTGCCTTGTTGGATGTATGAAATTTTGAAACATTGGACGTGTGTTCAGTTTGGTATAAAATGTGTTGAGTTGTTGTTGATTTTACAAACTGGGCATAAATTGTGATTGTTTTTGTTTTTATAATTAGCTCCATAGAGCCTTTAAAAAAACGAGGCACAGATACACAGCTAAATGCATCCACATAGCAAAGCTCACTCCTTGAACAAAATACTAGTCTGAAAAGCTTTACTGGGTAATTTGATGACAGGACGAGTGCATAAGTGTTTTATCGGGGCCTTGTTCTACCCCCTCATGAAATCTCCCTTCAGTCCCCCAATTTCTAGCATTTCTATGGCATAAAGCATCAGTTGAGCATTTAGAAATGCTGTTTAAGCATCCAAAGACAGGGGAAAGGTCAAGTTACTAAGGGGATGCAAATAAAGCAAACAGAAAAGTCCTGGGTATTTCTAATTATCAGTGTGTCACATTTTGACATGTTTGAAATTTGAGGAATTCATTTTATTTCATTTAGTGAGACAGAACTCATATTTGGGTGTCAATGTCCTCACTTTGTCCCCGCCCCATAGCTAGAGCCCTGGATCATTGCCATGAGAGCGGGCAGCCATGTCCCATGTTGTCATCTAGTCAACAGAGGTCAGAAGGATAAGGATGCAGGGATCTGCTTTGCAAAACAGTTCCCCACCCCTGGAGTAGTCCTAAAAATTCAAGAGCCTTGTTTACTAAGAGCTGAAAAGCAGATTTTCCCATTGTCAGAAGGCAATACAGGTATCTGATGAATGGAAGAGAGAGGATTCCAGGGACACATGCTGCCTTCTCCTGGGGTGATTGAGAATCCTATTGGAATGATGGATAGATGGATCCCTCCTCATTAGCATTCATACACTTTCCCTCCTGGCACAAGCAATCAGATTGAGTAATAACTTTGACAAAGTGCCCCGCAAGCCTTTGCATATCCAAATGTGGGCCCAGCTTGTTCTTCCTTCCTGGGCCCACCTTGGGCATCTGTTCTTCTCAGGCATTTACAGTTAATGAACAAATGGCTCTGAGAATAACAGCTTTACATGGGACCACACATTTCATCTTTTACTACCTCATCCCTCTGGCTGCATGTGCAATAAATAATAAAAAAAGCTTAGGAATGAAGAAGGAACATTGCTCAAACAAACATGGACTGGGCTCTGCCTCTTTCAATCAAATGGTGTTAGCTGTGGGCTTGTGTTACACAGCAAGGGGGATTCTTTACTTGGCAAAGTAACCAGAAGTGAACTGTCAAGCTTTACCTATGCATGCTGCCAATATTTCCATTCCTGGAGAGAAAGCTGCACATTTTCTATGCCAGAAAGCTGTCCGGAGCCCTCAGAGAGGCACGATGTTACATTGCTTTAAAGAAAGGCACTGGAACTGACATTTGCAAAGTTACTACTCAGAAAGGATATCAGGTGCGTATGACATTAAAAAGTCTACTTTAAGGATGTTGTACACTGGAGACTGGGAGAGAGGAAGGAAAATAAATACATAAATCAGTAAATATGCAAAAATCTTTAAGGAATGTTAAAGGGGGATTTATTCCCCCAGTAACCTAAAGAAAAAAATAGAAGGCCATGCTTGTGGAAAATATGCCTAAATACACAAAGGCATCAGATCCCTCCTGATCTTGGAAGGTAAGTAGGTATGGCTAGTACCTAAATTGAAGACCACAAACCAATACTAGGTGCTGAAGGAACTGGTCAAACCACTTCTGAGTATGTGTAAAGGAACTTCCCACCTCCCCCCCCCCCCACTTCACTGAAGTTGCACTTTCTTGGATGGTGCACTCCAATGTGGCACTTGATTGACTGGTATTACAAACATTTATTGTGCAGTCCCAGAAGTGCAATGGGATTATAAGCAGGTACATTGGGAGCTACACAGCTACTGAACACTGTTGTTCAGTAGAATGATGGTGTAGTGCAGCCACTGTGTAATTATGTGAATGGAGAGTTATGCTATGCCAGCACAATGTGGGACCTTAGCTAGTATTCTTAACCGTTGTTCCAAACAAGAACAAGTTGCATTTAAGGTAGAGATGGATGAGTTCCCTGAAAGGAAGGAGTAGGTGAAATATTTGTTGGCTTTGTCTCTCAATGTACAGTGGTCTCTTCCCTTATGCAGGGGATCCATTCCAGACCCCCCACCCCACCCCAGAGGGAAACTCTGCGGATGTCAAGCCCCATTAAAGATAATGGGTCTCATTCCTGTGGCTGTGTGCAGTGTTGCTTCTTGTAGTGTGGCTTCCAGTTTATGCTGGGAGCTGTGTAAGGCACACCTGCATATGACACGGGCGCACTGTATGTCCATTTTCTACAGTCCTAGCCTAACACTGAAACCTCTACTCCGCACTACCTCCTTTAGCAGAGTGTGAAGAAAACCTTTCTACAATTATTTAAGAATATTTTCTCCTGCAATTTGGTAACCAAAAACAAAGAAAAGAAAGGTATATGTGTGTTGAGGGCCAGGTTTGGATGTTCAATTGACCTGACTTTTTTCCACCATTTCTTCACTGATGGACAATAACTCACTACACTATCATAGCACTATTATTCAACTTTAGCTGCTGTGGATGCCTCCTGGGTCATTACAGTTTAGTGACGTCAAAGAGCTTTCTGGTTGAGAATTCTAAATACCCCTCCCTAAACTGCAAATCCCAGGGTTCCACAGGAGGCAGCCGTAGCAGTAGAATAATACTGCTAGAAGTTGGTAGAATATTGCTACCCAGCGGAATAATGGTGGACTAATAGTGTTATAATGGGGTAATTATATAACAGGGTAAGTATAATTAGGGGATTTTCAGACAGCCCCTAAGGGGTGGCATGTAGCCACCCCTTTACTGAGCAGATTGGGGCTGTGGCAGACCCAGAGGTGCATCATGATGGCGTGTGCCACGTGGACTGGCGCATGCCAAAATGGCACTATGGGGGCAGAGTTAGGGTGTCTAGCATGAGGAGTCTGCGCCCTGACTCTGCCCACAGGCTGGCACAAAGTGCCAGTCTGTATAAGCCCTAGGTTAATTACAAATAATCTTACAATTTGTTATTCTATACTTAAATTTCATAAAGTACATTTTATATTGGTAGCTCGTTTTACAAATAAACAAATAATCCACAATGCTTTATTTCTGGACTTCCCAATGCCTCTCTGATTGTGTGACTTGGATCTTTACCATTGATCCCTTCTGTTTCCCCTATTTTTTAAATTATATATAGCTTCCATATACTATTGAATTTTGAAATTTCTTTGCATTTCTAGTATAGTCTGATTAGTACACACACATTTATTTTGTTTTGTTCAGCCCTATTTGTTCTTACAATATACTATGAATAGCTCCCATTCTCCCCCCCCCCTTTTTTTTTAAAAAAAAGCTAGAATCAATGGCATCTTGTTCCACTCAGTTTGTGCACAATATGATGGAAGAAGGTTAGCATCCCTGCCTGGTTTCCTTGCTGCAAAAATTGCAAGAATGGCAATGGTCAGAAATGCTTCAGTAGTTCAGTAAAAGTTTGAGAAGTAAGCAACAACAACAAAAACAAATACAACAACAGAGTGTTTATTTTACTGACATGGAGCCAACACCTTAAGAAATATTAGATAGATACACAACAACCTGTTGCTACTCAAGCTGTAGGTTGTAGGATATATCTTCAGCGGAGCTTCAAAAATTAGTATGTGAAGGGATCTTGTAGTACCTTTGAGACTAAATTTGAGAAATAAGTTGTAACCTAAGCTTTCATAGACTTGGGGGCTCGACAGACCACCCCTTGGGAGCGGCCTGCAGCCACCCCTTTCCTTGCCAGATCAGGGCTGTGGCAACTACACACTGCAACTCTGATCTGGACTCTCTGCAGCACAGAAAGAAGCCACAAAAGCAGCTCCTTTTTGCACTGCAGAAAAGACACCTTAGCCACTGCCATGGCAGCTTTTCACCGTTTTTTCGATGCAGCATTTATAAACACTATGCCAAAGACATGGTGTGGAGCCACCCACCATTTGGTGAGATGGGCAGTGTGGAGGCAGAGTTGGGACAGTCACCATATAGTCACCATGCCCACACTCTTCCCCAAGGCCATCATTTAGTGCCAGTCTGCTGAGGCTGTTAGTCAACTTTATCTGTAAAAGCTTCTCCTATAACATCTTTCACACAGGCTCAAAGGTCCTACAAGAACTTGGGAAAGTTAGTGCCTTGGACTAGAACTCAGCTAGCAGGGTTGAACTATGTTTGCTGGGAGATTCTGGAAGCTATAGTCTAAAAAAAATGTACTGATAGCCCTGAAATGGCTGATTCTGTGCAGAACACCAGGAAATTTTGTATATGCTTTGGAAATGGAGATCTATTTCTCACTGAACTGGTATAATTGCACAGTACCATTTCAGTCTGTTGGGAGTGGGATAAACCCTTGGTTTAGATGCACCTAACTTGGTGCAAAATAGTTGCCATGGAGAAAATTAGTATGTTACTGTTAAAGGGTGCACAGCAAGATGTAATAAAGGTTTAGGTTGCCTGTTGACATATGATGACCTCATGAATGTCATAGGGTTTTCTTAGGCAAGAAATAGAGTTGGGTCTCCATATCCATGGATTCTTTATCCACAGATTAAAGCATTCACTACTTGAGAAGAGTAAAAAAAATCAATAAACACACCTTGATTTTGCCATTTTATATAAGGGATACCATTTTACTATGTCACTGTATATAATAGGACATGAGCATTAATGGATTTTGGTATCCATAGTGGGGTCCTGGAACCAAACCCCAGCAGATAAAAAGGACCCAATGTATTCAGTGATGATTTTGCCATTGTTTTTCTCTGAATATAGCCTATTTCGTCTGGTATCTCCTGGAGAGCTCCCTCTCCAGTACTAACAAGGCCTGTGTAGCCGTTAAAGGCCAAAGAAAAAGCATCAGTTTCAATTTCAGTTACCAGCAAATTGGTGACCACACCGTGCTAGCGGAGACAAACTATCACAGTTTACTGCAAATTGCAAAGTACTAAATAATGGATACTGTGTGTATTCATTATTTATCTGTGAAGGTTTTTCTTCCAGCACGGGCACACTGAGTTCAACAAGGTTTTTAGTATTATTGTTTCCATTTGTCTAACAGTCAGAGTTTAGAATCTGGAATTAAAGATACAAGCAGAAAACTTTACCCAGGAAGTAGTGCAGAAATGCTAATCAACAGGGAAAGCTCAGCTGGAATGACAAATCTTAAGGGACTACTACACTGCGTGATCAAAACTATGCAATGTGAATCGAGATGAGACCATTCACAATTCTTACCACTGGGGCATTACCAGTGCCTTTAGTATGAAAGTCAATCTACATAATTATTAACAATCATCAAGCTGGGAATCCCAGTGGTCATTTCTCCACTGCTAAGCTTGCCTTTCCACTTGTAGCCTTGCTCTTTCCTACAAGTGAAAACAGTGCAGTCTATAGGCTCAATTTGGAGTGGGTCCCAAGGAATGCATGAGATTGACCCCCATAAAGACCCAAATATGCCCCAGTTTTTTTTTTGGGGGGGGGTCAAAGTAAAGAGATACACAAAACATATAAAGGGCTCTACTATTTATTTATTTATTTATTATTGTGGTGGCTTGCCAACTGAAAATCACCAGCTTCCTCCTATAAAGGCACAGTGGTGACTGCAGCTGCATCTACGTACATGGCAGAATTAATGCTCTATGATACCCTTTTAACTGCAGTGGCTCAATGTTATGGGATTCTAGGATTTGTACAGTCAGCCCTCCTTATCCACTGATTTTTTATACATGGATTCAAACATACAGGGCTTGAAAATATTCAGAAAAAGCATAAATTCCAAATAGAAAACCTTGATTTTCCATTTTATATAAGATACACCATTTTGATATGCCATTGGATTGAATCAGACTTGAGCATCCACAGATTTTGTTATCCATGGGGGGTCCTGGAACCAAATCCCAGCGTATAACAAGGGCCCAATGTATTTTTGTGAGATTTTTAGCCTTCTCTGTCTGATAGTTTTGGTCTAGTGCCACAACAAAATACAGATCCTAGAAGCCATGGTCTTTAAAGTGGTTCTAACTGCATTAATGTTGCAGTGTGGCGGCAGCCTAAATGTGATGTATTATTAATGTTGCTTGTCCAAACTGGTTGCTGTGGGGATGGAGTACAGTCTTCCAGAACTCCAGTGGAGCTGGAAATGAGACAGATTGGTTTCTAGGATTTAGAGTGTGCCCACTTCTCTTTTGCTTTAGAAAAGATACATATAGGCAAGGATGGAGATGAAGCAAACAGCCATAGGGACCTACGAATCTCAGGGTCTCAAATGTATTACTTAGATGACTCATTAACCCTTATGCAGGCAGATGGATTTTAGTCCTCCAGAGTCATGTTTTATTGCAGAATTTGCTCAGAACAAAGTAGGCATTTTATGACAAACTCATCTAAAGAGTTATAAACAAAGTAGGGGAATTTCAACCACCTGTCATGTATCAGTTTTTCTTGAAGAATAAAAATAGCTTCATTTTTAAGATCCATAAATAATGCTGGCTGTGTGTGTGTGTGTGTGTGGGTCGGAGTCAAAAGTGAGGATGATAGCTACTAAAAAGCAAATGTTCTAATTCATGTTAACATAGTTTTGTTTGTTTGTTTGTTTGTTTGGATATTGTGAAATACTCTTGATTTAGCATCTGCAAACACTCCTATGACATGGAGTGTTTTAATACCTTGGAGAAGAGTTGGATTGTCATTGGAGTCAGAAAATCCCCCTCCAATCATTCAAATGAAGTTTTTTTATGTCCTCAGAAGCGCCTAGGTAGTGCACTTTTCTATTTTAAGGCTATTGAGGTGTGTGTGCTGTATGCCTTCAAGTCACTTCTGACTTATGGCAACCCTAAGGCAAAACTATCCTGGGGTTTTCCTGGCAAGGTTGTTCAGAGGTTTACCATTGCCTTCCACTCAGGTAGTGAGAGTGTGACTTGCCTAAGGCCACCCTGTGGGTTTCATGGCAAGCGGGGACTTGAACCCTAGTCTCCAGAATCTCCCAGTAGCAACATGGCCTAAAGGAGGAGGTTCCAGCCTGCAAGAGTTACCCCTCCAGACCATCTGAGAACAAAGACAGCAAAATGCAAGCTTATGACTAAGGTCTTCAATGTTGTCTTCTGTATCATTTTTAACACTTTGCTTGATGAAGAAGCAAGTGGAGCTTTGAAAGCTTGCAGCATGTATATTGTGTATTTTGGTTCTTCCAAGTACACTGTTTGGTGAGTTTTAGTTGTTGCTAGATTGTTTATATGGCCAACACAGCTACCCCTGGGTGTTTTTTTGGATTTCAAGATACCACATTATAGCCACAGCATGGGAGGTTTCAACCTCCATCAAAGGTAAAAAAAATAAAATCAGAATTTTCTACTGGATTGACATCTTTTACCTCGTAAAATTTTCCTGATGCAAAAGCATGAAGGACCCTTGAGAAATACAGTGTTCTCCACCTATACAGGGGACTGTGGTCTCACAAAGGATGGTTCCATGGACCAAAAAAGAGCCATAAAAAGCAGCTCCTTTTTGTATGGCAGGAAAGCTTCCATAGCCACTGGCACCACAGCTTTTCAGCACTCCATTGGTGCTGCATCATCTGGACATCTTGCTGGCATGGAGGCAGTGTCAGGGCATACGTCGTGCAGATGTCATGCCCCCACTCCACCCCATGCCAGCCTTTGATGCTGGTCTGTACAGCCTGTCTGTCTCATTTGGGGCAGGACTATTCAGAGCCTGAATGTTGATTGTTGGGTTGTCATCTTCTGTTATCCATGTACCATTGAGCCCACTGGAGGGTCTTCATACCTTTCATTTCCTCTGACTGAAGAAGTGATTGATGCCAAAGATTCTGTAAGAAAGACTGATGGTGATGAGCAGGTTAATGGCAAGCCCTTTTGTTCTCTCAAAATATGGGGCAATAACATCCATCTCTTTCTTCTTCTCTGAAACCTCCAACCTAGTTCTAGCAAACCACTTGTGGAGAGGTGATTAAAGAACCGTCAGAAGAACAGCAGGTTTGTTTAATTCTGCCTTCCCATGCTGATGCCCAAACAATGCAAAAACAGCCATCAACAAAATCTGTTTGGTGGAAAGAAATGATTAGCATAAAACTAGCTGAAATGCTCCCAATTCATCAAGGAGGTCGATTTAGATGAATTTCTATTATGCCGCAGGGATCTTTCTCTGCTAAACTTGAAAAATGAGACAATAAAGGAACAGGTTATTGATGAAGATTATATCTCCCTGACTTTACTCGGTGATAACAGGTTTCATAGGTGAACTGTGGAAGCTCAGAAGGGAGCTACACACTATATTTAATTTTTGAAAAGAAAGAATTACTTTGAATAACCATAATTTGCACTGATGCTCCTCTTTCCAGTGAAAGAACTTGAGTGCTTCAGGCCAAATTCTCAACAACAACAACAACAACAACAACAAACCCTCTCTGTTCACCCATCCGTAGCTAAGAACCTCTTAAAAGTAGAGATTATGGAAGTTTTTAAAAGTTCTTTTATCTATTCATTTAGTTGTGCTTTTTAAAAATTTGATCCCTGAAGTCTAAATTGGTTGCAATTTGGGGGGGGGGGGGGAACTTGTTACATCTACTCTTAGCTTTATTTTTATTTGTTGTTGCGTTCCTTCATGTCATTTCTGACTTATGGTGACCCTAAGGTGAACCTATCATGGGGTTTTCTTGGCAAGTTTCTTCAGAGGGGGGTTGCCATCGACATCTTCTGTAGCTGAGAGAATGTGACTAGCCTAAGGTCACACAGTGGGTTTACATGGCCAAACCGGGATTTGATCCCTGGTTTCCACATTCCTAGCTCAAAGCTCAAACCACTACGCCACACTTACATCCCCTTTACATAGAATAGACCAATTAAAATGACTGGAATTTGTGAATCATGACTAAATAAATAAAGTCCTATTGATTAATGGATTTACTCTAGATAGGACTAACATTGACTTCAATCCATTAAAGTATTAAATCCTAGTGGCAGTCCTGATTTGAGTAAAGGCATTGATTCTGTTGGATGTCAATATGTGTTGACTTACCATTCAACAATTGACTCAAAAGGCCTGTTCTAATGGAGACTAACCAACAGGATTCTAGCCATTATTTATCATGTGTGCATGATACAAACTATATTACGATATGACTGCCTTTCTTCCCTTACAGTTTTTAAGTTCCTTTTCCACCTTGGCATTTTTGTCACACGTTGTTCACAAGACAAAGAACAAAGGCTGCATCTACAGTGTGGCAGGATTGATGCAGATCAACACCATTTTAACTGCCATGGCTCAATGCTATGGAATTCTGGGGCTTGTAGTTCTGTGAGACATTCAGCCTTCTTTGTCAGAGAAACCACAATGACCCAAATGAGACTGTCATACTTTGGTCACATCATGACAAGGAATGAATCATTAGAAAAGACAATGATGGTGAGAAAAAGCTGAAGGCAGTAGAAAGAGAAGAAGAATGCAGGTCAGATGGATAGATTCAATCAGGAAAGTCATGGGCCTGAATCTACAAGATCTTAGTGGAGCAGTGGAGGACTATGGTTACCATGAGTCAAGGTTGACTCTAGCACAGTTAAAAACAACAAAAAAACTTAGATTGGCCATAGCTTCCCATATGGGTACCGTGTACTTCTGAGTTGGTAGTTTTTGGAGAACTATGGAAGAAGAGGCTCTTATCTGGATGTTCCATTTATGATCTTCCCAAGGACATTGGGTGTTGTGAATGTGGGATGCTGCATTTAAATTTCATCAAGTTTTGTTTTGTTTTGTTTTCATGTACCCTGGTGGTTTCCCTGTCAACACCAAAGTTCTAGGTTTTAGGTTAAACTTTAAAGGTGCTACCTAGGGTGATAAATCTGTTTTGGGGATTGTATTAGCACTTTGGAGACTGCCTTTAAAAAACAGAGTGGATTCACCACTCCATTGACGTAGAAACCACCACCTGCCACTTGCAAAGACATACCTATTTGTTGCTCTCTCCAAAGCCTGAAAAATTACTTTTAAAAGTAATTATAGTTTGTAGACACCCACCCCCAAACTATGAAATTACTGCTATAGCTGGAATTTTAAAAACAATCAACTGTTTCTCAAAACCAATTGATACACTTTCTTCTAAATACTTTTTAAAAGTCTGACAGCTATAAGCCACTTTCTCATGGAATAAAACACTTTTTCCTCTCATTCTGCTTGTTTTTACTTCAACACCTACAAGAAATAAAGTGGTAGCAGTAAAAGAAACTGTAAGTAACAGTAACACTAACTTAGGAGAGACATTATAGAAGGGTAAAGGAGAGTAAATATCTCATTAGCTCATAATGTAATACAGTTCATTACAATCCATAAGATAATGCAGTAATGAAGAGCACCATGGTGTAATGGTTTGAACGTTGGACTAGGACACCAGGAATTCAGGGTTCAAATCCCGGCTCAAACATTGAAACCCACTGAGTGACCTTGGGCAAATCACACTCTCTCAGACTCAGAGGATAGGAATGGTACCCCCCCCCCCCAATAGAAATTTGCCAAGAAAATCCCATGCCTTAGGGTTACAATAAATCCAAAACATCTTGAAGGTAAACAACAATAACAACAACATGCAGTAATGTCTTTGGTACTGGAGAAAACAAATTAATTGCAAATGATTTGTTATTTCTAACTTATTCCTTTCAAGCTCTGGCCTTCTGTGGCTTTAACTTTTGGCCTTTGCATGTGACAACTGAATCAGTATGTGCCAACATGCCTTATTTTACTTGCATATTTGTATAACAAGATGGTAAGTAATTTGTTTATCAAATGGGTTGTTATCAAGCCTTTGATTGGATATGGGAATTCATTCCTTTTTGAAGGATTCTTCCAGTTGTATTACCTTCCTGTCTTCAAAAAAATAAATAAGTCTGAAATTTCTTGATTTCTCATCTGTGAGTGCTGATTGAGCCTTTATGTGATTGTTTGCATGCAAAGTAGCATTAAATTTTCTCAACCCATTCCTTGTGTTAGTTCCTGTTTTTACACTGTGTTCATACAGCGATTGCAATGTCAGCCTGACTCTGACTAGGTCTGTTCATATTCCTCTGTTGTGATTATGTAAAAACAACAACAACAACAACAACAACACAACTACTTCCTTTTCCCATCTCATTTTCAAACCCTTCTCCAGTGTGAAACCTTTATTTACACACAATAGCAGTCAGCAGAAGGCTCTGCCGTCTTTATTTTTGAAATGGATCAGACACAGAAACCAGTGACTTGTCGGATTACATTTTAATACAAGTCATATTATTTGTTTAGAGGAACCTACTGCCTAAAGAAAGACAATGTCAGTCCAAGCAGCAACAGTGGCTTCTGGAGATAGGATACAATGTAATGCCAGGTTTGCATATGCCCAGCAGATTTGTGGAAATAGTTATTCTTAATGTGGAATAGAAGCAAACTTGTAGATTTAGCCTAGCCAAGCTAGGGAGAGGGTAGATCATAGCCCATCAAGGCAAATACTTTCCAATTTCTGTCACCCAATCCAGAGGCTCCTGGTTACCAGGATCCTAGCAAATAACTAGCACCACAATTCAAGAGGGATATTGACAACCTGGAGCATGTCCAGAGGAGGGTGACCAAAATGGCAAAAGGTCTGGAAGCAATGCCCTAGGGATATGGGTATGCTTAACCTGGGAAAGAGAAGGTTAGGAGGATATCATAGACATGCTGAAATATTTGAAGGGATGTTGTATAGAGGTTGGAGCAAGCTTGTTTTTTACTGCTCCAGAGATACAGAGCAATGGGTTCAAACAACAGGAAAGAGATTCCACTGAAACATTAGGAAGAATTTCCTGATGGTAAGAACATCTTTCTGGAGAGCTTTGCTTGTGTATTTCTGCATGTCAAGAGGTTGGGTGGCCCTTGTGATCTCTTCTAACTCTACAGTTCCATTATTCTATGAATTTTTGACTTCATAATTCTTAATTTCTCATCTAATAATTCTGAATTTCTGAACGTTCTCCTTTTTTCTTCAGTTAGGAGATGTCCTGTTGGTGTTTGACTCATGTGTGAGGTCTCCTATGGAAGCAGTTGGACATTTTTGTCCCATGTGGAATGCCAACATTAAATTCAAGGTCATGGAGTTGCACATGTGATATTGTCGTACATGCTGCTGAATGCTGGGTTGTGAATTCATCATTCTAATTCAATGATTGCACAGTACAATCCAGGCATAATTATGTATGTGGAGATCTATGCTACAGAAGCTCAATGGAGGATCTCTGCCAGATTCTTTTAAATAAAAAAAGTAAATTTCTAACTTCCATAACAATATGTTACATATTCTAACATGCTATTTGATAGACTGTATCTTCCTTTATGAGCCCATTGGAGCTCTAAGATTATCTGGAGAGGCCCTTCTTTCTGTCCCACTATCTTCTCCATGGCTGCTCCCAGCTTTTGGAACTCCCTGTCTACAGAAGCCAGGATGGCTCCATATTTTCATACCATCAGGCTTTTAGAAACTAACTGAGATGGGCTTTTAATGGTATTCTGTGCTGTGTAATGATTTGTATAAACAAATTGCCACCTGTATTCATGAGGGATATATTCCTGGACTTACCATTTATGAATTAATCCTCGGGTAATAGTGAACCACCATAGAATACTATAAAATAGCTATTTATGTTGACCATAGAGTCATACTGCAGGACCTCCAGATGCCCAAAGAAACTTTCTTTATCGCCATGGTTATGTGAAATCTCAGTTACTAATATAATGGATATATGGGGGGGGGGGGGTACTTGTAGTCTTTTAATAAATTTAAATGTTTTTCTTTTTAAATTATCTTTTAAGTAACTTTTATATTCATACTCTAATTGTTTGTACAGTGTATTGCTTTAAACATGTTTCAGGCCACTTTGAGTCCCATTACTGGAGAAAAGACAGGATATAAATGAATATCATCATCATCACCATCTTCCCTCTTGATGTGTAATTTTTGATAGACTCCTTTGGTTTGGTAGACTCCAGGGTTTAATGCTTTTAAAATACAGCTATGCACGTCTGTTCCTCTCCAAGACAGGCCTTGGCATGAAGCAGAATTGCAGGCAGTCTTAAGCAGCAAATGTGGGGGAATAAAGCTAGCCCGTGTGAGTGGTAAGCAGGTTAAATGTATACCATTAAATAAAACTGCAGACATTAAAATTATACAGACCCAGCAGCAAAACAAATCAGAGCCATAGCTGCAGCCAATTAGCAAAAAATGTCTTCTTTGAAATGAAGATTAACCAGTTTTACACAAACTGGCAAAATCTCTCACTTTGTCCTTCAGTCTCATCTCAATGGCTGCTAGATGCGGTCCAAGAAGAGGTAAAAGCAGAACTGGACTGGAGAAGCAGCTGTGAAAAGCTTCTCCTTTACCCTCTGTGCAGTTTCTGGTGGGTGCATTAAATCGATTTAATTACTGTACAATTAGGGATTTAAACATCAAACTATTAGAGGAGGCAATAGTTTGTTGGTCTCAGACACAACCCTCTCTTCTTGTATCAGTTAGAGTACATCTACACTGTAGAACTAATCCAGTTTAACACCATTTTAACTGCAATGTCTCTATCCTACAGAGTCCTGAGATTTGCAGTTTTGTGAGGCATCAGCACTCTTTGCAGAGAAGATCAAAGGCCTTGTAAAACTACAAATTCCATGCTCTCATAGGATGGTGCTTCAGCACTTAAGTTGGTGTCAAACTACATTTAATTCTATGGTGTAGATTCACCTTCAGAGTGCAGTAGTCAAATTGTTGTTGGAGGAGGGAAGTTATCATCCATTTTGTAGTCTGAAATTTTCTTCCATTGTTGAAGAGCACCTATTACAGGGTCTCAGCATGAGATGTTATGAAAGCTGTAGTACTTGTAAGCAAATTTACTTCATATGTTTTTACTAAAGGATTACTTTGTTGTAATCTGGCTGCGATCTAGCATCCCCACAACACAATGTAGATATTGCATGCTGATCTACACTACACTGAGCCCTATAACCTGCCTCTGAGGTAATGGAAACCTCTTAAAGATGCCCTGCTTGGCCATTCTGTGCTTTGTGGCCTACAATCTAGATTGGGAAAGTGTCTGGCTGCCTCCCTGCAGCCAGATGAGAAATGATGACAGTGCTGGCATCTGCCAGGCTCCTAACAGCCAGTGGAACTGTAGTAAACAGGGAGTCATGATGAGCTCCCCTGTAACCAGCTCCCATTGACAATCTGGCTCCCATTCTTTGGGAGCAGATGGACTTTCTAGACATTCTTTAAAGGCAGCCATCTCCTTCTGGGTTTGTTCCTCCAGGATGAAATTGTGCCACTGTAAAACAGTTCCTTCAAATTTCTGCCCACCAAGGCAACCTAGAAGAATACCATGGGTGACAGCATTAAAAGCTACTGAAAGATCAAGCAGTACCAACAGGGACACACTTTTCCTGTCTAGTTCCTAACAAACACCACCCACCAAGGTGACTAAAGCTATTTCTGTCAAATAGCTGGGCCTCAAGCCATCTTAAAATGGATCTAGATAATCCATTCCACCCAGAAACTATTGGATCTTGAAAGCTACCATACTCCAGTACCCTGCCATCCAAAAATCTGTGACCCATCATTTTCAATTCCATCTTGCCCAATAGACTGAAAATCAGAATTCCCAAGGCAGTTCAAACTCATAAGAGACATATCTCAATTGACTAAAGTAGCAAACCATAGTGACAGCCATGGGTGGGTTTGTGCCAAATCCATTACTTCCTCAGCAATATTGTTCCAACTCTATTTTCCATCCCACATTTCTCAGGGTACTATTTTTCCTTCTTACTTTAGAAGTTACCCTCCATGTCCTTGGTATTCTTTGAATGCAAGCAGCTTAGAGAATTTACTACATAAAGCAGTATATATGTGCTGTAAATGAACAGATGACAGCTAGATTAATTGACAGATAATGGTGGCTGCCATGTTAAGGGTCCAATGAATGCATTTTTGGTCCTACTCCAGACTTTAAAAGAGCTGTCCAAAAGTAATGAACCCTATTTTAGAGATAAGTTTGAGCAAACTGGACAACTTTATGAAGTCTGGAATAAAACCTGGAACATCACCCTGACATGGAAGCCACCAGTTCTCACTGGACATAAACAGATGTGATAATCCAGAGAACAGCACCTCTCCAAAGGGTCCAGATTCAAAACCTTCCCAGCTGTTGACCCTGAGAGTAGCTGTCTTCAGCAACAGAAAGTCCCTGTGTACCTATCCTTCCAAAGGCCAAGGAGCTGAGGCAAAACCAATGACAATAACAAATGATTGTTAGTAACCTATTTATAGCAAAATAACAGGGCCACCAATTTAAATTATAGTGGGAGTAAGTGTGATTGATTAAGGCATGTTGCTCTTTGGTGCACACAGAAGGGGACTTCAATAGCAAACTGGTTGTCGTTAGGATTAATGCTAAATGATCATTCACACATCTGTCTGATTTTATGCTCGGCTTTTTTTTTTTTTTTGTATCTTTAACTAGAATTTTAATAATTAAGGCATTATTGTGTATTCCTGCGATATGATCCTGTCAACATTCACTTGAGCCAGTTACTTTACAAGAGTTAATTTTAGATGCAGCTCCAGTGTTAGGCAACTCGCCTGAGTGCCCTGATAATCTAATTTTCAGGATTCTTTTTCCTCCTTTCATAAAATGATCTATAATTTCTTTCCTTCTTGCTTGGGATTTAATATTTGTAATTAGGCAATTGCAAAGGGAATGAGGATGGTTTGCATCCATGAGACTGGTGCTAGCATTTTTTCTAATTCTACATGCAAATAAAGTCTAATGTAAAACATGAAATATTCAGGCTGGCACCACAACAACATTGAACTGCACCCCAGTTCGGCTATTCTCTGTTTGGATTGAATAAACAGCAGAAGGTGCCCCAAAACTGGTGACTTCCATGTCAGGAATTTGGTGATTCTTTTCCATTGAAGACTTAAATTGGGCCATTCAGGGTTCAGATTCTTATCTTTGGAAAGGGTTAATCAGTTTGGATAGATTATTTACACCTGGAGTAAATTCACTTTACCCCTTAAATGGAAGCTATGTGCTGCCTCTTTGTCACAAAGAACAACCTTATGCAAAAAAAAAAAAAAAAAAAAATCCTTCATTCTTTGATGTTTTCCATGTACAGTAGTTCCAAATCCTGGAGGGTTCTGATTGGCGAAGAAAGCTCCCTAGACCAGTGGTTCACAACCTGTGGGTCACAACCCTTTCACAGGGGCTGCCTAAGACCATTGGAAAACACATATTTCCGATGGTCTTAGAAACAGAGACAAAAATAATTTTATGGTTGAGGGTCACCACAACATGAGGAACTGTATTAAAGGGTTGCAGCATTAGGAAGGTTGAGAACCACTGCCCTAGACAGGGGAAGTTTATTAAAATTTGCATTTCCAATTTTGTGTTTGCTTATTACCCCATTTTCCTATGCTATGGAATGGCCTGATAGATAATGGTCAAAAGATATATCTTTAGATATCGTAAGCAAAGGCCATAGGTTTGGTGATCTCTTTATGTATTTCCTAAAAAGATGTTCTAAGTTTGTTGTTAACTGCCATTATGTTGACTTTGACTTATGATTGAGAGACTTTGAAGTCGCCTTGTCATTGACTTCTCAGGTCTTGCAGACCCAGGGCTGTGCGTTCCTTGATTGAGTCTGGAATGTGGTCTTCCTCTTTTCCTAATGCTTCCATCTTACCATTATTGTAAGCATTCTCATCTTTTCTAGTGAGTCATGTCTTCTCATGTAAGGGTCAAAGTACAATAGTCTCTGTTGAGTCATCCTGGCTTCTAGGGAGAGTTCAGTTTGATTTCCTCAAAGACCTATTTATTTGTCTTTTTTTGCTTTCATGGTATCTGTAGAACTCTTGTCCAGCCTCACATTTTGAATGAGATGATTTTCTTCTTGCCAGCTTTCTTCACTGTCCAGTTTTCATAACCATACATAGAAATAGGAAATACAATGGCATGGACAATTCTAACTGTATTATTTAATGATATATCTTGACACTTCATAGCTGCCCTTCCAAGTCCAAGTTTTCTTTGGATTTCATAACTGCAAGTGCACTGAGTGCAGCCTGCATTTCACTTTCTAACATTTTAAGTTCATCTTCAAATGTTTCTTCCTTGAATTAATCGGTCATTCTTTCATCTCTTTTTTATATTTCCTCATCTATTGTTTCTATTGCCTTTAATTTTGTACTTGGCTATGTAATGTGTATCCTGGCAGTCATATAGCATCCCCTCTCTTGGTTTAAATTTCCCTTTGATGTGTCAGATTTTGTGGAAGAGATTTCATGTTCTTCCTTTTTCGTTGTCATCTGGAAACCATGCCCTATGAGGAACGACTTAGGGAACGACTTAGGGAGCTGGGGATGTTTAGCCTGGAGAAAAGAAGGTTAAGAGGTGATATGATAGCCCTGTTTAAATATTTGAAAGGATGTCATATTGAGGAGGGAGCAAGCTTGTTTTCTGCTGCTCCAGAGAACAGGACCCGGAACAATGGATGCAAGATACAGGAAAAGAGATTCCACCTGAACATTAGGAAGAACTTCCTGACAGTAAGGGCTGTTCGACAGTGGAACGCACTTCCTCGGAAGGTGATAGAGTCTCCTTCCTTGGAGGTCTTTAAACAGAGGCTGGATGGCCATCTGTCAGGGGTGCTTTGATTTGGATTTCCTGCATAGCAGGGGGTTGGACTGGATGGCCCTAGTGGTCTCTTCCAACTCTACGATTCTATGATTCTATGATTCTATGATTCTATGATCTTCTTTTTAGTTGCATTAATTATTATAGGCATTCTCTTTGTATCTGTGCACAAGTTGATAAACAGTTGCATTAAGTATTCTGACCTTATTTCTGTCACCTTTTCCTTTTGCTTCTCATCCATCCTTAGCTGTTTGAAGAGTTTCATCTGTCATCCATTAAGGCTTCTCTTTCTTTTTGGCTGCAGATATTGTCTTTTTGCATTCCTGCCTGACAATGTCACTGGCTTCAGTCCAGATTATTTCTGGCTTCCCGTCAATTAAGTGTAATCGTGCAAATCTATACCTTATCTTTAAAATTTATGGGAATGTTCTTCAAGTTGTATTGTTCTAAGTAACCTTCTGTTTTACACAGTCTCCTGACTAAAATGCTGACCCACTGAGTCATTATTTTGACTGAGAAAATAGGTATATTGTGGCACCATCGTGGGGTGCAATTGTTTAACTACCACTATGTAGTTGCCAGTGTGCCAGTGTGCCAGTGTGGCATAATGATTTGAATGTTGGACTACGACTTTGACTTTGGACACCGGGGATCAATTCCCAGCTTGGCTATGAATCCCACTGGCTGTCTTTGGGCAAATCACATGCTCTCAGCTTTAGGGAGAGCAATGACAAATCTACTCTGAACAAATCTTGCCAAGAAAACCTAATGATAGGCATTGTCATAAATCAGAAATGACTTGAAGTCACACAACACAACACATACACAGTTGTGTATCTTTCACTTAAACAGAGAGTGCTTGAATAAAATTAATGCTCATTTCAACCCCCCAATTTCCCTGCTATTGCTAGCTACCAATACAGTTCTCTAAATTATGCCCAGCAATATATCAAGGCTATAATCCTGTTCCATGAAAACCCATGGGATTTCTGACACCGATTTTCATGCCTTGCTGATGGTACCCAAAGTGCAGATTTCCAGCACATTAACTTAGGTGCAATTATTCCCTATGTGGAGCAATCAAATCTAAGATGTACAATCTGTTGTGATGGTGAGAGTCACAACCCACAAGCAAGAGTTCAGGGGAACAACTTTTACATCAAATTGCAAATTACTTGTAAGATTTTTCCAAATTAGAGTCATAAATTGATTCATAATGCAAATTGCTGCCTTTAATGCTGACAACAGTGAATACAATCAACCTGCACTGTAATACAGCAGAGGATGATTCAAACAGTCTTAAGTCTCATTTTTTGGGGAAAAGGTGAATATAAATCAAGATTATTATGGTGATGATGGTGGTGGTGGTGGTGGTGGTGGTAGTGATGATGATGATGACGACGACGACGATGACACTCACTTGGGACTCAACCCACCAAAATATTTTTGTCTTTAGTACATTTGAAGCCTGCCAGTCCATTTAAAATTTCCAAGGCAACTAGCAAGAATCACATCTACCATAAAAAGCAACATAACACACAATATGACATGACATGACCCCTATGCAAAATATCAGCATTGCATAACACAGGTCAATGATTGGGTGTCATTGTGCAATGCACAATGCTAATCCACAGTGTGCAATGGACAACATCGCTGTATGTGTAGCTCAACTTCTCCTGCTGTCATCAGAATAGAATGGACAAATAATTTATGCCTCATGTAGAGTGTGACTTAGGCATGCATATCACATTAACAGAATCATAGAAATCATAGAATCATAGAAATTTAGAGTTGGAAGAGACCACAAGGGCCATCCAGTCCAACCCCCTGCCATGCAGGAGCTCCCAATCAAAGCATACCCGACAGATGGCCATCCAGCCTCTGCTTAAAAACCTCCAAGGAAGGAGACTCCACTACACTCCGAGGGAGTGTGTTCCACTGTTGAACAGCCCTTACTGTCAGGAAGTTCCTCCTAATGTTGAGGTGGAATCTTTTTTCCTGCAGTTTGCATCCATTGTTCCGAGTCCTGTTCTCTGGAGCAGCAGAAAACAAGCTTGCTCCCTCTTCAATGTGACATCCCTTCAAGTATTTAAACAGGGCGATCATACCACCTCTTAACCTTCTCTTCTCCAGGCTAAACATCCCCAGCTCCCTAAGGCGTTCTTCATAGGGCAAGGTTTCCAGACCCTTCACCATTTTAGTCACCCTCCTTTGGACCCGCTCCAGTTTCTCCACACCCTTTTTGAATTGTGGTGCCCAGAACTGGACACAGTATTCCAGGTGGGGCCTGACCAATGCAGAATAGAGTGGCACTATTACTTCCCTTGATCTAGACACTATACTTCTATTGATGCAACCTAAAATTGCATTGGCCTTTTTAGCTGCTGCATCGCACTGTTGACTCATGTTCAACTTGTGGTCTACTTGGACTCCTAGATCCTTTTCACATGTGGTCTCGTTCAGCCAGGTGTCCCCCATCCTATATCTGTGCATTTCATTCTTCCGCCCTACGTGTAGGACCTTACATTTCTCTGTGTTAAATTTCATTTTGTTAGCTTTGGCCCAGCTTTCTAGTCTATTCAGATCATTTTGAATTTTGATCCTGTCCTTTGGGGTATTAGCTACTCCTCCCAATTTGGTGTCATCTGCAAATTTGATAACTAGGCTCTCAATACTGTCATCCAAGTCATTAATAAAGATGTTGAATAGCACTGGGCCCAGGACAGAGCCCTGTGGCACCCCACTGGTCACTTCTTTCCAGGATGAAAAGGAACCATTGTTGAGCACCCTTTGGGTTCGGTCAGTCAACCAGTTACAAATCCATGTAACGGTTACCTTATCTAGTCCACATTTTACAAGCTTGTTTGCAAGGATGTCATGGGGAACCTTGTCAAATGCCTTACTGAAGTCAAGATATACTATATCCACAGAAGCTCAGCCAATATAGAACAATTTAAAACTCACATGCTAAGAGCATGTGAAAAGAACTAGTTAAAGTTAATATTAAATAAAAAATACAGTTCAAAAAGCAGAGCAGAAGAGAAACAAACCATGGATGGAATTCACTATCACAGTTGCATAACATGGAGTTATGCATCTGTAACTGATCCATATTCATGATTCCTATGTATTCAAATCATGACACTATTGCCATGATCTTCAGTTTCCCAATCCTGCTTCGTCAAACATCAGTCACTATGAGAGACAGAAGTCTGTTTTCTTGGTTATCATGGTGTAAAATTATATTTAGACCCCCTCCCTTCAGTAGTTGCCACAAGGATCCTGTTTCCAATTGCCCCACCAGAGATCACAGGAGGAAGCGGGGATGGAAATGTCAGTCTGCCATGCCACAATATGTAGAAAAACAGACCTCTGTCCCCCACAGCTGCTGCTGATATTGGCAAAGCAGAATTGGGGCAAGGGCAGGTCAACAGAAGCTACTTAACTATGTTGTTGATCTAGTATCTCAACCCTGGTTTACAGGCTCAGTGCTAGTTTAAATTAGAAATGGGAAGACTTTGGCCCTGGAAAGAATTCTCTCTACTGGAACCCTCCAAGAGCAGCAATTCACCTGTACAAGAAATTGTAATCCACTATACACATGCCACCTGGATTATCTTTAGAATCAAAAAGTGTGTTTAGAGCATAAATCTGACAGCAACTTCAGTGGATCTAGGACCAGTTTGCACATCACGGAGCCAGAATCAGCTATATCAGCCCTGGAAATGTACAAAAATAGGGGGAAATGCAAACCCAGAATTTGATGGAAACCCACATCTGGCTTCATTTTTTTTTCAAACTAGGAGGCACAAGGTCTGAGGACAACAACTGTCTGTGGGCCAGGGACCAGTTCTTCCCCCAGACTTTTTCCATGGGCCAGGCCAACCTCAGAGTACTTCAAAATAACAACTGAAAGTGATATTGTATCACTTCTGGTTGTCATTTTGAGAGGGACTCTGATGAATCTACAGCTTCACAGAGGGTTCTATGGAAGGTTCTATGAGATAGATGTTTGCCTGTGTTTGGGGAACTTTCTGCATGGTTTGAGAACAGAAATTGCTCCAAGACATGCCACTTTGCCCAAAAATATTGGGGCATAGGGTTTCAGGGGGCACATCAGAGTCTTCCAAGGACTTTGTGAGGCCCATTGTCCTGAGCTAAAACATTCTGTATCCTGATTTATGTCCAACTTCTGCTCTTGGAGGCCCCCAGAAGAAATGAACCCCACTAAAGGCATCCTTTTGTTCATTTGAAGGATCAACAGAAGAGAGGTTCATTGATTCTAGGACTTGCAAAAAGTGATCTTCAGAAATGTATGCAATCCATGGGTATTACTTTGTTCAGGGTTGTCAAAAAAATTATGGATTAACATTGTCACCTATCCACCCACTATGACTCAGCTGAGGGAACAGTGAGGCCAACCCTAAATTCTGGTAATTGTGAATGAAGAATCACAAAACATTATGGCTAGTTTCCTGTGATATTTTTACACTATCACATATGCCATTACTCAAGTAGTGGGGTTTGGAGATTGTGGACAGCTGGAGCCCTGTTCAGGGTCATTTCAAACCCTGTGATATTGTCGTAGAAGCCCACAGGTGCTGTTTAGGAGGTCCAATAAATGTAGTCCTTTGTGGTGAGTGAGGAAATGGAGACTGCTAAGCAGTAGAAGAGTACATGGCTTTGCCACTGAGGGACAATGGGTTTTGCAATGGCAAAGCAAGTAGTACATTTTCATAGTTTTTTGTTAGTGACTCAGATCTTACAATATAAGTGATAGGAGGTTATTAATAATGGCTGGATGGCCCTCTGTCATGGATGCTTTGGTGGAGAGTTCCTGCACAGTGGGAGGTTGGGCTGGATGGCCCTTGTGGTCTCTTCCAACTCTATGATTCTATCATTCTATGAACATTTACAAAATACAGAGAGGCAGTAATTATCCCCCTTTTACTATGACTGAAAAGGTATGTGAGTAATCCTTTAGTAGTCTATATCTCTGACCATTGCATGGGTTCTGTGAGTGACCATTGTTAGAAACAAGGCTGAGTTGAACAATACTCTTTTTTAAATGAAAATTATTGAGGATCAAAATACACTTTTTCTCCTTGAGAAATATCCAGCTTTTTTACTTTCTTTCTTTTTTGTTTTCTCATTGTCCTCTACTGATTTTATACACCTGCCCTCAGTTGATGGCATCACAAAGAGAAATCTGATCAGTCAGGTATCATGAAAGGATTATTTCCTTTCTAGGAATCTGATTGGTTGGGCTATGTATGTGACCAGCCCAGGAAAGGGAAATAAAATACCTATACAGGGGAAGTCATTGATGCTGAAATAGTAGCAGGCAAGGGAGACATTGTCTGCAACATAGCATTGGCTAGGATGGGGTGATGGAGCGAGAGAGGATGACTGTTCACAAAAAATATTTTTCAGGAAATATTTCTGTCCTATTGACATCTGGCAATACAAGGTTAAACTTCTGCTCAATATGTTACAGTTACCTGTTTTCTCATATCTGCTTCATTTTCTCCCTTTGAGGAACCAATCCTAAATTATTAGGTAAATTGAACAGAATTAATGTGTAGCCAGATGAAGTCTGAATTTAATCTGCTCCTGACATTCTCATTCTAGCCCATTCCAAAATCCAATTAACTGGTCGGGCTGATTAGCATGACTAGTCTCTGATTTTACAGATGGCGAACTGCCTTAACCATGACAATCTCTTCAATTTCCTCAACTTTAATCCAAATATTACCAAGAGAGTTGACAAAGGACTTGAGCAGGCTAGGCAGTTTATTCTCTGAGATTACATAATCAACCATTGTTAAGTGCTGGGGGAAATTGGCTAAAGGGACATCTTTAAACTTAATAAAATATAATATGCTACACTGCAATACACCCACCGGCATAACATTTTGTGGGTGCTTGTCTCACTGCATGCAAAATATAGTCAGCCCTCCATATCCATGGATTCTTCATCCACAGATTCATGGCTTGAAAATATTCAAGAACAACCAAATTCCAATATCTAAACCTTGATATTGTCATTTTAAATAGGGGATATCATTTTACCATGATACTGAATATAATTGGCCTTGAGCATTCCCAGATTTGGGTATGTACAGGGAGTCCTGGAACAAATCCCCAGAACTAATGACCCACTGTACTTAACACTCCCATCTGCTAGTCCCCTTTTGATATTTGTTTTCCTCATCCAGAATTGAATGAAGAGTTTTCTCATCTTGCAGTCCATTCTGGAGCAGTCTGCTGACATATGTGAGGTTCTTGCATCATCTGAAAAGGCAAATCCAGCCTCCATTTTAAAAGCTCCAAAGAAAGAGTTTCCATCACTCTCCAAGGCAGCGTGTTCCACTGTCAAACAACTCGTCAAGATGTGGTTCCCTCCCCACCCCCCCTAATGTTTAGATGGCATTTCTTCTCCTGCAGCTTGGATCTGCTTTAATGACTCAACCATGGAAGTTCTGGTGAGGGGCAACAACTGTGTAAAGGAGGAGCTGCCCTTGAAAAAATGTGATGGAAATGGAAGATAAGCTGCTGTTGTCATGTACCTTCAGGTTTCTTCTGACTTAAGACAACCCTATCCTAAGTTTTTTTCTGGTAAGACTTATTCAGAGGAAGTTTGCCACTTTCCTCCTCAAAGTCTGAAAGGGTATGATTTGCCCAAGTCCACTCTTGGGTCTCTATGGTTGAGTGGAAATTTGAATTCTGGTCTTTTGGCATCCTTTTGGCACTCTCAAACCACTACATTGCTCTGGTTCCCCAGAAGATGAACTATGACTCCCCAAAGGCCTTCCTTCTCTAGTAGACTAAACCAGAATGGGCAAAGAACTAGAAGAGTGAGTATTCAGTGGTATTCAGTGACCTACAGAATACGGTGGTTCCATATATGCTGGCAATATTCAGAGTTAAGAATCTTCTACCTCGGTAACTAAGCTAATGGCCATATTGTGTCAACAAATACCATATGCATTGTAATTTCTTTCAGAGCTGATACTCCTTTGGGACTAGAGCTCTTAGAATTTCTCAAACATTGTGGTCACTGACAATGATAGGTGGGGAATACTTGGAGCTGTAGTTCAAAATAGAAATTTTCTTCAATTTTACTTTTTTTTCTTTTTTTTTCTTTTCTTTTCTTTCTTTTCTTTTTTTTTTTTTTTTTTTTTTTTTTTGCGGCAAGGCATCTATCCTGAAACTTTTCCTATATTGATAGAAAGCCTCATATTCATCTTTATTTTCTCCCACATTAAAAAGCTTCCAACCACATGATTGATCAGTTTCCTCATGAGAACACTCATCCATCCATTATTGTGGTAGTCTGTTTCCACATCTGTGATACATAGAAATGTCTCCCCCTTCACATCTCTGTTTCATTTCATGGCTTACAAACTTTCCCAAAGTGCAAATGTCTTCATGCATTTGATGGCTGTGAAATACACACACACACTCACACACACACACACACACAATTGCTTGATATCCCATCTTTCTTGCAGCACAGGACTGAAGGCAGCTCACAAGAAATTAAAAGTACAGCTTTAAAAAACCTAGAAGTTATTAGAAGGAAAGTTTTAAAACCCTTAAACAACCATTCTAGGGTTTTTTATTTTTATTTTTTTAAAAAAAGCACAGCACGCCACTGGAAAGTCTCCTTCTGCCACATTAAACAAGGGGTGAAAGAAGAAATTGACTGATGCGCCAATTTCTAGAGTGAAATTTGGTTACACAAGGTAATGAAGTATGTACTAATGATGGGTGTTCCAGTACAGTGGACAAAAGAGTATTCTGTTAGGAAGGCCCACCCTCCCAGTGATGTCATAGGATAGTCTTTATTTTCTGCTCTTTACAAGGGTACGTGCATGGAAATCAAGGCTGCAAAGGACTCCTACAAGGGGAGAAAACAGATCAACTGGTAGTTTTGTGGGGAATTAATAGGAACCATGGAAACATGCTCCAGATTCCTATTAGTATAGAGCAGACTCAAGGAATCAGCTGGATTTACCTATATGTTCACCATTCACCAATTGATTCCATGGATCAAGTGCAGGCAGGACTAGCCAACACGGTTCCAGACATGATGTTGCCCTGCCTTACTTATCTGGTTATGGTAGCAGTGGATGTTCTGCCACTGGTACTCCAGGATACACAGTAGCTGAGTCAGCTGCTGCTGCCAGGACAGTAAACAAACATATGGACTGCAGTGCCATTGACAGTGGCAGTATCAGTGTTGATGGGCTGGGCAACCTTTGGGAGCTTCAGAGCAGGGTTTGTGGTGCAAGAATTCCTCCCCATGCAAAAAAATAAAAATTAAAAAAAAATCCTGATATTTTTTTTCCTCCACAAAGCTAGTGTGGAGGCCAGGATGGAGCAAAGGGAGACCCATACAACAAAACATGTCCATCATCACATCCAGCAATCCATCTAAGGTAAGTGGATGACACCATATTACAAGCGGAAAACATCATGAACTTGGAACATTTTCTAAGGATGGTCAATGAAGAAAGTGCAAAGACAGGTTGAATGTTAAACATAAAGAAAACAAAAAATAATGACCATAGAGGACATACATACATTGAACCTAAATAATAAGGAAATTGAGATAGTAAATGAATTCCCATACCTTGGATCAAACATCAATCAGGGCTGCAGCTAAAAAATCAGAAGAATATGGAATGGGAAGGGCTACTATGAAAGAACAAGAAAAGATCCTAAAGAATAAAAATAAACAACTGAGCATTAAAGGCAGAATTGTACAAGCCATTGTATGCCCTATTACTATGTATGGATGTGAGAGCTGGACAGTGAAGAAAGCAGATAAGAAGAAAATCAATTCATTTGAGATGTGGAAGGAAGTAGAAAGAGAGGAAGACTGCATGCTAGATGTGTAGACTCTATTAGGGAGGTCACAGGCATGACTTTACAGGACCTAAGCAGAGCAGTGGCAGACAGGGAATCTTGGAGAGGTCTCATCCACAGGTTGGCTATATGTCAGGAGCAACTCAGAGGTGGTTAAAAACAACAAAGCAGCACTGACCCAAGCAGCACTGACTTTCCTAATATGACTGTTTACACAGTTCTGTGTGATAGTACCACCTGGCCTGGGAATAAGTGTCTCCCACTAGACATTTGGGCCTAGCCATTGTCCCAGTCTCTTTCACAGAACTCTTGGGATGAGCATGAGACAGTCCATTACAGATGGCCATGAAGAAAGTAGGCAAAAGACCCAGTAAAAGTGAAGAAGAGCCTCTTGTATATAATGATGCAGGAGGCCCTTCCACTTGGGATGTAATTAAACCAGATTAAAGAATGGCTAACAAGCAAGTGTGGCATAGTGGTTTGAGAATCAGATTGCAACTCTGGAGACCAGGGTTCTATTCCCAGCTTGGCCATGAAACCCACTGGGTGACTTTGGGCAAGTTACACTGTCTCAGCCTAGGGGAAGGCAACAGAAAACTTCCTCTGAACAAATCTTGCCATGAAAATTCAAGAATAGGTTCACCGCCTTAGGGTCACCATAAATCAGGAAGATATTTTGGTATGTCAGTGTTCTTTGACCACATATCTTTACTGGAGCCACATGGGAAGCTGAGATTGAAATTGAATGTACCATCTAAAGCAGTTTGTGACATTCCCCCTGAGACAGCTGACAATCCACCTGCATCTTCCCAAATGTCAGGATAAGCCAATGACATTTTGCTAGCTGAGATGGACAGTCCTAGTGTAGTTGCTGAATAGACTGACCATTGAACCATTCTTCAGTATTGATTATGGGCATTGTCCATTAATACAGTTGAAGTAGAAGTCTAATTTTGAACAGGATTCTGCCCTCCTACACAGAGGAATGCCTAGAGAGTTTAGGAGTAACATCCATGAGGTTACCATTTCTACCTTCCAAAATCTGTTGCCTGCAGCGGTTGTGGCTCTGTGACTAAGGCAGGGCCAACACTGACACATCCATAGGTGTGCCTGAAGTAGTTTCTTCAATGACTAACAAATGTTCTGAGAAATATTTCTAAGAATCTGAGCAGCAACATTTTCGTTGTACCATATGCCATTTCTACTTTCATGATCCTGTTCTTATTTTTATCTTTTAATGAATTGGTTTATTTTCTAATAGATCATCCAGCTTGAAATCTGGAGCGGGTGCATCGTGGACATATGCTCAATTCGTTTGACTGATGGAGGTGACAAAGTGAAGCAAAGCATGAGAAACTTCAGCTGTCTGGTTCACTGAGCTACTCCTGGTTATTTTGGCTCATGCATTTGGCCATTACTAATAAAATACATTGCTCTGGGACACGCAAATACATGCTCACTTTTTCTAGCAATTTTTAATCCTCTGATTCTTTTAAAAAAATTACATTGGATTTTTATATGAATTTAGAATTAATTTACATATATAAAACAGTTTTCTTAAGAACTAAAGCAGATGGGGGAGTCTTTAAGGGGGGGGAGAGAGAGAGCAATATAAAAATAAAAGAGAATGTATATTTTAAATGACATGTCTTTCATTTAGTAATGTTCAGAAGCTGCATGCTACAAAGAAACATAAAAAGGATTTTCTTTGTGACTTAAATATTCTACAATTAGGAGCAGGCCAGCTTCTTTTGACAACACACGAAAAGGTCAATTGCTTAAAATCTGTTTTGCCTATACAAAATTCTTTCTTAGCAGAGTGTTCTTGTTTTTTCAGTGTTGTTTCCTTGAGGAGTAGTCAGGGTTTGCTGCAGATCAAGTTGTCCTCTGTAAGAACAAGATTTTACTATGAGGAAGGAGGAAACCACTAGCCAGATGAGCCTAGTGGTCAGTGCAGTCTAAGGCAGATAGACGATAGAGGTTTAATTCTGCATTAAATTTCCTCCTGAAGGAGGAAACAAGTAATCTGAGCAATGTTCTTTCCACTGTGAGAAGGTCTTTGAAAACCACACAGAATTCAAAGCCTGTTCACAATTTGGAACTTATTCTGTGCAAACATCACTTGTGATTGGTTTGCATAGAAAACAGCACATGTAGGTTTTCTTTTGGAATGCTCTAGTTCACTCTATTATCCATCATATGTTTGCAATGTGATCTCCTAGTGCCTCTTTGTTTCCTGAATCCATCTTGCACCACTGAGATTTCTCACCTCATATATGGTAGGAGACTTTGCTGCAGAATTTTGAATTTAACTTTGTTTGCATGAGAAATTAATGCAATGATTCTATAGTTACCACAGTCTTGTGTTACTCCTTTTTAAATACATACGGGAATATGTATTGACTGCTTCCAATCTGTGGGCCATTGCTTTATTTTCCATGTTTGTTGGCAAATTTTAGTTAGAGCTGAGCTTGATGCTGCTTCTGTGGTTATAGTAGTTCTATTGGTATGTTATCTGTTCCAGGTGATATATTCTTGCCTATTGCTTTGAGTGCAGCTTTTACTTTGCTTTACAGAATTTGGGGTTCATCTTCATAAGTTTCTTCTTCTTATGTATCATTTCTCCAGTTCATCGATTCCTTATTGATTAATATTTAAATAACTAAACTAATATCAAAGGACCTCAGGGCAATTTATAGATAAGATCCATTTAAAACAACTGAGAACAATTTAGATTTGAAAGAGTAAGGTAAATAGCTCTACAAATGTATTTTAAAATGATGCAATGAAAATGGTAAGTAATTTAACAGTAAAGGCATACCTTAACAGTTTAAAACCAGTACAGATTTGAGCAAAATTGTTAATTACACAGAGGTATCTTTGCAAAAGGATCATTGTTATGTATTTGTTAATTCATCCACGAAAAATAACATGTAACAGATAATGGCCATTAATCGATAATGTGTCATTTCCTAACTGTTCATTGACTCCATTGGGTTCTGATAATACCAAACTGTGGCTGCATTCACACTGCAGAAATAATCCAATTTGACAGAATTTTAACTGCCATGGCTCAGTGCTGTGGAATCCTGAGAACTGCAGGTTTATGAGACATTTAGCTTTCTCTATCAAAGAGTTCTGGTGTCACTACAAACTACAATTCCCAGAATTTCATAGCTATAAACCATGGCAGCTAAAGTGAAATCAAACTGGATTATTTCTGCTGTGTGGATGCAGCCTGTGTCTGGCATTGGAACTGGGGCTATACATATCCACTATTTCTCAACCTCATTTCAGGGTAACTGCTGTCAAATATTTGAAGTCTTGAGATAAGTTTGCTTTCCTTGTTATCAAAGCAAATTGAAACCATGTTAAATGAACTGGGGCAGATGGCACAGACATGAACTAAGTATACAAGTCAAAGTCCCTTAAGCTGCTCAGAGTGATGATTACTCTATGTAAATACTTCTGGATCTTACCATATTTTGCAGGAATCTTCACGGACATGTTTTGCACAGATGGACGCTAACCTAATCCCACATAAGAGTGTTCTTTGATAGGAATGCAAAAATTCACAGTTGCAGCATGGGCTTGTGATTTTTCTGACTATTTTTGTCGTACAAATGTTTATTGCACAAACATGTTGAGCTCATAGAATCATAGAGTTGGAAGAGACCTGTCAGGACCAGCAAACTCAGTTCCCAGTAACCAGGAAAACATGTTGTTGTGATAGAATACAAGAAGACTTTTATTCCAGGTGTTGAGATAGCAGTCACCCATCCAAGGTTTTTTTCCCCAGAAATGAAGATTTTCCCCCTTGGACCTTAATATAAGAATTCCCATCATCCAGCCCTCCTCCTGCCCATGATCTCTGGCCTTTGATCCCGATCAAAGCAACCATTCATGTTCCATCTTCCTTTTCTTGTATTATCATTCAATCGCACTTAAGGAAGGGGAGCATCCTTTGCTTACAGCCCAGATCTGCTACAAGAAGGGTCAAAAAACCACAATCCCCATCCCCCCCATCATTTCCCAGGCTTGGATTCCAACATGATTAGTATCACCCTTTCAATAAACCAGCATGTTATCATAACGCTGTGACACCATCTCATCGTATCATATCATCATATCATCATGACAGAACCATGCATATGGGTCTAACAAGACCTCAAGGGTCATCAAGTCCAACCCCCTGCTATGCAAGAATACGCAATTTCTCACACTGTATGGCTCAATGCTATGACTTTCTGGGATTTGTAGATTTATGAGATTTATTCTTCTTTGTCATAGAGCTCTGGTGCAACAGGTTAGATCCAAGTCTACAGAAGTTGCAGGTTAGATCCAAGTCTACAGTCTACAGAAGTTTATGCTTCAATTTCTTTTGCTAAGTTAGGGCCAGTAAAGATGGGCATGAAGAGCCTGCTTCATATCACCCACCCACCCACCCACATGTGTTACCTTAGTGTTACCATAAGTTGGAAATGACTTGAAGGCACACAACAACAACAATAGGGCTTTATAGGTTAGAACTAACACTAAGTATGACTTACTTGTGGATATATATCTTTGTTTACTTCATTCTTTCATGCAAGAATAAATAATTGCAAAGGGTTTCTCCCCACTGTATCAAATTAAAAGAGCTTTCCTTCAGTGTTTGGTGCATTTTCATTCTTTTGGGCATTTTGTGAAAAAGTCATTTACACACACACACACAACTGGGAGAAGGGAAGGGGCTGCAAAAAATTATAAATTATAATCAATCAATCAATCAATCAACCAGGCAATAAAATCTCACAGTGTGTGGTCATTTTCTTGACAGGTTGTCACAATATGTCAGGAAATTCCTTCCCATTGAGAAAAAGAACATTTCCCCACAATCTCATTAGATGGCCTTGAATTACCAAGGCCTCATATACAATATGCAGATAATAATACTGAGACACTGTACAAGTCGTTGCATCTATTAATAGCTGAATCTATCCTATTTCACTCCAGCATCATTCTGGACTAAATGGAATGAAATATCCATTTGATGTCCAAAGATAAGCCATAAATAAATAAATAAATAAATAAATCTGGACTAGGACCTTTGATAAGGTCTATATTGGTCTGGAATCATAAAGATCAAAGATGCTGCTAGTTTACAATTGTTTATCTACCTGACAGTGGTTCTGAAGGTCCTCAGGTAGGAGTTTTTCAAGTTGTACCTGAAGATACCAGGGAACAGTTCTGGAAACATCAGATATAAAGCACATGTTCTACTAACGACTTATAGTCCTCTGTGTGTCCTGCAATGCATCATAGCTGTGTACTATGGCTTAAGCACTTGTTATCTTTTATAGCATTTCAGAAATCCATTTATCATGGCCATATGATAGCCCAAATGGTATAGTAGTTTGAACATAGGACTGCAACTAGAGATCAATGGAACCCAATTGGCTGACTTTGAGAATGGAAGTCACACTCTCTCAGCCCCAGAAAACTCCATGATAGGGTCACCTTTGGATTGCCATAAATTGGAAATGAAAGCACACAACAAAACCATGACTTACTGGAGTGAGGGTGGGATAGTAGTAATGAAGGTGGTAATCTGACTTGGCCAAGTAAAGCCAAATCAAGAACTGAATAAACCATGGACATGTGATTTTTGTAGCTAAGGATGTAAAATAAATAAATAATTCAGTCGGTGTAGTTTTGTTGAGATAGGTTGTCACCCAAGCATGATATCCTGTTGAGGAGACTACTGCAGGCAGTCTCACCTCTCGTGTGAGACTGAAAACCTGACACCTTCCCCCTAAAACAGTTTTCACAATTTGTCCAAAAGTGTCTGTACAAAACTAGCCCTTTCTTCCTATGTGAAGCTCTACACACACACAGGGAGAGGGAGAGCGAGAACGAGAATGCAAAGCACAAAAGAACAGGCTGATTCATCACAAAGATGCAAGCAAGCCATCCAGTGGTCCGTGGTGAACTAACAGGTGATCTGTGAAGAATGGCACATAGTTTAATGAGAGAAAATTATCAACACAGCACCAATAGTATTAGCATTAATTGAATTATAACAGTCCATGCAACAAAGTAATAGGTGCCTTTGATTTAAATGTTGCACGTTTTCAGAAATGCTTAAAAGCTAGTTTTCAGGAGTTCTGAAGCTATGTGAAGTAAGCATCAGAAGAGGGAAATTGTCTTAGCTTTTCCCAACTCCATTATTGTTTCCCTCACTCTATATATCATGGCTTCATATTGCTCTTGGGACCCCAAAGTGTTCCCCTTGTAGCTCCTCCACAGCTTAGGACTCATTTTTTAAAAAGAAAAGAAATCACACTGATTTGAGGGCAATTTTTCAACTGAAAACTGGCTATATTGACCCCAAAACCAGCCACAGATGGGCTGGTTTATCTCCTCCACCCCCAGAATTCCCCCTTCCACCCTCAAACACCCTAAAAACTAAAAGCAAAAGATATCCAAAATGGTTGCACCAAAATATAACAGTGTGATTTGCTGCAGTGTGTGTGTGGTAGAATGGTCCTTGCGGTCTGTGCAGTTACCATCCTGCATGGTAGGTATGTAGGGGAGAGTCTCTTCTGAAAGGCTCACTCCAATATAGAACAATGTTGAGGAACTCAGTAGCCCTGTCTCTGTGTTAAAGGTTCTTAGAGGGGACAGGGCTAGCTCATTCCTCACCTAAATGTTTGTTGTGCTGTTGTGTGGTTTCAACCCTGATTGCTGGGTTTTCTGGAGCTGAGAGTGGATGACTCATCCAAGGTGATCCACTGGGTTCCCATGGCTGAGTGGGAAATCAAACCCTGATCTGCAAAGTCATAACCCAACAATCAAACCACTACACCATGCTCTCTTTTGAAGGGATGTCATATTGAAGAGGGAGCAAGCTTGTTTTCTGCTGCTCCAGAGAACAGGACCCAGAACAATGGATATAAGCTACAGGAAAAGACATTGCACCTAAACATTAGGAGGAACTTCCTGACAGCAAGGGCTGTTCAACAGTGGAACACATTCCCTTGGAGGGTGGTGGAGTCTCCTTCCTTAGAGGTCTTTAAGCAGAGGCTGGGTGGCAATCTGTCCAGGATGCTTTGATAGAGAATTCCTGCATGGCAGGGGTTGGACTGGATAGCTCTGGTGGTCTCTTCCAACTCTATGGTCCGTTTTACATTGGCAAAAAGAGGTGTGTTGAAGGCTGCTTGAAAACCCAGCCTTTAGATGAGAAAAAGGGAAAGTGTGCCATGAAAACACTATTTTGGAGTTTTAAGGGAGAAGAAGTGCTTTAAAAAGGAGCTGGCCCATTTTACATTGGCAAAAAGAGGTGTGTTGAAGGCTGCATGAAAGCCCAGCCTTTAGATGAGAAAAATGGAAAGTGTGCCATGAAAACACTATTTTGGAGTTTTAAGGGAGAAGAAGTGCCTTTAAAAAGTAGTTTGATTTCCCCACTACTTTTTTAAAAAGGGTGCAGCATTGCTGGCCCGTTTTACACGGGCAAAAAAAGGCGCTTTTAGGGCTAAAAAGCCCACATTTAGGGTTAGGGAGGGCGTAGCCTTTACACCCTCCCTAAGCCTAAAACGCATGGACGCCGCCATTTAAAGATGGCGGCGTCTACACGGTGGCGCCGTACAAGCGTCATCACGTACGCAGCGTTTTGACGCGCTGCGCACGTTTTGACGCTCTGGCGGCGCGGGAGGGCGCCAATCGCACCCTTCCCGCGCCGCAAAAAAAGAGCTCGATCCCGGAGCTCTTTTTTGCGGCGGGTCGTTGCGGCGGGATGAGGCCTCTGGGGCTGCCCGTGTGGCAGCCTAGGCCTCATCTCGCCGCTAGAAGGGGCGAGTTTGGACCGCCCCTTTTAGCCAATGTAAAAAGCACCCCTATTGCATCTAAAGGCTAAGGTGTAGTTGAACGGTTAAATGGGGCTCTGTATCTTTAAAGCGCCCATTTAAAGGCAGCGATACAAGTGCGGAGGGAGGGAAGGTGCCAAGACAAGAAGAGACCTTCAGAGCCTGGCCAGAGTGCGCCTGCACCTTCCTTCACCTCCTCCCTTTGGCTGAGAGAGTGTGACTTCTAGGGAGACAGCAGGGCAGTGGAGGCGCTCAGCCAGGCCAGGGCAAGCTGGCAAGAGGAGGAGGAGAAGGGGAGGGACCTGGAGCACCTCCGCTGCCCTGCCTCCCTGCAAGTCACACTCTCTCAGCCAAAGGGAGGAGGAAGGCAGCGGGGAGGGAGGGAGGGAAGGAGCCAGGAAGAGACCCCCAGAGCCTGGCCAGAGCACGCCTGGCCCTCCTGCTTCCTCTTCAAAAAGAAGGCTGGAAAAGTAGGACGTGTCCTGGCAAAGGAGGACGTGCCTGGTCAACTTGGAAAAGGGGGGCCTCTGCTCAAGAATGGAGGACATATGGGAATCCCTCCTGGACAGAGGGCTGAAACCTCAAGACAACTCAATATAATGCTCTGACAGAACACAGACTACAACTCCCATGAGCCTTTGCTACCATTTCCCAAGATGCCTTAATTTGCAACAGAAAGCCGACCAGTATGTTCACATGTGATGAATTCTTTCGTATTGACTCTGCATTTTCTTTTTGTGTAGATGCTCTCTTGTTTTGTGTGTGATGAGCTTGTGCGTAATCATGTGCATTTCCGAACTGACCTCACTTTCTCCCTCTTTCGGAATGGTCCTGTACTCCCCCATGTGATAAGCTCCGACTGTATGGTGTACCTGCGCAATTGCGCAATTCGCAGCCAGCAAGGGAAAAAAATGTTTAAAGCGCGGCTAAAAGCCACGTTCCTTGCCGCCCATGTAGCTGCTCCGCCTGTGTTTGTAGCGTTTTGACAGCTTCCCATATAGTTGCTGAGCCACAGAAAAAACCTCAGTCTAGCTGCCCTGTACTTTTTAAATGCACACCTGGGGCTTGCTGTCTAGCTGCTAAGCATTAAGGAAAGTGCAACTTCATGTCACACTTTCTTGCCAATGTAAAAAGCCCCTATGATTCTATGATTCTCCCTAAATGTTCGCTGTCTAGCCTTTTATAATGTCCATAGAGGACTAGCTGAACCTCTGCTGTTTTCATTTCCTTTAACAAGATCTAACAGGTGAACTGTGAAGAATGGTGCATAGCTTAATGAGAGAAAATTATCAATACAGCACCAACAGTATTAGCATTAATTGAATTATAAATGGCATTAGCAGGCAGTCTACTTAGCAGACTCCGTGAGCTATTAGTTCAGAACAAAATCCTCGCAATGTGCTTCTCCATTTAAGGGCTGGGTAAGACTGCCTGCTGAGGCACCCCATTCACTCCTGAACAATCAAATCATCTTTTTGGCATGCAGCAGACACAACAGCCTGGTTTTGCCCATGGGAAAGAACAATGTGGAGCAGGGAGGGAGCAGGGAATCTTACTAGTGCTTGACTCACGTTTTGGGCCACTTTAATGTGCACTGATCTGAAAAGGGGGGGGGACAAAAGAAAAAGCTCCCCAATATTTCTTATCCATTTCTTTGGATTTTTTTTTAATTGTTCTTTGGCTATTGTGGAGCCCTGGTATTTGATGCACATGAAGGCTGTCTCTGTGTTTCTCTCTCTCTCTCTCTCTCTCTCTCTCTCTCTCTGTGTGCGTGTGTGTGTGGCATAGTGATTCAAATATTGGACTGCAACTCAGGAGACAAACAATTCCCATTTTGGCCATGAAACCCACTGGTTAACCTTGGACAAGTCACAGGCTCTCAGCCTCAGGGGAAGGCAATGGCAAACTTCCGCTGAACCAGTCTTGCAAAAAACAAAACAAAATAAAAAACACCCCATGATATGACCTTAGGGTCTCCATAAGTTGGAAATGACTTAAAAGCACACAACAACAAATAGAGCAATACAGTCAAGAGTATGTTTTTCATATCATCATTTCCAAGAAAGGATGAGAATTGGGAGCTGTGTGTGAGAACTGAAATTTGCAGAGCTATTGAGAAACCAATGCAACAGACTCAATGGACTCATCAGTTTCATTCAACCAACTTCTAGAGGGACAGAAGGGAATATGGCTTTAAACCTTTCTTCATTAATTAGGCATGTAATAAAGTGGGGCATGGATGAAGGATGACCAAATGAAGGCCTTCTTTGAAAGACATATGCCACTCATGTTGCTGTAGTGCTGTTTCAGGACACTGTTAATTGGCAGCATGGGAAAATAAGAATGAGACAGAGGCCATCAGTGGTTTGACTGCCACAGGGACAGCAAATTCACTTTAAGTTTTATAGTTGTTTCTTCTGCAACTGCTCCACATTGAAAAGGATTTCTCCTAGTGCATCTCTTTAGAGGGGCCCATTTTTCCCCAGACTCTCCATGAGCTGCGACCTGAAATATTTCTGTTTTTCTCTGCATTCCCTCTCAAAATGGTGAAAAGATTGCACCATTTCCTGTTGCCATTTTGAGGAACTGCAGAGGAAAATGGACCTATTTGATTGTCTTTTTGGCTGTCCATGGTATTCTCAGCACTGTTCTCCAGCACCGCATCCCAAATGAGTTGATATTCATTTGATCTGCTTCCTTCACTGTCCAACTCTCACATCTGTATATAGTGATGGGAAATACAATGGATCGGATTATTCTTTCTTTAGTGTTCTCTTGTATGTCGGTACACTTTAGGATCTTGTCTAGTTCTTCCACTGCTGCCCTTCCCATTCCTAGTCTACTTATTTCTTGACTGCAATTCTGATTAATTTTTGATCCAAGGTACAGGAAGCTATTTTGATTTCCTCATTGTCTAGGATGAATTTATGTAGATCCTCCATGGTCATTACTTTTGTTTCTCTGTGTATGTATTTTTCCATCCCTAAATGTAAGCAAAGTAGAATCCTAGAAATTTAAAGATAGAAGTGACTCCAAGTATCATCAAATCCAAATGCTGTCAATTACACAAATCCATAGCTAAATCATCAAAATAACTCCAAGAGAAGCTGGAAGTTGCAGTGCTTGCAAAGTGTGGAATCAATGTGAAAGTGGGAAGGGAAGAAGGAAAAATAATTGTGCACATCACAACACAAGGGCTTAAATGCTATTGCAAGTAACTGGAATGCATTTATTCAGTTTAAGGGATAAACTTGTATGTTGAACAATTGATTCAATAGTTCTACTCTAGTTGGTTCTAAAAGATATAGCTTTCAAGCTAAGTAGGACCCATGACTTTTTAAAAGCACCAACCCTAACCCCTACCCCCATCATTTCTATTCAGTCTAAAATTAACTTTCTGCAACACTGTCTTCTGGAATGTATGGATTATTACAACAGACAGCCACAAGCAAGGATCAGATGATAGAAGAAATTTGATATTATTAAAAGCGGCCTAAAGAGTCAACCCTAATCATATGATGTCAGAAGGCAATGTTGCACACAATTTTCCTGAAAGGCTGGGATGCTTTTGAGCAGACATCAGCTGTCATCTGTTGGTGTTTTATGCACACATATGTTCCCTTACATAAAGCCAGCAGGGTGTAGCTGTTAGAGCATTGGAGTATTACTCTGGAGACCAGGGTTTGAATCCCCACTCAGCCATAGAAACCCACAGGGTGACCTTACCTGAGTCACACACTTTCAGCCTCAGCGGGAAACACTGGCAAAAACTTCTCTAAACAAATATTGCAAAGAAAATCCCATGATGTGATAAATTTAGGATTGCCATAAATAAGAAACAACTTGAACAACAACAACAACAACAACAACAACAACAACGTTCCCTTACACTTGGCAACTGTACTTTTTTGCCCACAGCTTAATGTCTATATTTAGATCACAATTGTGTATGTGGAGTTCTGCAAGTGTTAACTGTTGCACATACAGCTGCACGTTTGTGGGTGATGCTTAATTGCTCCAGTGTCTTCAGCCACTTGTTTTGCTATGATATGGAAACAGCAAACACAATGTTGGTATTCAGTTAAAGTTAAAGGGTAGTGTGACACAATCACTGTTTAAGTACATAGCTGAAAATTTATACCATGCATGCATGATGTAGCATCTTGGCTAGCATGGCAGAAAGTGAATGAGCATGTTTTGACTGTGATGAAAGCGAAGTCTTTTTCTGGAGCACTAAACCATTCGTAGTTCAGGGGATATGTTGCCTCCACTCACAGAGATTTACTGAAATAGGTAGCGATTGCATGATATCAGAAACATGTTTTCTGCTCACAAATTGGTTCCAGCCCTGGTAAATCAGCACTAATGTTTCCTCCACTTTTAGTGCAACACTTTAAGATTCAGGCCCAGTTATATTTCAAGAGGGAAATTTTCTTGAAAAAGAAGCCATTGTAATTCCATCAGTCCACAGGTAGTATTTCAGGACTCACGGGGGACATATTGACTCAGTGTTTACCAGTGATGAAGTCTATTTTTGTTCACAGTCTCCAAGATTGACAAGGGAACAGACCCTGCGGGGAGGCAAATGAATGCAGAGACTGAGCCCAGAGAAAATTTGGAAAGACTGTGGGTGCAATCCTACTCTCCGTATGCAGACAGTGGGATGCTGAGGCTTCCAGACCTTGCCCAAGGCATTTTGCCATCTGAAGCAGAGTAGCAAATGGCACCTCTCTTTCATTCAAGCCGAGCTGCTTAGGGATGTAACTCTTCCCTGATTTCAAACAAGAACCGATGGTCATCACAGCTGGGCCAAAACTAACAAAATGAATTTCCACAGACCTTTTTTTGGTCATTGTGGAGACTGACATTCCCATTGTTGTTGTTGTTGTTGTTGTTGTTGTTGTGTGCCTTCCAGTCATTTCCAACTTATGCCAACCCTAGGGCAAACTTATCATGGGGCTTTCTTGGCAAGCTTGTTCAGAAGGAGTTGATCATGGCCAACATCCGAGGCTGGAAGAGTGTGACTTGACCAAGGCCACCCATAGGGTTTATATGGATGAGCTGGGATTTGAACCCTGGTGTCATAGTCCAACACTCAGACCACTACACCATGCTGGCTTTCTTTCGTCCTTCTCAATTATCAACCTCGAACAGGCTTGACTCTTGCCTGCCTCCTTTCTAGTTTTATCTCACTACCTCTGTCTGAGATCAACATGGCTGCATCCACACTGCACAAATAATCTAGTTTAACATCACTTTAACTGCCATGGCTCAGTGGTTTGGAAGGCTGGTAATTGTAGTTTATTGTAGCACCAGAAGGCTAAACATCTCTGAAAACTACAACCCCCAGAATATCATAGCACTGAGACATGGCAATTAAAGTGATGTCAAATTGGATTAGTTCTGGCAGTGTAGAATTGCAGCCCATGTCTCTGTAATAGCCATTTCTACTGTAGAGCCCATCACACCAGTTTTCCAATATGTATGTCATGAAAGATGCATTTCCAATTCCCGACAATTATGACAGGTCCCTACAACGGTCCCTCACTCTGCATCCACATGTTGTGTGTGTCATACAATCTTTCACTTTGTCACTCTATAACTCTGGACAGCTGAATGGCTTTTAAGATGGGTTTCAGGGGCATTTACAATTGCGGCAATGGTACCACAATTGTAAATGTGTAGAGGGAACAGTTATATGGTCATAAGCATAGCTTATGAGATTGCAACTGATAAACAGAAAGAGCCAGCTATTATACTTGCTTGTTTTGTGCATTTCCCCCTAAACTATTTCCTAAATGTAAAAATAAATAAACGCAAAAAAAAGTTTAAAAAATCTTGTGGCAGTTGACCATTTTATTGGCATGGTACCCCAGTGTGTCAAGGCACCCTTTCTCATCAAAGGATGAAAAAATGTGTGAACATTCTTTCCATCTCTATTGTATTCTGCTATTTTCCCCTTCCCACCCTCCAGAAAAGTGTGGCAGTTTCTGAATGCTGCTTATTAAAGAAAAAACATGCCAGGATATGTAGAAATTCAAGGCAACCTTGGATGGCCCAACTAGTCACTGATTTCTGGGATGGCCAATCTGGGTCCTGGCCGCATTTACATTGTAATTTTTTTTGTCCTCAGTTTATCTGACTGGTTGTGGATATTGTGAACAATTCCCAGAGGGAGAAAAATGTCAAGCGAATGTGGATTTTATCACTTGAGCTGGGAATCGTTTGCAGAGAGACATGCTTTCATCGGCATGAGATCATGCCTCTTAACTTCTCCTGTGACGTTTCTGTTCCAATGAAGCATCCAAATATGTTCACTTTCTGTGATTTCATGCTGCAGCTGTGGAAATGATTCAATTTGACACACTGTTCCAATTCAATAGCTACCCGCCTCAGTATGAATTCTGGTAGAGTCACTGATCTATAGTAGAGAAACAACAGACATGATAAATCTCTTTGGGTGTAGGCCTGAACATGTACAAATGGTAAAACTGTAATATTATTGGGTTTATGTGACTATGGTATGCATGAAGGTCTTAGGCAAGGATTGTGAAGGTATAGTGCTTGGTGAAGTTATTTTCTTAGAGTTGAGTGAACCTTCTGATGATCTTCTCAAATTGACTCAGGATTTCTCTGAGTTTTTCAAAGAGAAAAACTAACTGAGCAACCAACCAACCAGCCACCAGGAAACTCCATTCCTACCCCCAATAGGTCTAATGAGTCTCCATTCAAGACCAACCAATCCCAACACACCTTGGACAATGTACCTATACATTGCTAGAAGGAAAACCCAGTCCACTCCTCCAGCTATTGTAAAAATTCACAATAACATCTCCAGGGTGATGGTAATACATTCCTGTTAGTTAAAGAAGTTCCAGCACATCAGCCCTGTGAATTCAATCCTCACTAATACACTACAGTACTTGCCATATCAAGAAGTTTCAAAGCATATTCCCATCTTTCTTTCACTCAGCAGTGGTGCAGAATTAGCAACAACAGATATTATGAGAAACAAAAAAGTGAGACTGACTCCCCAGCCCTTTATATCTCCTTCCTTCCTTCCTTCCTTCCTTCCTTCCTTCTTTCCTTCCTTTTGTGTGGTGGAGACCATAAGCCTATGATTGCTATGGCTTCTCCAAAGGCTTATGGAGTTGCAAAAAGTTTAGGAAGAGTGTTAACTTCCATTGTATCCAGAGCCATGGTAGAGTGTTATTCTGAGTGATACTCCAGTTGATTTGGATTTTCTCTGCCCAAGAACTTCTTCTAAGGCTGCATCCACACTGCAGAAATAATCTAGTTTGACCACTTTAACTGTCATTGCTCAGTGTTAAGGAATTCTGGGAACTGTAGTTTAGTGAGATATTTAGACTTCTCTCTCAGGGAGCTCTGGTGGCACAAGTTACAGTTACCAGAATTCCATAGCATTGAGTTATGGCAGTTACAGTGGAGTCAATCTGGATTATTTCTGAAGCACAGATGCAACCTAAGACTTCAAGTTCAGGTATTCCTCTCACTTTTGCTAGGTGTGTCCATATCAAGGGGAGGGGGGATGGATAAATTTTTAATCCATTTGACTAAGGCTACATTTAATTAAGTTTCCTCCTCCTTTCTCTTTCTCTTGCTCCTCTTCCCTTGCCTTTAGCCATCAGGTTATTATTGCCTGCACATCCCTAGGCTTTATGCCTAAGGATGCTATGAATATCAGCTGTTTCTCAATTACGGTGGGAAGACGGCACATTCCATATTGTGCAGTACTGTCATGACAACTGTGCCCCAAGGCATCCAACCTGCCTAATTTCAGATGGGTTTAGAAAGAGGCACTCATCTATGGCTATATAACATCCCACATCATCCTTCTCCTCCCCTTTACTCCTCCTCAGATCCCATGGGAAAGCCATCTTTTCCCCCTGACTATTTCTCTCAAAGCACTGTTATATGATTACAGCATGTTATTTCCAGAGATGTTCTTCTGACCCATTTAGAGACATGTACAAAGCAACAGGGAATTTGAAGTTGAAAGCTTTCATATGTGGCCATGTTCTAGAAGAGTTTGTTCCTGATGTTTCGCCAGCATCTCTGAAGATGCCAGCTACAGATGCTGACAAAACATCAGGAATAAGCTCTTCTAGAACATGGCCACGTAGCCCAAAAAAACCCACAAAAAAACCAAAAACAGAGAATTTCTCTCTTACTTTGGAGAAGTTAAACTGGAGAAATAATGAAGAAAAGCCCCATTAGATGACTTTATTTTTACTAACCTGTTGTCTTCCAGATGTGTTAGACTGTAGCCCCTAATCAGCATAGGAATGCCAGGTCACCCACATCTCATTCCCTGATATTCCATGGCCAAAACCGGAGAACCATGCAACATTACAGGGAGATAATCCTCATAATGTCATCAATATGAGTTCCAACGTCAGAGAGATGAATTAGAAAAAAGTAGGAAAGTGAGACAAAACCACTTTTTAGGCAGTGGATTGTGAAAGCTGTCAGGATGGGAACAGAAATGAGTGGAATAACTAGCAAAACCCAGCTAACTAGGCAATATAGCAACCCAGAGCTACAGAAGTGGAGACATTTTTAAGGGCCAGGCAGGTGGCACAATGTCCTGAGCAGCTACACTGGCTGTTAGTCAGCATTCAATATTATGTAGATTATAGTCCAAAAATAGTATTTGTTAAGCCCTGACTACAATTAGAAAGTTCTGCTCATGGCCAGCAGAAGTGCTTTTGACTCTTCAGTCCTTCTGTGACATTGGATCATCATCATCATCATCATCATCATCATCATCATCATCATCCACTTTTTCTGGGTGGGAAATCAAAGCGGATTACAACAAATATTATAAAAAGATGCTATAAAATCACAGTCGATTTAAGATCCGCTTCCCCTCCCTCCTCCCCCCCCCAAGACACATAAAATTTAAAACATTAGATCTAAAAGAGGATTAAACAATAAGAAAGAGTTAAAATACCTAATACAAAAATTTAAATAGAAATAAATCTATATAAATCTACATTGTAGAAAGGATGCAGTTTGACACCACTGTAACTGTCATGACACCATCCTACAAAATCCTGAGATTTATAGTTTTGTAAGGCACCAACCTTCTTTGGCAGAGAAGGCTAAAGACTTTGTAAAACTATAAATTCCAGGAGTCCATGGGAGAGAGCTACAGCACTGAAAGTGGTTTTAAACTGCATTATTTTTGACACCATAGATGCATCCATCGTGGCAGCCAAGCCAATTACTGACAAAGTTTCACGACCACCCCTGTGTCACCACAGCAGAAAATTCACCCATTCTGGAGCTTTCAGAATTTGTGATCTTTAGTATTTTGTAACTGGTATTTTGCTTTAAAGCTCTTTAAAAAGAAAAAAAAGTCTTAAAATAGAAAAAAGGGGGTAAAATCAATAAGGATTTTAAAGACAAAATGTTTTGAATGTGCCACCCCTAAAACATATGGCCAAGCTGTAGGAGGAAAACTAATAAGCTGCACAGCATAGTGTGTGTTTTAATCATTTCAGAATTGATGTAGATATTAAAACTTGACTCCGGATCTGTCTAAGGCAATCTGGGAAATGCATTGGCTTCCAATGGAAGTTCCCGTCAAATGTTTCAGTTCATTTTGAGGGCAGTGTACATACAAATATTATGGACAATGAATATTACAAATTTGTACATGAAATGATGATAATATAAAGGAGGCCAAGGGTGTGTCTACAAATAATGCAATTTGACACCACTTTGAGTGCTATAGCTCCATCCTATGGAATCCTTGGATTTACAGTTTTACAAGGCTTTTAGCCTTCTCTGTCAAAGACTGCTGGTGCTAATACACACAAACACACACACACAGAGAGAGAGAGAGAGAGAGAGATAAGTTTATAATATTCTTTAAACATTTTCTTTAAAACATCACATCTTACCAATTTTTCACTTTAACCATGTGAAACAATGTACTTGTAAATACCTTCAGGCTGTGCATATGATATTGTAATTTAGAGGTATAATCTTAATTGTCCCAATTGTTTATGTCACAACTATTGTCATTGCTTTCAATGTTATATGGAAATTACAACTGACAAGTAACATTAGTACAAAAACCCTTAATCAGGATTCCTTATGGTGTGGTACAGGAGGCCAATTGACACCAAGAGTTACCGCGCCAGATGATGCCAATCCTAGTGAGGCCACTGCTTTGGCCAAGCAGATTTTAAAGATGGCCCCAGTGGCTTCTGTACCAGTTAGTTGGTAAATTTTTCTTTTCTGGTTTGAACATTAAAGGAGCTGTCCAACTTGCTGAAATATATCCTCAGAATAGATTGATCACCCTGGATTGCTCTGCTAAAATTCAGATGAAAACCAAAGAGCATTCACACCGCATTGAGATGCAGCCACTAGACACCAATGTATTTTAATATCTAGCTTTCTGAAATGTTTTGATTTCACTGTGGATGTTTGTACTCTATTTTAATAGCTGTTGTAACAAATTTCATATGTTGAGCTGGAATTTTGATAGGACAGGGTAGTATATATATCTGTGATAGTAGCAGTAGTAGTTTATAAGCATTTTGACTCTCCGATAATGGAGCAAATATGCAAGGGCTAAATTGGATTGTCACTTATATATTTATCCGTTGCAAACCACAGACTCTGTGGTATAATGCATACAGATTATTCTCACTGTTCCCAGTCCATGGTTATTGCCAAAGTTGCCCATGATTTACACATAGAGATGTAATAAAAAACCATCTTCAGAGAAAGAGATTGCCAGCAACTGTAGGGAGGAAGTGTTATAAATCAACAGTTGGAGGAGCACCAATTTCTAACATTAGATTTTCAGTCTAATGTATAAAAGGAGGAGGAGGAGGAGGAGGGAAGGAAGGAAGGAAGGAAGGAAGGAAGGAAGGAAGGGGCGAGGGACACATTTACTTTTCGGGTGTTTTTCATTACATTTACTTTTCAGGTGTTTTGCATGTCCTGATCAAAGGAACTGAACTGCAAGATCAGAGGCTGAAAACTGTATTTTTTGAACAGTTGCATTGCAGGTGAGGTTGTCATATTTTGATGATTAAGAAAGAGGCATAATTGAATTTGAAGGTTAAAGAGAGGCAGGAATAACTTTTTGGAGGATAGGTCCCTAATTCTCATCTTTCTGGAGGATAGGTCCCTAATTCCCCTACACTTTTTAAATAATCATTGAGCTAAGGTGATGTTTCTCAGGTTATCTGAAGTGAGGACCAGCAATTCTCCTCATATGTCCAGCAGTCTATTTGTGCCCATTGGGCCCCCTTGTTTCTTTCTTTACTGGAAATTTCCTGAGACTGAAAGTCAATGGTTCAGAAACCAACACCAGTCTAGGGGACACTGCTCTGAGTAGCCCTGAACTACATCACGGATCCCACCCTCCTTCCAATCTCCTGCTTCCCTACCCCACATGATTACCACCATTCCCTTAATTTGTGTTCCTGGTGATGAAGTTGCCACGGAAGATCTGAAGTAGTCCATCTTTCAGAGGCAATTCTGCAACAAATTTGGGAAGTTAAGAGTAACATTTTTAAGATCTGTGATGGTTCTGACTGCATTTACAAGGTAAAACAATGTTGTTGTATCCTTTAAAACACCTCTATATCACACCAACTCTCAATGGCCAGCTTGCAGAGTGGGTGCATTTTAAGAAGCACAAAGGTTTTCATGAAAATTGCCTCCTATTTGGTTCAAGCATTCTGTTCTCGAGAAATAATCTACTTTATGTTATATATCATCAGCTCCCTCACTCACCTTTTTAAAAAGTGTATCGAGGTTTCCAAGAAATTGGGGCTTTTGGGTAGTGATATCCAGTTAAAGAAACCAGTTGTCAACTACCTCGCCTTTTTAGTTCTATCTGGACCTCTTTTAAAACTTAATCCTGCTTTGTTGATTTACAGCTTTGTTATTTCTGAAGTATGAAGATCTGGGCTGATTAGATACCACATCTAATTAGTTCTGATTTTTAAAACCTTTTAAATGAGTTCTGGTTTTAAAAACCTTTTTTAAATGGTGGGGGGGCCTTCAACCCGTATGGAATTTGAATGGTTATTCCAGACTCTTCCAATAGAAGCAAATTACACTGTTATATCAACCAGGGCTGTCCTCTTCCTTTGTTGTTGTTGTTGTTGATGATGTTGTTGTGTGCCTTCAAGTCCTTTCCAACTTTTGGCAACCCACAGGTGAACCTATCATGGGGTTTTCTTGGAAAGATTTGTTCAGAGGAGGTTTGCCATTGCCTTCCCCTGAAGCAGAGAGCATGTGACTTGCCCAAGGTCACCCAGTGGGTTTCATGGCTTGGTAGGAAATTGAACCCTGATCTCTAGAGTCATAGTCCAACACTTGAACCACATGAAAAGCCACAATCATCCTGTACTTTGTTTGGGCAGCTTGCTGTGAAAACTAGGTGAGACATTTTTATTTGGCCTATGTAGATGTGCCCTACAGCTGCTGATTCAGGCACAAGGAGGGTAACTTTTCTAACCCCCTCCACTAGCAATAAGGAATTGTGAGAAGAGTGCTGCTTTTGATTTTCTTAGGCTCACATGCTGGTGGCAGAGATTCTTGAAATATCTTCCTTCTAGCTCCCAGATTGGAAAATGAACAGCTCTCCTCTGCCCAATGTAGCCGCTGGCTATTAAGGTGGGCTGAATGGGCATTTATGTAGTCTTTACTGCAAAGTCTTAATTAACATGGGGCAGCTACAGAACTGTAACTCTACCTTACAAATCCATGACTTCAAAAATAAATAAATCCAGAAGTAGCCATGTTGGCAATATAGCAAAGTGCAATAACATCTTAAATCCACAAACAGTGACACTTCTATTGGGTCAATGAAAATGCACAAAATACATGTTGCAAGTTTTCAAAGCTCTACTGTCTTCTTCATCTGGCAAAAGTGTTAAAATCATACAGGAATGGAAAATTATGACAGTGTGGAGTCGAAGGCTTTCATGGCTGGCATCCATATTTTTTTGTGGGGCTTTTGGGCTATGTACCCATGTTCTAGAAGAGTTCCTTTCCTAGAAAGGAACTCTCCTAGAACATGGCCACATAGCCCAAAAGCCCCACAGAAAACTATAAATTATGACAGTGGTAGTCACAAGTTTGCAACAGGTATTTTGTGCATTTTGGTTGTCCCCATAAAGTTACCACTGTTTTGTGGATTTGGGATGTTATTGTACTTTGCAATTAAAAAAAAGCTAGCTATTACAAATTAAACAATACAGCATACTCTTAAAAGCCCTTTCTATGAAATCTTCAATTTTTAATAAAGCCTGTCAGAATAATAATAATAATAATAATTAAAAAAAGTCTTTCTCAGCAAACAGAAGGACAGCAAGAATGGGGACATTTTGGCCTCCCTAGAAAGGGAGTTCCAGAGCCTCAGGGCAGCCATTGCCTGTCTCTGATGTAAATGAATGAATAAATAAATCACATCTCTCTTGGAATGCAAAGTGGTTACAAGTTTCATCTCATAATCTCCTCCTCACTCATCCCTCTCCCTCAAAATATCCTGCACTTTTTAATCAGCTAATGCCATTTCTCCAAAAGAATCCCAAAGATAAAGTGTCTCTCTTCATCTTTCGTCCTCGATCTAATCAACTCAATTCAAATCAATTCATTTCTGTGACCTGCTTTTCAAATACAGCCAGCTTGGCCCTTCCTCACTGGGAGTTTATTTATTTCATTTCATTTCATTTTTATGCTGCCTTTCTTCCAAAAAGGGACCCTAGGTGGCTCGTATGGCAAAATTCAAAGAACCAAAATAGAGTGGGGGAAAGTCCACTTATTTGCTTTCAGTTTCAAATAAAGGGGTGGGGAATCTGGGAATGATCTCTTTGGTGAAATATCAGGGAATTCCCAATGGAACCCCAAAGAGTATCAATGAATAGTGACATTTCTGAGTGGTGGACTCCATATGTCCTAAACCTGTCTACTGATTCTCATCTAAAGGCAAATATCTGGAAAAAAAGTACTGGAGAAGAAACATTAAGAAAAGCCAACGTGGCTTTCAACGTGGCTCAGTACTCCCAAGCTCTTTGGTAGCAATTGGCATGCTCACTACAACATGAAAGAGAATTTCCTTGGAATTGGCAGGCTTCATGAAAGTCCCATTGTTCTGAATAGAGTTTACTGCTGAGTAGAGATGGAGAGAATTGTTGGACTCATTGCAAGAAGAATTGTACCTCACCTAAATAATGTACATATTTACAGTGCTTACAGAATGTTTTGGAAAAATAAAATGCATACAAAACAATGTGCGTATTTTAAACAGTGACTGGATAAAATATGCACAACTGAAAACAATGCACCAGCACATTAGTTAATGGGGGAAAGGTGTGTAATTTAGGTTAAAAGGAGCAAATAAATATTCTCCTTAGGCAGATGCATTAACATGTGCAGAAATTAATTGCAGGAAGTCTTTTTATGGGTATGTGTACTGTGTTTCTAATGTTTTTAAATGATTTTACACTTTATTTTACACTTTAATTGTGCTTTGTCCTTGAACCCCACAGTGGGAAAAAGCTGGGATATAAATAAAAGATAGATAGATAGACAGACAGACAGATGGATGATAGACAGATCTTTGTACAGGAGGAAATCCAATGTGTTGAGTATGCAACCCAATATTAAACATGAACATTTTTAAAAAATTAATAATGCAGATTGCATGCAGAGAACCACAACATAGATGTTTTCACATCCTTAAACATAGGGTAATTTTTGCATTGTGTAGTGTAATAAATGCATTGTCTTTACCTTCAACTATGGCAGTGATTCCTGAAAGGCTCCCTTTCCACTTACCTTCTGATCTAGGTTAGGATGAGAGCCCTTGGCAGTCTTAAGATCACACTGCGAGCTTCATGCCTGACTGATGACTGAAATCCAGATCTCTCTCTAGTACAGCCCTTTAGCTGCCCTAGCATACTAAATGCTATCCATTCCATATATAGAAGTGCAATATTTCTCATCTATTTCCTCAGAAAGTTAGTCCAAGTGAAGTCACTGTCCTAGGATGCGAATAGACTTAGCAGTTTAAGTGTGATCAATGAGGCTGTAGCTAAAGATGTGGCAATCCTCAACCTGAAGTTATGACACGATACTTTTCTAACCCCTTGTTATGCCAAATGACGCTGATTCTGTTAAGATACAGAGTCAATGAACACACTGGTAGGTGCAAGTTATAACAGCTTTATTAGATATTAGGCAAAACATTTGTTGTTTTGCTGTTATTGTTGTTGTTTTTGTTAGCTGCCCTTGAGTCGACCCAAACTCATGGTGACTCTGTGGATAAGACATCTCTAAGACACCCCCCGCTGTTTTGCTCATGTCCTACAAATTCATACCCATGGCATTTCTGATTGAGCCTATCCATCTAACGTGTTGCTTTTCTCCCTTTCTTCTGCCTCTAACTTTCCTAGCATTACTGTCTTTCCTAATGACTCGTGCTTTCTCCTGATATGGCCAAAGTATGACAGCCTCAATTTGTTCATCTTGGTTTCCAGGGAGAGTTCAGGGTTGATCTGTTCAAGAACCCATTTGTTTGTCTTTGTGGCTGTCCATGGTATCCGCAGCACTCTTCTCCAGCACCACATCTCAAATGCATTGATTTTCTTCTTATCTGGTTTCTTCACTGTCCAGTTCTCACATCTATACATGGTGATGGGGAATACAATGGCTTGTACAATTCTAACTTTAGTGCTCAGTTGTATATCTTTACAGCTTAGGATCGTTGCTCATTCTTTCATAGCTGGCCTCCCCATTCCTAGACTTCTTCTGATTCCTTGGCTGCAGTCTCCATTCTGATCAATGTTTGATCCAAGGCAAAATGTACAGATATGAAATACAGTAAAGTCTCTATCGAAAGCAAGCCCCCTAGAGTGCCCAGTGGGCTATTGGAGCCCAGCAAAGCAATAGCAGAGGTGCATCAGGCCAGTAATATGAAACACCCTGTCAGCTTTCTGGTCTGCACCAAGCTTCCCCAAGGGCAATTTGATTGGGTTTTACAACCCCAAACCCCTATGAACTATGTGCACTCTTGTATTATCTATCAGTAAAACCTGTCATCAGCTGAACATATATTTCTGATTAATGGCAGCTGTCAAAAGCATATGTCTAAACAAATTATTCTTTTTCTAGTTACTGATTATCTTGGCTAACAAGTTAGGGATGTGAGTAGTAGAAGTTCTTCCCTCCATTCCACAGCCAAGATTTTTTATTATTATTATTATTATTATTATTATTATTTTCATTTATACCCCGCTCTTCACCCAAGGCTATCAGAGCGGCTTACAATTTGTTAATTAGATATTTCCCTGCCCTCAGGATTACAATCTAAAAAGACATGACCTTCTTCCCTTCAGGTAAGGCTTGTTGGAGCTGGCCTGTCTTTCTCTCCCTCAAGATGGTGGATGAAGGGAGGACTCTTCTTGCTTGCAGATGAACATGTGGGAATGATAAGCATAGTCAGATGCCATGGTTATACAATTTTGATGTCTATGAGGACCAAAATTTAGCACCTTGTGAAGTGACAAAGGCTTCTGGGAGAAATAAGCTAAGAAAATGAGCATAACAAGCCAAAACATTTAGCATAATGGGACAATCTGCACGTGTCATCCTAACCCTCCTTGGTTTGCTTGATAGGGGGAAAGAAAATCCATTATGTTGGCAGTTTCTTCATCATGGTACTCTTTTCTATCAAGCACATAAAAGGTGCCTTATGGCTCAGATGCTCCCTGCAGTATGCAAATAAAAACTCAAGCTGTGGCTGCACCATAGCCAGAACAGGATTCTAACAACTCTGTTTCCTCTGTCCCATAACACTTATTTTCTGGAGTGACATCTTTCCAGAGAACACATATTAATGGAAGTTGTGAATGCAATCAAAAACAAACCAAAAGAGCCAGGAAATAAATACATGCATAAATATGTAATAAACACATATTAGAATGTTACAGTAAGTCCATCAAACAATCAATAGTTCATTTATATAAAAAATGCATAGTTTAAACAATTTAGTAGCAATAGAAGTGAAGCTCCACAGGGCATGAAGCATTAACTGGAGAAAGATTGGAGGTAAACAAGCTTTCAATAAAACACGGTCCAGATGTTTTTTACACATTGTCATCTTATTCAGTGGCCAGTATTAAAGTCCTTATACTCTTCTAATTCTTGATCATGCCCTTTGCCTTCACTATCTACAACCTGTTTCTCTTGCCTCATATTTATTTTCTAGAGTAACGCAAGTGGTGTGATGCTAACATTATTCCACATGGAATAGCAGGTATTGTGCATGTGGTTCCACTGTCTATGAATGTGCATTATGCATGGATGCATGTTTCACATGGATGCATATTGTACATTTGGATATGGATGTACATGTGTATTGTCCATAGATGTGCATGTCTGGATCTGCATTGTGTATGGATGGTTAAGCATTTGGCTGCACTTTTGGTTCAGTTGTACAACATTGCCATTCAGCACAATGGTATCAGGGCTCTGCACCCAGAGATTTACACTAGAATCATAGAATCACAGAATCATAGAGCTGGAAAAGAGACCATAAGATCTATCAGATCAAAGCACCCCTGACAGATGACCCTCCAGCCTCTGTGTTAAAACCTCCAAAGAAAGAGATTCCACCATAATCCTAGCCAATGAATCCCACTATTGAAGAATATTTTCAAGAAGTTCTTCCTAATGTTTAGCTGGAATCTGTTTTCCTGAGTATGGTATCCATTGCTCTAGACAGAGTCTAGTCTAGTCTCTGGAGTAGCAGAAATCAAGCTTGCTCCTTCTGCCAAACAACATCCATTCAGATACTTAAACATGGTTATCATGTCACCTCTTAACCTTCTCTACCCCAGACTAAGCATGCCCAGCACCTTAAACTGCTCTTTTTAGGCATGGCATGGTTTCCAGAGCTTTCACCATTTTGGTCATCCTCCTCTGGACACACTTCAGCTTGTCAAATTTCTTGTTGACTTGTGGTGACCAGAGCTGGATACAATACTCCAGGTAAGACCTGAACAGCTCAAAAGATTGGAGCAGCAGTTATGTAAGAGCTACTGCCTGCTAGCTCTGTCCTCAAGCAAGTCAGTGACTCAGAACAAACTCTGCCCCTTTACACCATGTGATAAGGAAGAGCACACAGCGCCAAACATATAGCCCTTTTAAAAAAGAGTCAATGAGTCAAGGATGACCCCACCACCACAAACATGTCTCAGCTTCTGCTTTCTCCACAAAGACTCAACCATGAGGCAGGAAAGCAATTATGTGCAAGCCAAACTATCAGAGACATTGCCTCCACACCATTCAACAAAGCTGGAACCCCATATTCCTAGCTGGGATTGGGGTGATACTTTTTATTTTAAAAGAAAAACTGGCAGCCAGTTCATCAGAGCCCTGATTTCAATGCACATTCATTACCCAGAAAACAAGTATCTCTGATTACATCAAATCAGTATCCACCATAGATATTGTTATATATCAGACTCCATCCATAGTTGAGCAGGTATTTCATCTTGTTCTCCCACATTTGGGCACAATAGTCTGTCCATGTTGCTGTTGCTTCTCATGTCTGATATATCTACCGCTGGCAATTCTTTGTTTTCCTTGTCTTTTTCTCTCCTTTGTATTGGGTTTGAAGATCTTTGTACATCAGGAAATCAATGCAAATCTGTGCTTGTTTATTTATTTATATTTTGTGAGGAACATTCACAAACAGCCTGGATAAATAATAGTAAATATATTCTGCTGACGGATATTGATCTGGCCACATGATTATATGATATCTATCTCTCCTTTCTCTTGTGCGTCTCTACTAATCTGCTACCATTTTCATTTTGATTTTCCCTTCACTGGCCCATGGATTTTATATCAGTGTCAGTCTATTTTGATCTTCTGTCTCTTCTGCCACGTGCAAATGCATGGATTTTTAATGCTAAACTGCCAAGAATTCTACTTTGAATTAATGGGTAACTGTGACAACATAGGCAGATTCAACTCCATTTTGTCTTCTATGGCATACTGGTGTAGGTGTATTGGACTGCCAGTTTCTTTCTGTTACTGAGAAACTCAGCTATGATATATGATATATATGCCATTATATACACTTTGCTAGAATCATCCCAAGCAACGTGGAGAAAGCATGCATTTTATTCTGGAGGGAGCAAGGAACTAAAACTTCCTGATGGTATTGTGTAGAATATTGTGGTTGTGCTTGTGCCATCAACTTGCTTGTTGACTGATAGAGATCTCATGAATTTCACAGAGTTTTCTTAGGCAAGGAATAAGAGATAAACTTACAGACATTGACTTGCATATCTTTTTCAATTGCATACTTCAATTGAATTGATATAAGGTTCCTTCATATGAATAGTCAAACAACAGATACTCTCCATATGCATATGGTTCTCTTCCATTTAGTGAAGACACCAGGCAGTCAGACAAGTGACAAGGTATCATTTTCACATAAAGGCCAGCATCCTGTTAGTGAGATACACAAGTATAAGTCACCTTATTCTTGAATATGACTTTTTTGAGTTGTTGTGGAGGTTGGTATTCTCTTCCTTCTTCTGCAATATCCAACTCCCCCCTGGCCTCGCCATTTCACTGTGTGCATATTAAGGATGTTCATCTTCACTTTTTTATTTTATTTACCTAGTTATTTTATATACTACTTTTGTATACAAAGCACAGAAACCAAGACAGCTGATTTGCGCACCCTACACATAGTTCTCACATGCAGAAACAAACATTTTTTAAAAAATTAATCCATGCTCAACATCACAAGTGGTTTTAAACATTTTTCCTTTTTCAAAAGGATTTTTGCACAAAAATGGTTTCAGGGTAAATTCATGGAGTGTTTTGCACAAAACCCAATCCAGCTGATGAGAAAACAAGTGATCATGTTTTGACTCTCAAGAAACACTCTCTTCTTACTTCTAATCAATTTTGGTGGGGGAAAAATTAAACCCCAAGATAGATTTTCTCATCCAAATAATTCAGGCTGCATCTGCATTGCAGAAATAATCTGGGTTGACATCACTTTAACTGCCCTGGCTCAATGCTATGCCATTCTGGGAACTGTAGTTTATTGTAGCACCAAAGCTCTCTAACAGACAAGGATGAATGTCTCAACAATTCTCAGAATTTCACGGGACTGAGTCATGACAATGAAAGTGGTGTCAAACAGCATTAGTGACATACAGCCTGTGTACACCAGCTCTTTGTGCTGGCCTGCAGGTGATCCAGGGCTGAATTAGGGCTGAGTGTACATACCCTCCAAGCCCTAGTTCCCCTGCCTGGGCACCATCTTGGCATGCACCCATACACAAGGGACCAGCCATGATGACATTCCACTGTTGAACAGTGTTTACTGTAAGAAAGTTCTTCCTAATGTTGATGTGGAATCTCTTCTCCTGTGGCCTGAATCCATTGTCTCATGTCCTATTCTCTGGAGCAGCAGAAAACAAGATTGTTCCTTCCTCAATTGACACCTCTTCAAATACTTACACAAGGGTAGCATATCAACTCTTAACCTTCTCTGCTCCAAGCTAACCATACCCAGCTCCCTAATTCTCTCCTCATAAGGCATTGTTTTCAGGCCCTTCACCATTTTGGTCACCCTCCTCTAGACAAGACTTCTTTGTCAAATTCCAAAGGTATAGCTATTCCCAGCATGGATAGGAGTTCATACATGTTAAAGATGAAGAGATGTTCAGAAGAAAAGAGAAAAGGCAATTTGAACTCAAAGTAAATACACAAATCTGAATCCCAACTTCAAGTGCCAAGCATCCAAAGACCTCTGCTTGGATGGAAATCTGCAAATTGTCTTGGTGTTATGTTTGAAATTTTAAAATCTCAAGTTGTTTCCTATCACATACACAAAGATGCCTTTGAATTTAAGAATTGTCACTCCCCAAATAAGTTCATCACCTTGGTCAGTCACTTTGCACTTTGGAATAAAAACCCAAATGGATTTCCTACTGAGATCAGATCCTCCAGCCTCCCCTGGAAATTCCTTTCTATAGAAGCTTAACTACTCAGTGTGATGCTCATAAGTACCAGTTTTATTCCTTCCCATAGGAATCCCTTCATATGATGCATTGACATAAATTATTTAAAGATGAGGCATATTGTCAAGATTAACAAACTGCTACTAGGCTTTGAATCCAGAAAGGACTCTTTCCCAATTATGTCTATCTATAGGATTGTCAACAAACATTGAAGTTAGTAACAGCATAAAGTCATGTCACAGTGTTCCAGTTTGAAATGGCTGATGTCAAATAGTTTTAAGAGTAACACTTTTTTGACACTGTTCTTTCACAACTAAAGGTGTACATATGTTTTGACAATGAGCTGTTTGCTTCAGAAAGGTATTTTAACATCAAGAGTGGTGTTTTTTTAAATGAGAGTGGTTCTTTAATTCAAATATTTCCCTCCCAAATCTGGCAGTCATCTTGTCTATAGAATGTTGCACTGCATTTGGAATATCAATCTGTGAAAATCTGTAGAAAAGTCAAGGCAAAAGAGTTTAGTGTTTATTTGTTAAGGAAGGAAGGAGGGAAGGAAGGGGAAGAGAAAAGAGGAAAAGGAAGAAAATTAGAAAAGGGTGCTGAAGGAGGAGAAGGAAGAAGGAGAAAGAAGAAGGAAGGAGGAGATTCTCTCCTAACAGAGGAAGAAGGTGGAGTGTTGAAGAAGTAGTGATGAAGAAGATGAGGGAAAAGGAAGAAGATGAGGATGGAGGAAAAAGAGCAGAAGTAAGGCAGATGATGTTTAATGTCACTTTCTTATTTTCACCTTATTTTCATTTTCAAGCTGCTTAAGGCACAAGAGCTGAGCCAAAATAAGAGGAAGAATGGCAACCCATTCCTGAACCATTAGAGAATCCCTGGATTTGTCATTCATTGAAGTGCAAAAGTTCAACTCTTTTCATTAAGATCCATGTTGCTTCCAGGATCAATGGACCCACAGAATGGAATGGCAGACACGCTAACAAGTTTTCCCTCTTGCTAAGAAGATCTTTGATGCAGCATAAGCAACACTATACACAGCCAGGAATTTCCAAGCTGTGTGAAACTTACTCTTGGTAGGAGAATAAATGTGCACAAACATGATGTCAGCACATTATCATCTAATTTAATTTATGGCTCCCGGGCCAATGTGACAATACAATTATACGCCATTTAGGCCCAAGAGCGAGCATTTTTAAAAAGTGAGCCCATTCAAAGCATACGGAATAAGCAGGGTTTCAGTTACAGTTTTGCATCAGCTTGCCCAACAAGGGTCTCTGATTGCAAAGGCTGTTGCAGTAACATCAAATGATGCATGAATGGTTTTCCGAACAAAGGCCCAATCAAATGTAATTAGCAACAGAGAACCCTTATGGCAATTCCAAGCAGAAAAACCTACTATCCTCTTGATATGTGTGGCCAGGAAACAGAACTTAATGGAGAGAAGGCTTTAACGACTATGCAGAGAAGCTTCATTATTATATCAGCTGGGATGCATACCAGGAACCATACCAGCTCTGTATGCTGTGTTCCCTTGTGAGTAGCTACCAAAGTCTGCAGAGCAAAGGAAGAAGAGCAGAAGCAGCTCTCCAGCTTCTATCATGGTTCCATCAGTGCCAGACCCGAGTGCCTCATTGGTTCCTCTTGATCTGAGCCATCTACAGATGTTTCCAGATCAGGCCTGTTGTTGTATGAGTAAAAGCAGGCTCTAATCTTTTGTGTTTAGCTTCCTAGATTCTGTTTAGGTCTTACTTCCTAGTCTGATGGCCTCTCCACTTACCAGCTTTATTCTCTGTGTGCATCTACACTGTAGAAATAATGCAGTTTAAAACCACTCTAACTCCTATGGCTCCATACTATGGAATACAAACCTAGGGTTTGTAGGTTTGTGAAGCACCAGCACGCTTTGGAAGAGAAGGCTCAAGACCTTTTAAAACTACAAATCCCAGGATTCCAAAGAATCAAGCTACAACACTAAAAGTAGTGTCAAACTGCATTATTTCTACAGTGTAGATGCACCCCAAGGCTTCCTCTCCACTGTGTCTTATATGTCTACTTTCTCCAGAATGAGGATTCTTGCTTGCAAACTGCTGTACCTCTTCATTAAACAGAACTTGGAAAAGTTACTTTCTTGGACTACAACTCCTGCTCTGAAGATGGTGGGCTGGGGGAGTCTGGAAACTGTAGTCCAGACAAGATAGTTTTACAAGTTCTGGTATTAACCCCATTGACATTGGGGTTTGCTTCCTACACTTTACATAGGACTTTTGAATAGCTTTTCATGTAGACCCAATACCAGTCCTGATGGGACTTCCATCCTTTTATTTTCATGAAATATGTGTAAGCAAGAGACAACATCATCATCATCATCCCAGGAACATTTCAGCTGGATTTGGAAGCAACAAAAATCGTAGAGGTGTGCCTTTAGATGGAAGGCCCATGTTTCCTTCTTCCTCCTCTCTCTGTCTATGAGGTGACACCAAAGCTGGAATTTTGTGGGTGTCATAAACTTTGTAAGTTCCTCTATATGTGCAGTTGTACTTTTTTGGCTGCTATGCAATTGGTGCATTCAGTTCATGATTGTGTAATCAGAGTTCCACATGTGGTTCAGCAATCTTTGTATGCTTTTAATTACACTGTTTTTTTTTTGATGTTGTGAGCCACCCTGAGTCCCAGTTTTGGGGAAAGGATGGGATATAAATAAATAGCAGAGGCAGCAGTAGCTCAACAGCTACTTGCTGGGAATGCTCTAGCTAGAGATACTACACCAAGCAGGGGGTTCAACATGATGGCCCAAGGGACCCCTTCCAACTCTATGCTTCTACGAGTCTTTCATTCTATGAAGTGTAATCATTTGTTTGTTGTTTTTAACTGCCCTTGTGTCAACCATGATTCACTGCAGCCCTGTGAATGAGACATCTCTAAGACCCCCTGTCCTCAGCCACTCTGCTCAGGTCCTGTAAATTCAGGCTCATGCTCTCCCTAACTGAGTCTATTCATCTTGTGTATGGCCTTCTCTCTTTCTGTTGCCCTTTACCTTTCCTAGCATTATTGTCTTTTCCACTTAGCATTCAACAATTGATTAAATGGATCTACTCTGTTTGAGACTAACCATTAGGATTCCAACCATAGTGCTGCATCTTGCTGAATGCTGCATGACTATTTGCTAGTGCTTACATTAGAGAGCTTTCTTCACTGGGGTTGCAGAAGTATCCACTGTGACTTTCCCATTGCATAATAGGATAATAAGCAAGCTCACTGGCAGATATACAATCAATCAATACTGAGTGTAGATTTATACTATGGAAGCACTATATAGGACCTCAGGCCTACAGATCTACTCCCTTCCTCCATCTTCTCCATCAGAAACAACTAGCAATGTGGAGCAGTGATGAGATACACATATTGGTAAAAGATGGGGAAATTCAACATGGTGATCCCATTTCCTCTAGCAGCTCTGTTACTATCATCATAGCCAGTCCCACATTTATTTTGAACTAAATAAATAATGTCTAACAGCAAAAATAGAGCTTGGATGAAAAACACCTTAGCTCAATTGTGGAAGGAGACATGGGAGACCAACCAAAGTTTCCAGCCATTTGAAACATTTATCTGTGGGACAAAAAAGTTCAGTGCATTTATTGTTCTCAAAACTTGTGTCCTAACCCTCGCCCTTTTAAAGGGATGTGTTCTTTTATCTTCCTCTGTGGCCTCCAATGCTCACTATTTCAATCTCTTCCCCACTTTCTCTCACCCCACCTGTAGAAAAAGCCATGTAAAGAAGACTTTATTTTAGAGTCTGCTGGTAGCCATCCTTTTGCCATGGCATTTTAAAGACAACACCACCTTTCATCTGTAAATTACACCTTCACCACTTAATCCACAGGGGAAGTAATTAAATTTAATAGAAAGCTTGTCTTCTGAACAAAGCCATCCTTTCCCATCCCATCAAGGAGCCAAGATATCAAGAAAAAGGGCAGGAATACTTTCTTAACTCCATCAACAGGGGACCAGAGAGCCTCTAAAGCATTCTCAGAACTACTTTCTCGGGAACATTCCTTCAATGCCCTTGATTTTCTAATTATTATTTTCCCCAGAAAACCTTAAACGTTTGCAATGGAAAATAGACCAACTACAGTTACTGGTGTTTGCTTAACAGACCCTACAAAAATTGTAAGGAATGGCCAATATCCCATACTTGAGTTGTACAAATTAAGTTTCCCTTATCCGAAATAGCTGGGACCAGAGGGATTTTGGAGTTTTTCAGATTTTGGAATATTTACATATACATAATGAAATATCGTGGAGATGGGACCCAAGTCTAAACATGAAATTCATTTGTTTTTCATATACACCTTATGCACAGAGCCTGAAGGTAATTTTATAAACAATATTTTAAAAATAATTTTGTGCATGAAACAAAGTTTGTGTACATTGAACCTTTGGAAAGCAAAGATGCCACTATCTCAGCCACCCATGTGGACAATTTTGGATTTTGGAATATTTTGGAGTTTGGAATTCTAAATAAGGCAGGCTCAACCTGTTCAACATAAACTCCTTCACGCAGAGTTAAGCATTAATTGTACTGTGCAACCTTAGTGTTGAATAGCAATATCATACACTGAAGCAGGGCACCAAATGTGCCTCCAAATAAACAAACAAATGTATATGTCTTCAGCTCTGAATCTACCCCACATGGTCATTCTGTGCTTCAGAGTGAACAATCAGGATCAGAGAACCACCTTGCTATTGTACCATTTTTATTTATTTTATTTCTATGCAACCTTTCTCCCATAAAAGGAACCAAGGAGGCTCACAAATAAAAACACTTTAAAAACGCATTACAATAAAACAGTTAAAACTTATTTATTTGTTTTTTGCCAGATGTGAAATGATAACATCAACACTGAGATCTACAAGATTTCTCCAAAGGACAGGATCAACATTCAAAAAGACCTTAATAGATTAGAAAACTTGTTTAAAAATTTGTTGTATGCTGCCCCAATTGCTGAACAGAGGGGTGGGTTAGACATAAAAATTATTATTATTATTATTATTATTATTACTACTACTACTACTACTACTATCAAAATTAATTTCAACACAGAGAAATGTAAGGTACTGCACTTAAGGCAGAAAAATGAAGTGCATAGATAGAGGGTGGGGGAGACCAGGCTTAACAACAGTACATGTGAAAGGGATCTAGGAGTCCTAGTAGAACACAAGCAGAACATGAGTCAACAGCAGCTAAATAGGTCAATGTAATTCTAGACTGCATCAATAGAAGTATAGTGTCTAGATCAAGGGAAGTAATAGTGCCACTCTAGCTTGCTTTGGTCAGGCCTCACCTGGAATACTGTGTCCAGTTTTGGGCATCATAATTCAAAAAGGATGTTGACAAGTTGGAGGCTGTCCAGAGGGCCACCAAAATGGTGAAGGGTCTGGAAACCATACCTTATGAGGAAAGACTTAGGGAGCTGGGTATATTTAGCCTGGAGAAGAGATGTTTAAGAGGTGATATGATAGCCCTGCCTAAGTAATTGAAGCGATGTCACATTGAGGATGGAGCAAGCTTCTTTTCTGCTGCTCCAGAGACTAGGATACAGAGTAACAGATTCAAACTACATGAAGAGATTCCACTTCAACCTCTTGAAAGTAAGAGCTGTTCAACAGTGGAAGACACTCCCTCAGAGTGTGGTGGAGTCTCTTTCTTTGTAGGTCTTTAAACAGGGACTGGATGGCCGTTGTGGTGTCTTCCAACTCTATAATTCTATAATTCTATGATTCTAGGGGTCTCAGATCTGCTATAATCATTGTGTGTCTGATTATGGGGGCATAGGCAAATGCTCTCCAATTCTGCTTGCTTACCATGAATGGCTCTGTAGAGTGTCTCTAGAGGCTTTGTAGTAAGCCAGTGGAAGGGTATATGGCTCAGTGTAGCATAGGGCAGCATACCAAAATGTACACTATGCTGATAGGATGGAGGTCTGTCTCATGCACAAACTGTTTCTTTAGCCATCCTTTCCTCTCAGTGACACTTATATTTACATTTGCAGTCCTGTTCCAAATCTGAGCGATAAAAGGTTAGGAAGTATCTCTGTAAAGGAAGAAAGGGGGCGAATTAAAAAAAATAAGGGGAAGGGGAGAGTAAGATGGATCTATCTGCAGAGAGAAAGGACAGCTATTGGGAAAGATAATGAAAGGAAGATGTGACAGTGAGCAAAGGGTTTCTGCTTACCCCATTAATTTTGTCACTTTGGCAAAGGAGCCATGATGTGCGCCTTTCTAACAATTGTTATTTTTATTGCTGGTTTCCAAGGCCCATAATGACAGCATTCACAATGTTGGCTGAGATTCTAGATCAGCTACTTAACTACATAATTACCTTAGTTATGTAGCTAAGTAGTGTCTCCTGACCCAGCCCCTCAATGTTGACCTACTGACCATTGGCCGCTTTTAAGTGATGAGAGTATGTTCTCCTCTCGATCAAGATACAGAAGACTGATATTTCCACCCCTTCTTCCACCACTGATCCCGAGTGTGACAGTCAGAAACAGGATCTCTGTTGTAATTCCTCTTCACACTGGAAATTGCTCACAGGAAAGTGATGGAACTATCCATCAGGTGCATCCTAATTGATAGTGAAATAGGCTCCCTTCACTTGCAATGGCTGCTTCCCTGCAAGTCAGAATTGGGGGACATTCAGGATTCCTATGTATTCCCTGCATTATTACATATGTAGAGATTCTAAAAATGAACAAGGCACAAATATGTAAATCTAGGTTATGCATTTGTAACTGTGATACTGAATTCCAACTGTTATTTTTCCACTCTTATTATCTGGCAAATAACAACAACAACAATTTTATTTATAACACCCTTTCCACCAAAGGGCAGAATGTCAAGCATATACAGTCAGCCCTCCATATTTGCAACTTTGACTTTTGCGGATTTGATTATTGACAGATTTCATTAATGTGTTCTCTCTTGGAATCTCAGGTTCTTCCAGCATTCAGCAGAAGTCACACTAGAAGACCTAGAGATTCCTAGTGAGAACATTTCTCCAGACATTTATAGATCCTCCAACACAATTCTATGGTCACCTTCTGGCAGATGTTGATCATAGAGTTGCACTGGAGGATCTGGAGATTTCCAGAGAGGTGTTCTCCAATGTAAAAAACAAAAACAAAAAAACAGTGCTATTGCCGTTTTCCCACTTTTACAGGGGTCCTGTGCTACTAACCCCGGGGGATGTGTGGAGGGCCCACTGTGTAATCAAAAACAGATGGTAAATCATAATACTATAAAATGCTAAAATACTAAAATAACATATTAATATACTAAAAACAAACTCCTTATCATTAATTTATACTCTTTATTATTGTGTGAATGTCTCTGTGTTTGCACACGTATGTGCACACGAGTTGCTTGAGTTTGGTTGGCATCTCCACACACATGTAATTTCCTTTAGGCATGCAGTTATTCCTATCAGCCATGGCATAATGTTTGCATTCAGTTCACAGTTGTCTGAGCAGAGTTCCACAGGTATAACTGTTGAGCATGCAGCTCTGCATAATAACTCATTGGTGCCTTCAATGTCCAATTGATTCACTGGGAGTGTGGAAACAGCAAGCACATTTGCAGATACACAGTGGGTTGCATAATGTTTCTATTCAGCCAAAGGCTGATGTAGCAGAACAGCCACTATGCTGTGTGAGTGTATAGCGATACCATGTAAGCATGATGTAGGATCTCTGCTGTTGTTTTACTTTATGACCAATTGTTGTTGTTATGTGTCATCAAGTCAGCTTTGATTTATGGTGACCACATGAATGAGAGACCTCTAGGAGACCCTGTTATTAACAGCCTTGGTTAGGTCTTGAAAACTCGGGGCCATGGCTTCCTTGATTGAGTCAATAAGCCTGTAAGGTGGATTGACATTTCCTAGTGCCGTCCACTTTACCAAGCATTATCCTCTTTTCTAGTGAGTCATCCTGTCTCATGTCTCAAAATACAATAAGCTCAGTTCAGTCATTTTGGCTCCTAGGCAGAGTTCAGGCTTCGTTTGCTCCAGGGACTGTTTTTGCTGGTTCCTGGTATCTGTAAAACTCTCCTCCAGCATCACACTTCAAATGTGTTGATTTTCCTTCTGTCAGCTTTCTTCACTGTCCAGCTTTCACAACCATACATAGAAATCAGAAAAATGATGGCACAGATGATTCTGACTTTGATATTTAATCATCTGTCTTTGCACTTCAGGATCTTATCTAGTTCCTCCATAGCTGCCCTTCTAGGGCTTAGCTGTCTTCCGATTTCTTGACTAAGTGTCTCCAATTTGTTTGATGACTGAGCCGAGGTACAGAAAATCTTTAGCAATTTTCAGTGGCATCACTGGCTTTTACCAGTTACCTTCTGAAGACAATGCAATGCAACAGAAGCAATTAGATCAATGCTTGGGCTTTGAAGGTAGGAGCAGTTTGAATCAGGCTCTGAAGTAAAGAAGGCCATGTCATCTACAGGACTGGAAAGACCTCTTTGTTCAGGATTCTTTTGAAGACACTTGAGGCAATCCAAGCATTGCCTTCCAGAATGAGCACAGACTACTATTGATTTAGAGCCCCTTGAAGAGTAGAAAACAAATCATGAGGAAAAGAGGCTGGAATATTGGCCTCCTTGGGAGAAAGGAGGTTCAAGATGGAGAAAAGGAGATTCGATTGGTGCAATAACTACCTAAGAAAGTAGAGAGATCTCCAAAACAAAAAACAAAACAAAACAAAACAGCCTTGCCCAAACAGTTTGCTTCCTTCCTTCCTTCCTTCCTTCCTTCCTTCCTTCCTTCCTTCCTTGCTTGCTTGCTTGCTTGCTTGCTTGCTTGCTGTGACTCCCACCATCCCTAGCAACATGCAATATTGAGTTTGTAGGGCAAAATCTCCTGAAGGACACAGCTTGGGGAGTGAATGCTGCTATGCTGCTAAGTTGCTTTTGAATTATGGTGACCCTAAGCTGAACTTATGAGTTTTTGGCATGATTTGTTCAGAGGAGGAATACCATGGCCTTCTCTTAGGCTGAGAGAATGCAGCCTGCCCAAGGTTACCCAGTGGATTTCCATGCCTGAACAGGGATTTGAACCTTGGTCTACTGAAGTAACACTCAGACAACTACACTATGCTGACTAGAATCTGTCATTACTAGTTTTAAGGAGAGGATATCCTTTTACAGGGCAGGTATGCTATATAGTTTAACCCTAATGTATCATCATCATCATCATCATCATCATCATCATCACTGCAAGCCTCAAGGATCAAATTTAGGACAAAGACAGCATATTAAATAAGTAAATAAATAAATAATAGCAGCAGTAATAGTAGTACAGTCAGTCTCTGTATCCACGGATATTTTTTTTTATCCACAGATTAAATTATCCACATGTGGAGTTGAAGGCTTTCATGGCCAGCATCCATAGGTTTTTTTTGTGGAGCTTTTGGGCTCTGTGACCATGTTCTAGAAGAGTTCCTTTCCTTTTGCATTCTGGCAAAACGCCAGAAAGGAACTCTTCTAGAACATAGCCTGAAAGCTCCACAAAAAAGTATAAATTATCCACAGTTTGAAAATACTTTAAAATATATAAATTCCAAAAAGCAAACTTTGCTTTTGCCATTTTATATAAGCGACACCATTTTACTGTGCCATTGTATATAATGGGACTTGAGCATCCAAGGATTTTGGTATCCAAGGGAGGCCCTGGAACCAAATCTCAATGGATACCAAGGTCCCATTGTAGTAGTCTTTCTGCCAAGCAGCTGAGAGCAACATACGTTTTGCTTCTTCTTCTTCTTTTTTAATCATGTATTCATATCCTGCCTTTCTCTCAGCATGGGGCTCATATATTTCTCTCCTTGTTTTATCTCTATTTATTTGTATATTTATAGCCTGACTTCCTTCCAGTATGGAACTCAGCTTACAAAAATGTTAAAACACAAAAAAGCTTTTTAAAAAACCCTGATAATAAATAAAATAAAAGTCTTTGCAATATCTTTGAGAATTAGATTAAGCTGAGACTGTTTGGCAGGTTGAAGATGATTTTAGAAATAGCTTGTGATCTTGGTTAACTAGCGATTCCAACCTGGGCCTTCCTAGTTGAGGTCAACACTCAAAATCACCATAGAGTGTCTAGTTACTTAGTGCAGTAGTCAGCAATATAAAAATCAGGAACTCTTGGTTTATGACCAAGAATGTCATGTTTGTCCCAGAGAACTACGATTTAAGCCATTACCTGGGCATCCTTGGCAGCAGCATCTTGCAGACCTCATGCAGAAATGTCAGAGTTGAGAGGAGGTTTGTATAGCTTCACAGTCTAATCTAGTAAACTATCATTTCAGGTTATCATAAATGATTATACCTAAAGACAGATTTTGGGCACAGAACAACAGGCATTTTGAAACTTTTGCCTGACATCCTGTTAGTGACATATTATTATGTTTGGCTCACATCTTGTTAGTGTCACATGCACACACACAAGTTCAACTTATCCCTGTATGTTTATTTTTTGTTGTTGTTCTTGCTCATTGCAGATGTTGGAATTCTTTACCTCCCTTGTGCAACAATCAACCCCCCTTTAAAACCCACCATTCATGTTTCCTCTTCCTAACAATAGTGGTTTGTTGTGAATGGGAGATGGGTGAGAAACAACTAGCTATCTGCCTATTATGTGCCTTGGCCATACGGCTGGCAATCAATATTGTAGTAACAGATTTCTAACTTAGAGTTAAGAGATTTGTAACTACTCCATACCTGCTAACTCTACATGGGCATGGCATTATTGCCACATCACAAGTGCCTTGCAAAACCTACTTTGTGAGACAGCAGCAGCTGTGCTGAGAGCTGGAGGTCCATTCAGCTGGAGATTGGGTTGCAAGAGGATCAAGTTTCCAGCCTTTCCCATCAGTGAGCAAGACTATGACAATCAGAAGCAAAATCTCCACTGCAATTCCTTTTTGCAGTCTTGTTCACTGACAAGAGGAGAGTTGAAACCTCATCCTCCTGTATCCTGATCACCAACTGTATGGACCTCCATCTCTCTGTGCAGCTTCTGCCCGGTAAATAGGTGTGTGTGGTGGAGGTCAGACAGAAGATATTATTTAGTTATGCAATAGACCTATACCCAACCCCCTTGAAACTCACCTGGTTTCTGGGAAGGGATGGCACAACTGTTTAGTAACTAGTGGAGAGTTAGCAGTGGAAGAAAGGCATCCAGCTGGGTCCCTATGGTCAAACATACAACGACGATGTCATCTCCCCCAGAGCAGCTGTTCCCAACATATGGTCCTCTAGATACTTTGGACTTCAGTTTCCATGGTTCCTGATTATTGGACAAATTGTTTGAGACTTCTGGGATCTGATGTCCAAAACAAATGGAGGAATAAACGGTGGGAACCACTGCTCCACAGGGTGAGGTCCAGGTGATGCTTCTGCTCTGCAATCACTAGATGACCACAGCAATGATCTAGTCTGATATCTTGGCAACTTTTCTGAGCTGGAAGTGGTTGTTATTCCAGAACTCCCTAAGAATTAATTTGTTACTAAACATGGAAACACAATACTGCTATGAGATAAGTTTTCTGGGCGGTAAATCAAAACAGCAGGTGTTCTACAGCACAGAAAAACATCACAGTCTTTTTACCTGATGGGATCTAGCACACCTTCACAGCATCAGACCCCTAAACCACAAATTCTATAAAGACAATTCAGGGCTGACTTTCCAGATCCCCATGGCTAGATAATGGGTATGCTGGGCTGGAAGATGGTTCTTCCAGGGTTATGGGGGACATAACCAAAGGACCACACAGACATGATCCACGTCCAATCCTAACAGTTATGAGAACAATACAATCAAGTGGCTAAAAGCAAATTTATGCCCCCTAGCCAGTTCCAAACTAGTAGTCTGGTCCCAGCCTCGAATTGCCAGCCTGACATGAAACTATCTAGCAGAGACTAGTCAACATGAAGTAACCTTTATCATGGTCCTTGACAGCCATTAACAAGAAACCACTTGACTTACAGCATCAGCCAGAGATACCTACATTCCTGATGCAAGATTAGGAAAATCTTTTTAAAAAGCATCCAGAATTACGAAATAGCTCTCAGGTCTGAAGATACTAGTGAATCACCTTTCCAACAAGTTGGATTGACCTGGGCTGCTTCTACACTGAAGAATTAATGCAGTTTGGCACTGCTATAGCAGCCATGACTCAGTGCTTTGGAATTCTGGGATTTGTAGCTTTCTGTCAGAGATTTCTGCTGCCACAACAAACTACAAATCCCAGGACTCCATAGAATGGAGGTATGACAGTTAAAGGGATGCCAAACAGCACTAATTCTGCAATGTGGCAACAGCTTTGAACTGATCAATTTATGGCTTACACCAACCTGTCAAGAGCACAATATGAATCTGTTTTTGCTTTGTAACCCACTGCATTTCTCACAAAAGTCTTTAATTGCTCACGATCTTAAATCTCAGCCATTTAAACTGTGTCACGGCTAAAAACACTGATTTTTTCTTAGTTTCAGATTGACACTAATTAAACAAATTATTCCAGGGTAATTTTCAGCCTTAGATGTCTGTAATTCTTTGAAAGTCACAGAAGGTGGCACTGAAAAATCTGAGGTATGCAAAGGAATATAACTGCTCTGAAACACTGAGTGTTGCAATAGTATGTGGATAAATTGCCCACTCCCAACTTTTCTTTTGTTCTTTCTGTTATATGCACAAATCCTTCTAGGACTTACAAGAACGTGCAGAAGAACCTTGGACTTCTTGCCTTGCACGACAAACTACTGTTACTAGTTTGAAATGTCTTCTTAAGAGTGGATTTTTCTTGCGAGGGTTGCCAGGCTGGATCTGGTTTAGGGCTCCTGTAATTTTAATCCTGAGCAGACTTTGGAGAAGGAGCAGATGCCATAAAAATCCACCAAGTATGGCAAAAAGTACCTCTCTTCACCTTCTTTCCAAACCTGTTTTCTGCTGTAGCCAGCTCTTCCCAACATGGTTATTGCCTTCATGTGGAGAGCAGGTAGAGGGGGGCATAGAAGAGCACACAACTCAGTTCTTGTTGCTCTTACATGTGTACCAATTCTCCCTGCTATCCATTGGCAAGGTAATAGCTGTGCTAGGAAGAGACAACAATGGCTGAAAGATGAGTTTTGGATGCCTTCATCCCACTTGATGGAGCTTTTAGCTACCTTGTCCTGCTCGATAATCTGTTCAAGATCAAGGTTACAGTAGCCCCCAAATGGGCAACCCTAGTTCTCACCCATGATGACCACTGGGTTTTCATTCATCTTGGTTAACCCTCACCTTCTACTTGGCTGTGGTGCATTTCTGCATTTTCTCCAGCTCTGACTCGTGGGCTCAAATCTATGTCCTGGTTTTGAATTCTTTCAGCTGCCTACATAAGTCAGTATGCCTCTAGCTTCTGTGGGGCTTGACCAAAGCAGAATAGAGTGGCACTATTACTTCTCTTGATATAGACACTATACTTCTCTGAAAGAACCACAGTTACTTCAGAGCTATAGAAAGGATTTTGTCATTTCGAAGCATGTCTATAGCCCCAGTAAGCTCCTGGATCAATCTTTGTACTTATCATCATACTTACCAAAGTTACACCACATACAAAGAAAGCATTCCACCCTTGCATTTGGAATCTCTGACTGACTGTTTTAATGAGTTTTACATGGAGCTGCCCTTGAATGTGCCCTTGGAACTTAGGTAGATCTAGCACTGTGGTTCATGGTTGTGAATTGTGTGTGATGTGCATGTTGTGCCATGGCACATAGTTATGTATGGATTCATATGCATGTTGTGCATGGTTGCACACTGCACATGGCTGTCCATTTCATTATGTACATGCAGATGTATATGCACATTCCATTGTGCATTTGGTTGCACATTGTCAAATTCAGTAATGAGATCGTACTGCAAGTCCATGCATGTAGTTACCCTCTGTCTCCTCAATGTAGCATCTCTTTTCCAACCTCAACATTTTATTTTTTAAATGAAGCAGCATTTTTACAGGGTAGGCCATACACATATGAAGCATAAGTGTTGGGTCCAGGTGGCTGCCCTTACTCTTGTTACTCCAATGTATGCATTCATCCTTACAAAGTATAATGGAATATGGAGACACAAGTTTTGGCACTGATCATCAACCTTGAAAGGGCTGTGTAAGAAGATCCAGATCTTACAAGCAGCTGGCCTGCTGAAAGCCAGCATAGTATAGTTGTTTGAGTGCTGAGTATGTCATGCCCCCTCTTGAGAGTTCACTTTCAGAAGAAGAAGAAAAAAATATCTGTCATGTCCCCTGAGAGTTCAGCTTCAGAAGTCACAACAGATTTGCAGCTGTGCCCTCTTCCAGCTCAGTCTCACAGTCACTTGAGTTCTCCAGAGGAGAAGGAGGTAGGGCAGAAAGCCCCAAGCCCTCAGGAAAGGTTAAGGCTGTGGTGTTTAGTACAAACCCAGTCATTCCCTACAGGCAAGTGAGTGGCTGTGTGCACACGTCTATGAAACAACCTCTTGAAATAAGGTATGCAAGTTGTTTGGGGCTGAGTTGGGAGGTATTGTACGTTAGAGTCCTTTCCCCCATTGAGTTTGTTGGAAACAAACTTGGTTTCTCTCTCAACTTGCATTTACTGTGATATTTATGATCCTGGACTGTTGTTTGACTCTGATCACTTGCTACTCCTATATGGACTCTGCTCTGAATTACAGCTTCTGACCCCAGACTGTTTGTTATCAGACATTGCTTGTTCCTTCGGCTACTGCACTTTTCATACTCCATGTTCTGCTGTACTGTGACAGCAGGACAGACTAGGCCTCCAGGAAACCATGGCTCAAATCTTTATTTAGCCATGAAAACCCACTGGTTAATATTGGGCAACTTATACTCTTTTACTTACTAAAACAGGATCTTATTTACTTCCCTCAAAGGAAGGCAGTGAGAAACCTCTTCCAAAGAAATATTGCAAAGAAAATCCTATGATATAGTGTCCATAAGTCAGAGTCAACTTGAACGAGGATCGAGGTCTGACAAACAGCTGGTCTGTCTAGTCTTGGAATGTCAAAGCAATACACTCGTACTTACCTGAAAGTGAGTTCTGTTGAAGTAAGAGACATTTTTGTGTTGTATTTTTTTATTACATATATAACTGTGATGAGAACCAGTCTTCACATGGTTCATATCATATAGAAGATAGAGCAAAGAAGGGAAACATCCTCCCAAAAATCAATGTCAGAAGGTTTTTTAAAATCAATTTCTACCACTTAAGTACTTTTTGAACCTTGAAAGCTTTCTTATAACCATACCCACACAAGTTGTCCCATTAGAAGTTATAACTATGACCCTATAAAATCAAAACATCTGGCCGGGACTTTTGGTTGGAAGTGATCTATGACGACAGATCCGATTGTGCAGACACATCCAACAGCAGGTTGGGGATTATAAATTTAAATGCTGTCTCTCGTGTAATAAATTTGCTCAGTTGGAGATTCAGATGAAAGAGACATTGATGGATGTGAAGTATGAGCCACCCTTGCAGGCTGTCAACAAGGTCTCTGCTACGGAAGAGAGAGACATCCTGGCCCTTATCCAAGCTGCTGCAAAGAACAACCACATCATGGAGACTGCATTGCCAGGACTTTTAAAGCCTGCTAAAAACAGGATCTTACTTAGGGAGGACAGCCAGAAACAAACACTGCTCTTCCATTCAAAGCACTGTAGTTCCATCTGCCAAGAGAAACCCAGTGTGAACATCTTCTAAAGCATCAAGGCAAGAAAACATGGAACATATCAGTACAGGAAGCTTCTCCCTTAGTCTCTTTGTCTGTGGTCTGTATTTATGGCAGGATTGTATTTATGCGGGAACAAAATGAGAGTATCAATCCCCCCCTCCCCCAAAAAATAAGGATTTTGCTACCCAATTGAAATTTTCCTTCAGTCTCCAAATTTTTAGCATTGCGGTAACTTAAAACTTCACCAGAGCATTTAGCAACACAGTTTCAGCAACCAAAGAAAAGGACAGTCAAATTTGCCAAGTGTATACAAGCCAGCATATGTAGTGGTTTGAGCATTGAACTATGACTCTGGAGACCAGGAAACCCACTGGGTGACCTTGGGTAAGTCACACTCTCTCAGCCTCATAGGTTAGATATGGCACACACACACACCCAAAGAAACTTGCCAAGAACTGTGAACAGAGCAAAGAGAAGAGTTCTAGGTGTGAACAATTTTCAATGCCTCAAGAAAAAAAAAGACTGCAAGAAAAAAAAATCGTTGAGAGGCAGAATTCTTATCTGGGAGAGGGACAATGTATTTATTTTGCCCCCCATCCAGCTACCCTCCTGATTCCTGTTATAATGAGATTGACATTAAGAAGATTATCGCACCTGGAAATCCCGCTGGGATAGACATGGGAAAGTCAAAACTGGGTTTCATCACACACAGCCTCGGACAGGCGAATGCAACCCATATGCAGCCTGGACCCAGCCATGCATATCCAGCTGGCAGTTGTGTACAATAACACCTGTTTTTGACTTTTCAATCCCACATCTATTCTGGTGGGATTTCCAGATTTGATAATCTCCTAGGTGAATAAAGAAGGCAAGGAGGTAGGAAAGGAATCCAATTGCACTTTAAAGTCTCCATCACACTACATAGAACACATTGACATCACTTTAACTACTAGTATCTTCTATCAAAAAACTCTAGCGAAACAGAAAACTACAAATCCCAGGCAGGATGCAGTATTGATAGTTAAAGTATTATAAATGTAGAGTTTGGAAAAGATGTAGCTGATTTTTTGTAACATGAGTTTTTGTAGTTTTCAATCTGTATCTTTGGTTCTGGTGGACTAGAATATTAAAACCAGAAATATTTAAGCACAGTTACATGGCTGTGAAGAGAGGATCTGAATGTGATGAGATAAAGGGCATGTCTACATGGGCCATTTACATTGGTTATCCTCACCCCCTGCCCTGACCATATGAGGCAGGGCCAAAGGCCAGTTCAAGTGCAGATAGTCTTCACATGGAAAGGCACATTCTGCATCAGATCCAGGCCATTCCTGCCTTAATCCTGTTAGAAAAACCCTCACCATTTGCTTTGAATTTTTCAGGAAAACCAGGCCATTCTGGAGCAATGCTGGACAGCCATTTACACAGCTGTGCCTCCCTCTGAGGTCACAAGGGGGTACCCAGACATGCGATTAATGCTGGGCACCTCATTTTCGCTCTCAGAGAGAGCACCTTGCACCAGCGATGGCAGCACCAGAGGCATGGTGGGACGTGTGTGTTGACAGCCAGAGCTAACAAGAAAAATTTAGGGAAATTTTAGGGACAGTGTAGACCCATCCAAAGAAAGATACCAGTTGTGATCATGCCCATAAACCTTTGATGGGTTATTATCTGTTAAATAGCTGGCATCTTGAGATACAGGTATCAAAGAAGACATTCTGTTTATCTTGACATTAGTTCCATTGATGTAAGAGGCATTTCTAGGGACAATTCATTTTGTTACATCTGGGGGCATCACTGAGGAGACACCATTGGTCCCCCAAAACATTCAAGGGTTGGGATGAAATGTGGCTCTGAGAGAGGAGAATGAATATGTTCACTTGCTTGCAGTGAGTGAGTAAGCATCTCCCTTTTCTACCCGTTGTGGCTCAGTGGGTGAAGAAAGGTCCTTCAGTCTTGGAACTTTGTAAAGGTGGCAGGTCGTTGGTGGCTCCTGAGCTCATCCAGTAGCACGGCTGTGTGTGACAAGCCCATCACCCCATTTAGCAGGCTCAGTGGGTACCATGGCCAGAGAAAGGACATTGTTAGGGTCCCCTGTTCAGGTTCCCTCTCCCATGGATTTTTATTGTTTTAGGTTGATTATATTTTAGATATAGCTTTGGTTTTACATGTGATTTGAGATAGTGAGCAGGTACTGCAATTAATGATGGGAAAGTGAGGGATCCCAAGACACTGACTGTTACTGAAAGTAGAATTATATAGAATAATAGAATCATAGAGTTGGAAGAGACCACAAGAGCCACCCAGTCCAACCCCCTGCCATGCAGGAACTCTCAACCAAAGCATCCCTGAAAGATGGCTGTCCAGCCTCTGTTTAAAGACCTCCAAAGAAAGAGACTCCACCACACTCCGAGGGAGTGTGTTCCACTGTCGAACAGCCCTTACTGTCAGGAAGTTCTTCTTAATGTTGAAGTGGAATCTCTTTTCCTGTACTTTGAATCCATTGCTCCAGGTCCTATTCTCTGAAGCAGCAGAAGACAAGCTTACTCCCTCCTCAATATGACATCCCTTCAAATATTTAAACAGGGCTGTCATATTACCTCTTAAGTTTCTTTTCTCCAGGCTAAAAAACATCCCCAGTTCCCAAGTCGTTCCTCATAGCCTCCAAAGTTGCTTGGCCTGAGAAAGGAATGTAGGCATTTGAGTAGGGTGTGGGCATATGGAGAACTAACTTACTGAACTCATTTCCAGCAAGAAATTGCTTTTTTGTTCTGAGCTGAGGCAATAAACCTTTCCTGGTTCATCCACGAACCCTTATTATTGAGTTTTCTAGAGACAGGGTAGCCTTGCTCATCGTGAAAGTAAATGTGTGTGTCCATTCATCTTCTTTCTCCATTGAGCCTGTTTGGTGGGGTGAGGTCCAAAGGCTCAATGAACAGACATACACATGCATGTTCACTCACTTTGAGCAAGCCAGCATTTCCTTTCTCCAGCCATGGTGCCCATTGAACCTACTGGAATGGATGGTAGGCTTGTCATACACAGGCCGGTGCCGCCCGGTGAACTCAAGGGTCCCTGTTACCATGCTGGCACTAAGCCTGGAAGACATTTTTCCACCCATTGATTCTCCACACTGCACCCCACCCCACCCCACGGCTGCAGCCTGTATCTTTGGAATCCATATATTTAATTACAGCAGATTTATTTTTTGTACAATTATATAAGGCATCTTCCTTCATTACATTAATTGGATTATCTGTTGCATATAGTGTTGTAAAGATCACCCCTTCCTCTTCTGAACAGAGAATGTGCCATTAAAGCCAAGCTCGTTGCTCAGAAAAGGCCATTTTCTTGATGAACTGAATAATTTAATGTGTGTGATTGCTCATCGTCTTCAGTTTTCAAACTTGCTGGATTACCGATTTACTGTTACATTTCCAAGCCATCATTTATCCAGACACGCTGATTTTGTTTACCATTAGCCAAGGAGGGGAACTCTCTTGGAAGAAGCCTTATAGTCTCCTTGCAATAATAAAATAGTAACAGAAGATGGCATGAAGTCCTGGGTGGGAAATTACCATCAGAGGAGTATTTATATATGTTGCAATTATTCTTTAAGAACATTGTATAAAAATGACACCCTCTTGCCAGTCATTTACCAGCAGAAAGTTCACAGACTCTGGAGGAAACTCAGGATTAGCTGGATCCCAGGAATATGCAATACTTGGCTTCAAGGAGTTTTGAGAAAAGAGACCACATTCCTAGTCAGTGTAATTCCTGCCAGCCTCAGTCTCTCTCTCTCTCTCTCTCTCTCTCTCTCTCTCTCTCTCTTTGTAGCTTTCAGGAATTTATTTGGCTCATGATGCAACAGCCAGGACATGTGGCTGAGGGTGCACACAGTAGAAATAGTGCAGTTTCTCTCTGGCTTTTTTTCGCTAACGAAGATTCAGGAAGGACTCATCCCACGCTTACTGCAAGCACGTTGATGACTAAAATGGCCGATCCGGGATAAACAAGTCCGGTTACAGAAAGCACAGCAGAAAGTCTCCTTGGGTGATGTTACCAACTTGTGGTTCTTTCTGTGTTGTCATTTCTCTTTGAGACTCGTTCGACATGAGTTCTCAAATGAGGCTGCAGCATTGTGGATAGTGTGTCTCCATGCCTCCCGATGTGAGGCCAGGGCAGACCATTTTTGGTGATTAATTTGGCCAAGCTTGAGATGTTGTTTCAGGGAGTCCTTGTATCTCTTCTTTGGGGTGCCCCTCTTACACTGACCCATGGCGAGTTCACTGTAGAGTACTATTTTTGGGAGGCGGTGGTCCTCCATCCTAGAAACATGCCTTGCCCAGTGCAGCTGCGTTTTCAATAGCATGGCCTCAATGCTGGTGATCTCTGCTTGCTCCAGGAGAGCAACATTCGTCACATAGTCAGTCCAGTGTATGTTTAGGATTGTGCGTAGACAGTGCTTATGAAAGCGTTCGAGGAGTCGTAGATGCTGGCAATAGGTGACCCATGTTTCAGACCCATAGAGGAGAATGGACAATACAATGGCTCTGTACACACTGATTTTTGTGCTTCGCCTCAGGTGTTTGTTACTCCAGACTTTTGTGAAGCTTTCTGAATGCACTATATGCCTTTGCTAATCTGTGATCAATCTCTTTGTCGATCTTGGCATCTGAGGAGATGATACTTCTCAGGTAGGTGAACTGCTGAACAGATTTAAGTACAGATTTACCTATGATGACGTGGGGGTGATAGTGCTCTTCCTGTGGTGCAGGCTGGTAGAGAACTTCTGTTTTCTTCAGGCTGACTTCCAGCCCAAACAGCTCTGCAGACATTGCAAAGCAGGATGTTAGGCACTGCAGAGCTGCTTCTGTATGGGCAACAAGGGCAGCATCATCAGCAAAAAGCAGCTCATGGACTAGATAGTTTAGAGTCTTTGTGCGTATACGTATACAGATGCCTTCTTCTTCTTCTTCTTCTTCTTCTTCTTCTTCTTCTTCTTTGAGATCTTCTTCTTCTTCTTTGAGATCTGCCATAGCCCTTTGGAGCATGAAGCTGAAGAAGATTGTAAATAGAGTTGGAGCAAGAACACAGCCTTGTTTCACACCATTAGTTATTAGAAAGGGCTTTGAGAGAGCATCACCATATCTGACTTGTCCTTGCTGGCCCTCATGTAGCAAGATCATCATTTTGAGGAATTTGAGGGGACATCCTAGTCGTTCCAGGATCTACCACAGACCTTTTCTACTCACAGTGTCGAAGGCTTTGGTAAGGTCGACAAATGTTACATAGAGTCCTTTGTTTTGCTCTCTACATTTCTCTTGCAGTTGTCTAAGAGCAAATACCATATCTGTAGTGCTCCTATTAGCTCTGAAGCCACATTGGCTTTCAGGGAGAGGTTCTTCTGCAATAGCAGGAACTAATCATAGAATCATAGAATCATAGAGTTGGAAGAGACCACAAGGGCCATCCAGTCCAACCCCCTGCCATGCAGGAACTCCAAGTCAAAGCATCCCTGACAGATGGCCATCCAGCCTCTGCTTAAAGACCCCTAAGGAAGGAGACTCCACTACACTCCGAGGGAGTGTGTTCCACTGTCGAACAGCCCTTACTGTCAGGAAGTTCCTCCTAATGTTGAGGTGGAATCTCTTTTCCTGCAGTTTGCATCCATTGTTCCGCGTTCTAGTCTCTGCAGCAGCAGAAAACAAGCTTGCTCCCTCCTCAATATGACATCCCTTCAAATATTTAAACAGGGCTATCATATCACCTCTTAACCTTCTCTTCTCCAGGCTAAACATCCCCAGCTCCCTAAGGCGTTCTTCATAGGGCAAGGTTTCCAGACCCTTCACCATCTTAGTTGCCCTCCTTTGGACATGCTCCAGTTTCTCCACATCTTTTTTGAATTGTGGTGCCCAGAACTGGACACCTGTTCAGGAGTATCCTTGCAAGGATTTTTTCCAGCAACGAAGAGCAGTGTTATACCTCGATAGTTTGAACAATCAGATTTTGCTCCTTTTTTCTTATACAGGATGATGATAACTGCAGCTCGGAGATCTGATGGCAGTTCACCTTTTTCCCAACAACTCACAAGGAGCGCGTGGAATTTAGCATGGAGTACATGACCTCCGTGTTTCCAGGCTTCAGGTGGGATTCCATCAATCCCAGCTGCCTTCCCATTTTTCATCTGCTGTATGGCCTTAATGGTTTCTTCCAAAGTGGGAGCCACGTCCAGTTCGTTTTTCATCAGTTGTTGTATCATATGTTGAATAGCTGAGCCTTGGACTTCTCGGTTGGCACTGAAGAGTTTTTGGAAATGTTCAGCCCATCGATTCAGGATGGAGGCTTTGTTTGTGATTAGTATTTGACCATCTGTACTATATAAGTAGCTTTGGACCTTGTAAGTAGGTCCAAACACTGCTTTAAGAACTTCGTAGAATCGTCTGGAATCTCCCAGATCTGCACAACATTGTGTCTTTTCTGCTAAATTGATCCACCACTTGTTCTGAATGTCTCAGAATTTTTGTTGGAGTTTACTGCATGCGAGATGGACGGCTGCTTTTCTTACATGGCAAGATGGCTGAGCGAGGTGTGCCTGATGAGCAGTTTCATCAGTTTGCTACCACTTTAATTGCCATGGCTCTATCATACATAAACTCGGGACTTGGAGTTTTGTGGCAGAGAAGACTAAAGACCTTTTAAAACTACAAATCCTGGCATTTCATAGGATAGAGCTACAATACGCAAAGTTGTGTCAAACTGAATTATTTCTACTTTGTAGGTGTACCCTGAATGTTCAAAGAGAGTAGGCTTCTCATGACTAACCCAGCAGACTTTTTCTGGGGAACTTGCTGCCTGGATCGGATACACTAAATGCTGGGGATACAGGATGGTTAGACCACTTTCTTCATAGTTCAGAGATGATTTCATGGAATCACAAAGCTGGAAAGGACCACAAAGGCCATATAGGCCAGCACCCTGTCATGCAGAAGAGTACAGCTGAAGCACTCTTAAAAGATGACCAAGTAGGAGAGAACCCACCACCCTACAATGCACTTTGTTCTAGTCCGCCAGCTCTTAGAGCCACAAAGTTCTTCCTAATGATACTAAACTTTCCTCCTGCAATTTGAATCCACTTGTTTGCTTCCTAGTCTCCCGAGCAGCAGAAAACAAGCCTGCTCCTTGTTCTGCCTGACATCCCTTCAGATATGTAAGATGGCTATTTCAGAATTTGCTTTTTGTAAGCATTGGATCCTAACATCTGAGCAGCAGCAATTGTTATGTCATGCAAAGCAAGTGGGAAATTATCCATCCATAACATCTTCACACAAAGAATAAATGAACAACCTTGTTGCATGATGATGGTGATAGCCGATAAGGAGGCTGTAGGGTAAAGGGAAGTTTCTAAGTTAAATATACTTTGGGGCTCTTCAGACCGTCCCTAAGGGGTGGCCTGCAGGCACCTCCATTTTCACCGGATCAGGGCTGCAGCAACCACATACTGTGGCCCCAATCTGGCGTTTCCAGGGAGCTCCTTTTTGCGCCCTGGAAAGGCTGTGATAGCCATAGCCCCATGACTATTAGGCGCTCCTTTGGTGCTGTGTTGTGCAGATGCAGCACTGGAGGAGTGCTGTGACACCGCATACCATGTTGTGCAGCATGTGGCATCACAGCAACCTGGCACCGGATTGTGCAGCATGTGGATGCAATGCCCCATCTCCAACCCCAGGCTGGCCTTAATGGTCAGTCTGAAGAGCCCTTAAGTAACTGATACCAGATTCCACCCATAATTCTGGACTATACAGACCTTTAGTTTGATTCAGCAGGGTTCTATTTACATTCACATAAAAAAGTACCGGTAGCTCTCTTTCTCTTTCTCCCACAACAACAACAACAACATGCCCAATTCCTATTAGCTTTGGACCCCTTGTAGAATGGTCTTCCCCATATTGTTGTCACTGTATACCCACCAGATGAATGCTGACATTAGTGATAATAAGTAAAAGATTATAATCAATTAAATTAGAAGTTCAGTTGGAAAGTGGCCAAAGAAAAGGGGAGATTTAATTAAAATTATTTTTAAATATAGTAATTGACTTAAGCTGGAAACTCTGCACCATGTTTTTTATATAATTATGTTTCCAATGGTTTATTAATCATTTAAATGAGCCACAGTGCTAAAGGACCATCCTATTTTGTCACTCACTTGGTCCTTTACTCAAAACTTTGCTATCTCAGATTTTTTAAAATTACTTCACAACTTCTTGTCCCTTAGCTTCAGGAAATTGCAAAGTTAGGCCAAAAGCAGTATGCATATGGAAGGGCTGGTAATAGTTGACATGATTCTTCTGTCTTTTGTATTGAGCACTGCATACAGCTTCATCTGTCCCTGAATGGTTAAACTCTTAACGCTGAGGCTTTTGTTGAGATCCATGTTAGAATTGTTAACTAAATAATGATGGTAAAGAGTTGAGATTATAAGGCAAGGTGAAAAAGCAAGCAAGAGACGGAAGTCAGGTTGAGTAGGTGAGTAACTGGTATTTCAAAATCCTTGCAGCTCTTTCCTTGGGTGTATCTACACTGTAAAAATAGCGCTGCAGCTTCATGATACAAAATCCTGGGATTTGTAGGTTTGTGAGGCACCAGCATGCTTTGGAAGAGAAGGCTAAAGACCTTGTAGAATTCCACAGGATGGAGCTACAACACTAAAAGCGGTGTCAAACTGCATTATTTCTACAGTGTAAATGCACCCTGTCTCCAAAGCACAATACAGGGGTGATAAGGTTTGGTGGGGGACTAAAATAATGGGTGCCATTCTTCACATTTATTTGAGTAAGGCTTTTAGTGTAATAATGTAAAGTTAAGCACCAATTTAAAATTAATGCAATTGCCAAATGTAATTCAGTTGTGTAAATGCAATTGAATTAAAATGCATAGCTTATTAACAACTAACATGTTGTTTCTCATTTAATTTCCCCATGTCGGCCTGATATCCTGTTGACCTTTCTGATCCCGAGAAAGCCAAATATTATTTCAGTACAAAACAACTGTAACGTTGCTCTACCCTTGAGTTCTAGGTCTAGTTCAACCACAAACTTCACCATAAGGGATCCAGTATACCAAGTATAGTCATATTAATTTCTTCCTCTTGTGAGGTGGAGGCAATCTGGTGGTTTTAGTCTTCATTTGAAGAGTTTATTCGGCATTTATTTAAAACGTATATGCCACATTCTCTGCTACTTTGGCATCCAAAACCCAATAAGAAAACAATAGAATAATATACAATCATAAAAGCTATTGGAACAGCGAGTGCAACTACATTAAAATGTAGCCATGGATATATTGAGAAAACAGTAAAAGACAAAAGAAAGCAAACCCAATCATGCTGAGCCAGTAGAAACACAAACAGGTGTTTAAGTACCAACTGAATATCGTAAGAGATCAACTTAAATACCATTGTGGTTTTGTTGTGGCTATCATACCTGATACGTTTTTGGTCTGCAGTGTACTTGTATTTGCAATTGGTGTCTCTTCCTTTCCTACTGATATCCAAAAACAACTTAAAAGAAATACTCAAATGAGATATTAAACTAGCCAACTATGAAGCAGACAATGGATTCCATCAAAAGCAGTAAGAGCCTTCCAGTGGCACTTTTAGACCTCCAAGCATCTGGAAACCAGATACATTTTTTCATGTTTCTTAAATGTTTACATTTTCCTAGGTACATGATAATTGCAATATACATTGTGATTTTTCACAATTATATATTTTGCAAGGCTGCATGGCTACACTAATACCCTACTAGTCCACTGAGGTGTTCAGAAGACCTTATCTATAGCTCCGTGGCATTATGTTACTCAGGTAGACCAGGCCCACTTAGCTTGAACATTGAACTGTATTTTATACCTTTAATGGATTTTGGATACTTTATCACCATAACTTATTTTCCCTTGTACTGTAGTTTTAGTGCTTCCTAGCAGTGACGAATATACATAACAGGCTTGCACAGGGGTTGCACAATCACATTTCCATAGAACTGAAACATTGCAATGGTGTCAGCAAATGCTTTCATGCTAATATGCTGGACACACAAGATAGCTAGAATAATTAAGAAGAAGAAAAAAGTAAGTAGAAAACAGCTGCACTGGATCTTCTATCATGGTTGTAATGAAGCAATGGGAAGGACTGAGTAGATGAGGTAGTCTCTCGAGTTGCCTGCTCTCAAGACATCCCCTGACCAGGAGTCCACTGTAGATGTCACTTCCCAGAACCTCAGTCTCCAGTATTTGGGAAACACTTTGGCTGGGGTCTTGCCATGCTGTAAATGTTGTTTTTGTGGGGGGTGGGGGAATCATCAGTCATAACTATGATGGAGCTTCATCAATGTAGTTAGAATGATGATGCAGGATCTCGCCATGATTTATGCAAGCTGCATAAACTCAATTTGTGTTTGTGTCATTTGCATAAACTATTGTATTTTCATCAAGCAGGGAGAAAATTGCTGAAATTATTTGTTCTCGCGTGCAGGAACAAACAAGCAAAGACTGACATATTGAGTTGTGTGTGTGCGTGTTTATATATATAAAACAGTTGAAGAACATGAACCACTCTGAAAATTCCAAGGTTAAATAAGTTTATTGAGAGTTAGCGGTTACGGCGGTATATCAGATACCTTGTAATCCAAAGCTACACCTACATATTTGCCTCTAAATTCTCACATGTGTCAGTTCCCATGTCTCTACACATTCCATCACCAGTTCTTCTATATCTAATAATATTAATAATATAATTATAATAATAATACAAAAGGCAATGTCAACCACCATGTTGTGCTTCATACTCCACCAGAAAAAAATCAGTTGGCAAAGAAAACCCAAAACCATTTTAAGAGAGAGGAAAACCTTTGTTCATGTCAAATGGGAACTGGTGAAACAGAAGCATTATCATAACACTACTAGAAACAATTGAAGAAAATGTGGGTTAAAAGAAATGGTTTTTTTTTTTTATAGCGTCATAATCTTTGTTAAAAAAAATTCACATAGCATAATGAAGATGACTCAAAGTTAAATCGTCTCAATCTGGGTCACACATTCAAGCATATTGGCTAGTTACATGATTGCACTGTAACAAAAGCAATACAAGCTGTTATGGTCAAACCATTGCAATTTCCAGGTTTCCCACTGATAAATATTCCTGGCAACCTAATGTTTCTTGCATGCATTAAGGATTTGCTTTCCATCCTTTGGAGTTGACTGTCTTCCCTTCCCCCACCCGGTCTTACAACACTATGTTGAGGGGGCCAATTCTTTTTGCTGTTGTAGAAATAGAGATCAGTTGTGATAGACCTCCATTTAATGTAAGAAACATTGTGGGTCTTTTGGGAAGGGACATTGTAGATTGCTCAATGACTTTAATAGAGTCTCAGGTTGCATGCAAATTGACACTGCTTCATTATTTTTGTTCCCCCATGCCAGACACATATAAGTCGGCAGGTACGCATACAAAAACAAGGAAGGAAATAGAAAACCTCTTGCGGTGAAGCCTAGTGAATTAGAAGGAATCCATCGCTTTAAATTCACTTAGAGCCTGTACTGGAGAAATGTGTTTCTTCTGAGAACCTCTTCTCACTCTCGTCTGATACTCTTCTGGCTTTTCTCTCTTGACTAATGGTTTCTTTTCTGGCGCCTTCATTTTCCACGACACAACAGGTGAGTTGACGGCTGCTGTGCCATAGACTTTTTGATATTTGGTCGAAGCCACGTAGGAAGCTTTTACAGTAAGGACAACGGCATTCATCAGGTTTTTAGCTGCTTGGATGAGGGACGTGGCACTATCCAGCTAGAGAAATAAACAAAAAGAAAGCAATAGAAAGGTTATGGTAGGATTGGTTAGGAGGAATGTGGTCTGGGCATCTTGCTGAAGAAGACACTGTGCACAAATAGCTCCTCTACAAATGACTGATAAAAGCAACTCTGTGGTAGATATGGGAGTGCATCCACTTGGCAAAAGTAATGGCCATTTCCCAGCTTCTCAATGAATCAGTAGCATAATCAATAATTTCAATATAATTAACCTGGGGAAGAAAGAGGTTATGTATGTGCTCACAGTCCATAAAACCTGATCTTACTGTCCCTGAAGCCAAAAGCAAATTCCCATCCTTCTCATCAACAGGGATTCAAAAGATGCTTGCCCACATCACTGTTTCAAAAGTCATGTGAGTTTTGTGAATATGAGAACAATTGCATGCAGTTTTAGCATACACAACTGGCAAAGTGTCTAAGGAGACTGTTGATATTTTCTTATTTCCCTTTACACGTGCCAACCCAAGATATTTTGCTGGGCCATTTGATAGACACTGTGTACCTTTAACCAGGTTTCCTGACGTTTTTAAACTGAAGACCATGCAAAAGCCCCCCAAATGTAAAACAACAACAACAACAACACATCTCTGTCACTAGCCAGAACTCCCCCTGAATTCTCAAATTCCTCTACTTTCATTAAAAACCTTGGATGCATCCAGACTTCAGAAATAATCTGGTTTGCCACCACTTTAACTGCCATGGCTCCATGGTATGGAATTCTGGGAAGTGCACGGAACCAATATAGGGAGAGGTGGGATAATAATAATAATAATAATAATAATAATAATAACAACAACAACAACAGTTAAAGAGGTTAAAGCGGTGTCAAACTGAATTATTTTTGAAGTGTGGATGCAGCCCTTCTCAAAACAGCAACAGGAAGTAAGGTGACATCACTTCTGGTCACCATTTTGAGGCCTTCAATGCAAACAGAGGCATTTGGAAGAAATGTTGGGTAAATGTTGGGTAATGGAAATGTTGGGTAAGATGGAGGTGGCTAGAGGGCGAGAACTGTTCCCTCAACCCCATACAATTGCCTATCCCTGTTTAAAGGATGAGCAGATTCAATATATCAAAATGGCCATTAGGACCACTTCTTGTCAGTTGATAAAAAGACAGGAAAAAGGTTCCATGTATCCATTCTTAAATCATATTTTACAGAATAAATATCAGGTTCCTATGTTGTAGCCATTGTTTAAGCGCCAAGAAAAAGAAGTGGGGTATTATGAACTAAAAGCAAATACTGGCCATTTTGACTGCATGAGACTCAACTATTCAACCTGCGAATCAAACACATACACAATGTACTATTAAACCAGTGGCAACAAACCAATTAAAGGGAACGGTTTAATATTTCCTCTTCCTGCTGTGTTGATCTGACCACAGGCAGTCGGCTCAGTGGGACAAACTAAGCTTATAAAGACCCACAAGCTCAGGATTTTCCAAGACTCCATAGGAAATTTCCAGACATTCTGAAGTTCCTACTGAGTCAAATGGTAAACGGCCAAATGGATAAGAACATATTTCACATTGGCAAGGTGGTGTTGATGGCTTAAGCAAATTCCTACTGTTGTCTCAAATTCAGCTGGGCAAGCACACTGAGCCCTTGTTTCTCATTAGTTGGCTGGGCAAGCTGCCTTTATTTTTCATTTATTTATAACTTGCATCCCATTTTTCTATGCAAATAACAATCACAGTGGCTTACAATAAAAACAGTATGACATAGTAAGACCATAATTGTCAGTATAATGGGGTGGGAACCATATGGCCTTCCAGAAATTTTGGAATTGAAATTCCCATCAGAAATAGTCAGAAAAAAAGGTCATGGATTCTGGGAGCTGTGGTACATCCATATCTGGGGGATTACACCTTGCCCAACCAGTGTACAGTGCTAATAAGAACAACTATTTTGGAAATATTGACTTCATTGATCTTTCTCCTACTTGCAAGCTAATTCCTCCTGGCAAGCACATAAATACAGCTCTTTCCCCTCTTCTTTCCAGCAATAGTACTGAGATATACTATCCCTGAATAGAGAGTTTTATTTCACTATCATAAATATTACTTTCTAGAAATGTAATGATAGGACTCATTGTGGATTACAAAGGCATTATGCCTTTTAAAGTCATTGTGTAAGTAGGAATCCAATACCTCCTTTGCACAATGATCCCATGAACATGCAACGTGATGTTCTGTTACAGTGTGCCCCCATGGTAACTTAATGACCAGCTGAGGCTGGACATGACTGGGCAGCATTTGGCTGCATTTCTGTAGCTGGATGGACAAAGAAACAGTCATATTCCTGGATCTCCAAAGAACCAGAAGGATAACATTGTTTTTGTATGTGTGTGTGTGTGCATCTGGCTGCAGAAGTGTAGGTGGACATTGTCTGGTTGACGCTCCCTCTTCCAGCTACTTAATGACCATGATAAGGTGCCAAAGTAGAACAGTGCTTTGCACACGCATGGAGTTGGAAGGAGGCAGACATACACCTGGTGAAGCTTTATATTCTGCCAAGACAATGCAGTGTGTTGCCTTATATAAAGTAGTACCCATCATAACCTTTTGTATTAAAACATTCTATACATTAATTATGAACTGTGTTGAAGAAGTCTTTTTGACTCTTCTGAACATCCTGCTGATCAAATTCGATAGGATGACTTATGTTATGAAGGAAGAGTCAGACTCAATAGTTTTTTGGAGTAGATGACCCAACAGTCTAGTTCAGCATACTTGATTTTTCTTCATTTGCCCTCCCCTCAGATCAGGTTTCTGCTCTTATTTCAGGTTGTGTTACACTGTACACAACACAAGATCCAAGTGGTACCCTGATCGACATGAGATTCTCCTGCATGGCACAGATTGACTATCAACCATACCAGTCATATCCAGACTTAGAACTGCAGTCTCCTTGGGAACTGATAACCACTGACAACTGTCCTGATCAGCAGTCTAATAAATACTAAGGTACTGTCACTATAATTTCTCACAAAATCCCTTGACACAACTGATGCTCTAGAGAGAATCCTGGTGAACTGTAATGGTGGCTCTTTAGCAGTCTGGTGTTAGTGACGATATCTGGTAAGCCCACCAAAACCCCACTGATTTTAGATTACTCCTACTAGAGGACACCCAGTCAAGAGTCCCTTCAGATATTGAAACAGATCTATTTCCCTGGAAAGCATAGAGCATCTCATACCAAACACTCAGTAGCTTCCAATCCAGGCACTAAATTGGTCCATGGTTCGTCAGATTCAACAGCTTAGTAAGGTGGTGTTCCCATGCACATACAGTACCAACAATTATCAGGACTTCAGTTAATTGGTTAAAATGATTCATCATTGCATGTCTCTCAAAGTGGTAATTAATTTTCGATCTCCAGATTCAAGAACATTTCCACCTTCCCACACAAACAGGCACTTATTTTCCATCTTTCCCTTTCGAAAGAAAAACAAGTTTTAAGATGGATAGTAACATTATAATGGCAACAACATGCCAGCTCAAAAAGAAAAAGAAAAAGAAAGAACTGTGATATATCGTCAAGTGTAATGGTCTTGTACCATTCTGCTGCATGATTTACGGCACAACTTGCGTGTTTGTTGGCAAACAGCCGATCATACTCTATTAAATTAGGATATTTTAAATTACCGCTGAGATCTGCCATCAAGCATTGTAGGCTGCTGAACAGCTCCTTTGCAACAAGCATCAAATGTCAGAGTGGGGAGCAAGCAAGGAGACCTGTGACTTTAACCATTATTCAGAGGGACTATCAAATTACTCCAAGCAACCAAAACAGAAACTGTTGAGGTAATACTGAAGCAGTAAATGGTTCAAAAATTATGGTAAAAGTAATTTTTCTCCATTTCCTTTCCTTCCCTCCTTCTTGCATCTCCCTCTCCCACATTTCTCCCAAAATTGGGAATTCAAAGTATATCTGAGGCATGTTTGTAACAGCCTTATTTCCGGCAGGTGTGTGTCACCATCCTTTCTTATTACATTGCCCCCTTTTATTTCACAGTGTCTGTAAATGGGATTGTCTTCTTCATCACCTTCTATAAATTTCTGGTGGTCCCCATGGGCTTCCCTAGAAGAGATATTGAGCTTCCTGCTCCTTTGCCTTCCTTTAGCTCACTGCTCTGGCCAAGATCCTGCATGTACAGTTTTACATCAACCCACATCTAGCACCTGGCAAGGCTTGGAAGGCGCTCTCACAGCTGTAGCTTACTAGTGTGGAAGGAAGGGGAGAGGGAGGCAATTCAGATAAGCAGCTGCCTCAGATCAAAACAGGGAGAAAGATAAATGCGAATGCACTCTCTAATGGAGTACACACCTGTGTATTCCTTCCCTCAGGATCCAAGAGCAGATGGATCTTCATGGTCTTAATTTCCTCTCCAGTCCCTCCCTTTCTCTCTAGCAAGGAGAAGCAGAAGCTGCCCTTTCTGGGTTTTTTTTAGCTATCAGATGTGGGAGGTTTTTGACACAGTGTAAGGGCAAGAGAATAGCCCTCTGCCCCTGATCCAAACACTTATGTGTGTGCAGATGCGTCCAAGTTGCCTGTAGATTTATGGCAACTCAATGCATTTTATAGGATGTTCCTAGACAAGGAATATTCAGAGGTCATTTTGCCAGTTCCTTCTTCTGAAATACAGCCTCTAGCACCTGGCATCCTTCTTATCTTCTGGCTTCAAAGACTGCATACCTTGATATGTCTTCATTATGACTCTGCCTTTTTTGCAGCCTTAGCAAAATAGCCACCAAACAGCAAGGGTGGAGCATCACAGAATACAACTCCTTGAACACTCTTAAGTAGTTCACAGGTATCACCTTTTAGCCAGCTTCTCACATCTCCTTTCTGGTCCCCAGCCTGCACACACACAAATTCCAAAACTCCCTCTACCAATCATATGGTCATCCACCCACCCTGATCTTAGGCAGCCTCTTCCCTTCTGCCTTTGTCCCTCAACTGCTTAAACCTGAACTTGACACCTCATCACCCCAAGAACATGACACCCACAAGTTTTGCTTTTCTATGGCTACGCATAAAGTCTGATTATAAAAGTCCTTCCCAGAATTCACTTTCTGCATCTGAGGAAGGGGTCATACCCACTGGCAGTTTGAATCGATTCTTGATTCACCCTCGCTCTGTTATGGAAAAAGGTCCCTGGTTCCCACTATGAAAGCAGATCTTTCCATTACTCTCTGTAATTGCTTCTTTTTTGGTGCAACTGTCACCCCCACTTGTTTGCACCTCTTCAAATCATGTGCATCATCAGTGATGTAAGTGGGTCCCTCCCGGGCCCTGCCACCTTTGGATCGAGCAATCCAAGGGAGGCAGTGGGGGTGGAGACCCCTGGCGGTCCCACTTGGGCCCCTGCCACCTTTGGATGCTACAATAGTTTCTTTAATATATAAAATTGATCAAAATTCGATTTTTTGTTTTTGCAACTACTTGCCTTGCAAGTAGTTGCAAAACCAATCTATCGAATTTTTGATTAATTTTAATTTTTTTAAAAAGTTCAAAAGAAAACCCTGATTTTTTTTGGGGGGGGGATGATGAATCTGTCAAAAATGGAGGATGGATGGTAAACACCCCTCTGCCATTTGTCCCTCCCCTCCAGAATGAATTGATTCTAAGCTGTTGTTCCCACTTACGGAATTAGCTTCAGAATTGATTGTTCTAGGGGAAAAAACCCACCTCTTTGAAAGTAATTTTTGAAAACACTGGGTTTTTTGCCTTTACTGCACTTCATCATGACAGGATTCAATCTCATTGTGACAGAAACCGGTTTCTAATGGGAATGATGGTCATTTATACCAAAGAGCACTTCACTATATTTCATAGTGGGAACAAGCCCGAAGTAGATCACATCTATAAAAACTAATGCTACAATGTCTTTCACTCAGTCTGACTGAATGGTGCTACAAGATCCCTTTGCACCACCTCTTTAAAACAACTTTATATAACAGACCTGTATTATTATACTATTGACATTCTATTGGGGACTTTGTCCATTATAATAGCAATTTGCCTAAGGCCACCTTGTGAGTTAGAAACTCAGTCCAAAAGAGAAACTTCCCGAGGCCACACATCCAGGTTGGACTACTCAGGCTGCATGCTACCATGTTTGAATGGTATCTCCAAGCAGAAAACAAAAGCAAACTGCAGAAGAAAACAAAAATTTACAAATTCATCCTGCCTCCTGCTGTGCAAATTTCCTGTTTGGAAAGAATTGCAGCCATCCAAAAATGGCATCCTTCAACCTTCTGAAGACTGCCGTGGTACAGGTACTTATTACACCTTGTGACTCCAGCATCTCATCCCCTATTTCCTTCTCTTGCATATTCAGACCCAGCTTCTGCCACTGCAATGTATTGGAAGGAAGATATATAAAGGGCTTTTTGTAATGAAGCAAAAATGAATTTACTTATTTTGGAATATAGCCATGTCTCAAAGGCACGCAAAGGTTTTAAGCTGAGAAAGGGGGAGAAATGAATCCATCTCCCCTACCCTTTTAAAACTTTATCTCATTTAAAATAATTTACTTATCTGGACGTGATGCACTTTTAATTCATTAAGGTAGATAGCTGGATAGTATACAGGCCAAACCACAGATTAGTTGCACTCATTTGCATTTTTTCAATTATTAGTAAGAAAACCACTGGGACTCCTACACAAAATTACTTGTATATTTAACAAATTCTGAATTTCAATGTGGCCTACAAATGCTCTCTTTCTCTGGATAACATGCAACAAAATACTAAGGGCTACAGACAGCTGTGTACCAGAAATGTTTGCTACTAAGAAACCAGAGATTAATGTTTTAAAATTGCTTGGCAATTAGCTTTGCTGTGCAAAAGAAGGAAATAAATGGAAAATATCAAGACCAGTCCAAAAATATACAGGGTGTTCCTAAGCAAGCACATACAATGCACCCATTTGCATTCAGACAGATACATTTCTTCTACGGAATGATTTAATTGCTTTAGCCAATGCAATTTTTAAACAATAAAATTTAAAAATGAAATCACATCTCATTTTGCATGCATGGAACTCTCTTTTTAATATAAGTAGATATTTAATTTATGATAACTGGTGGAAACAAACGACGCACAAATGCAATCATAAAAGATAATTAAAGACGCCTTAAAATTTCAGTTCAGTCTGTGAATTATCTAACGGAAGACAGAGTCCTTGAAGAAGTAATAGATATTGTTCCACCTAAGTCTGCAATATATAATAATTCCTCCTAACAGGTAGCTCTAATTATATTCATTTTAAATCAGAATGGCTGATACATAAATCTGTATACTTAAAGCATCGTGGTGCAAATCTATATAATAGCTCTGAAATATCCTTTCTTTTCAAACTATGCAGAAATGGAAAAAAAGCAAACATAAAGATTTTGATCGTATATACATTAGGTATGGCTGCAGTGTTGAACATAAGGATCAATACACTACTTGATTCCTGGCTGCTTAACTTTCATGAACTAGGATGGAACAACTCAGTCTCTCTCCCCAAGTCACAATTTGTTTCTGAAATCATAAGAAAGCAGACAAAAAGGCATTTGATAGCATTGTCAACTGTTGACAGTGGCTCCAAATTCCTGGGATATGCCATATGTAGGGTTTATTGATTGCTATTTTTTATTGATTTCTTTTTAAAAAGTTGAGACAAAAAAATCCCAAGAAATATTAATACAACAGGTATTTATGTGTAGTGGTTTGAGCAATGGACTAGGAATCCACTCTGTTCAGCCATGCGAGCTTCCTAGGGCAAGTTACACTCTCTAGAGGAAGGCAAAGGCAAACATCCTCTGAATAAATCTCTTTAGACTGACACTATGGTGGTTGAGGTTTGAGTGTTGGATTCTGTGAGATCAAATCTCTGCTCAACCAGGAAAACCCACTTGGTGATCTTAAGTAAGTCCCACTCTCTCAACTAAGAGAAAGGCAACAGAAAACTTTCTCAGAAGAAATCTCTCAGATACAAGACAAGACAAGACAAGAAAAGCAATGATTTTTTTTTTTAAAGAGAGCCATGACAGTGTAATGCTTTCAGTGTTGAGCTAGGGGTGCATCTACAGTGTAGAAACAATTGATTCTGTGTTACTGCATGGCAGGGAGTTGGACTGGATGGCCCTTGTGGTCTCTTCCAACTCTATGATTCTATGACCAAGGTCTAGAAACCATGCCCTTTGAGGAGCGATTTAGGGAGCAGAATATATTTAGCCCGGAGAAGAGAATGCTAAGGGGTGATGTGATAGCCATGTTTAAACATATTAAGGGATGTCATATTAAGAATGGAGCAAGCTGGTTTTCTGCCATCCAGGGACTAAGTCATGGAGCAATGGATTCAAGCTATAGGAAAAGAGATTCCACCTAAATATTTGGAAGAACTTACTGACAGTAATATGGAATATGCTGCCTCAGTGCATGGTGAAGTCGTTTTTGGGGTTTTTTTAAACAGAGGCTGGATGGCCATCTGTTGGGAGTGCTTTCATTGTATACTTCTGCATGGCAGGGGTTTGGACTGTATGGCCCTTGGGGTCTCTTCCAACTCCAGAATTCTAAGGTGGACTTATGTTTGCATATGCAACTAACAAGATGTCAATCCATGAATGCAACAGCACCTTGCTGCTTGTGTTTCTCACTAAGTGGCATACAGACTCTCTCCCCCTCTCTCACGCACTTAATTGTTTATATAGTTTCAGAGATGAGATTCAGATCTGATATGGCACAATGCATTCTGGTGCAGCTTTAATCAGATCATGCTTGTGTGTAGCATTCAAGTGAAGAGAAGATATGTTTTAGAAGGCCTGTCAACCATATGGATTTCCACTGAGCTTTGCCAATTTTCATCAGCATTGAAACAGGCTGATGATGAATCCCATCCCTATACCTTTGCCAGTATGTATGATTTTATCATACAAAAGAGCAGAGAGATGGAATGTGCCACCACTGGAGTGTGTGTCAAAAGATCAAATCCGTGCACATTAGAAGCAATCCATTAGTGATAATCTGACTCCAGACGGAATCTGGAAGCAGCCACATCCAAATGTTGTTATTATGTAACTGGCCGATGTCCCAGGTTGTCAGCATTTATTCCCTGAACCTACTGAAATGACAGCAAACATTCCAGCACTTTGAGATGGAAATGTGCAATGCGAGCAAAGAGGCAGCAGTGTTGTCCAACTCTTCCTATTATGGTTGGCCACTTTCCAGCCTGATAGAAATTCTAAAGTTCTGTCTTTTCTTCCATGCAACTGTCACAAAATCTGCAAGGTGGAAGAGAAGGGAGAATGGACACTGACAAATGCTGGTTCCTTTGTTTTCTGTTCAATGGGAAAGATTCCAGAAGAGAGCCAGCTGTCAGGAATAAAAGACATCAAGATTTTCACTGTAGGCAGGATGTCAGCAACTATGGAAGAAGGGAGGCAGCATTATTTTTGCCATTGTAACTGCAAGAGATATGTAATTTTAAAACTGCTGGCTGGAATTTAGTATTGGACTTATGTCTATCTAAGTGGACTTACATCTTCAGCTAACAGAACTGATATGTTTTGCAACATCCATATTCAGCAAGGAACTGTTGTGTTGTTGCTATGTAGGAGAGCCAGAAAAGTGAACATTGTGCATTAGGCAATGTTGTGCTTTGGAAATGCCCAGTGCACATTGAGAGACTGTTGCCAGTGCTCTGATACTGATCTTCACAATTGATTAGGTGAGTTTTGTAGCTAAGTATGCATACATTTATGCAACATAGACTGTGATGTTAAATTGTAGCCACATTCTTTAAAAATGCAAAACCTAGAGAGTAGATGCATGCAACTTGAAAGTCCATGTGTTTTCTTCAATGTATATTTGGTGAAGAGCCATTGCCTCTCTCTTTGTGCCTCATTTTCTGGGATCAACAGGTTATACGGTCAGTGAGCAGATAAGGGAAAGTGGGCGAGGGGGCGGTGTGGCTTTAGTCCATAAAACCAACCTGACCTTGATCAGAAAGCCTGTCCGGAAAACAACCCATATCGAGTGTGTGTACCTTAGCCTGAAGACCAGGGATAGCTTGGGGATTCTGTTGGTATACCGGCCACCCCGTTGCCTAACGGACTCCCTAACCGAGCTGACTCAGCTGGTCTCTGAGTTGTTGTTGGATTCGCCCAGACTTTTGGTCTTGGGCGACTTCAACATCCCTCTAGAGACCAGCCCATCCAATCTATCTGGAGCGGCTCGGGAGTTCATGGAATCCATGACAAGCATGAACCTATCCCAATTGGTTGACAGGCCTACTCATTGTGCGGGTCACACACTCGATGGGATTTTTAGTACGGAACAGGAGTATCCGTGGGCGGAGGTAACCAAAACCTCCGCATTGTCATGGACGGACCACTTTCTGATCAAGATGGAACTTAAGGCCACTTTCCGCTCCCCCGGGGGTGGCGGACCCATTAGAATGGTCCGCCCTCGAAGGCTGATGGAACCAACAGGCTTCCAGAATGCCTTAGAGGGTTTAATGGTTGGTAGCACCGGCGACTCTACCGAGACCTTGGTGAATACTTGGAACACCGTCCTTCCCAAGGCCCTCGATACTATCGCTCCTGAGCGTCCTCTCCAACCCGCTCCCAACCGTAAGCCCTGGTTCTCCCAGGAACTCCGGGAGATGAAGCGGGCTGGACGACGACTAGAGCGCAAATGGCGGAAGACTCGGCTCTTGTCCGACAGAACTCGCCATAGGCAGCATCTTCGTGCCTATTGGGAGGCTTTGCGTGCAGCGCGGAGATCCTTCTACTCTGCACGCATTGCGTCTGCAGAGTCCCGTCCAGCGGAGCTGTTTAAGGTGGTTGGGGAGCTGACGCAGGTTCCCCCTGCGCCAAATCCCCTACTTAACCCTACAGTGGCCTGCTGTGACGCATTTAACATCTACTTTGCAGACAAAATCTCTCGGATAAGGGCTGACTTAGACGCCAATGTTCTAGCAGCATCTGTAAATGAGGCACCTAGCAACTCCGTTACTGTCACTTTATTGGATGAGTTTCAATCTGTAAGTACTGATGACGTGGACAAGCTCCTTGGAAGCGTGAGGAAAACAACCTGCCCTCTCGATCCATGTCCATCATGGCTGGTCGTCCAGGGAGGGGACACATTGAAAACATTCCTTAGGGATGTAATCAATGCGTCCCTCAGGGAAGGCACTGTTCCTTCTTGTCTGAAGGAGGCGGCCGTAAAGCCCCTCCTGAAGAAACCTTCCCTTGATCCCCTGGACCGAAACAACTATAGACCAGTTTCCTTGCTGCCATTTTTAAGCAAGGTGATCGAGAGAGCAGTCGCCTCCCAACTCCAAGCTGTCTTGGATGAAACCGATTATCTCGATCCATTTCAAACCGGCTTCCGGGCAGGATATGGAGTTGAGACTGCCATGGTTGCTCTGACAGATGACCTCCGCTTGAGCACTGATAGGGGTAGTGTGACCCTGCTGGTGCTCTTGGATCTCTCAGCGGCCTTTGACACCATAGATCATGCCATCCTTTTGGACCGGCTGAGAGGGATGGGGATCGGAGGCACCGCCTTACAGTGGTTCCGTTCCTTTCTCTCCGGCAGGACCCAAAGGGTGAGGCTCGGGGACAGCTGCTCCTCCAAAATTGAGCTAAGCTGTGGCGTCCCACAAGGCGCCATTCTGTCCCCGATGCTATTTAATATTTACATGAAGCCGCTGGGTGAGATCATTCAGAGGCATGGAGCTCAGTGTCATCAGTACGCTGATGACACTCAGATATATTTCTCCATGACCAGATCATCTGCTCAGACCTCAGATGGCGTCTCCTCTCTCAATGACTGCCTGGCAGCGGTAATGGATTGGATGAGGGAAAACAGATTGAGACTGAATCCAGACAAAACGGAGGTACTGACAGTCACCGGCCCGAAACCAGGTCTGGGAATACAACTCCCGGTCCTAGATGGAATCACACTATCCTCGAAGGACCCTGTTCGCAGTCTGGGGGTACTCCTAGACTCGTCACTTCACATGACTAGTCAGGTGAATGTGACGGTCAGGAGTGCCTGTTATCAGCTTCGGCTAATACGCCAGCTGCGCCCTTTCCTGGAGATGAGGGATTTGGAAACTGTGGTACACGCTTTGGTCACCTCACGATTAGACTACTGCAACGCGCTCTACATGGGGCTGCCCGTGTACCTAACCCGGAAACTTCAATTGGTCCAAAACATGGCAGCCAGATTAGTTACTGGGACATCTAGGAGAGAACATATAACTCCAGTGCTTAAATCTCTCCACTGGCTGCCAATTAGTTTCCGGGCACAGTACAAGGTGCTGGTTTTAACCTTTAAAGCCCTACATGGCTTGGGCCCATCTTATCTCAGGGACCGCCTCTCCCCGTACGATCCTCCCCGCACACTTCGATCCTCTGGGAGGAACTTACTACAGCCTATCAAGACCAGGCTGGCACAGACCTCCCAGAGGACCTTTTCTGCGACCGCTCCCAAGCTCTGGAATGGTCTGCCGGATGAGATGCGTCTCATGACATCTCTAGATTGCTTCAAAAAAGCCCTAAAGACGCATCTCTTCCGGCAGGCCTTCCCCTGAAATTCCTTATCCCCGGCTTCGGTTCCAGACTTTGATTCCTGCCTACTCCCATGTTCTGATCCCCACTTATGACGTGGCCACATAAGGAAGGGTTAGGATGTAGCTATATGTTTTTAAATAACTGTTTTAATCATTGCTGTTTAATCTATTTTTAAGGGGTGGGAGGTTTGGAAACGGGTCATGGGATTGTTTTAATCTATGTTTTTTTTACTTGTACCCCGCTCCGAGTGTATATACAGAGGAGCGGGCTATAAATAAACTATTATTATTATTATTATTATTAATAATAAAGTAACTGAGGTTTTATTTTTGACAAAATAGCAAAGGCTGTTTCTATGGATTTCCACCTCAGTAGACCATACTAATTTCTATGTTAGGAAATACACCTTCCTCAATAAATGGCCATAGTGCATATTATATTTTGAAAGAGGGGAGTGGACAGAAAACACAAAGCATCCATAATTCCTGCTCCTGTTTCCTCCCATGAGAGGCTTGGGTGAGTCCATTTATTCTCTTTCTGCAAGCAGGCAAAGTCTCTTTTATTTAGGCAGGTGTTTAGCTTATATGTCACCATATCTTTTTAATAGGGTCTATTATGCCTTTATCTTTTTCTATGGTTTAAGGTGTTTTAAACCCTTGAAATTTAGTGTTTTTAACAGAACAGATTATTTTTCAAAACTTATGTATTGATTAGGTTTTTAGTACACTTTGTATTTAACGTGATGTGAGCTCCTTGGGTCCTCTCAAAGGAGAAAGGTAAGATATTAAATTAATAAATAATAGAGCAATACCATGATGTCTAAAGTGCAGATAATGTGATGATATGTTGTTTAAAAGAGAGGCCTGTGGCCCCTGTTAATGGCTCCCAAGAAACCATTTTGCTACCCATTTTACAAGTCTCATTGTATATACTGGGACTTGGACAAAACAAAACAATCTTACACTTAACAAAGACCTAGAAGATGAAGTATATAGAAATCTCTCAATCCACATTTCAGTGAGCAGAAAAGAGAAGGTAACATAAAATTCTAATCACAGCCACATAATCACATTGGCATGGTGATGTGCACAGGCTTAGGCATTAAAATCAAGATGCCTGCTAAGGTATAATAGGTTTGCAGCCATTTCTGGTTCACATAGAGATGTATGGATTTACTTGGATAAATGATTTGCTTATTACACGTATAGTATAAAGCTTTTCTCCAAAACAAGACATTCTAAAGCATGAGCCCCTGCATCCATCTCTCTTAAAAATCAAAATAGGTTGTAGTGTAATTTTTTCTTTTAAAAAAAGAGGTTGGGGTAAGGATTAAGGAGTTCAAAGCATGCTTCTTTGGAACGAATCGCTAAGCTTAATGTATTCACAGTACTTGTATTATACATTAAACAAGATCAACAAAATAAGTAGACCGGGGAGGCCTTTCAACTTCACTTTTAAATGTGTGGGTGTTTTAAACTTCAGCCACTGAAACATGGTTCAGTGTATGCTTATGCAAAAATAAACATTTTATTGACTTATACTGGCATGGATCTATTTGGGATGCATCTACACTGTAGAAATGAGGCAGTCTGACACCACTTTAAGTGCTGTAGATCCTTCCTATGGAATCCTAGATTAGTGGTTTTACAAGGTCTTGCATTCTCTGCCAAAGAGTGCTGGTGCTTCACAAAAGTACGAGTCCCAGGATTATGTAGGATGGCCGTTATACTGATGTTGCACTGCATTGTTTCTAGTTTCTGAAAGAGAGACCTCCAAATCATCTTATCATCAACAGCTCTGTTCAGTGTGAAGTTGAAGGCTTTCATGACTGGCATCCATAGTTCTTTGTGGGTTTTCAGGCTATGTGGCCATGTTCTAGAAGAGTTTATTTTCTGGATGTTTTGTCAGCATCTGTGGCTGGCATCTTCAAATGCTTCTTGTTTGAAGATGCCAGCCACAGATGCTGGTGAAATGTCAGAAATAAACTCTTGGAACATGGCCATATAGCCTCCCCCCCCCCAAAAAAAACCCACAAAAAACTATAGTCTTGTTCAGGTCTTACCAACTTAGGGCTATGGCTTCCTTAACTGAGTTTATCCATTTGAAATGCAGTCTTTCTCTTTTTCTACTACCTACTCCCTTACTTATGTGTCTTTTCTAGTAAGTAATGCCTTCTCATGATATGGCCAAAGTATGACAGTCTCAGTGTAGTCATCTTGGCATCTAGGGTGAGGTCAGGCTTGATTTGTTCTAAGAACCATTTATTGATCTTTTTAGTAGTCCATGGTATCTGAAGAACACTTTTCCAGGATCACATTTAAAATGAGTTGATTTTCTTCCTATTCCCTTTCTTCACTATCCATCTTTCACAACCATTCACAGATATGGGAAATACAATGGTATGGACCATCCTAAATGTTGAAATCAAGGATATATCTTTACACTTCAGGATCACCACCATTAATGGCCAATATTCCTCATAAGCTCATAATGATAGGGCCGCTGTGTGGAGAAGATGGCAAAATGCTAACAGGCGACAGAGAAAAGGCAGAATTACTCAACACCTTCTTTGCTTCAGTCTTCTCAGAAAAGGCAAAGGGTGTTCAACCTGAGTACAGTGGAGCAGGGGACAGAATAGGAGAATTTCAGCACAGAATAAGTAAAGAGATAGTTCAGGAATACCTGATTAATCTAAATGAATACAAGTCTCTAGGACCAGATGAACTACACCCAAGGGTACTAAAAGAACTGGCAAATGTAATATTGGAACCATTGGCAATAATCTTTGAGAATTCTTGGAGAACTGGAGAAGTCCCAGCAGACTGGAGGAGGGCAAATGTTTTCCCCTTCTTCAAAAAGGGGGAAAAAGAGCATCCCAACAATTATTATCCAGTTAGTCTGACATCAATTCCAGGAAAGATTCTGGAGCAGATCATTAAACAGAGAGTTTGTGAATATCTAGAAGATAATTCCATAATCACAAAAAGTCAACATGGGTTTCAGAGAAACAAGTCATGTCAGACAAATCTGATCTCTCTCTCTCTCTCTCTCTCTCTCTCTCTCTCTTTGATAAAAATTACCAGCTTGGTAGATGAAGGGAATGCTGTGGATATAGTATATCTTGATTTCAGTAAGGCCTTTGACAAGGTTCCCCATGACATTCTTTCAAACAAGCTTCTAAAATGTGGACTAGACAAGGTAACTATTACATGGATTTGTAACTGGTTGACTGGCCGCACTCAAAGGGTGCTCACCAGTGGTTCCTTTTCATCCTGGAGAGAAGTGACCAGTGGGGTCCCACAGGGTTCTGACCTGGGCCCAGTGCTATTCAACATCTTTATTAATGACTTAGATGACAGTATTGGGGGCCTAGTTTTCAAATTTACAGATGACACCAAATTAGGAGGAGTAGCCAATACCCCAGAGGACAGGATCAAAATTCAAAATGACCTGAATAGACTAGAAAGTTGGGCCATAGCTAACAAAATGAAATTGAACACAGAGAAATGTAAGGTACTGCACTTAGGGCAGAAAAATGAAATGCACAGATATAGGATGGGGGATACCTGGCTAAATGAGACAACATATGAAAAGGATCTAGGAGTCCAAGTAGACCACAAGCTGAACATGAGTCAACAGTACGATGCAGCAGCTAAAAAGGCCAATGCTATTTTAGGCTGCATCAATAGACGTATAGAGTCTAGATCAAGGGAAGTAATAGTGCCACTCTATTCTGCTTTGGTCCGGCCCCATCTGGAATATTGCGTTCAGTTCTGGGCACTACAAATTAAAAGGATGCGGAGCAACTGGAGCGGGTTCAAAGGAGGGCGACTAAAATGATTAAAGGTCTGGAAGCCATGCCCTATGAGGAATGCCTTAGGGAGCTGGGGATGTTTAGCCTGGAGAAGAGAAGGTTAAGAGGTGATATGATAGCCTTGTTTAAATATTTGAAGGGATGTCATATTCAGGGGGGGGGGGGAGAAAGCTTGTTTTCTGCTGCTCCAGAGACTAGGTCCCAGAACAATGGATGCAAGCTACAGGAAAAGAGATTCCACCTCAACATTAGGAGAAACTTCCTGAGAGTAAGGGCTGTTCGACAGTGGAACACACTCCCTCGGAGTGTAATGGAGTCTCCTTCTTTGGAGGTTTTTAAGTAGAGGCTGGATGGCCATCTGTCAGGGATGCTTTCATTAGGAGTTCCTGCATGGCAGGGGGTTGGACTGGATGGCCCTTGTGGTCTCTTCCAACTCTATGATTCTATTCTATGATTCTAAAATGAGTGCATATAATGAATATGAATATAAAACAGCCCTTGGAAAGCATTGCACAAAATAGATGTAGATGGAGAACTACATTTCAACTGGCACATTAGTCTAGGAGTAGCAAGTCAGCTTTCTTGCAGATGGCAAAAGAAGCACCAAGACACATAGGTGAGACAATAATTCATCCATTGCACTTGACCCTCAGTGCAGCATATCAATTAGTAATGATATCTGATCACTGATAGCAAAAGTGTAAGGGAAATTTAGGGATGAGATGTCAGGAAGTCCTGAACCTGGAATCTAAGCAATGTCAGATCCTGTAGCTCCTTTTTTAATTTTTTTAAAATCAATGGGGTGATCTAGACCGCCCAAAGGGGGCGGTCCGCAATCACCCCAGGAAGCACCAGGATGCGGCCAAGGCTGCCACACCAGCACTGCTTTGTGTTTTTTTATATTCGAAAGGCTTGGGCAAGCTACAATCACATTGTTAGGGAAAATGCAGCATTTCACACCTATTCATGTTTTAATAGTGGTAATGAGTGAGCAGTAACAGGTCACCACCAATGTAAGACCATAGAAAATGCACAAATGTAACAGCAATAGCAATATCATTTACATTGCTATACTGCTTATCAGTGAACTCAGCACTCTCTGTGCATCAAGCTCCAGTTGTAAGGACTGGAGTGCAGCTTTGGTGCAGCTTCCGGCCTCTTAGGACGCATGCATCATTTAAACAGTATGCCTCCAAAGTGACCTGAAACAGGTTTATTTTGACCTGTCTGTATGGTCCCTTAATGTAATGTAACTGCACCAATGAGCAACAGTCCTGCTTTGGTGGGGATGGCCCTGATTAAACCTCTGCCATTCCAGTTTCTCTGCTGATTTTAAAATGTCCTGGTTTCTCACTTCTCTTCCCACTTTCCTTCTTCATCCTCTTTTTGGTTTTAAAAATACTCTATTATAGAATATTATACTTACTATAGTTATTGTTAATCACACTTGTGCAGACATGTACACACAGAGAATATTCTATTGGTTGATTTGGTTTCCTCCCCCTCCCAGCCTTTTTTAACCACATGCATAAACACCAGCATTTCTCTGCTTAAAGCAGTAGTGCCGGGTTGATTCCCTTTTAATACTGTTTACCCTCTTGCTACACCTTTTTGACCACACTCTAATATTGCTCGGCTACACACGTTTCATCTGTGAAATGTCTGCTCACAAATTCTTTGATTGGCAATCATCAAATGATCAAAAGAAATATATGTACATATGAAGCATCCCAGATACATTCAGATGCTTGCCAGGACAAGACTGCAACTGAAGCTCTGTACATTAGTACAGCATAAGCAGGGGGCAGTGTACTCAGGATCACATACCATTGCATGTATATATGTACAGAAGCCTTCCCTCAGCTGTACACATGCCTTTGAGGACCTTGTCTGCACAGGGATCTCTATCCATACCCTTAAATTGGATCCAAATACTCAAATGAAACTCTGCACAAAATGGTTATTAATGTGATCAGGTATAGAAAAGAAATAGGGGCAATGTGTATGGTTGCTCAGTGTATGTGAATAATGCACTCTATTGGATTCTCTGTGTATGGATTTCCTAGATCTGCACCATGGATCAGGGATATCTACAAACCAGTGTATTTTGCATTTTGAAATCTGTACATTTACAGACTGAGAAAAATATGCCTGATAAATGTGCACATTTAATAAGTATGCACAGAAAATGCATTGAATTAAACAAGGAGCACAAACACACTTCAGTCTGTGGGTGGATGTGTGCAAGCAATGGCTGGATCCCTGTTGGTTGGAACCATCCAAAGTAGAACCATTCAATCAACTGCTGAATGATGAGTCATCACACTGGACAAAACAGCTGATTCAATGACTACTGTAGTTATGACTAACAATAAAATGTAGCCACTGGTGTACAATTTGAAATAGATGCACAAAATATGTACTTAAAAATCTATGCCCAGGCAAAACTCCAACAACAGAAAACATGGAAACATCCGGGAATGGAATTAGAGGAGGTAAAATAAGGTATGCAGAGATGGACAGAGATGCACACATCCCTAGAGCCATATTCAGATGTCATTTACCTTACCTTCACTAAAACATGAACAGGGGAGCACTTAGCTCCATCCACTCTGTTATCATTTCCTTCTAGGTATTGTTGTCATGTGCCTTCAATTTAACTGCCTGTTATACGCTTTTCTTGGCAAGATGAATTTAGAAGACATTTGACATTACCTTCCTCTAAGGCAGCCTGCTACCTTCTCAAGATAACTTGGTGCATGCATCTGAGGAAGTAGACTCAAATCTATGAAAGGTCATGCTACCAGCTTGTTTCAGTTAGTCTTTAAGGTGCTACAAGATCTCTTTGCAGAGATATAAAGGACTGTTGATGACCGCAAGTGAAAACAGTTTACAGCTTAAAAGAAGCATATTTAGATTGGGTTGGATCTGAGAGAAATGCTATTTTATTTTATTTTTACAAAAAGATTAGCCTTACTTGCCTGAGATCACTGTCACCTGGGAAACAGCAGAGGGGAGAATGTTCATCGTTTTGCAAACAAAGTGTGTGGATCAACACAACACACAACATTCCTCAGCTGCAGTTTACATGCAATACAGACACTATACTTAGTCATTTCCAAAGCAATTTGAAAAAATATCATGGTTATGGGAGCAGTCTGTTTCCATCCCCCTCACCCCTAGTTCGGTCACTTTCTTAAGGTGGAAAGCCATGACCAAAAGAGCTTATTCTATAGTTCTCAGGAACTAGGGTTCTCAGTTTTGTGGAGAATGAACTGGACAAGCTCTCCTTTTCAGAGTTGTTGCTTTCCACAGAAGGAGAAAGATTAAACAGTAGACAGAAGCAGATAGAGATTTGCATTTTGATTTAGGGATGTAATTCTTCAATAATCTCCTCAAGGAAGAAACAAGTAATTTTAGCAATTCTAATGGCAAGAAAGTCTTTCAAAACTGCAATTTGCAATTAAGAGACTTATTCTGAGAAAAGTCACATGTGACTCTTTTGTGCAGAAATCAGCATTTTCTGTATCGAAAATAATATTTCTGTGCAGCAAAAAACAAAAAAACAAAACAAAACAAAACCTTTTTATGCAGTAAAATGTTGTATTCTGTACAAAACAATCACGTGTCACTTTTGTGTAGAATAAATCCTGAACTGCGAAGATTATCATCAGTTCAGCATGCTTCTTTTCATTGTTTATTGATACCATGTTTTTTGTGTCTTGTTTTTAAAACTCTTAATAATAATCTTCTACCCACCCCATATGGATTCAACATTCTTTGAAAATGAGTAAATGGGTCTATTGACTCTCCTGAAAAGATAAAATTATATCTGATTATCATCATCTTTGCTATAGTAGTTAATGGTATATATTCTCATAAAAATCATAACTACCTACATAATTCAAGAGGTGTATGGCAACAAAATGGTGAGGGCAGGTAGTTCATCCCTGAGGGTTGCTGCCATCAATCCAACAGATTTGTTCACATGATGCCCACAAATCATGTGAGGACTGTGACAATTCCTGTTTTTCTTACTACCAGCCCAAACAAACAGGGACAACTGGCAAACTTAGCACAGTCTAAATCAATGAATGTAATGTCATGTCTTTGTTTTGTTCCCCACAGGAGTCTTCCGAAGTTTTGTCTGAGCTTGAACTTTAACCTCAGGTTTCCCAATGTAGTGGACAGATTTTATATTCAATATTTAGTTAATGTTATTCTTATGCAGAATGAATTAAAATGGCTGCTGAACCAAAGTTTAAAATGGCTGAAACTGGGGCTAAGTGAAGGTCTTTCAAGAAATGCTGAACAAACAGGAGAAAACAAGAAAATATTTAGGTACAAAATGCCCTTTCGCTCAGACAGAGGGGCCACAGTAACAAGTCAAAACATAAACATCAGATAAGTAGAGGTACAGCAGTGTAACTATGTGCAAGGGCTTACAGGAAAAGTAACTTTTGTAAAGTGTCCTAATGAGTAAAAAGTGGGTTTTAATTATTCATGCGTTCGTTTGCCTGATTGCTTGAAATTAATTTGTTTAGAGTTAAGATTGGCCAATAGAAAGCATTTTTGGAAATCCTTTGTGTAAAAACTATAAATCCCATCATCTTGTGTATTTCTGGGCCTTAGTCTTGGGAAACTGAATTTCCACTGGGGACTTTAGCTGGCAAAATAAACCTGAGTTCTCAATCAGATTTCTGGGTCCACTTGTCTCCTTCACTCTGTCATGCTGAGGACTGGGTAAGCAGTCCTAGCCGAACCCGTTATCCATAACACCAACAGGCTGGAAGTGAGTAGCCCCTGTTTCATGCAAGATATTTCCCCAAGTCTTAGCAAGTCTTCTCTTTAAAATTCCTCCCACCCACCCCCCAACATCAATTCAGAAGACTTATTTTAAATCTATGATAGCTGGCAGTGAACCACTGCAGTGAACCACTCATCTGCTGTAACAAAGCTGTCTTAAAGGTATCATCCACAAATCCAGACATTCCCATATTTTCATTTATCTCCAAAATGGTTGGAGCATGCTGGTGCTTGGACCAAAGTTTGGAAATGTTACTGTTTTGGACTACAACTTCTAGCTCCACTCATTCAGCCATCCTGGCCATTACCTGTGCTGAGTGGTGGATTCTAGGAGTTATATTCTATAAAAGTAACTTTTCCAAGTGTTAATTGCGGTGATCAGTCAAGTATAAACAGATATTTCAACCACTGGCTAGATTTTAAAAAAAAGAAAATCAGTGCCAAGAATTCCAGCACTCTCCTAGAAAGAGAAAGATGTGGATTTTCAGAAGACTTTTTCATAGCTGAGTATGGGAACATTACTTGTTTTTGGAGCAAGGCCACTAGGTTTGGAGGTCAGTGATGTGCAGATGTATCACTTCCTTCTTGCTGATTATATAAATAGAACCATCTGAAGTCCTATTCAGGTATTCACCCAAGGGTTCCTAATGAACATGTTAACCTCCAGCTTTGCTCTCCAAAGCAAGACAGAAACAGTCCAGGAAAGCCTCTGCTACATATGGAGGCTCTCCAGACCATAAGGGACCTGGATTTTTCAAGACATAAGGAACCTCTACAAACAGTGGAGGCTCTCTTCCATTAGTCTGTTGGTCTCCATGAGAAGACAACAACCACAAAAGACATAGGAGAAAGTGTGCTTGCTCTCCTGTATATTTTCATTACAAAGGTCTGAAACACAGCTAATACCACTCCCACTTTATGGGCAAGGTCTCCCCAACCCCAAACCACTTAAGCTCATTTGAAAATGTAAATAGATTAGAAACAAAAGTTACTCACCATGGAAGAGTCACCGCCTCCGTTTGCAAGCGTAGCTCCCTCAGCACAGGTGGGTAGGTGGGTAGAAAGTTGACTAGCCCTGCCCCCATCTATGACATCACACTCTACCTCATAAAAGGTAGTGAAAGTGCTCTGAACTCCAGTCTGATTTCCGAGAGATACAGAAAAGAGAGAGTGAGAGAGAGAGTGCAAGAGAAATATTGTGCCCTATTGCAGAGGGGAAGGAGAGAGGGGCCGGGGAAGGGCAGGGGCATGTGTGCTGAAAGAGCTAGGCTCCGGAAAAAGTAGCCAGGGACTCTTGGGTGAGGAGAAACCCTGTTTTGGTATTCCTCTTTCTTGCTCCCTTAGCACAGGTAAGCAAAACATTGGTGAAGGTGTGTTATGGGATCTAACTTGAAAGAGAACTGTGGCACAACCAAGTGCTTTGTTAAAAATTGGTTTTATGTGAATAGGAAGGTTTGGGAACCTTCTAGAACAGCAGTAGCCCAATCATTTCAGCTAAAATGGTGAGTCTAAAGTAAGAAATAGCTTTAGCTTTACTCACGCTAGAGTGCCTATGAGGTCCTTTCATATCTTGGGTTTGGTTATGCATAGTATCCACTGGTTATGCAAGGCAGTGTTGGAGAAGCAGGCTGGAATTTGTTTAGGAAGCATGTAGATTTACTAATCTTGTATGAGATTGGGGCTTTTGAAACTTCCATATGTTGACATGGTTTCCAACCTTAGCTTAAAATCTGCAATGTTTGATTTTGATGAGTCTTATGTGTGTGCATGTATCAAAGCTGAACCTACACTTATGGGGGTGATGGTGGCCTTGCTTGGTTTCTTTAATATCCAAAGAAAACTGTGCCTGCAAGAAGGGCTATTTTCTCCTATGGGTAACCAAAAGTCCTTCTAAAGTTGATGTGCAGCTACTGCTAGGCTGTGCTAAGGGAGTAAGTGAAAGGCATATACTGATTTATAAAGCACACTTGAAACTTCCAGGAAATGTCAGCAAAATGAGACAGAGATGATCACTCATTTTAGTTTAGAAGTTTTAAAGTATAGACACTTTTTCTAGGATGAAAACATGTTTACTTCAAGAAATATACATTTACTAATAAACAGAAGGGATGCTAGAAAGTATTTTTGTAAAAAACAAAAAACAAAAAAACAAAATTCCTTCAACAGAAATAAAATGCATAGCTGAAGCACTGTATTTTAAGAGGAGGTGTTTCCTGGGGGGATGGTGAAAAAAGAATTCAGGACTATGGTCCCAAAGCTCTTCCCTTAACCCTGACAGAGAATTGGAAACAATACTGTTACTGATTTTGTTTTGGGAAAAGCATATGTTAAAGGCAAAGCCTAATTCAAAGAATCCCTTGTGAGATTCTCTTCTATCTTCCCATTGGTTTTTTTGTGGGTTTTTCAGGCTATGTGACCATGTTCTAAAAGAGTTTATTCCTGCTGTTTCACCAGCATCTGTGGCTGGCATCTTCAGAGAATGCTGGCATGGAAGAGAGTTGGGTACATATATACTGTGTGACCCTGGGTAGGGAGGAGTGGCCTAGGGTCACACAGTTTATATATACCCAACTCTCTTCCATGCCAGCATTCTTGAAGATGCCAGCCACAGATGCTGGTGAAACATCAGGAATAAACTCTTCTATAATATTGCCACATAGCCCCAAAAACCCATAAAAAACTATGGATGCAGGCCATGAAAGCCTTTGACTTCATATCTTCCCATTGCTGGGATGATCCTCCACATGACACCAAATTCTCTTCCTCTCTTTTTATATTTGAGTGTCCTGTTAAAACATATATCTTTAACCAAACTTCTTCCAGAAGAACCTCCTCCCATTTATTTCTCTGCTTTTCTCTGTAATAACCCTATATTTCACTTCATATTGTAAGCTTATAACCAGAACCACTTTTATTTGTAAGGTTTGTGCAGCAAATAGAAAACCTCTACCAATAATAACAATAGTAATAGTATTGTAATAGTAAAAAAAGGTATTGTATTTTCTACCCCTTTTGTTACATTTTAAATAATGTATATAATCTAATTAGAAAGCTATAAAATAACATTTACTAATACAATAGAATTTGGATTTTAGATTTATCTAATCTTGTAAGGCACTTGGGTCCTGCACTAGGAGAAAGTTGATATGCAAAGTCAACCATTTAATAATAATATGTTCATTAAATTATTATTTTATCATATTTTTGTTTCATGATTAATTGACAATTGTGCATGATTATTGTAAAATAGTGGTATGTTGCATTTCAGAAAATCAGAGCTGTCTGTCAGCAAAGTTTGTTAAACCATTGGGAGGCTCAGGTTTTGGTACAGAAAATCAATTAATTTATGCCATGCCATACCAAATATTTTATTTAATTTGGCAATCCACAGCCATACAACATATTATACCCAGTCAAGCTACCATCACATAATTTGCCAGGTTAACATGTTTTTCATTTGCTGTGGCATTTTAAGGGAAGAAATTAAATTATGCTTTGACTCTAATGGTGGTCTGTTTTTTTTTCTGCTCCTCTTATTGAGAATTTATCATGTCAAACTATATTGGTAAACTCAATGAACAGATTTTATGAAAGGTAGTAAAGGAGTGAATGAATGCTTGGCCTTGTTGTTTATAACCTATAAGTAACCTGACTTCAAATGATTATATAATTAATTCTCCTGTTACTATTATATCTATTTGTAGTTGTTCCTTAAAAATACTTCATTTCTTTATCTTTATTTCAACTTAATTTATTACTATTATTTTTATTTGTACAGACATTCCTGGTACTATTCATATATTTGTATTTTCCTTAAAAATCACACCATTTCTTTATTTTCATTTCAACTGAATTCATCATCATCATCATTTTTATTATTCGGGCATTAAGAAAAAATTATCTCACTTAACATATTAATTATCTAAATATGTCATAAAAGTTGTATCTAAGTTTAAAGGGAGGAAAAATAGCAAGATCAAGTTCCTACTTAGACATAGGATGGATTCCTCTTCATGTTGTCCAGTTCTAAAAGAGGAAGAGGGATAATCCACTGTGTATCATGGTAGATTCTTATATGAAATGGTGGTAAAAAAAAAAAATCCAATGCCAAGTTGGGCTTTCCCCTTCTGTAATTCCAGTGTTGGCATTTCCATGTTCTGTATTGTGATTTCCATCAGATAACAAGGTGTTTGAGATTACACCTGCCTGATCTTTAATGTCCCACTAATACAAAATAAATTGTTAAAAACAAACTAGTGGGATGGCTGGGAGATTCTGTAACATAAAAGCCTTTGCTGAGGCTGTTGGCTGCTTGAATTAACAATGTTCCCAGAGTCTGATCAGGTGTACTACTGTCCTAGACAGCTGCAACTCTGCCCTCAGCACCCATACTATCCTATGCACCCATTCAGCCTTAAAAATTCCCTTTGTGGGCCATCTGTGAAGCTGTGAGTGAATAGTAATAGGTGCTCACGATTTAAACATTTATTAGATTTAGGTTTAAACATATTCTTTGTTCATGTGCAAAACTTTAATATTCTGAAGAACTGATTTAATGCTCTCCTTGCATTATGAGTTGGCAATATTCTTATTTCTACGGGAATATGGATGATAGGAACATCACTAATATAGCTTACCCCCTTTCTTCCTACAATTCTTTATGAAGCCTTCCATTTTGTTCTACTCAGAGTCTGCATAATCCTGTGTTTTAATGCCTAACATACTGTTGATGGATCAACAGTACAAATAACAGTTACAAATTCTAGCAATCGGCTCCTTCTTGGATGATAGAGAAGAGTTTGATGAACTGCTGTAACCTGATGGGAAGAGATCTGAAGAGGCTTCACTACTGGTTAGCAATGATAAGGCCACAACTGACAGCTTGCTTGGGTTTCTGAGTTCTGGAGATACAATTTGTTAAGACACAAGATGGATATTAAGCAGAATACAGAAGCTAGAGGCTAGGATTTAATGAATGGGAGATGGAGAAAGAGTGAGAGGGAACGAGAGAGAATTAGGCTGCATTGTGAGGCAAATGTAGAATAAAACAAAACATTTGGAAGGAGTACACTTCAGAGCACAGGGGAAAACACACAGAAATATATCATTGTGGAATCAAAGCAATAGGGAAATGTTATCAAGTAGAAATTAGATGTAGGAAGGAAATAGATACCCTTTCTATGTGCAATCAAATTTAAGATGAAATTTATCCAGGTAAGTAGATGTAGAACTGTAATTTATAGACTGTTGTAACCCCACATCCTTTCATGTTTTGCTAATCTGACTTTGTGTGACTGATATATAATCTTTTGCAAATTAATGTAAATCAAATAAATCTTTGCATGAGCACTATAAGAAACGGCTAGAATTTGAGTGAATATTAGAAGACAAATTAATGCTTATATGGATTACAGCATGCAAGAAGTATAGAATTAAGCAAGATTATTTTTAAAGAATGTAAGTGATGGTGTATATTCTTTAGAAAAGAGTAGCTGTTATGCTAGTGTACTGTTAACACTTAATGAAGAAAAGAGAAGGGGAGTTTCAGTTAAAGATAGCTAAAAAGCATTGTAAGGAAGTGAATATGGACAAAGATAGTATTGTTTCTGAGAAGAGGTTTTACTTCCACCCAGAAGTTTGGGTTTTCTTGATGGGTCACACTGAAATTCCTCTTTTTGTTAGTGTGAACATAAGCAGATCCTGGCCTTAACAGAATTCAAGGCAAAATGTTGAAGGATGAATCAGTATCAATGTCCAGATTCCAGAAGAGCAACTTCTTGGGAATTGTCACTCATTTAATGTGAATTTGGGTGAACAATAATCACATAACATACTCTACAGTTTCCCAACCTTTCCAATGACAAAACAGCACATTTGAACACAAATTACACACACAGTGGTCATTAGTTCCATGTTTGAACAACAGTCAATGCCATCTTGTGTATGGTAGTATACTTCACATTTTGTACTTATTTCAAGCAAGATTATTTCCACATCTACCATAAACCGATAACACATGCCACTATCTAAATAAACCATAGAGGCCATAGTTTTTTTGTGGGTTTTTTCTGGCTATGAGGCCATGTTCTAGAAGAGTTTATTCCTGGCGTTTCACCAGCAGTGGTTAGCATCTTCAGAGAATGCTGGCATGGAAGAGAGTGGGGTATTTATACCGTTGGTTGAGAGGAGATGATTTGCCTGTTAATCTGTGTACTGTTCTCTTGTTGAATGGCAAGGCCTACAGGGTGTCCATTTACTTATTGATCCATTGTCTGCTGGGAATCCCCCTCATCCTGGGTGGTTTTCATTTGCATTTGCTGGGTCTTGATTTTGCTGTTTTTCAGGACTAGTAGCCCAACTTTTTTCACTTTAAGGGTTTCTACTTTCCTGTTGCAATTGTCCATGTGTTTATGGATTTCAATGGCTTCCCTGTGCATTCTGACTTGATAGTTGTTAACATGGTCCAGAATTCTAGTGTTTTCAAACAGCATTTTATGCCTAAGATGGTTTAATATGTTCTGCTACTTCTGATTTTTGCAAATCACCTCCTCTCAACCAACTAACAGTATATATACCCCACTCTCTTCCATGCCTGCATTCTCTCAAGATATCAGCCACTGCTGCTGGTGAAAATGTCAGGAATAAACTCTTCTAGAATATGGCTTCATAGCCCAAAAAGCCTACAAAAAACTATGGCCTCCGTGAAAGCCTTTGACTTCATGTAGAGGCCTTCCTGCCTTTTATCTCTGATGTGTTGTTCATTGTGTGGTAACTTCTGCAATTGGCACACTGCTTTGGGGATTTGTTTGTGTCATAGAAATTGCTGCAAAATTGCCACTACCAGTTTCCTCAATAGGTTTCTCCTTGTACGGACAGAACTACACACACAAACAAGATCCCTTGTGTAAACTCACTGTAAGAGTACATGTTGGTGTGACAGCTATCTACCTCTAGTTCCTTTATTGTTTTCTTGTGGCATCTTTCAACAAGTCAAAGTGACAGCACTTTGGTACCCCGTGGGCCACCTTAAAGCCCAATGAACTAAGGATGTATGAGCATTCCAAAGTTCAGCTGGAAGAGGGTCATGCCTTTTGTAAGAATGCAACACAAAAGGCTGAAAAAGGTTTAAACTGATTTTGACCCAAAGTTCAACAAAGGGGATGGAAATCCACTTTCAACTTCTAACCCCCTCCTAAGAAACTGTCACTAAGAAACTGCTCTCAGATCTTATTAAAAGTATTTTTTGCAAGACAATTTTTTGCTCCAACAATAGCAAAAATGTTTGCTTTGGGTTTTTTAAAGTGGGTTTTCAGTCCCCAAGTCCTGAGGAACCCAAGTGAAATAAAAAATGTTGTTCCAATAGAAAAAGGTTGACAACTGTAACCAGAAGTAGATCATTGACAAATGGATCTTCTTTAAGTAAACACAGTTACACCACTGCTAAATGGTGAATGAAGCACAGAAAGAGAGTGCAGTTTAAATGTACCAAGTGACACTCTTAAGCACATGCCCTGTGTTTAGAAAAACATGACAACTTCTTTATTAAAATGGTGGTGGATATTTTTTTAAAGAATTACCATTCTGTTTTCTAGTGCTGACATTTTTTTTACAATAACTGTGTAATAGTCCAACTGTTTTATTGGTGATCATCCCTTAAGAGTCTTGAATAAAGTCATTTTCAGCTATTTCATGTCTGCATTTTCTATATTATGTCCTTAATTTGATAATAAAACTCAGAACAAATCCCTAGGGTTACTGACAATTGCCATTCACAGAGAAATGAGGTTCCTGATGGTTTATCCTTTTCTACTTAGTCTTCAGTCTAGGGGAGTACAGAAGTCACCAGCTTTTTCCATATTCAACACAAATATGGGGGAGAAGTCAGATCACTTTTATAGGATACAATCAATCAATATAGATGTGACTGTTGGCTACACTCTCCAGCCACCATGCATTAAAAAGAAAGAATTACATGCATATATACTTTTCTATCAACACTGTACATAAGGCTACCATAAAGGCATGGGCAGTAGCTGGGAGAGACACAATAACACCACTCCCTTCTCCTAATTGATAATCACACATAATTGATAATATCAAGCTCTTACTCAATTCCACTGTCAAAAAATTTCTTTGGAGAATGTTCCTCTTACTCCTACTTGATACAGTGAGAATTTTTCTTCCAGAACCACTGTAACAGAGCCTAAAAATTTAACAATTGCCTTGCTGGAACCAAATTAAGCTAGTTATTGGTTGCTGTTACATTCCTTTCAGTCATTTTCTACTTAGGTTAACACCATATTGGGATTCTCTTTGAAAGATTTCTTCAAAGGAGGTTTGCCATTGCTTTTTTTAAAGGCACAGAACGTGTAACTTGCCCAAGATCACTCCATTGAGATGGAGTGGAAATTCAAACCTTGTGGACCCAGAGTTCTGGCCCAATGCTCAAGCCACTATACCACACTGGCTCAGTTATTCCAGGCCAACATTTTATTTCCAACAATGCAAGATAGATGTATTTGGAAGGTGGAGTTGGAAGATAGCCTTCTCCTCCTCTTGGTAAGAACCCAACATTTCATGATCAGAGGCCTACTGCCTCTCACCTTCCCACACCTCCTGTTTCCTTTTCCTAACTAGAGCATAAATAACATTTAGGGACTCAAAATGTTCTCCAGAAATATCCCATCAACAGCAGAAGCCATCCAAACCTTATTTTTTCTCTCCTACCCTGCTCACTCAATTAACCAAAATGTCTAAGAAATATGGTTGATGAGCCCTCTCATAGAAGAGGCAAAGGAAGAAATGCCTTTTCTAAGATAGACAAACAGATAATGCATGCAGATAGAGACTATCACTTTTCCATCTGTAATATGAAATGGCATGCAATTTGAAGTACCAGTCAATAAAAACAGATGCAATTAAATTCCTGGATCTGTCAGCACTATTAGTAAAGCTAAACCAAAGCACACCAGCACATTTATAGCTCTTTCTGTGACATATGAAGGAGTGTTTGGGGTTAACACTTCTATCACCACTTTTAACCTGTCAAAGTATCCATTTCCATAGAACCCGCATCTGTACATCTAATATTTGCATATGAAGTTGTAGAAGGAAACAAGATTATGCTCACATTCTATGGCACTGAACTGCACACACAGATATCAACACATGTTTGGACATATGTATGACTGGACACTTTGAACATCTGATATTACTATAATCACTCAGTTCCATACAGCTCAAATGTGCAGATATTAATGCATAAATCAAAGATAGAAATGATATCATTTCCTAGCCCCCCCCCCCCCCCCCCAAAAAAAGATGATTTCTTGATACTTGGGAAGCCCAGTCAGGGTAAATAACAAATTGGCAAGAATTTTGTACAGGTTTCATCCACTATTTACACATCCTGGAATGTTTTGGGAAAATATTCTCTTCAGTAACACACAATTTCTTTGTCTGAAAACTAGAAGGGAGCATTTGCACAAAGATAGCTATGTAGGTTTTTTGTGTGTGAAAAACTGCTGTGTTTTGTACAAAAAAGAGCATTTCTATGTAACGTAATTTCCCCAAACACTCCAGGATATGCAATACCAATGGAGAATTTCACAGAAATATATGTCTTCTCTGCAGTGGGAAGAAAACTGAGGAAAAAATTATTCTCCCTCACTTGCGAGGACAAAATATGTTAATATTTACATCCCCTCTGCAACAAATATTTTCCTCAAAGCTCTCTTGATCACTCATTGATTAGAACCATCACAATATTCCCATTTCAGTTCAAGTTCTTTTTATGTTATTTGTTGTTTAATGAGATGAAAAACTCCAGGAGTGGTGATATTCCCATCTCACCCGTACTGGATCCTTAAGGAAGATCCTAAAGAATTAAAAAAAGAAAGCCAGACAAATATACGACTATGTATCAAACACCAACAAACGTTTCTGTGGTTTCCTAGCCTTAGGTTCATTGCAAAAACCAAGTAACTCAGAGACGATTTCAACACAAACATCACCAGACAACAAAGCATGCACATCAGTCTTCTTTGGAGAATATATACCTGTATGGTGCTATTATTCAAGCTGAGCTCATAAATAGATGGTGGGCCAGAATTATAAAAATATAAATGGCAGTTTTCTGACTGGCAGTCCTTTGCGAGAAGCAATGAGCACTGTATTGTATGCACATTTCAGAGCAATGATATTTTGTCATTGTATGCAAATAAAATGCAGTTTATTTGCAATTGGCTATCCAAGAGAGAATGAAGAACAAGATGGAAGCAGAAAGCAGGAAGTAGGCAAGGAGGCTACAGATGAAGTGAAGTGGGAATCCAGATCTCTGGATAGTCCTGGAGCATACAGTACCCAGCACTTTGAAGCTATGCAGCAAATTACTGACTGCCAGCAAAGTATTAAACTCAGGTTTTGTTTAGTTTTTAAATATGTATAAGTGATATTCTCCAAAAGAAAAAAAAAGTACAAATTTCATATTGGGGAGGGAGGTATCAAGGGAGGCTGATACCAGTGATCTTTGGATTTGAGTTTTGGCTTCCAACACATATTGTGAATGGTAATGCCAAAGGCAATTCATTATTCACAAGGAATGGTGCTGGCATCACTTAGGATTATGGCTAAATGAGGAACAAAATTATAAAGACGGTGGTGATGAAAGTTTGGAAGCAACAGAGCTAAAGACGACCAAACTGGGAATGGAAAAGTCTAACAGTTTGGCTGCTTTGATTTCACAGCATGTGATGGTATGCCAACGACAAATGAGGCAAGCTATTTGAGCGGTGGCCCAACGCCAGCATCTTTCAGGCGATAAGGAGAGCAAAGACAGAAAGGAAAAGAAAAGTACAACTGCAAAGCCGATGCACGTGCTGATTGAAGAAACTGGTCAGAGTCATGTGAAAGTGATCATAATTAATGAGGATGGGAAGCAGATCCCGTTAACACCAGCAGGTCAAAGGAGAAAGATCTAATGCCTGTTAGGTAAGAGATAGAAAGATGAAGGCTGGCTGGCTCCACAACTGCAAGAACATCAAGATTTAAAAATTACAACACTCGACATGCGTGTCTGGAGAGAGAGGAGAGTAAGGAAAGCAGAACATTTAAGCAAGACCACAAAGATGCTTTCACCAAAATTTTTCCACTCTGATTGGCGATCCCATCTACTGGTCTGTTTTTGCAAAATGCCTATCCTTGTGATTTTCTCTCTGTGTGTTTGTGTGTATGCCTCTCTATCTATGAAGGAAGGGTGGTATAACTGCAAGGATCTAAGGACACATATGGGAGAGGGAGGGAGGGAGAAAAATAGAGGCAGAGATAGAACACACACCATATTACTATGGCATTTGTATCTGTGACAGTAGGCCAGATAGAACCAATGTGAGATTGCAGGCTTTGCAGTCTCTGGCATTGGTATCCTTGATGTGAAAAAGACACTGAGTTTCAGGATGTATATTGAAAAGAGTTTTATTCCACAAATTGGATTAACTGATCCATTGTGAGGTACAGGAACTGGGGACATGATGTAGGTTGACTTTTAAATTGTGCTCCCCCCTTGAAGAAGGCCATAAAATATATCTTGGCCAAACGCATTAGGCTAATTCGTGGAACAAAATCTTTATTTTTGTATATACTGAGACTCGGCATCTTTTTGACATCAGTTTTAGTGGCTATTTCCAGTTCCTCCAGTTTTGGCTATTTTTGAGTCAGCAGTGGCTGGAGCCTTCCATGTCAGTTGGGCATGTGAACCTGTTCCGGGTCTTACTCTGGATTTTGAAGGAACAATTGAAGTCACTCAACCTATTTTAGGAGAGCGTTCTGTACCTTGGATAGCTCCTTGAACTAAAAACCAAAGCAAATTCACCAACCTGCAGACATGAAAGCCACACACAGTCTCTGCCTTGAGTATGTCTTTACCTACAACCCTATAGAAACCATATCATTCTAGGTTTTATTTCTTTGCCATGCTGAACAGTGGCGGACCTTCAGAAATGGCATTTATGACAAAGGGCGGAGGGGGATTCCTCTGGATAATCTATTCCTTATTGCTTATGGCTGAACCTTCCTATGGTTGAATCATTTAAATTTATGCATCCACATGAGTTCCATTCATAGGGAAATGGTTTCTGCACAGTTGGGTTAATGCAGAAAGGATCTGAATGGATCAAATGTTCATGGCATTAATTGGGCTAGTTGTTAGGATCTGCTTCTCAAATATGATGTGATGGCAACTTCTCACACTGGCAGCAAACCCATATTTTGTGAACTTCTCTAAGTTGTTCCTTCCCCCTGCCTTGTTTTTTTTTAAAAAATACTTTTTTATGACTATTATGTTTTTGTAATTTTTGCTCAGCTCAGTCTGTACCAGACTTAAAGCAGAGGCAACTGCATGTTTCCTACCCTACCTCAAAACCAAATGGGCTCTTCATATAGAGTTACACAGCTCTGAGCTCATGGGAGAAAAATGGCTGGGGATCATGAAAGAGAGTGAATTTTCAAGAAGCCATCATATTAAAAAGCTCCAAATAATTATAATATTTATGGCTTGGCAGGGACTTCCTAATAGATTACAAAAATTGTTTTGAATGTAGGACTGCATTTTACTGGGTAAAGTGGAAACTGAGAAAAGCTGGTGGGGTGGGAATAAAAATGCAAGGAACCATAAAGTAGGGATGCATAAATGGCAACTCAGGGCACATCTACATTGCAAAAATAATGCAGTTTGACACCACTTTGCATTGTGTAGCTCTATCCTATGGAATCTTGGGATTTGGAGTTTTACAAGGTCTTTAGACTTCTCTGCCAAAGTATGCTGGTGCCTCTCAAAACTACAAATGCCAGCATTCAGAAGTTGGAGCCTTGAAAGTTAAAGTAGAGTCAAACTACAGTGCAGATGTACCTTCAGAAGCAACTTCTGGCCTTCAGTGTACTTCTTGCTATTGAAGTATTTCAAGATATTTGTATTCTCTTCTTAGCTCAAAAGGGCAATAGGGACAAGGTTCTACCCATGTCAGTCTTTGATCTCCTGGCTAATTTTTTGACAGTACCTTCTAGAATCACCTTCTTGCAATATCTGGGGACTCTGGGAGGTGTTGTCCAAACTCTAAGTTTTCCAACCTCTTGAGTCTCAAGAGATTTTCAACCCAGATTTATATGGGGGCATTTGGCCATTTAGCCTTTAGTAGACAGAGAACACAATATAATAATTAATGTTCACAATCAATTGTTATTTAATAGTAATTAATAGTAATTTAATAATAATAGTTAATAACCATTAAATTATCAGGCCAATAAATCTGGACTAACAATTGTGATCTGTCTTTTAAAGAGGAAAACACCTGTTTAGGATTAGTTATAGAACAGCATCTTTGAAATATAGCTACCCTAATGGAAAAACATACTTTAAAAATATAATAAGCAGAACATGCAAACAGTAAAATACAGAAGCTAGCTTACCCCGGATACAATAAGTTCTCCTCCCAGGTTCTGGACTTCTGCCTTCACCTTGCTACAGATATTGAGCTGGTGACAATATAGGGCAATGCGCTGAAGGTATGCTAATAGATCTTGTTTACAAGCTGAATCAGGGCACTGCAAATAAAATGAAAGACAAACAGCATGCATTTGATTTCCTTTGATTTATACACTGAGTATACAGGGAAGATCCCGCAGGGTTGCCAACGTCATATTAGAAGCATTTAGCCTTTGGCTAAATTATATTTAACAACGATCAGCAATCTCTCAATAGCTCAAGATTGAGAATTAAAATACACAGGCATCCAAAGGTGGTTTTTTTTTTTTTTTAAATCACAACCACCATTGTTTGTCGGTTACCTGATGAGCTGTGAAGCAGACAGAGTAGTCTTTGTAACTGTTGCCTTAGGACAGGCCTCAGTTTGCAATAATCAGAAGGTTCTGCTGATGCTCAAAACACTTTATTTATGATACAGGAAGGACCACATTTGTAGGAGATCATTTTATCATGTTGCATCCACCAAAGTACAATTTTATTTCATGAATGGAAATGCTACCCATGGTGCTCTTGTGCCATAATGTACAAATAATAAAAAAGAAAGAAATAGACACAATTAAATCTGGTCAAACTAAGTCAGTGTTAGATAATTTACGTGACATTTTCAGAGGGTAAGGGCAGGCTGATGACAATTTTCATAATAACTGGAGATGTACTCTCTCCAGCCAACAGCACAATATAACAATCTGCACCATTAACATTATTAGTTGACCTCAAAAGTACTGCATCTTATAATTCAGTGCAATGAAACCTGGCTAGAAAACCACATTTCTAATAACTGGTTCCCCCCAAGAACCTTCTAACCTGCAAAGTTCTTTTTTAGTAATGGAGGAGATGAAATCCATACATTGTTGTCCCCAATTTGAACCCCAACATGTACAGTCAAATTGGGAAAACATGCAATAGTACTAGTGTATACTTTTCACTGGTATGGTGGACAGCTGAGTCTGGAAGCTTGTCTACACTGTCCAAAACCCTTGAGCTCAGCTCATATCTGTTGTGACGAGTCCTCATGACACAGACAGCGAATCCACTTCCTTAAGTCATTAATCTGGTTTAGCAGAAAATGCTGTTTACTCTGGTGAACTTGGAGTGTTGAAAGTGAGGACAGCTGGATGGGGTTATATCCAGAGTGACCCTATGTGTATACACACCCTTCTGGACACGTTTGGCCAGCATCATGCAACCCAGGGCTATTCCAGAGCATAATACTCCAAATTAAGTGGGTAGTGTAGCTTTGCCCTGGGATCCAACATCTGTCAACATTTACTCAAGGCCCATGCTTCAGAATGAAGCATGCTGCTCGCTTGCTGTTATATACTTTCAGGTTAGAGACCTCAGGCAAAGGGTATGAACCCACAAGTTGAGGATCAATGGGATAAAATTAAACACATGGGTTTTAGAGCACTGGGAAGAAGCAAGTGGCCTTCCAGAAGTTATTGGACAGCAACTTTCAGCATTCCTCTTTATGGACTATCTGTCCTGGACTGCGGCCAGCACACACAAACACACGGTGATAAGAAGGGCTCAGCAAGGAACTCGCTCTGCATCTGAGAGAAAGTCTACAGACCTTAGTATTGTCCCAAAGGGTAAACCAGAAGCCAAAGCCAGAATCAGGATTGAAGAAGTCACAGAAATCAGTTCAGTCCAAGGTCAGGGCAAGGAGAAGGCAACAGTAGTCCAGTTTGTTCCAAAGTCGTAGGGTCAAGGCAAGCAAGAGTTCAGGAAACATGGAGACAGGGCCGGCAAGCAATCACACCAAAAAATCTTGCAATAAGTTCTGGCAAAGGGATGGCATCCCACAGGTGGTTAAATAGGAGACACCCTCCCTGTTGCCAGCTGTGACTTATCTGCAGATTGCTTTTCTGCAAAGCCTGTGGGATCGACACAGGCAAGCAATCACAGCTCTCCTTTCCTTAAAGGAAGGGACCATACTCAGCTGCTGAGCCTCTGAAGGGAGCTCCACAGTGCTAGACCCTGGCTGGGCTCCCACTTCTGGGGCTGAAATGTCAGGGCTGGGGTCTGGCAAGGCAGAACTGGGATCTGGTCTAGCATCCAACTCGTCTTGCACCTGAGGAGCCATATCATCCTCCTCATCCTCCAATTCCACCTCTTGGCTGGCCATGACACTATGGTGGCAAGGACTGCTGAGAACTGCAGTCCAACAGTAGTGGGAGGACAACCCTAGCATACAGCCCAAGGCATGATCAAACTCAAGTGAACATAGGCATTATGAAAAGAAAGAGTACATTTATTTTTAGAGCTGGTTCTCCTATTAGGTAAAATGAAATAATTCAGGTGGCAGCTTGAGAAGGACAAGATTGTGGCCACTCATACACATTCACATTGTAGGGATGCAATTCTTCACTAAGGCACGGTACAGACAGGCCAAAAGGGCCATCCCTGCACCACGATTAGGGCTGGGAGTGCGCAGCATTTACACACTCCCCAGCCCTAACACATATGGACGTCTCAGCTGCTGGAAGTCATAGGGCATCCTTTCAGCTGGAGCTCCTTTCCCTCAAACGTGTCATTCCCGCGGCAAACAGATTGCCACGGGAACAAAGCGAGGGAGAAATGGGCCAGGAGGCCCCTTTCTCCCTTCCCTCTGCCAGTTGGGCTGTCCCTGGGATGTCCTCCGACAATGGCCTGCTGCGACACATTTAACAACCACTTTGCAGACAAAATCTCTCGGATAAGGGCCGACTTGGACGCCAATATTTCTCCAGTGTCTGTAAATAAGGTAACCAGCAACTCCGCCACTGTCATTTTGGTGGAAGAGTTTCAATCTATAAGTACTGATTATGTGGACAAGCTCCTTGGAAGCGTGAGGATGACGACCTGCTCTCTCGATCCATGTCCATCATGGCTGGTTGCCCAGGGAGGGGATACATTGAAGACATTCCTTCAGGATGTAGTCAATGCGTCCATCAGGGAAGGCACCATCTCACCTTGTCTAAATGAGGCGGCTGTAAAGCGTCTCCTGAAGAAACCTTCCCTTGATCCCCTGGACAGAAACAACTACAGACCAGTTTCCTTGCTGCCGTTTCTAAGCAAGGTGATCAAGAGAGCAGTCGCCTCACAACTCCAAGCTGTCTTGGATGAAACTGACTTTCTTGATCCATTTCAAACTAGTTTCCGAGCAGGATATGGAGTTGAAACAGCCATGGTTGCTCTGACAGATGACCTCCGCTTGAGTATTGGCAGGGGTACTGTGACCCTGCTGGTGCTCTTGGGTCTCTCAGTGGCCTTTGATACTATAGAACATGCCATCCTTTTGGACCGGTTGGGGAAGATGGATATCGGAGGCACTGCTTTGCGGTGGTTCCGTTCCTTTCTTTCTGACAGGTTCCAAAGGGTGAGGCTCAGGGACAGTTGCTCCTCTAAAATCAAGCTAAATTGTGGCGTCCCTCAGGGCGCCAACCTGTCCCTGATGCTATTTAATATTTATATGAAGCCGCTGGGTGAGATCATTTGGAGGCATGGAGCTCAGTGTCATCAGTATGCCGATGATACTCTGATATACTTCTCCATGACCAGATCATCTGCCCAGACCTCAGATGGCGTCTCTCCTCTCAATGACTGTCTCGGGAATACATCTTCCAGTCCTAGATGGAGTCACAATCTGTTCACAGTCTGGGGGTACAGAAGTGCCTGTTATCAACTTCAGCTGATCTGCCAGCTGCACCCTTTCCTGGAGATGAAGGACCAGGAGGCTGTGGTACATGTGCTGGTCACCTCATGTCTGGATTACTGTAATGCACTCTACATGGGGCTACCTTTGTGCCTAATCCAGAAACTTCAACTAGTTCAAAACATGGCAGCCAGGCTAGTCACTGGAACATCGAGGAGAGAGCATATAACACCTGTGCTTAAATCTCTCCACTGGCTGACGATCAGTTTCCGGGCACAGTACAAGATGCTGACTTTGACTTTTAAAGCCCTAAATGGCTTGGGTCCAACTTATCTTAGAGACCGCCTCCTCCAATATGAGCCCCCACTTACATTTCGGTCCTCTGGGAGGAATCTGCTTCAGCCTATAAAAACTAAGTTGTCGCAGACATCCCAGAGGGCCTTTTCTGCTATTGCTCCCAGGCTGTGGAACGACCTGCTGGATGAGATGCGTCTTATTACAACCTTGGAAGGCTTTAAAAAAGTGACCAAGCCGCATCTCTTCCGGCAGGCCTTTCCAGATAGTAACTAATTTCCCACTGTCTGATACCCCCCCCCCCCCAAAATCCGGCCGCCTACATGGGACTTTGAATGAATATGTATTTTAAATCTTGATTGTTTTAATTTTGATTAGTTTAATGCTGTTTTAAGGGGAGGGAGGTTAGTATGTTTGGAGGATTTTAACTGTATATGTTTTTAACATGTTGTACCTTGCTCCAATTGCTTGCTCAGAGGGGTGGGTAAGAAATTATTATTATTATTATTATTATTATTGGGGCTTCATGCTCCAATGACAGCCCTTTCCAGGCTGCGGAGAAGGGGCTTTTCCCCCCTTCTCCGCTGCCTGGAAAAGCGCCGGATTGGGGCCTCTGGGGCTGCCAGTGAGGCTGCCCTGGCCCCAATCTGCCTCTCAAAGGGGTGGCTACAGACTGTCCTTTTGGGGCGGTCTGTAAAGCCCCCTCAGTGTCTTTTCGAGAGAGAGTTTTTCCTTCTGTAAAAAAGTCTTTGAAAACCACACAGTTTCCGAACCCTGTTCACAATTCAGGACCTATTCTCTGAAAAAATTGCATGTGGTTGTTTTTGCACAGAAAATGATACAGTGGTCCCCCGGGATACGAAGCCCCCGGGGAACGAAATCCCTGGGAGCCGAAAGAGCCGGGAGCAAAAATAAAAAATCCCCCGGGATGCGAATAAAACCCCGGGATCCGAAGAAGAAAAACCGCACGGCCTCTTTAAATTGGCCGCGCGGTCCGTCCACTAAAGCGGTCCCCCGGGAAACGAAGATTTCCGGGTTACGAAAAGTAATCTGGAACGGATTACTTTCGTAACCCGGGGGACCACTGTATTCCTATGTAGAAACATTATTCTGTCACACATCAAAACATTAATTTCTCTACAGAATATGCTGTTTCATATGCAAATAACTAACATGTGAATTTTGCACACAATAACTCCCCAATTACACCATTTTCGTTGCAGGAATCAATAAATCCGTGTAGAAATTTTCCATGTGGATAATTCTGTTTTCAGCATAAAACAACCAGAATGAATGCCGAACTGCAAATATTCTAGGTTAACATCAGTTTCCCAGAGGGCCTTTTCTACTACTGCTCCAAAATTATGGAATGACCTGCCGGAGGAGATCCATCACATTTCCACTCTGACAGCATTTAAGAAAACACTCAAGACGGATCTCTTCTGGCAGACCTTTCCAACCTAGCTTCCCTCCCCAGATATTGAGATGTCTGCCCCTGTATCCACCTACCCTTCCCTGCTTACTTCTCTGTCTCTGTCTAATGTTTTAAATGCTTGTAATGTTTTTATACTATTACAGTTTAATTCCATTTTAATATTAGGAATGGGGGGCGGGGGAGGTTTAGGGTTTTATTGTTTTATTAGGGTTCAGTGTATTTTATTGTTGTAAACCGCCTGGATTCTCCGTGATTGGGTGGGCTTGAAATAAATCTATTATTCTCATCAGTCCAAGATTTTTCACATTAGGGGTTTTCAGCACTTGAAAAACATGTTTGTGGCAAGGCAAAGGATGTGGGGCCCACTGACGAGGGTTGCTCTGGAAAGAGAGGGTCGAGGAAGAAAAAAGCAGAGAGCCAGAGATGGAAACTACAAGATCCAGCAGCCCCTGGGAAAGAAGAAAGAGAGGCAATGCCTTAGAGGGAGGGCCTAAGGAGGGAGGGGCCAGTGGATAAAAGGAAAAAGGGTGAGGCGTTCGTGGAGAGGAAGAAACGCGGAAGAATTGTCGGTGAGGCGGACGCTGGAAGGGAAAGAGAAGTAAACTCAGGAAAGACTGCAGCTCTAGCTAAGAGGGAGGCCCTGGCAGGAGGGGAGTTAATTGACTCTGCCAGGCTCAGCCCAGAGGAAGGGCTTCTGGCCGAGCCGTACTCTCCTTTGAAAAACCTAGAGCCAAAGGAGGCTGGACTAGGAATGGGCTATTGGTCCCAAGGGGCTTTCTATTGGAACCTTCAAGGTCGGGGCTGCCTGTTGAAGATGAAGGAGGAACTGTAAAGAGGAGAGAAATAAAAGGCATAGGCTGTGAGCCAAAAGGGAGAGTATGAAGCAACATCTCTCCCCTCTCTTGGGAACTGCTTTGTGAATGTAGTTTTGAGTCAAAGTTAATGAGCATCCATCTAGAGTGGTCTGCACTTTCTGTCCTGTCAGTTTTCAAATATTTTAAAATATTCTTTCCATCCCTAGCACAGTGCCACAGCTGGTCTAATACCATGCCCTACTCCCAGGGAGTTGTCCATCTATAATATAAGAACTAGTTGGTGTCCTATTCAACTCTTTAAAGGTTCAGAATTCTAGCCTGACCTCTATAACTGGTTCTGGCTTGGACTGTTAAGTCCATATAGCTGATTGTCTATACTAACTGGTAATGGTTCTCCAGGGATTCAGACATTGACATTTCTAAGTTCTACTTAAAAACAGTGGGGTTGAACCAGGCACCTTACTACATAGAAAGTAAGATCTATATAACTGCCAGGCTATTATAAAAAGAAGCAAACTCAGAGAGCAGGGATAGATAAAACACGTGTTTACTTTCTCCTGCATTTATTTATTTATTTTCTTGTAAATATAATGTTCTTTACAGGAAATTTATGAAGCAAGTTGTGACAATTTGGAAAGATCTTTTCAAAATTAATGTTCATATTCTATACTAGTAAATTCAACAGATGCATTTATTTATATAGGTAGTGCTGTGTCAGCCATAAAAATGAGGCTGAGTACATAGGAATTCAAATTCAGATCTTTAAGACCTAAGCACCCAAATATGGGTAAATATGCCTACTTTATTCTCTCCCACATTCAATTACTTTGATTCTAATGTTTGCCCTAATGAGTTTATGAAGGCATTTCTAAATTTTGTAAAGTTCTTCTGCAAATAAGCAAAACAGACTAACATGGAAGATGGTAGATTCTCTTTCTTTTGAGCTTTTTCATAGAATCATAGAATCACAGAATCATAGAATCATTTTTAAACCAAGGTTAGGTGACCATCTTTCAAGAGGACTTTAGTGGTGGATTCCTTAATGGCAGGGGATTTGGACAAGATCTTTCCATTCTTTCCAACTCTATCCAGAAATTCTCAGCTATCCCTAGCAGAAACAAGAGAACTCAAATATGGGGAAAGCCTCAGAAATACACACAGAAATGTGAACATGGCAAGATGGAAGGAGAAGCGAAGCTCATAGAGTGTGGATAAAGCTTTAACAGCCAACTGTACAGAGTGCTATGCACCCTAACAGTAATAGCTTATTTTCTCTTCTAAGTCAATAATACCAGTGCTATGAAAATTCTCTAGGGTAGTTAAGACTAATCTCTTCTTCTGGGTATATGATAATTCCATGAAATCAGTATTTCCCCTCCCTCTCCCTGCAAGAAGTTGCCACATCTTTCAAGTGCGAATCCCAAAACGGCATTTCCCCACTTAGTAGCCATTTACCACCATTATATTTATTCCACTCTGGAGGCCTTGTATCTGAAAGAAACCTTAAAACAAACTCCCTGGAGAGCTGGGAAAGGGCTTAAATAGAAGTACTTTGCAGCAAATTAGAACTTACAATCTCTCTCTTTCTTTAGAACAGTAATTAAAAATAGAACAGTTCATAAAAAGTTTACATTGCATAGAGGTCTCAAAACTTCCATAAAATCTCCTTGTATTTGAGGTTTTAAATGTGGGAAAAAAACCCCTGCTGTTTTTTGTTTTTTTTAAATAATCATGCCTCTAGTAGTCCTAATCTGTACCACCATTTCTGTTCAAGAGCTGCTCTGATTTCTATCTATATCACTCACACGTAATGATGAATAAGTCTTTTACAATTCAACTTGTAATTAGCTCAGTTATTCTATGCTCTCTCAAAGAACTTCTGGGAACTCTCCTTCTGGGTCTTTTGAGCATTTATTTTGAGGTGCACAAAGGAGCTCTCTGCAAAGTTTTCCCTCTGATCCACCACCTGCCCCATAACTTATCCTTGTGAGAGGTAATAAGGCCCTGGATGTTCTGCATCAGTGACATTCATCTCATGTTTGTTCTTGTGGACCTTCAAGTCATTTTTGACTTACGGAAACCCTAAGGTGAATCAAACCTGGGTTTTTCTTAGCAAGATTTATTGAGAAGATGTTACCATTGCCTTTCTCTTTGGCTGAGAGAGTGTGACTTGCCCAAGGTCACCCAGTAGGTTTCTTTCAATGGGTGAGTAGGAATGTGAACCCTGGTTTTCTGGGTGCTTAGTCCAACACTCAAGCCACTACACCATGCTGACTCCCACTTGAAAGCATAGTCTTTCAACCACTGGTTCCAACTAGAGTAGACACATTTAATCAATGGATGTATATAAATGTTGATTTACCTACTAACAACTCATTCAATGGGTCTACTGTAGCAGAAGCAATCAACTAGTTTTATGGTATAGAGTGCAACTAGGAATTAGAAAGGCTTTGTGATGCTCTGTAGCAACATCCAGGTTGAAAAACATAACATGTCCTCTACTGTTACAAGCCTTCTCTACTACCTGGCCCATTTTCACAACACACTTTTAGCAAAGGGTGGGAACAGTGTTAGGGAGCATTAAAGCTCATTATGAGCCCATGAGCCAGACCTAAACTTCACACACAGTTTGGATTCAACTCATGATAGTTTGCTGTTTTCTGAACTGACAGAGCCTTTTTCTTGAGGACCCCATATATAGCCAAAGAAGCTTTTCTCAGAGAAAAGGCTGGTGATTTTAAGCATTTCAAAAGTTACACAGCAAGGAAAATCCACACCTTTAGTGAAAACAACTGGAGAATATGGTTAATTATGTGAAAACAAAGAAACCAGAAGGATTATCTCTGCAGCAATAAGGATTGCCACAGAACAATGAAGGTATAGGTGCTAAGGTTCTTTGCCCTAGGCATTCCAAGTGCAGCTCTTCAGCTACAGCAAATTATATTACATAATACTCAACAATTAAACAGTACTATCACATCTTTGAACAAAATAATAGTTTATAGAGTGTGACCCTGAAACAGAGCAGTGCTTGAAATGCACAGTATACTTCTGAGTACCTGTGACTCTCCTTTCCTGTGTCATTTGTTGACATTGTCATTCTCTCACTGTGAAGGTTTCTTACAAATGTGCCCCATGTGGTCAGATTTACCTTTAAGCAGATTAATCCTGAATGTGGAGGAGAGAGGGTTATGGCTTCGTGAAACTTGGTTAAATATCAAACGTTGGCATCGCTACGAGAATGCGAAGACACAAAGCCTGGAATCTTGTGAGTGAAAAACAATGCCTGTACCTCTCCTGGTCTTGCCCATCAGGGATGCACAGCCTTTGGCCCTGAGCCCACATACACTCCTTGACTGCTCCCTGTGTGGGTGCCAAAGCTGGCAGGGCCTTCTTCACTTTTAGCAGAACTTTGTGAGGGAATCTTTCTTCCATGGCTTCTAAGATCACTGATTCCCCGTTTCTAGCAGTGTCAGGTTAAGAGCACTGGGCAATTCTGGGAATGGAAGCTTGCTGAATGTGTCTGTGGGCTACCTGTGGGTGTATGCATGTGTTGAAATTTTGTGGATGTGTGTGGCGGTATATTTCTCAAGAAGGAAATGTGTATGTGCATATGAATATTTTTGTGTGCATAAATGAGCATGTTTGTGTAGTCATCTCTAGCCATTTATGGATGTGAGCTTATGGGACAAAAATGATTATGTACCCCCACATCAAATCACCATGGAGTAGTGTTCTGAGTGATGGACTAGGACTCTGGAAGACCAGGGGTGGTTTCCATCACCATCACATTTATGTATATACCATATTTTCCCCACGATTGGGACCAAAATGGCTTATAAATTATTATTATTATTATAATATAATTAAAGATAAACAAAATATAGGAAATTAAACTATTTAAAACAGAATTAAAGTACTGTCCATAATAAAGTAATTTAAAACATACAATTCATTAAAAAAAACCCTGAATAGTTAAAACAGCACAATTTAAAAGGGAGCTCTGGTGGTGCAGTGATTAAATGCCAGTACTGTAGCCACAAGATTGTGAATTGAAGCCCAGGCAGGGTTTCAAGATGCACTCAGCCTTCCATCCTTTCATAGATTGGTAAAATGAGTATCCGGCTTGTTGAGGGCAATTGGCTTAATCATTGTAAACTGCTTAGGGAGTGCTAGTACACTGATAAGCGGTACAGAAATTTACTTGCTACTGTTATTGCTAAAACACTACAATATCCTTTTGAATCCCCTACTCAGTGCAGTTTGTCAGTGCTTTAATGATTATGGCTCAATGTTATGGAAATCTAGGATTTGTAGTTTGTTGTGGCACCAAAGCTCTCCAACAGAGAAGGCTAAACATCTCACAAAACTACAAGTCCCATAATTCCATACCACTGAGCCATGGTAGTTAAAGCGCTGTCAAACTGCATTATTTCTGCAGTGAAGATTAGACCTGAGTCATGGAAACCCAATGGTCGCATATGGAAAAGTCACACTCTTTCAACCTGAGAGTAACCTGTGAACAAAATATTGCCAAGAAAACCCTGTGATTGGTTCACCTTGAGGCTACCGTGAGTTGGAAATGACTCGATGGAATCCTTGCATTTCAGGATGGAGTTAACTCTGAACTGTGGGAATGTATCAGAAAGTGTGGGGAAACTGCTCTGAAGGTTGAGACTTCACTTTGTAATCATTTCGAGAGAATGGGTGGAATTACCTGATCAGCCACAGCCCGGGCCAGTTTGTCCATTCGTGAGCCTGCTTCTGCAATCTTCTTGGCAGCATTAATGACATCAGATGTATTCTTTAACGGTCCCTTGCCCCTGGAAAATATGTAGTGTTTACAATATTATTGCATTAAATTACGGGAATAAATTGACGGAATAATCTAAGATTTTTTTTAACTACTTCTTGTTCTTCTTCTGTAAGAATAGTAGCACAGCTTCAGTGTGACATCACCCTATTATAACAGCTTAAGAAAAGGCGAAAAGGGAAGGCTTGCTGGATTTCCGTCTACGCTCCAAAATGCTTTGCCAGCACTTTGCTTTGATTTTGCCTCCAAGCTCATGAACTGTGTTTAATAGTATGTGCATTTTTAAGTGCTCATTAAGACTGTGTCTCTAGTGGCATACAAACCGTTTTTTTCTCTCCTTCCCTCCACCCCCTCCGCTAACCCTCAGTTATTCCCCTAGCATTGCTTAATGCAAAAGCTGCCAAAACAAATCCGGGAATGGGGGCAAGTAGATTTGAGCATGAAAGAGAGGGCATAGATACCGAGAATCATGGTAACACTGAGTAACATGTGGTTATGGCAAAATTAAGTGGTGAAAGAGAAAGCAGTTGTCCACCCAGATACACTTGAGGTGGCTGCTTATTTCATAAGGATTCAAGTAATGGAATCGACAGAGATAGACTAAGAACCCTTGGGGGCTCATTTAAGGGTTCATTATTATAATAAGCACAGAAATATAGGTGCTTTCAGCGAATAATCACCTGGATATAAAATTTAGGCTCTGTAGACAGCGTATGTGCACAACAGGAACCATTCCTCTTTCATGTTCAAATTATTTTCTTTCTAAGTCAAAGTAGTGTTCAGTACTTCCAGTTCAGCAGAGGAATAAAAGGGGTGGGGTTGGATACACGTAACCTCCTCACCCTCATCTTGTTTTATGTTCATGCCCATGTATGTATGTGGAAAATACTATAGCGCTCCTCAGTGGGCCAACAATAATCTTTGTTTCTGAGGAAAAACACAGCTGGAAAGAAAAGGACAAAGGATGTCACCCATCTACGCCACTGTATACACCACTAAATATAATTTAAAGTTTAGTTCTTTCATTTGTAACACAAATGCCTCAGTAATCTTGTTATCTCTGAGATGGGAATCCTGTATCTGTCCTGTCACAAATCTTGTTATCTGCTAGACGAGAATCCTGTGTCTTCATCACTTCAGACCATAGCTTGGGGCTCAAATGAATAACTGTTACTCCATATGAGAAAAAAAAAAAAAGATAATTCCCTGAACAGTGGAAAGGAAAAAAAAATAGCATTTTCCAGAAGAAAGCTATGCTACAGTCCTGAGAACACCAGCTAGCTGGTGGATTATAGGAGCACCAGATCCTATCTGATCTTGGAAGCTAGGCAGGTTCAGCCCTTGTTAGCAGTTGGATGGAAGACCGCCAACAGATACCAGGTGCTGTAGGCTATATTTCTGAGGAAGAAACTGGAAAATACCACATGTGAGGATTCCTTGCCTAAGAAAACCCTATGAAATATTAATAGGGTGACAGGTTGTGCACGTTGACCACCTTCATAAGAATGACGTCTTATAGTGATGTGATGTTATACATCAGTACAGGACTAGATTTATCATTCATTATAAATGGCTGCACTGTAGGGCCATTGGTAAAGTGGCACTTATTTTCCAAAGAGGAGAAAGTCATTGTTGCCCACATTCAACAACCTAGGAGGCACTTTACAGTTCCTGGAAATCAAAACCAAATGACTATTCTCTTATCACAGTGGGAAACAGAGATGGATATGAACTTAGAACTGCAGCTACTCACTCAAAACCAGAAGGTGGCGAGTGCAAGACCAGCAAAGGGCTGAAGCTCGACTCAGGCTTGCATCCTTCCGAGGTCGCTAAAATGAGTACCCAGATTGTTGGGGGGGGGGGGGCAAATAGCTTACAATTGTAAACCGCTTAGACACTTCTTAAGGGTATGAAACGGTATATAAATGAAGCTGTTTGTTTTGTTTTGTTTAGCAGAGGAACGTTTCACCTGGTCAGTATAAAGAAAAATAGAAGGAATGATGTGAAACTAATTTTTGTGGGGCCATGCTCAAAGTCCTGCCGATGAATTCAGTAGCATACAGTTGTGATCATATTTTATGCTCTTTAATCTGTTTGGTACCTCAATTTTCCTATTTGCTGGAAATGATTAACTTGAGAGAGCATTGTCATAATGACAAACGAGGTATTAGTAGCTGAACATCATGACAAATAGGAACAGGCTGGCCAACAGTAAGTCCTCCCTAAACATTTCATGATAAGGGGAAAACTAGCAAGAGAAAATCAAGGAGAAGTATTACACGTGAAAGTACAGAAGTACTATCAAGTAAGAAGGCATATTCTCATTTCCACAGCAAGGTTACTAAATATGTTATCCTGGGTTTGCTGGAAATGACCTGAAGACCGTTTCATACATGCAGATAAGCCCTAGGTCTTGCTAGCCTGAGGAAGTTAAGCTGTGAGTGGACTCTATTACTTCACAGTCTATTTGTGCAGAAGAAGGAAGGAAGGGAGGGAGGGAGGGAGGGAGGGAGGGAGGTGTCCCCTAGCATGAAACCATACTGATAAAGAAAAGAGTTCTAAATTATGTAGGCTTACAAATTTGGGGAAAATAGGAGAACTTATTTCAAGTAAGCCAATGGTCTCAGATCTACTCTCAGGGCTTCCCATCCACCACTGCATTTTGCTAACCAAGCAGAAAAGCCATCCTTGGTGGGTGACAATGTGGCAAGTCCTTCATAAAAATGAGACCCAAGAGGCCTCTCCTCCTTCCCACATGCCTATTTCTAAACTGAATGCTAGAATCCTTTTTCTGCTGTGGATCATGGAAATACAACTACAATGCTAGTACCACTTTCTGGTAGTAGTTGTTGGAAAACATACTGGACTCAGAAGCAAAACCAGAAACATGAGAAAAGTAGAGTTTGAAAGAGTATCTAGAAAAGTTGGGAAAGAGCCACTCATTTTTCTAGATCCTCTTTCAAACTCTACCTCCCTTGTGTTTCTGGTTTGAGTTACACAAGAAGACAGCAGGCTCGATAACTACTCTTTGCAAATGTATACTAAATAAAGTACACTGTTTATTATTTGAAATGTTTCCAGCAGATCCATTTCTTGATCTGGACCGAGTTGGAATATGGATGTAGAAAGTCCACCTGAAGATTTATATATCTGGAAGACTAGCACAGTTAGATTGTGGTCTTGAACAGGGAAGGAACCACAGAACAAAAGAGCCTGCATTTTAATATATCTCTAAACCCTATTTACTTCTCAGCACTATAGGCCTCCAAACCTAGCAACATTATGGGAAGAGTTGTTTCTTAATTATAAAAACAGAGTCACATGAAACAGTAGTCATAAAGGTTGGAGTTAAACACCATGGTCTGTGGCAAAAAGACAAAACAAAACAGGTTGAGTCTCCATTATCCAAAATTCCAAAATCTGAAGTATCCCAAAATTGGCCACATGGATGACTGAGACAGTGACATTTTTTATGGTTCAATGTATATAAACTTTGTTTCATGCGCAAAATTAAATATTGTGCATATAATTACCTTCAATATATGTATCTAATGTGTATATGGACTTATGTCCCATCTCCATGATATCTCATTATGTATATGCAAACATTCCAAAATCAGAAAAACTCCCAAATCCAAAACACCTCTGCTCTCAAGCATTTCAGATAAGGGAGACTCACTCTACAGTGCCAGTGTCATGGAATGATCTTCAGAATGAATCATGAGGAAAAGAGGGTGCTGTGCTGTCCCCAAAGAGAAACTTTTCTCCCTTGAAGACTAGGACAGGTCATGGCAGAACTGGGCATTTCCAAGCTATCTTATAGCAACCTACTGCTCTTACTGCTGGACATCCTTTTGAAATGGCAAAACAGATTTGAGAGGGAGAAAGAGAAAAGCAAATCTGGGCTGAATCCTTCTAGCTCATGAGGTCAGTTTCATTTGAGCTGGTTTCTTCTCAACAAGCTTCACAATTAAAATGAAGATGAGAGCACGTACCTCGTGAAGTCTGTCATTTCCATCATGATCATGCACATCTGCTTGGCCAGTACAATAATGTCATTGCCACTGTCATCCCACTTGGCTACTTCAGCATCCAGTTTGCTCTTTTCTTGGTGGAATATCTCTACTTGCTCTGCAATTTTAGCTTTCTCCTCCTGGGGAAGCTGAGCCATGATAGCCTGCGCACAAACACACACACCATTTTATTTTTAATTTAAATGAATTCTTCATAACAACAAAGGCTGTAAAACTACCTTCTCACTGCTTCTGCATAACTGGAGACACCAGTTCAAGAGAGATTAATCTTGTTATTTGCAGAGGACTGGATAGAACAGTTTGTTTCTGCAATTTACATTATTCCCAGGTTGCTGACACCCCATAGTTTGTCTGTTTCACCTTTTGGATCAAAGATGTGTATTTCATTTTCAGGATTTCTGAAAACACCTCCGAGGAATCTTCAACAAAGCAAGCCCCCACCCTCACCCCCCATTTCCAGCTGTATAATTTCATTTTGTGGGAAATGAAATCAGTCAGGCCTGTACTGGTGGCATGCATGTTCACATAAACATGTTTGATTCTGCTTCAACTTTTCAGCGAGGTCCAGCAGCTTCCATGGCAACCAGTGGAAAAATGGGCCATGTCTGCATGAACAAAATAATTTTTCCTGCCCTGTTCCTGCCTTGCCCTGTTTAGATGGTGCACAAAACCAAAACAGGTGAAAAATGGGACCAATCCTCACTCCAGAATGATTCTCTGTAATAAAAGGATTCTTCCATTTGCCATGAATCAGGGCAGAAACTCCAGAGAATCCCCTAGGCATGTGGACCGTATACTGTGCAGGGATGGGAGGAGGATCATCAGCTGATGGATGGAATAGGTCACGAAGAAGTGTCCTAGGCCGAGTGAGCCGCTAACCCAGGGAAGTGTGAGGACAGTGCTGTTGGTATCAGCCTATTGTGGATGCTGGTTTTGCAGGCAGTTTGTCCTCCCCATAGATCCAGAACCATGTAAGTCAGGGTTTCTTGTCAATGCTGTATCCGCATTAGGGTTGGTGTCACCCGGTGCAATAATTCATGGTCTCACCCCCCCCCCCCATTGACCTCCTCCCATACTACACCTATACAGAATCTTTAGTACTAATGTTTTTTTTTACTAATTTCCTCATAAATCGTAATTCCCATGTATCACTGAAATCTGATGGTAATAATTGCGACATAGACAACTGGCAAAAATAAAATGATCTTTAAATTGCAATATCATTGGCACAGAATAAATGTGTTTACATATACATAGTTTCATGTGACTAAAGTTAAAATTTGGTAAAATGTGATTTTTTTAAAAAAAAATAATTTAAAAATAAAAAATTGAAATTTTATTTTAAAAAACCTAGGGCTTCTCCTTTCTCCTCCCACTGACCCTGACACCATCTCTTCAGCATTTTAAAGAGATACAGGCAAATGTCACACCCTGTTTCTGCCAAAATGCAGATGTCTGAGAAGCAGTGTCATCTGCTGTGGTCCACACACCCCACACCCTCTGAGTGACACAACTGCATTCAGTAGAACTTCTGATCCTTCTCACTCTTGCTCCTATTTTTCCGCACTGCAACTGCTATGTGACTCTTTCAGGCCTCCCTTCCTATATGTTACCACCTCACTTTGGTGTCTCATTAGTCACATCAATGATCTTTCAGGAATCATGCATGTAGATGAGTATATCGACTACCATTCTCATTTTACCTGTCCATTTTATATTTTAACCCAGTTTTACGTCTGCAAATGCATTTCCTGGATGATGTCCTTGTTTTTTCTGTCTGTGATTGTCTATTAAAACTGAATCCAATTCCATGTCCACTCAATTGCAGAATCATATGTGCTTACACACACCTCCACAGGCTTGGCGAATCTGTTCCTGAAGTTCTCTCTTAGTTACAACCCAGTGAAGTACATTACCATGGGGACCAATATTTCAAGCAAACCATTATCATAAGCATCATGCTGCCTATCATACAACAGCAGTTTTCAGAGTTCTTCACTGTGATTTCATAACTTTGGAATGGAAAGCTTCAGCCTACACTCTGATTTCACCATGTTAGCAGTTCGCAGATTATCTCCAATTTTTTCCTGTAGTGCAAGAGTAATTTTTAAAGTATTTATTAATCATGTTCTCATATTTAAAGTTTCCATGTGTCTGATGTAGCACTTTATGGAAAGAGTGAGCAGAAACTACTTCAGTCAGGTTAGAAGAATTGAGGGTTTTAACAGTACTATAAATAATCTTGATGATAAATAATGATTATTATAATAGGTTTTCAAATTCATAAGGAACAAGAACCACAGGAACCTATAACTGATGGAACTATGCCCTTTTTCTAGGAGGTGAATGTTCAGGAGGGTGCACTTGGGGTTCAAGAGAACAAGAAACACGGGGCCTGTTCAGACCAGCCATTAAAGGCAGCCTGGGGGTGGAGGTGGGGCATTGCATCCAAAGACACATGCCCCAACTCTGTTCCTCAGCGTGCCATGACAGCATGTGTTGCTCCACACAGCGCATAGAGTCATGGCACTCCTCCGGCACTGTGCCAAAGGAGTGCCGCCAAGCCATGGCAACACAGCTATGGCACCCTTTCCAGGGCACAAAAAAGAGCCAATATCTGTGGTTCCTTTTTGCACCCTGGAAAGGCCAGACTGGGGTTGTGGCATACGGTTGCAGCAGCCCCAATCTGGCTGAAACCTCTGAACTTCTGAACCTGTGAACAGCCCCAGAGTGACCAAGCTAATCCAGGCGGCATCATCATCATCATCATCATCATCATCATCATCTAATAATAATAATAATAATAATAATAATAAATTCTGGCCCACCTCTCTGAACGAGCAATCAGGGCGGGGTACAGAAAAAAGTTAAAACATCAACAGTTAAAATGTCCAGTCCCAGTCCCACCTCCTCCCCCAAAAGGATTAAATCAGACAACGAGTTAAAACATAGTGCCAAACAGACAAACAATCATCAATGTCAAACTAAAACTAAAATCATCAGAGGGTCTGTAAGAGCAGAAACTCTTACTGTATCTACTCATGTATAAGTCTAGAAATTTAGGTCAAAAAATTGACCCAAAAAACCTGAGTTGACTTATCCATGGTCAATGTAAGTACTGTATCTTAACTTATTTAAAAGAAGGAACCATCCCCTGGTGAAAGGCAAGAGAATAATCTGTCCTGGAAGCACTGACCCCCTTTACTCTCTCATCCATCCAGTCTCAAGAATAACAACAAAGAGTTATGTCTGACGGACTTTTGGAAGTTATATGACACTGTTTTGCTTTGCTTCATCCTTTAGATCCTTTCCTATATGCCCCTAAATTTTACCCTCGACTTATCCATGGGTCATAGCAAAATTCATAATTTTGGCCCCAAAACTTGCCCTCGACTTATACATGAGGTCGACTTATAGTCGAGCATATACGGTACATCTTGCTACAGTGCTATCTGAGCATGAAAAGCAGAGGGACATATCTAAAGTCAGGCAGGGAGACACTGATGAGAATAGCTGAAGGCGCAATCTGAGGTTCAGGAAACAGGAGACCAAAAAGGATCACACAATACTGAAACTATATCTTGCAGCAAGGCAAAGCTATGGTTGTTGTTGTTGCTGCTGCTGCTGCTGCTTTGTTGTTGTTTTGTTGTTGTAGTAGTTGTGTGCCTTCAGGTTGTTTTGACTTATGGCAACCTTGCAAACCTATCATGGGATTTTCTAAGGCTGAGAGTGTGTGACTTGCAGCTAACTTTAAATCAGAAGGTTTCTTAATTAACTCAACAGTTCATTTTAAAGCACACCAAAGCATTTCCAGCTCGTTTGCTGCGGCCACTTTAGTCTCTGTCATTCAGCAGGGTGCTGTGGCTCTGACTCCTGTTCTTCAGGGTCAACCTGCCATGATCTGGGCTCTGCTCCCAGGGCAGGACTGTCAGCCTCCTCTAGGTCTAATGCAAGGCTGCCAATCACCTCTGTTCCCAACTGGAGCCTATTATCTGGGTCCTCTTCTTCACCTTCTACATCAGAGGAGGCTTCTTCTAAGTGGCATATGAGACTAAGTACAGCTCAACAGTTTCTAAGTTATATTGGCTATTTCCCATGGATTACAAGAACCAAGCAGAACAAAGGAATTTCTAGTGATGGTGGCTCCTTCTCAAGAGTGCATATTGACCATCCAAACCAAGCAGGCCTAGTTCTACTATGCAGGATGACATAATGACTAAGTGCTGCTGATAAGCTAGGGGCTCATCTCCACCTTCCAGAATACTTCATGGTGTCCTCAGAGTATTCAGGCCATGAATTCACCCCTTGCCTGTTTTGCAGTGATGATGCCGTCTACTCTCACGTGGTCCCAAGCTGCCTCTCAACCTTGCCACTCCAGGCACATCATTTGGAGGCCAGAATGAAGACCTAGCCATGCCAAGAATGCTGGGTATCTCATTCTAACCTCAGAGCTATGTGTCCACTGTGACAGCAGCAGTGGGTGGCTTAGCACTGCACAAGTGAAGATAACTACCATCGTCACCATGAAGAGACCAGAAAATCCACAGTAAAATAAATAAATAAATGAGCAGTTAGGGTGTGGAAACCCTGAATTGGGTCCAGGTACCACGTGAACAGCCCAAACTTGACTTGAGGTTTCTGGCCTGTGTGGTGTAGACATCATGTGGCCAGACCAAAAGCAATTAAAGGTATAGGACTAATGTAGACAAGTTTTAGGTTGCAGTGGTTCCCAAACTTTGGTGCTCCAGATGTTTTGGACTTCAGCTCCCAGAAGTGTCAACCATAATGGCCAATGGCAGGGATCCTGGGAGTTGAAGTCCAAAACATGTGGAGGACCAAAATTTGGGGACCACTGTGCTAGGAGCTTCCTTTGCTCTACTTTTCATAGGATTTTAGTGAACCCCTGCAACTGTACAATTTACAGAAATTAAAATAAATAAAAAGGGGAACATTTTTTCCATAGAAGGTAAAATGATCTATCTCGGGCTTTGATCGGCTCTGAGACGACACCCATCTTAACCTCGCTGTTTCTAGTTTACCCCCAACCTTTTCAAGAACCCAGAAACAAAGTAGCAACATGGAACAGCAAAATTATAGTAATTACTTTTGAAGATCAAATGGGTACTTTCAACCATGATTTCCAGGCTGCTATACTGTTTGGCTCCAGGGTTCTACTAAGCTGCATGACACATTTAATGGGGTGCGACATATATTTAAGTGTCATTACATTTTTTTCTTGTTTATGTCACTTTCAATCAGCTGTAGCCTCCCTCTACATATCCTTAAAATGCTCTTGGCTTTTACAAAATTCATAATTGACCTTTTCTGAAACTAGAATTAAAAAAGGTTATCTAGAAACAGGAGATCAGGAAAAAAATAGTGAAAATGTGAAAGTTAATCAAATTAGAATTCAGTGCCTGTGTTTTAATTAGGCCTTATCAATGTAACTCAGCAGTCTTGAAATGTTAATGTGCAAAAAAAAAAAAAGAAGCATAGAATAAAGAAAGAAAGAGAAAAAGATGGCAAAGAAAGTGAGCCCTCTGTTTAACAAATAAGTTCCACCTGTTTTATGGATACCTCTTCTATATTTTCAAGGTGTACTTATGTTTGTATGTGTAGGCATATATCCACATATTCTTTCACATACACTCACATAGAACCATGTTTTAATCATTGATATATAGTGGCATTCATACCTCAGTTAATGTCCTAACCTTGACTATTGTACCTCTTTTAATAGCAGATGTATTCTTTTAAAAAACCCTCTATCTCTGTGAGAGACGTAGCATTCATATTATCACTTTATTTATTTCCAATAAAGGATAAACCCTGAGCCAGTAAAATAATAACAGCTCTGATGGAGTGATGTTACAGCTGCTTATACCCTCCAGCATGAGAATATTTTGTGACCAGATTAAACCAAGGCTCATACGTATTTTATAACAGCACTGAGCAAAAACACAGATATTAATTTTGGGTGAAGAATCTACCATCTTGGGAGTCTCATGTTTCATCAAGGGGGGGGGAGGGCACTAACCAAGCCAGTCTCAAACACTTAACAGAAGAAAGACAAGCTTGACAGACAGAGCATAAAATATTTTTCTCCTTTCTGGTTGACTAGCAGAAGTAAAATTAATTATAAAAACGAGTGGAAATAGATGCAAATTGTCTTCATGTCTAAATGCCTCAAACTCCAGCTTTTCTTGACACAGAATTTGGGATTATTTGGACTGTCGAATCTGGATTGGATTTTGAAGATTACACTCTTAGTTGACCTTTGGATGTCATGGTGGGCTATTAGGAACAGCCTTCATCCTGTCAACAGGAGATACACTATTTCAAGAATGACCCTCCACTCATTTTGCTAATAACCTACTGGAACAGTCTTATGAACCAACTCAAAAATGTAAATGCTGCTAAAGTTCTAACCTACAAATTAATGCTCTCATGCCTACAAATGAAAACTTTGTTGTGTAGCATGTTGAATATTATGAGAGCCAATAAGATATACCGGATTTGACATTCAAGCCCCAGGTCAAAAACAGTATTACCGTGTAGCCACAGGCAAGTCAATGCTTCCCAATTTAGTCCCCCATCTGTGAAATGGAACTAATAGTGACCTTATAGGTCAAATGATGAGGATTCCTGAGATTAACTAGCTTGCTATTCACCAGAGATTTTGGGCCACGGAGAAGAGAGTTAATAAAAATAAGTTATACTTTCTGGTAAGTTAGGATTACTTTCCTAGAATTTTGGTGTCTAGCACTGGAATGCAAGAAGGCATAGAGAAGAGATGCTTCAATTTTTATGTTTTTACTTGCTGTTGACAATTCTATGCTTCCTAGGTACAGTCATTTGGTGTTTCCAGTTGTTAGATGTTGTAAGAGTGCAAAATGCAAAGGAGTGTCTACAACAGGGACAGAGAAAGTTTGGTCATTGGACAATGCAACCCCACCTTTTTTATGGTTCTCCAAGCCCAGCGAGTCTCTCCAAGACCTCTGAAGAGCTATCAAAATGTCTGATTTCAGTGGGACAAACTCTTGGCTATTCTCTTTCCCAGCACCAATCCTTTTCTGAAAGTGTTCTCCCAAACAAATGAGAAGCCACCACTGAAAGTCAGAGATGACAAAAGAAGAGCACCTGGAAGCAATATGAACTTCTTTTTAAAAAGAGAAAAGGGGGGAAAAAAAACCCCAAGTATACTGAAGGAACCTGCATCACAGCTCCTGCCTTGGAAGCAACCCTCTCTTGAAGAAAAGTAGTAGTTGTCAAAATCAGAGATCAGCGGTGGTAGAAGATTCTTTCTTTAAAAAACAATGTTCTCGATGTTGTTGGGGTTTTTTTTTTTAAATAAGGTTATACACAGCTCTGTAAGACCAAATGAAAATGCTGAGGGATGCCCCTCAATCCCACCCTGCATTAGAAGCATCAGAAAAACAACAAAATATCTCACTTGGTATCAGAACTTCCAAGTCAGAATCTGATCAGGTCTGTAAGTAGAAAGCATATTCACTTCTTATTTTCTCCTCTGAAAATAAGAAGTTAGATTCATCATGTAAAACAAAAGTTATGACCTTGCTTTTAAACGGTGTATCCCCCCCCCCCCCTCCATCCTCAAGATCTTGGCCTTGGATTCCCTTGCTTTCTTATCTCAGCAGTAGCAGACTATTTAGCAGAAGGTAAACCATTAATCCAAGACTGGAAACACCCTAAGGGTTCAACAAGCTTCCCTCTTTAAGCATTTTCTGACTGCCCGGGTCACTTGTCAACCTAATCGGCAGTCTCCTTGCATAAGTTAAAGTCGCCCATCGCAGCATCTTCAGTTTATCATGAAATAATTATCCCACTAGAATTGCCCTGATTCAGTAGCAAGTGCTTTCAGTTGCAATTAGGTTTGCCGAGACTACACAAAGAACTTTAAAACCATTCACCAAGACAAATGAGCACTCTGGAAACCATGACTAATGGACAACTTCATGCAGTACAGCAGACACATGCACCTTCACTACGGCTTTTTCAATTTTATTTTATTTTAAACTGTTTCTGGCATGCTCAGTTCTCAAGCTGCACTATTTATGATTTATTTATTCCAAGGACTTACATCCCATCTTTGTCCCACAATGGGATTCAAGGCGGGTGCATTATACTCAATGCATTATACTGGAAAGAAACATGGCTTTTTTTCTTTTCTTTTTTTACAAGTTCCTTATGTGGAATGCTGATGCAAAGAACAATAGAAACTGGGAAATTTCAGTTGCTAATCTTTTCTGACAGAGACATCACTCTAGATAGGAAAACCTCTGAGTCCCAGAGGAAGGGAAGGAGAGGGGAAAAAAAAGAATTGTGGCAGCACCTTTAAGACTAACTGGTTTTCATTTCAGCATGAGCCTTTGGGTCTAATGCTCCTCAGTACTGTATATGAAGAAGTGGGCTTAGATCAACTTAAACTCCTGCTAAAATAAAAATCAGTAGTCTTAAAAGTGCTATTAAAATGCTTGGGGCACATGGAGCTTTTCAGCAATAGGAACTAGTGTAGGATGGTGACACACCATTTCTATAAAACTTTTCTAGCTCCTCTTTTCCTACGGAACAACAAAAACACTTCAGTCAGGGTGGACAACTATGCCCGGGGACCAATTTCTGCCCAGTTCCCCTCCCAGGCTTCACCCACATGACTTTTCATGAAAATACCTTGATTTTTTGCTGCTCCCTGTACAAAATGTTGGCAAGAAGTGTTGCAATGACATTTAAGGAAGCTAAGGGTTCTGGGAGTGTTTTTGTGCATTTTTGGTGTATTTTTGTAGCATTTTCAGGCAAAATTGACCCCTTCCATATCAGCTTTTTAAAAAAAGAGGGTTAGGGGCACTGGCAGAGAGCTTCAGGACTGGGAAAGACCTGGATCCCCATCTCTGACTTAACTGTAACAAGAACATGCCAAGAACCACAAAGCAGAGATGGCTAAGATGGAATTCAAATAGGACAAAATCTCTTTGTCACAATGCAAGAGCAAATCTGTTGCACTGGGAAGGAATGTAAAATGCTGCATTGATTATTCAGTTTCAATCCTACTATGGCTATTTTGTGTATCACTTTATATAGCAAACCATATATAGCAAACTTCTATCCCAGAAAAAAAATTCTCACCTGCAACTACTGGCAATATTTATTCTGGGTGGAAAATCAATGAGATAAGAGGGGAAAGAATGTAGTTTGACATAACTTCAAGTGCTGTATCACCATGCTATAGAATACTGGGATTTGTAGTTTTACAGGGTCTTTAGCATTCTATGCTAGTGTGCTGGTGCCTCACAAAACTGCAAATCCCAGCATTCTGTAGGATGGAACCATGTCAGCTAAAGTGGTATCAAACTGCATTATTTCTACCATGCAGATGCACTCCCAGACAAACATTTCAAGATAATTTTCTGTTGTGCCAACACTACAATATCGAAACTCAAGATGCCAGATTATTGCAGCAACTTTTTTAAAATCCATACAGTCATCCTTCCATATCTATAGATTCTTTGTCCACAGATTCTAGCATCCACAGCTTGAAAATATTAAAATAAATAAATACATTCCAAAAACACAACCTTGATTTTGCCATTGTATCCAATGGGACTTGAGCATCCATGAATTTTGCTATCCATGGGGATCTAGGAACCAAACACCAGCAGATACGAAGGGTCCACTGTAATTTCCTAATAGCAAACTGGCCAGCTTGATTAAAAACAGAAGGAGAGGAAGAATAATGTTTGTCGGATAATGATAAATGGTTATGTGGGGGCAGTACAGACCGCCCAAAAGGGGTGGTCTGTAGCCACCACAAGGAGCGGCGAGATGGGGCCAAGGCTGCTGCACCAGCAGCCTCAGAGGCCCCATCCCGCCGTTTCCGAAGGCTGTGGGGAAGCTGCACTTCCCCTCATGCTGGCGAGGGGAGGAAGGGGCCGCTGTCACGGCCTCTTTCCCCCCTGTGTCCTTGGTGCAGTCATTTAAAAGCCATGCCAAGGACTCGGTGCAAAAAAGGAACTCCATTTCACAGCTCCTTTTTGCGCCGTGGGAAAGGCGTGCTTGGCACCCTCCTGCGGCACAATGTTGTCTTGGTGCGCGCAGCATTTCTAAACACTGTGTGTGCCATGACAGCATCATGGTGCGCCCATATGGATGCTGCCATTTTAAAATGGCGGCACCCATATGCTTTAGGGTTAGGGAGGGTGCGAGCGCTGTGACCTCCCTAACCCCAAAGACGCCCCAAAGAGCCCTAAACGCCCCTCTTCAGTCGCGTCTAGATTGGGCCTTGGGTTACTGGGAAAAGTGTGTGGTTCACAAGGAAGTAGAGCGATCTCTGTTAGTGTGGAGACTCTCTGGCCACTGAAAGTCACACTCAGGCATTTAATAACTCCAAAGATATTAACACACAAAACCCGCCAAGTCATGGGCTTTCATATACAAGTGTAGCTGCATGCAGGCAGAGTGTTTCATTCCTTAAATATTGGGAAACGTTCAGCGTATGTGATTCCACTTTGAGTTAGATTTCTGCTTAACCCAATACTCCACTAGTGTCCGTAAATGAGGTGTCCAACAACTCTGTTGCTGTTAGTTTACTGGATGAGTTTCAATTGGTGAGTATCGATGACGTGGACAAGCTCCTTGGTAGTACAAGGAAGACGACCTGCTCCCTCGATCCATATCCATATTGGCTGGTCTTCCAGGGAGGGGATGCATTGAGAACATTCTTTTGGGATGTAATCAATGCATCCCTTAGGGAAGGCATTATTCCATCCTGTCTGAAGGAGGCGGCTGTGAAGCCTCTCCTGAAGAAACCTTCCCTCGACCCCCTGGACAGGAACAACTACAGACCAGTTTCCTTGCTGCCTTTTCTTAGCAAGGTGATCAAGAGAGCTGTTGCCTCCAAACTCCAAGCTGTCTCGGATGAAACCAATTATCTCGAGCCATTTCAAACCAGCTTCAGGACAGGATATGGAGTTGAGATTGCCATGGTTGCTCTGACAGACGACCTCCGCCTGAGCATCGACGGGGTAATGTGACCCTGTTGGTGCTCTTGGATCTATCTGTGGCTTTTGACACTATAGACCCTTCCATCCTTTTGGATCAGCTGAGGGAGTTAGGGATTGCTGGCACCGTGCTTCGGTGGTTCTGGTACTTTCTCTCTGGCAGATCCCAAAGGGTGAGGCTTGGGGACAGTTGCTCTTCTAAAATCGGGCTTAATTGTGGCATCCCTCAGGGCGCCATCCTGTCCCCGATGCTATTCAATATTTATATGAAGCCGCTGGGTGAGATCATTCAGAGGCATGGAGCTCAGTGTCACCAGATTGTCTGCTTAGACCTCAGATGGCCTATCTCCTCTCAATGACTGTCTTGCGGCGGTAATGGATTAGATGAGAGAAGACAAATTGAAGCCCAATCCAGACAAAATGGAGGTACTGACAGGTACAGGCCTGAAACCCGGTTTGGGAATACAATCCCCAGTCCTTGATGGAGTCACACTCTCCTCAAAGGACTCTGTTCGCAGCCTGGGGGTACTTCTTGACTCGTCACTTCACATGACCAGTCAAGTGAATGTGATATTCAGGAGTGCCTATTATCAGCTTCAGCTGATATGCCAGCTGCACCCGTTCTTGGATGCGAGGGATCTGGAAACTGTAGTACACGGGTTGGTAACCTCACGTCTGGATTACTGTAATGTGCTCTACATGGGGCTACCATTGTGCTTAACCCAGAAACTACAACTGGTTCAAAACATGGCAGCCAGGCTTGTCACAGGAACACCTAGGAGAGATCACATAACACCTGTGCTTAAGTCTCTCCACTGGTTGCCGATTAGGGGCAGTACAAGGTGTTGATTTTAACCTTTAAAGCCCTACATGTCTTGGGTCCATCCTATCTTAGGGACCACCTCTTCCCGTACGAAACCGCCCGCACACTTCAGTCCTCTGGGAAGTACCTGCTACAGCCCATTAAGATCAGGCTGATGCAGACCTCCCAGAAGGCCTTTTCAGCTATTGCCCCCAAGTTGTAGAATGACCTGCCAGATGAGATGCATCTCATTTCATCCATCAATGGCTTTAAAAAAGCCTTAAAGATGCATCTCTTCCAACAGGCCTTCCCAGACAATGTTTAACATCTCCCAGCTCCAGATCCTAGATTTAGACTTCTTCCAGCCTTCTTCCTTCATGATTTCAGCCCACCCATACAGCTCAAGAATTTTTAGATTTTGATATTGATATGTTTTAACTCATTGCTGATTTAATTTTATTTTAAGGGGTGGGAGGTGGGGATGGGATTGTTCTATTTTAATTGTTGTTGTTGTAATCCTGTTGTACCCCACCCTGGTTGCCTGTTCAGAGGGGTGGGCTAGAAATAATAATAATAATAATAATAATAATAAGAAGAAGAAGAAGAAGAAGAAGAAGAAGAAGCAGCCCTCTTTGGGATACAACCCAGATTTTAATGACCTCCTTGAAGATATTATATGTCAAAGGTGTCCCGGACTGCGGCCAGCACACACCAACAAAAGCTGATAAGGCAGTTCCACAAACCTAAATGTTGATCCTAAGAATAGTCCAAAAGCCAGAGCCGAGGTCAGGGTTGGAGAAATCACAGAAGTCAGTATGGTCCGAGGTCAGGGCAAGGAGAAAGCAGCAAAAGTCCAAATCGTTCCAAGGTCAAGGCAAACCAGAGTTCCAAAGACACGAAGCCAGCACGCAGTCACACCAAGAGACTTTCAATAAGTTCTGGCCAAGGGATGGCGTCCCATAGGTGCATAAGTAGGAGACACCCTCCCTGTGCCTTATTACCAGCTTGCTTTTCAGCAAGCCTGAGGGACCAATGTACACAAGCACTCTCAGCTCTCCTCTCCTTAAAGGAGGGAACCACCAAACTGGATTCTTCATTTGAAACCTCACTCAGCTGCTTAGCCTCTGAAGGGAGCTCCACAGTGCCAGAGCCTGGCTGGGCTCCCATTCCTGGGGCTGAAATGTCAGGACTGGGGTCTGGCATAGCAGTAGTCCCCAACTCCTCTTGCTCCTGAGGAGCCATGTCCTCCTCCTCATCCTCTGACTCCATCTCTTGGCTGGCCATGACAAAAGGTGATTTAAAATTCTTAAGTGCTTTCCTCCATAGTCATGAGACCAAGAAACTTGCTCTTCTTTTTTAAGGTGAAAACTGGAAGTCTTTCCACAGTAGCTGTTGGCACCAGTTTCTTTCCTTTCTAATGGTAAATTTTGGTCATGGGGACAACAAAAATCATGTAAACTCAAGGCAACCATTCTCTTTAAAATAAATTTCACAACCCAAGCAAATGTGGATGTCACAAATAATAAGCAATATGAAGCAACCTACATGGGAACTCTGGACATATGATGAGAAGATGTAACTTAATCGAAATGACAATAATGCTTGGGAAAGGAGAAGGCCATCTCATTATAGGTACATAGACTGAATCAAGGAAGCCATGGCTCTGAGTTTGCAAGACCTGAGCAGGGCTGATGCTGCTAGGGTGACTTGGATGCATTTCATTCAAAGGCTCACTGGAAGGCGAGGTTGACTTCAATGGCAGTTAACAACAGCAAAACAGAAACTCTCCTATCTGCTATTGTCTGAAGATATTAATGCTCCAGATCATCTTGGAAAAGCACACCTTCTATTACAAAGTTTGAGGTCATGTTACTACCTTTCATGGTTTTTAAACTCACCCTTGCACTCTGGCCAGCAATAAGCTGATCGTCTTCAGTCTGAACACTCGTCCGGCTGCGAACATCATAATCTTCTTGCTCAAAGTCAGAATCATCTTCTAGCTCTTCGGGAGTCTGGGTTTTTAAAAGGCAAAGGAAAGAAGAGGAGGCAGACTTAAAAAGGAACAGACAAACCTCACCAATAACTAAGTTCCTATTTCATCAACTACCTGCCTAGAGAACTCAGTTTCATCTTCATTTTAAATTAACTTGCCTGCAAAGGCAGGCAGGATCCCAAATTGAATTGTCCAGGGGAAAAAAATGAAGGTGTACCAACCCGTCTCTTTTACAACTGGCATTCATCATCACCTTGCTGTGATTTCTCTTAACTCCGTTAACTGGGTGAGTGTACATTTTGCAAACTAACACCCATAGGACGTGTTCTTCCTCTCTGGAATGTGATATTTCAAAATAATTGCATTTGGTCTCTGGAAAAAGGAAGACCAGTAATATTATGGTGCCAAACTGATTGCGAAATCTTTCAAGAGATTAAGGAAATATCTGTGGAAAAGGCACCTTCAGCTGGGAGCCAAAAAAACACCCACTCCTTCAAATGAAATTTAAAATGGACACAATCTGACATGTAATTTATTTATTTATTACTAAGCAGGGCAAAAGCATTTGGTGATAGAATGAACCCATCATTGTGAGGTTGCAAAGAAGACTGCAATATCACAGATCTCTGCTTGTGTGCCTGACACAGTCTCCTTTCCCTGCATTCCCCAAGATCTTTTCTGGGTCCCACAGGTGGAGATGACCTCTATCTCAAAGGGAGAGATGCACCATAGCAGAAAGAATATGGCAAAGGTATTTGTTAGCGGTGTCTCTTTTTGTGTGTGTTTGCACCTGTGTCAAACGACGTACAGCCACAGGATATTAGGGGCAAAAATAGAACCACGAAATCCCTCTTTCAAGGGAATGGGAGATTTGATTAGTGAGATAGCTTTGTGTTGTTTTCACAGTCCACTGGAGGACAAATATCCCTTTCCCCCAATGCAAGTCTTTGCTTCGCTATTTCTGCTGTTCTGCCTTTAACTCCCACGTGAAATCAGCAGGAGTTCTGTTGCACACATTAGAAGAAAACAGTCAAGGTAACCTTATTCTAACAAGGGAGTGGGGGAGAGAAGCTTAGCTCTCTTATCTGAAGCACACTCATTGTTCACCTCCCTCTACAGAGGCAAGCTGTGCCATGTGCCTTGAGGGCCCATCAAGTGGCTACTGAAGACCAAAGGATTGCAAGATTCAAAGGAGCACTGGGTCTCTGACACTGCACAATGCTTTCCTATCTTCTCCTCAATCTTCTGCATGCACAAGGAACATCAACTCTTAGCAACAAAGAGAGTGTAGTCTTCCATTTGATATTCCTGCTGCAACCAACAACTAAAAGTAACAGCAGCCAGGAAAAAGATGAATAGAGTCTCTATCAGATTATGGGTTATGTAAAAATTCATAAAATCACATTATTAGAACATGTACCTAGAGATGTGAAACCTTTAGCCAACCCTCCCAGGTATTTTGGACATAAATTCCCATCAGCTCTGTTCCAGACAATGTGGACATCACTTCCTATCAGCCTTGTCTACGGTGGCCAATCAGAAGGAATTAGTGGAGATGAAAGGACAATCTGGAAGGTTAAGGTTCTCTCTATATGTAGTGGCTAAAAGAATGAGCCCAGAATCAAGACATCCTGAGATCTGTTTTTCTTTTGTTTTGAACCCATAGGCTTAAGGCAAGACACTCTGCTTTATCACACGAGGGGGCAAAGTGGATTTAAATGAATCACAGAATCATAGAGTTGGAAGAGACCACAAGGGCCATCCAATCCAACTCCCTGCCATGCAGGAACTCCCAGTCAAAGCATCCCCGACAGATGGCCATCCAGCCTCTGATTAAAGACCTCTAAGGAAGGAGACTCCACCACACTCCGAGGGAGTGTGTTCCACTGTCGAACAGCCCTTACTGTCAGGAAGTTCCTCCTAATGTTGAGGTGGAATCTCTTTTCCTGGAGTTTACATCCATTATTCCGGGTCCTGTTCTCTGGAGCAGGAGAAAACAAGCTTGCTCCCTCCTCAATGTGACATCCTTTCAAGTATTTAAACAAGGCTATCCTATCACCTCTTAACCTTCTCTTCTCTAGGCTACACATTCCCAGCTCCCTAAGGCATTCCTCATAGGGCATAGTTTCCAGACCCTTCACCATTTTAGTCGCCCTCAAATGAGAGTTAAACAAGAGTTAAACAGGAAATGTCCTGTGATAAACAGAGCATTTTCTGTTTACCTGTCGTTTAACTTTTGTTTAAATCCTATTTGCCCCCTAGTGTGATAAAGCACACTGTCTCAACCTCTAGTAAGGAGTTAATAAGAATGCTTTGCCTTCTAGGGTAGCTGTAGTGAGAAAATGCATATGCACCATTCTGAATGCTCTTTATAAATGACAATGGTTATTCACAACATCTTGCACCACTTTAGTGTTAATCTTGTATGGAATCCCATTTTGAGAACTCAGAGGCTGTATAGACTGGTGATAAACGCCGGCATCGGGGTGGAGTGGGGGTGTGGTGACTGCACACCATGTGCCCCAACTCTACCTCCATGCCAGCATGATGCCACACATCCCACTGCATGGTGGGAGGCATCACAGCGCTCCCTTGGTGCAGCATGTACATGTGCTGCACCAAAGGAGAGCTGAAAAGCTACAGTGCCGGCAGCTATGGTGCTTTTGCTGTGGCACAAAAAGAAGCCATTTTTTTTGCAACTCCTTTTTGTGTTGCAGAAAAGCCAGTTTGGGCCGTGGCCCTGATCTGGCTAAGAAAGGCACTGTCTCCACAGCCCCTCATCTTCAAAAAGGGTAATGTTTGAGCAAATAATCCCCTGGCTTTCTAAAATGCAAGCACTCTGCCTCATCAATGATTTGAGGTCCTGTAAAATTGAGGTAAAATGGTTTCCCATTCAGAGTGAGGGCAGGAAGCTTTACCCTCACTCTTGTGAGGCTTTTCTTATACAAGTTGAGTCTCCCTTATCCAAAATTCCAAAATCCAAAATTGTTCACATGTGTGGCTGAAATAGTAACATATTTGCTTTCTGACAGTTCAATGTACACAAATTTTGTTTCATGCAGAAACATATTACAAATACTGTGTATAAAATTACCTCCAGGCTACGTGTATAAAGTGTATATGAAACATAAATGAACCTCATGTTTAGGCTTGGATCACATCTCCAAGATATCTCATTTATGTATATGCAAATATTCCAAAATCTGAAATCTCAGAAATCCCAAACGCTTCTGGTCTGGAGCATTTTTGATAAGGGAGACTAAACCTGCATTGCCTTGTCGCTTAGTAAGGCTGTATCTATACTGCCGAATTAATGGAGTTTGACACTGCTTTAACTGCTGTGGCTCAATGCTACAGAATTCTGAGATTTGTAGCTTTGTGACACACTCAGCCTTCTCTGTCAGAGAGTTCTGTTGTCACAACAAACTATAAATTCCAGGATTCCGTTAGATGGAAGCCATGACAGTTAAAGTGGTGTCAAACTGGATTAATTCTGCAATCTAGTAGCAGCCTAAATCTGTGGCACCCTGCAGCTACTGGGGAAAAGGGTGGTCTCTTTTCTTTCCTCCCCATTTTTTAAAACTCAAGGGTGGCTACTCATGAAAACTCAGCTTCACTCTATTTCATTTACTATACGCTTCAGCAGAATTTTCTCCAGGTCAGACAAGTAAGTGACCCTGGATGACCACTATCATAGCATTTGGCACGGCTCATTTCCTTCAATAACTTGAAACAATTTGTCCTCCGGTCAGCCTTTACAGACTGTATAGCACCCTATGATCTACTGATGGCATCTTCTTTTTAGCATTCAGGGGATTCTTTTATGGGTGTGAACACCAAACTTTGGATTCTATCTCTCCTTGTCCATTTTTAAACATATCAGAAATTTCTAACATGCAGATACAGAATAAAAGTTTACAAAGGACAGTGAAGGAATACTAACCATCAACTGAATTTTTGGCTATCAACAATGATAGCCACACAAAAAGCAAAATCCTGATCTGGAGGTTACCGACCTGTTGTGGGCTGGTAACTATTCATTTTCTTGGATACCTGGCTTCTCTCTTTCTCTCTGAAGTTCCTTCCCTGGCTTCCCAAGATCCTAGGTTCAAGATGTGGGCTGAGGTCTGGAGAGCATGTGAAAAAAGTAAGCTTTGCCTGCTCAAAGTTGCTAAAGAGTTGCTTATACTAATACTTTGTGTTGCTTAGTTTTAGACCTACTTAGATTTGTGGGACAAGTGGATGCTGCTGCTTTGAAATCAAACATGACTCAAGACTGCCATTGCCAGTGTTTTTCCGTACCATCTCCACAGCTCTTGAGAGCCAAGAAGCATTGTGTAAGCCACTCATCCAGGAATGGTTCGAAATAGCAATCTCGTTGCTTAGGAATGAAGAAAATATGCATCAGAGGTAGAACCACATGAGCAGACCCATGATAGCATCACACAATACCTCAGAGGTTGAGGCTAGAATGGTTTGTTTCACCAGATGCTCTCTCCCCCTGCATAGTTTGTCCTGTATTATTGGCCCAGGACGAGAGGTAGCTATACAAAGCTGCTGGAAATGGGTTAACTAACCCGAAAGCATGGTAAGCATCCAGTGGTCTATTTTCAACCATGATATAAAAACTGGACTAGCTCCAGTGTGGTTTGAGTGTTGGACTAGGGCTGCATCTGCACCGCAGAAATAATGCAATTTGACACCACCTTAACTGCTATGGCTCAATGCTGTGGAACCATTGAATTTGTAGTTTAGTGGGGCACTAGCCATCATGGTACACTGGTTTTTGTGTTGGACTACGACGCTGGAGACTAGGGTTCAATTCCCAGCTCAGCCATGGAAACCCACTTGATGACCTTGGGCAAGTCACATCTCCTCTGAACAAATCTTGCCCAGAAAACCCCATTATAGGTTTGCCTTAGAGTCACTGTAAGTTGGAAGTGACCTGAAGGCACACAACACATGGCACTAGAGCTCTCTGGTAGAGAGTTACAAAACTACAAATCCCAGAATCCCATTGTATTGAGCCATGACAGATAAAGCAGTGTTAAACTGGATTATTTCTACAGTTCAGATGCAGCCTAGGACTCCAGAAACCCAGGGTTCAAATCCTTGTTCAGCCATGGAGACCCACCTCCTGACCTTGGACAAGTCACATTATCTCAGCCTGAGAGGAAAGCCATAGCAAATCTCCTCTGAAGAAATCTTCTGAAGAAAACTCCAGAATAGAGTCCCCACAACAATAACAAATAAATGGACTCTGTTCATGAAGAGGAGCATGACACAGTATTCCTTCTTTTAACAAATTGCTTAAACAATATGATAAAATTCTGATTCCTTCCATGTCACCATTCAAATAGACTATACTCGTTGAGCTTAAACTATCAGGTAGAAAAGCAGTGATGACAGCAGCCGGAGAGGCATCCCTCAATGGCTTGCCTTTTGAAGGAGGAGGGGAGAAAACCAAAGCAAAGGAGAGAAAAAGACACACATTCTCTGTCATCTTGGGCTTTTTGAGTTGAGTTTCATTCCAAGAACTTGTCCATAAGTAATTGTGACAAAACAATATGTAGCAGGGGGCATCTAAAGTGATGGAAGAACGAGGCGGTGTTGTCAATTATGTTCAATTTCAGCTGCTGAGATTAACTGGCTAAATATATTACATTGGACATATTTCTCGCTCCTTGCTCTGGACTCCCAAACATGTTGGGGAGGAGAATTAATTTCCCTAGAAGCACAATCTCTTACATTTATTTTCTTACACTTCTGTTTCCCTACCCTATAGTCGATAAAATATCCCAAAACCGAGAAGAAGATTTGCCTCTTTTGTAAAAATTAAAAGCAGGGTGGTGTGGGTGGTGGAAAACCCTTCGTGCAGCTGGGAAAAGAAAATAGGCTTTATTTCCTATGTGCCATTAAGACAAACATCTCCGATGATTTCATTGTTCCACAATGTGTACCCTGAACAATTATTTGAGGGTGATGAATACCTCTGACAGACAGCCTGATGTGATTACAAGTCATTTTGAATGTTCAGGTTTTCAGAAAAGGGCTTAAAGAGCAAAACGTGAGTCTTATGGCGCCTGAACAAATAGTTCAGAAATTATGTTTTAGAAAAGAGATGGGGAGCTCTCATTTAGAAGCTCTAGTACATGCCAAGCTCATGCGCTCTGTCTTCTCTGGCGGCGGCGTTGCATAAAAGCCAACTCAATCATGCTGTCCAGAAGATGACACAATTCCTTTGACTTCAAGTATCACACAAGTTTGGGACCTTAAACAAGCAGGGGGTGGCAATGTTGAAAAGCCACCTTCAAACCTATTCCTTCAATTATTAGGCGCTGTAGTTTATTAAGTGCGGGAGGAAGGGGAGAAAAGCATGCCTGATAAAATCAAATCAACTGGTTATTCAACGCTGAAATGACAGTTTCCCTACCTGAATAAACATTGAAAACGACCCCTTTGGAGATGCAGTGAAGCAGCAAGTTAATTTATTTATTCATTTAGATATTACGAATACCTATCTCGTACCCTGAGCTCCATATGTACATTAAATAGGCACAAATGGTTCCAATCTTCATTACACAATTGAACCATGGTAAGGCAGGTATCTAGATACCCTGAGGAAGGTTTAATTTCTATGTAAAAGAGGGGAGCGTGTAAAGGGAAGGGGCTGCATACATATTACTTTCAGAGTGGTTTGGCATTAAACTGCTGACTGGCACTAAATGACTGGCCAACAATTTCCAGATGCCCCTTCCAACCTTGTCCTCCTTATCTTTTTTGGGGGGTGGGGGAAGAGTAAATACGTTTATCCATTTTCCTGTTGACATTATATATTGAGGGAAATATCATCCTACAACCAAAATTAAGGACTGGGCCGAAGTCATGAGAAGACATATATCATTAGAAAAGACAACAATGTTTGGTTGGTTAGGTGGAAGCAGGAAAAAAGAAAGAGTGCATTACAGGTAAATAGACTTGATCAAGGAAACCATGGCTGCCCTGAGCTTGCAGGACTGGATCAGGGAGACTTGGAGGTCTCTTATTCATAAGGTTGCTGTAAGTCAAAATTGGCACTGGTTAACAAGAACAATAGGAGCAGAAGTATAGGCTGCACCTATGCTGCAGAATCATTTCAGTTTGACACTGCTTCAACGTCTGTGGTTTAATGCTATGGAATTCTGGTATTTGTAGTTCTGTGAGCTATTTAGCTTTCTTTGTCAGAGACTTCTTGTGCCACAACAAACTACAAATCCCAGGATTCCATAGGATGGAGCCATGGCAGTTAAAACAGCACCAAACTGCACTGATTCTGCTGTGTGGCAGCAACCGAAGACAGATAAGAGGCTCTTCCAGACCATGCTGGCTCTGTCACTTATAGGGATGTAAAAATGCCTGTCTTGACTTCATTGTGTTTCTCTGAATGTCCATTTCATTTTCTTTTTCCCTTTGTTTCCTACTGGAGAGATAAATTTTCTTGCCTTGTTGAAATTCACACAAACACTTTTTATGCATTTTCCTAATTTGTGAATTTATTAGTTCCATTTGCTTAATTTGAGCAACCGTCCCCATTGACTAGAGTGTGTTTCTGCCCACTTTGTTCAATTATGTGCATTGTAGACATTCACATTTTGAAATAAGTGCATTCATCTCATGCCTGTTTTCCCCCTTCATTTTAATCCACCTCACAGGGTTGCTCTGAGACAAAATAGTGCCATGAGGGAAAGATGCAAACCTATTAAAAAAAATAAGACCTTACGCACAAGTGTTATCTGCCCTTGCTGGGTTTGTTCCAGATTTCTTTTGATGTCCATGAAATCTTGCAGATGACAAAACAATGCAAATACCAAACAGCATTCGGGTCCCATTTGCCTTCCATGATACTTCCCTTCTAGGCCCAAACTTCTTCATTTCCCTGGGCGACTTAACTTACCCTTATCATCAGAACAGCTTTCCTGATGTCACGAACTCCATCATAAACCAAGCGGGAGGCATCTATGAACTCGTTCTCTTCAAACGGCTGCGGGACGTTTGCACTCAGTGCTTCAATGGCGACTTCAACTTGTTCGGCAAAACGTGGCATAACTAGATTAAACCAAATGAAAGGCAGTGAGAATGTAGGCCTTCTTTCATGTCCCTTTTCTTCCCTTGTCCTTGGGCATCAATACTTTCTAGCAGGCTTGGAACACACGTTGCTTGTCATAGCACCAGGGAAGGAAAATAGCTTTATGTCAACAGGGCAAATGTGGGAAACCCTGAGGGGAGGAAAACCTTCCTTATCTATCACCTCAGACTGTCCATGGTGAAGAATTTAACAGTTAGTGTTACATACAGTGTAGCAATTGGTAAATGCATATGCTTTGAGTTCAGAAAATTATTGGCTCCAAACTCATCTCTATGATGCTCATTACCTGGAATTAGGGAGACAAATGGCAAAACATGGTGGTTCCTCATAATCCCAGGAGGTTATTTGAGAGCTTGAAATGAATGAAACTTTCCCTCCATCCCCACAATGCTAGAACTGCAGTAACTTAAAAACTTCCCTTAGGCATTTAGGAGGACATTGTTGGCATTCCAAGAAAAAGGGCAGGCACATTTTTCAGGCAATACAAACACAGAAAATGTAAAAATTCTAAGTGTGAATGATTTTCACTGTCTCAGCTCTGTAGAAATTTGGACTGAAAAGACATTTCATGGAAGACAGAATTCTTACTTAGGTGAGACATGCTCTCTTCTCTTCCCATAGCTATACTCCTAGTGCAAGTTGGTATACCTAGGACAGAAGTATGTCTGAAAAAGTTTACAGTGGTACAAAGCACTCTTCAAGCCTAAAGCAAGAGATGGGAATCTTTTTTTTTAAAGGGAAAAGTCAGTTGCAAACCTCTTGTGATGGTGAGGCAGAGCCAAATGATGGGATGCTCTGGATGTTGCAACTCTGTACATTTTGTTTGCTGCCTGCCACCCCATCTCCTTGCTCTCTCTGTAGGGTGCTTGAAATTAGCAGAGGTGCCCTATCCCAGCACTATAGATATTAAGTGTATTGTGGTACAACAGATCATAGAGGGCAACCAAGATAATAAAAGATCTCCAATCAAAGCCCTATGAGGAATGGTTGAAAGTGATGGAGAAGATTAGAGAATAGAAGACTCAGGGATAATAGTCATGTTTAAAGTTCTCAAGAGTAGGCATATGGAATATGGAACAAGTCTGTTTTCTGCTGCGCCAGAGATTAGGGTTGAACCAATGGAATGAAATTACAAGAAGGAACTTTCCAAATATGAATTAGGAAGAATGTCCTGAGAGTAAGAATTATTTGACAGTGGACTAGACTCCTGTAAAAGTGGAGGATCCTCTTTCTTTAGGATTTTGGGTGGGCCTTTTAAAATCAGGGATTTTTTTATTATTTTTTTTAGCTCTATGCAACTGCAATAGCAAGAGTTGGAGTACATGGTCTTTGGGACCTTTTCTAAGTCTCTGATTTTGTAGTAGGGGCTTGAATATAATGTATACAGGAGCAAAAATTAAGTCATAATCCTAGTAAACAGCAAATGTGATGGAGGTATTACTATTGGACTAGGAGTTGGGAAACATAGATTCAAATGACCATCTGGTCATAAAGTCATTGAATGAGCTTTGGCCAGTCACTATCTCATGAGCTTAACCTATATCACACATTTGTTGGGGGATAAAATGAGAGAATAATGAATGCATCTTTGAGCTCTCTCAAAAAAGGCAAACTAAGGAAGTAATTTTTTTAAAAAAGCACATGATCACATCAAGAACTAAATATGTCTGTATGTCAGTAGTTGTAAAAGATTTTGCACTGGATAGGTGAATCACGTATGAACAACATTATTCACTTAGAATTAAATACTGATGGGGTAGGCAGTTTTCCTGTTTTCCCCCTGCCCATCACATTTGCAGCTCTAAAAAGGTAATTTGCAAGAGAGGTATATATTTTGACCAAAATCTAATTGTTAATCTCAGCTAGAATGGACTGCTGAATCAATGGAAGCTACTCATAATTTGAGAAAAAGCAAAACTGACTTGTTCGTCCATCACTTTTCAAGGGTAAGGAATTTCAGGTAAAAGCTTGCAGGTGCCCATATCTGAAACTCTAATTTTATAAATCAGTCACTAAACTCTAGCTGGTCAAATCATGTCTTGTCTCCTTGGCTACAGCTTCGGTTTGTTTTGGAATTCAGCTGTAGGTTGTCTTGACTACTCCACAGTATGCTTGGTAGATGACTTTGAATGCATAGAACACAGTAGCCTTAAAATTGGACAAAATGTCCCACATAATATTTTACTCACTCTGCTATTTTAGCTCACAAACACTGATATGGCTGGCCATGAACAAGTAAGCTGATTCTTGCTCACGGTGCTAAAATCTAACACTCGAGGTTCCTCAAAGTACACATGAAAGCAACCTGTTTCTAAATTCTAGCAGTGTGTAGAACATGAAAGATGCTAATGGCCATATGCGAGCAATTCCCAGTATGAATGGTTGGGGCATACATGCATACTTTATGAATATATGCATAATGGGCACATTCAATTTTTATTTCTGCAGTATAGAGGCCTCACTATGGCTTTGATAGCTGGCAAAGGGAGAAAAATCTTAGAAGACTACTTTGCACAGTTGCACAGAAATAATAATCACACTGAATGTTCTTTTGGAATGGAACTCATTTGAAATGGAACTATGCTGGACTGATGCTCAACATGAAAACCAATTAATCCTATCTGTATCTGTTTTCAGATTTAATGTGCCACTCACCCTTTCTCCAAGAAACCTGAACTTCTTTAACATAAACATTTACTTCAAATGGCTACATCCCTTGAGCTTTGGTGATGGGTCACATTTTTCATCATTTTTTAAAAGGAGTGCTGGGGAAAAGGGTCTGACATAACACACACCAGTTAAAGAGGTGGGAAAGGAACCCTAAACTGAGCCAAATCTTATTTGGGCATATCCACACTGCAGAAATAAAGTCGGTTGACACCACTTCAACTGCAATGACTCTATCCTACAAAACCCTGAGATTTTTAGTTGGGTGGGGCACCAAATCTTTCTACCAGACCAGGCTGAATACTTCACCAAACTACAAATTCCAGAATTCCACAGGATTGAGCCATGACAGTTAAAGTAGTGTCAAACACCTTTATTTCTGCAGTGTTGGAGAGCTGCATTTGACAATTCCTGGTATATCTTTTGGAAAGGGATCTGGCACGAGAAGCATCCTTGTGCTGTCTCATCTTCCCCTGTGTGCCTTTCACTTCCACCGCCTCCAGAAACTTAAGTCACGCAGCATGCTAAGGAAGCAGGATTAAAATCCCCAACAGCAGTGAGAATTATGCTGGCAGAAAGACTTAGTCCAAGTTGGCAGGAGCAACCTATGTACTTAACCTTTTCCAGCCCTTTAATGAATGTTTTTCAAAAGACACATTATCTTAATGCGATCTGGTTATTGTGTCAACACAGTTGGAGCTGATGATGCATAATCTCTGTTGGGAGATGATGACAAACATATCCTTTAGATTTTAATTTTTTTAAAATGCAAGATTGCAAAAAGTGCTTCTTTTGTGTTTGGAAGAACAAAGCAACAGCACCTATCACCTTCCTTCTTTCACATTGCTGAACTCTAGAGCACCATTTGAGAACCTCCCTTTCTTCCGAGCTTGGCAGAAGAAACTCTGCCTGAGTGGTATGCTTTGCACATGACTCACTGGAGTGAAGCCTGTTACAGGAATTAATCTATCCAAAATAAAATTATTCTGCCTGCCTTTCTCATACTGACATTCTTAATAATGCCTCCATGGGTGCATGCTTCAAAGTGGTGCCTTCCTACTCAATGTGCACAACATGTCAACACCTGACACTTTGGAAAAGGGAAAAACACTCCCAAATGCCTGCATGTCCACACCACTTAGTAGAGGCTTCAAATTTGCTTCTGATCTCAATTCAAATAGTTTTGGCCTACAAAGCCCTAGACAGCTTGGGGCCAGGAGGTTTGAAAAACTGCTCATATGGCCCTATCCAAAATTTGAGATCCTTAGGAGGCATTGTTATGTGTCCCAACATCTCGTGAAGGTAGGAAAATATGAACACATAACAGGGCTTTTTCCATAGGAGCACCCTGACTGTGCAACTCCCTAGCCAAGGAAATTAGACTGGCTGTAACATTTTTGAGTTTCAGGCAGGCAGCCAAAATAGTGCTGATCTATAGGGCCTTTAACTATTTTTAGATTCGACTTCACATTGGTTTTAAATTGTTTATAAAAAGTGATTTAATGTGTTTAGAAATGTTTTATCTTGGTAATGTTTTAATTGCTTTTATTGTTCATCCCCTTGGGAATTGTTTTAGGCTAAGAGGTGATATACAAATATCCAAAATAAAATAAAATAAACTTGCCACACATATATGGCTTGTTTCACTTACCATAGCCATGCCAGCCACTGGTGCTAGAGATCTAAATACATTAAATTCTTCAACAGTTTTCCCCATTACCTGCATACTCTTGCCTCTTTAAGAAGGCCATTCTCCAATCTAATAAATCTAATGGAAGGGAAATTTTTGTCCTGGAGTTATAGCAGGTAACATTCCTGCCCCCCTTCTCTTATTGCTTCATTAAAATTCACCTCTCTAAACACAGCTGCTATTGCAACAGGCAATCGTGGCTCCAACATCTGCTTTGAACTACACTGGAAGCACTGAGCAGAAATGGAAAAAGGGAAAAAATGGATCCACGTGTTTTATGGTCTTCTAGCTTGGTATATGCAGAGTGGGTCACAGATTGCAGCCCAAGGCACAGCAATAAGAAGCTGAAGTACTGAATATTTTAAAGGGATTATTTACTTGATGCAGCATAAGAGTTTTGCTGGCATCTTAAAAGTATGAACGTACACACATAAACATTAAGATGGGAAATTCTTGTAAACTGTAGGTAGTGTAGCCACTGAAAACAATCCAGGATGAGATGTCTTTGATACAACAGTTACATAATTGGATGATTTTGAAATAATGTAATTCAATTTTTACATGTTGCAAACTAGCAGTCTGGATATGGCAGACTCGTCCTGCCCCCTAAAAGGGAAGCGATTGTGCAAACACCTGCTTCCTCTTGATTATGTTCAATACACTTGTTTCCACTGGCAATGGCTGCTTCAGCATCGTTGTTCCTCCTTACTTGTTCCTCCTTTCTGATTCACTGTTCCCAGATGAGTAATCCCAGAGGTTGCACAGTAAATGGGATGAAGTTGCCAAGTTACATAGACCATTATATCTAATGACTTGATGATGTCACTGAAGGAAACTAGGGGCACGTAAATAAAATCTGAGTGCAAAGGCATCACCAAAAGTGGAGTCATTTCTTGGCACAGCCAAAAATGTTTAAGAGAATAAAACCACTATGGTTTAAAGTCTAGATCAGCCAGTTCATATCTTCAACATGTTAAGGGAATAAAATAGCTATGGTTGAGATCCTAGATCAGCTAGTCGGTTACTAATATTTAACTAAGTACAGCTGTCCCTCCCAGTTCGTGGTCTTGTTGTTTGCATCCCTTCGGTTTTTCTAAGCTGGAAGAGACATAATGGTGCATGTGTGAGGTGTGTGCACAACACCACACCGCACATGGGAGCACACCCCCATTGTAATCAATGGGGCTTCAATATTGGAGATTTTCCTGATTCTCAGGGAAGTCTGGAATAGATCCTATGTGAATCGGAAGGGAAAACTGTATTTAACTGAGGGGCAGAACAGACCAGCGCTTTGTGCCAACCTGACTGCTGAGTAGGGCTGAACTAGGGCTGAGCATCCACACGCCCCCAGTCCTACAGTGCCCAAATGGTGCTGGCCAGAAGAGGCGTCATCATGGTTCACGAGTGTGCCAATAACGCCCCTTCCAGGAAGCTTCTCAGAACAGCTTCTTTTGAGGCACGGATCAGTGTCGCAGCATACAGGGGACGTGTTTAGCCACTTGCCTGTATAGCTCTTACGTTAAGTATCTTAAGTTAAGCCCAACTCCATCTTCAGTCCTGCCTTATTGGGGCAGTAGACATTGAGAGCAATGGAGGTCTGTTCCCCTGTTGATTGGAGATTGATGTCTCCATCCCCTCGAGACTGACCCCCTCCATCCCCAACAGACTGATGTCTCCATCCCCTCCTGCCAGTGATTTCCAGTAAGACAATCAGAAGCAAGATCCCTGTTGATTCCTGCTTGCACTGGAGATCACATGTGGGAGTGGCATAGAAAGATTAGTTTCCTGCTTTCAGCAGCTAGACTGAGGCAGGTTTGAAGAAATTTTACATTATCTAAATGTTCCCTAAACCAATGGTTCCCAAACTTTGGTCTTCCAAATGTTTTGGATGTTAGCTTCCGAAGTCCTGACTGTTGGCCAAGCTGGCTGAGGCTTGTGGGAGTTGTAGTTCAAAAGACCTGGAGGACCAACGTTTGGAAATCACTGCCCTAAACTACTGCCACAGTCATGAACATGTAGGGATAATGAATATGAATCAGTTATGGGCGTATAACTCTAGGTTGCACATCCATGACTGTAATTGTGAACTCCAGCCTATTTCAGATCAAGTCTACCTTAACAGTAGATCCTAAAATCCACTTCTGACATGATCAAAGTTTTCTTGTTAGACTTTACCCTCTTCTTCCAAACCAGTCAAGCTCTTCAGGGTCCATTTGGGGTCTGGCACAGCTGCTGAGCAAGAAAGGAAGGCAACGCCTTTTCTCACTCAGCAAGTAGCAATACCAGTCCCTCCAGTGTATGCCACCTGGTGTGATTCACATCCTCTACATCCTCTTAGTGACATCTGTGCTATTCTCCAGGACCTCTAAAAGATTATTGCTAGTGGTCTTGAGATTTCTTCTGCCAGTTCTTTTAATACCCTTGGATGTAGTTCATCTGGCCCTGGAGACTTGGGGCAGATACAGACAGCCAGAAAAGGGCGGTCTGCAGATGGCCATATTAACTCCAGAGGGATGCTGCAGCCACCAAAGCATGTGGTGTCCCTCCGGAGTAAAAAGAACCTGGTTCTTCTGGGTTCTTTTGGTGGTGCCCGGCTGATGTCGCAAGTGTGCGATTGGAGACTCGTGATGTAACAGACACACAGCAATGTGTGGATGCTATGTATCTGTTATGTCAAGATGGCAGTGCCCGTGTAGATGGGATGCCGCCATTGTGACGCTGTTGTTACATAAAAGAGTGTGTGGTTGGTGCATGGTCTGGAACCCTAGCATCGCTGTCAGGACATCCTTTTGTGGCCATCTGTATCATCCCTCAAATTCATTTAGAATCGCCAGGTATTCCTGTACTATCTCTTTATTTATTCTGTCCTGCATTTCCAGTATTGCATCATCTGCCCCATTTTTGAGTGCTGTTCTCCTTTTGGAAGAAGATTGGGGCAAAGAAGGTGTTGAATAATTCTGCTTTTTCTCCATCCTTGTTAACATTTTACCATCTTCTCTGTGCAACAGTCCTACCATTCCCTTGTTCATACTTTTGTTACCATATGCATTATGCTCCATGGAAACACCAGCACACAGACCTATTTGTGTGAGTTCAGGAGGAACACTTCTACCTCCAAGCTCCAACTGGTGTTTTCCAGAATATAAACTTTCTCTCTGGGGAAAGAGTACTGGCCATATGGAAATGTAATTAATTGAAACAGTAATATATGCAAATAGTTATCAAGGCCGCAGAGTAAATAGAGCCCTTCATTTTTGAATTATAATGGGAGAAAGAACGAACTGAACATGACATTTTATTTAGCTTGGAGCATTTGTCAAAGTCTCGTGCAATAAGAACTACAAATTTCATGGCAGAGGATTCTAAATATTTCATGCAAGTTTTATTACACTTATATATCCGATATTAAAAGCTTTATGCAGCTAATTTCGAGTAGGCTAAACCCAATTGTTATGAGCATAATTAAAGGAAACTATGGTTTTCACCGTATTGCCATAATGGTATTATATGATTTGACATAGGCAATTAGTCTGGTAGGCCTTCTACATACATACATAAATGCCCAAAGGCTGGACAATTAGAAATTTACTGGAGTCTCATCAACAAATTCTTTAGAATTTTAGGGGGGGAGGGGAACCAATCTGTCAATATGACTTAATGAGAATATTCACATTAGGATAGATCTGAGGAGTGATGCTTTGCAAGATATTAAAATAAGAAAGTCCCCCATGAAATCATCGATTTTGGACTAGAAGAACAAAAATATTTCTTCACAAAATGCCCAATTGACTTAGAAAAATAAATTTAATAACTAGAACAGGTGCTTCAGTAAAAGGTGACTTTTAAAGAGCATCTGTCAAATGTATGCAAAACAGCTAGTAATCATGGTAACTAATTCAATGCGGAGAAATGTAAGGTACTGCACTTAGGACACAAAAATGAAATGCACAGATATATGATGGGGGACATCTGGCTGAATGAAACTATGTGTGAAAGGGATCTAGGAGTCCAAGTAGACCACAAGTTGAACATGAGTCAACAGTGCGATGCGGCAGCTAAAAAGGCCAATGCTATTTTAGGCTGCATCAATAGAAGTATAGTGTCTAGATCAAAGGAAGTAATAGTGCTGCTCTATTCTGCTTTGGTGAAGCCCCACCTGGAATACTGTGTCCAGTTCTGGGCACCACAATTCAAAAAGGATGTGGAGAAACTGGAGCGGGTCCAAAGGAGGGCAACTAAGATGGTGAAGGGTCTGGAAACCCTGCCCTATGAGAAACAACTTAGGGAGCTGGGGATGTTTAGCCTGGAGAAGAGAAGGTTAAGAGGTGATATGATAGCCCTGTTCAAATATTTGAAGGGATGTCATATTGAGGAGGGAGCAAGCTTGTTTTCTGCTGATGCAAAGACTAGAACGCGGAACAATGGATGCAAGCTGCAGGAAAAGAGATTCCACCTCAACATTAGGAGGAACTTCCTGACAATAAGGGCTGTTCGACAGTGGAACACACTCCCTCGGAGTGTAGTGGAGTCTCCATCCTTGGAGGTCTTTAAGCAGAGGCTGGATGGCCATTTGTCGGGGATGCTTTGATCTGGAGTTCCTGCATGGCAGGGGGTTGGACTGGATGGCCCTTGTGGTATCTTCCAACTCTATGATTCTATGATTCTAAACAGAACAAGGGTGGGTGAAATGCAGCTCATGGGCCATATGTGATCTCTGGATCCCACTTTTATGATGCTTGAAGCCTCTACCCCCCACATTAAAAAAACTGCATTATTTTCAAGCAATTTTTGCCACCATGCTAGAAAGAGCTGCTCCGACCATATGAAAACACATGAAAATATACATATCTCAAACACCCTAGGATAGCATACTGCCCACTACCCACAATATCTCCATATGCTTCTGCAGTCCCTCTCAAAATGGTGAAGAGGAAAACTGGGGTATTTTGTGTTTGCTGTGCATGTGTGGGATTCAGCCCACAGGTGGGTTGGAGGACAATTGGCCACCAGCCTCTATGTAGTTGCCCACCCTTGAAATACTGAATAGTATTGTCTACTTACCCCTCTCCTATATTGTTTAGTTAATTTACACACACAGTCATCCTTCTTATCAACACAGGAGCCAAGGTGGTTCACAGCAAAGGTTAAAACAAAATATCATTTACTCAAACAGGAAAAGAGATTCCATCTCAACACTAGAAAGAACTTCCTGACAATAAGAGCTGCTTAACAGTGGAAGATGCTGCCTCAAAGAGTGCAGGAGTCTCTTCCTTTGGAGGTTTCTAAGCAGAGGCTGGATGATCATCCATCAGGAATGCTCTGATTGTGTATTTTTTACATGGCAGGAGGTTGGACTGGATGGCCCTTGAGGTCTCGCCCAACTCTACGATTCTATGATTCCCATGAGCCCCAGCTATAATATTCTTTCACAGCCAAGGATTGCTGGGAGTTCCAGACCAACAAGCTATAAAGGGCTAAATGATGTCCACTGCTGATCTGGATAGTTGTTTTTTCTATAGAGCAAATTAACCCTCCTCTGACACCCACAAATAAGTCCATGCCTTGAGGTGCATACAGTCTAAACTTTGACAGAATGAGAGAAGGGAAGAGCGAAGCACAGAGTACAAGAGATTCTTTCCTGAAGTCAAAGAATTTCTATTTTTGGGCTCTGCTTCCAAACTATAATTAAGATAAACAAAAGATTCAGTGTTTGCCTGGCAGAGGCAGCATCTTCTGTTTTGGCCAGAGGAAAAGAAAACCAGTCTGCCTGAGACTGGAGGGGATTCTAGGGAAACAGAAACTCAGAGCGATTGCAGTTCCTGGGTGGAGAGCATGCATCGTATCCAGAAGGTGCCAGAGACTGAACCTGGCATCTGTAGCTAAAAGGCTACAGGAGGCCAGAGGGCCGGAGAATCTGGCATGGGACCCTAAGGGGGCACTGCTAATCAGAAAAAAACAATACCAGATTATATGGATCAGTGATCCAAAGTAGTACAAAGCAGACTTGTAGACATATTATTTCCTATTTTAATGTTGTTTCAAATAGTATTTTTGCTACTTTTGTGTGACCACCCTACCCAAGCAAAAAGAAATTACAGCTATGGGTTCAATCTCATAGGGGGACACCACTCATGGATATTTCAAAGAGAGAGGTATTGTACAACCAAGGAGTGTTTGTTCAAATGGAGACCAATGACACATACATTTTGTAACCAGTGATATATAAAAGAACTAAGTTGGCACTTAATCACAAGCCCTTGCATTCCAATGCCCCAAGATATCAGGGCATAGACATTCCTCTCAGGTTCTTAGGAGAAAGGGGGAGGAATCTCAGGGCCTTGAAAAGTGTATGTTTGTGTGTGTTCCCTATCTGTTAGATTTGTTTTTCATTCAAATAGTATACTTTATGCCCAAGAACATCACAAGGAGGTGCAAGGAGTTCAGCACCAAGTGACATCTCAGACACTCTCTGAGCCATTTTAAGAGAGGTTTTTTTTAGTGGGAAATGAGTAGAAGTCGCTGCCTGTTTATAAAATGTCTTCTCCTGGACCTAAATGACTCAGGAGGGCCAGAAATATAGCAAAAATGCCTAGAAGGCATTTCAATTTGACCCTTGGGGAGTGTGCATGTGGTGAAGACTCTATGCTTTGCTCATCCTTTGTTTACACAAAGATTGGGGACTAGTGAGCTCTGGGGACAGATGGAGATAGAATCATACAGTTTCAAGAGACCAAAAGGGCCATCCAGTCCAACCCCCTGCCATAGAGAAACTCAAAGCATTCTTGACAGATGGCAATCCAGTCTATGTTTAAAGACCTCCAAGTCATTGTGCTGACCCCCAGTTTAAAAAGAATTAAACAAGAAGTGGTTGGGGTGCTTGCATGTGGCAGAGTTATGTCCAGTTGCTACAAAAATGGTTGTGTGAACCCTATGCAGCCTACAGGTTGACATGATTCCCTCCCTTGCCTGAGATTAAAGTATAGAATAAATGTGGAACCTTTCAAATCAACCAATGGGATTTTCATGGGCATGACTTGGTGATGATGCTGTTCCTTCTCCTCTACTTTACTTATATCTCAAATTTCCCTCAAAACTAAGATGCAGGGTGGCTAGAAACCACAAAACTAGCAATTGACAGTGCTTGTCTACATGGCCAGAATACTCCGGACGGCTCCTGGAGTATTCTGACCCTGCTTTATTGTGACTTTGGAAGAAGTGACTCACACCAGCAGTGGTGGCATCAGGTGATAAAGTGGGAATGCACGTGTAGATCACTGCCTAGCATCACTATGGAGTGCTCTTGGTTTTCCTGAAAATTGAGTTTAAGGGAGGGATGGGATGGATTTCATGCAAAACTGGCCTCACATCATGAAGACACGTCTCCATAAGACTGGGTGAAACCATTTTATTTGACCCATGTAGACAAAGCCCTGTTCAATGGAATCCAGACATCTCAGTTTTAGCTCCTGTTGTTGGACTCCTTTATATTTGAGTATTAGTGCTCTAAAAGGAAAAAGAAAAAAAAAGAAAAAAGAAGTGTATGTCTGCTTGCATGGGTGTGAGAAGAGATGCATACATGATTTTACAGGACAATAAGCTTCATACATCTATTTAAAAACAATGATGACAGATAATGAGATTCTGAGAGATTTGTGGGGTAGTCAACCTTCACTGTACTGTTCAAGCTCAGTGTTCAATAAACTCATTGTTTGTCTCTTGTTTTGCAGAGAGCGTTTAGACCTTCAGAGTTTTCGGGGAGAATCTGAAGAACAGTTTAACAATAACAAAGGCATATGCAAATGTTCCTCCCTGTTGTGCCCCTCATACACCTCTCTTGGGTTTTCTCCTTGTTCTTCTTTTTCAAAGTAAATAACCTTAGTTTTTATCATTTTTCCTTGTATAGAATCTCCCTATTCCCACCATAACCCTTTATTCTTTAGCAGTCTTGCTCAAGGGAACATCTCCAGAGGAGTTACATGTATTTTCTCCAAGGATATTTGCCCATCAGATTAATTAAAAAAGCTCCCTTTGCAAATGCCACACCAAAATAAGTTCCTAAATCAAGGGTGGGAATTGTACTGCCCTCCCAATGTTGTTTAACTATACCTGCCAGCATCCCCCATCACTTGCTATGCAAAGTAGGGTTGAGAAGAGCTGCATTTCAACAGGAATTAGAGGACCACATTGCTCCTACCCACCATTGTTCAAAAATATGCTAAAACCAAAACATGTTGAAAATCATTGTTATTTGTCACACATGCCACCATGAGGATCACAGGGGAGGCCTATGGTTGTTTCTAGCTCTCACCATATTTGACCTGTGTCTCATTCTAGTGATTACTTTAAAAGACAAATTTCAAAACGGGATGAAAACATCCCAAATAGGAGCACTGATCCGCAGCATGGTGCCATAATACCATTGTACTGTCTCCATTGAAGCCATATTGACAACAAAAATAATGTAGGGACTTTATACATTTAAGGTTTAAGATCCAGTACATGTGGCCTATGGTCAGTTGCTAATGGTTGTTTTGATGTGATATTACCTCCTTGTTTTTTCTAATCCCTTCATTTTTCATCTCATACCTTTTTGATGTGTTCAAAATAACTTGATTATTTATTTTCCTACGCATTAAATAATCCTCCCCACAGCCTGAGAAGCACTGGAGGGTGGTGGTTTCATGTTAATATGATGTGGCTACTGACTACATGTCCTGCCCTTAGGCTATAACTCCCTCCTTCACTGCAAAGCCAGAGGGCAGAAGTATAGATGGAGCAAGAAAATAGTTAGATTGTGACTAGTACCAAGTGTTTGGAGGAGGAGATTCGGGTCTCATAATGTGATGTCTCTGGTAACCATAGGCCCTGCTTTTAGGGTATACCTCTCTCCTTTAGTGCAAAAAAAAAGGGGGGGGTATCCATACATCAGGACAGGGCAGATGGCCAAAGCTCAAAAAAGTTCTGAACTAGCCAAGTACAAAACAAAAAAAATTGCAAATGTGGGAAGACATACATAGGAAAATTGTGAAACAAAGCACCATCATGGTGGATTGAAGATGAGAAGGTAAACCTGGGGATATTCTCCAGTAAAAGGCCCTTAAAATTAAATAAGTCAGAGAAGCTGTCAAGAGGATCTTTGTCCACCAGATTACTTCAAAAACTCATCTTTGTAAATACCAATACCAAAGATGTAAGTACACTCTGTTGTTAGAAGTGACAGTTGTCTTTTAAGGCACATAAAAGCAAATGTGATGCAGACATAACATTCTCTGTTTGTAGACTGGCTCTATTTCTGAAAACCAACTTTTCATTTGTCCAACAAAGGGTTTGAGAATTCCACCTAGAAATTTCTGAACTTTCATTATAAATAGCTGTCGAGGAAGGCTTTGGAATTACATACAAGATGAAACATCAGACTTTTTTTTTAAACTAATACAAAAATATTTTGAGATGTGTCTCGAGTTTCCTCTACAAGTGAAATGAGTCTCAAACAAACTAGGTTGGTTACTCTTAGTTAACCTTGTCTTGAGGTCATTTGCAAAAATAATTCTAGAAGACATGGTTATGCCACCTATTGAGAAATCCACTTCTCTTGCTAGCTGTTTGTTAATTCATTATTGTAGAGAATACTACCTCTGTTGCTAACTTCAGGGTTGGTATAGGATTAACCATCTTCTATGTGAAGCAAAGGCATCTATATTTAATTTCCTATGACTTTAACCAAGACTTAATCCTTCAAAGGTATTTGTATATTTTTAAAAATTGCCTCTCAACAGAGGTGTCCCAAATAGCCAGTTGTGATAGATTACATGGAAAACCTTTTGAAATATATTCAATTATTCCCACACAATCCTCTTTTGTATGACATTTCATTATTAGTTCTCTTTGCAAAGCACACTCTCTTCACAATGATTCTTACTGTTTAAAAAAGCATGATTTAACCTTACCAAATGCATGCTGCTTTATCCCTCTCTTAAGACACTCTGCACAATTTTGAAAGGGGATTTTGTTGTTGTTCCATTTGGTGTTGTACTGAATTAAGTCTCTTGGCTTTGTGCTTCTTTGGACTGCGCTAGGGGCCTATTGAAGAACCACATCGCATAATCGTGCTTCAGAATGAAGCATTAGGTAGCCCAGCTAGTTGCTAGGCTGGGTGGATTTTTGGAGTTGGAATTCAACAAATCAATAACACACATATTAAGCAAATAAGCCCTCCCCCATGGTGTTCCATTTCTTTCAAAATGGTAGTCGGCACAACTAAGGATGAATCAACAACAAACAGTCCCATGGATAAATCATACATGTACAAAAAAGAGGGATAGTTTTTCGCAGTTACGGGCTCATGCATTCTCCAGATTTCATAATGGTTTCCTTCATTTCTACATCATTCAGTTAGGCTTCTATTTAAATATTCAGCCAAAGGAGGCAGGGATGTCAGGTGATTACATTTGTAAATTAAAGTATTCTTCTTCTTCTTCTTCTTCTTCTTCTTCTTTGCTTGCAGGCCTGTCAATGTGCCACAAAAGAGTAATATAGACATGTGCAGTCAGAAAACATTTTTGTGAGCTAGTGTTTTTTGCCCCCTTTCTATTGATTTCTTTATAGGTCCATAGAAGTCCAAATCAAATGGGCAAAAGTTCTGAATGGTCATCTAGGGCATATTTTGCATACATACACAGAAAAAGCGAGGATGAACAAATAACTTTAAGGTTTGGGGCTGATTCAACTTAGGTGAATGGTACTGAAGGAAGACTTCAGATTTCAACAGCATCACAACTTCAGTTCAGCCCTACATCCCATCCTCATATTTAACCAAAGAAAAATACATTACTAGATCCGATTTCAGATCTCCCACAGTCAAAACAATGTCTTCTTTCTCTTAGGCATTAGAAGCCCAGAGGGTACCAAGGTTCCACCAAGAATCTCTAGAAGTATGAAATGTGTGGCATCTGAGCTGCTTGTGGTCCCCAGTCCCCACTTTTGCGGCTTCTAAAGGCCTCCCCAAGTCTCCTAAACTCCCTGAATATTATTATTTTTTGTCCAAAACCTGCACAAAAAGCTCCCCAAACACATAAAAACACAGTCACCCCACCCGCAGAAAGTTATGGAACCCACTGCTCCAAATATCTCATTTTTTTCAGCATAGTTCTGCTTAAAAGCGTCCATTTTGAGAGGGACTGAAGGGGGGGGGGAAGGAGGTGCTTGGGCTTGCTGTGTGGAGGTTTGGCCCATGACATCTTTAACTATTTCGATTTCCTCATTATCTAGGTTGAAGTTATGTATGAGTCAAACTATAGCCTTGGGGGTTGGATATGGCCCTTTGGAAAAGCTGCTAAGTGCATTTTGACCATTCCAATTCTACCTGAGCTGCCCTTTTTTTTCTGGGAAAGATAGGGTGATTTGCTTTTCCAAGGAGCCTCAGGAAAAATCACCTTTTAAAATAGGCAACCCCCTTGCACTCTTTAACAACAAAAGTTACCCTCTTTTCCAAAACCAGAAGTGGACCTGGACTACTTCGATTGGGGAATGGCATTTTGAGGGTCCTGGTGGCTCCATGGAACTGGAAACTGGTTTACTTGGCCACTCCCTACATTAAAGTGATCATATGGATGGCCATCTAATTCTACCTACTCAGAATTAGGTGGTGTTGACCCAGATGGATACATGGACTGAGAAAAACAGCCATTTAGATGAAGCTGAAGCCATTAAAAAAACCCTCTCAGCTGTTTTTAGGGTCCCCAGCCCATCTGAATTGTAGAATCATAGAATCATAGAGTTAGAGGAGACCACAGGGCCATCCAGTCCAACCCCACTGCCATGCAGGAACTCCCACAGTAACATCCCTGTTGTTTCCCTCTCCTTTAATTTTTATTTTTATGAATTATACTCCCATAAAAGAACAACACACTGCCCAAGCTTTTGCTCTTTTATGTCAGTCATCTTTCCTTCTTTCTCCCTTCTACTTAATACACTCAGAACACTAGCCTAGAGAAACTGGGTCCTTAGTTAAAAATGACAAACAAGCTTTGGGGATATATGCACATAGATATTATTGTAGCATTGTAGAAATGATCAGGAGCTGTATTTTACTGCATGCTAAAGAGAGATGCATGGGGGGAAATGCAAAAGCAAATTAACTGTTTTATTGCCTGTCAGAGCATGACCAAAACTGACAAGCTGAACCATCCAAAACCAGTATGATCGGTATGCATCTGAACTATACCAATTCAAGAAGAAGAAAAAAAGACAGGCCCACTGAAGATGTAACTTGTAATTCAAATTATTTAGCCTGCAATTGAAAGAAAACAGGCACTTTGTATAATTAGAGGGAAGAAAATTCTAGAGATATTAGAATATCTTAACAGCGTCAGTCTGTATCATTAAAGAGGGCACAATTTAGCTTTAACAAAATGCACAAGTATTAGAGTTTGTGCACTGTTGTGGTTTCAGTTGGTAATCAAGTCTCATGCATGTTGAAGTTATTTCTTTTTAAAGGGGTGACTATGAAGAAACAACAGCACTTAAAGGATGTTTTATCCACAGTGATTGTACATTTATTCATGCTGATGTCAGAGATACCAGGAATCACAGATAGGATCAGATGAGGCCAAAGAAACACAAAGACCACACAAGGGACTTTCATCATTATAGTAAGGGGGGAGACATCACAAGCGTTCCAGTAAAGATCAAAAGGATATTAAAATATTCTGGGGGGGGGGGGCACAAATTGTGAAGGCTAGAAGAATGTGCATTTTAAAGATGTATGTTTACCTTCTTTTGATCCTATTTATCTCTGCTTTCTTTCTACATTCTTACTGGACCTCTCTCCAGCATTATTTTTCTACTCCTTAAAACGAAAAGCATGCATTAAGTTACTTATCTCCATCTTATTGATCCTGCAGTTTCTTTTCTATGGAGTTCTACTCTGCCTAGCATTCATACTGGAATAAATTCATTTCCAAGTTTTGTGAAGCAAAGTTTTATGGATGGCTCAAGATTGTTTTTTGCTCCAAAGATGAGGACATGGAGCATGGACTCAAAACTACAGAAAAGAGATTCCACCTCAACATTAGGAAGAACTTCCTGACAGTAATAGCTCTTTGACAGTGGAAGCTGCCTCGGAGTCTGGTAGAGTCTCCTTACTTGGAGGTTTTTAAACAGAGGCTGGATGGTGATATGTCGGGGGGGGGGGGGGTTGAGTGTGTGTCTTCCTGCATGGCCCATAGGGTTTGACTAGATGACCCTTGTGGTCTTTTCCAACTCTATGATTGTATGATACTGTGAAATGCCAAAAAGACAAATACCTGGATCCTAGAGCAAATCAATTCTGAATTTTCACTAGAGGCCAAAATGACTACATTGGGGCTATTGTACTTCAGATGTATCATGAAATCTCATTGGAAAAGGCTGTGTATGCTAGGATAATTTGAAAGTAGTAGGAAAAGACTGCATTACAGGTTGTTGTTGTTGTTCTTGTTCTTGTTGTGTGCCTTCAAGTAATTTCTGGATGATGGTGACCCTAAGGTGAACCTATCACAGAGTTTTCTTGGTCTTCCTCTGAGGCTGAGAAAGTGTAACTTGCCCAGGGTCACCCAAACAGGGGTTCAAACCCTGGTCTGCCCACATCCTAATCCACCATTCAAACCACAATAGCATACTGCAGATGGATTTACTCAACAAAGGAAATCATAACCCTAGTTTGAAAGGCTAGAGCAGGCTATTAATAAAAAGATTTCTTTGAGGTCTCTCCTTCACAAAGTCTGCAATAGTCCTGATATGGCAGGGCCAGTCCTGATTAATCCTCTGTCATATCATTTTAGCTGCTTTCATAGTTTCCTGGTTTCTTGCTCCTCCTCCCACTTTCCCTCCTTTGTCTTTGGCTTATTTCAGTTGCCACACACACAAGTAGTTTGTGCTCAGTTAATTTGGCAGGGAGAAGAGGGACAGAATCATGCCTCTCCCAGTAGGGTCAGGCAAAAGCAAAACTGCTCCCCTAGCTAGCATGTTCTTCCTAATAATTTTTGTCATCGTGACCACACTCTGATGTTGCTTGGCCATATGTGTCCTGGTTTTGTATTGTGAAATGTTGATCTGCATTCTTGTGGTCACCATAGATCAAGGCCCACATGATGGCAAACAACAACAGTTTATACTGTACCTTCTCTCCTTGCATTCCAGTTTGGAATAAGACCAAAGCCATTTACAGCTTGGTATTAATATTTTTAGTTCCAAAAACAGCTAGAGAAAGGAAGAATAATAAGAAGGACAACTTTATTCTGAAGCATTTCCAGGATCCTCCTGCACAGCAATGCACGGGTCTGTTGTCTGACCATCCAGGCTATCTCTCTTCAGTAGAGAAGTAGATCTACATAATTTTTTACAGTTGCCTGAAACAGCACTTAATATGTTGTTTTTCTGCCTGATGTGAGAAAGTTCTTGAAAAATTGACTGATTGATTGCATTTATATACCATCTACATCCTAAAATGGGATCCAAGGTGTCTTACAATAATTTAAAAAACAATAACAGCTATAACATCAATTACAAAAGTTAAAAGAAAATAAAAACAACAGTATAATTAAAAACATGGTTAAAAACCATCAAAACACTTGAAACATATTTACAATATATGTTGTAGTTTGTAGTTTTTGAGAATTATTTAGGACCTATTTTGCCAAAAATGTGAGGGATTTTATGTAGAAATTGACTCCCCTCCCCCAATTTTCTCCACAAGAATGTTGTTTTCTTACCAGAAAAGGATTGCCAGTGCAGAGAATGCTATTTTCAATGCTAAAAAACCAATGCATTTTTTTCTTCAGAAAAACCTCAAATCGCAAAGTTTCTCATAGCAAAAAATTCTTCTTATCAAGGTTTCCTTTTTCATCCCTTGATCAATTTTTTTAAAGATTCTTTCTATCCCCAGCCTTTAGGACAAGCCCACAAACTACCTGCTCCATAATTAAGGGAATGACACTATTATAAAAACTTTATAAGTATAAGTCATTTAATGGAAAGACTCTGAACAGTTATGATTTGTGCTTCCACCTTCCTTTATTTCCAGCCTTGCTCAAAAGGACAGAAATGTACTGTAAATTCAGGCTTTTCTGTCTTAATTTAACTCCTCTCCTCAACTCTCCTCTCTTTGTTGTGCTATCTTTTCTTCTATCCTCTCATCTGTCTTTTCATCTTGTAAGCCCATGGGCCTGTTTGTTTTTACTGACTGCAATGCTTAAATTTAGATTCATTGTGATCATATTACTTCTTGAGTGTACTGAGGTACAGAGTCAGTTCAATCACATGCTATGCTTGAGAAGTGATGAAGTCTATCCCCTGCTGTTCTACTGGCCAGAAGCAGTCTTAAGGTTACAGAGAATCATAGAGTTGGAAGAGAGCACAAGGGCCATCCAGTCCAACCCCCTGCCATGCAGGAACTCCCAATCAAAGCATCCCCGACAGATGGCCATCCAGCCTCTGCTTAAAGACCTCCAAGGATGGAGACTACACCACCCTCCAAGGGAGTGTGTGCCACTGTTGAACAGCCCTTACTGTCAGGAAGTTCTTCCTAATGTTGAGGTGGAATCTCTTTTCCTGCAATTTGCTTCCATTGTTCCGCGTTCCAGTCTCTGGAGCAGCAGAAAACAAGCCTGCTCCCTCCTCAATATGACATCCCTTCAAATATTTAAACAGGGCTATCATATTACCTCTTAACCTTCTTTTCTCCATACTAAACATCCCCAGTTCCCTAAGGCGCTCCTCATAGGGCATGGTTTCCAGACCCTTCACCATCTTAGTTGCCCTCCTTTGGACACACTCCAGTTTCTCCACATCTTTTTTGAATTGTGGTGCCCAGAACTGGACACAGTGTTGCAGGTGGGGCCTGACCAAAGCAGAATAGAGTGGCACTATTACTTTCCTTGATCTAGACGCTATACTTCTATTAATGCTGCCTAAAATAGTATTGGCCTTTTTAGTTGTCGCATCACACTGTTGGCTCATGTTCAACTTGTGGTCTATTTGGACTCCTAGATCCCTTTCACATGTGGTCTCGTTCAGCCAGGTGTCCCCCATCCTATATCTGTGCATTTCATTTTTCCGCCCTAAGTGCAGTACCTTACGTTTCTCCGTGTCGAATTTCATTTTGTTAGCATTGGCCCAGCTTTCTAGTCTATTCAGGTCATTTTGTATTTTGATCCTGTCCTCTGGGGTATTAGCTACTCCTCCTAATTTGGTGTCATCTGCAAATTTGATAAGTATGCCCCCAATTCTGTCATCCAAGTCATTAATAAAGATGTTGAATAGCACTGGGCCCAGGACAGAACCCTGTGGGACACCACTGGTCACTTCCCTCCAGGTTAAAAAGGAGCCATTGTTGAGCACCCTTTGAGTTCGGCCAGTGAACCAATTACAAATCCATGTAACGGTTACCTTGTCTAGTCCACATTTTGCAAGCTTGTTTGCAAGAATGTCATGGGGGACCTTGTCAAAGGCCTTACTGAAGTCAAGATATAATATATCCACAGCATTCCCTTCATCTACCAAGCTGGTAATTTTATCCAAAAAAAGAAAAGAAAAAGAGATCAGGTTTGTTTGGCATGACTTGTTTCTCTGAAACCCATGTTGACTTTTTGTGATTATGGCATTGGCCTCTAAATGTTCACAGACTCTCTGCTTAATGATCTGCTCTAGAATCTTTCCTGGAATTGATGTCAGACTAACTGGACAATAATTGTTGGGATCCTCTTTTTTTCCCTTTTTTAAGATAGGGACAACATTTGTCCTCCTCCAGTCTGCTGGGACTTCTCCTGTTCTCCAGGATTTCTCAAAGATTATTGCCAGTGGTTCTGATATCACATTTGCCAGTTCTTTTAATACCCTTGAATGTATTTCATCTGGGCCTGGAGACTTATATTCATTTAGGTTAACCAGGTATTCCTGTACTACCTCTTTACTTATTCTGTACTGAAATTCCCCTATTCTGTCTTCTGCTCCATTATCCTCAGTTTGAACACCCTTTGCCTTTTCTGAGAAGACTGAAGCAAAGAAGTTATTGAGTAATTCTGCCTTTTCTCTGTCCCCTGTTAGCATTTTGCCATCCTCTGCACACAGTGGCCCTACCATTTCCTTCCTCTTCCTTTTGCTGCGGACATATCCAAAAAAGCCCTTTTTATTGTTCTTAACATCTCTAGCAAGCTTGAGTTCATTCTGTGCTTTAGCTTTTCTGACTTTATCCCTACAAGTGTTGGCTATTTGTTTGAATTCCTCTTTGGTAATTTCCCCATTTTTCCATTTCTTATACATGTTCTCTTTAAAACTTAGCTCAGTTGAAAGTTCCTTAGTCATCCATCCTGGCTTCTTGAGAGATGTTCCATTTTTCTTCCTCATTGGAACTGTTTGAAATTGTGCCTTCAGTATCTCCCTTTGGAGAAACTCCCATCCTTCTTGAACTCCATTCTCTTTTAGTATTCCTGACCATGGGATCACCCCCAATAGTCCTCTAAGTTTATTGAAATCAGCTTTCCTAAAGTCTAGAATGCGTGTCTGACAATTACTTACTAGCACTAGGATCAAATGAATGAATTACTTGTCCTCGTGCAAATATGAATTTCTTGTATAGATGTCATAGGCACAGTTAGAGAAATGCACATGCATCTTTTGTTCAAAACGTGCAAGCAGATGGCTGAAGAAGGCCCTGATTGCCTCGCATGAACTATATGTGTGGGTGGTGTGGAGAAAGTAAATATCAACTCTAAATGCAGGTCCAATCGAAATGAACACGATTAATCAAACAGATTATATGATTGCCAGTTTTGGTTTTGAGCAACAGTCTGAAGAATACAGACTGCTATCTGTGGAGGTGCTCTACATGGTTAGGGATCCTGGAATCATGTAGTGAGGCTTCATAGATACAGGATGATTTCTGTTTCAAAAATTCACTTTTCTACATCTGTGTACAAAGTACACAGCTCCACCCCGGTCAAGCTGTTTGTGCTGTTATGCTCTCCATAGCAGCAAGGAAAGGAGGGAGACATAAGACGATTCAGATCATGAGAAGCAGCTGGTCTCAGCTTGGTAGGGAAGGAAAGAAATGAGGGAGCTTCTCTGAAATGCAACCATTTCTTTCCCCCAGGAGCTCAGAGCAGCAGGACCTTCATTTTCTGGACCTGCTTCCCACGAGTAAGGAGTAACAGCAGCCTCTCCCAGAGCTTGGCAGATGTCAGGCACGAGAGGTTTTTGGATGAGGTGTATAGGCAAAATAACAGTTGTCTATGCCCTATCCAAAACAGGACCTGTGTGTATGTAGGTGCACTTCTGTGTATGCAAGTCACATACTAACAGGATGCCAGAGAGAAAGTGTCAGAGTGGAAAACTTCATGGATGTGTAATAATTACTAAAGAAGGTCAAAGAAGAAAATGCAAAGGCAGGCTTAATGATGGACACAAAGAAAACAAAAATAATGACCATGGAACATCGACATACATTCAACATAGACAATGAGGAAACAGAAACAGGAAAATAATTCCCATGCCTTGGATCAAACATCAGTCAGGAGGGAGACTGCAATCAAGAAATCGGAAGAAGACTGGGAAGGGCAGCTATGATAGTACTAGAAAAGATCCTGAAGAGTAAAGATATACAACTGTGCACTAAAGTTAGAATTGTTCACGCCACTGTATTCCTCATCACCATGTACAGATGCAAAAGCTGGACAGTGAAAAAAGTGGAGAAGAAGAAAATAAATTCATTTGAGAAGTGGTGCTGGACAAGAGTGTGGTGGATAGACAAAAGAATGGGTCCTGGAACAGATGAAGCCTGAAATCTCCCTGGAAGCCAAATTGATCAAATTGAGTCTCTCATACTTTGGCCACATTATGAGAAGGCATGGCTTATTAGAAAAGACAATAATGCTAGGAAAGGTGGAGGGATGTAGAAAGAGAGGAAAACTGCACGCCACATGTATAGACTGTTAGGGAGGTCAGGGGTATGAATTTATGGGACCTGAGTAGAGCAGTGGATGATGGAGTCTTGGAGATGTTTCATATACAGGGTCGCCATAAGTTGGGATCAACTCCAGGGCAGTTGACAATAACAAATAGTGAATTCATTGGGGGAGTGTTATCTTGAATTGTATCAGCTTAGCAGTGAATCATGGCATGAAGGAGTGTATAGCCAAATGCTTTTTCCCCCAGCAGTCTCAGTAAAACTACCTTAAGAAATCTGGGGAAGGGTGGACAATTGTGTTTTGCCTGCTTTCAGGAAGGGGCATTCTATGTGTATGTTGCCCAGATGGTTGTCAGGACTGGGTGAAGATGCTGAGTGCTTGCCTCATGATAGCAAGGAGCCTTGGTGGCAGGGTTCCTACCTGGATATATTGCTTTGTGGGTTTTCAGGGTAGGTTCTTTCCTGTATGAGATGTTTCTCTGTGTGGCATCATTTTTACACCTGGGAAATGGGTATTTTGATAGATACATTCTCTGGCGTTGAGACAGGAAGAAACTGTGAAAGGAAATACTGTCTGTTTGCCTGGATTTATTCCTAAAATCTGCCATAATTTATTTCTTGAAACTATGGGAATCCCTCAGTCAGCAGCATGGCCATTGTTTCTGGGTAAAGGGTACTGAAGGCTTTCAGTATCTTTTTTCTTGTTTTTAATCCTCTCCATCCCCACCAGATTCAGTAACTGGAGTTTGCAGTCAAGCTTGGAAAAGCTCCATTTCTTAAGTCTACACCTCTGAACCAATGCACCAAAAATGCTGTTTGAGACATTGGTCCCAATTCTGCTGTTAGTCCTGCTTAAAGTAGACCCCTTGCTTCATTTAGATTTTACCTCTGTTTTGCTTCACAATTTAGCAATTGATTCAATGGTTGCACTCTGACTGGGACTAACCAACAGAGGTTTTGCCACTCTGTAAGTGTTAAATAGAGGTTGGGAAGAGGTGGCTTAAGTATGAAAAATAAATCTTGCAAATATTTTCCCCCCAGTTTGAATTATAACTCTTAGCATCCCGTTCCCCAATGTTAAGCCACAGCTTGGGAGATGGCATCTGTGTGTGCATTTGTTTACATCAGAGGTCAGGAAACAATTGTTTTTGGTGTAAAAACAATCTGAAAATTGTTTCCTTTTTTGGACTATATACATTGCTGGTATAAACCCACATCTTAAGAGATTGTGTGTGTGTGTGTGTGTGTGTGCATGTGGGCATGCACACACACACATATACATGTCTTTAGAAAAGTTAATACATTTTGTGCAAGTATTTTTATTTCTGTCTGCAAGTGATCTTCTGTACATTGAGGTTGTATGATAATATGATCTCTGCCCAAGATCAGGCTATCTAGCTATTTATCTGTTGAGTATAATAGAATGATATTGCTAAAGTTACATTTTCCTAGGAACTCTAAAATGTCTTTTCTTTTTTCTTTTTGAAGAAGAAAAGAATGCTCATAGTACCATGCCTAATGTTGTCACTGGGCTGCCTCTGATGACATAACAAGGGCTATCCCTATTCCTCATGTTTTGGCCCTTAAATATCCAGGACTGGAATTTCCTCAACCCAGCAACCCTAGAAGTAGCTACTTTTGACAGAATGAACAAAACATGGATTCATGCTCTCATTTCAAGGTGTTGTTAATTCTGCATTTGTTGAACATAAGCTATGGTGCCTTGCAACAGTACAAACAAGCCCTCCAAACAGAATATACCCAACTCCCTAGAAAAAATAGTTGGAAAACAGCAGTTCACTCTGATATGTCAGTTTTTCACAGCTCAACAACCAGATGCGTTCCCTGATGAGATCTCTGAAAATGTAAATAATAATTAAGGAAGTAGGCTGTATTGAATTTCCTGCATTTCTATTATCATTCAAATTAGTTGCCCTCTAGATCTTCAAAAGCTCCTCATTTAAAAATGAATAAATGTTCAGTTAAAGATGAAGCAGGGGTTGGATATATGAACACAAAATGGTCTATCTTGCACTCCTTGCTAACACAATGAGATACTGTCCTCATATAACAGAAACAACATCCATGTTCTTGCAGCAAATGTTGCTGATTTTGCTGACAATTAAAACCCAATGAACCAAACAAAGCTCACCTATGAAACCCAGAAAACAAGATTTGTGGCAAAATTAGTATTGATTATGAAGATTACAAGGAACGAATTATGGAAATGTAATTCAATTTGGGAGATACTTCATTTATAGAAAATTAAAGCTGTAGCTAAATTGAGTACTAAACCAAGGATGCAAATCTCTATCAGTTTGGACTTCTTTGCAAGGACAAATACTGTAGTTTTCTCCTTGTTGTGGGAGAAAATGAACATTTTGTCATAGTATTTTCTCTGTATTCAAGCATTCCAAAGTGTTCTGGATGATTCTTTTGTGAGCAAAACATAAATGCATAGATAGATACATGCCCCCCCCCCCAAAACATATTTTTCATAACATAAAATTATATTTTTGTGCAGAAAACATTGATTGTGCAAAATAACCTCACATGTTTTTCTGTACAGAAAAAAATTCTAGAACACTGGGAATGAAACTAGGCAAAGTCTCGTTGCTCTTTTATTCTTTCCAGCATGGTTTCCCAACATGAGAAATTCATTTTTCATCCAGGAAATAAATGATAGAGAATATTATTTCCACCCCCATGCTATATGATTGTGGAACAATTTAGTCTTCACACTGATATAGTTTTTTTAACCAACAGGTTAAATTGAGTCTGGGCAGAATTACATAGATTCATGATGCAGAGTGGAGAGAGACAGAAGTTCAACATTTTTTGTGGGAGAGAAGGGCAACAACATTCTGTGGCCATGTTGGTTGCAGATTTTGGAAACTGTAATCCACAACTAACATTTCCAAGCTTTGGTTGGGTAACATGCTAGAACAAACCCACATTTCATTCCAAAATAATACATTTGACAGCAGAATCAACTTGTGGAATTTTTATCTTTGGTTTCATGCATTCCTTTTAGACAGTAATTCTCACAGCTTCAAAAAAGTATTTCTTCTGGAAAATGCAGCCTAAAAAGTAACTTTCCCAAGCCCTTGTAATTCTTTCAAGGATCAAGACAGAGTCCAATCCTTTAATTATTATATTGGTACCTGAAACTGCTTAGACATTCTGTCCCTATGGGGAAAAAATAGAAGATGAAATGGGGACAAATCAGCAATATAGACTAACTAAAATAAAATTATAAATGGTTAGAATTTCTCTAATGTTAGGGGCAACTTAATTGAGCTTATTTTAAAAAACTTAATTGGTTGAATTAAAGCTAGCATTTTAGAAGCTGAATAACTTATTAGTTAAGTTATTAATTAGTTAAATGAAAGACCAAGCAAAAGCAAAATTGAATAAACTTCACATTTCCCATGTGGTTATTTACCTGAAACCTAGTTCTTTTACATTTTTGAAACTGTTTCATGCTTTTATTAGTTCCTCAGTGTTAAGAATTTACAGTATTTAGGTAATAAGATTAAAAATACTGTGAATGCAAATAGATATAGGGATCTTTCTTTAGTTTTGTTCAGGGTTAGAGTGATAGATTAGTTACTTCCAAAATTAAACAATGTCAAGCCCAAGAGTAGTAAGGGCAGTTTGGAACAGGATGGTCTTCTTTGCACCCTCCTACATTACATGTATCAGGTTACCTCTTTTGTCCTGGAAAACTGAATTTTGAATCTCTCAACTCTGGGACTTTTGTTAGGATCCACATGGGAATCAATAAGTTAAGGAAGTAAATCGAGTGAGTTTTGTTTTTGTTTTTGGTTGCTCCATCAACTAGAAAAAAAGCCAAAGGTTCAAATTGCAAAAAACGAGATTCCACCTAAACACTGGGGAGATCTTCTTGACTATGAGAACTGTTAGAGAGTAGTGCATTCTCCTTTTTAAATTATGTAATGTAGACTTCAATAGAAAATCCTGGTTAATATTAGAAATAATAAGTAGCAGTAATAGTAACAGAATGAGTTACTGGGAGGGGGGGATCAACAACCTTGAAGGACTTGTAACCGAAGAGCTGGCACTTCAAACAAATAACATCAAGTTATTTGTTATTAAAAAAATAACAATTGACAGCAAATGTTGTCTATCTAAAGAAAAAGATAAAACTGTTGACAACCTTATTAATTTGTGTAGTGGGATTGTGGGGACTAATTATGAGAAATACCATGGTAAAGCGACTGCAATAATACATCGGAAACTATGAAACAATATGATTTGCCACCCACAAAGACCTGGTAGAAAATAAGCCTGAAAATTTTGTTGAAAATGTTGATGTAAAAATTCTATGAGACTTCAAGATTCAAGATGACCAACAAGTAGAAAAAAATATGCCAAACATAATCAAGGATGAGAAGAGGGAAGCTTGGATTATAGGTATGGCAATCTTTAGGGATGGCAGAACTGAAGGCAAAGCAAAGGAAAAGACTGAGATTCAGATCCCCTTGAAACAGAAAACAGCTGTGGTTCTAGTGGTGATAGGTACTCTGGCATTGAAAAAAATGTGAATAAAAATGGATTGACAAAACATATGAATAGAATCACCATAAATAGGATCACAATAGCACAGTTACAAAAAACATTACTTGGACCAGTAATTGCCCCACAATACTTCATTGGTTACTATATCCTGGGTACAATTTGAATCACTGATGGTCTGAGAACCCAGTTGGTAACACTTGGTAGACTGTGAAACCAATATATGTAATAGTAGTAGTAGTAGGAACAACAACAACAATATAAAAAACAAAGCCTGTTGTTAGGTCAGGATCATATGAGGAAAAAGCCATCAACACAACAGATAATAGTGTGAATGGTCTGACATTCTCAATGATACATCCAAGACCTTGGGTAATGATGCATCCCACATGTTGTGTGAGTGGTGGTCACATTGTTGTCAATGGTGACTGCTGCCAGCATAATGCAACTATTATTATGCCAGCAGGACAATCCGCTGTACCAGTGACCAAATGGATATTGACTGAAGTTTCCATTTATTCGACCCACTGAATCCACAGGAAGCTGGTAAAACAACCATTATGCAAGCTTACTGGATTTGATTTAATGAGTCTAATCTAGTTCAGACCAAGAAATGGATTTACTTCTTTTTGTGAAGTATTATACTGATATCCATACTTGCTTCAGCACTCTAGCAAACCATCATACAAACAAGACCAAGAAAACAATGGTATGAATAGTCTTTCCATAGAACTGTTGCATTACAGGCAAGAACCCTCTTGCACATTCTTGTTAAAAAAACACAACAGGTTGTGCATCATTGAAAAGCAGAGATCTACAATTAGAACGTCTCTGTTGGCACACTGCAACAATTGGGTCTTTTCAACATTTTCATTTTTGGCACAAAGCCCCCAAAAGAATGGCATGGCCAGGCACACATTCACTATAGAGCTGTTAGCACTTTATTATAATGCAAGCTTTATGAAAGAGCACATTAAATATGCCATGGAACTGCTGTAGACTTGGTTCATTGTGTTTTTATCATTGTGAATTAGTTTTATGAAAAGCAAATAGGCAAAATCTTTCATAATGCTGGCCTAGAAATTTTAGCAATTACAACTGCTTAAAAATTACCATTCTTTACTTGTCCTGAACTCTTACTTTATTATTAAATGAAGAGTTTAATAGGAATGAGTGAAGAAAGCATTGCCTGATGCCAAAACTTAAGTTGTGTTGAGCAACTTTAAGTCCACACTTCCTGATTATTTAAGCCATGGGGAGAGGGATAAAAGAAAAAAAAACTTAAACAAGATCTAAACGTTTACTTTCTATAGGGTTTCATTACGCAAGCTGACTGCCATTGGGAGGAAATGGAAACAGCCCCTCATCAAAACAGTTAGTCTCTGTTTCATATGATTCAGTTAAGGAAGTCATGGTCCTGAGTGTGAAGTTGAAGGCTTTCATGGCCTGCATCCATATATTTTTTGTGGGTTTTTCAGGCAATGTGGCCTTGTTCTAGAAGAATTTATTCCTGATGTTTTGCCAGCACCTCTGGCTAGCATCTCTGAAGATGCCAACCACAGATGCTGATGAAACATCAGGAATAAACTCTTCTAGAACATGGTTACATAGACCAAAAACGCCACAAAAAAAAAAAAATCATGGTCCTGAGTTTGCAAGACCTGAGCAGGGCTCTTGACATCTGGAGCTCATGGTGGTCTCTCATTCATAGGGCCACCATTAGACAATTTGGTGGCAAATAACAACAACAAGCACACATAAATCTGCTGTCTTCTGGAGTGGGCAAACAATGTATCTTGGTACATGGAATGGTGTCATTCAATTGAAGAAGTAGTAGTGGAGTCCATGGTGCCCCAGTGGTTGGCCTGCACAATCCAAGAGGTGCATCCTAGATCTTTTGCAATGTTGATCCTAGGGACACCTTAAAACACAGTTGTGACCTGCAGCCCCAGGGTTCAACCCACCTCCCTCCATGAAGAAATTTACAAATACAATATTCCTCAAAAGTGGATCTTACTGATGCTGTCCTAAAGTGCTTTAAGGCTGTGTGTAATGAAGCCTACTCTTGGTAATGGAATCAGATATAGCTTTACCAGTTAAAAAAGAGGGGGGAAAGGGGAAAATTTGTCATTTGCTTTAGTAACTGACTAGGGAAGTACAGTTTGTAATTTAATCCCAATTATATTTAAGGCCAGGACTGTCAAATAGTTTGGGTCTCTCAAGCTTTCAACTTCGTTGACAGCAATAGTAGGTCAGAAAGTTCAAGCGTGATTGAGCCTCTCAGTAAGGGTTATGAGATGTTTCCTATTTTATGTTAGATTTAACTTAAGGGACTTCCATTGCCCTGAACTTCTGGCATGTTCCAAGATGTGAAATAAACTCCTATTTGAATTTACCGTTCTATCAGTCTTCCTTTCTCAACATACAAGCATAAACCATGTTCCCAGATTACTTGTTATTTAGACATGGAACATGAAGGTATATCATTAGGATTCTGAACTACTAAGAGACATCTACATCAAAATTTACATCTTTCAGTAAATGGGAAGGCTATTTTATTTATAGATGCATGTTAATGGATATAGAACCTTGCAAGCATGCCAATCCATCTTTTTATTAGACAGGCATTTAAAAGTTTTGCTGATGCATCTTAGACAACTCAAGCCCAATTTGGTTCAATACCTATTGGCTTTAGGCATGTAACGATCTCTCATCTTCAATTCCCCACCAGTAAAACGGGGAAAAGAGCATCTGACATAATGGAGTTGTTGTCATGTTGATCGAGACAAAGATGAGCTGTTATCTGCTATGAATTCCAAGAACAGAGAAGAAATGTACTGTTAAATCAAGCTTCAGTTTACAAAGATCTTAAGAAGTCTCATAATTTTGTGACTGTAAAGAGAAAAGGGGAATTGTCAAGCATTTGTCAGGGCAGACTGGTGGGCTGTGTTTTGCAGACTTGACCTAGATTTGACCATTACTTGCTCATAGATACCCAATCAGGTCTGTAGTCTAAATCTCCTGCTGTAAAGTAGTAAATAAGGACAATATTTAAAAGGGAGGGGGAACCCTACAGTTTTTCATGTAGACATGGTATTGAATTTCAGAACAAAATAGGGAATATGAATACTTGTAACTCACTTCCCTCCATCCTAATCAGATATAAGTCTGTGCAATCTTCAATTGTTCTTGCCTACTTCACTTTCCCATATAAGCTCCCCTGCTGGCTGCAGTTAACATTACATATAGGGTTTTCAGTACGGGTTCTAATCAGACTGATGCGGGGTGAACTGGGCATATTGTTTTACCCGAGGTCCAGATGTTTCAGATTTATGGAAGCTGCTTTTTAAGAGATAAAGTTTCCAGGACCATCTTTATAGCAAAGCATCACCCTGGCAGATGGTAGGCAAGTTCTGGAGAAATTATTTGTATACCCCCCTGAGATCTCATGATAAATGGAAAGAGATGAATATTTTAATAAATAAATGATTATAAATAGGAGAAATGAAGGACTGATACTGGTGGGAAAGGTTGGGAAGGAAACACATAGCCTGCTTCTGAAGATTTCATGAGGGTGTGATAGGCCCAGTCTTTGTAACAGAAATAAAATAATCACCCTTGAGTTGTTGTTTTCAGATTTTTGTACCAAACCTGTTTTGACTTGCACTAAAGGGTGAGGAAAGAGAATTCATGCATTACTAATCTTACTACCAAGTGGAATGTCCTTTAACTCAGTATGACATCTACCTTTGTAGCACTAGTGGCAAGTCACTCTGGTGTTGATTGTGACAAATACATTATCCAACTTCACAGATTTGAAGGAACATGCAGAGAAGCACTGAACAATTCTTTCTGCATAGCATGCTCTTTCTTCAGCACAACTGAACCTATTATGAACTGCCTGGCTGCAGGGAGAACTACATGTTACACCCAAACAGATATAACATATTCACAGTGGTCATTTCTTCTAGGAAAAAAATAGCATAACACAGGAGCAATTTCAAGTGGGGTAAATGGTAAGTTTACCAATTCTATCATAACTTTAGTCTCTAAATCTGTTTCAGACATAGATGTTTGTTGACTTTCTCCCCCTCATATTCAAAGACATAGCCATGTTGGCATACAAAGGGATCTTGTAGCACATTTGAATACATGAGAGAAAGAAGTTTGTGGCATAGGTTTTTGTAGACTCAGTCTATGATACATTGGATGAAGCAGTCTGAAGCTTTGTCTGCACTGGCCAAGGGGCAGCCTGGAGTATCATGGCCCTACACTGGCCCTTGTTCCCAGGCCATGATGATTGTCTGCACAGCCATCCCGTTGATCCAAATGGTATTTTTGCCATGGGTCACTCACTTCTGAGATCAGAATGAGGTGTCCAGTGATAAGCACAAGGCTGGGCATCTTGTTCTGACCTCTGAATGAATGACCCATATTGGGGGGTAGATGCACCAACTGGCCAGTGGGATGCCTGTGCAAAAAGCCACCATGGCACAGGAATGGAGAACTCCAGATCTTCCCGAAAGACCCCGAGTGACATGTATATTATTTTAAAACCCTTTTAAGAATGTAATACCACAGTTCTGGTGTGGAATATAGCCTGCTTGCATCAGAACTGGGGCTTGGGATGTGCATTGTCTGAACAGAACAACACCAGAATGGGGAGGGGAAGTGGCCTTTTGGCCCATGCAGACATGGCCTGAGTCTATGAAATCTTATGCAACAAACTTCTCTTAGTCTCAAAGATGCTACAAGATCCATTTCTTTCTCATGCAACTGTGGTTATCATAACATGAATAAGACCCATTGGGGAGAATCAAATAACACCCCCTCATCCCAAGAATGTGTAATACTGTGTTTGTTTATGCACAAATTAAAGGCAGAAATAATCAAACACTACTTTATCTCAAGTACCATTGGGAGAAAGTGGAGGCGAATGCATGCTGTAAATCCAAAACATCTTGAGAATCAGTGAAAAATAACGGGAAGAGAAAGGGAAGAGATCATACCTGAGATAGTGTATATACAAAATGCCAAACTCAAACACAACATGCAACATGCTTTGGATGCATGGTGTTTGGTCCAAGTGAAGTAGTGACAGTTGTCTGAGAAGTGATGATACATAGGAGTCTTTCATACGCTACAGGACAGAGCATATCCCTATCTAACTTGGGACCAGGCTATTTTAAAGGATGCACTCTGCAATACAAACCAGCCTGATATTTATGATCTTTAGGAAAAGTCCTTCTCTAGGACTTACTATCGTCACTGGAGTAGTGACACATGGTCTCACCGGTGGCTTCTGGATTCCGAAACTCTCTGCCATGGGATGATAGGCTGGCTATTCTGTGTCATCCTTCTCCAAGCAGGTAAAGGCACTGGTTATGGCAGGCATCTAGGATGCAACATGGCCTGTTGTTTAAGGGGGATGCTGTAACTTTTGGGTGATCATTCTTCTGTTTTTAATTGAATTTTTAATTGATCAGCATTGATTTATTTAATATCTCACAACTCCTTTGTCTCCTCCTTTGTAGCTTTTTAAGCAGAGGCTGAATGGCCATCTGTCAGGAATGCTTTGACTGTGTATTCCTGCGTGGCAAGGGATTTGACTGAATGGCCATGATCTCTTTCAGCTCCATGATTCTATGATACTCTTGATATGAAATATCAGTATACAAATATGATATCATATTCTATGATACTCTTCCTATATAAGACACAAGGTGGCTCACAAGCAATCCTTTGAACTAGATTTTGTTTTTAACTTTTGCGATTTAGTATTATGAGATGCCTCAACAACCTTTTTTTTGAAGGGGGAGGCAGGTTATAAATTAAATACAGACTCTGATGTGAAACAGAGTGGGAGAAAGATTGACTAGAATGTGTATTGTTTCTTAGCCACACTCACCTGTTTCAGAAAGCAATTTTGTTGCTTCTAACACTTTCTCAGTGTAAACCCCAGCTTCGTAGTTTTCCATCTCGGCGTTAATTATATGGATGACTCTGGCTGCACGACCTCGAATGGCCCCCGCAGTTCTGTCCAATGTGTCAACATCTCCCTCTTGCAGAGCAATCACACATTTATTGACATCCTCTAAGATATGGTTTTCTACACGGGGGAAAGAAAATACCATGATTGTCCTTCAGTGATGTCGTTCTTTTAAAGCAATAAAGCATTGTACAATATGCCTCTGTGGCTACTCACAAGTCTCATTTACAGAAAGAGGCTGGTGGCTGATCTGCCCATTGCCACTGAATTAATCCTTCCTTGGCTGAAGAGCATTTGAGTCCAGGTTTCCAGGCGGCCAATATTCCCCATAAAAGTTGAGAGGCAGGCTGATGGAAACCATAAAAGGATCATGCTGTTCACCACAACCCTTCTGTTGTAAGGCAAATATGCGAGTTTCAATTGGTAGAATATCTCCACAAGGCAGATGCCTAATACCACAGACTCACAGTAAGAGAACTCTAGTAAGAGCAGCTGGTTACTATGGGAGTGAAAGTTACCATGACTCCCCATCCTAAGCACAGGCTTAACACTCATTACTATAATCAGTACTGTTCACAACTAGGCGAAAAAGCTGCCTTCATCCTGAAAACCCTACATATTGAAAAAATGAGTTCTCTTTTCAGGGTAAAATGTGCCTTTCAATTTGCTAATTTTGTATAAGCTTATCTGGTTGGAATGAATTTTGCACTATTCACAGTTCTACAAAAATTCAGGGTGTTTTTCTGAGGGGGGGGATGATGTAATAGAAATACAGTCATCCCTTTGTTTGTATGAACGTTGAATCCATGTCCCTCGCTTACTCACAAGGGGCAAACAGAGGGGCTTAAAATGGAGCACACACCTGTGGTGCGCACCTGTAGGTGTCTGTGGAAACACATTGTTATTCAAGCCAATAGGGCTTGAATATAGGCAGATTTCCATTTTCGCAGGGGAGGGTCCGGAACTGATCCCCCACGAAAATGGAGGGACAACTGTAGTAAGGAATGATGTTGTCTGGCTCCTGACCCAAAGAACCTATGATATATATATTGAGAGTAAGGAGCAATATAATAGATAGTACATTTGTACTGTAAAACTAATGCATTTTGACACCCCTTGGACTGCCATAGTTCCATCCTATAAAATCCTAGGATTTGTAGTTTTGTGAGGCACCAGAACTCTTTGGCAGAGAAGGCTAAAGACTTTATTCATTCATTCATTCATTCATTCATTTCAAGGATTTATATCCCAACTTTCTCCCACAATGGGATTCAATAGGATTCGCTGTGTAAAACTACAAATTTCAGGACACCTTATGATAGATCGGCTGCACTTAAAGTGGAGTCAACCTGCACTATTTCTACAGTGTAGACGTACCCAGAAAGAAAGGAGGAGTGCTATAATTCATGGTAATGAGAACAGAATGAAATGCAGTCTATGTAATACTGTACATGCAATAGAATGTATAGTCTGTTATGCATACTTGACCATTTTAATTGGAGATTGGGACTAAGCAGGCCAGCCTAAAACAGTAGATTGTTTTTTAGCTAAGACAAATAGGCAAATAATCAGACAGGGTGGAGAAATTCATATTTCTGGTCTTTGGAGGGCTCTGCAAGCAGGGAGCTTTCACTATCAACTGTATTTTCATATATGTAAAGATGAGAAGTTTAAAACGGTCCATCCAAAATTCTACAGAGGATGACCCAGCTATACACTACCTGAACCACGAACAGAGTAATTGAACTAACTCTGAGACTGTCAAATAGCATACATCTACATGGAACCATCAGTACAAAATCCAAGATTCAAGGTCAACAGAAGCTTCCAGAAAAGGAGGATCTCACTCCCTGAAATAGTTGATTTGGTGGAGGCCTTCGGAGAGCTAAAACTATTACTCCAAACTGTGTCAATGTTTTGTTCCAGCATGTTGTTTTATCCACAGAATTTATCATTTGTCTCATCACCAACAGTCATCAAATTTCCTCCTTTGAAAATTATTATACAGTACCAGGTTTCAGACTGCTTGCATTTGCCATCACAATTGATTGGGGAAACACAGTAAGAGTGGGAAAAAACAAGAAAGGGAGAATAGAATAGGAAGCCATTTATATAGATTTTTTAATTGACATGCTCTTTTTTGGTGTGAAAAACGATTGGAGATTGTTGCTTCAATGCAAAAGTACTTATCCCATGTGATTTTCTGCAGATTGAATACTGATTAGAAAAGGATGGATAGGCCTGGGATACATCAATGAGAGAGCTGATTTTAACAGGCCAGACCATGAAATTCTCTGCTGTTAAATCAAGAGATTTCTCTGATAATCCTAATCATTTGTCTTTTAGGTATTTTTCACACACTTAGCAGAGGACACACAGTGCCTGCTTTTTCTATGTGGTTAATAAGAACTGGATTGCAATCTCTTTCCATAGAGAGATTCCATAATATTTTTGCAACGGCTGGGTGTATGAGGGGTATCCAAAAGTTTTAATGATCACCTTTAAAACTAATTGATAAAAAGTTTGTTTTGATTTGTAATTGTTAACTTATCTCTATGTAGTCACGATCTAGATTTATACATTTTTCCCAGCATATCCTGACCCTCCGAATGCCTGATATTGTAGAAGTCTGCAGATTGCACCTTACAAGGGGGTATCATAAAGTAATAATTATCACCCAGAAGTTTTTTGGCATATTGATGAAATTTTGTCAGTGTCATAATTGGGCCTTAAGTGCACGTTGCTGAGAATATCAACACATTGCATCCTTTATTTTTGTGACTGGCTCTGCCAGAAGTGACTAAAGTGTAAAATCCTTATCAGGCACAATCTGCAGACGTCCACAATATCAGTTTTTTGGAGGGTCAAGATACACTGGGGAAAATGTATAAATCTAGATAGTGACTACGTAGAGATAAGTTAACAACTACAAATTAAAAAAAAAAAAACTTTCTGTCAAATTTTTTCAAAGGTGATCATTGAAACTTTTGGATACCCCCATATCTCCCTAAAACCTTCCATGGGGTACTTTTTTGGTTTTGTTTTGAACTATTGGTCCCTGAATTTTTCCAGGCAGCTGGGATGGGGGATTCTGGGGGTGGCAGTAAGAAAAATAACTTTTCCAAGTTGTGACTTGTAATCTGCATAATCTTTTCCATGGACATAAAGTAACATTAATGTGGATGCCCCATGCGGAAAGTTCTGCTTTATGGTCTGATTCACATTGCTCCAAAACACACTGCAGAATTAATCCAGTTTGAGACGTATTCAACTGCCCTGGCTCAATCCTAAGGAATTCTGAGAACTGTAGTTTTCTGATATATTTAGCCATTTCTGTCAGAGAGTTCTGGTGCCACCAGAACTCTCTGACAGAAATGGCTAAATATATCACACTTAAATATATCATATATAAATATATCAATGGCTAAATATATTACACTTCTGTACTGCTTAATAGTGAACTCAACACTCTCTAAGTGGTTTACAATCTGTAAAACAATTGCCCCCAACAAGCTGGGTACTCATTTTACTGACCTACGAAAAGATGGAAGGCTGAGTCAACCTTGGAGCCCTGGGACTGAACTCACAACCTTGTGGCTGCAGGACTGGCATTTAACCACTGCACCACCAGGGCTCCCTACAAGTTTACTTCTTCCTATCTGGGCTTACTAAACACAGAATCAGTTTTTCATTGCCATGGGACCATGGTTAATATTTGGCCATTACACAGATAAGTGAAATAATCTATCTAAGCCTGTTAAAAACAGAATCATCTGTTCATTGCCATGGGACCACAGTTAACATTTGGCCGTGAAACAGATAAGGATTCTTGAATCCATCTGCTTGTTGACTGGGTCTGCTTTCACCACTGGATGTTCATACTACATTAAATAATTAAATTATAACCAAAGTACCTGAGACAGAGAGGAAGTCATCCACAGATGTAATGTCATCGACCGCCTCAGTAAGAACCCGAACTTGCTTCTCCCACTGGTCTTTGAAAACGTCCATGTTGTCTTGAGCCACTTTGCTCTGAGGCCTGGCAGCCAACGTGAGTGCAGCGTTTATTACCTGGGAAAGAGAATCAGTTCTTATGAGCAATTACAAAAAAGAAACCTTTTCCTCAAGGGATAAGAACAAATTGATTAAAGACTATGCTAAAATACAGATGTATGCTTTGATCATTCAGAACATTAAGCTGGGCTCAGCATACAAACATATTGTCCTCTATTTGGATATGGCAATCAACAGTATAATGGCAGGAACAAAAGTCTAATTTTTGTGCCATGTGTTTTTCTGTGGCAAACACTTTACATTTCTAAATACTGCAAAGGGCTTCCAATTGCACACACACAAACACACACACACACACACACAGAGACCCTATGAAGAAATATAGCTTACCTGTGGGCAGAGACTATCAATCTGGGTTGCTGCCATACGGACTAATTTTACACCTTCTTCATTATTGGAAATGGAGCAGGCCAAATTGGCAACCTGAAATTAAAACCAGTGGAATAAGAATTAGGTTTGTAGGAAATAGGGATTCCTATTCCATTTTTTTTTTTAAAAAAAAATAGAAACATGTCAGGGGATGGGGAGACCCATAATTATATCTTAAATATCTTGGCCTTTTTGATAGCCTTTATAAATCGACATAATGAGCTTTCCAAATTGTAAATAATGTCAAAAAATGGCAGAGACTTAAATTTGCTAATTTTGACTCTCAACTACAGTAGACACACTGAACCAGGCACCGATTCAGTAAGTCTACTATAGTTGAGATTAGCAAGTGGCCTTAGGACAAAGTTTATTTTGTGGTGCCTGTTTTTGTTCTTGGTTGCAGGGAGGAGTGGGGAGGTCAGGTTACTGAATGATACAAAAGAACGACACTAAATGATGGACTATGGCAAGCCATCTGTGTCTAGTACCAATTTCTAATGATCTTCATCTGCCCCCCCTTTTTTTTTAACCAGGAAGACCCTCATTTGGAATTTTGACTTTTCAAGTGGGCAGTGAAACTTGGAGAGTAACTAAACATTTCACGAAAGTTTGGCGTGTCTAGCATAATTTCCTTCTGAGTTATGTCTAACCTTCCTTGTGTCTGAAACAGGGCAATGCGACTTTGATAATAACCAAAAACACAATCCAATTTTATGGCAGCCACCACAATATCTCAATGGGCTATGGCTGCTACAGACAATTCAAAGTCTTTCTTTTTTATGATGATTTACATTGGGGAGGGGGGGGAATGACCAAAAGAACCATATTTATAGTCCCCAATGAAACCCAGAGTCATTTTTAGTATTTCTCCCCCTAGATTTTTGCCCTCAAATGCCCTCTAGAGGCTATGAGTGGCATCTCTGCCATGTTTTGCCCTCTTCCAGGCTATTCCTGGAATAGAAGAGGCCTTTAAAAAAATAAGAAATGCTTTTTTAAAAAAAAATAAGAAGAAATGCAAAGGAAGTGCCATCTGCTCATGTTATATTGTTAAAAAGGCCTCTCCTTTTTAGGTTCTGGTTCAGGATTGTTCACATCAAATTTAAGAAATGTTAACTTCCTCAAGCTTCCCAGGAATCAAAGGAGGAGGAACACACACTGCTAAGTTATACTATACTGACCTTAGACTCACAGTAACTTATCATCCCATCCTTTGTCTTTTTAGGGATGTGTCTGTGTGCACTCACTCCTGCATCTCATGCAAAGCATCTGGTATCTAGCCTATGTCCAGCCAACACTGATCTCCTCCATAGAGATTTTCAGACCAGTGCTTAAATACTTAACTTTTTCTGATATCATGGGAGCTAAACAGACAGGCAAAAAGAGGTGCTTTCAGGCTGGCTTGAAGGTGCGACATTTAGATGACACATGCCTTGAAGCCAGCAGAAAAGTGTCCTTATGCAGAGAAAAGCCATTTCAAAAAGAAGCAGCTTTTTTTTTTTTTTGGCTTCTTCCTGGCTTGAAGCCATGTCATGTGGTCATGACATTAGCACTCCAGTTGCTTTGGGAGCCGTTGGTGCCGTTGGTGGGGTTTCAATGTGGCTTCAGAAAAGGCAACTTCAAGCCACTTTTTCCTGCCCATCTGTTTTGCCCCATAGTTTCTAAAGAGGTAACCATGGCCTGAAATCTCACTAGAAGCCGAAACAACTAAACACAGGCTATCATACTACGAACATATCATGAAACTCACTCATTGGAAATAAAAGATAATGCTCAGTGAAGCGCAAGGTAGTAGGAAGGGAAGAGGACATTTCTGATCAATTGACTCAAACAGTTCTCAGTTTGTAAGACCGGACCAGAATTATTGATGACCAAGGCTCTTGGAGGTCTTTCTTTCATAGGGTCACTATAAGGTGTTGCTGATGTAAGCGCAAAATCAACCACAATAGCAACAACAGTAACATAAATTTGGCTTGAATATTTTTTAAAACTGAAGTCATTAATAAGTAAATTAAAAACCAGAACAAAAAAGAGGACTGAGTGAGTATGAATAAAGCCAAGTTTGTCTTGGATGTCTGTACAGTTCCCTGACTCCAACTTCTAATTCTCTATTAAAACAAACAAGCATTTAATACACATTCCATTTTAGTCTGTTTATGTATAAAATTATGCCCAGAGGCAAAGCTACCAGTTGGAAGTGATTCATGAATAAGTTCAAATGCCCCTGTTTCTCTCTGCCATTCCTTTGGTCTCCCCTTGTGGCATTAATCTGTTCCTGTTTCCAGTGCACAGCACTGTATAAGCCCTGATCCATCTGTTCAACTAGACTTCTACCCCCTCCCTCTATTTCAATTTGCTGTGGCTTGCCTGTATCTCTGTGTCAAACCCAATGGAAGCAACAACCACTCCAGGCAAGAAGAAAAGCCTTCTGGATATACCCCAGTCTAGCTCTTGATTGAAATGTGAGGGATCTTGTTTTTATTACAAGGGGAGACAAATGAATTGCCCTTTTCACTAACAGCCTCTGAGCACTCATGTCAGAAATGCTCCTTTAAGATGACACCCTCCAGCTGATTTGCTATGTTTGCTAGTCAGCTGCTGTTTTGCACGCATCAAACAAGACTCCTAATCTTCATTAAAGAAGCCCCAAAAGCTACAGCAAAACAGTAATTATAATGCAAAGGCAGGAGTAAAATTCAGATTCTTCAGCTCAAGTACAGAGTTTGGGATTATAGGCCTCAGAACACTAGCAGGGAATATTAAAGTTCAGACAAAAAAGGGCTTCTCGTATTACAAAATAAGCCATCTTTTAAGCTTCCGTTTTATCCCCTTTTATGATCATCAAGATGAAAGAACTGTCCTAGGGCTCAAAAAGCACTATATATCTTACCTCCTCCCAGGTAAACTGGATATAATCTGAAAGCCATTTTAATGGCATCATAATAGGTACCTTGAAATGGCAATAGAACCATCAAGTTGGCAGCACACTAATAGAATTGAAGCTCTCTTTTTCATCACTACTGGGTGATCTCTAACTCTGCTTTCTTCATATGAAGAAAAAAATGCATCTTTAATCCAATTGTGATTAAATACAACTTCAAATGCTGCCCCATGTCTTAGCTTGCTTTCATTCTCCACTCTGCTCCAAATGAAGCAAAATGTCATTAATGCTGATCAAATTAGGCTGAAGAATTTGGTTTTAGAAATATATTAATATAGGTATCGGGAGAGGAAAAGAGCTATACAAGAAGGCACATAAAATATATATCCATGGTATTCTCGATTCAGCGAGGAGTCAAGTGATGCAGAATCCCACATGTAGGTTGTTTATCACATCTTAAGGGGAATCTACCACATGCTGTAAATGGCAAACACGGAGTTGCAAAGCATTGAAAGAGTTCACAACAAAAAATATGACAGAGATTTTGTTCATTTGAGGCAGGTAATGGAGATCATGTGGGGTATGCAGCTCTCTTGTATTGGGGTGTATACTTAAAATGAAGTCAAAGTACTGTAGAGTATTGATAGAAAGAATATTTGCTGTTATTTGTTTCCTGGCTGAAAAACCAAATGAACACAAATAATTTCCATTTTTTCTCCCTATTGCAGATAAAATGTGTATTTCTGAGCAGTTCTTGTCAAGTATTTCTGCATCTTTGTTAAGTTTTTATGTGTTGGAATGCACAAGGTTTTGTGTGTTTGTGTTTTGGTGTTATGGCAGCACCAGAAATATTAGAAGGAGAATGTGGTGGGTATGACATGCTCCACAGGTGGCCCACGTTCTGGTCTGGATGAGTACCTCATTCTGAAGTAATGAGATGAACTTCTCACTGACATTTTACTACCATATTAACACTACTTCCAGGCTGAGTTTGTACTAGCTTGTACTTTGAGAGGTAAGAAATAGTAAGAGCAAGAAACTCCAGAACCAAAGGGGCATCTGAAATCCAGAGTCTAAGGTTCACACTATCTTTGAATCTACATACATCAACTGCCAATTCTCCATGTTTCTTTTATAGCCACTGTATTTTTGTTAAGGTTGCCATACATGGTGGGGAGGGAGTAACTGTTTCCTACTGTAGCCGCAATGAAGGGTGCCCCTCTACATGAATCCTGCAACATATTTGCACAATGCAAAGTTTAACACAACATCCCAACCAGAACCCTGTGACACTGTGAGTTCCACATTTTATTTCACCCGATTCCCACCTTCTCAATGTCTTTTCTCAATGTAATGAATTAGGCATGAATTTTCACACTGTAAGATATCTGAAACTTATATGAGTGGTACCAAGAAGGCTTTTGATTCTGTATCCTTTTGTGAATTAACAATTGTTGGGTATGATTTTTTTTAACAACAACAAAAAATATATTGTTCCATGAACTTGGTTTTTCTTGCTGAATCAGCCATCCAGTTGCAGAGTGAATCTCCGTGACCTTCTAATAAAAGTTGTTCAATCAGCCCTACAAAAAGTACATCTTTATCCGCTTGAGCCATGCAGTGACTATTAAAGTAGAGCCCTGTTCAGAGTAAGTGACATGGGCTCCAAAATAAAGAGAAGCAGTAGCAGCAGTGTGTTCTTACTGCTCTGCTTCAGAATGGGTGTGGATAATTTACCCCCCCCCCCCATGGGTTGCTTATGCAGAAACACACACACATACCCCTGCTGTTTTGCAGCTGGTGAACAATGGGTAGATAAAACGTTTGGTGTGAACAGGTTATCTTTGGAACCATTCAGAACCTAGAAGCCATCCTTATTTTCCCCAAAGTTTCTTGTGGCCAAGACCCTATGTTAGACTTGCACAGCATAAACGTTAGCATGTGCTACACAACCCTTGTGTTGAATGGTAACACTGTACGGATGCAAGTGCAGCCAAATGTGGAATGGAACGTATGGCTAAAGGACTGTTATCACAAATTTACCCAACTCAGCCACTTCAGGCACACTCAGCAACTTAATCCAGGGAATGAAAGAGGAAGGTCTTCAACTCTTTATAAAAGTGGGTAAGATCCTCCTCCAGCCAGAGATGTATGATAAAGAAAGACTATTCCACAAATGCAGACCCAGATCCAGAAGGGCTCACAGCATTGATAGAGCTGTGCACATTGGTGGAACTGCCAATAATCATTTGTTTGTAGATCTTAAATTCTTAGATGGTAGATACCATACTGGCTGGGAGATTAAAGCATAGGATCTTAAATATCGGGATCAAAAGTTTGTAATGAGGCCTGGCCCAAACTGGTAGCCAGTGAGGGAATCTACAAGGGGTAGAGACATATGAGTATTTGGCAGAATTTAAGACATGAAACTGTTCTGATACACTGGAGGGGAACGTTGAGGTAAGGGTACATAAAGACAAATTTTCCTTCCACACACCCCGGTTTATTTTTGAATTGAAGCCATTCTCCAGCTACCATAGAGGAGGTATCATATGCTATGTGCTTTAGATGCTTTCTGGAGACAGGATTTTATACCCTTTAAATGTTGTATACATTTGGCCATCCACATCCATGGATTCTGCATCCATGGATTCAACCATCCACGGTTTGAAAATATGCAGAAAATAAATACATTTCAAAAAGCAAACCTTGATTTCACCATTTTATATAAGGGGCCATCATTTTACTACACCATTGTATATCATTTGACTTGAGCATTCATGGAACCAAGTCTGAGGGAATACGGAAAGCCACTGTATTTTATTATTTCACATTGCTCTGATGTTGTTTCATGGTAAGCAATCTAGAAACTAGGTTAAATAAAAACTAAAAAGAATATTTTATTTTATTTTTATTTTATTTAAAATTGCAATAAAACAAAGTTGAGATAAAGGCCAAATACCACTAAGGAAGGATACATGTGGGTCTACAACAAACAACCATATAAGTATAAACCATCGTTGTCATTAGGCTTCCATAAAGGTCCTTTTCCAGAAATTCAAATGCTTGTCTGGCAGCTTTAGCTGACTTGAATGATTGTTAATATGTTCCAAATGCCTTTTACTAAAAAAAATATTTTAACAAGAATGATAAAGTAAACAATGTTATCTGTTGAATTTTTTCACCCCTGTGAAAATATGAAAAAACCCTGCTTTTTTCAATAAAAAAATTCCTGCACAAAAAGCTGTAATAAGCATAGTAATGTATCCTTGACAAGGGTCTATCTTCTAGAAAGATGTTACATTTTGTACAAAACATATTTTGAGTGAAAAATTGACTTTGCTTAAATAAAATCTTCACATAATTTTTTGAAAAAATATCTTTAAAATATGAAAAAAAAATTCACCTGAACACACCAACATTCTCACAATCACACCCCTCAAGCAGAAAAGAAAAACATTCAAAGGTTTTAATTTTTGCCTGTGAAAACAAACCACTGATATTTAAGCCCCCATGCTTTAACCAGCCATAGACTTATATCCCTTGTACATCTTCTTTTGTTTTTGGTTAGATTAACTAACTTGACTACCCCTTTGGGAAATATAAAGTACTGTTAATTGTCAACAGCACAATTTTTTTTAAACAACCACAGTTATAACAATTGATTTTAAAAAAATCTAAATTTTCTAGTACACCTGAAATCTGCAGAACATTTCTAAATTTTGCTAACAGCAGAGCTTGAGAAAGTTAATTTTTCTGGAGTACAAATTCCAGAATCTCCTCCCCCCCCCCCTCCCAGCCAATCTGGTCACTGGAATTATGGTCCAAATAAATAACTGCCGAGCTCTGACTAATACCTCTTTCGTGTACAGCTGTATGAGCAAGAGGAAGGAAGAAATAAAGGAGCAGAATTAAAGGGATGATGATGCACCATACTTCCAACCCTTTTCTGTGACTTGCATCTTTTTGTTCGGTGTAAAGTAAGCACAACCAGCTCATAGACATTTGGGGAGAAAACCTTCCCTGTATCAGATTTCCAATGGATTTAAGATTAGTGTCCTGTATTTTAACCACCTGCATAATAACCACCTTGAAGAGCTTTTTAAAAACTGTTAAAACGGATCTCTTCCGGCAGGCCTTTTCTGAATAGATGCCCGGCCACCAAAGAGAGAAAGTAATGGACTGATCCTGTTTGCTATTCACCTGTTCGTTGTTGCTGTTGTTGTTTGTATTTACTGTTTAAATTGTTATTGATCTTTTTAACATGTTTTAATTGTAAAGTGTTTAATTCTGTTTTAAGGGAAGGAGGGTTGGGGGATATGATATGTATAATTTTTAATGCTGTAAGCCGCCCCACCTGAGCGCAGGTGGGGTGGGAAATAAATAAATTATTATTAGTATTATTATTATTCAGATTAAACATCTTTCCATGCAGTTTGTCACGGGCTCCCTGCATTGTTTCAGATGATACTGAAGAACAGAGGTTCCAGTTTTACATATAGATAACAGGCAGATGAGCCTTGCCTACCTTTCTTTTAAGTGCTTCAAAGATAAGTCAATACCATCTTCTAAATAATTGGATGAGATCCTGCATGACATGCTATAATGTGTAATTTTATTATGACAGAGCTATGTTGCTGATATGATGTGCAATGATATAAGAGTACTAGCACTCCCATTGCACAATGGGGTACCATGAAAGGTGGGGAATTTTTCCCACTTAGTGCAGGACACCCATGACTTTCTACTACCTTCTGTTCCAGATTGCCAGTGCCCTAGGGCTTGGCTGGTGCCACCATTCCCGTGTGCTGTCATTATTCAAGGGTGGGCTGTCCCACCAAGTGTTGTACTGTTGCACTTAGCAGCTGTCGGACAGCAGACACATTGATCGCTCTGCTTGTGCAATGGTCCCAATATGGAAGCTAAAACATTGCTCCTCTCTTGGCAATGTGATCGTTGTGCAATGCTGCAGTTCTAAGCTGTTCAGTCATAATTTGGTTTATAATGCTGTAAATTCCAAGTGAGATGCAGCATTCCTCATTTGTTAAACCTTGACGAGTGTTTGTTTGTCTCTTTTCTCCTCTCTCCCCCAAAATCTTGGGTTGGATTTCGATGTTCAATCTGAGACTCGAGTTTGAGTCTCTTTCACCTATTGTTCTGACAAGTCTTAATGCAAACACAAGACATATATGCACTGTATTTAACACAAAACACCACAAATATATTTTTGCAAAAGAAAAAGATGCTTAACTGGTCCCAGTTTTTGGTTGGGGAGAGGCAAACCAACCATTCATGCAAAGTGAGAACACTTGCATTTGCAGAGAGAGTCCTTTCTGAGGTGCTGACAAACATCTTCTTTCCTTTAACATCCTCCCCAATTATTTCCACCTCGTGCTGTGACATGACAAAGTAAGGATCAACACTGTGTCAAACAGAGGCAGGTCTTTAAATAAACTCTCTGCTTTTTTGTTTTTGTTTTTACTTTTAATCTGGTGGGAGATTACTAGAAGCGCTGTGCACACAACGTAACTCATTTAATTTGATTAATTCTCTTTAATAAACAGTGTGGGACACAGTGCAGTGTATGGAAGAAATAAACGTGTGGAATAAGAAAATAGCTGCAAAGGGCTGTGATACTTGTGGAGTGGAGCTGAACAGTCTACGGGCTTCACTATGTCTGCTGCCACACTGCAGAATTAATACAATTTGAAACTGCTTTAACTGTCAGGACTTTATCCTATGTAATCCTTTTGGGATACATATAAGGCTAAACATTTCACAAAACTACAAATCTCAAAAGTTGATAAGATGGAACCTTGACAGTTAACGCAATGTCAAACTGAATTAATTCTGCAATATAGATGCAGCCTATGGATTACACATCTCTCTGCTTCTTCAGCACGGCACTGCATCCTGCTTCCTGATCAGTAGAAACAAACCCACTCCTCACCAGGAGGATATTTTTTATTACCTGGCATGTAAAAGGAACAACCCACCAATAATTTTTCTAAAAATATATATGACATTAATTCTGCTCTGCTGAATGCCAAATTCTAGAATAATTAAAGGGTACTGTGTATACGTAAAAAAATATTTTGCAAAAAAAATTGACCCCGCAAAAACTGAGTTGACTTATACATGGGTCAATACACTAGGCTTGCCCTTAAAGCCTCTTCCTCAGCCTGGCTGTCTCCCAAAGGGACATCTGGGCTGGAGAGAGGCTTCAGGGGCAAGTACTTGCCTTCTCTCCCCTTCCCCAACCCGGGTGTCATCCAAAGGGACATCTGGGCTGTGGAGGGGGGGGGAAGGGTATTGAGACCCTAAGTTTTACCCATGACTTATCCATGGGCCATATCAAAATCCCTAATTTGGGCCCCCAAACCTGCCCTTGACTTATACATGATGTTGACCTACAGTCGAGTATACACCACAAGTCCCACCTAGTAATAGAATCATAGAATCATAGAATCATAGAGTTGGAAGAGACAAGGGCCATCCAGTCCAACCCCCTGCCATGCAGGAACTCCAAATCAAAGCATCCCTGACAGATGGCCATCCAGCCTCTGCTTAAAGACCCCTAAGGAAGGAGACTCCACCACACTCTGAGGGAGTGTGTTCCACTGTCAAATAGCCCTTACTGTCAGGAAGTTCCTCCTAATGTTGAGGTGGAATAGCAGGGGAGGGCTTTCTCTCGGTCCCACCACCATCACAAGCACACTTGGAGAAGACACAGAAGAGAGCTTTCTCAGTGGCAGCTCCCAAGTTATGGATCTCTTTTTACTGGGAGGTTTTGTTGTCTTTCTACCATCAAGTAAAGAAGTTTAAAAAAATTCTAGGGAGGTATTTTGTTCCAATAGATGGAGCTTTTAATGAAGGAGGAAGGGTGTTCTGTTTCTATTTTATTATGTTTTAAATGTGTTTTAAAACTGCTTTTAACCTGTGGTTTTAACCAGTTTTTTTTTTTTTTTCAAACAGACGTTTCCTTTAATTATGTTTGAATTTTAATACTGAGAAGGGTTCTTTTTTAAAGTTGTATTGTGTATTTTAAAGGCTGTATGCTGCTTTGAATCCTGTGCTGGGACAAAGGCAGAATATAAAACAAATAAATAAATACATTAATAAAAATGGGGACTACTCTCATTAAGTATTTAGGACCTAGAACAATGGATGCAAGCTCCAGGAAAAGAGATTCCACCTCAACATTAGGAGGAACTTCCTGACAGTAAGGGCTGTTTGACAGTGGAACACATTCCTTCCTTCAAGAGTGGTGGAGTCTCCTTCCTTGGAGGTCTTTAAACAGAGGATGGATGGCCATCTGTTGGGGATGCTTTGATGGAGAGTTCCTGCATGGCAAGGGGTTGGAACGGGGGGCCCTTGTGGTCTCTTCCAACTCTATGATTATTACAAAACAAAGATTCTCATAAAACTAGAAGTATAGCAATAGCATAATGATAGCATTTACATTTCTGTACAACTTAACAGTGAATACAGCTCTCTCTAAACTGTGCAAGCCGATTGCCCACAACCAGCTGGGTACTCATTTTCCTGACCTGCAAAAGGATGAAAGGCTTGGAGCCCTGGGATCAAACTGACAACCTTGTGTCTGTAAAACCAGCATTTCATAGAATCATAGAATTGGAAGAGACCACAAGGGCCATCCAGTCCAACCCCCTGCCATGCAGGAACTCCCAATCAAAGCATCCCCGACAAATGGCCAGGGTTCCTGGTGTACCCTTCATAAATTTTTTGGACAAACATCCACCTTCCCCTTTTAATCTAGAACTTCTGTCTTTGATTTTGGCCACTTACTGGCATCAGAGCAACAAAGATGGGATGCCTACCAGGTTTGTAGCAGGTTTGGCCCAGCGTAGGTGGCAGCTGTTGTGGCCAATCTGGGGACAAGAAGCCCCAGACCTACCGGCCAGTGGAGACAAGGGCTTAGACACTTGTTCCTGCTGTGTTCACATTTCCTTGGTCACTTTGCCTACCTCTTTTCTGCGGATCCCTAAAGTATATTCCGATACTTAGTTTCAAACATAAACATAAAATAAGAATCTCAGATTAATTCCTTTTACGTTTCAGCAAGAAACTCTTTGTTTATTTTGCAACAGAAAAAGAAAACATCCATTATGGAGAAAAATGCAATAATTTTGCATGGACTTTTGCTATTGCAGCATTAATCACTGAAGAGACTGAATTTATATGCCTACATTATAGATTTCTCTGATTTAAAGTCTGCATTTTTTCTGCTCTCGGACTACAGTTTAATCTTTATTACGAAGCTAACTAAACTGTACAAATTTTCAACTGTGCAGTAAACCAAACCATATGGTCTATCTGATTAAGAGCTGCAATGAGGATAATATCGCTGATTAGGCCTCACATATTATCCTAGTCTTCGGAGATTTGCAGTTTAACTCATGAAAGCAGATTACCTTTTTCAAAGGAGCATTATTAGCTCATAAATACATAAGCCCTTTTGCACATAATTTTGCAGTCTTTTCTCTCCATTTCAAAGCCCTCTGATTAGATGGCTTTTTTCCCCCTGCAGTGCTTAAACAAGCAAATTAAAAATTCAAAATATTTCAGAGGAGTAATATACAATTTTCATAATGATTTCCTAATAACAGAAAGTAATATTTTCGGCAACTAACTCTATTCAGCACAAAATAGGAAGAGAAACACTAATTGGCTGAGAGAGAGAAAGAGAAAAAGAGATAGAGGGAGTCAAATTGTGAAAATTTGCAAATGGGGTTAAAAGAAAGGAAAGGATGTTCTGCTAAGAGATTCATTTGCTAGTGCAAATTGAATATTGCCCCTAATTGTACTTCAAAATATTGCAGAATCTAATCCCTTTTTATATTTAACAATATTTAACAATCTGCCTGCCTGGTGACAAGATGAATGAATTCCATACAGGTAACTAAGTGGGTTGGCAGGGAAGGGTAACTTTTGGAATTTCTGATGAATGCCCTATATTTTAAAAAAACTATAAATGATTATCTGTTTTATTCTGTAATTTGTATTTGTATTTGTGTGTATAGCTTCTTTTTTGCATTGAAGTTTACTACTGTAGTTTACTATAGCATTTTTAGTATTCTATTTTAGTATTATATTCTAAAATTGTATTTTAGAATTTATATTGTATTTTAGCATTGTATTCTACTACTGTACTTTAGTATTTTGCATTGAAGTAGTTATAAATGTTTTATTCTGTTGTAAAGTGTCATGTACATCGATAGCACTATATGATTAATAATAAGAAGAATAATGAGTAGATTTTTCCTGTTAATTTCCTGAGCTTTCATGCTGGTTACTGAGGAAGGGAATACTTTCCTTTGGGTCCATCATTCCTCCCTCGACCCTTTAAGAGAAGAAAATTTTTAATTTTTTTCAAACTTAATTTTTTTAAAAAATTAAACCAAATCTAACTTGAGACCTGGCATGGTCTAGTGGTTTGGACTATGACCCTGGAGATCAGGGTTCCAAACCCCACTTGGCCAGGGAAACCCACTGGGTGACCCAAGCAAGTCACACTCTCTCAGCCTCATAGGGAAGCAGAGGCAAACTGCGACTGAACAAACTTTCCCAAGAAAACTGCATGGCAGGTTTTCTCCTGTTCATTGAAACCTGTCATTGCTCCCTTACCTGTGCAAAGTGACTAACAGTCTTCTTCCATCTATGTATTTTTGAGGGAGGATGTCTTTCTCTTTTGTCTTGACTATTGCTCTTTGGAAACTGTTAAATGTAGCATGATATGTAAGAGCAACATATATTTAAGCAAAATGTTAATGCCTCTATTTTTAGCCACAATGGTTCTTATGTTAATGTGGTACTGAATGATGAAGATTAAGTGGTGATATTTTCCTTCTGTTGAGGAAAACAGGAAAGGGCTGTAATTTGAATCCTAAAATGTTAATGGTTAAACAAATGTAAGTTGTTATGCTTGTGGTAACTGATGATAGATTGGGAAAGCCTACACATTAAATGCCAAAGCAAATTTGTCAAAGAATCTCTTCGCAGAAAAAAATACACACACACACACACACACACACACACACATATATATATATATATGCTCACTGAATGAATTTTTCCATTTGTGCACATATTTTTTGACAGTACGATAGTATGACTTGGACTTGATAAGTTATGGTACAGGTTGAGTGTCCCATTCTGGAGTTCTAAAATCTGAAATGTGCCAACAACCAAAACTTTTTTCATTGATGGCTGACATATAGTGACATCTTTGCTTTCTTAGTTCAATATGCACAAACTTTGATTCATGCATGAAATTATTAAAAAAATATATTGTATAAAATTGCTTCCAGGCTCTATGTATAATGTGTCTATGAAACATAAATGAATTCTGTTGTTTAGACTTGAGTCCCATCTCCATGATATCTCATTATGTATGTAAATGCAATCCAGGTATTCCAAAATCCAAAGAACAAAAAACGAAAATCGAAAACACTTCTGGTCTCAAGCATTTCGGATAAGGGAGATTCAACCTGTATGTACCACATAATGCAAATAAATTTAAGTGCTACGAGAAGGCCAGAGCCTTCATGATATGAAATGACCACTTGCTACCTCACTTACAGCATTCAGGGATTAAAATATTACATTGAGATATAACAATCCCAGAACACTACATTATTTACATGATGTAGAATCTACATGAGAACCAATGTGGTGAACGTGGTTTGTGCATTGGACTATGACTCTAGAGATCAGAATTTGATTCCTTGCTTGGCCACAGAAGCCCAGTGAGTAACCTAGGGCAAGCCACACTTTCTCAGCCCCAGAAAACCTCACGATAGACTCACCTTAGGGTTGTCATAAATCAAAAATGACTTGAAGACATGCGACAATAACAATAAAGCACATACATGCATAGTAACATGAAGGGATTCTAAGCAAGTGGCACCATGCATTCTGGGATGACTGAAGGGTAGGAAAGTTAAACCTTGATTTTTTTCCAATATCCAAAGAATGTTGAAAACAATGAATCAGTTTTTCATCCTGTAGCTTTGGAACACTTGAGATTTTTTTTTTCTTTAATGATAAAAACTGTACAGCTTGTTTCTTAAATTCTATTAGAAGCTACACAGCTTCCCTCGTGGAAAGGAAATTGTGCTATATTCAAATTGGCAAGAGCTGTTGCTTTGGTCTGAGCCTGAGTTTCTTTTCCTGCTGTGTAAACTTTGCTTTGCACAACATTCAAACTGGCAAAGGTGGTGCATGAAAAAGTTTTTACAGCAGATCTGCACTGTTTTTCAAAGATCTGTGCAGTTTCTCAAACTCACAGTTTTCAAAAAAACAAGTGAAGGCTATGTTTTGCTGGAAACAACAATAACAAGAAGAAAATCCCTGCCAGTTGTGGGGAATTTTTGACATGCCATTTTTCCTCCCACACATGTTTCTCCAAATTTGACCCCAATTGGGAAACTGGTGGATTTCTTTTCAAAGCCTAATGATGGGGTAGCCATGGTATTTTCTAGGAAACTGTGAGGCAAATACTATGGAGGGATATTTATTTTCTGGCACAGTAGGGGAAGGGGGAACCCTACTGTAATTATTTGTCATTATAATTATGGATAAAATAAAATAGTAGGGAATTGCTTGCCTACTTTAGAGATATTCTAACATTTATTTTTTTCTTTTTATTTTATTACATTTTTGAAGTTCAGCAAACTTGTAAACTTGAGCAACAAAACCCTGACTGACCAGATCTCTTCCATACTCCCACCGCGTTCTGTCTTTCAGCTGTTTGTTGTTTCTGAACTAACTCTGCAGCTCCATTCCCTCCATTGAAAGAGAAGGCCTTAAGTTTTGAATTAAAATGCTGACAGCCCAAATCAAAGCACACATGTGAGATAAACCTGCCCCCATTCCCTTTTTCTTCCCTATTTACATACATGCAGTGTGAGCACAAAACCTTGGTAACTAGGAAGCAAATGGAATAAATGGCGAAGACACTCAAAGCATGACACACCCTCTGGGACCACCTTTAAAAATGATTTATAGCATATTAGAAAATAAATTTTACCATATTAGAAAAGAAAGCGCCAATGCATGCAGAGAAGCTCAGAATATCAATGCAAATAGCATGACTCTCTCAGATGGGAGAGCAAGAAATCCCATCCCACTCTTACATTTGCATGTACATTTACATGTTTGAAAGCCTGCTGCAAAGGATTATTTGCTAAGTCTAAATGTTTTTATCCTGAACGTTCAATTCTCTCATTTTCACCTAGGCCTTTACTATGTTTTTCATGCACATGAAGGAACAAATCCATGGGGAAGGCTCAAGTATGAATTAAACTATTTATTTGATGGCTCCTTGTGAGATTTTGCTGTTAAAAGAGAATATTTTTATGAGAAGAAATCTGCTTTGTTGGCAAGCAGAAAAACATGAGATCAGGCACTAGACTGACACTTGAAGGACTCATAGTTCAACTGCTGCATCCCAAGTACGACAATGGCTTATATCAGTGGTTCTCAAATGGTAGGGCAGGATTCCCGGGAGGGTGAGAGAGTTGCTCAAGGGGGGCATGGAATTTAGAAGCTCTGATTTCTTCTCTTCCGCCTCTTGCCAACCTTTCTATGTGTAAACTTTGCACATGTGTTGAGTTAAAGACTGAATTTATTTAAATAAAGCTGTTCTATTTTGAACTGTGTTAATTTACTTATAAAATGTTAAAACATGAATAGATTTGAATGTGCAAATGAAAATACATACACAAAACATACAAACTATTTTTATTCATGTACTACGTAAAATGGAGGGGGGAGTTGATAGCAATAGCACCTTCATTTTGCACTAAGTAGTCTCTAAGCAGTTTACAACTGTAAGCTAATTGCCCCAAACAAGCTAGAGCCTCATTTTAGCAACTTGACGCTAAGCCCCTGGCTGGTACTGAACTCACAACCTTGTGGTTTAATTCAAAGATATAGCCATGTAAGTCTGTAGAAGAGTATGTTGAGAGATCTTGTAGCACCTTTGAGCCTAAGTGAAATAAAAAATTTGGCAGCATGAGCTTTTGTAGACTTCAGTCTGCTTCCTCAGATGCATGGGCATGGCACCACAATATGCCAAAATCTTTATGGCTAGCCTAGAACAATGCTTCCTTAACTCCTGCACCCAGAAACCACTCCTCTTCCATAAGGTACACTGACAATGTTTTCATAATTTGGACTCATGGAGAAGACTCGCTCAAGACATTTCACCAGAGTTTCAAAAACTTCCACCCCACCATCAACCTCAGCTTAGAACTGTCTATAAAACAAACAAAACAAACAGCTTCATTTATATACCGCTTCATACCCTTAAGGAGTGTCTAAGCGGTTTACAATTGTAAGCTATTTGCCCGCCAACAATCTGGGTACTCATTTTAGCGACCTTGGAAGGATGCAAGCCTGAGTTGAGCTTCAGCCCTTTGGTGGTCTTGAACTCGCCACCTTATGGTTTTGTGTAAGTGGCTGCAGTACAGGCATTTAACCACTGCGTCAACAGGGCTGATTCAGCTGGATGGCCATCTGTTGGGGATGCTTTGATTTGAGAGTTCCTGTATGGCAGGGGATTGGACTGGATGGCCCTTGTGGTCTCTTCCAACTCTATGACTCTATGATTCTACCACACTATACCGCAAACCCACAGACCGCTACACACTCCACTAAATTAATCTGAGGAAGTAGACAGAAATCTATGTAAGCTCACGCTGCCAACTTCTTTCTTTCAGTTAGTCTCAAAGGTGCTACAAGATCTCTCTACAACCTTGTGGTTTGTGAGTGAGTGGCTGCAGTACTGGAATTTAACTACTGTGCCACCAACTATTCTGTTGTTGATGTCTGCATGTAGATGTAAAGGGGTCACAAAAGTAAAAGGTTCAAGGACCACTAGCTTATACCAAATTAACATGTTGATTCTTCTGCCATAGCAAGGGGTGATGCCAAAGATTTAAATGGGAAGCTTGTGCATGTAACATATGTTCCATCACTTGACCCATAGTAAGGATGATATGCATGATTCTGAAGCTTTAGCACCATGTTGAGGGGGTATGTAGTAAGGTGTATCAAACTGGTTTGGAAACTCAAGGGATCAGAGATGGAGAACTCTATGTCTCTCTTCCTGCTCCTTCCCTGTTCAGTTCAGTTTCCTATTTGTAAGATGGGAAGAAGACCAACAGGACAGATGTGAGGCTGAAGAAGATAAACTCTGCCCAACAAATTCATAGCAGGTTCTGCTTTTCCTCCTCCTGATTTCCTCTAAGGGGGATGGATTTAACAATTGATTGATTTTAATTCCTGCTCCCTCTCCTTGTATATTATTTGCACAGTTGCTTATTTGTCTAGCTACAACCGGGATTTATTTAGTTATCGAGGGTCAGTGCACATGTAACGTGTTTTATAAAGTGATATTGAACAGGGAGAAAACTGCATTCGAATGATACCTGAATAATAATAAGCAGCCAGCCACCGGAGGAGAAAGTTCGGATTCCTTCTGGTGGCTGACATGCTGTTGTTTAGTTTTCTGTCAGGAACAAAGCTTGTTTATTTACCTTAACTTTCCCTTCTTTATAATTACTTTTAAAAAATGTTGTCCAATTCTTGATGGAAGACACCAGGATGACAACCAGCTGCTAGCTAACATGGCAGAAGTACAAACATTGGTACTGATCTGACAGTCTGTGGCTGAACTACGCTCATGATAAGCTTTCGTCCACAGACAGGTATCCCCATGGGCTATGCACTAAAAACAAAAAGCCCAGGTCTCTGGACCTTGTGGGATTTTGAGACTATCACTTTCTGTCTTATAGTCCAGCACGTATAGTGCTTCCAAAAGTCATGGATGAAACAGCCATAACCCTGTTGAGGTGGGGTTAGAGAGAGCTGGTGTGGTGTAGAGTATTGGATGTAAAGCAGACAAGTGGAAGTAAAGCAGAAAACAGCAGTCGAAGTCCACATTACAGATGGATTGATTCAATAATGGATATACAGTTGGCCCTATATATCCATGGAGTCTTTCTCCACAGATTCTACCATTCATGGCCCGAAAATATTTTTTTTAAATATACAAATTCCAAAAAGCAAACCTTGATTTGGCCATTTAATATAAGGGGTGACATTTTACTATGCCATTGTATTTAATAGGACTTGATCACTGATGGATTTTGCTATCCATGGTGGGGTCTTGGAAACAAACCCAGACAGACCTGTTGTATTTTTTTAAACTACAGAAAAAGAGATTCCACCTCAACATTATTAGGAAGAACTTTCTAAGTGTAAGAGCTGTCCAATAGTGGAATACGCTGCCTCAGAGAGTGGTGGAGTCTCCTTCTTTTTTTTCTTTTTCTTTTTTTTAATAAAGAGAGGCTGGGTGGCCATTTTATTGAGAGTGCTTGGATTGTGTATTCCTGCATGATGGGGGGGGGGGTGTTGGTTGGACCGGATGCCCCTGCAGGTTTTTTCCAACTTGATGATTCTACTCTGCTTTCTCTTCAGATTGTAGATATCTTTCACCTTTTTGCACCAATAAAGGATGTCACAGCCCTGAGGTTGCAAGGCTGGAACAGGGGTATTGATGAATGGGACTCATGGAGGTCTCTCATTCGCCATATATGAAGGCCAACTTGACAGCAAATAACAACAACAATGTAAAGCCAGGAGAGCCCTTGTGGCACATGGTTAAATGCCTATACTGCAGCCACTCACTCATAAACCACAAGATTGTGAGTTCAATACCAGCCAGGGGCTCAGGGCCAACCCAGCCAGGCATCCTTCCAAGGTCACCAAAATGAGTTCCCGGATTGTTGGGGGCAATTGGCTTATACATTGTAAACCACTTAGGGAGTGCTTGAGAGCACTGATAAGTGGTACAGAAATGTACTTGCTATTGATATTGCTATTGCTTGCTAGAGCTGAATTCACAACTCCTGGCTTTACATTGGAGTTTATCCCAAAGGCCCTGGAATGGGCCTGTAGGGTTACAAAAGGGGGCATGATGGGAATGGGAGGCAGTACAGAATGCAGTTTAACACACAGGAGAATGCCGCCGCTGCCACCGGAAATTCTAATTGTGTTCCAGTTGCGTTCCCCAGGAGGCAATTTTCAGGAACTGTTTAGAAGCCTTCCTGAAAATCGCCTCCATCTGGACACATCTGGAATGCAATGAGAACTTCCAGCAGTGCCAACGGCATTCTCCTGTGTGGTAAACTGCATTCTATGCCACCTTTCAATCCCATCACACCCCCTTTTGTAATGCGACAGGCCCATTCCAGTGCCTGTGTTAAAATACTCCAGAGTTTAACCTATCTCTCAGCTTAGCCTAACTCCCAGGGATGCTACATGGATAAGAAGCTTGGATGTCAAACTGTGCTTTTTAGAGGAAGTGAGGAAAATAAAAAATACAGTGGGACTCGGTATCCACGGGGGAATCTTTTCTGGACCCCCTACTGCTACAAGAATCTGTGGATGCTCAAGTCCTGTTGTTGCCAATAGCAGTGTGTGCATGTGCTTGCAGCACCATTAGGGAAAATGAGGTTTCCTGTTGTCCTTAAGGTACATGTGGCACAACCACATGTACATGCTGCTATGGGGATAACAGGGACTTGCAATCCAGGGATGCTGAAATCTGCAAATGAAAAGTCCAGGAATACCGAGGTCCCATTGTATATAATAAATAAATATGAGAAAGGATAGGAAATTTTTAAAAGGTCTATTTTTATCTGTCCGTAGTCCTTTCATGCAGACTGACTTCCCAGCCTCCCAGACTGATTTACAGCCTGCTTCCAGAAAGCTACTATTAACTGGGATTAAAGACAAAATAAAGGAACTCCAATATGACTAAAAGCAGTTGGATAGGAGGAATTAGACTTATCAAATGGAATGCATACAAGATCTCTCCCAAAGTAGATGGTGAAGGGTCTAGAAACCTTGCCCTATGAGGAACACCTTAGGGAACTGGGGATGTTTAGCCTGGAGAAGAGAAGGTTAAGAGGTGATATGACAGCCCTTTTTAAATATTTGAAGGGATGTCATATTGAGGAGGGAGCAAGCTTGTTTTCTGCTGCTGCAGAGACTAGAACGTGGAACAATGGATGCAAGCTGCAAGAAAAGAGATTCCACTTCAACATTAGGAGGAACTTCCTGACATTAAGGGCTGTTTGACAGTGGAATACAGTCCCTTGGAGTGTGGTGGAGTCTCCTTAATTAGAGGTCTTTAAGAAGAGGCTGGATGGCCATCTGTCGGGGATGCTTTGACTGGGAGTTCCTGCATGGCAGGGGGTTGGACTGGATGGCCCTTGGGGTCTCTTCCAACTCTATGATTCTATGATTCTATGGAAGTGTCTTCCCAGTTCAGCCATTGCACCCACTGGATGACCTTGGGCAAATCACATGCTCTCAACTTCAGGGAACAGCAATGGCAAACCTCCTCTGCTCAAATCTTGCCAAGTAAACCCCATGATAGGTTCGCTGAAGCTGGAAACGACTTGAAGGCACACAACAACAATGAACAAATGTGTGGGGTGAGGGGATACAGCCCTCTAGTATTTCCCGGGGAGACAACTGTGATCTCCTACCCTTCTACAATTGTCCACTCAGGTCTGGAGAAAGCAAAACTGGATGTTGCCTTTTCTTGCTTTAAAGAGAGCGTCCTAACTTGGAATAAATGCTCATGCTTCAACCAAATTGTGGGATTGTTAGGAGAAGGTAGCAACAGGGCTGCCCATCAGGTGCATAGAGCACGTGGGCCAGCAAACTGTAATACAGCATGCTTGATGCTTTGCTGCCATGTCACAGGGGGTTACTCAATGCCACATAATGCCACAGATAAGTCAATTTTAAAATCCCACTTCGACACGGCCTAAGTCATAATTATACTATTAAAGCTGAGAACAATTTGTGAGGATTTGCAAGGACTATGCTCTTTTCTTCCCTCCTCGTTCACCTGCTGGCATCAGGACCATTTTCAAATTAACTGAGATAATCATCTCTCTGTAATAAGCACCGCCATCACGTCTGTCGTTATCAAGCAATTCTGTTCTTTAATGAACACCATCCCAAACCCACACTAACAAGGAGAATGTCATATAATTAACTGGTCTAATTTTTTTGGAGAATATGTTAACTCAACAATGCTGTTTCGTGTCTCTGCTGCACAGGGAGTTGTACTTTATGTCAAAAATATTAATTACTGACAAAAATGAAGGAGTGAACGGCAAATTATGGAACTACAGATTAGAATCATGATTTGAAATAGACCCGAAGTCATATATTCCATGGGTAGTTCTCAGGTGATGCTTTTGTAGCTGGAGCAAGATATGTGAATACAGCAGATGCACAAACACACATGGTTCCACTGAATTCTCCTGTCCTGCCCTATCAAAGCTGCCATCAGTATTTTTAGCTACACCCAAAATTAAAACCATTTCAAAGATCCTCAGCATCTAATTCTACAGAGAAACTTTACTGGAGACATAGGCTGCATCCGCACTGCAGAAATAATGTGGTTTGACACAAGTTTAATTGCAATGGCCCAATGCTATGAAAGTCTGTGAGCTGTAATGAGGATGCAAGAGAGTTCTGATAATGCACCATCTCCATACTTTAAAAACTACCTGTTTAAATGATAATGTGATTTTGCAGCTCTAGGTATAGCCAAAAGATTTAGTTTACCCTTAGTCAGAGTTTGGAAAATTACTTTTTGAAAAGCACATCACTGCGTAATTTGTTAGAAAGACCCAAACCATAAATGATTACTGATACCACAAAAATTCCTCCCAATAAAGTCACATATTGCATTATGTGCTACTTTTGGAGTAGGAGAATCTATCAAAAAAGTATGGCTAAAAATCGAAAGGAATACATTGTCATGCCCCACCAGGGCTTCCATCAATATTTTTTTTACCTACAGCAAAATTTAAAACGAGCTGGAGGTTCTTCTGCATCTGATTCTATAGAGAAACCTCAGTGGAGACTGATAGAATTCTGATAAGGTCCCATCTTCATATTTAAAAACTATCTGTTTAAACGATTGAGTAATTTTGCAGCTCTAGGTACATTCAAGAGTTTTAGTTAATCCTAATTAGGAATCTAGGGGCCAGAACAGACAGGTTAAAATAAAGCTGCTTCAGGTCACTTTGGAGGTATGCTGTTTAAATGACACACACACCTTAAGAGGCCAGAGGCCATGCCAAAGCTATGCAGCTTCTTGCCTCTTAAGATACACACACACACACACACACACACACATTGTGTGCCTAACCTTTCAAAGAATAGTGTACAAACTAGCAGGTATAGTTTTTTTTGGGCTTTTCTGAGCTATGAAGCTGTGTTCTAGAAGAGTTTTTTCTTGACGTTTCACCAGCATCTGTGGCTAGCATCTTCAGAGAATGTTGGCATGGGAGAGAGTGGGGTATATATACTGTTGGTTGAGAGAAAGTGATTTGTATGTTAATTTGTGCATGGTTCTGTTGTTGAATGGCAAGGCATCAGGGTGTCTATTTAATGAATGACCCATTGTCTGCTGGGAAACCCCCCTGACCCTGGGTGATGTTCATTTGCAAGGGCTGAGTCTTGATTTTAGTGTTTTTCAGGACTGGCAGCCAAACTTTGTTTACTTTAAGGGCTTCTTCTTTCCTGTTGAAGTTGTCTAGGTGTTTACGGATAACAGTGGCTTCCCTGTGCATTCTGACCTGATAGTTGTTGGCATGGTCCAGCATTTCAGTGTTTTCAAACAACATTGAAATCCAAAAACCATTGAAAAACTGCACAAAATAAGTATATTGTGCAAAGAAATGTGCCAAGTAGGGGAAATCATGTGAATTTCCCCCAGTATAGAAGCAAAACATGAAGTCTCACAACATGATGCCAAACAAGGATAGGAAGAAAACACAGATAGGATTTGGAGAAATTCAACAGGAGCAAAACTTGGAGCTTCTCACATCCCAGCTCTGATGCAAAAGGTTGACAACAAATGACTACCAGAAGGTAAAGGGTTACAAATAATTTCCTTTCGACACAGATATTTGTAATCTTACTTCTGCATGTTAAAATTAACTCATTTGCTTTCTAGACCGATAAAAGTGTGCTATTCTTCACAAATTCTCATGTGATTCTTATCAGTTGATTACTCTCTGTTGTCAAAAGGTTTTGCTATTTCCCTTTGTCTTTTAGTAAAATCCCAGAATTCAAACCAAAAGAAGCCAGAGGGATGCTTCCCCTTCACTCTGCCTCACTCTGATTCTCATAAGTATTGGTCTTTATCAGCTATAAAGGTTTAAGGTTATCTGAAGGAATGACTGAGAAAATGGTATTACTTTGTGTTCCTCTGACATTTGGATGTGTAATTGGATGAACATCTGTTCTGTTTTGTTTGATTGTAGACCTATGGCTAATAATTCCAACTTAGCATGAGACAGTCAGACGCATCTATTCCATTTTTATATACTCAAGCTTCTTGGTCCACGGCTCGCCTGATTCTTGATCCTCCTTGAGTCTCTTTCACCAATCCAACAAAAAGCAACACAGCCCCTGCCTTATGGCATGTGAAAAAATGGCGCCTCCCACCTTGAGCGGGCAGGTGCAGTTGCTGTGGGGCCGGGGGAGCCCCAAGCCAGCTGTTTTTGTTGCGCTGCACTTCCCATCGGCGGGAAGCCTGTGGCACACCTGCTTCCCGCCGGCGGGAAGGCAGGCGCACGCGCACTCTGCTTGGTGTGCGCCCGCTCAGCCCTGGAGCCCAGGTGCCTGAGCGAGCGCAGCAGGGGTCGGCCTGGCCATCCCTCCTCCTCCTCCCTTGGTGGCTTGCCTCGGGAGGAGGAACACTTCTGTTGGGCCTCCAGCGGTGGAGGCAGTCTGGGCCGGCGCGGTGGGCGTTGTGCCCTGGCCTTGCTCGGCTCCCCACTCTCCCTCCCTGGGATTGTTGCTTCTTGTCACAACTTGTTTGTTGGGGCGGCAGGACAGGTACTGGATCTGGCAGGCTCGTTTACGTGCTCGGTAGCACTGGATCGAGAGTCCCTTGGGACCCAGAAACATCATGGTGCGATGTGGCCAACAGTGGGTCACATGGAGTTTATCCTGGTGATGAGAGGCTTTCCTCCGGTAGCTGCGTAATTGCGTAATTGCGCAAGGGCGTTTCATTGCCTCAAACGTCATCCTGATGCTTGGCATACAAGCAACCTCACTTCAGTCCAGCCTCAGTGTTGGTGATGTGCAGATCCAGACATGGTGCTTTCGGCCAACACTACCTTTGGTTTTGCTTAAATAAAGTTGTGGCCTTTTCCACTGCCAACCTGCTTCTTGTTCTTCTTGAGGCGTACCCACTTACGCTGCAACTCATCTTTCTGAAAGATCATTCCTGGATGAGCCCAAGAACTCACCTAGTGCAGTATTCTCTGTGGAGAAACTGGAGCGGATCCAAAGGAGGGCAACTAAGATGGTGAAGGGTCTGGAAACCATGCCCTATGAGGAGCGACTTAGGGAACTAGGGATGTTTAGCCTGGAGAAGAGAAGGTTAAGAGGTGATATGATAGCCCTGTTCAAATATTTGAAGCGATGTCATATTGAAGAGGGAGCAAGCTTGTTTTCTGCTGCTGCAGAGACTAGAACGCGGAACAATGGATGCAAGCTGCAGGAAAAGAGATTCCACCTCAACATTAGGAGGGATTTCCTGACAGTAAGGGCTGTTCGACAGTGGAACACACTCCCTCGGAGTGTAGTGGAGTCTCCATCCTTGGAGGTCTTTAAGCAGAGGCTGGATGGCCATCTGTCGGGGATGCTTTGAATGGGAGTTCCTGCATGGCAGGGGGTTGGACTGGATGGCCCTTGTGGTCTCTTCCAACTCTATGATTCTATGATTCTATGAGTTTGCCAGAAACTTTGGAAGGCTGAGAACCAAGGTTAGCTGGGTATAGTCTACTATTTGTCCTCAAATCTGGTAATCGCATGTCTAACTGCTTCTGATCTCAACAGTCACATATTCATTGATTTGTAATCATATTTGAGATGAATCTCTTATCATGCTTCCCCACCCCATTAATTTTTGTCTTGGAGTGATAAAACATAACAATGTCATTATGTGTTCATTTGTCAGCTGTTTATCTGTGCCTTATTTATTCTTCTGAGTATAGTTAATGTTCTTATTCTGTACTGAATAGAATTCACCTACTCATTGAATGGAGCGATGGCTAACTGCAATTGATAGAGCTCTCCTCCATCAGTTTCCCTAGTCTTTCTCTAAAGCCATGTAACCAGGTGCTACACATCACATTTTTGTGTGTGTGAAGTTATTTTGTATTTGGGCTCTTTCTTTCATTGCCCAACCATGGCTCCTATCAATTTTATGGAATAAGAAGTAATGAATTAAATGCCCCTGACCTAACATCCAATTGGCAGTCTCAACTCAAGTAGACCCATTGAACCAATTGCTGAATGGTACGTGAGCAGTATGTAAACCCCATTGCTCCAATGAATCTACTCTAGCTGGGAACAGCAATTGTATTCAGGCCACTGTTTTGAGAAGGAGGAAGAGACAAAGAGAATGAATACTCTTGTTCTATTCAACTTCTTCAGATTGTTTCCATTAAATCAAGTTTCCATTTTCCCTCACAATAGCCACATAGATTGTCAAAGTTCAGGCCAGTGCTCTCTTTTGACTCTAAAAATGTTCACAAACATCCTGTGACATGAGAAAAGTTCAGCCAATTGCTCCAATGGGGGTTACAAAAGGGACATCCAATTTTTAACTTACAATATTAAAAAGGAACTTTAGTTCTGTTCTAGAAACCAGCAACTGCCTTTAATCAACGGGAATGTTAGTCATCCGGCCTTCTTGATCTCCCTGGCTTGATAGCAATCTGCAGTGTCCTGCTGATCAATGTATTTATTGTTTTTATGTATGTATCTGAGAAACCATATCGTTTTAGGGATTTGAGGGATAGATGTTCATGATGAATAATTTAAGTGTAGGCAGGAACCCTGCTGAAAGGCAGAGGACTGGGGCGGATGGCAGTTGAGGTCTCTTCTGAAACTTACAACTCTTTGAACTGCAAGCCAAGTTCCTACTAATTTACTCCATAACAAGGGTTGTCTCTTGACAGCACAATAGGAATAACACAGTTGCTTTTAACTGTCACCCACATTCTTCATTCATTACCCCCTTGAATATTCCCTTCGTGCTTGGATTAGTGTCTTGCTGTTGCCAACAAAATCCAATGAACTGTCTAACATTTGAACAGAGGGGCCCATTTTATTGAAAATTTCTACCTATCTCTCCTTTAAACTGACGCTCGTTTGGGCTGCCCTGCCACTTTCCCCACTTTTATGTCAGTCTCTTGCTGCAAGATATGAGCCTATTTATCATGCAATTATCATCAGTTTCCTGACAGTTTGAGCATTTCCAGACATATTAAAGCATCCTTCCAAATTTGTATGTTGCTGCTATCGTGAAATATGTGCTTCCGAAATGCTCAGTGATACTTAGCAAAAGTAATCACAGTCCCAGAGTCCAGCATGGTGGAAACACAGAAGGAGATTCCTCAACTCATATGAAATGTATGGAGATGACATGCAGTGTAGCATGCACTCTACTAGTGATGAACACATAGGTGTACTCCACTTTCTCCTGCATCCTTGCATCTTGCAGGATGGGGATAGAACTTGGAGCACATGTTGAGGACAGGTGCAATTATCAATTAACCTTCTGGACCTGTTATGAAAATGCCAGGCAAGTATCTCATTGTCCCTCTTTTTCTCCCACACACAAATGTTGACACATCACACTGAAACTTTATATGTACATTTACGATAATTTGATTTTCCATCTCAAGCATACCCACACTCTCTAGACTCAGTCAAGAGGGAGGTAACATGCAAAATACATGGTAATGTGGTAGCTTTCTTTAATGCTGAAATGTTAAAAAAATAATCATTCAAACACACACATACGAAACCTGTGATTTCTCTTTAGATCAAAGCTATAAGACACTAGTCCAACATTTGGATTCATTTTCAGTGAGGTGAGAAAAATACAAAAACAAAATATTATATCATATTCAAAGGAAGGCTTCTGGAACACTGACAATTCCTCCCTCCTGTTTAGTTTGTAACATTTTGCCTGATGAAGAAGCCAGTGGAATTTCAAAAGCTTGCCACAAGTATATTGTGCGTTTGAGTTGGCCATTGAAAGTATCACTTTTTGGTGGATTTTTGTTTGACATTTGTTTTACTTAAGAATCTTCATTAGAAATAGCAGGGAGAGAGGAGCATGTAAGCCATAAACTGGAGGTGACTTGAAGGCACACCGACAAGCATGTAAGGATCCTCAAATTCCATCCTTTGACAGTGATGTTTTATAATGGGGACTCCCCCCCCTCCCCCAATTATTCAAAACTTCGTTATGGGTAATAAAGTGTTAAATGAGATGAAGAGGCTCAATTACATTTAAATGAGTTTCAGTGTCAGAGGTGAGGAGACAGCAATTGCCAAAGAGATGGACAGTTGGGCTGAAGCTTGAACTTTCAAGGTTCTTCTCGGCAGAGGTCATAAAGAGAGGCACCACAAGGTGTAGGCTTCTAACAATGGAATACTTGGAGTGAGAAGCTCTCATAACACCTGTGCTCAAATCTCTCTACTGGCTGCCGATTAGTTTCCAGGCACAGTACAAGGTGTTGGTTTTGACCTTTAAAGCCCTATGTTGCTCGAGTCCATCCTATCTTAGGGACTGCCTCTTCCCGTATGACCCCCCCCCCACACACACACACACTCCGGTCCTCTGGGAGGAACCTGCTACAGTCCACGAAGACCAGGCTGGTGCAGACCTTCCAGAGGGCCTTTTCGGCAGTCATCCCCAGACTGTGGAATGACCTGCCGGATGAGATGCGTCTCATTCCATCTTTTTTTTTAAAGCTTTCTAAAAAAGGTCTAAAGACGCATCTCTTCTGGCAGGCCTTCCCAGAGAATGTGAACACTTCCTGGCTCCAAACCTAGGCCTTACTGCCTCTCCAGCTGTCCTTCTCCAGTGTCTTTTCCACCCCTTTACAGCCTAGGTTTTCAGGCCCGCTTCCCTGTTGCTGCTTTTTACTGTTGTAATTTGTTTTATTTTATGTTTTTAATTATATAGTGGTTTATCTCATATGAGATAGGATAGGAAGGGAGAAGAGGTAGAAGAGGTAGAAATTGAAGGAAGAAAGCAATAGGAAGGGCAAGAGGGCAAGAAGGTTGATTTTAAGATGGAAAATTGAAGATCTCAAGGTAAATAAGAACAGGAAGGGAAGATAGATGTATAATAGAGAATGGAAATTTTTATTTTATTTTTTGTTTCTTTTTTTCCTCTCTTTTCCCTCAAATAAGTTTAAATATTATAAATAGACTCATTTTTGCATTTAATCCTTCAATTACATTATTTTAAGATGTTAAGATATTAGGTAATTTTTACACGTCTATATTCAAGTTGATCATATTTAAGTGGATTTGAAGATTTTTTTTTGCGATTTTGCGATGTGTGGTTTTCTTCCCCTCTTCTCATGTATTGTATGTATTGTATGTACGTATGTGTTGATTTTAATTCAATAAAAATTATTTTAAAAAATTATATAGTGGTTTAATTCTCTTTTTAAGGGGGGGCAGTGAGGGAAGGGATGGGATGTTTTAACCGATATTGTTTTAATCTTTTTGTTGTAACCCACTCTGATTGCCTGTTCAGAGGGGCGGGCTAGAAATAAATAAATAAATCATCATCATCATCATCATCATCACCATCATCATTATAGTTTGGGAAGCTGTTAGAGGCTGGACAATGGAGCCCAGACTCCCAGCTACTCCATAACATCAGGAACTACAAATCCCATTTGAGCTATAAGTAGAATAGGATAATGTAATAGCTAGTCACTATGGGGCGGTACAGACCACCCAAAAAAGGCAGTCTGGCACCACCTCTTTTAGCGCCACAAAAAAGGAGCAGGGAAACCACGCCCTTTTTGCTGCGCAGTTGTGGCGCAGCAAAGAAAAAAAGTGCCATTGGGCGCCTTTGTACCCCCGCAACTGCGCAGCTCGATGCGCAAGCTATGCAGTTGTGCTGGCACCATTACGTACGCCATGTAAATGGCATTATGTAATGGTGCCACACCATTACATGTTAAGGTTCATGAGTGTGTAAACGATGCATGCTCCTGAACCCTAATTGCGCCGCCGAAGCGCCTCTTCATGCTGGCCTGTATCAGGCCATTGTGTTTTGGGGTTTATCTTCCTGATTTGGCTGAAAAGATCTCATCTGTCTGTAACTGTAATTTACAAGCCTGTACCTGAATGAAAACGCCCTTCATAATAACAACAACATTTACAGTTGGCCCTCCTTATCCACGGATTTCTTATTCATGGATTCAAGCATCCACTGCCTGAAAATGTTTTTTTTTTTTTTAAGTATAAATTCCAAATAGCAAACCTTGAATTTGCCATTTTATATAAGGGACACCATTTTGCTATGCCATTGCATTTAATGAGACTTGAGCATCCATGTATTTTATTATCAACTGGGTGTGGATGTGTGTGTGTGTGTCCTGGAACCAAACCCCAGTGAATAACAAGGGCCCACTGTATTTATAACACCCTTTTCACCAACCTCTCTCTCTCATGCAGAAATTTGCTATGGAGATTCCTTATTTGGGATAATCCCCTTTTCTTTAAAAGTATTCTAGTTCTCTTGCGTTCATTTTTCATATGGCTTGGCTTGGCCTAGCCCTTCTCCAGAGCTGCAGGAGGGAAGGAAGCATCTCAAAGTTGGTGGAATCCCAGCACTGTCCTACTGCATTGCTAAAGAGGGAGGATTCAAATCAATGGGAAGTAGTGGTGAGTTCATTGAATAAGACAGGTGCTCTCTGGAGTTTCCATTTGTCACTTCAGGAGTAGGAACAGGGGAGCTTGGAAGCATTACAGCATGGATAACACCACCAAATAAGGTGCCTAACACAAGACTTAAATGCACCTTCAGTCAATGCCAAAAAACCTATGCAGACCCATAAGCAAGATCCACAGCATTCACAGTCTCAGTAGAGTTACTTTTTTTGGACTACAGTTCCCAGATTCCCAGCAGAACTTTCCCAAACACTGATTAACAAGCACATGCAACCTAAATTCCAGTGTATTTAACCTTATGAAGATCCTATGATTTGATAGTTTTGAAAGCTGTGAAAAATTGGTAAAGAATCTGATGAAAAGAATGGCAATGTTTCTTAAAAATGGTAGATACTCTTTTGAATGGGCTGCTACTACATATGCAGGGATGGGACCCAGACTTGTGCTCCAAAGAATGTAATGTGGTTAATCTGTCTATTTACAGTGGGCCCTTGCTATCTGCTCAGTTTTCATTCCAGGACCCTCTGTGGATAATAAAATCCATGGATGTTCAAGTCCCATTAAATATAACGGCACAACAAAATGGTGTCCCATATATAAAATGGAAAATCAAGGTTTGCTATTTGGAGTTTATACTTTTTGGGAATATTTTCAAGCAGTGTATGCTCAAATCTGTGGATAAAAAATCTGTGGAAAAGGAGGGCCTACTGTATATAGTTGCATTTGATGCTGCTTCTACAACATCTTTAAATCTTTTCCTGCATTTTTCTCCATACAACCTAAGCTGGGTCCGCTCCCTACTATTGTGCATTGCTATTTTAATCTATTATGTTTTTTAACTCTATTGCGATTTAATTCTTTTTTAAGGGAGGGTGGTAAGGGTAAGGAAGGGGTATTTTAACTTGATATTGTTTTAACCTCTGCTGTACTCCGCCCCGATTGCTTGTTCAGAGGGGCAGAATAGAAATAATAATAATAATAATAATAATAATAATAATAATAATTAACATATTTGAAAATACAACTAATATTACAAAGACACTGTGACTTAAATCTTATTGTTTGTCCAAGATAGATTGGATTTAATGAATGAACTCTGAATGGCAAATCAATATTTTTGTAAATCCAAATGTTAGAATGAGTCTACTCTAGTTGGGATAATCAATTGTATTTAAGTTTATAGGTCTCCAAAGCACAATCATCCAAAGTAATTTCAATTGTGTGATGATGTATTTATTACTTTTCAGCAGTATACAGACATATTAACAAGGGAGGTCACATCACGAGTCTACATTTATCACTAATTATTATTTTCTGATATAGGAATGGTACTATTCCTGATTGAATATTTGTTCCTGTTCCCTTTCATTTGCAACTGCGAGGTCTCTATAAATAACTGAGATCAACCCCAAATAACTCTCCACTGCTAGAGACAGATTTTCATTATTTTATACACGAGAACAAAGAGTCCTCAAATCAATACTACCAGCAAAACAAGAAAGTGTTGCAATTAAAATATCGGATACATGTGATCTTTATACATTGAATTTTGGAAGGAAAAGTCAAGGGATAACCACCACAAATGCTTTCAAAAAATCATTCAGAGTTTGTAAAAGTTACTTTTTTGGCATGCAAATCCCAAAATGAAGTGTGAAAATAAGTTCTCTCTTGTGCCGGACACAACATTTTGGAGGACATATCGACTAAAAGCTGTACCAGTGATGGAAAGTGTATTGATGCAATGGCACCTGATGAATGAACAGATTGGTCTTCTGACCAGTGAACTACCTGGAAATCCAATTAGAAAAGCAAGTCCCATGAGGGATGGAAGCTGAAGAACTGTAGTGCATGAACTGTATTTCTTTTCAGTGAGAAATGCCCCTGGGAGTAATAATGTCTAATTAATACAATCTCTTGTTTTGCTGTCCATCTTGGAAGGAGAAATCCTGGAATTCAGAGGTGACTGTACAAGAGAAATGAACATCATTCCTATAATCCTCACTCATGAGAAAATGGGAGGATTAAAGATTCTGACATCTGCATAATGGTAATTTTCACCTAAAGAGAGAGAGATTTATGCAAAAAAGGAGACTATTTTCACTGACCTAGAAGGAGTGAAACATTGAAATTAAAGATGGTGGGGAATATGAAAACAAATACTCTACTGTGGATCATAAAGACATATGTGATAAACCTCATTTCAAATGAAATCCCATTTCTACTAGAAACGTGCTTGAAAAGGTGGTAAAATGCACAATCACTTTGATTATGTTCTTGTTGACTTCTACCAGGATAATGAAAGATTTCATGTCTCTGTTGTGAACTATGGCTGCATCTGCACTGTAGAATAATCCAGGTTGATACCACTTTAATGGCCATGACTCAATGCTATGGGGTTCTGGGATTTGTAGTATATTGTGGCATCAGGGCTCTCTGACAGAAAAGGCTAAATGTCTCACAAAACTACAATTCCAAGAATTCCATACCACTAAGCCATGGATGTTGAAGTGACTGGACTGTTAAAAGTTGACTTGGATTACTTCAGCAGTGTGAATGCAACCTAAGTCAATTTTGCAATCTTCCTATCTGAATGGATCATCTTCTGAGCTGGAACTAGTTGCAGCTCCAGACCTCCTCAACACTTCATTTTTGGTACCAAAACTGACACACTTCACTGCTATCCGATAAGCTTTACTCGTGGTAAATCATGCAATAGGTGGTCTACGATACATAAAGCAGTCAAAGGGATCCAGCATGCTTATACAACAAGTTGTAGACCAGAATTTTTAAACCAATAATTCTACCCAGACAATCCCATGACCAACAATGGACATTGTTGGATAATGAGGTCTCTGAGCTGACCAGTGTTAGAGGATTTTTTTAAAAAAGTGTATGTAGTGCAAAAGGAGAAAAGAGAAATCAAAGTGCACAGGTATGACCAATCTCTCATCCTAACACTTTCCATTCCAAATTATAACATCCTTGCCCAAGTCCTGCTGTCTTCTTTTGAGAACCACACAGAGAGATGACCTATATCCAGAAGTTATTAAGAGTATCCAGAAGTTATCAACAATTTTGCTCTGAAAAACAACAGTAATGAGAATGCTTATGCCTTCCCCCACTATCTAGTTTCTCAACTCGAGATTACTCTCCAAGGAAGTGGGTAGATTTTGATTGAACTTTCTTGATAGATGAGCAAATCAGCAAAGAAATCAATTCAAAGGGGGGTATTTCTCTGGACATCTTCAAAAATAAGCTGGATAACTACTTTTTATGGAAGCTTCAGCTGGATTTTCTGCACTGAGCATGGGGGTGGATTCAATAGCCTATGGGGTGCCTTTCAACTATGGTTCTGTGGTGACTGGGCCATTTTTTTCTCAACCTGACCTACCTCACTTGGCTGTTGTAAGGATGAAATGGGAAGGGACAGAATTATATATATAATGCCTTGAACTGATATGAGTTAAAATAGCTTATAAATGTAAATAAATAAATAAAATCAAGAAATTAAACCTGGATCTTGAAGTGTGGGTATATGAGGGAAGGAGTGATGAGTAAACTCCCTCTTCTCTCCAGTACTTCTTCCACTCCAAATTGCAATCTCCAGAGGCTTCAAAGGACTACAAGCTACACTGTGAATCTGCCTAGTCGGTTTTCTTGCTACAAAGAGAAATGGTGTTTAGCTTCTTCAGATGAAAGTACAATTTGATGGAATTTGTTTGCATGCATGACAAGTTCCACCTTGTTCACAACAGAAATACAGCAATGCCTGCTTTGAATCATAAAAGCAAAAACCACAGATCAACAGTAATGAAGTATTTCTTGATATTTTCCCTGTCTAGGCACAAATGAGAAGTCCCAGTTAAAAAGTATCCAGGCATTACATCAAAACAGTAATTGATATTAAAAATTTAAGGAAGCCAACAACAGGTAAAACTCTGTATCATGATGTAGCTGCACTAAGCAGCAGCTCAAATTCTCTTGACATGGAAACAAAATTCTGGGGCAAAGTATTCCAGTAGTTATGCCTGGGTCCATAAGGAGAACCAGAGAAGAAGGAGCTGGTAAGTGTCCATCCATCTGGGATTTTTCTTTGTATTTTCAAGTTATTTCTGACTTATAGAGACACGACTAGAGAACCTTGTCAAATGGGAAACCTTTACCTTCTACCTAGAGACCCTAAGGAGAAGCTAGCATGGGATTTTCTTGGTAACATTTGCTCAGCAGGGATTTGCCTTTGCCTTTCTCTGAGACTGAGAGTGACACTTGCCCAATGATATCTATTGGTTTTTTGTGGTCAAGTAGGGACTTGAACCCTGTTGTCCTTGAGTCCTAGTTCAACACTTAGTTCACTACATCTGTTGGCTCTCACCTGGGATTACAAGGCACCCAAGCTTGATAATCACCTGGTAACTAAATGGAAAGAGCCAGGCAACCCTTTGGGAATAATGGGTTGGTAATTTGGGCAGCAGGGAATGACAGAGGGTCTAGCCAGGCCTGGCGAAGAGCAGAGGGAAAAATGATAAGGCTACTGGAGGTGAACAAAGCTTTCAGGTAAGAAGCTTTGTGTTCTTGTTGTTGTCTATTGCCTAATGATACAATTTTAATGTTCATGTATTCTACATGTATGCTTTCTCCAGTTTGACCTTCCAAGATTCCTAGATTTCATTTCAGAGATGCTTGAAACTCTAGCCCTCATCCCAGTTAAAAAAAGTTAAGTGAACATATGCATTGGTCAGATGCAACCTCTGAAGACCCATGTACACTGGATTTCAAACACATATTTCGTTTTAATTACTTTATATACAATTGGAAATAAATGACTTTTGGTAGGGCAGAACATCAGTGATGTACACAACTCCTTCTTTCTCTTTTACCATTCTATGATTTCTTTACTTTCTACAATACCAGATCTGTTTTGAGAATGCATTGTGAACAGGTATGCAGATGACAGGCAGATATTAATGCTGATCTAAAACACCCATGTGTTTATACTGAGGCAGATTCGCTGGCAGTTTCATGAGAACTGAAAGATGAGCTCATCTACTTATCTGGAGAAAGGCTCACTGCCAAAAGACTGGGAGAACTTAACTTCAAGAATCCCCCCTGACTGCCTAGAATCATCCTTGTGGTTGTATAGGAAGCATTACTCTCATTCAAATGGACTTGATCATACAAAAAGAGTCAGTCTGACTGGTTTGTAGCTACACACAACAGTGACATAGTTTTGCTGAGTACAACATTCTCAGTTAAGTGGAATCAGGAAAGAAACACTGGAAAATGACCACTGTCGTGCCTCCAATGTATGGTGGCCCTATCATGATCTCAAAACCATGGTCTACAGGAAGAGGCTTAGGGAGTTGGGAATGTTTAGACTGGGGAAGAGAAGGTTAAGGGCTGACATGATAGCTATGTTTAAATATTTGGAGGGATGTCATATTGAGGATGGAGCAAGCTTGTTTTCTGCTGCCCCAGAGACTAGGACCTAGAGCAATGGATGCAAACTACAGGAAAAGAGATTCGACCTAAACTTAAGGAAGAATTTAGTGATGGTAAAAGCTATTTGATAGTGGAATACATTGCTATCTCAGAGGTTGGTGGATTCTTCTTCTTTAGAGTTTTTTAAACAGAAGCTGGATGACCATTTGTCAACAGGGCTTGGACTGTGCATTGCTGCATGATAAGGAGTTGGACTGGATGACCCTTGGGGCATTTTCCAACTCTATGATTCTATGAAAGGATTACCTTGGCTAGATTTATTCAGAGGTTTGTCACAGCTATGCTCTTAAGGCTGAGAAAGAGAGAGTGACTTCACAGTGAGTCTCTTATGTCTGAACTGGGATTTGAACCCTGATTTTCCAGAGTCCTTGTCGAACACTCAAACCACTATGCCACACAGGCTCTCAAGAGTGGAGAGGCTGGACAACAGAGGAGTGGGAAAACCAGTAAGTGCAAACAGCTGTACAAAGCAGACTCAGCCTTTGAAATATAAATCCCTGCTTTGGAGGCAAATAAAACTGAACTTGGAGACAACTTGCTTCTCCTTACTAATAGCTAGAGGCATAACGGAGTCGGGCAGGGTAGACTTGAAATGTTCTCTGCACAACATATTTGATACAGCATTTCTCGTGAGAAATATCTGATTCCTAACATGTGTTCTTGGATTTTTCTTTTCCAATTTGTCTACCCATAAGCTGTGGCAAAAGCACCCTGGTTTTTAGGATTTCTTCCCTCCACCCCCTGAACTTTTGTAGATTTTAAAGTCAGCACAGGATCAGGGGGAAAAAAGAGAACAATTTTATTTAACAGCACTGCAGCTGATCCACTATGGCATGGCTGTTAAGGTTGAGATGGCACTTTTGTGCTAAGCCCTTATTCTCTGCCTCATATAAAACTTTCTTGAGCCCTTGCCCAGAGGCTGAAGATTTCTCATGCTTGCTTTCGAGCTGGTGGGTGAAATCTTGCTGGGGCTTTGAAGAAAATCCATCCAGCCATTTCTTTAAGGTGTTTTGAGCATGGGAAAACAGTAATTATTCACATAAAGATACTGAGACTTCCTCTTTCTCCACACTGCAATGCTTGGTGTACCACAAAGGAGCTTCTCTTTTCTTTTTAATAGTCCTTGTCATGCACTTTTTAACACCAGAGTGGGAGAGGAGATGGAGGACATTTTTAGCCACTGTTCACTGCTGTCTATTGTCCAAAGATGGCTCAAGTCACACTGAGGTCTAATTCAAAACATCAACTCTCCATGCCCATAAAATACAGCACATCCTTCCCATCTGCAGGGATTCAGTTCTGGAAGTTCTGAATGAGAAAAAAAAAGTGCATGCCGAAGCTCTATTAAAGACTAGCATGTGCCACTGCCACATGCACACACTAACATTGGCAATAATGGGGAGGGGTGATCTGTAGACACTCAAGTCTAGGAATGGCTGGCCTACCAATATGGTGAGCCTGCTGTAGCACAATACATAGGCAGCAGAAGTGACAAAACTACTGGGAAGTTCTTTTGCACAAGACTTCAATGAATGAATGAATCAATGAATGAATCAGACAGCTGGAGATGCTCAAAGTGTTGGTTTACTGTGCTCTCTAAAGTGAACCAAACAGATTCTAGACAAATAAATGAACTGAAATACAGTCATCATCAGCCTTTGCGTATGCTTGATTTTTGAGATAGTTTTGGACTTTAAAAAAATGCAGGGAGGGGAGGTACCAAAATACATTCAAAAAGTGATATTTTGGGTCATCATGTGAACTAAGTGTGCACTTTTGGAACAAATGTGTTAATAGTTAAATGCAGTTTTTCACATGGTTTAACAAACAGAAGGTGGGATGGAATAAAGTATGAAATGAACACTTGTGAAACTATTGTGGGATGAAGCAGATTGGACCTATGCATCCCTATGCATTTCAATCAGGCTCATGCAGAAGAACTTTTTAATTAATTGTGCCTCAAGAGATGGTCTTATCTGTCTTCCACTTTGCCACCCTTAACAGTAACCTCCTTCAGTGCAGACATGTAACTTTGATTCTTGCTGTTCCTGCCTCACTTACTTCTCTTTTACTTGGAATTTTATATTTTTCTTGATAATTGCTGAACATTACACCCTAATTCAGCACTAAACTGGAAGGTCTAGAGCCATACAAATGCTTGATAACCTTAACTGCTGATTTAACTGTCCATCAAAAAGTCTAGGCAAAGATGCTGTTTTATATCATCATGCCCAGAGATGCCAATGGACTATAACAAATGAAAGCAATGTTGTAGATTGGAAGAGACAATGTTTCAAGCCAAGAGATATTTTTGGCCTCCATGCATAAACCCAAGAATGTATTTCTCATACCTCTGTCGCAACGGAGACCTTAACTTTTCCAGATGTCAGTTGGTACTGCCACTGATAGCTAAACAAATGACCAAGCAAGATAATGTAAGTCTGTCTTGGACAGGATATAATGTCGCTGTCAAAAGACTGCTAATTGTGAATCTGGAAAAGTCTAGTGAAACATTGATCATTCATCATTTTGAAGCATACAAACCCCAACTTTGTAATTATAGACTCCTTTAAATTGCAAAGCCATATAGTGATGGAAAATACATTTGTGCCTGCATTGCAGTTCTGAGTATCAAGAGAATACGAAGGGTGAGGAAATGGGAAGGGGGGAATCAAGCAGACCCAGAAGGGTCCTTACTGAAAGAGGCACAGTAGGGATGAAGCTTTATGGAACCATAATGAATATTTTGCCATTGGATTTGAGAACTATCTGCCGAGAGTGAAACAAGTTGTCAACAAAGTTTCCATCTTGTGGGCCAGGGTTCACTTTATTTCAAGAGGACCATACCACTCTTATATTACAGAGGCCAGCAGATTTTTAAATAATAATAATAATTATAATTATAATTATAATAATAATAAATTTTTACCCCGCCTCTCCCGCAGGATCGAGGTAGCTTAACATGATAAAATACAGAATTAGAGTAAAATACAGTAAAACCCATTAACCCTTCCTCCAAACAATAACATTATAATTCCACATAACAATAATAACCATAATAAAATCTCAATAACAATAGTAAAATTTCATCTAAAATTATTACAACAATCAATCAGCGATAGCGAGATGGGCATTCTGGGATATTCCACATAGTAGTTCATGTCAGCAGATGACCAAGTGAGTTATTTAGAGAAGGCCTGTCAGAAGAGATCAGTCTTGACAGCTTTTTAAAAGCCATCAGGATTGGTAACATTCCAGATCTCTTCCGACAGGCCATTCCATAGATTGGGAGTGGCAGATGAAAAGGCCCTCTGGGTAACCGTGCCCAGCCTGGTCTTTTTTGGTTGCAGTAACTATTTCCCAAAGGAACTAATTGCTCAGGGTGGATTATATAGAAGAAGGTGATCCCACAAATAGGTTGGATCCAGTCCATGAAGGGCTTTAAATGTCATCACCAACACTTTGTACTGTGCCCGGAAACGAATAGGCAGCCGGTGGAGGTATTTTAGGATAGGTGTTGTGTGGTCACTTCTAGCTGTTCCGGTGACTAATTTGGCTGCCATGAAAGGCCACATTGTTATAGGGTCTTTGATGACATCTGTACCATTTTAAGAGAGAAGTGTTTCCTAAACACAAATACAGAATCATACACTTTGCTGAACATGACATGTGGATATGATCTGATTTCTTACAGCCCAATACTAAGCATGTTTACTCAGAAAGATACTGTACAGTGTTTCTGCAGCTTACTCCAAGATACATGTACATGTTTTCAAACTTGTTAATTCTAGAATTGGACAGAAGATGTAGAAACTAAAGATAATATAAACCCACCTGAAGATACTCATGAATGTGTTTTAAGTATTGCTTAATATGCATGGGAAAAATGCTTACCCAGTAATGCATTATCTGAACTGGGAAAAGGCAGAAGCTTTATTGCAGCTTATAGGGCCAGACTGTCCTTCATGTGTCATAGAATTTTCCAGGTCAAGAGAACTGTGGGTTATGATCAATGTCATTCAATTGCCTGTAATTGTCTGGAACGCCTTCTGCTTACCAGCATCTCCAGAAGAGCATGGTGCTACAACTCAACTGGGGTATGAATGACTCATGGCAGTAGTTGCAACAGGACTTTTGCATCCCTTTGCTTGCTTGCCTTTATCTATTTGATTTATATCTCACCTTTCTAATATGGGACACAAAGTGTTTTGCAATATAAATTAAAACAAAATAAAGAAAATGCTACATAGTAGGAAAGTTAAAACATTAAACAATCAATCAAGTTAAAATGTTAATTTAAAGCAATTAAAACACAGTCAAGATATATTACTCTTTCTTGCACATTCACATTATTTGCAAATTCACAAATTACTCATCTTCCCCTTCCTGCATCTATTTGCATCTATTTACCCTCTCCTGTCAAAAATATGTAGCCATTCAAATCCACATGAGGGAAATGGATGGCCACATGTGTGATAATGCACATTGCTTTGTCATAGAAGCCATAAAATCTTTTTCTGCTGAGTTTAAAGAGTTTTTTGTCCCCCTCCTGCAAAAAGCCTGCAAATCGCATGTGGGCAGATGACATTCTATTAGACTGGAATGAGGAGTATCTTAATCATGTAGACTAGCCCTGGGGCATACCAAGACATGATTTCCCTCTTGTGTCGACCTTAAGTGGTTGGTTGTGACCTGACAGCTGTGGAACTCCTGTTTTATGGAACTGTACATGGTCCCAAAGCATAGAACTTCCAAGTGTGCCTTGGAAACTCAACTCTATTAAAGACAGGGCTTGGTGCCACTGATTCTTGAGACTCTGTCCAAGATCCTACATCAAGATTGCATAGTGTAAACCTATGCACAAGGGACGATGCATTAATTGTGCTATGCAATTCTTGTGTATTAAATGATTGAACTAAGACACTAAATGCACATGTACACCCATGTGCAATGCACATCCTTTACAACACCAGCACATACACAACTCTATTTGTAATCCTGACGTGAATACAGACATTTTGTATCAAGCAAAGATGTCTGACTGCTTTCTTATGGGACATTACACATATGTAAGACACAAGCAAGCAGTAATACAATAATGTATTTAAGTCTTTTACTCCAAGTCTCAAGTCAAATCTAAAGTATCTACCTTCAAGTCTCAAGTCGAGTCTCAAGTCTGGGAGCCAACTTTGACATAAAAAGAGGTGGTGGCATGTGTGTGTGGAGTAGTGGTGGAGTTTCAATACCTATAAAATCAAGAAGATGTGCACAAAGGTGGAGGATAGGAATAGAAGAAAAGATTGGATCCTATTTTTACCTAGAATCAGCAGCAGATAAGACTTGTCAGTAGAGCTTGATCTGTTTCTGAGAAGGCAAACATGTTTAGCACTGGGCTTCTTGAGGTCTACTCAGCAGCCTGTCTGTGCTGCATATTGGAGGAGCATTGAAAACTAGCTTTAGAGGGATCACTCTCCTGCTTCAAGAAGCCTAACATCTTTGCTGTTCTTTCCCCCTCTGAAAAACAAATGTGTCTCAATCTCTGGGGTCAAGTTTTGTCTGCTGCTGCTCCTATGGAGGAAAAAAAAAACTTTTGAAGGATCTGATCTATCCTATTTGCAACGAAGATAGGCTGCTGAGTAGATGTCAACGCTGACTTCAAAACCCCAAAATATAAAGTCAGGACCAGAAAATACAAGTCAAGTTAAGCCAGTGGATCATTTATGTAGAGCTGAGTCCAAGTCAAGGCACTGAAAGAACTTGAGCCTGATTGAGTTTGAGTCAATCATCTCATGTCTACATCACTGCTAGCAAGAGTGTGGCATAGTGTAGTATTTCACTAGGATTCTGGGAGACCAGGGTTCAAATCATTATTTGTCCCTGAAAAGCTAAATGATGACCTCGAGCAAATCACATTCTCTCAAAGGAAAGCAATGACAAACCTCCTCTGAAAAAATCTGGCCAAGAAAACCTCTTGATAGGTTCACCTTATTGTTCCACATCATTGGAACAATGTGAAGGAATACAACAAGGGAAGACACCAAGAGGATTTTGGCCTTGTATTTTCCTACAGTATTCTTATGGGCTTACATTAAAATGCACTCATGTATTTCTACTCATTGCATTATACTACCTTGTTAAGGTTAGGCCTTATCAATACTACCACAACTTCTCCTCCTCCTCTTCCACACAGTAATGCTTGATTCTGCAGTGTTAAACAACTGCTGTGGGAAAGAGGGAGGTGAACTCTTAGTGCAGTGATGAGGCTCCTGCCATTGTGTAGAAGATGGGAGTTCTTTCTGGCAGGCACTGCTCTTTAAGGAAAAGAGAGATGAGCCACACCATCTACATTACATGGACTTGATCTGTAATCACCTTGTCCTACGTTATATTTTATGCCTCCTTAGCCATAAAATCTCAGCTATTTATTCATTTAATGAATCAGGCTACCACAGTCTCCATTAGCACGAAACCTCTGGACGGCTACTATGGACAATTGCATGAAGTATGAATCCAATTATGGAGTCTTTTACTATACCTGTTCCAGCTACTGAAAACAAGGAGGAACCTAGATGTTACACCTGAAGATGTTACAAGGACAACGGATAATGTATGGGTTGGGAGCAATTTGGAAACTTAAAAAATCCACAGGGCTGTTACTACCCAAATTGGCCACAACATCACTCCTGAGCCAGCCCGGAGTCTCTGCACTGTGTGCAAACACCTGCCAAAAACAGTTGTTAAGGTATATCTTGAAAATGACAAAACACCAGCTGTCCAAGCCCTCCCCTCCTTTCATCCTCAGTCACCTTGGAGGACTTTAGCAAAACTGGCTTGCCACAGGGGGAGCTTTGCAGCCAGGATCTGCAATGGTATCTTCTCCTTGCCAACATGTCTAACTCTTGAGGTCTTATTCCTGGGCAAGCACAGGACAGTGCTGACTCCATTAAGCAAGAATATCTTTACAGTGCAAATGGAGAAGCCATTTAGTATTGCAGCTAAGGCAAACAAGAAACCTTGCCCTGGAATGGTGATAACTTTAATGGCTTTATTGTTTAATTTGTTTTTAGTGGTGTTCTTTAGCTGCCTTGAGCACTTTGTTTTTCTAGTGGACAGGCAGGATGAAATTATAATTCATAAAATAATAAGGTTAATAATTATTCTTCTCTTTCCAACTATCTGGCCAGTGCAGGTAGTGAGAAGTAGGAAGCACTTGAAGAGAACAGAGGTTGATATATCAAGTGGCATTTGCTACATGGGCAGGCAGTCTGAATGGACACATTTTGTTCCTATAGTACTGCCAGTTTTGCGAAAGATGTCCACTAATTGCAGCTCAATTGTCCTCCCACACAAAACTGATGCACTATAAAGGCACAATAAAGAGCCATTTGCTGTCCCTGGTTCATGGAATGCCATGTCTGATTCTGAGAGTTTTATTGGCATCTGGTATGTTGCTGGTGTAGAGTTATTGCCAACAAGTGATACAGGAATTTCCTAGTTCATCTCTCACAGAACCACCTAATCATAGAGTTGGGAGGTGTACCATGGCCCATTGACACCAACTGCTCAGTGCAGGATCTCCGTCTAAAGCATCCCCAGCAGGTAGCTGTTCAGCCTTTTTTCAAAGACATCCAGAGAAGGAGACCTCACCACCACTCCAGGCTATTGGTTCCATTGCCAAACTGCTCTTACTGTTAAGACGTTCCTTCTAATGTGCAATTGAAATCTACTCTCCTGCAACATAAACCATTAGCTCTGATCCTACTCTCTGGGGCAGCAGAGAACAGGCCTGCCCCCTTTCCTCTGTGCTAGCCCTTGACATGTTTAAACAGTGGAATCATGTCACCTCTCACGCACGTACACACACACTTTTATATAAGTTCACACATTAAAACAAGTTCACATTGCTTTTTCTTAGTTCAATTACAAAATCTGGGGAAAAGTGAAGAAACAAACAAGCAAGATGCTTATTGATTTTTCTGTCTAAGGAAGCAATTCTATACACTCCTGGGGGGTGATGTCCCACTGAACTTAAATGTGTTTGTGTCTGAGTAAACATGGAAAAGTACAACATGTAAGACACATTCAACATTTGGTGTTTTTTTTTGGGGGGGGGGGGAGGGAAGGCCCTTCCTTAGGAACCTGAAATACAAACCTTTTTTAAAAAACGTTATTTAAACTGCTGAAGTGGAAAACAGAGCTTCACCTGAATAACCTTCCTCATTCTCTTTTATGTCTGCAATTTTTACTTTTCCTCAATCTCTCCCATTATTTTTTATAGAATCATAAAGTGGGAAGAGACACGGAGTGTCATCAACTCCAACCCCACGTCATGCAGAATACACAACCAAAGCACTCCAGATAGGTGGCCATCCAGCCTCCGTTTAAAAACCTCCTAAGAAGGAGACCCTACCATTCTCTGAGGGACCATCTTCCACTGTTGAACTGGTCTGTCAGGATGTTCTTCCCAATGTTTAGGTGGAATCTCTTTTCCTGTAGTTTTAATCTATTGTTCCATTTTTAAAACAATCCATTATACTTTTTTGGATGGCCACCGTGACAGTTCATTTGGATGGCCAAGATGACAACTCATTTTGTGCATTGTCCTCATGTTTAGGATTGAGCACAACTTACTATGCTAGAGAAATATCCCATTCTGGTGGCGGGGGGGGGGGGGATAATTTCAAGGACTTCATGAATGGGAAAAATTCTCTCTCCTCATCTTTTAGACAGCAGGGTATCATCATCGAGTATCAGTAAGAGCTCTTGGATTAGCAAGAAAGATTTTTGATAAAACTACATAAATAGAAAAAAAAATCAAGTGAATTGTTCAAATTATACTAAACTGAAACAGCTGCTGCCTTCTTACATGAAGGTTTAAAAAAACCAAGTACTGAATGAATTGTTTACATCTTTTGATCAATCAAACCAGTCTTTCTGGGCTTGCTGTACCAGTGTTCTTTGTTTAACTAAAAGAAAAGAAAGCAGTTTTGTGTGGAGATGTCTAATGCAAATGATAGAAGCTTCAACGCAAAAAAATGTTCCTTGTGTCTTTTTGATGCTGGAGGTGAGAAATCTTCGACAGCTCAATGGCTTCTTGAGAAGCTGTCATGGCAGGTTGAGACATCTCCTCTCATCAAGAACAATATGTTTTGTGTGAACTCCTCACATCTAAGGCTTAAATACTATTGTCAAATCTGACTAGAGTAGAGCCATCAGATGAACTGGGTTTATCTATCGCCCTGTCCGCACGGGCCAAATAAAACACACACATCTGGTCTTTTCAGTGGGGAGTCCAGATGATTCAGGGCCTAATCCCCAAGGCTGGCAGGTACAATTTAGAGACCATACAGCCCATTCAGCACCTCAATCCTATGGCTGGGCACCTTGTTCTAACCTCAGAGCAAGCAATGTATAGCAGAAGCAGAGGTCCTGGGTGGTCTTGACACAATAGGACACACATTAAACAGGTGTATGGTGTTACAATAGAGGGCTCTGGATTATCTGGGAGGTTTTTAAAATACATTACAATAAATTTTAAGAGGGGTATTCCACATATGATCAAGGTTGGGTACCTCATCCTAACCTCAGAGCGAAGCAACATGCCATGCTGCTGCGCTGGGTGGCACAGTGGGACACAGCCTTCCAGCATTAGAACAAAGGGTAATGGGGGGAGGTTGGGGCAGCTCTGCGACCAGGATACTGTGGGTTGCTCCTGGAGTATCTTGGCCAAAGAAGACACCACCTATGCGTTGACTCACCATTCAGCAATTGATTCCATGGGTCTTTTCTGTTCGTGACTAACCAACAGGATTGCTCTCATAGGGGACATTGTGGTTTGACATATGATGTTGGCTCCAGGATATCCATAGCCTCAAAGCTGATGAGTTGCAGGTAACTATGCAGAGAACTTGCATGTCTGCATATGGGAGAAACGTTGATCAAGAACAAGGATACCCTTTGTCTTTGCTTCAGGAGCGTCACACTCATTTAAATAGAGGTCTCTATCGATCTCTAACAAGCCTTCACTACTGTGCATTACTGCTTGCCAAAGGAAGCAAAGAAGGGAGATACATGGTAGGATAGAGAGGATAGATGTGGCATGAAAATAAAGGAAAGACATTCTGGATTCAAAAGATTTACTTGAATATTCATGCATCTCCACTGTTTTCCCCTGTCACAACTAATTGATCCTGGGATAGGCCAAGGAGATTTCCATACTATTTAAGAAACAGGACAAATAAACATACAGAGGATAGTGCCAGAATTTCACAAGTGTGTGTATGTGTGTGTGTGTGTTAAGAGGAGGCCTCATTTTCTGACTTTGCAAAAGCAAAATTTCCCCACAAATGTCATCTGAATGGTCAAGGGGATATTAATGAACAACTCCTATAGGTTTAATAGACAAAGATACCATAAAGCTGAAATAGAAGTGCTGTTCTTTAGTTCCATTTGCTGCAAATGACTATCCTGCCCTATGAACCTATTGATTTACCCGCACTATATCAAATTTTAATCACCATAAAATATGGACTTATTCAGCTCTGCTATCAACACATGCTCTTTGCAGACAACTGATTACTTTGGGCATCTCAAGAAACCAGTGAGAGGGAAACAGACAGCTACCCAGATAGGCTTCATAACACCTTCTCTTCAATTTATTTAGTACAAAGGAACATGGACACAGTCTTTTGGAAACAGTATATGAGGCCCTGCAAGCAAGCTGTCCCAAAATAGCAGAGACCGACTTCATCACTGTCCAACTTTTGGCAGGTAGTGCAAAACATCTCTCCTGTAAGCCTGGCTTTGGAATTGGCTGCTACCATAGCTACAATGTATTTTATCTGAACTGCACTTTGGATCTGTTGCGAACAACTGTGGAATAGGGATATAATTCCTTGCTAATTTCTTTCTTGAATGAAGCAACAGATAATTTTAGCAATATTCTTCTTGCTGTAAGAGTGCTGTTTTTTTTTTTTTTAACTATTTGTAATTCAGGACTTATTCTTTGCAAAATTGGCATGTGGTTGCTTTGCACAGAAAATAGATTTTTTTTGGGCAGAGAACAGAGTTCACACAGAAATATTATTTTCTGTACAGAAAATGACATTTTCCGTGCTGAAAAAGCTGTCTTCTGTGCACAACAATCACATGCCAAATTTGTGGAAAAGAAGTCCTGAGCTGCAAAGATTCTCATCCGTTCAGGATTCTTTTAATCTACATTTCTTGAAACTCAAGAAACATAGTTTTGACAATTTAATATATAATCAATACACACACACACATACATTTTTCCTCAAATATTTTTCCCATTCCAACTGTGGAAAGGTCTTTAATCAGAGACTGGATGCCTATCTGTCAGGGATGCTTTCATTGCGAGTTCCTGCATGGCAGGGAGATGGCCCTTGTGGTCTCTTCCAATTCTATGATTATATGAATTGTTTGAAATAAACCAAAATAATTTTTTTTATCAGGGATAAGAAAAATGTGCCTTACAGTTGTTGCACTGTAATTTCTGCCAGCTTTAGCCATTTCAGCCTCCAGAGAGGTATAATGGAAACTGCAGTCTAAGGCCACTTAGAAGGCCATAAATTCCTCATTTTTCCCTAAGGTTTACTTATAATTACACTCCTCTTCATCCTGGTGAGAAGGAACCAGTTGGGTGCCACAGAGTTCTATGATGGTTCCAGTGCTATTTAAACATCTTTATCAATGACTTGGATAATGGAATAGCGAGCATCCTTATCAAGTTTGCAGATGGCACCAAATTAGGAGGGGTAGCTAATAGCCCAGAGGAAAGGATCAGAATTCAAAATGATTTTAACATATTAGAGAGTTGGGCCAAAACTTACAAAATGAGTTTGAACAGGGAGAAATGTAAGGTACTACATTTTGGCAGAAAAAGAAAAAAAAGAAAAAGAAAAGTACAGATATAGGACAAGTGAAGCCTGACTTGATAATAGTACATGTGAAAAAGATCTAGAAGTCTTAGTAGCACCACAATATGAACACAATATGGCAGTTAAAAGACAATGCTAGTCTTGTAGGCTGCATAAATAAGAGTATAGCATCTAGATCAAATAAAAAAAATAGTACCACTCAATTCTGCTTTGGTCAGACCTCAGTTCAAGAAATATATTGACAAGCTGGAGCTTGTCCAGAAACCAGAAAAAAAAAAAGAAAAAAGGAGAGAGCGACCTGCCATCTCCATCGGGCCTTGCCTGAACTAAGAAGAAGAGCCCTCCCAGTCCCTCCAGTCCATCTGCCTTGGTCCAGGCCTCAGAGGGAGAGAAGAACTTTTGGACAGGATCCCCTTCCCCACCACCATTCCCTTCTCCTTTTGTGTCGTGTCTTTTTAGATTGTAAGCCTAAGGGCATGGAACCGTCTAATTAAAAATAATAATTGTAAGCCGCTCTGATAGCCTTTAAGGCTGAAGGGCATGGTATACATACTCTAATAAGGGCTGTTCGACAGTGGAACACACTCCCTTGGAGTGTAGTGGAATCTTTGTCCTTAGAGGTCTTTAAGCAGAGGCTGGATGGCCATATGTCAGGGATGCTTTGATTGGGAGATCCTGCATGGCAGGGGTTGAACTGGATGGCTCTTGTGGTCTCTTCCAGCTCTATGATTCTAATAAATAAATAAATAAATAAATAATTTTTAAAAATGGTAAAAGGTTTGGATGAGCAGCTGCTTAGAGAACTGGGTATGTTTAGCCTGGGGAAAATAATAATAATAATAATAATAATAGTTTATTTATAGCCTGCTCCTCTGTACATACACTTGGAGCGGGGTACAAGTAAAAAAACATAGATTAAAACAATCCCATGACCCGTTTCCAAACCTCCCACCCCTTAAAAATAGATTAAACCGGCAGTGATTAAAACAGTAATTATTTAAAAACATATAACAACATCCTAACCCTTCCTTATGTGGCCACGTCATAAGTGGGGATCAGAAACATGGGAGTAGGCAGGAAATCAAAGTCTGGGACCGAAGCCGGGGATAGGGAATTTCAGGGGAAGGCCTGCCAGAAGAGATGCGTCTTTAGAGCTTTTTTGAAGCAATCTAAAGATGTCATGAGACGCATCTCATCCGGCAGACCATTCCAGAGCTTGGGAGCGGTCGCAGAAAAGGCCCTCTGGGAGGTCTGTACCAGCCTGGTCTTGATAGGCTGTAGTAGGTTCCTCCCAGAGGATCGAAGTGTGCGGGGAGGATCGTACGGGGAGAGGCGGTCCCTAAGATAAGATGGGCCCGAGCCATGTAGGGCTTTAAAGGTTAAAACCAGCACCTTGTACTGTGCCCGGAAACTAATTGGCAGCCAGTGGAGAGATTTAAGCACTGGTGTTATATGTTCTCTCCTAGATGTCCCAGTAACTAATCTGGCTGCCATGTTTTGAACCAATTGAAGTTTCCGGGTTAAGCACAAGGGCAGCCCCATGTAGAGCGCATTGCAGTAGTCTAGTCGTGAGGTGACCAAAGCGTGTACCACAGTTTCCAAATCCCTCATCTCCAGGAAAGGGCGCAGCTGGCGTATCAGCCGAAGCTGATAACAGGCACTCCTGACCGTCGCGTTCACCTGACTGGTCATGTGAAGTGACGAGTCTAGGAGTACCCCCAGACTTCGAACAGGGTCCTTTGAGGATAGTGTGATTCCATCTAGGACCGGGAGTTGTATTCCCAGACCTGGTTTCGGGCCGGTGACTGTCAGTACCTCCGTTTTGTCTGGATTCAGTCTCAATCTGTTTTCCCTCATCCAATCCATTACCGCTGCCAGGCAGTCATTGAGAGAGGAGACGCCATCTGAGGTCTGAGCAGATGATCTGGTCACGGAGAAATATATCTGAGTGTCATCAGCGTACTGATGACACTGAGCTCCATGCCTCCGAATGATCTCACCCAGCAGCTTCATGTAAATATTAAATAGCATCGGGGACAGAATGGCGCCTTGCGGGACGCCACAGCTTAGCTCAATTTTGGAGGAGCAGCTGTCCCCGAGCCTCACCCTTTGGGTCCTGCCGGAGAGAAAGGAACGGAACCACTGTAAGGCGGTGCCTCCGATCCCCATCCCTCTCAGCCGGTCCAAAAGGATAGCATGATCTATGGTGTCAAAGGCCGCTGAGAGATCCAAGAGCACCAGCAGGGTCACACTACCCCTATCGATGCTCAAGCAGAGGTCATCTGTCAGAGCAACCATGGCAGTCTCAACTCCATATCCTGCCCGGAAGCCGGTTTGAAATGGATCGAGATAATCGGTTTCATCCAAGACAGCTTGGAGTTGGGAGGCGACTGCTCTCTCGATCACCTTGCTTAAAAATGGCAGCAAGGAAACTGGTCTATAGTTGTTTCGGTCCAGGGGATCAAGGGAAGGTTTCTTCAGGAGGGGCTTTACGGCCGCCTCCTTCAGACAAGAAGGAACAGTGCCTTCCCTGAGGGACGCATTGATTACATCCCTAAGGTATGTCTTCAATGCGTCCCCTCCCTGGACGACCAGCCATGATGGACATGGATCGAGAGGGCAGGTTGTTTTCCTCACGCTTCCAAGGAGCTTGTCCACGTCATCAGTACTTACAGATTGAAACTCATCCAATAACGTAACAGTAACGGAGTTGCTAGGTGCCTCATTTACAGATACTGCTAAAACATTGGCGTCTAAGTCGGCCCTTATCCGAGAGATTTTGTCTGCAAAGTAGATGTTAAATGCGTCACAGCAGGCCACTGTAGGGTTAAAGCGTCAGCTCCCCAACCACCTTAAACAGCTCCGCTGGACGGGACTCTGCAGACGCAATGCGTGCAGAGTAGAAGGATCTCCGCGCTGCACGCAAACCCTCCCGATAGGCGCGAAGATGCTGCCTATGGCGAGTTCTGTTGGACAAGAGCCGAGTCTTCCGCCATTTGCGCTCTAGTCGTCGTCCAACCCGCTTCATCTCCCGGAGTTCCTGGGAGAACCAGGGCTTACGGTTGGGAGCGGGTTGGAGAGGACGCTCAGGAGCGATAGTATCGAGGGCCTTGGGAAGGACGGTGTTCCAAGTATTCACCAAGGTCTCGGTAGAGTCGCCGGTGCTACCAACCATTAAACCCTCTAAGGCATTCTGGAAGCCTGTTGGTTCCATCAGCCTTCGAGGGCGGACCATTCTAATGGGTCCGCCACCCCCGGGGGGGCGGAAAGTGGCTTTAAGTTCCATCTTGATCAGAAAGTGGTCCGTCCATGACAATGCGGAGGTTTTGGTTACCTCCGCCCACGGATACTCCTGTTCCGTACTAAAAATCCCATTGAGTGTATGACCCGCACAATGAGTAGGCCCGTCAACCAATTGGGATAGGTTCATGCTTGTCATGGATTCCATGAACTCCCGAGCCGCTCCAGATAGATTGGATGGGCTGGTCTCTAGAGGGATGTTGAAGTCGCCCAAGACCAAAAGTCTGGGTGAGTCCAACAACAACTCAGAGACCAGCTGAGTCAGCTCGGTTAGGGAGTCCGTTAGGCAACGGGGTGGCCGGTATACCAACAGAATCCCCAAGCTATCCCTGGTCTTCAGGCTAAGGTACACACACTCGATGTGGGTTGTTTTCCGGACAGGCTTTCTGATCAAGGTCAGGTTAGTTTTATGGACTAAAGCCACACCGCCCCCTCGCCCACTTTCCCTTATCTGCTCACTGACCGTGTAACCGGCTGGGAGAGCTTGCGCCCAAGTTACAGCGCTGGCATCTCCCAGCCAGGTCTCAGTAAAGCATGCCAGGTCGGCCTGTTCATCCACAAGGAGGTCGTGGATGATGTGGGTTTTCCCCTTGGCCGACCTGACATTGCAGAGGAGCAGATTAAGGGATAGTGGAACGATTGGTGCACTCCCCACATTATCCTGGGAAACAGAGTGAACAGAAGAAGGGATAGATATCAAACATCGATCCCTTCTTCTTTTGTAACATGTGTTCACTCTGTTACCGCCATATCTTCCCTGACCCCGCACAACTTCAATAGCTGCTCCCAAGTTACTTCCGGCTCCATTATCAGATGATGAAATTGGATAATCCAGCTAAATTTCCCGTCCCAGTATAGATGTAAAATCCCAAACACATAAGAGACTGGGGTTACAGCAGGCGTCCCTTCAGGCTTCCTTCAGGGTCAGCAGATGTTGAGAAGGGGTGGGAGGGCAGAGAGTTAAGTCCTCCGGAAGACCACACCCTCTGGCTTGCCCTGCCTTGCCTGGCCTTGGCTGTGGAGCCTCAGATGGAAGAATGGCTTCAGGCTGCAGCAGGCGTCCCTTCAGGCTTCCCTCTGGGTCAGCAGATGTTGAGAAGGGGTGGGAGGGCAGAGAGTTAAGTCCTCCGGAAGACCACACCCTCTGGCTTGCCCTGCCTTGCCTGGCCTTGGCTGTGGAGCCTCAGATGGAAGAATGGCTTCAGGCTGCAGCAGGCGTCCCTTCAGGCTTCCCTCAGGGTCAGCAGATGTTGGGAAGGGGTGGGAGGGCAGAGACTTAAGTCCTCCAAAAGAAAAACCACACCCTCTGGCTTGCCCTGCCTTGCCTGGCCTTGGCTGTGGAGCCTCAGGTGGAGTAATGGCTTCAGGCTGCAGCAGGCGTCCCTTCAGGCTTCCCTCAGGGTCAGCAGATGTTGACAGTTAAGAGGTGACAGTTAAGAGGTGATATGATAGTTAAGAGGTGATATGATAGCCCTGTTTAGATATCTGAAGAAATGTTATATTGAGGATTCAGCAAGTTTGTTTTCTGCTGCTCTAGAGATCAGGACACGGAGCAATGGATTCAAACTACAAAGAAAAAATCCATCTAAACAATATGAAGAACTTTCTGATGGTAAGAGATGTTTGACAGTAAAACATGCAACCTCAAAGTGTGGTGAGGGTCTCCTTTTTATAGGGTTTTGTTGGGAGGGCTTTGATGGTGTATTCCTGCATGGCAGAATGGGGTTGGTTTTGATGACCCTGGTAGAGTCCTCCATGATTCTATGTCTGATATTTTGTTGAATCCATTCTAGCTCACATTCACTGTTGCATTGTGTGCAAAGGTCAGTGGCCCCTTTCAGACAAAAACATGCCACAAATCAATTTTATCCACATTTTAAAATCACCCTCTTTCCAGGAATCCCTTGGTTCAAGAGATCAGCTAAAGATACTCCATTAGGGTTTCTCCTTCAATGGACTCAAAGCCTGATAAAAATTATTTTAGGGCAAACATCTGAACTGTATAGTGTGATTGCAATGGGTTGTGTGACATTTTAGTCATAGTTCACCTGTCACATTAGACCGTTAAGAGTCCATTCTTCAGTCATCTGCAGAATAGTACATTGGACAATCCCTTGTCAATCCTACCAGTGCAGCTATTTCAACATGTCACTTTTTATGTCTAATTCTATTTTGGTAAGAGGTTTGAAACTATGGCTGAAACAAAAAGCTTCCTTTCTCTGTTTGCTGACCAAGTGCCTTTTTCTTTCTTTGTTCCACTGTTTTCTGTGCAGAAGTACTACACTTACTGTGACTACACACACACACATGATTTTTTTACACAGAATAAGTCCTATATTGTGAGCTTCTCACTGGTCTAGGGTCTAATCTGCAGAAATACAATCAACCCTCCTTATCCATGGATTTTTTTTATCCATGGATTCAAGCATGCATGGCTTGAAAATATACAAAAAATGTATAAATTCCAAATCTTGATTTTCAATTTTATATAAGGGACACCATTTCAATATTCCAATGTATTTAATGGGACTTGCGCATCCACAGATTTTGTTATCCATGCCCCCCCCCCCCCCAGTCCTGGAACCAAACCCCAGCAGATACTAAGGACCCACTGTAGATAACCAGTTCAGAAATGATGCATCGAGATACCACTTTAACTGCCATGAAATTTCTGGGATTTGTACCTTTGTGAGATATTGAGCCTGCTCTCTCAGCGAACTCTAGTGCCACAAGAAAGTACAAATCCTCAAATCCCTTAGCACTGATCCATGGCAGCGAAAGCAGTGTCACACTGCACTTGTTTCTGCAGTGCAGATAATAACTTAAATTTCAAGCCTCCTTTGTCCTCTCTCCCTCCCTCCCTTCTAAAAGTGTTCTCCAATATGCTATTCCAGGTGGTTGTAGACCTGGAAACTTCGATCTCTTTTTCTCTGACATACTCTTCACATCTGTGACATACATAATCATGTGCCATGAATGACATCTTTGATGTGTTGCATCTTTTGCTATGAACAGCTAGCCTATTCACCCACAAGGAGTCACAAATAGCTTATTAAACAGCCACTGTTTGTGGGTGGTACCAGTTTTAACCCCTGCAAGTTCTTCTCTTATTTGTTCAGGGCATAGAGAAAGTCAAGGGTTGGGGCAAAAACTTAAAGATGACTCACTGTCAACAAGATTTTCTTAAGATGCCAAAATAACCTGTCCAGAAATTGCTGAATCCCGTGAGGTTTCTTGCTTCCAACATGAGAGTGAGAATGAGACATGGAATGCTTTGCGTGTTCTTTCTTAAATGGGAGCTTTCTGTAATTGATAGAAAATGTCTCTGCACAAAACTAATATCCTTTTTTCCTTGTGAAACAAACCACAGAGAGGGAATGAGAGCATCAAGAGAGAGAGAGAGTGACTGTCTGATTGAACAAAAAGATGGAAACAAACCTCTAGTGCTTCTACGTTATAGAAGCCCAATCAACAATTCATGCAATTTGTACAAAATTTGCCCTTTGGTAATGTGAGAAAGCTTGCTCACACCTTGGAAATGTGAGAAAACTTGCTCTCTTGGAGGCAAGGGTGCATTTCCTCCCTTTCTTGTGCATGTAAATGAGACAAAAACATACATTCTCTGTAAGACAGCAAAAGTATCTCCTGCTTCTTGAAAGGGAATCCTCTTTTACATGTGTCAAAACTGTGGTAGAGATGACACTGCAGAGCAAGAATCTGAATAGTGCCATGTGTTCTGCTCAAGTTTGGGGATAGCTACCCATGGGGAAATGGGACATTTATATCTAATCGTGCAAAGAGCCCTCTTGCTTCAAGCATGGAGCTTGAAATTCATCTCTAAATTCATAACTATGAAAACAAACTTCAATCTTACATGAATCTCATTAGTATTAACACCACTGCATGCCTGGACAAAATTATTAACAGACTGGAAGATATGCCTCTTTAGAAAGGTATTTTCTGGATTCCAGAAAATGATTGTAATATAATTACCATATATACTGGACTATAAATCAACCTCATGTAGAAGTCAAATGTAGGTTTTCTGGCCAAAATTATGGATTTTTATATGACCCGTGTATAAATTGAAGGTAACATTTAGGAGTGTGTTGACAAAGAATCTAAAGGATGAAGCAAGGAAAACAATGACAAAGACTTACAAAATTCCAGTAGGCACAAAAGTTTGTGCTCATCTTAAAGGCTGGATGGATGAGAGAACGGGGGGGGGGGGGGGGGGGGGTGTCAATGCTTCCAGGAAAGATTATGCTCTTGCTTTTCAGCAGAGCACAGTTCCTTTTTCAAGAACAGTTAAAGTACAGTACTTACATTTACCCGTGGATAGGTTGACTCAGGTTTTGGGGTCAAATTTTTGATTAAAATTTCTAGGCTTGTACATGCAGTAGACATTCACAGAATGAGCAATTGTAAGGACAGACTGCATCACTTGCCATTGTGTCCTGTCCCAAAACATATTATTGGTTATGCCTTTCCAAGGTCCTCTGGAATATGTATATATACAAAAATGCTACACTATCTGTTCTCTTTATCCCTATGGTCCCGTAATTTGGAGAGTGTTTACAACTCCAGTGATTTCTCCCAAATGGTGTGTATAACTTTGATGATATTTATCAGAACAATTTTGTATCATAATTTGATGAGTGTTGTCCTATCTTTTTAAATATTTATTTTAAATGTATTTATATTTGTTTTCAGCTTCTGAAGAAGGTCTAGTGTGGCCAAAACACATTGGGCTTCTTAAACACTGATTTGTCTCTTTTCTGTTTGCTTCTTGGCTACTTGCTTTAAGTTCCTTATTTATACAATAAAAACGAACACAAGAAATTGAAATGCATTTCTATGCTGAAGAAACAAATACTCTATTAATTGACCAGTCATTTCACCACTGAGGTCTAAATGGAAATGGTTCCCCCTTGGGTTGCCCAGCAACTCTATTTTTGGTGAGCATAGTGCTCGTCTCTACATTTCTATCCTTAGCCTTGCTAGATACATGGAAGAAAGAAATTAATGTGGGCTCTGTCACAGGAAAAAGCTCAAACATTTGAAGCCTTTCAAAATTACTCTGCATCCACTTGTTTGCCTTCATATTGTAGCTATTTTCAAACTCCTTTTGTTGTATAACTTGACAGCCTGCACGCCATTTTCATTTATTGTTCACCAGGACTTTCAGAATAACTACTACATGCACAACAAACTTCTAAGGAGTTTTAGCCCTCTGAATTTTCCAGCTGTATTGTAAAGAGCACTATGGGTGAAAGGCAACTCATAAACCCTGTTGCCCATCTGTGACCAGTGGTTTTCTCATGAATAGCTCCAAGAAACTGCTTAAGAGTGCTGTACGAACAAGGTGTAATTTGCTCCCTCCCCAGCATCTCGGTAGGGTGTAACATAATTTTAAGTTAATAAAGGTTACTTGTGGGTTTTCAGGTCAAATATTAAAGGCTAGCTACTCTTCTATGTTTCTATGTTTCATTCTTTGATTTCAGCTTGATCAAAATGGCACTTTGGCATCAGCCAAGCCAACTAGCGGCAACTCCACTACCTGAAAAATCTGTGATGTTACAATTAATCAATATGAGGTATTACTGACCATCTATGAACAGTAAGCATACTAGTCAGATTGAACACATACACACACACACGACTGGTTGCTAGAACTCAGATTGAGATTATATAGATATCTGGCTAGGTAAAGCTAGAGTTATAAATCCTTTCAACCACTTTGCAACTACTTACAAAGTTAAGGGAAGCCTGGAGGATTGCTAGGCACTGACTGCCCTTGTATTTAGGAAGTATCTACACATCTCCTTGAGAGTAGGAGTTAGATGTGTGAATTCTCTGAAAATCCACATGACCATTAGTCTGAGTTATATACTGCCTCAACAATAACAATCCTGGTCTAGGGACAGTGTGAAATCCACAATCAGATAAAGGTAAAGGTATTCCCCTTTGACAAGGTTGTCAAGTCGTGTCCGACTGTAGGGGGCTACACACACATCTCCATTACTAAGCCAGAGCCAGCATTGTCAAAGACTACTCTGTGAGCCATGTGGCCGGCATGACTACACAAAACATCATTTACCTTCCCACTGAAGTGGTACCTATTTATCTACTTGCATTTGAATGCTTTCGAATCGCTAGGTTGGCAGAAGCTGGGACTAGTGATGGGAGCTCACCGCATCATATAGCACTTGGGCCTCAAACTGCCAACCTGCTGATCTTACAATCAACTGGGTCAGCATCTGAATCACAATCACGTAACAACCAATGTATAATGCTACTTTCTACTATTAGTATGTCTTACTATATACACTTGTAGCTTATATTGACCATTATACTAGTAACATGATTACAGAGCAGAATTATTGTTATTGTTAATACATTTATTGCTTAGTTGCCTTGTTGCTTAGCATAGCCATAGTTGGCAGAAAAAAATATGGCAGAAATACATGCAGTGGGGTTGGCAGCTGCTCCTGTAACCATATAAGCTCAGGTGTGATGGCAATGCCTGCATTTCTGATGCCACAGTGTATGTCAGTATTCATGACAAAGTACTACACCAGGAGTTTATGCAGATGGGTTTACTAAACATGTTTCGTGCATACATCTTTAGGCTGAGATCCTGAAAGTGCTTCATTTCTCCCTTCCACATCCTTTCCAGCCTGAAAAGAAACCCATCACATTTTTATATTTACTATAAGTGGAGCACAGACATAAAAGGACAATTCATGCCAACAGAAAGCCACTTCTCTTTCCTCACATTCTCTTTTTAATACTGCATTAACTATTTTGAAGAGACAGTTTAATAATTACCCAATGTGCTTTCTAATCCATTCGTGTCAGCTACGGTGCACTGGAACATCTATTTGGCTCTTTGCCTGGTACAGACAGCCACCCTGCTGTATTGCTCAGCTGGCAAAGTTTTAAGTGAAATCTACTTGTGGATGCTGGAGACAATTATTGACAAGCCACAGGAAATATAGGTTAGCCCTCAATTGCCTGGATGGCATTCAATCTTATGGTGCAATACAGGACTAAATTGGGCAAGTAAATAGATTTTAACTAAGCAAGACTAATGTTAGTCTGAGACATTTCTATTCTTGAATAGAATACTGTGCACATATGAAATTTGGAAGCAATATCATAGTAATTTCTATGGATCCTGGTGCTTAAAGCTGAACTTGAACTAAACTCACTGACTAATCTATTGAGCTGTTAATTCAGTAACGCTTTCAAGTGATTTCACATAAATTTCTGGATTCTACAATTCATTTTAACAGAAGTGACAAAATATGCTTTAAAGAATTAGTTCATTAGAATTGTAAGGGAAAGAACCTTTTCCTGTGCCACATTAATTAAAACAGAAATGGCTAGATCCTCATGAGAATAAGTATTAGGGCTGGAGGAAATGCATCATGTCTCCTTGTTAAGCAGACTAATCTTCCTGCTTTCTTTGGAAGACAGGCAGGAGGAAGGAGGGAGATGCAGGGAGAGTGAGAGAGAAAGAGAATAAAACATATTTCTGGAGCTCACATAGGGGCTTTCTAGATTGGCAAAAAGAAGTGTGTTCATGGCTGCATGAAACTCTAGCCTTTAGATGAGAAAAAGGGAAAGTGTGCCATGAAAACGCTTTTTTTTGCGTTTTAGGGGAGAAGAAGTGCCTTTAAAAAGATGCTGGTTTTCCCAGCTTCTTTTTTAAAAACTGCGGAACAGCGCAGCTCCATCTAAAGGCTGTGGTGCAGCTGCTAAGCATTAAGGAAAAGGCAACTTCATGTCACACTTTCCTGCCAATCTAGAAAGCCCTATAGTTGGCTTTCTGGCACACACAAGCAACTAAGCTTTGGACAAAAAAAAAAGGGGGGGGGGGATAATGGGAAAGAAGGTGGCTGCTGCCAGATTGCAGAATGAATGTAGTTTGACAGTTCTTTAACTGTCATGCCTCCATCCATGGACTCCTGGGATTTGTAGTTTGTTGTGACACTCAAGCCCTCTGATAAATGGATAAATATCTAACAAAATTACAAATCCCAGAATTAAGTAGCATTCAGCCATGGCAATTAAAGCAGTGTCAAACTGCATTGATTCTGCAGTGTGAATGAAACCCTGGAATAGGATGTGAGTGGAGTGGAGTGTGATTTGCTTATTTAGATGAAGAACAAGATCATGAAGCAGCCAAAGCCCTTTCGAAATGTATGGAATGGGCCTGGCTGTGCATTACAACTCTCTTCAGTAACTTCTCCCCCTTTACTGATTATGTTCTGGACATATACACATGTATATATAATATTTGAGCCCTCTGTGAATGAACTTTGTGCCCTGTAGGCCTAAATGACAGGCCCTGTATGAAGGGAAAGTGGAGTCTGTCTGGAGAAAGGGGTGCATTATGGCTTCTTTCAGGAAATGTTCTCCCTTTACTGATTATATTCTGGACTGATTTCTATTGTAAGTGATTGTACAATATACAATTAGTATAGAATATTATTCAAAATGAGGTGCAACAAACCCCCATCAGTTCTTTAATGAATACCTTATATACTATTAGGAACTTAGATAATTAAGTGAAGTTTTTTTCTCAAACCCATTCCCCATTTCTTTTTATCTTTGCTTCTGTCTTTCTCTCCCTGTCCCCCCTTCCCATTCTGCTTTGTACTCACTTGCCCTTTGCTTCCTCATTCTACTTAACCTACACCCCTTTAATTATACAGTTATGGTAAGATGGGTGCAGAGAAGATTGTGCTTATTAGATGGCTGGCCATTAAAACTGCAGATACTATAGACTGCACTTGTGATCCCTGGCTTCTGCAAGCAATAGTTGTTCCCTTTCATCAATCATTACAGAGCACATTTTTTAACTGGGAATGGGGAAGTAGTAAAGATACAATGATTCACTCATGAAGAAAAGTGTTTTGCGTATGTCCAGAAGCTCTCAAAATTCAGATTAGGAGTTATCCCTTTGATTCACTGGATCAAGATCTTTGTAGCTATCCACTTATTGGATGAAGTTGTTGGTCCCTGAGCCATTGGCTACTGATCCCTCAGAGGTTTTCAGGGGGAATAAAGAACCAACTCTATCCAATGACCACAAAACAATAACTGGAAAACAACAATTGCTGGATCTCCCACATCAGATATCCTGAGAAACACTCCTGTAAGTGGAATTAATATGTAGTGATTTACCTTTAACAAACAAAGCATTTGACAAGTGAGTGCAGTGTACATGTTGGTGAAGGTGGTAAGAAATGAGAGCTGTACGGTATGTGACGAACATAATTGAATTATATATATCATTTCTTTTATTAATTTAAAACATAAAATACAAATTGAAGAGACTGTAAAATGAAATCACATGTTTTCCCAGCCCAACCCAACACTGCTCCCAACACTGCCAGGCAACAATCACAGTGCATGCTTTGTATTCAATGAAGTCCACACTGAAGGCAGGAAACTTTAAAAGAAAGAAGAGAGACCCTTTGAAGAAGCAAGTAAAAAAATGTGCCACCCGTCAACAGTGACAACTTCCATGTCATTTTCTGCAAATCCCATGGTGTGGCCCCACACTAAGATCTTTATTATCAAGATAGTTAACCTGCTGAATTAACCCATTTCAATTGTTTATGTGATTGGGCAAAGGAATTAAATTTCAAATTTCAACTGTTAACACTATCAAAATAATTTTCAAGCCCAACATGCTAATCTTTGCCCAAAAGTTACTGCTTCTGGTACATTCCAGTGGTTTTTTCCAGTTTTTATTTTTAAATATCTGATGCTAATCATGACATCAGATTACTGATGTCATAGAAGTTTGGACACAAAATGGGGAGACTGAGAAAAGTGTGGTGACGGCAGAAGAGATATCAGACCCAATATCACTTGAGAGACAGAGATCTCTGATAACAAAAAAATCTGGCACTCCCAAGTGTGAGAGCCGTAAGCCTGAGACCGATGAGCCCAGACCAACATTGGTGCCCTTTGAGTGCCCTTTGAGTTGGTATCAACAGTGGGATAATACACCTTCTTCCAACAACTCCATGATTCCATGTCCAACAAGACCTCTTGGAGATGCATCGGCTTCATGTCACAAACTTATACCTTTAAGTCTAAGCCAAGAGAAATAAAAGGCCTCAACTGAGACCAGGTGAACACTTGGTACTTTCAAAGTGCTGCACTGTCTGGACTGTATGGTTGTCAAACCATTTTTTCCTTTATGGCCCACCACTTGTGGGCTATTGCAACTGGCAGGATTACAACAGTGGCCAAACCAACTGGAACAGAAATAGGTATCTGTATCAGTCACAGAGCATCTGTTTTGCATGTAGAATGTCTCAGGTTCTATCCTTGTTATCCAGATTTCAAAAGCTTTCTTGCTGCAGGTTCAATCCACCCCTGTAACAACAGTTGGGCTTCACTGGGGATGCTGAAGATACAGCCTAGAATGGGTGTGCCCTTGAAATCCTGGACAGTCATTTACAATTACAAGAGAAGGTATTGGCCGACTTGGCCAATGAACTCAGCATAAAACTGATTGCATATGGAAAGAGAGCTTTCTCTTTAGGTCCTTTAAATTTCTTTTCAATTGTCTAGCTGGTAATAGCAAGTACAGGGAAATGTCACAGTGCCTGGTTTCTAACATGAAATGGAGGGGTACATATTGAAGGAGGTAGGACAGCAACCTTCCAAACACACCAATGCCAAATTATAAAATTACTTACCTCTCTCACCATGTCAGTTGACAGTCTTTTTAGCCTGATTTTGTTGTTCACAAAAAGACCCAGTTTTTTTTTTAAAAAAACAAACCATCAACACTACTACTGCACTTGTATGACATTCCTAATATTACTACCTGCTCCTCCTATATTGAAAGCCCTTAACATATGTGAGGCTGTTGTCTTACACATGACTACTTAGAGGTAAGGCCCACTGAGTTAAATGGGACTTACTCTAAGGTACATGATGTTAAAGATGTAAGACTTCTCACACGTGTTCTCTTCTGCAATGAGAAAAAATGTTTTGAGTCATCATGATGGCTCATTTAAAAAAATAACAGGTAAATTAACTCAAAAATTTTTTGTAAGTCAGGCACTTTTCCCTGGAAAAAAGCCCCTAAAACTTTTTAAACTGTTTCATACAGAAAATAATCAACTTTGTGAAAGTTTTTTACCCCAACAAAATTAAAAAAAAAAATCCTGACATGTGAAAAAACATTTATCAAAAGACTCATAATCTCACCTAGCTTTGAAATTCCTTATGCTTTCACACCAAAATGAAATCAACAAAGACATACACTCATAGCATGCATAAGACTGCAGTCTAAATAACTTACTTCGACTAACTTGTTAGCATGTTCGCGGAACACTTGAGCATATTCTTTCACTTCTTTCTCATTACCACTCTTGGCTGCTTCAATGAGAACCAGTAATGGAACATTGGTTTCAAGGAAGGAATCAGATATGTGATCCATCACTGCTTTCCGGAGCTGTGATAAAAGAAAACAGAGAGCGGTAAGTGACCGAACATTTATCTATACACACTGATGACAGCACTGATCTGATGTTATAAATACATTTTTCATTAAAATACATACACCAACCCTTAGCACCCTATAGGACGAATGGATTTTAAGTCCTTCATTCATATTATTCAGAAAAATAATAAAATAATTTTTAAAAAATCTAAGGACCTGGTTGAGTAATCTGTACAACTCTAGAATCAAATTTCTCCAGACTAGGAAAAAAAAAATCATTTTAATAACTCATTTACTGAAGTCACACAAATCTATCTGAGCAGCCACAAAATGATCGGGATAGTTAGGAAGAAGAAGAGACAGCAAAAATAAAATAAAATACAATGTATTAATGAAATGCTTAGCACATAGTAAATAGTGAATACCATTCGTTGTTATGGTAAACTTTAACTTGGCTATCAAACACAACTCAAGACATTTTGGTATCAGGCAGTACACTTATTGGCTTGAATACTAGATGCATGGCTTGGAACTGGGCTATCTGAAGGACCATGTTCCTATGTGAGCCTGCCTGGACATTGAGATCTTTTCTTGGTACTACCACCCTTGCAGGTATATCTGGTAGGGTATAAAAGACAATCTTCTCAGTGGTTGCATGTGAGTCGTGGAATTTCATTCCAATGGTGGCTTGGTTGCACATCCTTCCTATTGTTCTTCTGATGTCAAGCAAAGACCCTTTTATTTCAATGGACTTTCATCAATTTACAAGTGGATGAGTAAGGATCTTTCAATGGATTCTTGCTGTAAAACAATTAAGAGTTTTAAGCCTAACATAATGACTATTTGTATACAGTATTTTATATATCCATACCAATCTTTATCTATTTTTATCTGTACTAGTTTTACTCTTTCTGTGAGTTTTACCTTGCATTCCGACTTTGGGAGAAAGGATGGAAACAAAAATAAATAAATATTTGGCATGGGATACTGGTCTTTACAGACAAGTGGGTTGACTAGATGAATGCAATTTTTTTTTACAGTACCATTGGTGTATATGACACTTAATATGCAATCATAAAATGTATCTCAGCCACAAAAATCTTCTCATCTAAATTTCTACAGAGAGAGGCAGAACTCAAGGAAGAAGAGTGAAGGCAGAGACAGAGATAAGAACAAATGAGCACTATCTGATGGAGGTAGATGATCCATTGGGTTATCTTCATAGCTATTATTCTATGAAGCAAGACAAAGAAACAAATTAGGCTGCAGATTAGGCTGCAGAGAGTGCAAAATAAAAGAAAAGGAATAAGGGATAAATGAGGAACCAGCAGAAAGTCTTTCTGTGTAAGAACTAGAGGTCTGTGTTTGAAGAAAATCATTAGGGATTTTTCTTCCACAATAAGGAACTCAGTCAAAGCATGCTTTCCCTGATCTGGCATAAACGGTGATTACCATCCAAAAAGCCTGTTTACGCTGGCTCTCTAGGCTTTCTTTGGTGGATTACCTTAAGTGACCTCCAATCTGACCAAAAGATATATGACTTAACGAGACTAATTTCTTGTTACACCCTCAGGCTAGATTGCTCCAACCCCATTGACTCTGAGTGCACGGTTTTTCATTTTTAATAGCAACACCACCACCCACCCACAAACCTTAAGGAAATATGTGAAGCCATGACTGTTACATGATCAGAAAACGATTGCTATCCCAACAATGTATTATTCATGGTTTCAGTCATCTTTCCGGTTCCCTTAGAAAACCAGGCAAAGGTTGACACTAATGTGTGCTTTCAAGAATGACAGAAGAAAGGATTGTGCTATTGTTTTCAAGTGATATTTTGGCTAGCTTTCTCTTTCTTCCTTCCCTTTTTAAAAAGAATTCTGTGTCTGTGTGTGTGTGTGTGTGTGTGTTAATTACACATTTGCAATTTTTATAGGAATACAATCCTTTATTCATTTAACAGAAATTTGAACAGTTTGTGTCATATAGCTGGGAGAGATAAAGATAAGAGTACTAAAATAATAAATAGATAAAGCAGCATCCCTCCTCTATTTACAGTTTTTTTTTCTTTCAAATATCTAGATTAAAAGAAAATATGCATGAAATCAAACCAAACATGTTGCAAGACAATGAGTCTAATCCCTTAAAGTGTATTCTAGAAAGGATTTACACTCATGTGACACACATATAATCAGAGACACTGGGTTCCAAGGGAAACCGGTATCGGAATAACTCTAAAATCAGTGTAACACTGATCTCACCAAAAGACCACGTAGGAGATCCTATACATACATACATACATACAGCCATATTGAATATTTTTACCATATACCCTCTAATTTGCTTCTTAGTGTTTCCATTTCTCAAATTATGTGGGGTTTTTTTTAAAAAAAATAACTAAAGTCTGGTTCAGTACATAGACATCCATTGAGAAACACTCTTCTTCCCAATAACTAGAGTTCCTAAATTTCGCACAGTTCTGGGCACTTAGTCTTCAGATAAATGATCTCTGTTAGTGCAAGCACACTGAGAAATACATTAATTCTGTTAACTGTCCCCTCTTTGCTAAGCAGAAATTACTATGTACCTAGGGTACAGCTAGGCTGCTTCACACAGATGTGCTCTTTACATGAATCAGTGAAGCCATATGGCTTATCTGTGTGTAGATGTCCCTGTTCCTAAGGGGCAATGGTTCTTTGAGGTATTATTATTAGAATTAGGATTATACACACTACTGAAATGGAGATATGGATGGATTCAAACAAACAACAACTGCCAAGCAATGCCATGGCCTGTACATAGATAGATGAACCATCAAGATTCAATTTACAGTGTCCCTTGAATTGTTGTTGTGTGCCTTCAAGTTGTCTCTGACTCATGGTGACCCCAAGGGAAAACTATCATGAATTTGTTCAGAGTGCATTTATCTTTGCTTCCTCTGAGGCTGAGAGAGTGTGATTTGCCCAAGGTCACTCAGTGGATTTCCATGGCAAAGTGGTGATTTGAACCACAAAACCATGCAGGCTTTCTGATTCTTGCCTGGAACCTGGATTTGATGGTCAATAGACATTACAACAGTCACACTGCACTAAGCTCTTGGAAATTGTGTGCTCTCTGTATCCAGCCCCAGTTAAAAATCTTGCTGCAGGTGTTTTACATTTCTGCTATGACAAAGTTAGAACTGAGAGAGCGAGTAGAAACCATGATAGTCAGTGCAAAAAGAGGTAGGCAGGGACTTAAACCAAAACAATGGCTCAGTTTTGGAATTTTCCAGAAATGCACTGGACATTTGCAAGTAGCTCATATTTCAGAATTCAAGATAAACACTCAAAGAACAGCAGTTACAGGCAAGTGACTTGTTCCTCTCATGTCTCATGATAATATTAATTGTACCTTTATATTGTGCAATTATGTTCATAGCATTATACTATATTCTTAAATACATCATTGAAAGAGTTTTAAAAAACATTTAAAACACAATAAAAGGGATAAAAGCATAGCCTTATTAAATATATTTTATGCCACATTAATATAAGACAAAAGTCTGCTTTAGAATCATAGAATCATAGAGTTGGAAGAGACCACAAGGGCCATCCAGTCCAACCCCTGCCATGCAGGAACTCCCAATCAAAGCATCCTTGACAGATGGCCATCCAGCCTCTGCTTAAATACCTCCAAGGATGGAGACTCCACCAAAATCTCTGAGGGAGTGTGTTCTACTGTTGAACAGCCCTTACTGTCAGGAAGTTCCTCCTAATGTTGAGGTGGAATCTCTTTTCCTGCAGCTTGCATCCATTGTTCCGTGTTCTAGTCTCTGGAGCAGCTGAAAACAAGCTTGCTCCCTCCTCAATATGACATCCCTTCAAATATTTAAACAGGGCTATCATATCACCCTTCTCTTCTCCAGGCTAAACATCCCCAGCTCCCTGAGTTGTTCCTCATAAACCATGGTTTCCAGACCCTTCACCATCTTAGTAGCCCTCCTTTGGACCCACTCCAGTTTCTCCGCATCTTTTTTGAATTGTGGTGCCCAGAACTGGACACAGTATTCCAGGTGGGGCTTCAATAAAGCAGAATAGAGTGGCACCATTACTTCACTTGATCTAGACACTATACCTCTATTGATGCAACCTAAAATTGCATTGGCCTTTTTAGCTGCTGCTGCTGCTTTTTAACTGCTTTAATAATAATGTTTTTTTTCCTGTGAGTGGAAAGGGGGAGGGCACAACAAACCTCCTGTGGAAGGGGTTTCCACAAACTGGGAGCAGCCACTTTGAAGACCGTCAGTATATTGTCTACACTGGCCAGGATTCTCTAGGGACAGCCCAGAACATCCTGGGCCACAGCTACCCAGATATGCCTCCGTTGTCTTGGCCTATGTTTCTGTGTCAAGGTGGCTGTCTGCATGGGAGTCCTGCTGGGCCACCTGGCATGTCTGTTGTTGCCACTGTTTTTTTTTTTTTTAATTTGGAGGTCAGAATGAGGAGACCATCAACAGTCACACGCTGGGTGCCTTGTTCTGACCTCGGAATGAGCAACTTGCTGTGGCAGTGGGTGAGCTGGGCAGCCCAATGCAATGCCTATGCGGGCAGCTGTCATGGCATGTAAGAGGTAACAACCTTTTTTAAAAATTAATTTTAACCTTGTTATGCTTTGACTTTGGTGCAGAACATGCTAGATGTCATCCATACTGCTCACAGATGAATGGGGCTTGGGATATGCATCAGCTGGACAGCAATAGGGTTTATATTTCTATACTGCTTATCGGTGAACTTGGCACTTTCTAAGCAGTTTACAGTCTGTAAGCCAATTGCCCTCAACAAGCTGGGTACTAATTTTACTGACCTATGTAAGGATCAAAGGTTGAGTCAACTCTAGAGTCCTGGGATCGAACTCACAACCTTGTTGCTGTAGTACTGGCATTCAACCACTGCACCACCAGGGCTCATCCAGGATGATGCCAGAACTGGCACGAGGATAAGCCTGTGCAGACTAGATCTTCCTCATCCTCATGAAACATAACTATAATGGAGATTTGGTGGAGAAAAAAAACTTTCTCCTGAAGGTCTCCAAATTCAGGAGATCTCATGTATGGGACATGGTCTTTTAGACACAAGTTGTTGTCAGGGTTCAAGGCATGGCAGCCTGGATTCCAAGGCAAGCTACTGAGTCCAGGGCTGTGGATGTTGAATGTAGAGACTTTAATGGGCCAGAGGCATAAGATAAGTAAGGTTAGAGCCCAGGCATAAACACAGCAAGGCCAGGTTTCAAGAGTCCAATGGGCTAAAGGCAAAAGGCAGAAGCCAGTAGCAGGCCAAGTCTAAACACAGCAAGGAAGAGTTTCAGGAGTCCAAGGGGCAGAGAGAAGAGTCAAAATCAGGAGACTGATCTGGTTTAAACACAGCAAGGCAGAATTCCAGAACTCTATAGGACCAGAGGCAGGAGGGAGTAAAAAAAAACAGACCAGATCCAAACATAGCTAACAAGGCAAAATGCAAACAGAACAGCTACATGCAGCACATAAGACTGTATTCCTGTGGCAATGCTTGAGAGGCCAATGCAACCCTTGAATGGCCATACCTCCAGTTGCTCCAGCTGTTCTGCATGAGTAGAGTCAGCTGTGCTTGTTGGCTTAGCCCTTATCCTTCCAGGACTCTGGCAGCTTGGGCCTGGTCCTGCAAAGACTTTGGCAACAGGACTCCAGCAGCCAGAAATCCCATCCTACAAGGACTTACACAGGTGGGCCCTTACAGCTGAATAGGGCTTCAAAGGTCATAACCGGCACTCTGAAATGTACAGTACTTGGAAATGGATTAGTCATCAGAGAAGCTGTATCAACAAGGGAGTTGTGAGTTTCCTGTAATCAGGACCAGTCAGCAGCCTGACCATAGCATTTCTGATCAACTGAAATTTCCAGGATCCAATTCCAAGGGAGTCCACATAGAGTATGTTACAGTAATCCAGCTGGGATGTAAAGCATGGGATGTGTTACTGTGGCCAGATCTGTAATCTTAAGGAAACGTCACAGCTGGTACACTAGCTACCAACAAAACTTGAGCATTCATGCTCAAATCTGAGTCTAGGACTATGACCAGGCTGCAAATCAGAGATTTTAGGGCGGAACTCAAAATGGTGACACAGAATGGAAGCTCATTAGAAATATAATTTCCTGGAAAACATCCACACCATTGTGGAGCACAGAAAAGATATCTGAAATTAAGGCAGATATCTGAAATTAAGGAAATTAATTGGACTATGCAAATAAATAAGTATAGAAATACACAATTATGAGAAATACTAAACTACACAAGTTAACAGACCTTTGGGAAATTCTTTCTTTCATGGTCTCATTTTCCTTTCACTTCTCTTAACAGATTAATCCTATTTTCATTAATTTTTTTTTTTTAAAAAGAACTTTCAGGAAAATAAGCATTGCAATCTCTTTTTGAATTGACTTTTTGGAATGCCCTTGTATGCACATCAAAAGGTATAGTTAACAGCTTTTACATATGTAATGGGATACCAAAAACTTAGCAATCCATCAACAATAGCCTATAAGGAATGGCTTGACAAAATCATTTGTTAAATGTGACAGGAGTGTGAACATAAGGCGTTCTTCTAATAGCTTGAACGGATGCATGACAAGGGAATATTAATTGTCACAGACAAGATATTCAAAGGTATTAGCTCAGCAGAACCAGCCTATTTTATCCAATTAGAGTCATTCATCAATGTAAATAACTGTTGGAAAGCTCATCCTATCCCCCACCCATACCCTGGTATTGCAACAGAAACTGGGATCTACTCATGACTCTTTCATAAAATTAGCAATGCTAATCTTTAACAAGAAGAAAAGGAGAAGGGGACCAGAGGGATTTTAAATTTATTTTGGCAAGAGCTATATTAGATTGGAGCATAATTTTAAAATAGTAGATGTGAGACGTATATATCTATCACCTTCCCACAAAGCAACTGTTCCTTTTCTAGAATCCTCTAGAGAACTACATAAAAGTTGCAAGCCACAAAAGTCCAAAAATCTTTAACAGAGACCATTTATTCCCACAAATACTTGATGTATGAGAGCTTCTTTCCATAACCACATGGTCTTATCTCCAGCTCAGTCAGGAATTAGAATATGCCAGAGGAATACATTTGGTATCCTATGGTATTTTTAGTGGCTACGTTTGGTAGTTGTGAGCAAGGGTACCTTTAATTCAATCTCACAACAGTCACGGACTCATGAGGTGGATGTGTGCAAGCCACTGTTTGCTAAACATAAGACCCTTTCCCATTCCCTTCCTTTTCACATGGGGATAATAATATTGATCTACCTTACACGATCGTTGAAAGGATTATGGAGTGAATGTAAGTAAACTCTTGAAACCTCTTACATGAATGCTAGGAATTATTACTACCACTATTATTAAGTGCAAATGGCATGTAATATTGATTCACATCTGCTATGCTCAAATCCTTTTTTCAGTCCTCCAAAACTAAACACTTTAAAAAAAGAGAGATGATGAAAAGCTCACTTTTGAGAGAAGACCTAGAAAAGGATGCTGGCGGGGGGTAAAAACACTTTTTTTACCCTAAAAACAAGTTTTTTAGGGTCCCAAGTGACCAAGGATGCATCTATAATGTAGAAATAATGCAGTTTTACACCACTTTAAGTGCTGTAGCTCCTTCCTATAGAAGCCTGGGATTTAGTTTTGTAGTTTCACAAGATCCTTTGCCCTCTCTACAAAAAGTGCCAATGCCTCACAAAAATACAAATCCCCAGATTCTTTAGGATGGCGCCATGGCATTGGAATTGGTGTCAAACAGCATTATTCGTACAGCGTGGATGTACCCAAAACGGGCAGTTAGGGTTTACAAACCATCCTACCACATTTGTGTGTGTGTGTGTGTGTGTGTGTGTGTGTATGCATGCATGCATGCATGTGTGTGTGTAAAATATACCAACATATCTGAGAACAACAATAAACACACCATAGCAGAACATCTTTTTTGCATATTTATTCTCCTTAGATGATGGGGATGAGAAGGGGTGGGTGGGAGACGTCTCTATCTCTTTCTCCCTTTGCCAGACTCGAGTACTTTTTTCATTCATTGGCCACAATTTCTAATTGCTTACAGAAAGGTTAAACTGTTCTCTGGGATGACATTTTTTCATTGTTGCATAATTATTTCTCTTTGCACATATTTGTGAAGAAGGGGGAAGAAAGGGGGGCAGCAAGAGAAATGCCAATTTGCAAAGTACAGTCATGAAAGGAATTAAATGGCCTAATGCTGACATGAGAAGGTAATGCCGCAGCGGGAGACCGATAGCTCTCCCTGATTGTTAAACTTTTACCAAGTGTCTGGCACGCAACAGAGCTCGCCAGTAACAAAAGTTTACTGAACCTCTCTCTTTTTTGACATTCTTTTTTGGCAATAGCAGCAAATAGCATTGCATTCAACGTTTCCCTGCTTAGCGTGTGGAATCTCAAGAGTCATTGACAACCCTATTACTTGTTGCCATTGTGTGGGCGCAATCAAATATTGATTGGCATGAACACAAGCGAGCCTTTCAGCTGCAACTTAATCACACCTGGAGATAGAAATGGCACCTTCAAGTCAGATCGACGGTTGGCAGCGAGGGGGGGGGGATGTCCAGGAGCTGGGCTCACAAAATACAGCAAATACTGTGCAGTGTGCCAACAGTCCGTGGAGCTTTGGATGCTGAAAAGAGATGCATTTTATAAATGGCATTTCTAGGCTGAAATTGAAGTACCCAAGCTTAGGTAGCCCATGGATAAGCCTCATAAGTGAAACCAAAAGAAACATGGACTGATTATTTCAAGTAGTATGCATCTCAAGCCAAAATGAAATTTAAGACAAAATTAGCAATTGAAGGATGATTAAGTATCTTCTGTTCATCTTTGACACTGTTCTGTATGTTGGACTTATGAGGCATCCTATAATAGTGCCAATCTATTCTGCTTTGGTCAGGCCTCACCTGGAATAATCCTGTGTCCAGTTCTGGGCACCACAATTCAGAAAGGATGTGGACAAGTTGGGAATGTGTCTAAAGGAGGGTCACCAAAATGGTGAAGGGTCTGGAAACCATGGCCTATGAGGAGAGGCTTAGGGAGCTAGGTATGTTTAGCCTGGAGAAGAGAAGGTTGAGGTGATATGATAGCCTTGTTTAAATATTCGAAGGGGTATCATATTGAGGAGGATGCAAGCTTGTTTTCTGCTGCTCCACAGAACAGGACCTGGAACAATGGATGCAAGCTGAAACAATGGATGAAATAGCCACAGCTTGTTTGGCCAGAGCCTTGGATCTGAATCTATATATGTATCTATGGTATCTATCTATACAAATGCTAGTCCATTGAGTGGTGAAAACCATGAGATACAAGGAATGGGATCTACATGCATGCCAGCTGCTCTGTGTCTCCCTTTCCATCAGGGAGAAGGCGGGAACAGTCCCCAAGCTGGGCACCAACAGTCCTTGTTACAGGGGTTAGCATAGTGTGGCCCATGGACTACATGTGGACCCTGGATATCACTTCTGTTACCTCTGAAGCTCCTCACTAGTCTCCCCCAACCCACCCACCCCCACCCCCATTAAAATAATAATGCAATTGTCAAGCAATGTTTGTTCCAAACATGCAGAAGCACCCAAGGATGCAAAGGCATGCCTTCCCCTATCTTGGGATATGTAGTTTGCTATGGCAATAGAACACTAATGGAGAAAGCTAAATATCTCACAAAACTAGCAGTTCCACAGTTCGACAGCATTGAGCCATGAAAGAGTAAGTGATGTGAAACTGCATTATTTCCATAGTGCAGATGTAGCCTAAGAATTCTAAATGCCTCTTTCAACACTGTAAACCCCATGGTTCCATGGGCTATAGCCACGGCAATTAAAATGGAATGATAGTACTCTACTTTTGTAGTGTGAAAGAGCATTTGAAGGCTTCCTACAATATTGGCTCTCTCTAAGCCTCTCTCTAAGCCTCTTGGCAGCGCAGGCGGCGGCGGAGCACTGAGGGCACGCCCAGGAGCCCTATACAGGCACCGGACCATCTCTCCTCGCTCTTGGCGGCGGTGGAGCACTGAGGGCATGCCCAGGAGCCTTACATAGGCCCCGGACCATCTCTCCTCACTCTCAGCGGCACAGGCAGTGGCAGATCACTCAGGGCATGCCCAGGAGCCCTATATAGGCCCCGGACCATTTCTCCTTGCTCTTGGTGGTGCAGGTGGTGGCGGAGTATGGAGGATATGCGGCAGTGGTGGCGGCAGTAGCCTGAGGCTGCACAGGCCGCTGAGGATGCTTCTGCTGCCCCACACCATTACCGGCAGGAGTTACAAGGCCGGATGGAGCTTCAGTGAGGGATAACCCCCCCCCGGAACATCCTCCCCCCGCATCCATGTGGTAGCAGTGGCACCAGCACCTTTTGAAATGCCCCTTGTCTCATAAGTTTATATCATCGTCTGAGGACATTTTTTGCAATCTCTTGCACAGTTACTATGGGACTTGGGGTTGGCTAGACATGAACATAACTTATCCTTTATTTATTATTGTGTGCCTCTGTTTTCTATTGGACTCAGGATTTGGTCGGGAATAACTGGATTGTTTTCAATTCTCTTTGGAATATGGAGCCGGGAATAGTCTGGCAGTGGGTATTGAGGTTGTGTGGGGGCAGGGAAGGTACGGTGGCAGCAGAGTGAAGAAATGTTACAAAAGAAGTAGGGATTGATGTTTGGTATCTATCCCTTCTTCAGTTCACTCTGTTTCCCAAGATAATGTGGAGAATGTACCAACCGTTCCACAGACCCTTAATCTGTTCCTTTGCAATGTCAGGTCGGCCAAGGGGAAGACCCACATCATCCACGATCTTCTCATGGATGAACAAGCCAATCTGGCATGCTTCACCGAGACCTGGCTGGGAGATGCCAGCGCTTCTACATGGGCGCAGGCTCTCCCAGCTGGTTATATGGTTAGTGAGCAGATAAGGTAAAGTGGGCGGGGGGGGGGCAGTGTGGCAATAGTCCATAAAACCAACTTAACCTTGATCAGGAAACCTGTCTGGAAAACAGCCCACATCAAGTGTATTTACCTCAGCCTGAAGACCAGGGATAGTTTGGGGATTCTGTTATTATACCAGCCACCCTGTTGTCTAACAGATTCCCTAACCGAGCTGATTAAGCTGGTTTCTGAGTTGCTGTTAGTGTCGCCCAGACTTCTGGTCTTGGGGGACTTCAATATTCCTCTCGAGACCAGCTTATCTGATTTGTCTGGAGCAGCTCGAGAGTTCATGGAATCCATGATAAGCATGAACCTTTCCCAATTGGTCAACAGGCCTACCCATTGTGCAGGTCATACACTCGATGGGATTTTCAGTACGGAACAGGAGTATCCGTGGGCGGAGGTCACCAAAACCTCTGCATTGTCATGGACAGATCACTTTCTGATCAAGATGGAACTAAAAGCCGTTTTTCATTCCCCCGGGGGGGGGGGGTGGACCCATTAGAATGTTCCGCCCTCAAAGGCTGATAGAACCAATTGGCTTCCAGAAGGCCTTAGAGGGTTTAATGGTTGGCAACGCTGGTGATTCTGTCGATACCTTGGTGAACCTTTGGAACATCGATCTCTCCAAGGCAATCGAGGTGATCGCCCCCAAGTGTCCTTTCCAGCCCACTTCTAACCGGGAACCCAGGGAGATGAAGTGGACTGGACTACGACTAGAGCACAAGTGGTGGCTCATCTCTTGTCTGAGAGAACTCGCCATAGGCAGCATCTTGGTGCCTATCGGGAAGCTTTGCGTGCAGTGCGGAGATCTTTCTGCTCGGCAAACATTGCCTCTGCAGATGCCAATGTTTTACCAGAATCCACAGGTGATGTGTCCATCAACTCCGCAGCTGTCACCTTACTGAATGAGTTTCAATCTATGAGTACCAAGGATGTGGACAAGCTTCTAGGAAGTATGAGGAAGACGACTTGCTCTCTCAATCCTTGTCCATCTTGGCTGGTTGTCCGGGGGGTGGGGGGGAGGCACGCATAGAAGGTATTCCTTCGAGATACGATCAATGCATCCCTTAGGGAAGGTACTGAAGGAGGCGTCTGTTAAGCCCCTCTTGAAGAAACCTTCTCTTTACCTCCTGGGCAGGAACAACTATAGACCAGTATCCTTGCTCCCATTTTTGAGCAAGGTGATTGAGAGAGCAGTCGCCTCCCAACTCCAGGTTGTCTTGGTTGAAACCGATTATCTCTATCCATTTCAAACTGGCTTAAGGACAGGACATGGAGTTGAGACTGTCATGGTCGCTCTCACCAATGACCTCTGCTTGAGCATCGACAGGGGTAGTGTGACCCTGCTGGTGCTCTTGGATCTCTCAGCAGCTTTTAATAATGTAGACCATTCCATCTTTTTGGATCGGCTGAGGGAGTTGGGGATTGGCGGCATCACACTTTGGTGGTTCTGGTCCTTTCTCTCTGGCAGATCCCAAAGGGTGAGGCTCGGGGACAGTTGCTCCTCAAAGATCGAGCTTCATTGTGGTTTCCCTCAGGGCGCCATCCTGTCCCCGATGCTATTCAGTATGCATATGAAGCCACTGGGTGAGATCATTCGGAGGCATGGAGCTCAGTGCCTTCAGTACGCTGATGATACTCAGATATACTTCTCCATGACCAGATCGTCGGCTCAGACCTCTGATGGCATCTCCCCTCTTAATGACTGCCTTGGAGCGTTAATGGATTGGATGAGGAAAAACAGATTGAAGCTAAATGCAGACAAAACGGAGCTACTAACAGTTACAGGACCAAAACCAGGTTTAGGAATACAACTTCCAATCCTAGATGGAGTCACACTCTCCTCGAAGGACTCTGTTCACAGTCTGGGGGGACTTTTTTTTTTACTTTATTTTTATAAAATACATACAAAAAGAAATAAAACAAATATTTAACATAGTCCATTGGATAATTAGTTGTGAACTGTATTTTCCATCTACAGTCCCAGGATAGAGAAGAGGATCAGATGCATCATCATCCACTAAACCTTCAGGGATTAGTACGTTCTTTATGGAAGAATTCAAAAAATTTAAAGAAGAAATGAGGGAAGAATTATGCATTTTTGAGAAAAGAGGTGAAAGAGAACATGCACAAAGAATTGGATAAATTTGGGGGAATGTTAGACAAAATCTCTAAAGATATAGAAGGACTTCAAATTGATACTAAAGAATTCAAGGAGAAGACAGAGGAGATAGAAGGAGCAACGATATCTTCAAGATACACAAAAAAGACAAGATGACAAGCTACTGAACTAGAAGATTCGTTACAGGGAAAAAATGCTTGAAATTTTGCGGAATTCCCAAAGATCTTAATGAAGACTCATATGGAAATGTTCTTCAAGAGTTGGCAATATATCTGGAAGTGACAGAGGAGGATCTAGATTTCTCAAGTCTGGGGGTACTTCTAGATTCCTCGCTCCACATGACTGGTCAGGTGAATGCGACAGGAGTGCCTGCTATCAGCTTCAGCTGATATGCCAGCTGCACTCTTTCCTGGATATGAAGGACCTGGAATCTGTGGTACATGCTTTGGTAACCTCACGCCTGGACTTCTGCAATGTGCTCTACATGGGGCTACCCTTGTGCTTAACCCGGAAACTTCAACTGGTTCAAAACATGGCAGCCAGGCTTGTTACTGGAACACCTAGGAGAGAGCACATAACACCTGTGCTTAAGTCTCTCCACTGGCTGCTGATTAGTTTCTGGGCGCAGTACAAGGTGTTGATTTTAACCTTTAAAGCCCTACATGGCTTGGGTCCATCTTATCTCAGGGACCGCCTCTATCTGTTCGATGCCCCCCCTGCACACTTCGGTCCTCTGGGAGGAACCTGCTACAACCTATGAAAACTAGGCTGTCACAGGCCTCCCAGAGGACCTTTTCTGCTACCGCTCCCAGGCTATGGAATGAGCTGCTGGACGAGACACATCTTATTAAGTCTCTTGACTGCTTTAAAAAAGCTATAAAGATGCTTCTCTTCTGGCAGGCCTTCCCAGAAACCTCTTAATTTCCCGGCTCCGCAACTGGGTTACATCTCCCCACCAGCTCCCAATACCTTGACCTATGACGTCACAGTTTTCTCTGCCCATGGAATGGTTAGTTTGCTTTTATGATGTTGTCTATGTTTTAATTGTCTGCAATCTAATCTTAAGGGGTGGGTGGTTGGGCAGTGGGCTATGGGAATTGTTTTAGCTTGTGACTTTTTAATTTGTTGTAATCCACTTCGATTGCCTAGACAGAGGATCGGGCTACAAATATTATTATTGTTGTTGTTGTTGTTGTTGTTATTATTATTATTATTATTTCATTTTCTGAAGCTGACAGTCAACGTTCACAAATGTTCTTGGGGTACAGTATCTTCTAATAGAATGACTGTGTGTTATTTTCCCAAGAGAAATGAGCAAAAACCTTTGGATTAAATTCAACCATGAGTTCCAAAAAGTGTGTGTATGTGTTGTGTGCTTTCAAGTCATTTCCAGCTTATGGTAACCCTAAGGCAAACCTGTCATGGGGTTTCCTTGACAAGGGTTATTCAGACAAGGAATGCCATTGCCTTCCTGAGGCTGAGAGCATGTGACTTGTCCAAGGTCACCCAGTGGGTTTCATGACTGAGCAGAGAATATGAACCAGGGTCTCTAGAGTCATAGTCCAACACTCAAACCATAATGCCATGCAGAGTAGACCCAGTAAATCAGGGACACTTACAGAATTGTTCATGTCCCACTGATTCAAATGGCTCAAATGTTGGAATCAACACTTGGATTTATGCTTTAGCTCTTGTTCTTTCTAGGTAACAGTCTTTGGAAATAAAAGACATTCACTGCCATGTGGGCTCATGATTAAATATGAGCAAAACAGATATTGACAATATAGCCCCAAGAGCTCATTACAGTATGCACTTGTGATCCTCAGCTTCAGCACTGAAGCTACTAAACACAACACAGATCCCATCTTTCTGATGGCAATTCACCGCTTGTTTCATAATCTCTCTTTGCTAGGAACCAGATAACAATTAATTAATTTCATATAGGTCATTGAGGAGATTGGCAGATGGGAGAAAAGAGCTTGTTATTACTGATTTCATAAAGCCAGATACCAAGGACAGGGTTTAGAAGCACCATAAAAACAAGTTTTTTTTCTAAGCAGGAGGAAGATTAAACTCAATGGCCATGATTTTCCTGAAGCATAGTGGCTGGAGAACATAACACAATACCACCACAAGATCTTGGATAAGAGATAATGAAGATGAAGGAGAACCGGACAATTGATTTATTTTGATACTTGGATAAATGTTTGATTCTTACATGGTTAAGACCTGAAGGAAGTGTGTTGATGGAAGTGGTAGGGGGGAAATTCAACAGATGGTGGAACTGTGGTGTTGGACTGTAATTCCCACCATTCCTTGCCACTGCCTATTCTGTCTAGGGCTACTGGGAGTTGCAGTCCATCAGCATTTGGAGGGCAACAGGATTCCCACACCTGCTATAGTCCCATATCATTCATGTCCTCTTCTACTGCCACATTGCAGAATTACTGTAGTTTGATACCGCTTCAACTGACATGGCTCCATCCAATGGAATCCTGGGATTTGTAGTTTGTTGTGGCACCTGAGCTCTCTGACAGAGGTGGTGAAATATCTCACAAAACTACAAATCCCTGTAATACATAGCATTGAGTCATGGCAATAAAAGTGGTGTCAAACTATGTTGATTTTGCAGTGTAGATGCAGGTATGTAGCCCACATCACAATCTTCAAGCCAGAAGCATGGATCACAAAAGTAATTACTTACAGATAACCATTCGTTTGCAATTCATTTCTTTATTTTCAGAAATTAAGGCATCCAAAAATTGACACCAGAACTGTGGTTTAGCAGTTCACTTCAGTTCACTATTGAAATCAATACATTTGGGGGGAAAATAGAATTACTTTCATTAGGCCAGTTTTAGGGAGCATAGAGCTTTCTAGTAGAAACAGGCTCCTGGCTACTGGTTTGTTTCCACTAGGCATAATTCAAAGTACTGGTCATGACCTATAAAGCCCCTATATAGCTTAGTTCCAGACTATCTGAAAGACTGAATCTCCCCACGCAAACCTGTCAGAGTCCTAAGATCTTCAGGGTAAGGCTTTCTTTTGCTCCCACCACCACCACAAGTTCACTTGGTGAGAAAACAGGAGAGACAGCCTTCTTGGTGGCTGCTCCCAACTTCTGGCCCACTCCTTATTTTCCTTTCAACAGCAGCAAAATAACTTTTTAAGTATGCTTTTAATGTGTAATAAGCAGGGAAGCTTCTTATTGGGATGTTTTATTTATCTTTTAAAAAACTTTTGTATGCTCACACTTAGGCTCTTGCAATACCTAGCATAATCAGTAGAGATTTTTAAAACTGCACTAAGTGGAGATGTGACATTACTTTGCTTTAGGAATGTGATGCATTTTGCCACCCTTGATAAGAAAGAGTATTTAAAAGGAAAATAATCTCCCTCTACAAAAGTGAAAAGTATCACCCCATGAACGATTCAAAATATTTGTGCTTTGTTTTTTTTTTTCTTTTCTTTTTGTGCTTGTCTTTTTTTTTTTTCAGGAGTGCATTTTTTTTGCAAAAAATGTGTTCTTTGCAAATATGATGAGCTAAAAAAACCTTCACAAAATTTTCACAAAGAAATCACAAGCTCTTGAAATATGTGAAAACAATATAATTTTACTGAGTAGAGAAGCACTTTTTTTAAAAAAATGAGGCAGTTCAGAAACTGTCTATAATAGACTAGGGAAACAATTCTGGGTGTAATAGCTGAAAAACATAAAAGGTTGAAATGGGGGAACAATCAACCATTGGTACAATAATGCGATCGACACCAAATGATGTTCAGACCAGGTACCCATTCATATTACGCAATTATAGCACTATTATAGTACAGCTTGTCTCCTTGATCCCTGTCTTGTTCTAGCTAGTCGTCCAGGGAGGAGATGCTGTTAGACTTCAACTACAATAAATTATTAATACATCTTTCAGGGAGGGAAGTTTTCCATCTTGTTTAAAAGAAGTGGTGCTTCAACCACTTCTAAAAAAGCCCTCCTTGGACCCCATGGACTGAAATAACTACAGACCAGTTTCTCTCTTTTTTTGATAAAATTACCAGCTTGGTAGATGAAGGGAATGCTGTGGATATAGTATACCTCGATTTCAGTTAGGCCTCTGACAAGGTCCCCCATGACATTCTTGCAAACAAGCTTGTAAAATGTGGCCTAGACAACTTAACTGTTATATGGATTTGCAATTGCTTGACCGGTCAAACCCAAAGAGTGCTCAACAATGGCTTCTTTTCAACCTGGAAAGAAGTGACAAGTGGGCTCCCACAGGGCTCTGTCCTGGGCCCGGTCCTATTCAACATCTTTACTAATGACTTGGATGACAGAATTGGGGGCATACTTATCAAATTTGCAGATGACACCAAATTAGGAGGAGTAGCTAATACCCCAGAGGACAGGATCAAAATTCAAAGTGACATGAATAGACTAGAAAGTTGGGCCAACGCTAACAACATGAAATTCAACAAAGAGAAATTTAAGGTACTGCACTTAGGGCAGAAAAATGAAATGTACAGATATAGGATGGGGGACATCTGGCTGAATGAAAGTACATTTGAAAGGGATCTAGGAGTCCAAGTAGAGCATAAGTTGAACATAAGTCAACAGTGCGATGCAGCAGATAAAAAGGTCAATGCAATTTTAGGCTGCATCATAAGAAGTATAGTGTCTAGATCAAGGGAAGTAATAGTGCCACTCTATTCTGCTTTGGTCAGGCCCCACCTGGAAAACTGTGTGCAGTTCTGGGCATTGCAATTCAAAAAAGATATGGAGAAACTGGAGCGTGTCCAAAGGAGAGCGGTTAAAATGGTGAAGGGTCTGGAAACCATGCCCTAGGAGGAGCACCTTAGGGAACTGGGGATGTTTAGCCTGGAGAAGAGAAGGTTAAGAGGTGATATGATAGCCCTGTTTAAATATTTGAAGGGATATCATATTGAGGAGGGAGCAAGCTTGTGTTCTGCTGCTCCAGAGACTAGAATGTGGAACAATGGATTGAAACTGCAGGAAAAGGGATTCCACCTCAACATTAGGAAGAACTTCCTGACAGTAAGGGCTGTTCGATAGTGGAACACACTCCCTTGGAGTGTCGTGGAGTCTCCTTCCTTGGAAGTCTTTAAGCAGAGGCTGGATGGCCATCTGTTGGGGATGCTTTGATTAGGGGTTCCTGCATGGCAGGGGGTTGGACTGGATGGCCCTTGTGGTTTCTTCCAATTCTATGATTCTATGATTCTAAATCTTCCTTTTCCAGACAAGGTGATCGAAAGAGTAGTGGCCTTTCAACTCCAGGTATAAATTATCTAGACCCATTTCAAACCAGCTTCAGAGCAGGATATGGAGATGAGTGTGCTATGGTTGCCTTATTAGATATTCTTTACCTGAGCACTGACATGGGAGTGTATCCCTGCTGGTGCTCTTGGACATCTTAGTGGTATTCAGTACCATCAACCATGGTGTCCTTCTGGAACACCTGTGGGGATTTGGGAATTGGAGGCACTGTACTTCAGTGGTTCTAGCTCTGTCTCTTGGGCTTGTTCCAGATGGTGGTGCTTGGGGATAGCTGTTCCTGAAAAAAGGAGCTGTTATATGGCATGCCACAAAGTGCCATTCTATACCCAATGCTATTCAACATCTACATGAAACTGCTGGGAGAGATCATCCAGAGGCATGGGTTGGGGTGCTATTAGCACACTGATGACATCCAAATATATTTCTGACTTCAAATTCAGCATCAGCTAAGGCTAGTGTGTCCCCTCCGAACAAATGCCTGGAGGAGGTAATGGGCTGGATGAGGGAAAACAAATTGAAGCTGAATCCTGACAGAGGTCCTTACTGTAGTGTGAATGTGTCCCTGTGTGGACCCTGAAATACTCATTATCTCATAAAAGACAACCATCCTCATCTCTCTACCCCCTGATGCCACTGCATAGACACAATCTCTCAGAAGCCATGTTTCCTGCTGCCATAGGACAAGTTGTTCTAGTTAGAAATTGCCCATAAAGTAATTTCCTTTTCTTTTTCCAAAATAGTTTGTTTTAGCAGAAAAACAAACAAACACGAAAACCAAATAACTGGCAGCAGGGAATACCCTGCTGCTGTGAATGTCCATGCCTACCACTGCCTTCCATGAAAGAGACCTTTGTTTTGTTCTGTTTGACAAGCTTGTTTGCAGGAGAAGAGCAAAGAATCCTGCCAGTTGGCACAACGTCCGTTCTGACTTCAAACTCCCTGTCTTTTCCACACAGTGGAAGAAGCAACACCCGGCACAATGTGTAGCCGCTCTGACATGCCTGCTTACTCCTAAATACTTTGTTCACAGTCTGGCTTCATTCTTTACTTCTCATTGTTTGAGGTTCAGAAGGGATGCATGGAGGTGTATGCGTTCCACACAGCCAAGGAATGCTTCAAAATGCTTACTTCTATGAAACTCGAGGAAAGGGAGGAAATAAGTACTTTAACATGGATTGGAGCTCCATTTTGTTAGTGATTTTAAGCTTCCTGAACTTTCTAGGCTGTATCCACAGTTTGTTTGTTTGTTGTGGCACCAGAGCTCAGCTCCAAACCAGGTCTTAGGTGAGATGCATGGGTAAAGTTGGGAAAAAGTGGATGACAGAATCTCTGTCCCTTATGGTGGCACAGCTGTGACCTTGTGCCACCATTGGGGACGGGGGAGGGGGGCTGTCCCTAATGATGGCATGGCCATGTGCACACACTGCCATTGGGGACAACATGGGTTTGCCATCTGCAGATACTCAAATTTGCGGATGGCAAGTCCTGTCATGGCCAGCCAAGAGTTGAAGTCAGAGGATGAGGAGGAGGACATGGCTCCTCAGGAGCAAGAGGAATTGGAGGCTAGGCCAGGTCCCAATTCTGCCATGCCAGACCCTAGCCCTGACAGTTCAGCCCCAGGAGTGGAAGCACAGCCAGGCTCTGGCACTGTGGAGCTCCCTTCAGGGGCTCAGATGAGTGTGGGCTCCAGAGAATCTGGCTTGGAGGTTCTTTCCTTTCAGGAACAAAGGGCTGAAAGTGCTTGCTTACGCCGATCTCTCAGGCTGGCTGAGAAACAAGCTCTTAATAAGGCTCAGCTGATACCAGGCAGGGTGTCGGCTACTTAAACACCTGTGAGAGGCCATCCCTTTGCCAGAACTTATTGTAAGTCTCTTGGTGTGACTGTGTGCTGGCTTCGTGTCTCTGGAACTCTGGTTTGCCTTGACTTGGAACATTTTGGACTTTTGCTGCTTTCTCCTTGCCCTGACCTCGGACTGGACTAACTTCTGTGATTTCCCCAACCCTGACCTCGGCTCTGGCTTTTGGACTACTCTTTGGATCACGTTTAGGCTTGTGGAACTGACTTTATCAGCTATTGTTGGTGAGTGCTGGCTGCAGTCCGGGACAGTCCATGCATACCAAGGGCCAACTGTACATTCTTTTATCTGACTTGAATCTTCCACCACTCTGTTTCAATTTTATGTGCTATAGTGTTATGTAGTGGGGGGTAGGATAGAATAAGATTCTCTTTAAATTATACATCTCTCCTTGATTTTCTCCTAGGAGTTTATCACACCAGAGGCCAATTTCGTAGTTAAAATGACATTGAAGTGGTGTTAAAGCAAACTTGAGCCTTCGTGAATTTAGCACATTTAAAGTGGACTTACCAATATTTTGCAATTAACGTTCATGTGTGATTCTGCAATTAAAGCGATTTCGAATTTATACTTTCTGTAGCGATCTGAATTTGAAAAGATGTGGATTATTCCCCCATTAAATCTAGTTTAACTGCGGGTTTTTTGTGACCTCGTGTGAAATAGCGTCACTTAATTCTCCTTTAAGTCTAGTTTAACTGCGGGTTTTTCGTGATGTCATGTGAAATAATGTCACTTAAATCTCTTTTAAATTAGTTTAAATGTGGGTTTTTCGCAATGTCATGTGAAACGGTGTCAAGTAATTTCACAATTTCTCTGGGATATTTTTGGATTAACCCTTTGATCTCCTTTGTGTGATAAAGCTCCTAGTGTTGAGTATCTTGTGTGCTTTAAGTAGTAGCAATGTCTATAAATCCAGCTTCAGTTCCTGGTTGTAGTACAACAACATGGATAACAGTCACAGGTGGAGAATGTGAATACTTCTGTTAGGCACTATATGTAGAAAGAGAGAATTAAGTTACTACAACACAGTATCTAGACTTGCAATTGTTCCCCCCCCCCCCCCCCCAATAATGTGCTGCCGCATGAATTGTCAGACTGGGCACTTGGATGTTAGTGAGATTGATTCTCAGGGAACTTGCTGGAGCACTTCAAAGCATCAATTTAGAATGTGAAACATTGATGTGGGACAGGACTGTGACATTTGCCCTGCTCACTCCATGTCTCTTTATCCACACAGACATAGAACAATGTTACATCAATTTCCGGAGGGTGATCTCACACAGGAAAGTACGCGGGACCTGATCTCAAATTTGAGGCCTCCAGGTTGAAATTGTTCCATATCCTAACTTACATTTAGGCTGAAATTTTTTCCATATCCTAACTTTCAGGGCAGCTATGACACTTTCTGCAAGAACAGAATTGTAAGCATTGGGTAAAAGAATAGAAAAGAGGGCTTGACTGATGTACTTCATTGACAAATTACTTTTAGGAAACTTCTGCAGGTTGAGTCTTTCTTATCTGAAATGCTTGAGACCATAAATATTTTGGATTTTAAATTTATTATTTTTATTTTTATTAGACTTTGGGATATTTGCATATACATAATAAGATATCTTGGAGATGGGACACTAAACACAAAATTCATTAATGTTTCATATACACATTGAACACGTGGTCTGAAGGTAATTTTATACACACTATTTTTTAATAATTTTGTCCATGAAACAAAATTTGTGCGGCATCAGAAAGCAAAGGTGTCACTATCTCAGCTACCCACAAAATGTTGGGTTTTTGGAGCATTTTGGATTTCAGAATTCCAGATAAAAGAGATTCAATCTGTATCATATTTAGAAATACGGAATAAGTGAAAGAATGCCATCATTTTGTTCAGATGATGTCTGAAGGGCTAAAAACAAGGAGTGAGTCTGCAGAACTTTTCTGAACCAGCATGAGATTCATGCCAAATACTTTTATTTAAATACCAATAAGATAGCTTTGTTAAAGTATGCAAAACTAATTTTTAATATGTGACCAATAAAAAATAAATAAATCAAGAAAAGACATTATGTTTAATTTATTCTTATCAATATTTGGGGCATTAATTTCTAAACAGAAGATTCAAAGCAAATGCCTGTTCTGCTCATTGCATTATTTGTGCTAGTACTTTTTATAGTATGTTTTGCTTAATTAAATTTTTATTATAAGCCATTCTGACACCCACATTGGGCTAAAATAACACAATATACATCTTTAAAAAGTAAAAAAAAAAAAAATAAGTAGAGTGCTTCATAATGCTCAAAGCCTGATTTCAGTTTTTCTACAAATTTTAGTATTCTAAATATGGTAACAGTTTTGTTATTTTTTTTTACTCTAAAGGAGAGTGAGGATGAACACCTGTACCCAGCTTATACTATACCATATTGGCTTAAGGAGATGTCAGGGGGGTAGGAGGGAAGAACTGGTTAGTTAAACAAACAAACAAACACATAGCTCGCCTTATTTCTGAATTAATCTGAATTTAAGGGGCTGTACAGACCAGATTGAAGTGCCGACATGGGGTGGCATGGGGGTGTGGTATTTGGATGCCACATGCCCCGGTGCCGCCCCCATGCCTACCCTCATGGCAGGTGGCATCATGGCGCTCCTTTAGTGTAGTGTTTATATGATGCACACCAAAAGGAGCGCTGAAAAGTGCTGCGATGGTGGCAAGGGCACCTTTTTGCCTGTTCTAAAAGGAGCAGCATTTTGCTGCCTCTTTTAGACCAGCAAAGCACTGGATCAGGGCTGCAGTGTGCAGTTGCCATGGCCACCATCCGGTGCTCAAAGTTGTGGTGGCAATGTTTTGCCCTTCATCTAACTCCATTTCCATTAAACCCAAACTCTTTTACCTATGTCATCATATTTCCCCTAGAATCAAATGATGCATTAATCTACCCACAAACCCTCAAGGGAGCCAGAGTGGTATTGCAGTTTGAGTTTTGGATTATGAATCTGGAGACCAGAGTTTGAATCCTTGGGTAGCTATGGAAATCCATTGGGTGACCTTGGGTAAGTCACACACTCTCAGCCTCAGAGGAAGGTAAGGGCAAACCCCTTCTGAGCAAATCTTGCCAAGAAAACTCTGTGTGCCTTAAGGTAGCCAACAACTTGAAGGCACACAGCAATGACAACACCTCTCATTCCTTTACTGACTCTTCAGACATCACAGTTAAAGGAAAAATGTTCTATCCTTCCCCTTGCTCAAATGCTATCACTTTGCTCAAGATCTACTGCAACATCTCTGCTTGGCCTTCTTCTAATATTCAATTATGATCACTTTATCTTTGCTAACTGCCTTTGGTTCCTTTGGACACTGGTATGAGTCTATGAATTGTGCCAAAAGTTCTAAATCTGAAGAAGAGTATATTAATATTCTAAAAAATACAGTATATCTACTAGCTCACAGGCAAGTCACACTGGGAGGCTATCACTTCCATCTGATGCCTTAGTTCCCACTCTGGTAGGCTGTGCTTTCAAATGCAGAAGAAGGCACTGGCCAACACAGCACATATGTCTCTAGGTTGAGAACTGTTTCTGCAGTTAACAATGCATCACCAAAAGCTCCTGCAAAAATACCTGGCACCACATACCTGCCTTCGTAGATCTCTTGTTTTCTTGGTCATCTTGTCAATTGCTATATTCAGCGGGTCGCCTTTTTCTTTCCTTCCAGTCTGTTTCAAAAATAAACACAGAAGCAAACCATTAATTAAGAATAACAGCCTGTGCAAACATCAAATATGCAATATTGCTCCATTTACAGCTCCAGGCACTGCAAGGCATAGAAAGAGCCCTTCATTGAGATTAGCAGATGAATTGAGCATGCCTGTCTTTATGACAGCGGATCTCTGCCCTTCACTGAAGCGAAAAGGGAAGTCATAGATTTTGAGCACGTGGTGCACATCCATGCATATGGTGCTTTTGATATAAAAAAGAGAGAAGGGGGAAAATAAACCATGGTTCTCAATAGTGTCATATGTAAACATTCAGGGAACATTCGGGATAGTGATCATATGTCTCTTCAAAAGTCTTTGGACTGTAAGTCCTGGCCATGTTGAGGCAATGTTGAGGAATGCTGGCGATTTTTTATTTCTATCAAGCCTGCCTCCCAACATGGGACCCAAGATTTCTCTCAATATGTTAAAAACATAGCTTAAACAATAGATAATACAAATGTTAAAACATTAAAAAAAAACCACATTTTTTGTGGGCCCTCCATACTGACCAGCATTGGATCTGCTAATTCTATTAGCCATGGATTGCCACTCCCATATTATTTAATGGCAGTGAGTTGAACATACATGTGCTGAAGTGTGTCTGTTCATTTCACTGTCACTGAATAAGACGGAGTGCAATCATCCACATTTTTGGCATCCATGGGAAGACCTGAAAGCAAACACACACTGAGGACCCGCTGTATTTAAAACATTAAACATCTTTAGATTGTACACCTTTGGAAGGATGCTCTGTTTTTGAATAATATGAATAATATGGAGTGCAATCGTTCATGTTCTTGGCATCCACAGCAGGACCTGGAACCAAACCTGCACTGAGGGCCCATTGTATCTAAAACATTGAACATATTTAGATAGTACACTTTTGGCAAGATGCTGTGTTTTTGAATAATATGTAGTATGGAGTCGAAGGCTTTCATGGCTTTCATGGCCGGCATCCATAGTTTTTTGTGGGGCTTTCGGGCAATGTGGCCATGTTCTAGAAGAGTTCCTTTCTGACATTTCGCCAGCATCTGTGGCTGGCATCTTCTGAAGATGCCAGCCAAAGATGCTGATGAAATGTCAGAAAGGAACTCTTCTAGAACATGGCCACATAGCCCAAAAGCCCCACCAAAAATAAAATAAAATAAAAGAAAAGAAAAGAAAAGAAAAAAAAGAAAAAGAAAAAGAAAAAGTATTACAATTGTCCATGCTTTTGGCATCCCTGGGTGGACCTAAAACCAAGCCCCCACTGAGGGTCCACTGTATTTAAAACTTTAAACCTTTTTAGATTGTACACTTTTAGCAGGACTCTCTATTTTTGGTACCTGCACAGTGCTTTGTAAGTTATTAGTGCTATATAAAAAATGATGATGATGATGATGATGATGATGATGATCATCATCATCATCATCATCATCATCATCATCATCATCATTATTTTAATAATATGATATTATTATTATTATTATTATTGACTTTTAATAGGATAATTAAACCATACGGATGATAAAATTACAGTGCACCCTAATTAAAAGACCTTTTGCAACTGTCTGTGAACAGTCAAAGGACAAGGTAAACAAAAAAGGTTCTTCCCAGGTGGCAAAAAGAGAACAGAGAGGGGGCAGCAATATGCAATACGAGAGACCTAATCGTGTTTAGTGTTTAAATGATGGACTAGGATTTTGGGAGACATGATTTAAATCTCAGCTTAGCCAGGAATATTACGGATGACTTAGGCAAATCACACTCTCTCAGCCTCAAAAGGAGGCAGTGTCAAAACCCCTCTTAACAAATCTTGACAAGAAAACCCTGTTATAGGTTTTCCTTAGGTTCACCATAAAATCTTGAAATGTATTAACTTATTTACGTTCAAAAGACCTATAGTACTGTGCCAATATAACAATAGTGGGAAAATAACAAATGCAAAAGGAGGAAAAATAAACACATGATTTGTTATAAGTTTCTATAAAAGCTGTCCAACTTTGAGTCCATTTGTAAATTTTATCTATACAGCCTTCTTTCAAATGTAGCAAGCATTGTTAGATCTTCTATCCATTGAATCTCAGGTGGAGAAAAATTATATTTCCAGTAATGAAGTATTGATCTTTTAGCAGTCGACAAGGGCCTGAAAAATCCACTTCCATTGGCCATTTGTTAATTGGAAACAGGTAAATAAGAAACTGGTAAATGATGCAAAATGAAATGCATGTCCCTGGATATCAAGGAACTTTCTATAACCAAAGTAGATGCTTACGAATGTTGAAGGGCATTGGGGGAATGATTTGTGACTTCCCAACTGCAAAGGTCTGTCCCCCACATTCAGGTTAGGGTCTACTCTGCAAAAGGGGAGCAACCATGAATATAAATAAATAAAAATAAAATTGTAAATGCTATTTAAAAAACAAAACAGAGAGACCTCTTCTCTAGGAATCCCCAGGTCCTCCAGCATGACTATATGGTCATCCTCTGGAGGAGGTCTCTGAGATTCCTAGAGAGAACATACGAAATCTGCAAAAAAATCACATTGGTGAAAGGGAAACCAGCAAATGTGGGGAGTCTAACTGTAATTCCTTTCCGTCATTTGCTTCCAATATTTATTTATTTATTTATTTATTTATTTTTGCTTCTCAACTCTCACCATTAGACAGATTTCCATGGCACCACTGTCTTTTGGTTCTGATTATGGGCTTCTCTGTCTCCTCTTGGTTCTTACTACTCTGTCTCCTACATAATCTCATCAAACCCCAAGGTTTTTTTTAAAAAAAATATTTTTTATTGATTTTCCAAAAACACACACAAAGAAACAACACAAATAAGAACAATATCTATAATTTGTATTTGTCAATGCCAAAGTGCCAACTACAAAAAGCATGATATAAATACAGTATACCTGCCACAACCAATCAATAGCAACTGTTACAATGCGTGACAAAGACTTTCAACCACACTGTAGAAATAATCCAGTTTGATACCGCTTTAACTGCCCTGGCTCAGTGCTATGGAATTCTGGAAACTGTGGTTTTGTGAAACATTTCATCTTCTCTGTCAGAGAGTTCTGGTGCCCCAACAAATGATCATTTCTGGAATCCCGTAACAGAGAACTATGGAATTTAAAGTGATGTCAAACCATATGATTTCTGCAGTGTGAAGGCAGGAAAAATATCACATGAAAGCAAGTTTTTAATATCAGTGGGAACAGATGATTAAAAAACAAACAAACCTTTAACCAGTGATTCCTAGACTCTGGTCATCTAGGTGTTTTGGACGTCAGCTCTCAGAAGCCTCAGCCATCTTGGCAAATGGTTCAGGATTCTGTGAAAAAATGTCCAGGACATCTGGATGGCCAGAGTTTGGGAATCACTGCTCTAACCCCCCTCCTTCTCCCTTTCTACCCATGATCTACTACTTCTCTTATATTTCTGATTTGCCAACATGGTGTCGTGGTTTGAATGCAGTAGGAGGATGGGAACTGCATCTGTGTTACAGAAATAATCCAGTTTGGCACCACTTTAATTGCCATGGTCCGATGCTATGGAATGATGGGATTTATAATTTGTTGTGGCACCAGAGCTCTCTGACACAGAAGGCTACATGTCTCACAAAACAACAGTTCCTAGAATTCCATAGCATCGAGAGATGACAATGTGGTGTCAAACTGGATTGTTTCTTCCTCGAATGCCAGGGTTCGAATCCCTGTTCAACAATAGAAACCCATTGGTTGATATTGGGCAAGTCACAATCTCTGAGCCTCAGAGGAAAGCAATAGCAACCTCCCTCTGAATAAATTGTGCCACAAAAGCCCTGGATAGAGACACCACAAGTAGGAACTTGAAGGAACACAATGTCTTGCTACACTAACTTGCAGAGTTCCCATTTGTTTTAGCGATGCTTCTACAAGAGAATATCCCCTAGGAAAACCACTTTGAGAGCCTTTTGGGTTGAGGAGTGGGGAGAAAATGCTATAAATAAATAGACAGATAGCTAGTGCTGTGCATCTTTAAACTCTTTGGTTCTTTCTCAACACAGATGCAGAGTCTTTTCAATAGTAAGTTTTGCGACACTTGTTATTAACTGCTGAGAGCAGCAGATTACTTTAAAACAAATCATAAAAAGGATGAAGAGGGGAGATTAAGGTGACTCAGTAGATCACACTAAAGTTTCGTGCTAATGCATTATATCCCTGTACTGTAGCCTTTGCTCCGATGGAGAGAGAAAAAAAAGAAAGGAAAAAAGAAAAACAAATTTGGCAATACTTCTCACTATAAACGAATATTAAGAGCTTCTAATCTCCATCCTGCCAGGCAGCAGGGATGTTAAACATGATAATAAGCAGCAAAAACAGCTTGAGGACAGAAGGAAAATGCTCCTTACAACACTAAGAAGGTTCACATTGGCAGACATTAGTTGTAGGATAAAGACTGCCACTTAAAACATTTTTCCCCCTTTCAAAGCAAAAAGATCCTCAATGCAGATTTTTTAAAAGGGTGTTAGAAAGGAAGGCACTTTATAGTTTATGGCACAATTTTTTAAAATAACATACACAGTGAAGAATAACTTTCAGTTTGTAAGGTGTAAAAAAGTTTCAAGTGACTCCAGGGCATGGACTATCTTGCCTCCTGGAAGAAAGTAGTTTCTATAAAGATTCGTTTATCCCTTATCGAAATATTTGATAAACCACTCAGGGCTTTTAATCTTGAGTCACAGTGCTGCCTGTTATTTGAAAGGAACCAGGTTTTCTCTATAATGCTGAATATTCAGAATGAACTCTAGAGAGGGCAAACCGGCTATCTACATGACAAACCAGTGAAAGATGCAGGGCCATGGTTTCCAGTTTATTCACTGAATGACACTTGGAGATCGCATCAGAGCGCAAGCCAAGTTTTGACTTTGTGTGACTGTGTCTGCACTGCAAAAATAATCTAGTTTGACATGACTTTAACTGAAAAACTGCAGTTCCCAGAATTTTGTTGCATTGATCCATGACAGTTAACCCACTGAGTTACCTTGGACAAGTCACATGGTCTCAGGGGAAGGCTATGATAAACCTCCTCTGAAGAAACCTTGCCCAGAAAACCTCATGAAAGCTTCACTTTAGGGTCACCATAAATGAGAAACAACTTGAAAGCATACAACCACAAAAAGGAGGAAGGGATAGACATCATTCCTGTTGCCAGGATCTAAAACTGCTGCTTCTCCCAGCTGTACCTGTGGATGGACTTATTTCCTCTTAGTATTCTATTCCTTTTGGCCATTCCCAAGGTATTGTAGAGCAACCCTTCAATACCGAGGTCCAATTTCTTTAAACAAATGTTTTCTGGTGAGAAGGAAATAATAATATTAAGAGCCCCCTGGTCCCTACACCACATTACTGTACACTTTTTTTTTCTTAAGTGTGGTATTGAAATTCTGTATTAAGTGTGAATAATAGTGCCATCTTCCTTACAAATAATTTGGGGAAGGGCAGAAGAGGGGGGCATGAAATGTATGTTAAAGTGCTGTAGTTGTTGGATCAATAGGTAATCTGTCCAGCTGTCTCTTGCAGGATAAATTACTGGGTAAATGGCACCAGATTTTTTTTAATATTTTTTTTTTGGAGACACAATGTGTAATATGATGTTAGTAAATGAAGCTGCTAGAATGGTTTTGACTCTCGCTTGTGTATTAGCCACAATAGATTCTTAGAAGAAACCCATCGGTATTAAGAAACAGTGGGCACTGGGCATTTCTGACACCTTCTTGTTGAGTTCTTTGGAAAAGCAGAGATGCTTCTGTATTGCAAACTGAACCATTGCATAAAGCTTTCTATTTGCGGTTGGTATATTATGTGTACCACAGGATCATGCTTCTTTTATCATTTCATTCCATATCTTCAATAAGCTTGGACTTCTTACTGGAGCTATGATACCACTCTGGGACTTTCTGCACCATGCAGGATATTTCAGGGGCCATTCTGAAGGTGTTGTAGAGCCCAAATTTTTGCTTTGACAGTGTTCACACATGCATCCTGCTGTGCTGCCTGGTATGGCCATGGCAAGTCACTTGCTTCTGAGGTCAGAACAAGGTGCCCAGCCTCAATTGCATGGCTCTCTGTCTCATTCTGACTCCAGAGTGAAGTGATCCTCAGAAGATCCAGAGCAAATAGCATATTTTTAAAATCTGCATTAGCAGTGTTATACCTTCTATTTGGTGCTAAATGGTCCGAATGTCATCTGGACTGCTAGTGCCAGACTTGGGAATTAGGCCCTGTGCCACGCTGACTCCTCACAAAGAGGAAGGGTCTGGCCCATCCAGACAGGACCTCAGTGCCAGCACATTTTCCAAACATAATAGAAAATTCACATGTATTTTTCCACCATGTGAACAATATTGTCCACCATGTTGTTCCATCTGAGTGACACATATTTACCTTACTTTCCATTCTTACTACAGAGGGTTCAAATGTCATATCTATCATTCTAAGAAGCAAAGCTTGATAAGAAGCAAAGCTTATTTTTACTAAGTCTGCATTGCTGGACATAATCATTAAGTACCAAGTCCTTTGTTCTAGCCATCTTTCCCCTCCTCCTTTTTTATAAAGAGCTTTTTTTCATTTCCTTGGCAGACTTTTTAGTGGCAGGTATCCAAATGTATTTTGATACAGGTTTCCTCAGAAATACTTCTCCATTGATACCCCCTTGTCGTGGGGGAGAGGCTTGCGTACCCTAATGAAGCTATGAGCTATGCTGGCCGTGGCATAATAGCCACCGGTAGAGCCTCCCATGCCAGACAGGTCACAACCAAAGGGTCTGACCAAGAGTGTCAAAGGGCAGGATGGGCTCTTTAGCTTTATGGCAAACATATGGCACTGGACTGACTATGTGACAGATGTTGCTGTCCTGGAGCTAGCAGGGATCACCAGCATTGAGACCATGCTACTGAGAATGCAGCTGAGCTAGACAGGACATATTTCTAGGATGGAGGACCACCTCCTCCCCAAAATAGTACTCTACGGTGAACTCGCCATGGGTCAGCATAAGAGGGGCACCCCAAAGAAGAGATACAAGGACTCCTTGAAACAACACCTCAGGCTTGGCCAAATTGATCACCAACAATGGTCCACCCTGGCTTCATATTTGGAGGCATGGAGACGCACTATCCACAATGCTGCAGCCTTTTTTGAGAGCTCATGTAGAATGAGTCCCAAAGAGAAATGACAACGAAGGGAAACTACAAGGACAAAGATATTGCCTCATGTTTGCAGACTAAAAATGGAAATTTCAGCATTCCATCCACATCTAACGATATCTTATCTACTTTACGTTTCAATGAGTGAAACAGTTCTATTTCAAAAATACACCCCTCCCTGGATTTCACAGAACTGGAATGGATTCACAAAGCATATGAAATGGTTTGCTAAGCACCTATCAATCATTATGTTAGAGAGGAAAATAAGAGAAACTGAAATTATACTTTCAGCAACAGATAAAATTGTGTTTAAAATTTGTATGAAACTCTTAGAATAATCCACATTTGTTTTGTTCTGGTTTTTTTTTTAAAAAAAACTATAAGTGATCATTTTAGGTAAGGAAATGATTCATCATTAAAGGTTACAAGGAAAGAAAAATACACCCACTTTATTACAGTTGAAGAAAACAGATGCTTCTAATTTAATGCACGTATAGTTTTTATGTTAGAAGGAAGAGCTTTTTATCGGAAAGCAATAGACTTATCCTCCCACAAATTGCCTTAATGCTAACACATATGTACAGAAACATATTTTATAAAATGATGAAATCATGGTAAGAAGACAGAATTGGAAGAAACATACACTTTCTGATTGATAGATGACACATCTGAAAATACATCTTTATTTTAGGAGTGGTAAGAAATACCACCAACTTTGGCAATTTTCATCTTTTTGTCACAGCACTGTCTTGATGAATTAAGAATACCCACATCATTGCACATGAAAAGCTCCATGTGTCAGCAAATGGAAGAAAGATTCCAAGATAATATGCATGAAACGATGAACAAACCTGCAAGCCTGGATCCCTGGTCTGCTAATTGGAGATCCATGCCCAGAGCCTCCAAACTAACATGGGATCTAAGCCACTTAAGCATCATCTTGATGGTATTTTAAAGATGCTAGCTTGGATGCCTTTTGAGGCATTGACTTGCAGAAGCTTCTACCTCTCACACCCTTTTCCATTCAATAGCATTCAGAAGGATCCCTTGCCTCTGTGTAGCATGTCTCTGTGGCAACATTGGAGTAACACTGGAGTAAAATTGGCAACAAAGGGAGCTCTGGTGGTGCAGTGGTTAAATTCTGGTACTGCTGCCATTCATGGCCACAAGGGTGTGAGTTCAATCCCAGGAACTCCAAGGTCCACTCAGCCTTGCATCCTTCTGTGAGTTGCTAAAATAAGTACACATTTTGTTGGGGGCAAATAGCTTATCCATTGTAAACTGCTTAGGGAGTGCTTAAATGCACTGATAAGTGGCATAGAAATGTACTTGCTATTGTTATTGCTACTTGCTGTGATCGAGAAGGTGCACAAAATAAGTTTTATTTATATCCCGCCTCTCCAAACCAACCCATAGTTTTCCATCTTGCAGCTCAGAAGACTAAATGGTAATGTCTGTACATAAATACACAAAAATGTCTGATTACTTATGAAACAAAAGGGAAAAACATGTATGGTGAGGGAGGATAAAGAAGATACACTTAAGCAGGGATGTAAATATAGAGGCAAAAAAGGGGCATCACTCCCCAAATAGAAATTATGTCCTTCAAATGACATTTTTCTCCAGTTCCCAGATTTCTAGCATTGCAGTTAATCAAAGTTTGTAGAACATTTACAAATACAGTGCAGACATCCAAAGAAAAGGAGTAAAGTTAACTAAGGGAACACAAACACAGGAAATGAAAAGAGTTAGGAATGTGAATGATTTTACTCACTGCAACGCTAGAAATGTAGGAGTTAAAGGAAAATTTCTTATTCAAGCGGGGCAATCCCTTCATTTTGCCTCCCTTCCAGTGGATACATTGCTGCACTTAAGCAACTGGAAATGTCCAATTGGGATTTTGGAAATACTGGAAACAGCTACACTGGCTAAGAAGGCCCATTACATGAATGGATGTACTATGGCAGCAATTTTAGTAAGAAAAAAAAGGATCCTCCACACTAAAATGAAACAAATCTAAAATGAAACATTTAAAAACAAATGAGTAAACAAACAAGCAAGACCTGCCCTTGTTTTCCTCTTTCTCTTATTGTCTCACATACTTCTATATACAGTAGTCCCTTTGTATTTGCTGGGGATTGGATCCAGAATCCCCTGTAGATGCCAACATCTGTGGATACTCAAGTCCCATTACATACAGTGCCCTAGTAAAATGGTTCCTTTGTATAAAATGGCAAAAATCAAGGTTTGCTTTGTGAATTTTTTTTTTAAATAATATTTTCAGTCTCTGGATGGTCAAATCCATAGATGCAAAAGCCACAGATATGGAGGGCCTACTGTATTATCTAAAGGAAGTACTAAGCTTCAGAGATCATTTTGATAAATCAAACTATTCCAGCAACATGCAACTGTCGGGAATGTAAATTGTCACTTTCATTCTTGTGTGAAAGGATATATAGTATGAAACATTTGCTCCCTGCTGCACAAGAGTCAGAGAGTATTTGTCCAGTTTTTTGACTTTTTTTTACAAAACTGTGCATAACAATGATTGGGTGTGCACAAAAACTTGATTGTATTTATTTAAGAAATGACCAAGATAATGAAACAGTGATTAAGATTAATATGGTAAGACAAAATGATGCGTATGATTTGGTCATGGGATCAGTTAATGAATTTAATATTATATAATATGCTATAGGATATGATATTTGTTATTAACTGTTGTGATACGTGTAAGAAGTAAAGATTTGAAATGGGAGGAAATATTATACCTGATACAACTGATATTATACCATAATATTAAGATCTGATATATATATATATATATATAATCTGATATATAAAATGCAAATAAGGATAAGAGTAAGTGGGACCAAACATAGTCAGTTGAAGAATTAAGGAAGTTTTTTTAAATTTAATTTTGCATTGTGTACTGTCTTTTAATTCTTGTCTGTTTAATTAAAGCAGTTTAGTTAATTTATGTAGTATGTATTGGGTATAGAGATTATAATACGTATACTGTGTGTGTGTATTCTTTTTAGCAATAAAATTTATATAAAATATTTTGTAAAAACACTTTTTTAAATGTTCAGATAAAGGCATATTTGTTCACAATACACTGTTTCCTACCGTCTCGCTCTCTGTGTGTGCGTAGATTTTGTGTTCAAAATAGTGGTTTCCAATTCTAACAAGTTAATGGCAGAACTTTGGTTTTGTCATTTAAAAACATATCTTTTCTCACAAATACAGTCATATTTTATTTTACTCTTACTCCACCATCTATAAATGTATTTTTGCTACTGATCCATGTAGGATAAGTATAAAAACCAAACCATAATTGCATTTCCATACATACATTAAATGAGGGTGTGGGTCAGTTCAGTGCGCAGCAGAATTCACACAGATAATTTTCCTCAAATATCACAGATGTCTTCGAAAAGGACAGTAGCTCAAAGGTATTATGTTTATTTATGTACTTTGCATAAGCTATGTTGCATCTTTCCATTGAAATAAAGCACTCAACAACAAATTGGAAAGAAGAAGAGGAAGAGGAGATGGACACTAATGAAAGATGAAAGATTTATACAATCTGAAGAGATAACAGAAAATGTATGGCATGGTGATTGATTGGATTAAGTGAACATACAGGGAACTGGATTTAATTAAGGATGAACATTCTTTTTAAATTAGCGGAATGAAAAGTTCACTGATACAATTTATCCATGGTTTATTATTTGAATGATATACATATAATGCATCACAGGCCACCTCCATTTCTTAAGTTTATTTTCATTTCTTCTCTCCTTTTAGTTTAACATTCAGGCCCCACTTGGAATACAGAGGCTGGATGGCCATCTGTCGGGGATGCTTTGATGGAGAGTTCCTGCATGGCAGGGGGTTGGACAGGATGGCCCTTGTGGTCTCTTCCAACTCTGTGATTCTATGATTCTATGATTTTTTTTCCCTCCCTCCCTTCCTTCCTTCCTTCCTTCCTTCCTTCCTATTTTTTTAATGTATGTTTTAACTGACTTATTATGATATGTGCCTTCAGGTTGTTTCTGGTTTTTGATGACCCCAACACAAACCTATCATGGAGTTTTCTTGGAAAGATGTGTTCAGACAGGTTTTTGCCTTTGCCTTCTTCGTAGGTTGAGAAAGTCTGATTTGCCCAAGTTCACCCAAGGGGTTTGCCCAAGTCCTTACCCATACCTGACTAGGGATTTAAATCCTGGTTTCCAGAACTGTAGTCTAACACTCAAACCACTACACCATGCTGGTTCTCTGATTATATATGTGTGTGTGCAACTGTTGACTTATAGTGACCCCATGAATTTCCTTAGGTTTTCTTAGGAAAGGGATACTTAGAAATGGTTTGGCCATAGTTGGATATATATAGTTGGATCCAACTATATGTGCATCTGAGGAAGTAGGCTCAAGTCTATGAAAGTTCATGCTACCAACTTCTTTCTTTCAGTTAATCTCAAAGGTGCTACACTATCCCTTTACATATATATAGATGGATATAGATGACATATATACAGAGAAATAAATACTTGTCCTTCCACATTTGCTGGAGTTTGGGGCAAAAGACCCCTGTGAATGTGGAAAAACCACAAATAACAAAAACACTATGTGAGAGAACATCACTCTAGGAATCTCTAGGTTTTCCAGTGCAACTTTTGATTAAATTTGACCATAGAGTTGCACTGGAGGGTCAATATATTCCTACAGAGAACATATGAATAAATTATGTGAGTAATCAAATCTGCAAAAGTCAAAGCCGTAAATGTGGAGGGACAAGTCTAGTTGGAAAATAGATAAATATGGTATGAATTATTGTGTATGAATATAAGTGTGTAATAGAATTTAGTATAAAACTAAACAATGATGAGCTTAAGCATCCTTATTATAACAAAATATATGATAAGGAAATGTTTTCTGAAATCAGTCACTGTAAAACCAGGAAGCTTGTACAGTTTGCATATCAAATATTTTGGGTTCTATCCCTAGCATCTATAACTGAAAAATATTCACTAGCACTGCAAAGTATTTTGGCCTGGGGCTTTGGAAAGCTGCTGCCAATCAGAATAGATTTGGTTATATGGGGCATAGGTTTGAATCAGAATAAGAAAGCTGTTATTGTTTTCATTGCTATAAACCTTCAAATTGACTCTGACTTATGGCAACCCTACCCTAGGGTTTTCTTGGCTAGATTTATTCCAAGGAGGTTTACCACTGTCATTGTCCAATGCTGAGAGATTTGATACTCTGGTTTGCAAAAGGGCACCCTGCAAACTTCCACAGCTGAGTAGGGATTTGAACTTTGGTACCTCAGATTCCTAGCCCAGTGCTCAAAGCACTACAACATACTGGCTCTCTGGGCAGCTTTATATGTTGATCCGATGTAGGAGAAGAGTCCTGCAGGAACCACAAAATTTGCTAGGAAAATTGTACAAGAATGAGACTACTTGTAAATACTGTATATACTAATGTATAAGTCTAGAAATTTTAGTCAAAAAATTGGCCCAAAAAAAACTGACTCGACTTATCCATGGGTCAATTTAAGTGCTGTACTTTAACTCTTGTATAAAAAAGGAACCATTCCCTGGTGAAAGGCAAGAGCGAGCAGAATCAGTTATGCCTCCTGGAATTTTGTACTTTCTTTGGCGTTGTTTTCCTTTGCTTCATCCTTTAGCATCCTTTGTTACATGCATCTAGGTTTTACCATCTACTTATCAACGGGTCATATCAAAATCCATAATTTTCACCCTAAACCCTACCCTCGACTTATACATGAGGTCGACGTATAGTCGAGTATATACGGTAAGTCAAGTTTGATCATTTGATAAATGTAGAATACTAGCAACATTAGTTGTTTCGTTTAAAACTATAAGCTGCCTTCTGGTGGGGTGGAAAGAAAAGAAAAGAAAAACACATATTTCTTATTTAGTAAATTGGCCATTTAAAATTTTCTTTTTTAAAAAAGTTAGTAACTGCCCTTTAAAAGAAAGCCAGCAGATGTCTTTACTCAGTTGGCAACAAACATTTCATTGAAAAAGCTAATTTCTTAATTACCATCCACCATAGAGCCCACAACAAACTCCTAATTTATGGACCCACTGTTTGCCAGCTGCAGATTGCAATCTGTATTCATTTAATTTTCACTTCACGACTCTGATTCCTGGTCTTAAATGATGCCCACATAGAGGTAATGTGAAATAAGCAAGCATACAATGATTCTAGGCAATCTGTAATCTGGTACATATGAGGAAAGGCTGTTGGCTAAAATGAAAACTTTCAGAAAATCAAAATTGCCATTGTTTAATTTTATAGTTTGGAAATTTGGGGAGGTATCCCTTTCACACAGGGATATCTTATCAACCATTACAAAAACTCACCACCACACAAATGTTTTATATTTATTCTTCAGATCTCACAAAGTTTATATTCTCAGTAAGTACTCCACAAGTAACATTGATCTTAAGTAGTTATTTTAAACTGGCACCTGTTCCATTCTCTTCTACTCCCAGTAGAGCTAACACCTGAATCTGAGCTTCCCTGGTCAGTAACTCAATCAGCGTTTTTAGCTTTTGTTTTGTTTTGTCTGTTGGATTACTGACTTTTTAAAAAAAGTATTTTAAAAAAAAGTTAATTGAGTTACCTGACCAGGGAAGCTCAGATTCAGGTGTTAGTGGATACTGGGAGTACCACAGGAGTGGTGCCACAGGAGTACCACACCTGTAGTACTGGTGTACCACAATAATTCTTAGTACGATAGTTTGAAGAGTAAGAAGAGTACTTTTTGTGTGCCTCCAAGTCATTTTGGACTTGCACCAACCCTCAGATGATGACTCCATCATGATGTTCTCTTGGCAAAACTTTTTCAGAAGAGATTTACCATTGCCTTCCTCTTCGACTCAAAGTATGGCATTCCAAAGATCACTCAGGGAGTTTTCCTGGTTGAGTGGGGATTCAGTTCTGGTCTCCTATTTTGTCACTCAAACTGCTAAGGACTCGAACATTTATACAGTCCACATAGTTAAGGGACGTGGACACAATATTTTTGCATGCACTGCAGACTGAGTTTCCCTTATCCAGAATACTGAAATCCAAAATATTCCAAAATGCAAAACTTTGTTCATGAGTGGCTGGTATAGTAACACCTTTGCTTTCTGATGGTTTGGTGTGCACAAATGTTGTTTCATGCACACAATTTTTTTAAAAAAATAATACAATGTATAATGTTACTTTCAGGCTGTGTGTATACAGTGTATACAAAGCATAAATGAATTCCATGTTTAGACTTGGGTTTCATCTCCAAGATATTTCATTGTATATATGCAAATATTCTAAAATCTATATACATTCTAAAATCCATATATATTTCAAAATACTTTTGCTCCCAAGCATTTTGGATAATGGAGACTCAACCTTTAATTGTATTAAGTATTAATGGAAATTAACTAAGCTAGCCGCAGGTTGTCTGGGATACTCCTTGCTCCTTTATTTGCCCTTCAAAGCTAAAGCAAAGCTGCTACAGGAAACCTGACAAATGGACATATTCCATCTTTTCTGCCTAAATTTTCCCACCAGTATTCTCATGTCTGTAGTGACCAGTACTGGGGCATTAGGTTTCTCCTACTACTATAACCATATCCAGTTCATAAAAAGAATCCACTATGCTGCTACATAATATAACTACCCTCTCTATTCAGTTTAATAATCAGAGGCAAGTAGTATATATAGAGTTACACTCATATGTCTGAAGACAGATAATTTGAATAAACTTAAATTCTGCGTTGCTGTGGTGAAGAAAACAGGTTTTAAAGTATAGGAACTTTTAAAGAGCTTTAAAGGGAAAGGGATTAACTTTGAAGCATAAAAATAGTTTAAAGGGAAGTGAATTGCCTATTTAATTATCTACAATAATCTTTAACAGTTTCTTGAAAATCTCTGTATTCAAGGCTTTGTCCTGACAGCTTTATGGAGTATAATGGATCTCCACATAAGACAGTACAGGTGAACTTGTACTGTTTTGGATTTCAGATTTTTTTTCCAGATTTTGGAATATTTGCAAATACATAATGAAATATTTTGGAAATGGTACCAAAATCTAAACAGAAAAATCATTTATCTTCCATATGCACCCTATACAAATAGCCTGGGGGCAATTATATGCATTGAATTTTAATACTTTTTTGTGCACGAAACAAAGTTTGTTTATGCAGAACTATTTGAAAGCAAAGGCGTAACTATCTCAGCTACCCTTGTAGACAACCTTGCATTTTGGAGTATTTTGGATTTCACATTTCTGGAAAAGGGATATTCAGTTGTATAGGCTACATTTCAGAGGAAGGAATGGGGAAACCATCACTGAGTATTCCTATGAATTTCATGAGGTCATCATAAATCAACAGGTGACTCAAAGGCACATACATGCATAAATAACCCATGTATTAATGTACTACAACATGATACACATTTCTTGAACAAGAAATAGAATAGAAACAAGTGAGACAGTTGGAGAGATGTCAATTCTGTTCTTTTTCTGCATCAGCCTTCAAGCTGATCCATAGGCTCTGGGCTTCAGAGGCTTTAGATCTTGTAGTTTATGTGAAGATGCCGCTGCACGCTTTCATGTCATACAGTAATTGTGACTGGCCACTAGAACTGGTATCTTCTATTATTGACATTACAGGGAGTAGTTTGTGTAATTATGCTACTTGGTTGATCTTTGGTGTCCAGATATCCATTAAGTGGCCTTTGTGTGTTTCTGTGTTTTAAAGGCACACGCAGTGAGAACAAGCATACTCAATACCTAAAGCATTTTTCAAATTTGTTGCAAAAAGCAACTTGTGTTCCTGGCAGCTAGTCTTGTTCAGCTGGCTGCCCTCCAGGGGAAGCCTCACCTACGCTACAAACAAGGATCATGACAATTAATTGCACACATAGTGTAACTTCCACCTATCACTTTGAATTAATGGTTGGCTGGCTAAGAAGACGATGAGATCCTCATTAGTGTAAATAATGTAGCTACTGAGCATTAGCTCTGCTCTTCCAGTCTAAGAATTTTCCTCTAGGCCCCTGCCACTAAGATGGACAGATTCTGAAACTATATATATATATATATATATATATATATATACACACACACACACACACACACATTAAGAGAGCGTGGGAGGAACTCAATGTTGTGACCAGTTCTCCATTCTTCACCATTCCTGGCGTCTCTGTAACAATCACTTTATACAGCACACAAGTGGGAGAAACAGGACAATCTATTCCTGCCACCTCTTTGGATCAATGTTCTAAGTGATATCAATTCAAGTTGCTTGTCAGTTTAATTAGGGAAAGTGAAACACAATTATAGGACATTAGTGCAAAGCCAGTGCAGAGGGTCCATTTGGGACACATTACAGCGGGAGAAGCCTACTGACTTATGACATTTCCCATCAAAAATCTTAATTAAAAGCAATACCCAAGGGGAAAAATATAGCAAGTGCCACTAATAATGAATACTGTTTTTGTCGGTGCACTAATTAAAGCTCGTATATTTATTTTGGAGGGGAAATTCTGGCATTTCCTTAGCTGTCATTTGGCAGAGACAGAGAAAGAAAGAAACTCAGAGAGAGAGAAGAAGAGATTAATGAGCCACAATTTATAGGAAAAATACTTTTGAACTCATACTCTTCCCTTTTAGGTTTGAACACGTTTAAAGTTACATGTTCAAAAGGTTTTAAAAAGAATATCAACCTGAAAGATTTGCAAGGAAAACAGCCATGCCAGAAATGCTTGAGGACAATAGATTCTTTATAGCAGTGGTTCTCAACCTGTGGGTTGTGACCCCTTTGGACCCTTTCATAGGGGCCACCTAAGACCATCGGAAAACACATATTTCAAATAGTCTTAGGAACCAAGACACCACTCCTCTATCCATTGCGGGTCACCACAACATGAGGAAATGTATTAAAGGGTCATGGTATTTGAGAACCCTGCTTTATAACCTACATTCTCTGCCCAAGATGGAAGAGTTTGAGTTGTTTGTATTAAAAGAGCACCCGGCTATTCTGGAGACAAATGAAACCTAGTGGGACAGAAAGACTAATGGTTATTTCTGGATGCTAATGGATTTAATTTTTATTTGGAGGAAAGTTACCTAGCCATTCTAATCCAATGAAATCAGAAGTCAGACTAACCAACTTGTCCAATGTGACAGGACTAGTAAAAAGAAAGTTCACCAGAAAATTGTGCCATTATGAAGGCCATATAGTTGAAAACATAATGACAATTTTTTTTAAAAAATGGATCATATCCAGGAAACTACATTGATCCTCTATATCCAGATTTTTTTTTATCCATGGATTCAATCACCCATGGCTTGAAAATATATACAATTGTCCCTTCATAAGTGTGGACTTGGAGTCCGTGGTCTCACTCTTTGCGGGAGGGATGAGCTGATATCTTTAAAATGGGTGTGTGCATCTGCGTGTGGCCCCACACAAGCCATTATTCTCTATGGGACTTGCATATGTGCAAGTTGCCATTTTCACCCGGGGGGGGGGAGGGTCCAGAACAGATCCTCTGCGAGTTTGGAGGGGTGACTGTATATATATTCCAAAAGCAAACCTTGAATTTACCATTTTATATAAAGGGCACAGTTTTACTATGGAACTGAATTTCATGGAACGTGGACATGAGCTTGCCTAGAACCAAGCCCCATTGGATACCCTACTGTAATTAAGTGCACACCTGCACTGTAGAAATAATGAAGTTTGACACCACTTTAAATGTTGTAACTCCATCCTATGGAATTCTGGGATCTGTAGCTTTACAACACCTCTGGCTTTCTCTCCCAAAGGGATCTGGCACCTCACAAAACTACAAATCCCAGAAAACTGTAGAATGGAGCCATGGCAAATGGTATCAAACTGCAATGTTGCTACAGTGTAGATGCATCCCAGTATAGATGCAGGAGGTAACTGGATTACATGGGGGGGAGTGTCCAGATTATATATAGAATAATAAGAGGATCACAGAGCAAACAAATCTATGTCTGTCTTTGCTGGAGAACATATAAGGCAGGCATCAACACCTGAACTGTCTTTTGCTTCGCAAGACGAATGTGTAAAACACTGTGGACAATAATGGTCCAGGCATATTTGAATGTATACTGTTCTGCTCCTACAGTCCTACTATTGGCTAAGCTAAGGGCTGATAGGTGATGTAGTCCAACTTCATCTGGAGGGCTAGGCTTCCCACCTGTTTTCAATCTGCACTGTAAGTCCTGAGTGCCGCATGGGGAGTAAGGAACATAAATAAAATCAATATATTTGATCTAGGACTCATGAACAGATTTTTTTTTAAAAAAGGAAACAAACAACACTCGGATCTGAATGGCCTCTACTCAAGAGTACGTAGAGCTGTCGAGTGTGAAATTGATGATTTTCCATCAAAAACATGGTGGTTAGCACGATATTAAACTAGGACTGATGATGACTCAGGTTTAAAATCTCAGTCACCATGGTGACCTTGGTCAGTTATCATTTCTCAATCTCACCAACAATAAAAAATTGTTGTGATGATAACATGGAGAAGAAGGGAGAACTGTATGTGCTTCCATGAGTCTATTGGAGTGAAGCTGAGAGAGAAATACAAAAGGAAAGCTTCTCTGTTCTTGTTTACTACATAAACAATATTGCTACATTTCTGGTACTTATTTTGGCTAACATGGCAGATCCAGCATTTCTCATTGCCCTCAATGCACCACAGAATAGTAGTAGTTCTAAATTCCCATTATTTATTTGTCCATGGATATCTTTTCAAAACTGTGCCACATCATTTTCCGAAGGTTCCATGTGCTATATGGTGTTGTACACCAGAATACACCAGAGTGTAGATGGAAGATTTGTTTTACAAGATAATTGACTCTTTCCCTTGCTACATTCAATCCACATCTCCCAAGAGTTCCTCATCTTGCAACCTGAAAATCGTTATGACTTCAATTCCTCCCAATATTTTTGCTTCCAAAACTTGCTTTCGGGTTCTTTTGTTTGCTGGAGAATTTGAAGATGATTATCAGAATGACAAGATTCTGCCTGTTGCGAATATATATGACTGCAACCGAACCGGAGCGGCATCTTCTTACGTTAGTGTTACTGTTATTCTGAGGATAGTTTATTAGGCCTGAGGCTGATTGCCATTTGCTGTTCCCTACTCTATTCCCTCTCCTCCAAGAGTAGCAGGCATTTGGGGTTCTACCTTGATTTTCAATTATAGTAACAAAACTTGGCAGGGATGTGCCAAGATATATATTTCAGTATGATGTCCTGTGCTGAACTGACTGGTTTGCTGGCTTTCCTTGGGATCTTTTTGCCTTTGGCTTCCAGCAGAACTGTGCAGTTGATTTGTTCTGATGACCAAACAGGACTCCGTCATTTCACCAGGGACCCTGGAAGAATGAATGCCCCATCTCCCATTCTAGCCACTGTCGCCTCCCATAACTGTCAAGTAAGATCATATAATCATCACTGGAAAGAATATGGGATGATGTTTTGCAGGTGTACCAGATGTGGAATGGCTGTGGGAAAATATGCCTTCCTCCTAATGGGTGGTTACAAGGTACTGCCTCCTCACCCATAAGAAGAAGCTAGGCTTTTCACCCTCTCCCTCCCCTTCTTCACATGAAATGTATGGAACAAATGGGCTAAGGAGCATTACACATGCTCAACAACTAGTGATTACACTTGGCCCTCCACATCTGCAGCTTTGATTTTTAATTTGAATATTTACAGATTTGCTTAATATGTCCTCTCCAGGAATTTCTAGATCCAGTGTGGCTGTATGGTCAACTTCCA